>CM076689.1:634814-1927314 GCA_038501925.1 Xenopus petersii
TGTAGTTTGGACATAACCCCTGTAATGCTATCAGGACGGGCAATGCCCATTTCCCCCACTGTCCTGGGGGCACTTTGTATCCAGTGGTGGAAAAACAGTTTGGTTGATGGAAGCCATGTGAGATGTCTCCAGGATTATCACTCCCTCGTCCAGTGGCCTAAAGGGTGTGATGCCCCTACTTCTGGTAACACAATCTGCCCCCTCCTACTAGTGGTACTAACAGCTCCTCACAGATCATAGCGACCTATAAAACTTTAATAGGGGGTGCAACCTGAAAACATCTTGTTGGGAGCTAACACTCACGAGCATATGAAGCTATGATTACCACTAAAGACTTTACCAGACACAACCATGGGTCACTCATTGCCTGGGAGATGCTCAGTGAGGCCCAAGCACTGCTTAGTCATTGGGCAGCCATTCAACTACAGAAATGGACTTGCCCCCTTTTCTCATCTAATGACTTCTATGTGACTCCACCCACGTTTATTTGTATGGATTCTTCTGGGGGTTTCTGCCTCCACTCCAATTTCTGTTCTCTCCCCCTGGCCTTGATTTGCCCCAATGCTCTAACTGCCACCTAGCCCCTCCTGAAACACCAGCTGCCCCTCTTGTCCTTTTATTATTATTAACATGTATTTATATAGCGCCAACATATTGCGCAGCACTGTCCTTAAGCTCTAACTAGATGAGTACAAGGTTGTGGCAACTCCATGAAGTGTGCACCCCATTTCTCTGCAGCCCCTCAGAAGAAACACGAGATAAAGTAAAAAAAAAAAAGTGTGAGGGGCACCAGGGATGATTTATGAGGAAAGCAAGATGTATCTATATCAGATGGATTTGTCTGGCTGATAATCAGAGCTCGCTGTAATTTAAGGCAGGGAAAACCCCCCACAGATCCTCCATCAGACACTGCCGTTCCCTCTTGCGCACACACTGGTGAGGTCTGGCCGGGCTCCATGGGTGCAGATGAGCATGGAGTAGGAACGATGATTTATTGGGTGCTGGCAGGAAGCTGATCCTAGAGCCACCTCCAGGGCAACTATCTCTTATATCTGCTAGCAATGACATCAGTTCAGTAACCACTGGCATTATGTGCCCAGTCTGCCCAACACCCTAATGACAATCTCACCTGTTTGTGTCAAGTGTCTCCCAAATTCACTCCCAGACCCAGCTCATCTGCAAGTCCTGCTCCCATTGGCTCACCAGGACACTGATTTAGGTTAAACATCCATTGGAGTCAATTCCAACCAGTCTTTTTACCTGGATCTTCCACATGGCACCAATAGGAACTGTAGAATCTTGCAGTAAACAAAGGTCCAAGGGAGCTCTGGACTTATATCGTCTATTGACCAGGGCTAGGGTATGGGAATTGGAATATCTATTGTCCTTCTGGGGGTGACCAGCACTTTGTCTAAGAAGCCCCCAAAATGGCAAATATCATACCATAGCCATTGTCAGAACTTTTGTAATGTCACCTGACCACTATCCAGACAAGTTTAAAGTGAAACCCTCCCACATGCCAAAACTAACCACCCTGAGAGAGTCAAGATTTCCTCAAATCAACTTGTTCTCCAGAGACCAGAGAACAATGATAAGACTGGGACTCAACCCACATAATGTGGAACCCAGTTCTCTTTAAAGTGACAATGACCAACAATGTCCTGAGACTCTGCCCTTCTCCTTCTCACCAGTCCGCTAGGTCTTTTAGTCCTTGGAGTCCCTTTCCTTTATTACTTTGGGAATGGTAATATTTCTTTGAACATTGTATGCTCCCCAAAACAGATATAATGTACTTGATCTGGGAACTTGTCTGCTTAGTTTTGAGTGGCTCAAAGCAATTAGTAAATTACTCCATTGGCATTTGACTGTTTTTTATCTGCCTCTATTAAGCATGGATAATTCTTGCCTCAAAACAATTTCACATCAATGGATTCAATGGACAGAGAATGTAAGGGCATGGAGACTAGCTGCCTCTATTTATATCTCCTGGTTCCCATCTAGTCCCATCTGTTCCAATTCTTGCATGTTACCTGGCCATTAGCCACTTACTCCCAACCCTGCCCAGTAATGTGATTTACCAATGGTACTGGAAGGGCAGGTGTTGGGCCCATTGTGCCTCAGCCCTCACGTTAGTCTTATAATGAGACAACTGTGTCTCCTCTGAACCAGATTGTGTTGTTGTAGACCAGATCTAAGTTCTGCAGCCAGTACATCAGGCTGAACCTTTATTCTTTATTAAATGTACTGCTAGTCTAACGTTCTGTCTGTAGAAATGAGCCTCAGCCCAATAATGTCTATGGGAGTGGGCATAGGGGAAGCTGAGGAGCAGATATAGGATCTCCCAGGATGCAGAACATATTTAAAATGGTTTTCCTTCAGCATAAAGTTCATCCCATGATCTTTCCAATGTGCTACTGTTACACTGTTACTGGGAATGCAAAACGTCTCGTCATTTTATACCTCGGAATACTTGTGAAGTAATCACTCACTATCTATATGTACCAGGGTGTCTCTATTGTCAGCTACCTGAACCCCCAAACACTCAGGGTGATGGCAGCCTTCCTTGTGTTCAGCAACGTATCCCCTGTGGCCTTCTGTGGCCTCCTGTTCTTCACACGATTCTTAAAGAGGTCACTTGATCTGTATCCAACCAACTGCTGCTACCTGATAGGGTTGTATTTGCTGGGGATGGAAATAAATATAGAAATATACATAGATGTACACTAGGGCAGAGGTCAAAGAGCAATAGCCATGTCTGATCACAAGTGACAGCTTTTATTGGCCTGGGGTGAGTCTCCTTTATCAGCAAACAAACTAGGAGACTCATGGAAAGACCCAATTACATAAGATCTTAGTAATTATCCCCCACACCCTCTGGCCCATTTACTTCTCCTTCCCAGACCACAGTAATATTAGCTTTTGGCTCAGCTCCAGCACATATACGGTCCCTTGCCTCACATCAGCCTCAGGTCAGTGCTGGGCTCTACATCTGGGGCCATCTTGTATCATCTGCCCTTTGATTTGCTGATTGTTATTGGAACCCAACTTCTCCTTTCTGGAAACTGGTTACCACTAAAACTGGTTTCCCTGTCAGTGTGGAGCAATGGCCAGGCCTATTGTATGCGGCCAAGATGGGACAATATTGAGTGCAAGCATCTGGGTTTGGCCTTGTGCCAACATGTTCTCGATAGAGTAGCCATGATATTCCCAATAAAGGTGTCCTGGCTAGGAGCTAAACGCTAAGAGATTGGCCAACTATGTCTGAAAAGGGGCCCAATGGACAAACAGTCATTCTGTTATCATGCTCCTGAGAATTGGAATGTTGACCAGGTAAGGTGATTATTTCATACTTGCCTGAGAAATTCATGTTCCATCCAAGTTCCTGCTCAGGAGAACCCCGTGTCCCTCCAAGTCTCTTCCCCTACTTGGTTCTATATTTTTATGTTTACTGACCCATCTGGGTTCCAATTTCCTACCTGCCTGAGATCAGACTATTCATGTTTCATCCAAGTTCCTGCTCAGGGGAGCATTGTGTCCCTCCCAATCATTCCTCTAACTGGGTTTTATGTTTCCATGGTTACTGACCCATCTGGCCCAGGATAGGGAGGAGCACATGGCATATGTTCAATATGGGACCTGTATTAAATGTATGTTTACAAAAGCAACGAGTCTGACTGGTAAAATGGGAGAGCTGGAGCTGCTGGTGATGGAGGGAAAATATGATGTGATTGGTGTGGCCGAAACATGGCTGAATGAGTCACATGACTGGGCAGTAAATATCAGTGGCTATACTTTGTTTCGGAGGGACAGAAGCAATAGAAAAGGAGGAGGGGTATGTCTGTATGTTAGGCAGGATTTAAATCTAATATAAAGGAGGAGGTTATGTTAGAAAATGAGGGGGCAGAAGTCTTATGGGTGGAGTTCTTCACCAATTGTAAAGAATACAGCAAATTAATTGTAGGCGTATGCTATAGACCCCCTAATGTAAGTGACGAGGAGGAGGAGGCGAAGCTCCTGATGCAAATAGAAAAGGCTGTTAGTTTAGGTAAAGTAATGATAACGGGGGATTTTAATTAGCCAGATATTGACTGGAGCAACAGTACTGCCAGATCAGTTAATGGGAACAAGTTTATAAACTGTTACATGACAATTTTATGGCACAGGTTGTTGAGGAGCCAACCAGAAAAAATGCTATTCTGGATCTTCCCCAACTGGGTTTCTATGGTTACTGAATCATCTGGACCATTTCCTGCTCAGGGGAACCCCATATCTATCCCAGGAGTCATTTTCCTTTTGGGTTCTATGTTTGCAATTAATTATCTGTATTTCTGACTTCTTGGGTTTCATTGCTGTGCTTCTACCACTTCTCCTGTGCAGCTATGCCGTGTATTCACTACTGTGCAGAGTAAGACTTTCCTTTGCTGGCGTGTATGGAGCAGGCTGACTCTCGGAGCACCCCGAGATGCAGTGGCTCTAATACGGGTGGTGGGGGGAGTGCAAGGAAGGAAAGGCAGGTTCTAGTTATAGGGGATTCAATTATTAGAAAGGTGGATAGGTTAATCTGTCGTAAGGCCCCTACATGCCGAACAGTCTGCTGCTTGCCTGGTGCTAGGGTTCTGCGTGTGGTGGAACAGTCTGTTGCTTGTCTGGTGCTAGGGGTTCTGTATGTGGTGGAACAGTCTGCTGCTTGTCTGGTGCTAGGGGTCTGCATGTGGTGGAACAGTCTGCTGCTTGCCTGGAGCTAGGGGTCTGCATGTGGTGGAACAGTCTGCTGCTTGTCTGGTGCTAGGGGTCTGCATGTGGTGGAACGAGTGGACAGATTATTGGGAGGGGCTGGGGAAGACCCAGGAGTTGGGGTACACATAGGTACCAATGACAAAGTTGGAGGAGGTGGTGAAGTCCTTAAGAACGATTATAAAAACTAGGGGTAAAGTTGAGGGCGAGGACTTCCAAGGTAATTTTCTCAGAGATATTCCCTGAGCCACGAGCAACACTAAGGAGACAGCGGGAACGTAGGGAGATTAATGTGGGGCTGAGAGATTGGTGTTGGAGGGTTTGGGGTTTTTTGGAGAACTGGGCTGATTTCTCAGTCGGCTACAGGCTCTTTGCTAGGGATGGGGGCACCTCAATGATGATGGGGCAGCTGTTTTGGGAGAGAAGATGGCTAGAGGGTTGGAGGAGATTTTAAACTAGGTGTGGGGGGGAGGGTTCAGTAAAAGATTCAGTGGAAGACAGGTTAGATGAGATAGTGGCAAAGGAAGGGAAAATGGGGGAGGAGATTTGGCTGGGGGTTAAGGACAGGGAGGAGCACATGTCATATGTTCAATATGGGACCAGTATTAAATGTATGTTTGTAAATGCAACGAGTCTGACTGGTAAAATGGGAGAACTGGAGGTGCTGGAGGGAAAATATGATGTGATTGGCCGAAACATGGCTGAATGAGTCACATGACTGGGCAGTAAATATCAGTGGCTATACTTTGTTTCAGAGGGACAGAGGCAATAGAAAAGGAGGAGGGGTATGTCTGTATATTAGGCAGGATTTAAATCTAATATAAAGGAGGAGGTTATGTTAGAAAATGAGGGTCCAGAAGTCGTATGGGTGGAGTTCTTCACCAATTGTAAAGAGTCCAGCAAATTAATTGTAGGGGTCACTATAGACCCCCTAATGTAAGTGACGAGGCGAAGCTCCTGATGCAAATAGAAAAAGCTGCTAGTTTGGGTAAAGTAATAATAATGGGGGGGATTTTAATTAGCCAGATATTGACTGGAGCAACAGTACTGCCAGATCAGTTAATGGGAACAAGTTTATAAACTGTTACATGACAATTTTATGGCACAGGTTGTTGAGGAGCCAACCAGAAAAAGTGCTATTGTGGATCTAGTGATCTCTAATGAGCCAGAACTTATAGCAAATGTGCAAGTCATTGAACCCCTGGGTAATAGTGACCATAATGTTATATCTTTTAATGTCTGGTGCAAAAAACAAATATACTGGGGCAACAAAAAACATGAATTTTGCAAAAGCTAATTTTAGTGCCTTGAGGGCTGCCCTACAGAGTATTGATTGGGGCATTAGGTTTTCAGCTAAAAACACAGAACAGAAATGGTTGTCCTTTAAACTGATATTAAATCATTACTGTTCTCAATTTATTCCCTTAAAGAGTAAATGTAGAAGCTTTAAGTAAAGAAGTAAAGAAGTTAATAGGAAAGAAGAGAAAGGCATTTAAAAACTACAAATCTGTAGGGACAGAAGCTGCATTTAATGAATATAAACACTGTAATAAATGTTATAAATCAGCAATCTGGAAGGCTAAGAAAAGAAATGAAGAGTTAATTGCGGTGGAGGCTAAGATTAACCCCAAACAGTTTTTTAAATATATTAATAGTAAAAAGATGCAGGTTGAGAGTGTTGCTCCATTAAATAATGGTACCAGTATGGTTGTAACAGATACAGATAAGGCAAATGTGTTAAATCAGTTCTTTTCTTCAGTGTATACAATAGAGGAGTGTGAGTTCCCAGGCTCACTTAATAACTGCACTAATGGCTCAGCTCAATCTAGTCAGTGGCTGACTCAGGATATGATTCATAAAGCTTTAATACAAATGAATGTAAACAAGGCTCCAGGGCCTGATGGCATACACCCCCGGGTTCTAAGAGAGCTTAGTTCAGTTTTAGACAAGCCCCTATTTCTGATTTTCTCAGATTTACTTTCATCTGGTATGGTGCCTATGGATTGGGGAAAAGATGACTTTATTCCAATATTTAAAAAGGGATTACGATCTCAGCCTGGCAATTATAGACCAGTAAGTCTGACATCTGTGGTGGGCAAATTATTTGAAGGCTTGTTAAGGGATCACATTCAAAATGTCCTAGTGAATGGCATTATGAGCAACAATCAGTATGGCTTTATGAAGGAGAGGTCATGTCGGACTAATTTGATGTAATGTATCAGTGTTTGCAGATGACACAAAACTATCAGCCCAATTAATTCCATCCAGGATGTGGCACTTGCAACAGGATCTTGACTAACTGGCAATCTGGGCAGCTAAGTGGCAAATGAGATTCAATGTTGATAAATGTAAAGTCCTGCACCTGGGATGTAACAATATCCACTTATACCCTTTATGGGACTGCACTAGGCAAATCCATAATGGAGACGGAGCTTGGAGTCCTTGTAGATAATAAACTTGTCTGTAGCAAGTAATGCCAGTCAGCAGCATCAAGGGCAAATAAGGTCTTGACTTGTATTAAATGGGGCAGAGAGTCACGGGAGGAGGGGGTCCCACTGTATAGAGCACTGGTAAGGCCCCATCTAGAATATGCCGTACAGTTTTGGTCTCCATCACTCAAACAGGACATTATTGTATTAGAGAGGGGACAGAGAAGGGCAACTAAGCTGGTAAAGGGAAAATCTTAGCTATGAGGAAAGACTGGCCAAATTGGGGATGTTCACTCTGGAGAAGAGGCGCTTAAGGGGTGATATGATGACTATGTATAAATATATAAGGGGATCATATAATAATCTCTCTAATGATTTATTTACCAGTAGCTCCTCCCAGCAGACAGGAAGGAGCCAATGAGATTAGAGGAGGGAAAGGGGTGTTACAGGGAGAGCTGGGAAGTGAATCAGGGGTACAGGCTGATACATTAGATAGGTACAAGGAAGGGTCAGATGCTTTATTCACCAGTAGCTCCTCCCAGCAGACAGGAGGGAGCCAATGAGATTAGAGGAGGGAAAGGGGTGTTACAGGGAGAGCTGGGAAGTGAATCAGGGGTACAGGCTGATACATTAGATAGGTACAAGGAAGGGTCGGATGCTTTATTCACCAGTAGCTCCTCCCAGCAGACAGGAGGGAGCCAATGAGATTAGAGGAGGGAAAGGGGTGTTACAGGGAGAGCTGGGAAGTGAATCAGGGGTACAGGCTGATACATTAGATAGGTATAAGAAGGGGTTGGATGGTGTTTAGCAAGTGAGGGAATACAGGGATATGGGAGATAGCTCATAGTACAAGTTGATCCAGGGACTGGTCCCATTTTGGAGTCAGGAAGGAATGTTTCCCCCTCTGAGGCAAATTGGAGAGACTTCAGATGGGTTTTTTGCCTTCCTCTGGATCAACTGACAGTTAGGCAGGTTAAAAAAACAAAAAACTATGAGATTGAACTTGATGGACTTGTGTCTTTTTTCAACCTAACTAACTATGTTACTGTGTTACTATGTTTTGGCCGAGTCAGGAGAGAGTGGGTCAGGGGGTCAGGGAGTGCAGATGAGCAGAAGTGGGGTAGTGGGAGGAGAGGGGATATTATAATAACCCATGGGGGGTCGGGGGGATTCTGGCTGTGAGTCACAGTAGCACCAGGGAAAGAGGAAATCTCAGGTGCCTGTGGGGGCCCCAGGCCAAGTGTTTGTGCCGCCTGTAGGGGGAGTTTATCAGTGAGTGACTGTGTCTGAATGAAGTGCAAGTCCCACAGAGCAGCTGTGACTGTCCCTCCAAAACTTTTAAGATCATATCCACATGGTAACTATGGTAACACACCAAAAAACCAAATGGTTGGTGCTCACTGCAGGGAAATCCCTCATCACTCATATGTGAGAAATTGAAGTCATGTTAAAATATCCCCTTAAATCCATATGCCTCATCCTCCCCTGTGGATAATACAGGAACCCCCCAACACATGATTAAACACCTTAGGGGCCCTTAACTACAATTTCCAAATGCTGACAAACCCCAAGAACAAACCCCTAATAGACTTATATCCCCCCAGAATGGCACACACAAGCAGCACTGGGCAAGCAGACTCAGCCTTAGTCTCCAATCAGACTCCGCCTTATTGCCCAATCACACTGGCCATAGATGCAAAGATCCGCTCGTTTGGCGATGTTGCCAAACGAGCGGATCTTTCCCCGATATGCCATTAACAGGCATGGCTATATCGGGGGTAATCTGATTGTTCGGCCGTACGGCCGAACGATCAGATTACGATGTGCCATGTGCTCCGGCGGGATCGGTCGGGTCAAAATCAAACCTGACCGATCGACCAAACGACCGATCTCCGCCGGACGAAAGAAGTCGGCACATGCCACACACGATCCGAAAATCGTACGAATCCTCAATTCGTACGATCGGATCTGTGTGTCTATGGCCACTTTTAGTGTCCAGTCAGACTCAGTCTTAGGGGCATGTTTACTAACATTGGAGATAAATATCTGGAGAGATTTCTGGAGATGTTGCCCATAGCAACCAATCAGATCTTTGCTTTTGTTTTCTAACTTGGCTGTGGCTGTTTAAATCTAATTGCTGATTGGTTGCCATGGGCAACATCTCCAGAAATCTCTCTAGATATTTATCTCCAATGTTAGTAAACATTCCCCTTAGTGTCCAGTCAGACTCAGTCTTAGTGTCCAATCACACTCAGCCTTAGTGTCCAGTCAGACTCAGTCTTAGTGTCCAATCACACTCAGCCTTAGTGTCCAGTCAGACTCAGCCTTAAGGTGGCCATACACGGGCCGATAAAAGCTGCCGACAGACTGTGTCGTCACCTTATTGGCCCGTGGGCAGGGCCGGCCTTAGGCCAATTGGACCAATTGGGCCCCACACCTCTGGGGGGCCCCGCACTGCCCCTTTCCTTTCTATTTTGTGCCTGTATGCCCTTATTTTCCTAAATACTTGCTGTGTCAGTAGCCAGCAACACTTTGTCTAGGGGCCCCGCCAACATGGTCCCAATTGGGCCCCACATTTGATAGGACCAGCCCTGCGTGTATGGGGGCCCCCGACGGGCTTCCCCGATCGAGATCTGGCCGAAAGTCGGCCAGATCTCGATCGGATGGGTTTAAAAATCCCGTCGGATCGCGGCCGCATCTGTTCGTTGATGCGGTCCCGCGATCCGACCGCCCGTTTTCGAATGCTAGGATCCGATCGTTGGGCCCTAGGGCCCACGATCGGATCTGCCCGATATTGCCCACCTCAAGGTGGGCATATCGGAAGGGAGATCCGCTCGTTTAGCGACATCGCCAAACGAGCAGATCTATCCATGTATGGCCACCTTTAGTGTCCAATCATACTCAGCCTTAGTGTCCAATCAGACTCAGCCCTAGTGTTCAATCAGACTCATCCTTAGTGTCCAATCAGACTCAGTCTTAGTGTCCAATCAGACTCAGCCTTAGTGTCCAATCATACTCAGCCTTAGTGTCCAATCAGACTCAGCCTTAGTGTCCAATCACACTCAGCCTTAGTGTCCAATCAGACTCAGCCTTAGTGTCCAATCATACTCAGCCTTAGTGTCCAATCAGACTCAGCCCTAGTGTCCAATCAGACTCATCCTTAGTGTCCAATCAGACTCAGTCTTAGTGTCCAATCAGACTCAGTCTTAGTGCCCAATCAGACTCAGCCTTAGTGTCCAATCAGACTCAACCTTAGTGTCCAATCAGACTCAGTCTTAGTGTCCAATCAGACTCAGTCTTAGTGTCCAATCAGACTCAGTCTTAGTGCCCAATCAGACTCAGCCTTAGTGTCCAATCAGACTCAACCTTAGTGTCCAATCAGACTCAGTCTTAGTGTCCAATCAGACTCAGTCTTAGTGTCCAATCAGACTCAGTCTTAGTGCCCAATCAGACTCAACCTTAGTGTCCAATCAGACTCAGCCTTAGTGTCCAATCAGACTCAACCTTAGTGTCCAATCAGACTCAGTCTTAGTGTCCAATCAGACTCAGTCTTAGTGTCCAATCAGACTCAGTCTTAGTGTCCAATCAGACTCAGTCTTAGTGCCCAATCAGACTCAGCCTTAGTGTCCAATCAGACTCAACCTTAGTGTCCAATCAGACTCAGTCTTAGTGTCCAATCAGACTCAGCCTTAGTGTCCAATCACACTCAGCCTTAGTGTCCAGTCAGACTCAGCCTTAGTGTCCAATCAGACTCAGTCTTAAGGTGGCCATACACGGGCCGATAAAAGCTGCCGACAGACCGTGTCGGCAGCTTATTGGCCCGTGTATGGGGGCCCCCGACGGGCTTCCCCGATCGAGATCTGGCCGAAAGTCGGCCAGATCTCGATCGGATGGGGTTAAAAATCCCGTCGGATCGCGGCCGCATCTGTTCGTTGATGCGGTCCCGCGATCCGACAGCCCGTTTGTGAGAGCTATAATCCGATCGTTGGGCCCTAGGGCCCACGATCGGATCTGCCCGATATTGCCCACCTTCAAGGTGGGCATATCGGAGGGAGATCTGCTCGTTTGGCGACATCGCCAAACGAGCGGATCTATCCGTGTATGGCCACCTTTAGTGTCCAATCATACTCAGCCTTAGTGTCCAATCAGACTCAACCTTAGTGTCCAATCAGACTCAGGGGCATGTTTACTAACATTGGAGATAAATATTTGGAGAGATTTCTGGAGATGTTGCCCATAGCAACCAATCAGATCTTTGCTGGCTGTTTAAATCTAATTGCTGATTGGTTGCCATGGGCAACATCTCCAGAAATCTCTCCAGATATTTATCTCCAATGTTAGTAAACATGCCCCTTAGTCTTAGTGTTCAATCAGACTCAGTCTTAGTGTCCAATCAGACTCAGCCTTAAGGTGGCTATACACGGATAGATCCGCTCGTTTGGCGATGTCGCCAAACGAGCAGATCTCCCTCCGATATGCCCACCTTGAAGGTGGGCAATATCGGGCAGATCCGATCGTGGGCCCTAGGGCCCAACGATCGGATTATAGCTCTCACAAACGGGCGGTCGGATCGCGGGACCGCATCAATGAACAGATGCGGCCGCGATCCGACGGGATTTTTAACCCCATCCGATCGAGATCTGGCCGACTTTCGGCCAGATCTCGATCGGGGAAGCCCGTCGGGGGCCCCCATACACGGGCCAATAAGCTGCCGACACGGTCTGTCGGCAGCTTTTATCGGCCAGTGTATGGCCACCTTAAGTGTCCAATCAGACTCAGTCTTAGTATCCAATCAGACTCAGCCTTAGTGTCCAATCAGACTCAGCCTTAGTGTCCAATCAGACTCAGCCTTAGTGTCCAATCAGACTCAGCCTTAGTGTCCAATCAGACTCAGCCTTAGTGTCCAATCAGACTCAGCCTTAGTGTCCAATCAGACTCAGCCTTAGTGTCCAATCAGACTCAGCCTTAGTGTCCAATCAGACTCAGCCTTAGTGTCCAATCAGACTCAGCCTTAGTGTCCAATCAGTGCTCAGGGCAAATTGTGCTAAAGGACTTGGGGAGGGTCCCGCCTGTGTCCATGTTGCCTGTGAGTTGCCCCTTATGTCCCCCCATGCCAGAACTGTTCCCAGCACCCCCTGCTCCCGTCTTACCCAGAATCCCTTGCAGTGACCTTGCTGCTGATGCACCGGAGGGGCTGCTCACAAGGGATACGATGTCCCCCCAGCAATGTTAATTGATTTTTTTAGACTGTTTTGATTACTCAGCAGCACATTGCGTCTATTTCAGGCCAGGGGGCACATTTCAAGCAGTTACACAGTGTAATAAGGGGCTGCTGAGATGGTGCTGTTAACTCTTTCCTTCCCAGTCAGCTTGCAGGAGAGAGGCCAGGGAGAGTATTAGTATCTATCGTAGTCTAATACTGGGAGCCAGTGGGTTAATTAAAGGGTAAATATATGGAAATGTTTATCTTGTGCACTGCCCTGTGTGAATATTTGCACCCCATTAAATGACAGCTGCAGGGTTTTCTTGTACAGGAGATAAAAGAGCCTTGTTTGTGTCTGTGTTAGTTCCCCCTCAGGCTGCCAGCAAATGGCATTTTGGGACATAAATGGTCTTTTCCCCTGAGGCAGCAGCACTTGTGGGCCCTGGACCCCCAGTCTGACACTGTGAATAAGCCTCAAGGAGAATGGGGGCCACAAATAGCACGGGACACCTGTTGGGTTAATGTGGTGCATTTGTGGTGCTGAAAGGGTTAGCAGCCCCCCAGCTCAGGCACTGACAGCCCCCCACTAGCAGAATGGATGGGAAAGCAAATGATAAAGGTTGGACAGGTGCCCACATTCCCAACGTGCCCCCGGCCCATAAACCCCACTAATAGCCCAGCGGCCACAATGAGGAGTTTCTGAGCCAAAAATAAATGTAATTCTGCAACTGGGGATCCTTCAAATTGTTCAATAAAATGTATTGACTATTGGTACAATTCTATTAACACTTCCATGGACTCCATAGCTGACTCAGTTGTGTAACGGGGTGACCCTAATGAGGGGGGTCTAGAGGCCAGGGAGAGAATTTTGGCTAATTACTGTTTGAATTGAAGGTCACGTCTTTGGCCCAAATAATCTCCACGTGTGAATTTGCCCCTAGAGTGGGAGACGAAATTTGGGGTGAATATTGTCCCTCATGTTCTTATAATTAGATCTAATTAGATGTATAATAATTACAGGCAGAGAGATGACACTAAATCTGTAACCTTCATCTGAACTAATGGGACCCACCAATGGCTGCACTTCCGGGGGGCTTGGACTGAACAGATCAGCTAAATGCTATTTTGGGGAAGGAACAAGAAATATTGGGGATCACATTTAAAGTTTCACAAAGGGATTATGGATTAGTATACCTCCCAACTGGGACGTTTTTCATGGGACTCAACCTGCAGTCCCGGATTGTTACTGAAATGTCACAACTTTCTCTTTGATCTTCTGCACTGAACAGCCAGAAACAGATACAAAGTTGCTAACTTAATTGGCTTTTGGCAGAGAGCCCAGAATAGATACTTTTGTAACAGTTTTAGATAAGCAGGTCTCTTTGGACAACTAAGACTCACATTTTAAAGGGCAATTCACCTTCATTAGCAAAACTGTAATAACACATAAAAACCACAGAAATGTGTTCAGACTTTCATGACCTGCTAAATTTTCTAAAATGGACATGGTAATTAGGGGGTGTGGCCACAAGAAATGAGTGTGGTCAAAAAAATATTTTTCTTGCTTTTTCTGTTTCCAAAATGTTGGGAGGTATGGAGAAGGGGCAAGGGTTATCAAAGTATTTAGTAGAAATAATATTAATATACAACAATATATATGTAATACTACAGGGATATCCCCTCTATCAGCCAATGGGAGGAAAGCTACACATTAATCAGTACTACAGGGATATCCCCTCTATCAGGAAGTGGAAATACAAAAGAAAGTTTATTATAATATATGTAAGACATTAATATCATCACGTGCATTAAGGAAATCCATAAATCTAATGGAAATGCAGATAAAACTTCTTTGGGGAAGGCAAATCCTTCTGGGTCCTATTACTGAGTCATAGTCAATATAGGGCATAGGAAGGGTTAATTTGCACAAACAGCCAGTGGATCTATTTCTGTCCCACAGGGAAGGGGTCAGTTTATTTCAGACTTTTACTGGCACTTTGGGCTCTTGACCTGATTCTCTGTAATGAATCTAAACTCAGGGCCTTGGGAGCGATTAACGTAATCCGATGCTCCGGCATCCCAAATATATCTGCCTGGATCAGGCTTATTAGTGCTGCGCATATACAACTTGCCCCACACACTTCCATTTCCTCCTCAGATTCTGACTTCCCTCTCCTGCCCCTGCGCATAACTGTAACTCTCATCTGTCAACTCAACCTGGGCTTCCTTACAATTCTGCTTATAGCAGCTCCTCCCACTGCTCCATATAACCCTTTCTATAACTCCACCCACTGTTTCCAGTCTGTGTGTTAGTGCGCCTTACTCGTCTCCACTGTCCCATATACAGTACATGCACCTAACACTCCCCCACTGTCCCATATACATGCACCTTGCTCTTCTCCACTGTCCCATGTACATGCACCTAACTCTCCTCCACTTTCCCATGTACATGCACCTAAAACTCCTCCACTGTCCCATGTACATGCACCCAACACTTCTCCACTGTCCCTTGAACATGCATCTAATACTCCTCCACTGTCCCGTGTACATGCACCTAACACTTCTCCACTGTCCCTTGAACATGCATCTAATACTCCTCCACTGTCCCATGTACATGCACCTAACACTCCTCCACTGCCCCTTGAACATGCACCTAATGCTCCTCCACTGTCCCATGTACATACACCTAACACTCCCCAACTGTCCTTTGAACATGCACCTAACTCTCCTCCACTGTCCCATGTACATGCACCTAACACTTCTTCACTGTCCCATGTACATGCACTTGACACTCCTCCACTGTCCCTTGAACATGCACCTAACACTTCTTCACTGTCCCGTGTACATGCACCTAACACTTCTCCACTGTCCCTTGAACATACACCTAATGCTCCTCCACTGTCCCATGTACATGCACCTGACACTCCTCCACTGTCCCATGTACATGCACTTAACACTCCTCCACTGTCCCTTGAACATGCACCTAACGCTCCTCCACTGTCGCGTGTACATGCACCTAAGACTTCTCCACTGTCCCTTGAACATGCACCTAATGCTCCTCCACTGTCCCATGTACATGCACCTAATGCTCCTCCACTGTCCCATGTACATGCACCTAACACTTCTCCACTGTCCCATGTACATGCACCTAACACTCCCCCACTGCCCCTTGAAGATGCACCTAATGCTCCCCCACTGTCCCATGTACATGCACCTAACACGCCTACTACTGTCCCATGTACATGCACCTAATACTCCCCCACTGCCCCATGTACATGCACCTAACACTCCTCCACTGTCCCATGTAAATGCACCTAACTCTCTTCTATTGTCCCATGTACATGCACCTAACACTTCTCCACTGTCCCTTGAACATGCACCTAATGCTCCTCCACTGTTCCATGTAAATGCACCTAACTCTCCTCTATTGTCCCATGTACATGCACCTAACTCTCCTCTACTGCCCCATGTACATGCACCTAACACTCCCCCACTGCCCCTTGAAGATGCTCCTAATGCCCCCCACTGTCCCATGTACATGCACCTAACACGCCTCCTTCTGTCCCATGTCCATGCACCTAATACTCCCCACTGTCCCATGTACATGCACCTAACACTCCTCCATTGTCCCATGTACATGCACTTAACACTCCTCCACTGCCACATGTGCCTGCACCCAGGTCCAGACTCAGAATTAAAAAGGGCCCTGGTATTTCAGGTTCACAGAGACCCAAACAGCCCCCACCAGCCCACTAAATACTGACTTCCTATGGGACCTTATAGCAGCCGCTTCGGCATTTGCCAGAGCCCACAGATTGCCAGTCCGGGCCTACATGCACCTAACACTTCTCCACTGTCCCATGTACATGCACCTAACACTCCCCCACTGTTCCATGTACATGCACCTAACACTCCTCCACTGTCCCATGTACATGCACCTAACACTCCCCACTGTCCCATGTACTTGCACCTAACACTCATCCACTGTCCCATGTACATGCACCTAACACTCCCCCACTGTCCCATGTACATGCACCTAAAGCTTCTCCACTGTCCCATGTACATGCACCTAACACTCCTCCACTGCCCCATGTTCATGCACCTAACACTCCCCCACTGCCCCATGTACATGCACCTAACACTAACACTCCTCCATTGTCCCATGTACATACACCTACCACTTCTCCACTGTCCCTTGAAAATGCACCTAATGCTCCTCCACTGTCCCATGTACATGCACCTAACACTCCTCCACTGTCCCTTGAACATGCACCTAACGCTCCTCCACTGTCCCATGTACATGCACCTAACACTTCTCCACTGTCCCTTGAACATGCACCTAATGCTCCTCCACTGTCCCATGTACATGCACCTAACACTGCTCCACTGTCCCATGTACATGCACCTAACACTCCCCCACTGCCCCTTGAAGATGCACCTAATGCTCCCCCACTGTCCCATGTATATGCACCTAACACACCTCCTACTGTCCCATGTTCATGCACCTAATACTCCCCACTGTCCCATGTACATGCACCTAACACTCCTCCACTGTCCCATGTACATGCACCTAACTCTCCTCCACTGTCCCATGTACATGCACATAACTCTCTTCTATTGTCCCATGTACATGCACCTAACACTCCTCCATTGTCTCATGTACATGCAGCTACCACTACTCCACTGTCCCATGTACATGTACCTAACACTCCTCCACTGTACCATTGTACCTAACTCTCCTCCACTGTCCCATGTACATGCACTTAACGCTCCTCCACTGCCACATGTGCATACACTCAGGTCCGGACTGAGAATTAAAATAGGCCCTGGTATTTCAGGTACACAGAGGCCCAAACAGCCCCCACCAGCCCACTAAATACTGACTTCCTATGGGACCTTATAGTAGCCCCTTTGCCATTTGCCAGAACCCACAGATTGCCAGTCCGGACCTGCATGCACCTAACACTTCTCCACTGTCCCATGTACATGCACCTAACACTCCCTCACTGTTCCATGTACATGAACCTTACACTCCTCCACTGTCCCATGTACATGCACCTAACACTCCCCCACTGTGCCATGTACATGCACCTAAATCTCCTCCATTGTCCCATGTACATACACCTAACACTCCCCCACTGTGCCATGTCCATGCACCTAACACTCCCCATTGTTCCATGTACATGCGCCTAAAACTCCTCCACTGCCCCATGTACATGCACCTAACACTCCCCCACTGCCCCATGTACATGCACGTAACACTAACACTCCTCCACTGTGCCATGTACATGCACCTAACACTCCCCCACTGTTCCATGTACATGCACCTTACACTCCTCCACTGTCCCATGTACATGCACCTAAAGCTCCTCCACTGTCCCATGTACATGCACCTAACACTCCCCCCACTGTGCCATGTCCATGCACCTAACACACTCCCCATTGTTCCATGTACATGCACCTAACACTCCTCTACTGCCCCATGTTCATGCACCTAACACTCCCCCACTGCCCCATGTACATGCACCTAACACTAACACTCCTCCACTGTCCCATGTACATACACCTAACACTTCTCCACTGTCCCTTGAACATGCACCTAATGCTCCTCTACTGTCCCATGTACATGCACCTAACACTTCTCCACTGTCCCTTGAACATGCACCTAATGCTCCTCCACTGTCCCATGTACATGCACCTAACTCTCCTCTACTGTCCCATGTACATGCACCTGACACTCCTCCACTGTCCCATGTACATGCACCTAACACTTCTCCACTGTCCCTTGAACATGCACCTAATGCTCATCCACTGTCCCATGTACATGCACCTAACACTCCTCCACTGTCCCTTGAACATGCACCTAATGCTGCTCCACTGTCCCATGTACATGCACCTAACACTCCTCCACTGTCCCTTGAACATGCACCTAACGCTCCTCCACTGTCCCATGTACATGCACCTAACACTTCTCCACTGTCCCTTGAACATGCGCCTAATGCTCCTCCACTGTCCCATGTACATGCACCTAACACTTTTCCACTGTCCCTTAAACATGCACCTACTGCTCCTCCACTGTCCCATGTACATGCACCTAACACTTCTCCACTGTCCCATGTACATGCACCTAACACTCCCCCACTGCCCCTTGAAGATGCACCTAATGCTCCCCCACTGTCCCATGTACATGCACCTAACACACCTCCTACTGTCCCATGTCCATGCACCTAATACTCCCCACTGTCCCATGTACATGCACCTAACACTCATCCACTGTCCCATGTACATGCACCTAACACTCCTCCACTGTCCCATGTACATGCACCTAACTCTCCTCCACTGTCCCATGTACATGCACCTAACTCTCCTCCACTGTCCCATGTACATGCACCTAACTCTCTTCTATTGTCCCATGTACATGCACCTAACACTCCTCCATTGTCTCATGTACATGCAGCTACCACTACTCCACTGTCCCATGTACATGTACCTAACACTCCTCCACTGTACCATTGTACCTAACTCTCCTCCACTGTCCCATGTACATGCACTTAACGCTCCTCCACTGCCACGTGTACATACACTCAGGTCCGGACTGAGAATTAAAATAGGCCCTGGTATTTCAGGTACACAGAGGCCCAAACAGCCCCCACCAGCCCACTAAATACTGACTTCCTATGGGACCTAATGCTCCTCCACTGTCCCGTGTACATGCACCTAACTCTCCTCTACTGTCCCATGTACATGCACCTGACACTCCTCGACTGTCCCATGTACATGCACCTAACACTTCTCCACTGTCCCTTGAACATGCACCTAATGCTCCTCCACTGTCCCATGTACATGCACCTAACACTCCTCCACTGTCCCTTGAACATGCACCTAATGCTCCTCCACTGTCCCATGTACATGCACCTAACACTTCTCCACTGTCCCTTGAACATGCACCTAATGCTCCTCCACTGTCCCATGTACATGCACCTAACACTTCTCCACTGTCCCATGTACATGCACCTAACATTCCCCCACTGCCCCATGTACATGCACCTAACACTCCTCCACTGTCCCATGTACATGCACCAAACTCTCCTCCACTGTCCCATGTATATGCACCTAACACTCCTCCACTGCCCTTGAACATGCACCTAATGCTCCTCCACTGTACCATGTACATGCAGCTAACACTCCCCCACTGTCCCTGAAACATGCACCTAACACTCCCCCACTGTCCCTTGAACATGCACCTAACTCTCCTCTACTGTCCCATGTACATGCACCTGACACTCCTCCACTGTCCCATGTACATGGACCTAACACTCATCCACTGCCCCTTGAACATGCACCTAATGCTCCTCCACTGTCCCATGTTCATGCACCTAACACTCCCCCACTGTCCCTTGAACATGCACCTAACTCTCTCCACTGTCCCATGTACATGCACCTTACACTCCTCCACTGTCCCGTGTACATGCACCTAACACTTCTCCACTGTCCCTTGAACATGCACCTAATGCTCCTCCACTGTCCCATGTACTTGTACCTAACACTCCCCCACTGTCCCTTGAACATGCACCTAATTCTCCTGCACTGTCCCATGTACATGCACCTAACACTTCTCCACTGTCCCATGTACATGCACCTAACTCTCCTCTACTGTCCCATGTACATGCACCTAACACTCCTCCTACTGTTATGTACAGGTATCTAACCCTCACTTTCCAATCTTTCATACAGGTGTTTTATGCATGGACACCTAGCGCCCCCTGTTATACCAATACTACAGCCCCTTTATTACCTTTGTACATTTAACTGCCCCTAGTAGTCATCATATAATTGGGGTCTCAGTGTGATGCGCTCCCTCCTCCTGTGAATGATTGGGGGACAGATGGAGCTGTCTCAGCACCGGCCTCCTGTCTCAAGGAGCCGCTGTCAATCACAGGCCTCTGTCTTTGACCAAATTTGGGCCGGTCCTGCTCCTTGAGCTGAAAATAAATGTTGTGCCGGGGGGAGAGGAGGAGAGAAGGGGAGGGCTTGGGAGCAGCAGTTGTTTCTACTGACGGATTAGTGCCCCCTACCCCTTCCTAACACCTATTAACCCTTCCTCTGCTGCTCTCACCCCTTCACTGCTGCAGCCACGTCACTGTGGAATTCCCTTCAATTAGTGGCACTGGGAAACCACTTCATACCCCCCATTAATTGCCCCATGGTAGGGAATTTAATGGCCTTTCATTAACTTGCCCCAATTGCCCAAACACCCCAATGTATGTGCCCACAGCTGGGACTCAGGGGCCCCAATGTCTGCCCCCTCTGCAGCTCCATGTTTATCCAGGGGCAGGGGGCAGTCAGATAATGCATTCCTTTGTCACCATAGTAATGCAGTGACATAGCAACCCAGTGACATAGCAACAGAGGCTGAAAAAGTCATGTCCATAATGTGCAACCCTTGTGCCTCAGTGGGAGCTGCCAAACTGCTGTTGATCCAGAGAAAGGAAAACTGAAGCCTCTTCATATTCCAATTTCCAGCCAATGGGAAAAGGAGGAGTCTGGCACGAAGTCATTAGGAGGGTGTTAGACATTCTGTAGGGCTCCCCTGACAGACACACTGAAACTCAGACTACAACTCCCAGCATCCCCTGACAGACACACTGAAACTCAGACTACAACTCCCAGCATCCCCTGACAGACACACTGAAACTCAGACTACAACTCCCAGCATCCCCTGACAGACACACTGAAACTCAGACTACAACTCCCAGCATCCCCTGGCAGACACACTGAAACTCAGACTACAACTCCCAGCATCCCCTGACAGACACACTGAAACTCAGACTACAACTCCCAGCATCCCCTGACAGACACACTGAAACTCAGACTACAACTCCCAGCATCCCCTGGCAGACACACTGAAACTCAAACTACAACTCCCAGCATCCCCTGACAGACACACTGAAACTCAGACTACAACTCCCAGCATCCCCTGGCAGACACACTGAAACTCAAACTACAACTCCCAGCATCCCCTGACAGACACACTGAAACTCAGACTACAACTCCCAGCATCCCCTGGCAGACACACTGAAACTCAAACTACAACTCCCAGCATCCCCTGACAGACACACTGAAACTCAGACTACAACTCCCAGCATCCCCTGACAGACACACTGAAACTCAGACTACAACTCCCAGCATCCCCTGACAGACACACTGAAACTCAGACTACAACTCCCAGCATCCCCTGACAGACACACTGAAACTCAGACTACAACTCCCAGCATCCCCTGACAGACACACTGAAACTCAGACTACAACTCCCAGCATCCCCTGACAGACACACTGAAACTCAGACTACAACTCCCAGCATCCCCTGACAGACACACTGAAACTCAGACTACAACTCCCAGCATCCCCTGACAGACACACTGAAACTCAGACTACAACTCCCAGCATCCCCTGACAGACACACTGAAACTCAAAGTACAACTCCCAGCATCCCCTGACAGACACACTGAAACTCAGACTACAACTCCCAGCATCCCCTGACAGACACACTGAAACTCAGACTACAACTCCCAGCATCCCCTGACAGACACACTGAAACTCAGACTACAACTCCCAGCATCCCCTGACAGACACACTGAAACTCAAAGTACAACTCCCAGCATCCCCTGACAGACACACCGAAACTCAGACTACAACTCCCAGCATCCCCTGACAGACACACTGAAACTCAGACTACAACTCCCAGCATCCCCTGACAGACACACTGAAACTCAGACTACAACTCCCAGCATCCCCTGACAGACACACTGAAACTCAAAGTACAACTCCCAGCATCCCCTGACAGACACACCGAAACTCAGACTACAACTCCCAGCATCCCCTGACAGACACACTGAAACTCAGACTACAACTCCCAGCATCCCCTGACAGATACACTGAAACTCAGACTACAACTCCCAGCATCCCCTGACAGACACACTGAAACTCAGACTACAACTCCCAGCATCCCCTGACAGACACACTGAAACTCAAAGTACAACTCCCAGCATCCCCTGACAGACACACCGAAACTCAGACTACAACTCCCAGCATCCCCTGACAGACACACTGAAACTCAAAGTACAACTCCCAGCATCCCCTGACAGACACACCGAAACTCAGACTACAACTCCCAGCATCCCCTGACAGACACACTGAAACTCAGACTACAACTCCCAGCATCCCCTGACAGATACACTGAAACTCAGACTACAACTCCCAGCATCCCCTGACAGACACACTGAAACTCAGACTACAACTCCCAGCATCCCCTGACAGACACACTGAAACTCAAAGTACAACTCCCAGCATCCCCTGACAGACACACCGAAACTCAGACTACAACTCCCAGCATCCCCTGACAGACACACTGAAACTCAGACTACAACTCCCAACATCCCCTGACAGACACACTGAAACTCAAAGTAAAACTCCCAGCATCCCCTGACAGACACACTGAAACTCAAAGTACAACTCCCAGCATCCCCTGACAGACACACTGAAACTCAGACTACAACTCCCAACATCCCCTGACAGACACACTGAAACTCAAAGTAAAACTCCCAGCATCCCCTGACAGACACACTGAAACTCAAAGTACAACTCCCAGCATCCCCTGACAGACACACTGAAACTCAGACTACAACTCCCAACATCCCCTGACAGACACACTGAAACTCAGACTACAACTCCCAGAATCCCATGACAGACACACTGAAACTCAGACTACAACTCCCAGAATCCCCTGACAGACACACTGAAACTCAGACTACAACTCCCAGCATACCTGACAGACACACTGAAACTCAGACTACAACTCCCAACATCCCCTGGCAGACACACTGAAACTCAGACTACAACTCCCAGCATCCCCTGACAGACACACTGAAACTCAGACTACAACTCCCAGCATCCCCTGACAGACACACCGAAACTCAGACTACAACTCCCAGCATCCCCTGACAGACTGAAAGTAAAACATGGGACCTCTGACACACACACAATTATAGACACAGAGCTTCTCACTGACAGACGGGAGTTATTGGGAGAGAACAGCTGGGAGTTAATACGGGAGCCGTTGGCAATTTGCTGGGGGCATTAGGGAAGGTGTTGGCTAATAGTTTGGCTTCAGCAGCAGCTCCATCCTGGGACCCGGGGGCCACAGCTATACAAATACACTGCCAGCACCCCCACTCTACTGACTGTGTCTCTATATATAAATATAGTGTTGCTCTTTATCTTCACTGGACGTTTTGTATTGAATTGAGTATCACTAAGCATCATGGGAGTTGTACCTCATTGTGGAAGGCGGGGCTTGATTAGCACTTCCTCCTAACACATACATTTAGTGAGTGGCGTTACACAGGAACACAGGCTTGATGAAGGGCGCTAGCAGAAACGTTGTCTAGTTTGTGGGCACAATAAACCACTATCACAGAGAGATGCAGCGAGTGTTAGGAGTTATATGTGGATCAGCAGCTCACACCCCATGCTACAACAAGCGGATAGCTATAGTTCAGCATCACCCGCGTTCCTAGTTATTAAATGGGTTGTTCACTTTGAAAACAACTAGTTGATTTCAGATAGATCACCAGAAATAACGACTTTTTCTAATAACTTTCTATGTTCTATGTGTGACCATTTTTATAATATTGAAGTGTAAAGTGTCATTTTTCACCTTCTGAAGCAGCTCTAGGAGGGGGGTCGCCGACCCTAAACTGTTCTGAATTGATACATTTCATTGATACAGTTCTTATCTTTGTCCCTGCTGAGCAAAATCCCAGAATTTCATTACAGGCAGCTGTTAGACTTGATACAATAGTTGCATTTATATTCCAGAGATGCTTCTGAGCAATGTATCAACTAATTGTATCAACTAAATGTAATAACTAATTGTATCAACTAAATGTATCAACTAAATGTGTCAACTAAATTTATTTAACTAATTATATCAACTACTGTAAATGTGTCAACTAAATGTATCAACTAAATGTATGAACTAAATGTGTGGACTAAACGTATCAACTAAACGTATCAAGTAATTGTATCAACTAAATGTGTCAACTAAATGTAACAACTAATTGTATCAACTAAATATATCAACTAAATGTGTCAACTAAATGTATCAACCAAATCTCTGAACTAAACGTATCAACTAAACGTATCAACTAATTGTATCAACTAATTGTATCAACTAAATGTGTCAACTAAATGTATCAACTAAATGTGTCAACTAAATGTATCAACTAAATGTGTTAACTAATTGTATCAACTAAATGTGTCAACTAATTGTATTAACTAAATGTGTCAACTAATTGTATCAACTAATTGTATCAACCAAATGTATCAACTAAATGTGTCAACTAAATGTGTCAACTAAATGTATCAACTAATTGTATCAACTAAATGTGTCAACTAAACGTGTCAACTAATTGTGTCAAGTAAATGTATCATCTAAATGTGTCAACTAATTTTATCAACTAATTGTGTCAACTAAATATATCAACTGAACGTATAGTATCAACTAAATGTGTCAACTAAATGTATCAACCAAATGTCTGAACTAAACGTATCAACTAAACGTATCAACTAAACGTATCAACTAATTGTATCAACTAAATGTGTCAACTAAATGTATCAACTAATTGTGTCAACTAAATGTATCAACTAAATGTGTCAACTAATTGTATCAACTAAATGTGTCAACTAATTGTATTAACTAAATGTGTCAACTAAATGTGTCAACTAAATGTGTCAACTAATTGTATCAACTAATTGTATCAACCAAATGTATCAACTAAATGTGTCAACTAAATGTGTCAACTAAATGTATCAACTAAATGTGTCAACTAATTGTATAAACTAATTGTATCAACCAAATGTATCAACTAATTGTATCAACTAAATGTGTCAACTAATTTTATCAACTAATTGTGTCAACTAAATATATCAACTGAACGTACAGTATCAACTAAATGTGTCAACTAAATGTATCAACTAAATGTGTCAACTAAATTTAGCAAAATTGTAACAGATCAGATTTTGCACCTGAATTACTGAGCTGTCAGACACAAACACTAGCGACACGGACATTCAACTTTACACTTTTTTTACATTTTGTAAAAAACAGAAAATAAATAAATAATGGAAAGTAATTATAGTAAAAGTATATACCACTATATAGATGAGCTGTCTATCATCTGGCAAGGAGATCAGTATCATAAACGTTTGTAAATCGTCTAAATAGTAATCTATACAATTGTGGTGAGAAAAAGGTGGAGATTTGAGCAAATGTCCAACCTGAGGGATCAGTAGGGAACAAACCAGCTGCCTGACCTGAAGGGAATAAGAATGAATATTAAAATATTATTGTGATTGGCCAATGAGAGAGAAGATATAGAGCATACCAGGGGGGGACGCAGAGACAAAGCTGTAGATTTGGAAGGCGCGAGTGGCCTTGTGTTTTGTTTCAGTTAAACTTACTGTGTTATTATTCTGCTAAAGTCACAGCTACTAATTGCCCTGGATCCTCCACTGGGAACCAACATCATGGCTGCAAGTGCCCTAGATGGTACCAACCAATTAAATCTGCCCAGCTCTATAGACTGTTGCTCAAGAATTATTTGTGCTAAAGGAATTTGTGGGAATTTGTGGGAATGAGAAGTAGAACCAACTGGTTCTGGTTATTGTTCTTCCTCCTCAACATGAGCCTCACACCAGACCTTACAGTAAATACAGTCACGTATGCTCCTGGTTACCCAGTTCCCCCTAGGGGCCAAATGGAGAGGTACAACTTGAATGGGAGAGAAAAGAGAGAAAAGGGAGATGTGTTGGCACCTGCACCCAACAGAAAACTCTCATTATATGACCAAGACCAGTCTGTAGCAATGGGAATGTGCCAAGATAAGGCCTGAGCTGATAGGGCAGGTATCTGGGCATAATGGCTTTAGCACCAGCTCAAAGGGGCAACAAAATAGTGCAGAAATCTCATTTTTATCATCATATTCACATTTATTTCTGCAGTCAGAGGAACTTGATACTGAGAGTCACTGGCTATTTCTTTGCTGATATGGAGAGTGAGACCCACGGGCACAGGGTACCCAGTCAGGATGGCACATTCACCAATAGAAAAGGTGTCGTGGCTGGTGGCCTTCTTGGGAAAATATTGTATATCAGTACCAAGTACAACTGTATGAGGATATGCTCTGTATTGGGAGTGATTATGATGTGTTCTCTACCAGCATTAAATATGGTACCAAAGTGTTACGGCAACAGAGAAGCATATAGGGGTATGGAGTATGACCCGGCTCAGCTTAATGACAGCAACGTGCAGGGAAAGAGATGAGTTTCTGTTAATCCAGTCATGAAACCAACATATCTGGGGCAAATCATGGCTGCATAGAAGCAATTAGGCAACTACCATCGGCATGGTTATGTTCTGCCCACCACTTTGTCTCATCCCTGGCCCAAAGTCACATGCTGCCACTGATATCACAAATAATGTGGCCCAATGGCAGATCCTCAGATAAGATGCCTTACATCTTACATATAGTAATTAAAGGCCAACTACTGCCCAGAATGGAAAGCCATTCACTTTAAAAATACCCAATACCCTATACCCTACCAGTGTAGATGTCTAGTAGTTTCCAATAAATATTGCTCTAGAATTCATATTGAGTAGCTGCTAAGGGTGTAGATCCCTTAGCTCTACTGAGTGCCATGTTTAGAGTTAGATACAGACAGAGAGTTTTAGGGATGTAATGACTATGACGACTGAGAGTTCTAGATCAGTGATGTGTAAAATAATGGATAAAAACAACATAACCTGAGATAGCTGAAGAATATGGCACTATGTTATGTGGGGCAACGGAAAGTATGATCATGGAGAGTAGTAGTACAGATAAGAGTATGACTCTGATAGTTGTAAGACAGGAAAGATTATGGTCATGCAAAGAGTAATATGGGGCAGGGAAGAGTATGGCCATGTAGAGTAGTAGTACAGATAAGAGTATGACACTGATAGTTGTAGGAAAGGGTATGACCATACAAAGAGTAATATGGGGCAGGGAAGAATATGGTCATTGACAGTAGTAGTATAGATAAGAATACGACCTGAGTATGACTCTGATAGTTGTAGGAAATGGTATGACCATACAAAGAGTAATGTGGGTCAGGTAAGAGTATGGCAATTGAGTAGTAGAATAGATAAGAGCAGGCCCCCCCAACCTTTCCTACTTGTGAGCCACAGTCAAATGTAAAATGAGTTGGGGAGCAACACACCAACCATAACATTTCTTGGGGTGCCAAATATGAATTGTGATTGGTTATTTGCCAGCCTCTGATTGGACTGGCAACCTATAGATGACTCTGTTTGGAGTACATCTTGCCAGGAATATAATAAAAAGCACTTGGGCTGGGGCCACTGGGAGCAACATCCAAGGGGTTGGTGAGCAACATGTTACACACGAGCCACTGTTTGGGGACAACTGGATATGGTGTATATGGAGTATGACCAGAGTATGACATTGAGTATAAGGTGAGAAGCTGAAGATGAGTGCAGACAGTGCAGTAGAGAAGTACAGTGATGATGTCTATAGCATGACCATTGGCTTAGAGGTTAAGTGAGCAGCTTCTGATGTGGAATTTTGGGATGTGGAATTTTGTTGAATTTTATTCCACTGGTTTCCATCACACATGGAACCCAAAATATTCTCACAGTCAGTATTTTCCACTGCTCAGATACAGGAGATATAGAAATGCCCAACTTGGATCTTCATATGCCCTGCACTGACATTTTCTTAGTCTGTCTGTTTTCATTAGTCTGTTTTCATTGCTAAGGAAAGTATTGGTGTCTTGGAGGCTTATCATCCATGCTTCTAGCTGTTGTTTTGTAGCCGCAGTGAATTAGAAACAAATGACTCTGGGACATTTGTATTTTTGTTGACCAACTGGTCCTGTTTCCTATGAGTTCCCTTGAGCTGGCCCACTTTTGAGGAAAGGCCAATGATGAGTTGCAACATTGCAGTTCACAGGGTGTGGGTTTGGTTCCCAGAGGCACCACATTTGCAGCACATGGAATTATGATGTTGGGGCTACACTGAATCAAACACACAATCCATTCCTATTGGCTCCACATGCTGACATTATCTTCATTGATGCAGATGGACTATAGATCCTCACAAACATCTTGTTGTATCTACAGCAGGATGAAAGGTCAATCATAGATGGAACCAGGTAATGAGGAACGGGACCCGCACAACCTTGTAGCGGTGTCTTTCATATTTCAGTGATGCCAGTTTCATCAAATGCCCGGAAACCCCAGTCCTGGTAAGTTTTTGACCAGGTATTCTCCTTTGGTTCTGTGGAGAGAGAGAGAGAGAGAGAGAGAGAGAGAGAGAGAGAGAGAGAGAGAGAGTGAGAGAGAGAGAGTGCAAGGGAGCAGCTCACAGTCTGTTTAACCACAATGACCAAGCTGTTTGGCCAAAACATACCATAGATGGGCAGCATCACATGACACTACTGAAGCCACCACTATTAGACTCTACCAATGAGTTGTTGCTGCTACTTGTAAACTGTATCTGCCTTCATAGCTTAAACTGTTCCTTTGTTTCCTTGTACAAACACATAAGAAAAACAATCTTACCTGTCACTTTCAAGGACATGGAACTGCGTTCTGCCAGGATCCTGCCCTCGTTCTCTGAGAAGGAACAGGAGAAAGATGCCCCAGAATCCATTTTTGAGAGGTTGAATGTGAGGAAGGTTGAGAACATCCCTGCTGATTTATTCTCTGTGATATGGTAGGTCCCATCTTGTTCCTTGGAGATGGGTGTCCTCTCCTCGCCCTGGCACCTCTCCCACATTACTCTGATTTCTTGTGGGACATTCCCTTGCATGCAGCAAGTCAGTGTCAGCTTCTCGCCCACATTACATTCCTCGGGGATGCAGATCTCAGATACAGAGTAGAACCCATAATTATCTGATGGGAAGAGAATGGGAGAAATAAAGCAAAAAGGGGCCATTTTCCAAATGGAAAAATGAGCCCCTACCACTGCTAATGGCATCCATCATGCACCCCTTAGTGGCACAGCAATGCATTCCCATATGATGGAACTACATTTTTATAATGAGATGTGCTTTGGTGATTGGCATATGACTTACCCAGGACATTCCCAAAGTAGTGCTTCTCCCCCAGGATATTATTTCTCCTCATGAACCTGCAGATGAACTCAGCCTGGTTGTGCCTGTCCTTTTGCACCTGGAAGCAGAGGACGGAGGAGAGGGACTGGCGCAGGTTGCACACCCAGGTGCTTTTCACTATGTTCCAACAGGTGTAGGAATCCTGTTCTTGTAGCTCCCTGTAATCTCCAACAGGGTGTTGGGATCCTCTCTCCTTTATCTCAAGTTCCTTCTCCCCCTGCCGGACCAGCCATACTGCTGTTATGGACATTGGGTAGAGCCCAGAGATGCTGCACTTTAGCATGGCCGTGCTTCCTTCTGTCCAGTCCTTGCAAACGGCTATGTCAGTCACTGGAGAGAGAGAGGAGAAGGGAATAAAACACCACAGGTAGGAGAGAATGTAGTGGAAGGAGTGGGAAAGCCATATTAGATGCTGGAGGCCCTTAGTGTGGTGTTGTTCTTTTGTTCTGCCTTATTCCCCTTCTTTTGGGTTATTCTCAACCCCATCATATAATCTTTATATGGGTTTATTGCCAAAGCTCACTTTTCCTATAAATTTGAGGACTTTTCGCATATCTCCTTTGCCAGAACCATTGGCATCTACAGTATTGCTCCCCTTATTGCTGTACTACCAATGGCATCACCAAAGCTTGTGCGTCTGCTTGTCCTAAATCAATAATTGCACAATGCTGGGCAGTGACTTACAAAACCCTATACATAATGGTAGGCTTGAACACAACATTTGGGATGTTCCAATAATGTATGGAATACTGGGAGTGGATACAATGAGCAAAAGTACAATGTAAATGGGACTGGACCATCCATAATCTCAGAATTAGGGTGAAGGAGATAGGGATCAGACCTTCAACCTCCTTTTTCTACACCAACTAACATGTTAGGGGGGTACAGATCTTACCATGCTTGCACAGGGAGGGCAGTACAAATGCCAACAGGAGCCCTGCAGAAAGAATCATCCAGAATACTTTGGGCACATATTGATCAACTGTAATGAGATAAAGACCTCTGTTAGTATCAACGTGTTTGAGGACCTCATGGGAACACAGATCAGTACAAAGGCCATGTGAGATTTATTCTCTCGTTCTATTTTATAAAATGAATATGGAATTCATCCAGTAGGGAATTGTTTTAATGTGACCCCTTGAATGAAACAAGACAGACCCTGCTACAGTGGAAATCTCATACAAGTAAAGTTTTCATGACCTCCCTCCACCACCCTTGGATTCTCGTTGGACTCGTTTATCACAATGTCTTTTTTTCCCACCTACTTAGAACTTACCTAAAAAGCATAGCCTTTCTGTGGCCCCTCTGGGAATGGTTGGGTGACTGACAGTGCATGTGAATTCAATGTTATCATCCTGCATGGTCACATTGAATGGGTAAATAACCGCCATTGAGAATGTGCCATTTGGATTCACCCACTTTCGGGCATTGTCAGTAAGAACCTGCCCATCTTTCTTCAATGTGACACTGAGTTTGTCTGGATAAAAGCCGGACACCAGGCAAACCAGAGAGGAATTCTTCTGCCCTTTGCCCCATAAAAGAAAGAATATGTCCGGGCGAGCTGGAAGACATCAAGGCAAGACGAGTCATGGAGGAGTTACTGCTGGAGAACATTATGCTTCAGATATACAACAATTCCTCCTTTATCTGTTTGTTACTTAGAAAAAGAAATGAGGTAGGGCCCAAATCTAAGCAAAGGTCACTGATACCATTGGGATTAAGTCCAGCTAATTCATATAACACAGGTGCATCTACTGGTACCTTGCCTGATCCAATGACCATCTACAATCTAAACCCCATTCTAATTCTCATTTATGCTGTAGGAGGATTCTTACAATTCTTGCCAATCATGTGGGTATAGGGTTTATGGGTGGAACAGTGGCCAGTACTAGACAGTTACTAGAAATGGAGCATCTTTTGGTATGTTTTATCCCCATGTTTAGCTGTCAAATCCTCTTCCAAAGTATAGAACGTCATGCTTAGACTTCACTGAAACAGTGCCCCTGGTGGCCTTGGACATTGCAGAACCCCCCCCCCTCCATATGATGGCAAGAGCATGGCTTGTAGAACAGATAGAGAGACTCACCTCCCAATGTCAGCTGGAAAGTCTTCTTCAGCAGGTGAGGAAAGTTCTTCTGCAGGACCTGGCAGGAGTAATGGGCCCAGGTATCATTCATGGTGGGGGTGAGACAATAGGAACTTTGCACCATAAAGCCTTGATCATCCGTGTTTTCCACAACGTGAGGCACAGAGGTGCTCAGGACTTGCCCATTTCTCAGCCACTCAATCACCACATCAGAGGAGGACAAGTTGCTGGCCCCACACTGGAGCTCATTGGACTGCTCTGCAACAACCATGGTTCCTTCCACCCAAATCTGACGGGCATCTGGAGGGGAACACAGGACCCCAAAACTCTTCCAGTGACATATCAATCTATTCTAATATGTATGTAATATTCTGTCTAAATAAGTACAAATATGTCATGAGACATTCCCATGTCTGCTTAATCAGGAACCAGCTCAGCAGGTGAAAATGAAAAGCTATTCAGATTCTGGTGAAGATAATAACAATTAAAATAATAATAAAATATGTATATGGGTGCAGGAGTGAGAAGCAGCAGTGCAGAGGATGAGTATGTATGTGGGTGCAGGAGTGAGAAGCAGCAGTGCAGGGGATGAGTATGCATGTGGGTGCAGGAGTGAGAAGCAGCAGTGCAGGGGATGAGTATGCATGTGGGTGCAGGAGTGAGAAGCAGCAGTGCAGGGAATGAGTATGTATGTGGGTGCAGGAGTGAGAAGCAGCAGTGCAGGAGATGAGTATGTATGTGGGTGCAGGAGTGAGAAGCAGCAGTGCAGGGAATGAGTATGTATGTGGGTGCAGGAGTGAGAAGCAGCAGTGCAGGGGATGAGTATGTATGTGGGTGCAGGAGTGAGAAGCAGCAGTGCAGGGGATGAGTATGTATGTGGGTGCAGGAGTGAGAAGCAGCAGTGCAGGGGATGAGTATGTATGTGGGTGCAGGAGTGAGAAGCAGCAGTGCAGGGGATGAGTATGTGGGTGCAGGAGTGAGAAGAAGGGGGTGCCATTCAGGGTGCCACTTACCCGTGACCAGCAATGTGACAGTTTGTGTGTCCTGCTCAGATGACAGTCGGATGTTGCAGGAGTATCGGCCGGTGTCGGAGTCAGTGACATTGGGGAGGGTGAGGGTGGCATCGCCCTGTGCCAGACGTTCCTCAGATAGTTGGGCTCCAGGTCTCGGGGTGCTCAGCTCCCCCACATAGGACAGGACCTTAGTGCCCTCCTTCTTCCACACCACATGCACCTGGGCGGGATCTACTGGCTCCACCCCCAGAGTGAAGGTGCAGGGCAGGGAGGCGGAGCTTCCAAGCTGAGCAACAATGGGGGAGGGGGGAGTGGAAACCTGCAGCTGGGCATCTGGGGCAGAATAATGACAGGGGCAATTATATGCAAATTGCTTCAGTTAGTGACTCAGTACCAGTGTGTGAGTCACAGTTGTGGTGTAAACACTGGGGCAGATTAGTAACTGGGCAGTAACCCATGGCAACCAATCCAACGTATTCTCCCATTATTCTACCTACTGTGTGTGTGAGTGTGTTATACACAGTATATATATATGTGTGTGTGTTATATGTATGTTATATGTGTGTGTATTATATATATATATATGTGTGTGTGAGTGTGTTATACACAGTATATATATATATGTGTGTTATATGTGTGTTATATGTGTGTGTATTATATATATATATATGTGTGTGTATGTTATATACAGTATATATATATGTGTGTGTGAGTGTGTTATACACAATATATATATATGTGTGTGTGTTATATGTATGTTATATGTGTGTGTATTATATATATATATATGTGTGTGTTATATGTATGTTATATGTGTGTGTATTATATATTTATATATATGTGTGTGTGTGTGTTATATACAGTAGGCATATATATGTGTGTGTTATATGTGTGTGTATTATATATATATATATGTGTGTGTTATATACAGTATATATATATATATATATATATATATATATATATATATATATATATATATATGTGTGTGTGTTATATGTATGTTATATGTGTGTGTATTATATATATATATTTGTGTGTATGTTATATACAGTATGCATATATATGTGTGTGTTACAGTATATGTGTGTTATATGTGTGAATGTGTTATATATATATATATACACATTCACTGATACACACATATATATATACACACACACACACACACACATATATATACACACACACACACACAGTGTTACACAGGGACAGTGAGAGACACAGACAGGAGGGGGGGTACGACACTGAGTATATTCACTGTTTCGCATTCATTAGACTGACAGGATCTGTGCCCCCCCCTGTGTGTGTGATGTACCCGCCCCCTCCCCCACACAATTCCCCCCTCTCCCTCCACTCACAGACAAAGGTCCCCGACAGCAGCAGCATCAGCACCAACATCATCTCCACCGACTCCATTGTCTCCCCAGCACCCACTGACTCCTCCCCCAATATGCACCAGTCTGAGCCCACCCAACCCTGCTGCACTCTCACTGACTCCTCCCACCGACTCCTCCCACTGACCCATCCTTCTCTTACCAACTCCTCCTACTGAATCCTCCCACTGACCCAGCCCTCTCTTACAGACTCCTCCCACTATCATTGACCCCTCCCTCTCCCACTGACTCCTCCCACTAACTCCTCCCATTGACTTCCCCCACTCACACTGACCCCTCCCACTCAAACTGGCTCCTCCCACTCCCACTGACTCCTCCCCCTCACACTAACTCTTCCCACTCTCACTAGGGGAACATAGAAAATACTCATTTATGCATAAACTCATATATATCCTTCATTTATATACAGTCAATATATTCTATAGTCCCTGTCCCAGTGAAGCTTACACTCTAATCTCACACATCTCTGGAGGGGACAATATTCAGCCTTATATACAATTATAGGAACTCTCCTTCCCCTGCACTGAATGGAAATCTCATGTAACCCCTGATATATCTCATTCGTCTACCCCCTAATGTAAAGGATAAGGATATTAGAAGTCACTGAGGGGTTGTTCTGTGACCATATAAAGGCACAAGGCTGCAGGCTGAGTTATACAGGGAACTCTGAGTATCACTCATGTATTATAAGGGATAATGTACCCCCTACTGTAAATGATAAGGATATTAGAAGTCACTGAGGGGTTGTTCTGTGACCATATAAAGGCACAAGGCTGCAGGCTGAGTTATACAGGGAACTCTGAGTATCACTTATGTATTATAAGGCATAATGTACCCCCTACTGTAAATGATAAGGATATTAGAAGTCACTGAGGGGTTGTTCTGTGACTATATAAAGGCACAAGGCTGCAGGCTGAGTTATACAGGGAACTCTGAGTATCACTCATGTATTATAAGGGATAATGTACCCCCTACTGTAAATGATAAGGATATTAGAAGTCACTGAGGGGTTGTTCTGTGACCATATAAAGACACAAGGCTGCAGGCTGAGTTATACAGGGAACTCTGAGTATCACTCATGTATTATAAGGGATAATGTACCCCCTACTGTAAATGATAAGGATATTAGAAGTCACTGAGGGGTTGTTCTGTGACTATATAAAGGCACAAGGCTGCAGGCTGAGTTATACAGGGAACTCTGAGTATCACTCATGTATTATAAGGGATAATGTACCCCCTACTGTAAATGATAAGGATATTAGAAGTCACTGAGGGGTTGTTCTGTGACCATATAAAGGCACAAGGCTGCAGGCTGAGTTATACAGGGAACTCTGAGTATCACTCATGTATTATAAGGGATAATGTACCCCCTACTGTAAATGATAAGGATATTAGAGGTCACTGAGGGGTTGTTCTGTGACCATATAAAGGCACAAGGCTGCAGGCTGAGTTATACAGGGAACTCTGAGTATCACTCATGTATTATAAGGGATAATGTACCCCCTACTGTAAATGATAAGTATATTAGAAGTCACTGAGGGGTTGTTCTGTGACCATATAAAGACACAAGGCTGCAGGCTGAGTTATACAGGGAACTCTGAGTATCACTCATGTATTATAAGGGATAATGTACCCCCTACTGTAAATGATAAGGATATTAGAAGTCACTGAGGGGTTGTTCTGTGACCATATAAATAGTTCTATCTGCAATGGCTAACGCTGGTCATAGGTGTAACGATTTTTACAAGATCCGATTGTCCTCGTGAGACCACGATTATCTCGAAATGATCGTACGAATTGTCCATCAACTAAAAAGACAATTTAAGTGACATTGGCAGGAAAACAAAGGGGAGCTGCCTGGCCCTACAGACACACATACATTACACTGGGACCAACAAAGATTTTATTACCTGGCCCATCAATTTTCTGACAGATGTCGGCTGAAAAATCGTAAGATATACGATCATTCAATTCCCACTAACTTCATGATAATTTCGAAGGATGGGTCGGACTTCACTAAAATCAGTCTATGGGGACCTTTAGAGACGTCCCTAAGAAAAATTACTTCTCTTTAAACTCATGGGACCGGTATGGGGGCTAATATGGCTGCAGCACCAGGGCCGCCATCAGGGGGCCACAGGGGGGACAGTTGTCCAGGGCCCACAGGGTTTTCTCTCTAAGGGGGGGCCTGGCGATGCTTCACTTTCAGTGTGTTGCACAGCAGCTCTCTGCACGGAAGCTTTTCACCTATTCAGATTTACTGTAACCTCATTGGTCCTTTAAGAATAAATCTGCATTGGGATTGGATCCCCTCATCCAATCCCTGTACAGCTTTACCGGGACTCATTCTTAAAGGACCACAAGGGTACAGGAAATCTTAATAGGTGAAAAGCTTCTGTGCAGAGAGCTGCTGTGCAACACACTGAAAGCAGGGGGGGTCCGGCTAATCAAGTAAGTGAAGCACACCCGGGCCCCCCCTTAGACACAAAGCCCTGGTGTCACGACCGGCACCCAATACCAAAACAAGTGCCAAGTACCCTGGTCTCGGCTCAGCTTCACCAGTAGTGTGACCACCGTTGGGCTTCGGGAGGAGACCTCAGCTTACTTGGGTGCCACCTGAATTTAACGAGGGGTACAAGGCGAGATGTTCTGGCTGGCGAAGGGGCACGGCAGGTAGATAGACTTTTGGGCCGAAGGTCACGGTACTAATGGAGCAGGCAAGAGAATCGTCAGACAGGCTGGATCGAGGCAGGCAGATATCAGGAATCGTAAGGCAGGCAAGGGTCAAACCGGGTTGTCAATCAAGGGGTTAAGCAGGTAGAGTTGTCGTAGGCAGACGAGGGTCCGGATACAGATTGTCAGATTGTCAGGAACAGGCAGGGTCAAACACGGGGAATCAGATCAGAATACAGACGCTCAAGGCTCAGGAAACCACAAGAACAAAGTCTGGAAGCCCTTTCACTCGCGCCTTTAAGAAACAGGGAGGCGCATGCGCCCTTAGAGGAGCAAGATGGCGCCGGAACAGAACCATGTGGCGGCCGTCCCCACCGCACAGGTATTTTTATTACACCTGGCAAGCAATTTTTATAAAAAATTTGGGGGAATCTGGCCATTTTTTTTTACTTGCAGGGGGGCCCTTGATCACCAATGGCTTATTATAACTTGTGTAGGGGGGGGCAACGCCATCAATTTTTTTTTTACTTGTAAGGGGGGCCCTGCCACCAATGTTTTTTGTTTTTTTTTAAAACTTTTATGGGGGCCCTGGCGCTAATGGTTTTTTTTTTTTAACTTATAGGGGGGCTCTGATCACCAATTTCTATAAAAAAAATGATGGGGGGCCCTTGCACCACAGTTTATATAGTTTATAAGGGGGCCTGACTATCAATAGCTTTTTATAACTTGTGTGTGGGGGGGTTACCTTTTTTATCACTGATGTCTATGTGGTCTTTTAACTGTACTGTGGAGTGGGCGGGATCTGGGGCGGGGCCCTGAAAATTTTGTTATACGGGGCCCCGTGATTTCTAATGGCGGCCCTGTGCAGCACTAATCACTTTTATGTTCATTAAAGGCTGAATTAACCAATAAATTCTTTACAGAAAGCTGCGGGATGTTAATAAGGAAAAGACTCCGGGAAACTGTTTATGGAACAAGTGTAGTTAATGGGATGACTAGATCCTACTTTACTGACAGAAAGAGTTAAAAAATAAGACCGCAGGGTTAGGACTCCAAGAGCTTACAATCTAAAGGGCAATGGCAAAAATAAATAGAAGGTGGATTGCAAAAACCAATATATTTAAAAATACAATTTATTATACAATCACTAAAACACTTGCCGGCCAGGAAACACAATATATCATTTATGAATAAATAGTAGTAAAATCAGTAATAAATACAATCCAGGAGGGCAATCACTTTTCCTGTAGGGGAACAATTCAATTAACTAGTGAGATAGACCAGACATTTAGACTGACAGTTAAACAGCTTTTTTATTCCACATTTTCTAGCTGAAAAGAGGCTCCTTTTTAACCCAGCAATGTCCACATGGGAACATCCCTTTTATATCATGTTGGAGAAAATAATTGGGATTATATTGTGGGTTCCCATTTCCATTGAGATCATTATTCTTTCCTTAAACAACTAGGGGAAATTAGATCTTTAATATAGAGATGGAGCCAGAATGGACGGTACATCTGAGCTATAACCTCAGATAAACATCGTGTTTACATGTAATACCAGTATGTGGCCACTAGATGTCTCCAATCATTAGCTAATACAATTAGTACCTGTACAGTATATGAGGTGGCTTAGTGGATTAAGTCCCTGCCTTTGACCAGTGGGTTTAGTGTTCAATCCCCAAAGAATGTTTTTTTTGTTGTTCCCTCTAATTTATGTTCAAAAGTAAAATTTTCAATTTAACACCCTCAATATACAATATCAGGGTATAGATGGAGCCAGAATGGATGCAGCGCTCTGTAACAGATCAAGCTAAATTCTCTCATCTTTTTGAGTGCAGGGAACCGCCATGTCCCGATGTTAAGAAAAGATAGAATCTAAATGACTAATAAATGAATGGGCATTGTGATCATTTTTCTACGCTTTGGTAATCTGCAAAGTACTGCAGCAGTCCTGTCCTGCTTTATGGCAGCTGAGATTCTATCTATCTGTATAACAGAAATGACAGTTAAACAAGACAGTTGGACAAGGCATTGACAAGGCAAAAGGAACCGGATTCCCCTGCAATCAACACTGAACCATCTGGGATAAGAAGAAAACAGATTTGTTTGTACCTGCCAGTTTGTTACTTCTTACTCCAAACATACTTTATCCTGTATTTCTCCTCCTCTCACTCTCCTGCTTCATAAAACATTTTTCACTACCTCCCCCATCAACCATCATACCAGTTCTATACAAATCTCAGCCTCTCTCCTCTCCTTCCCTCTCCACACATGAAGTTTATAAAGTTCTCTGTTTAGCTATTCCACAAAACTCCTCTTTTTCATACAAACTAAGGACTTATAAATCCCACTCTCACTTAGTCTTTCTTTCCTTTCTATTACTGGCAGCTGGGGACATTTCCCCAAACCCTGGCCCTTACCCCATCCCAGTTATATCACGGCCACGAGCTCCTTCTCTCCGGAGCAAATTCAAACAGTACAGAACACTTACTCCTATACCCAAAAACCCAGTTAATCTTTCCTGTGCTCTCTGGAATGTCAGCTCTGTCTGCAACAAACTCACCGCTATACACGACCATTTCATTGCCAATTCCTTTAACCTACTCGCACTTACTGACACCTGTCTCTCTCCTACTGACACTGCCTCACCTGCTGCCCTGTCCTATGGGGGCTACACCTTACTCATACTTACTCATACTTACTCATACTTACTCATACTTACTCATACTTACTCATACTTACTCATACTTACTCATACTTACTCATACTTACTCATACTTACTCATACTCCCACACCTGCTAACAGACCTGGAGGTGGGCTACGTTTGCTTCTCTCTCCCCGCTCTACTTTTATACTTCTTCCACCTGTTCCCTCTCTATCATTCTCCTCATTTGAGTCTCACTGCATTAGGCTCTTTTCTCCTGTTTCACTCTGCATTGCTCTTATATATCCACCACCAGGAGCAACTGCACAATTTCTGGACAACTTTGCTGCCTGGCTTCCTTACTTTCTTTCATCTAACATCCCATCCATCATATTAGGTGACTTTAATATACCTGTTAACAACATTAACAACTCTTCTGTCTCTAAACTTCTTTCACTAACCTCCTCCCTAGGCTTATCTTTGTGCTCTCCCCCTCTCACTCCAATGGTAATGCTCTGGATCTCATATTTACCAGACTCTGTTCAACCACCAATTTTACTAACTCACCATTTCCCCTCTCTGATCACAATATGGTCACATTTCAACTCTCACTAACTCCCTCCTCACCCCCTGCTATTCCCCAAACACGTACTTACCGTGACTTGCAAGCTGTAGTCTCATCTCTCTTCTTCCTTTGACTCTCTTCACTCTAATATCTCAGCCATCTCATGTCCTAATGTGGCTACTACTATAGTCCTCTCACCACTGCCCTAAATGAGCTGCTCCTATAAAAACTAAACGTTCTAGACCCAAACCACTTCAACCTTGGCATACTGCTCATACAAAAGCTCTAAAGACACTCACGTGCACTTGAGCGTCGCTGGCGCAAATCCCGTTCAGAATGAGACTTTTGGAGCTACAAATCTGCCCTGCGCTCCTTTAACACCAGCCTCTTCCAAGCCAAACAAACTTACTTTACTTCACTCATTAACTCCCTTTCTAAAAAACCAGCACAACTTTTCTCCACCTTTAACCCTCTCCTTTCCCCTTCTCCACCCCCTCCATGCACATCTGTCTCTGCTCAAGATATTGCTGAGCACTTCAAAAACAAAATTGACACTATCAGAAGGGACATTCCACTACTCAACCCCCCTAGACTTCCACCACCCTCCCTCCACACTCCCCAGTCTCTCCTGTGCTCCTTCACCCCTGTCACTGATGAGGAATCTCAAAGCTTCTGGCCTCTTCTCACCTTACCACCTGCCCGCTTGATCCAATTCCCTCAAAACTTCTCCGCAATACCAATCCTTGTCTAATCAAAGCCTTAACTCACCTATTTAATCTTTCCCTGTCAACTGGACTGTTTCCTTCTCAACTAAAACATGCTCTTGTCACCCCCATTCTGAAAAAACCCTCTCTTGATCCCTCCAATCTTGACAACCTCCGACCTATCTCTCTGCTACCTTTCATCTCTAAACTACTTGAGCGCCTAGTCTACAACCGACTAACCTCATTCCTCTCTGACAATAACCTGCTGGACTCCCTACAATCTGGTTTTAAGCCACAACACTCCACTGAAACTGCCCTGAATCGACTAACTAATGACCTTTTAACCGCTAAAGCCAACAATCATTTCTCACTACTAATACTGCTTGATCGTCCTCCTCCTCTGCCTCGCCATTCTGTCAATCCCTGCACTGGCTTCCGTTACCTTTCAGAATCAAATCAAAATTGATGACCCTGACATTCAAAGCACTTCATAACTCTGCTCCACCCTACATCTGTGAACTCATCTCTATATACTCACCCACTCGCTTACTACGCTCCTCTACTGACCTGCTACTCAACTCTTCTCTCATTACCTCCTCACATGCTCACATTCAAGACTTTGCAAGGGCTGCACCCCTCCTCTGGAACTCTCTCCCACGGTCTGTCCCACTTTCTCCCAACCTTTCTGCTTTCAAGAAATCTCTGAAAACGCACTTCTTTCGAGAAGCCTCCCCTCACTCTGCTTAACTACCAAACACAACACCACATACAATATCACATTTCTCACCCACTTAATTGGATCTTGCCCACTCCCACACCTTGTGTATAACTCCCTTCCCTTTAGACTGTATGCCTATGCATAGGGCCTTCCTCACCTTTTTGTACCTGTATTGATTGTGATGTTTGTTACTCCATATATTCTATGTCTGTAATACATGTGATGTAGTTGTATAATCACATTTACTTTACAGTGCTGCGCAATATGTTGGCGCTATATAAATACATGTTAATAATAATAATAATAATAATATTAATCACATACACTGTGCCAGTTGACAAATGTGGTCTGGTGATTGGCAAAGGCGGTGGAAATATGAAAACCATAAAGCAGCCGTCAGGGGCTCATGTGGAGCTGCAGAGAAACCCCCTGTTAACACAGACCCAGGTGTCAGGATATTTATCATCCAGGGTGTCCCAGGTCCAACAATAGGGGCCCAGCAGCTTTGGTCAGAGAGCTTTCAGTCAGGCACATGTTACACCTCATCAAAATGCTCCTCAAGCTTTTGGAACACAGAGTTGGGACCAGGCTCGGCAGCAAATCCATGTTAACAATCCCTGTTCCCTGTTTCATACAAATATTTGAAACTATTTCTTGAGACAAGTATTGTGTCGGGTGGAGGGGGGATAAAAAAAAATGGGACAGGGAGCAGGGAGATGTTTTGGAGGCATTGTGTAATACCTAGGGGTTTGAAGGGTTAATATAAAACAATGATTGTTAACCCTTTACTGGAGTGCATCGTCTCTCTCTCTCTGGCAGGACATCAGGTGCATTTTCTAAAGTGATGTTTATCAGTTATTCTATTGCCTCTGTATATCCCACATCTAATCTATAATAACAGGAAAATATATTTATTTTTTGTGCTGTCAGAAATATAAATACTATTCTTTTTAATATGAATAAATTAACTGTTAGAATCTTTAATGCAAACACTGTGGAACATGTAACAGTATGAAGTTTAAAAAATAAAAAAAAAATACAAGATTTGAAGCGAAGCCTTTGTCCTTCACATGTCATTGGCCTAATCACAATGCTGTGAAGCTTTTTGCCTTTGGATCTGCTGAAAACTTTTCTTTAAGGCTAATAGTAAAATAAAATAAAAACTCATTGGCATATTTAGGCTATTGCCAGGGGTTCTATAAAACCTTACATAGATGCTTTTTTTATGGGGGGAAAGTAGTGAAGCAAGTATTTTAATGCAGTACTTTGCAGATTACCAAAGCCTAGAACAATGATCACAAGGCCTATTCATTTATTTCCACTGATTTAGCTGTATCCCCCACTCAATACCTTTTTGTACTAAAATAAAAGGTTTGGGGCTGACACCGTTTTTGACACGGAGGATTTTGGCAGCAGTAATGGAGCTGAAATATCAAAACTAGGCGCCACCTGGTGTCTGTTACTGGTATTGCGTCTATAGTCAATTAGAATCTAGAATTTCTTAACGTCAGGACATGGCGCTTCCCTGCAGTCAATGCGACGAGTGCATTTAGCTTGATCTGTTACAGCGGGTAAGACGGACAATCCATTCTGGCTGCATCTGTATGGAGCTCTCTTATATTCAGCTTCTTATCTGGAATCTTTCCTAGTACTTTGTCCTCCATGAGGATGTGCCAATGTTTTTGGACAATATTAAAAATCTTCCAACTGTCATTATTATATTTCGTTACTATACATGGGCCTCTTTTCTTCCCTTTTGCTGTCTGTTCTTTTTTCCTTTTAGGGACCAGTAGATGCTTCCTCTCTATTAATCTCACTCTCTCTATATCCTCCAATGATACATTTTCCTTATAACTGTAGCGCTATAGTAAATTGAGTGCACCTTACTCTCCTATAAGCTTCACTCCCAGTACATATGCTCCGGATGAGACCGTAAAACCTTAGGGAGTGAGCCTTCACAGCAATGTGGAAGCAGGGTGTAGTGCAACTGTAACTGTAATCAGGGTGCAAAGAATTGGGCGCCAGTGGTTCTTATAACTTAACCAAATAACAGATTTATTGAGCACAGTATACAATCCTCAGTGGAGTTTACATAGATCAGAACATTGCAGGTTCATACAATACATTGAATAGGCAGTACTCACAACACCTTTGGTCAGTATAATTCTCCTCAGAGATAGGAACAATACATGCAGCTTTGAGGAGGTACACCCAGCTTTCAGCCTTTTCCCTAAGTGGAACCTGAAGGGAATCTATCTACCCTAGGTCTGTACACTTAGTCCCAACTTCTGGGCCAATTAGTACCCAGGATCTTAATCCCACTCACAATCCTCGGAGGAGCCTCAATCTGCTCAGATAAATAGTCTGACTGTCTGTTACTCCTAGAGTGACCTATAAAGGTGAGTAGCCAATTCTTACTAGAGCTGACCTGACTAGGTTCCACTCAAGCTCTGCCTCCTGCTCAGACTAGAGCCAGCACAAGATGGACCCTGATAATCTGGCTTCAGAGCCTTTTATACTCTAGCACAGTGCCATCTGCTGGTCACTGTGAGAAACAACAAGGGGCATAGCTTAAAGCAGGAATAGGAAACAGTTACTCCTCCCAACTGTATTTTAGGGCCCAGTTAGGTGTCTATAACACTAGAGAAACTGCCTGTTGAATAATACTGGGGATGACTATTGTACACATCCCTACATTCTCCCCCGGATGAATTCCTTACATCCCAGCAAGGAACATATTCAAATAACAAGCACAAAAATACACTGCAACAATAACACAGGTATTGCATTTACTGTATGGTTAACATTCCCTTAGTAGCCTCTCCATAGGCCAACCAGGGAGCAATGGTTAACCTGAAAATGAAGCAGTTAAGGTACATCTTGCTAGAAACCTTTTAAGAACCGTACACTTTACTAAAGAGTGATATTTAGCCATTACCTTATAACCTCTTTGGGGTCACTCTCCTGAGTGTACCCAGGTACATTGGCAAATCTGAAAGAGAAACAGCAGCATAGAGAAACAGTTTACTGTCACTGGACTATGCCGTTATTAGCTCCACATTTCATATCATTATGGCAACACCATAACATTCATCATATTATATAACCACTCTTGAGTACTGTCCAGGCGCCCTCAGTCAATGAATCTCTGAAAAGAAAGGCACAGGTTAGACATACTGTTTTTCCTCAAATACTTTAGCATTCCAGTCCATATAAGAACCTGAACCCACAGTCCTTTTGTATATGCAGTTAGGAGGGTAAGGGGAAATGGGATGAACCTACCAACGGGTAGGTGTTAACTGGAATGTTATTAGTTTGTTGGAATTAACTCCAACTGGAGTTTAGAAACTGGAAAATCCTTCCCTTGAGAAAGTCAAGTCACTAAAGGGACAGGTGTGGGCAATTCAATCGACTGCAGAATCACTCCCAGTGGAGTATTATCAGGGAAAAAGCAATTTCTCCAGAGCCTCAAATCATGTGGAGGAAACAGGCTTTGTGTCCTCATAGGGAATATAATACTTGGGGCGAGGCTTGTCCACCCATTGTCCATGGGATTGTACTTCCCACAGCTTTTGGCAGCATTCTTTAGAATGGTACGGCCGTAACACCACTCTCTTTCAATAGAACGCAGGTACCTCCAATCCTGCTTGCGCCGCACTTCATTTGGGTTGGTGAGACTGTGGTGCATTTTCTCTTTCCTCAGGATTTCATAGATGAGCCAATCCTCATAGGAAGCAGCCACTTTCTCATACACCCACATAGGAGCATAAGGCATAAAATAGCCCCATTTTCTGTAAACTTGAAAGTTTATCACCCGTTGCACTCAGGAAACAGACCTGAAAATGTTGGGATCTGCTCGTCGAGGCAGCACCCAGAAATCTTTCTCTTCCTCTGGGCCTATCTCAGGAGGTGCAATGAAGCTGCGAGACATAAACTTTTTGGGAGCAGGTTGATCATCCAACTCTGGGCTCTCCTCCTCATATTCCTCCCATCCTGGGGCAGTCACCATGGTGGGATCCACTTTAGGTTTAGGGATATTCGCCACCCAGTCCTTTTCACCAGCCAAGGATATCTTTCCCCACTCAAGGTGATAAAATTCAGACACATGGGTGCTTTCCCTGGCTCACTAAAATGCACCATCACTTTGGGGTTGGAAGACTTTACAGGTTCACTAACCACTGATCTCTGACACTCGCACCGAATTTGTGCAGCGTTCTCTGACTTCCAGTCTTCATCCTCATCCTGGAGGGAAGTCAGCTCTTTCTCTACTCTAACAGTGTATACGATAGAGGAGTCTGAGTTCCCAGGCTCACTTAATAACTGCACTGATGGCTCAGCTCAATCTAGTCAGTGACTGACTCAGGATATGATTCATAAAGCTTTAATAAAAAATAATGTAAACAAGGCTCCAGGTCCTGATGGCATACACCCCCGGGTTCTAAGAGAGCTTAGTTCAGTTTTAGACCAGCCCTTATTTCTGATTTTCTCAGATTCACTTTCATCTGGTATGGTGACAATGGATTGGAAAAAGCTGATGTTATTCCAATATTACAAAGGGATTATGATCTCAGCCTGGCAATTATAGGCCAGTAAGTCTGACATCTGTGGTGGGCAAATTATTTGAAGGCTTGTTAAGGGATCACATTCAAAATTTTGTCCTAATAAATGGCATTATGAGCAACAATCAGCATGGCTTTATGAAGGATAGGTCATGTCAGACTAATTTGATTGCTTTTTATGATGAGGTAAGTAAGATTCTGGACAGTGGGGGGGCAGTAGATCTATTTGGATTTTGCCAAAGCGTTTGATACTGTGCCCCACAAACGACTGCTTTCTAAACTAAGGTATGTTGGGCTTAATGAAGTCGTTTGCACATGGATAGGAAACTGGCTACAGGATCGGGTACAGAGGGTGGTTGTTAATGGGACATTCTCTACTTGGAGTAAGGTTCTTAGTGGGGTCCCCCAGGGCTCAGTATTGGGGCCACTTTTATTTAACTTGTTCATTAATGACTTAGGGGAGGGTGTTGTAAGTAATGTATCAGTGTTTGCAGATGACACAAAACTATCAGCCCAATTAATTCCATCCAGGATGTGGCACTTGCAACAGGATCTTGACTAACTGGCAATCTGGGCAGTGGCAAATGAGATTCAATTAGGGATGCACCGAATCCAGTATTTGGTTAGGGATTCAGCCTTTTTCAGCACGATTCGAACTGGCCGAACTGAAGCCGAATCCAAATTTGCATATGCAAATTAGGGGCAGGGAGGGAAATTGGGTGACTTTTGTCACAAAATAACGAAGTAATAAATGTTTTCCCCTTCCCACCCCTAATTTGCATATGCAAATTAGCATTCAGATTCGGTTCTGTATTCAGCCGAATCTTTCACAAAGGATTCGGGGTTCGGCCAAATCCAAAATATTGGATTCTGTGCATCCCTAGATTCAATTCTGATAAATGTCCTGCACCTGGGATGTAACAATATCCACTTATACCCTTAATGGGACTGCACTAGGCAAATCCATAATGGAGACGGAGCTTGGAGTCCTTGTAGATAATAAACTTGTCTGTAGCAAGTAATGCCAGTCAGCAGCATCAAAGGCAAATAAGGTCTTGAGTTGTATTAAATGGGGCAGAGAGTCACGGGAGGAGGGGGTCCCACTGTATAGAGCACTGGTAAGGCCCCATCTAGAATATGCCGTACAGTTTTGGTCTCCATCACTCAAACAGGACATTATTGTATTAGAGAGGGGACAGAGAAGGGCAACTAAGCTGGTAAAGGGGAAATCTTAGCTATGAGGAAAGACTGGCCAAATTGGGGATGTTCACACTGGAGAAGAGGCGCTTAAGGGGAGATATGATAACTATGTATAAATATATAAGGGGATCATATAATAATCTCTCTAATAATTTATTTACCAGTAGCTCCTCCCAGCAGACAGGAGGGAGCCAATGAGATTAGAGGAGGGAAAGGGGTGTTACAGGGAGAGCTGGGAAGTGAATCAGGGGTATAGGCTGATACATTAGATAGGTACAAGGAAGGGTCGGATGCTTTATTCACCAGTAGCTCCTCCCACCAGACAGGAGGGAGCCAATGAGATTAGAGGAGGGAAAGGGGTGTTACAGGGAGAGCTGGGAAGTGAATCAGGGGTACAGGCTGATACATTAGATAGGTACAAGGAAGGGTCGGATGCTTTATTCACCAGTAGCTCCTCCCAGCAGACAGGAGGGAGCCAATGAGATTAGAGGAGGGAAAGGGGTGTTACAGGGAGAGCTGGGAAGTGAATCAGGGGTACAGGCTGATACATTAGATAGGTATAAGGAAGGGTCGGATGCTTTATTCACCAGTAGCTCCTCCCAGCAGACAGGAGGGAGCCAATGAGATTAGAGGAGGGAAAGGGGTGTTACAGGGAGAGCTGGGAAGTGAATCAGGGGTACAGGCTGATACATTAGATAGGTATAAGAAGGGGTTGGATGGTGTTTAGCAAGTGAGGGAATACAGGGATATGGGAGATAGCTCATAGTACAAGTTGATCCAGGGACTGGTCCCATTGCCATTTTGGAGTCAGGAAGGAATTTTTCCCCCTCTGAGGCAAATTGGAGAGGCTTCAGATGGGTTTTTCACCTTCCTCTGGATCAACTGGCAGTTAGGCAGATTAAAAAAAAAAAGGAGGTTGAACTTGATGGACGTGTGTCTTTTTTCAACCTAACTATGTTACTTAGTTATTACAATCATACACAGTCTTACAGAAATTAGTGTAAGAGACTCACTTCTTTTCTTGTTTTCTTGTGCCAATGTCTATGGGCTGTGCCAGGCTGGGATGTGCCACTCTGCAGACAATTTCTGCCCCTTGGTGGGAAAGTATTGATGGGATGAAGTGCAGATACTCAGTACTGATATATGTCCCACGTCTTTCTTGATTTGTTCTCAGCCTGGTAATTGTTGGAGCAGGAGGCAGAATGTGGCTTATTACTGTATGTATGAAACCACGGTGGAATTCTCCACCTTGGTGGCAAAGTATTAAAGATTAAGTGCAGATACTTAGTACTGATATATGTCCCATGTGGGGTCTTTCTTGTTTTATTCAACACCCTATAATTATGTTTATCAGTTGGCAGGATTTGCTCTTCATTGGCAACCTTCCTTAGTAGCCAGTTCAGTGTCAGGGCATTGGGGTTACCTGGGTCTGTGGGGCTCATCTCTCTGGATTCAGAAGTTTCCGTGGCCGGGTGGTTCCAGGTGACCCGGATCTTACAGTCTGGGAGTTGGAGCAGATTCTCAGCTACTGAACATGAACTTGTAACATTAAAGGTTTGGCCATTCCTTTCCTTAACTGTTTCATTAGAAAACAACTTCCTTTGTTGTGACCCAGTCAGACAGATCCATGTGACTTCTATGGGTTTGGGATAAAAGTTGTGCAGACTGAGGGTACAGAGAGCTCCCCCTTTATCACACACAGACCATTGCACTGGATTTGGCTGCTCGGAGACTGCTGCGAAGGAAAAGGCATTGGAGCAAATTATTCAGATCCATTAATATCCCATTTATATTGTATATGATGATAATTATAATACGGTTATAGAGTTGTAGGGAATATAGACACTTAGGAAGGAGCAGGGAGAACTAACTCCATACCTTATTGGGCCAGTAACTTCCATTCTTATTCCTAGAGGGCAGGTCCTAAATATATACACACTGCTACTCAGTCTGATAAATGGCTTTTAAGCCAAAAAAATTCTAAACCTTGAACATTTAACCCAATAAATAATGTCATTTCTCAATGCACATGGTAAATAAGTCTATAAAGAACTGGCACCAGATGGACCTGATTTCAGACCATTCCCCGACCCATATAAACTTATAGTACCTGGATATTGCAGTGACATTTCTCTGGATTCAGCTTCATCCATTGACTCATGTTTCCATTTTACTTTCACTTGAAACTCTGGATCATAAAAAGATTCCAAGGAATTGTACATGTTCTTTCCATGTCGTACGTCCCATCATCATGTCCCTTATATTTCTCCTCTGATGGTTTTGTCTTTTGTGAACACTTCACACATCCATTTATGCAACTCTCACAAGTAACACATGTATCTAGGAGTTGCGTGACACATTGGTAATCCTATCACACAGGGTCGGACTGGGGGCCCCAGGGCCCACTGGGACTGCTGTCCACGGCCCCCTGCCGCCTCCCTCCCTGCTTCACCTCTGTGAGTTTCAGATGTCACCTCACTGAAGAGTTACAATGTGCCATTGTGATTGGATTATTGGAAGAGTTTATATGCCGAGAATTTCCCACACCAGTCAGTTGTACTGAAGAAGCTGCTCGGATGAGTAGTGAAACGTATTCATTGATTACTCAGCAAGTCCAGTTGTTAGAATTACTTATATTAGATATACCAAGACCTGGATGAATGAAAATCTTCATAGTTATAAATAAATATGTGGCTCTGGCTCCTGTGATATTGCAGAGCACAGGGGAAGTTTGTATTTATCAGCTGATCTGCTCCATTCTACATGTCACACTATGATCACAAATTAGTTGTGAGTTGGGGGGATGGCTCCCCTTTATTTCTAATAAATTTTCTAGATCTGGTTATGCCTTGGCTATTTATTGTATATTAATGCTTCATTTATTCTCTTTGTCTTGGTCTCTTCTTACTGAAAGCTGTTCCTGTCTACCCTGTTGCACAGCTACCCCAGGCCACCTCAGGTTCTTGTCACGTCTTCCCTGGGGAGATGTCGTAGAGTACCAGAAAGTTGGGAGCCTGAAGACTGGGTAACCCAGGGTGTAACCATACACAGTATTACAGAGATCCAAATCCATGATAATGGTGAAATATATTTAATAAACTTAGAAGTGATTACAACTCACGGTGCTCACAAAGTATTTACAAACTTGTAGTAGAAAGCGGCAGAAAGGGATACAGTCCAGAAACAGGCGAAAGAGTAAAGGCAGGCAGCAGACAAATGAAGTTGAGGGACAGGCCAGGAGTCAGAACCGGGGAATCCACAAGCAGAGCAAGGAGGGGCACTAGGGTACAGGAACAAGGCCGGAACTTGGAACAAGGAACTTACAACTAGGAACTTGGTACGGGATCAGACAAATACAGGAACAGCAAGGTTACGGGAACAGCTTAATGACCTGGCCAGGGTCAGGGACAGACTTATAAAGGGTCAGGATTGGATTATGGGAAACAGATGGGGATAATGAGATGGGCAGAGAACTAAAGCAGAAGACTGGATAATATCAAGAACACAAATAAAGAACAAAACAAGACTAAGGACCTCCAGTGGAATGACAGGTAAGTGCACAGGTAACAGCACAAAGTCCAGAGTTTGAAACTCCGCAAGTCCTGACAGTTCTACTCCTTTGCCAGTGTCACTGCACCAATATTCCGAGAGTTCCAGGCATGGGGGTACATGAATGGGGGTATTTGAAGAACCAAGGATACATGACAGGGGCATTAGCTCTCCAAAGGCCCTCATGCTAAATCTCCCTTAAAGAAGGCAGCTGAATATTATTACTATAATTAATAAGCATTTGTACAGTAGCAACATATTCTCCATAACTTTACAACAGAGGAGCAACAGGAGCACAGAGAAAGCACAGTCCTTACTTAATTCAATATATTTGTTATCATGTAACGTAAACGTGTGACGTATGACCAACTAGCACACACAGGGAAATACCACACTTGTAAGAAGGGTTTCCACAGGAGTTTATTTCATATATAAAACAAGCGGTAGATCAGGAACACGGAATTAGCATGTGAAATCACATGTCAGAAACAAAGAGCTTGTTCAGTCTGTAGAGTGATTAAAGTGACACACACAAGTAAAACAAACATAAGAGATTTATTGATACTTAGCTGAGGGACCCCTCCATAAAATGGCTCAGCAGCAATTCCAACATAACCAGATACTCTGAAGTCCAGGCACAAGTCAAAGAGCCTCCCCCCAAATGAAGCTTTATATATGTTTCCCCCACACACGATATAAGAAGATTTATACATTTTATCAGCTAGCATACTATATATGGTAAAAACTACACTTAGCATACTATATATGGGGAAAATCAAGCATTAACCAGTGTCACATTCCTTGAATTGCCAAAAGCTCTAGACGCCATCTTTAAGGTGTTGCTCTATTCTCTCTATCTTCTGCTCTGTCAATCACTCATTTTCCTTACATAAGCAGAAGGTGCTGTTGCTGGAAAAACTGAAGAACAATTTGGGTTATGGCATGTACTATACTGTCTCTTCTGGTACAAATAAGCCAGATCTTAGAACCATCATTACCTCCATAGATCAGCTGGAAATCCTCCTGGAGAGGGACATTGAGAAACTCATATTGGACTTGGATAGAGAAGATCTGGTTCTTGTTCTCCTTGGTGGGTACAATGGTCAGTGTGTTGTTGACTCAGAATGTACCATCTGCATTTCTCTGGGGGGGGGAGCACAGTTCCACCAGGGAGTATCTCCAGCTCCCTGAGCCACTTAATGCCAATGTCCATGGGTAGAAGCTGGTGATGGAGGCACTCAGGGAACTCTCAATATGATTAATCACAATATTTTTAGTGACCATGATCCTGGGGGGAGCTGTGTTGGGAGAGAAGCAAATCTCAGATTAAGTTTCAGAAGGAAATAGTACAAAGAAAAGTTATTTTATTTTATCTCTCTTTCTAGTGAATAAAATCTGGAATTAGACAATTAATTATTCTGAACAACAAAGTGAAGTTGTACAGATTAGGGGTTCATTGTTTCTTCTAATGGGTGAGGAAGATCATTCATTGATCCTTTATTCGCCACCTCCATTTTGCCATAATTTGGCTCCAAGTTCTTTTACTCTTAGCACAAGTTTTGTAAATGAGACCTATGTATGTATAACTTTATTTGTAAAGTGATATTAAGGAACCAGAGCACCATACAATATAAATACAGTACAGTATAGTAAAGTATAATTCATACAAATGATCAGAATTATAGTTACTGGGGAACCACCAGGAGTAAAATCTAGAAGTATTACATTTTCTTTGATTCACAAAACATAATTTGTCACCCTAAATATCAAGTCGGACCTCCTTGAACTGTCCTTGTACAAGTACCGAGCACCTGTAAAGCCCACCATCCGATAGCTCAATGTTAGAGAGGGAAGCCACTCCATCCTTCATGGCACCTTTGTTTATGGACAATCTGGGATTCAATGTCCACACTGTACTTGAGCTTTTAAAGGAGGTGTAAAGGCAAACAAATAAAATCCAATTTTTACTTTCTTTAATGAAAAAGAAACCTATCTCCAATATACGTTAATTAAAAAATGTCTACCGTTTTTATAATAAACCTGACTGTATGCAGTGAAATTCCCCCTTCATTTACGTTCTCTGACTGCTGCAGATAGGAAACTTCAGATGGTCCCTAACTGCTCTGCAGGGAAACGATCAAACTTTCAAACAGAAGGGGAAGCTCCCCCACTTTACTTCCCAGACCTCTAGCAGCTTTGTTTGTTTCCCAGTAGAGCTTTGTATTGGATTTTATTCTTGCCTTTTTATCCCCTTTAATGTTTCTAACTCCAGTGGCAGGGACAATGCTCATGGAGCCAGATTTAAACAGATAAACTGGGATTATTTGACTTGTGTTGTTTTGATAATTAATGATGATTCCTAAGCAGCACACCTGAACACACTGAGCATGTGCACAGTCTTGGTCTTGCAAAGATATTTAACAAAGTTAAGAGAGATGGTGACCCCCCTGTAGACTTCTGGTGCAGTAAATTCATGTTTATGTTTAGTATACAAAATACAGCTTTTCTAGCTTTATTCTATTTTAGACTTTAGTTTCACTTTAAGGATCTCCTTATTCTGAAAGTACCAGAAATGTGACAGGTGTTATCTACACGGAATGTGCAGGGGATCATGGTATTGGTTCCTAATGTTGTTCGGTGGGAGGAAGGAACCATCAGCTCTAGAGCGGCACCTGGAATGAAGGAAACATTAAGATGTGGGAGGAGCATTCTCTTGGGATGAGAGCTGTGATTGGTGGGGGGTTTGGGACAATAGGACAGTCTAACTCTTTATTTATGTGCTTGGACAGATTTGTCTGGTATTATTGCACTAAATACAGGAAACTTTCACAAGGGGTGTAATGATAGGAACGGACACCCCAGAATAACTTTTTAGTTGTTTACATAATCATTATGGATGTTCCAAGAAAGGGTTTTTGTAGCAATTCCTGGATTATAAATATGTCCATGCATGAGTGATATGATGGGGCATTTAGATGATTTTGACCTTTCTAACCAACCAGTGTTGCAATTAGTTATTTCAACCAATTACCTGCATTCAAATTATAGCAGATTGGGCAGAAGAAAATGATCCAGTGAGTCCCACCCTGGATGCAGCATTGGAAGAGCAGATTTTGGAACCACTGTACAGACTGCAGCCATTACGGAACCTGTAGCTCAACCACATTGTAACCACTTCTATAAAATGTGTAGTCTCATCACTATTTCCTATCATAAGCTTCCTCTTATAATCACCCTCATCTTAGCTGCTCTGACTACAGACCCAACCACAGACCCAACCACAGATCTTCAACCACAGACCCAACCATAGAACCAACATCAGACCCAACCACAGACCCAACATCAGACCCAACCACAGACCCAACATCAGACCAAACCACAGACCCAACCACAGACCCAACATCAGACCCAACCACAGACCCAACATCAGACCAAACCACAGACCCAACCACAGACCCAACATCAGACCCAACCACAGACCCAACCACAGACCCAACAGCAGACCCAACCACAGACCCAACATCAGACCAAACCACAGACCCAACCACAGACCCAACATCAGACCCAACCACAGACCCAACATCAGACCCAACCACAGAACCAACATCAGACCCAACCACAGACCACAGAACATTATCAGCATCAGCAAAACAAGAAGTATGGAGCTGGGCAGTCTTCTTCTTCTTTTGCTGACAATGAAAAAGTCCTTTCCTTCTTACCCCTCTTTCTATTGTCTCCATTGCCAGAAAACCACCTTCCCTGCCTTCCATGTAAGAATCCTCCTGCTGAGAGGAGCCAATATGTCATTATATTTGACATGAGCCAAGTAATATGACTTACTTCCTAAATGTCATTTTTTATTGTTTTCAATTAACAATTGCCAGGGATTAGTGAGAGTTTGTGTTATTAACTGAATTGATACTGAACACATTAGAATAAGTCCTTGCAGCCTATAGTTACACATGAGGGTGTGACACAGATTTGTCCTGTAGAATTGGGATCAGTTGATTTACTGCACATTTGATACAACATAAAACATCTTTACACCTGAACAAGAGACTTTAATACTATCACCTCCAAAGCTGGCAGTTTTTTGTTACTCAGACAACAAAAGGTATCAGCTAAGCTCACATTTGTGCAGTACAACATATAGTAAAACGCAGTGATTGTCGAATCCCATATCCACCTAATGGGGTACAACAAATACAGGGGTGCAAGCTGTGCTGCTACAGGGCAGTGCAATGAGGGGCAGCAGGGCAGGTATGTGCATCATAAGGGTCACTTGTATCCAGCAGTGTAACTACCGGGGGAGCAGGGGGTGCGATTGGGCCAGGGCCCGCACCCCCTCAGGGCCCCCCTGCAGCTCACGCCACTCTGTTCTAATGCGGCCGTTTCCAGCTGTACAGTGGGGGGCGGGGCCCGGCTGCACATCCCGCGCCAGGGCCCGCCCCCCTCTAGTTACGTCTCTGCTTGTATCTCCTTCTAGATCTTTCCTTCCATTGGCAGCTTTTCCACAGTCTCCTCTGCAGTAACTCCGCCCCCACTCATGCACTTTTTTCCCACCCTTTCTCTTTCTGTCTCGTCTTCCTAATAGATTGTAAGCTCTCTGCAGCAGGGACCTCATCCCAACTGTGTATTGCAACACCAAGCACTTACATAATGATTTATTCACTGTCTAATCTATTGTAACTGTCTCCTTGTTTGTGTTTTGTAAAGCTCTGTCTATATCTGTGGCACTCTATAAATACATATATATATATATATATAGATAGACATGTGCACCCCTACATACAGTATATATCTCCCAGAATGTATAACCCAGAGCCTCAGACAGAAGATTTGTATAAACAACCCCCTCCCACTTAAAGTAACGTACCCTGATCTGATCAGGAGAAATAAGAACAAGGACAGAATTGATGTCAGTGCCATTTTCTTCTGCCGCTGAACTAGTTAATTTCACTTTCATTAACCTCTTCCTGACCCCCAGTCAATTGTCCCAGTGCAGCTGAACTTGTGTTATAGTAACAGCACCATCCTATGGCTATTTACTCATTCTTATGCCAATAGTATTTAGTGGGAGTAAAATAGAGGAGGGACTGAGACCCTAGTGCTTATTCTGCACCCCGTGTTTGTTACATCCCTATAGGATCCCTGCTAATGATTCTAATGCACCGACTAACCTGCTGCTGCTTTATCCTACATTATAATGGAGAGGGGGGCTGTGATAAGGAAGGACAAAGATCCAGGACTAATCCTATTATAATTAATAATAATACTAATAATAATAATAATTAATAATAATAATAACATATTCTGCAGTGCTGTATAATCAATGGATGCATCCACTAAAAATACAGATTTATAAAGATAAATTACTGATATGGGATTCAAGATGTACAGTGACCTGTGCAAAAGAGCTTACAATCTAAAGCAGTTGTGTTCTAGTTGTTGTATTGTGTCCCATTTGTTGAACAAGCTGTGAAAGATCCCAGAGCAATGCTGTGATACAGACATTATATATATATATCCCAGTGTCATTATCATCATATTCCACAGAGCACTACAGCGATTGGCCTTTATTATCCTCATCAGTCTCAGCTTTGTCCCCCACCCCAGAATCTCACTCTGTTTATTTCATTTCAGGGGGAAACCCTAGAACTTCCCTGGGAATTAATGGAAATACAGGGCAGGAAAGAGTTAATAAAAGAGTGTGTTGGGAGTTTCCTTAAATGAGAAGGATCTTGGGGTCTTTGTAGATAACACGTTGTCTAATTCTGGGCAGTGTCATTCTGTGGCTACTAAAGCAAATAAAGTTCTTGTATAAAAAAGGGCATTAACTCAAGGGATGAAACATAATTGTGTCTCTTTATAGGTCCCTGGTGAGGCCTCATCTGGAGTATGGGGGCAGTTTTGGACTCCAGTCCTTAAGAGGGATATAAATGAGCTGGAGAGAGTGCAGAGACTAAGTGCAACTAAACTGGTTAGAGGGAGGGAAGAGTTAAATTATGAGGGGAGACTGACAAGGTTGGGGTTGTTTTCTCTGGGGGAAAAAAGGCGCTTGTGAGGGGACATGATTAGACTTTACAAGTACATTAGAGGACATTATAGACAAATAGCAGGGGACCTTTTTACCCATAAAGAGAATCACGTACCAGAGGCCTCCCCTTCAGACTAGAGGAAAAGAAGTTTCATTTAAAGGAACAGAGTAGGGGGTTCATCACAGTGAGGACAGTGAGGTTGGGGAATGCACTGCCGGGTGATGATTCAGTTAATGACTATAAGAGGGACTTGGATGATTTCTTGGACAGACATAATACAAAGGCTATTGTGATACTAAACTCTATAGTTAGTATAGATATGGGTATATATCATTTATGTGACAGTAGGGAGGGGTGTGTGTATGGGGCTGGGTTTTACTTTGGAGGGGTTGGACTTGATGGACTTTGTCTTTTTTCAACCCAATGTAACTATGTAACTATGTAACTATGTAATATGGGTCCCTGCTTCACACACACACACACACACACACATAAGGATGACAAATGGAAATTTCCAGTCTCCTACACTAGGGGGCGCTAGACAGGACAGGGCATGTTTATTATGTTCACTGGTTTATGTGTGTGATTCTATTTTATTATTCCAGTAGTAAAGACATGAAGGTGTTCCTTTCCTATCAGATGTATTAGAGCTCACTCAAATAACTGATTCCAGTACAAACAAAATGTAACAAAATAACTGCCTTTTGCACAAATCCTGCATGTAGAGAGACATGATGTCTGGTGAGTTTAATAGAGTGACCTCTAATATATCTTCTAGGCAAAAGGATCCCCCCTATAAGATATATTGGATCATTCATCTGACACTGCTGCAAAGAGGGATAGTGAATATAAACTTGATTATTTCAGTACAGAATATTTAATTGATTGTATTTATAAAGTTTCTTATTTCAGTATGAGGAAGTGTAAGGAACGTACCTGGTGGTCTAGTGGGGGGACGGCAGGGACGCCCGATGCGACAAGCGGCTTCCTTTAGGCCGCAGGCGCCGGCGTTTTAGGACGCGCGCGTCGCGCTCTTGTGTAATTTAAACTCAGTGACGTCAGCGCGCAATGGCGCATAATTCAAACCCTATTTAAAGCCCATTAGGGCTGTGGGACCTTGCCCTTGATAGGATATTGTTTCCTGGTGCTTCTGAGCCTTGTGCTATTCGTTGTTATATTCTGAACCTGTTTGATTCCTGTTTGGACCCCTGCCTGGCTTTTCAGTACTCTGACCTCTGGATCCTGACCCCCTGCCTGAATACCGACTACCTCTTCTGCTTAACCCTCTGATTGACTTCCTGGTTTGACCCTTGCCTGCCTGACTACGTTTATTCTCTGCCTGCCCCGACCCAACCCTACTCTATTGCCTAACGCCTTGTACTATGACCTTCTGCCCAAAGACTTTGCCTTACAGTCGTGCCCCTCTGCCTATCCAGAACCCTCATCTTGCACCTCTTGTTTAAGTCCTGGTGGCATCCAAGTAGCTGAGGCCAAAGGCGGTCACACTACTGGTGAAGCACGAGCCGAGACCAGGGTGCCTGGTGTTTGTTCTGGTGTTGGGTGCCGACCGTGACAGGAAACTTATATGACATTTTCATTTTTGTCACAGTTCCCCTTCAAATAGAAAGTTGTAACTTGGAAGCAACAAGTGACCAATGAGCCGGTCTCTAATAGGAATCTGAGCTCTGGGTGCTTTCATTGGAGAATTTATAGGTAAGTTGTGCAAATAAAAATGAAAAAGAAAATCACCATGAATCCTCCCCAGAATTCCAGTCCTACTGGCTGCTTTTGGTATTACATAAGCACATATATGTATGTATATATAAATATATATCTAATAGATTAGTATTCTAGGTTGGTCAGTGAGATGTCAGACACCTGCTGGGACACTGCTGTGTATTTTACTTGTACAGAGAAATGTGTATTGAGGGGAGAGTGATCAGTACACACAGGCAGCCTCCATTTATTATCATTTCCATGATACAAAGCTGATAATAAAGGGGATGTTCACCTTCCAAACACTTTTTTTCACTCAGATTGTTCCCCAGAAATAGAGGCTTATTTCAGCTGATTTCCATCTTTCATGTTGAAAGTTGAATGCTGGCATGAGTGTGAGTGTGAGTGGGGCAGCTCAGTGATCCAGGGGCAGGTTCCAATTGGCTGATCCATTAGTTGGTCCATTTCTCAGTAGGATCTATGGGGAATATAAGTGTAACTATTGTTACAGCTGCCATTAATGACACTCAGGGATTCTGCTCAGCAGGGACAAACACATCGGGAGAGGAAAGGGGAGAAGGAAGAGGAGAAGGAAGTGTAGAGGGAAGGGGAGAGGAGAGAGTTGGGGAGAGGGAAGAGGAAAGGGGGAAGAATGGGAAAGGGAAGTGGATGGGGAGGGAATGGGAGAGGGGGCACAGTATTTGTAGAAAAGCAGCAATATTATACAGATTAGCCATAATATGAGTTACATTTACAGATGTACAGAGAGTGTGATGTTCCTCACTGGGCACAGGGTTATTAGATACAACAATGTGGATGTTCAATGTGGATTTATGGTTTAAATAAAAGAGTCAATAGGCAATTGGACCACTGGGAGATTCCCTGGTACCCGGCAGATCAGTCCAATCCCAGTGCAAATACAAAATGTACCTGTCCCCCCAATCAGAACAATGAATGTTACAACATGTTAGGACATGGGAGAGAGAGGCTGGTCACCATGGGAACAGGAATTAAATACAGGCCAAGTTTTATGTTTAATGTGCCCTTTAATGATTTCAACATTGAAACCCAGTTCACTCAACAATCTTATCAGCACCTGTTTTTCATACCAGTAGTGGGTGCAGGTCACATCATGGCCAAGCCCATCTGCTTATCCAGAAGAAAAAATGTTGTTGCCATAGACTTTAGTGCATTTTGTTAATTTTCACCATTTCTGGAATTTTAGGTGTAACTGGTCAAATGTGCCCATCAATAAAGACGAATAAACTTCACCAACCCAAGAAAATCTTCTTAAAAGCCTTTATTCAGCTATGGGCTGTGACAGCGAGTGCTCAAACATTTATACCCCTCACATTACAGCGACCTCTAGTGGCAAGACACAATATCACTATTATACAAATGCAGAGTTGCAATTGTAACATACAACAATTTAAAATACATAATTGCAATTTTTGTATTTGCTGATCTGTTACTTTAGTGTTAAATCCCTTCCTCAAATACCAAAACTCTTTATGCCATATAAATAACCTGTAGAAAAAATGAATAAAATGATCCAATATAAGTATGTAAGAGCACTGGAGAGTAGCCGAGTGGAATTGTTTCAGTGTATTTGGTAAGCCCAGCAGTAACACAACAGTAACACAACAGTAACACATTCTTCTATGGATAACACAAAAAGGCAGTTCCAATGTCCAACAAAAGTCTTTCCACAGTCCCAAGAAAAGTCCAAGTAGATAATGGGCAGGAGTAGTGAAGCAGTAGAAGGAATGTGCAGAAGACCTTTCCTCTATCTCTAAAGACCAACTACAAGTCTCTCCTGGTGACTCTTGTTATTCCCCTACTGGCCCAGCCTCCCAGTAAGTCCCCGTTGTTCTCATGCAGGTGTGTGGAGACTTGAGAAACCCAGAGCTGCAGCACATTGTGATTATATTATTAGTAACCAGCAGAATTATTGCTCATCCAATCAGACTAACGATCCCTGGGATGAAACCTTTCTATTCCCTTATGGGATCCATTGACTTATATACATTGAAGCAATAACTGACAGTTAGTGATCAGTGATAAATGTTCTGTAGGTGAGTGATAGAGTTTATTGGTTGCTATAAACACACAGGTTACAGGTCACATTCCATCTTATTTCTATATAAACACATAAATACACACACAGCAGATAATACTGAATAGAGACACAACCATCAGGTACAGGGATCAGTGGGGTTTTACTTATATCCCTCCTTGTTTATCTCCCCCATGTTGTATTTGGTTTGGTCTGGATCGTTTGATTTCTTAAAGAAATCTGTTTTTTATTTCTGTCCAGAACTGGATGTTTTAGCAGACTTTGAGTTTTTCTTTTCTTTATTTTTCTTGTCTGTTGATCCTGCTCCAGACCCAGTTGTGCCGGCCATTGGTTCTGATCCAATCGCTTTCTCTACAGAACAAAATGAGAGAAAATAAAGATTTCTTCAGTTTAACCTCACAGATCTGTATATTCTGTTCATATCCAAATGACAGTCAGGTTTTCCTGCAGCTTTACAGCTTCTCATTGACTCTGTGCTGCTGGGTGTTACTGTATGTGCTGAGCCAATCAACTGTCCCTGTACCAATACCTGTCCTGTATTATTAACTAAGGGGCAAGGGGGATCCCCAAATATACCTTGTATCCCCTACACAACTCTCCCAAGAGATATTACATAAACCACATTATTTGGGAATTTATTATAATTAGGGATAAAATGTGCACAGCTATAATATTATATAATGATATTATTTATATAGTGCCACATATAGTACTGTACAGAGATAATACATCATTCCACAGGCATAACAAGACGGCCCCAGGCTACTTGTGTAAAAAAATCTTTGGAGGGGCCCAACGCACAGCAGCTCCCACCCAAACCCAACTCCCCCCTGCATTCTCCATGAATTTTGAAAGAAAAAGAGATTTCTATGATATAAAGGAAGCCTAATGTCTCTATTACATTCCCATCAGTCCCTGTCCCAGTGAGCTTGCAATCTAAGGTCTCTATCCCATTCCCATCAGTACCTGCCCCAGTGAGCTTACAATCTAAGGTCTCTATCACATTCCCATCAGTCTCTGTCCCAGTGAGTTTACAATCTAAGGTTCCTATCACATTCCCATCAGTACCTGCCCCAGTGAGCTTACAATCTAAGGTCCCTATCACATTCACATCAGCCCCTGCCCCATTGATCTTACAATCTAAGATCCCTATCACATTCACATCAGCCCCTGCCCCAGTGAGTTTACAATCTAAGGTTCCTATCACATTCACATCAGTCCCTGCCCCAGTGAGCTTACAATCTAAGATCCCTATCATATTACCATCAGCCCCTGCCCCAGTGAGCTTACAATCTAAGTTCCCTATCACATTCCCAGTAATACCTGCCCCAGTGAGTTTACAATCTAAAGTCACTATCACAATCGCATCAGTCCCTGCCCCAGTGAGCTTACAATCTAAGGTCCCTATCACATTCCCAGTAATACCTGCCCCAGTGAGCTTACAATCTAAAGTCACTATCACAATTGCATCAGTCCCTGCCCCAGTGAGCTTACAATCTAAGTTCCCTATCACATTCCCAGTAATACCTGCCCCAGTGAGTTTACAATCTAAAGTCACTATCACAATCGCATCAGTCCCTGCCCCAGTGAGTATCAAAATCTAAGGTCATGAACAGTAAATGAGATCCAAAGGTTCTGCAGTTCACTCCCTTTGCCGGTAAAGGATCTGTTCTCCCTCAGATCGACCACAAAAAAAAAAAAAAAAAACCTTTCCTTCATAGGAAGATATACCAGCGCTAAAAGCTTAGGGATAGACACCAAAATATACAATATACAATATACACGATTTTAGCATATGTTTTTAGAAATCTAGAGCTTAGCAGGATTGGGACAAAGAATCTTACTATATACTAGTGACAAGCCTAAACGTTGGTAAGTACCCATTACCCCACACAGGAGGTGGCCACGTTATTCATAAAAGTCACGGATAAAGGGCACTTGAATCCCTTGGTGGAAGACCTCAAACTACACTATACAGTAACTGCACAAAGGGCTGCATATTTTATTTGAAAATACTACATTATATTGTATCCTTGTTTCTTTTGGTGTCTATCCCTAAGCTTTTAGCGCTGGTATATCTTCCTATGAAGGAAAGGTTTTTTTATCAAAATCTAAGGTCCCTATCACATTCACATCAGCCCCTGCCCCATTGATCTTACAATCTAAGATCCCTATCACATTCCCATCAGCCCTTGCCCCAGTGAGCTTACAATCTAAGGTCTCTATCACATTCCCATCAGTCCCTGTCCCAGTGAGCTTACAATCTAAGGTCCCTATCCCATTCCCATAAGTCCCTGCGTCGGTGAGCTTGCAATCTGAGATCCCTATTACATTCCCATCAGTGCTTGTCCCAGTGAGCTTACAATCTAAGATCCCTATCATATTACCATGAGTCCCTGCCCCAGTGAATTTACAATCTAAGGTTCCTATCACATTCCCATCAATACCTGCCCCAGTGAGCTTACAATCTAAGGTCACTATCACAATCACATCAGTCCCTATCCCAGTGAGCTTACAATCTAAGGTCACTGTCACAATCACATCAGTCCCTGTCTCAGTGAGTTTACAAACTAAGATCCCTATCACATTCACATCAGTCCCTGCCCCAGTGAGCTTACAATCTAAGGTCCCTATCACATTCACATCAGTCCCTGCCCCAGTGAGCTTACAATCTAAGATCCCTATCACATTACCATCAGCCCCTGCCCCAGTGAACTTACAATCCCTATCACATTCCCAGTAATACCTGCCCCAGTGAGCTTACAATCTAAAGTCACTATCACAATCACATCAGTCCCTGCCCCAATGAGTTTACAATCTAAGGTCCCTATCACATTCACATCAGTCGCTGCCCCAGTGATCTTACAATCTAATGTCCCTATCACTTATTTGCTGCCCTAGAGATCTACACAAGTGTGGTTGAATGGATAATGCAGCAGTGATTTCATATGTGAACTGGAAATAGAATAGTTGCACCCCCAGAGGTTGTGCTGGAATTTTACTCCCCACCCCCAATAAAGCTCTTTATTACTGCCCAACAAATAGTATTTTCCCTGCTGCTCAGTGGGTGATAGTCAGAGTACTACGCTGTATTTACCCCATACATGAAACAGATCCTTACACAGGGGTGTAACTTTGCCCCCACACCCCTGCTCAAACATTTTTCGGGGCTAATTTTTTTGGATTGTGTTCATATGAACCAGAAAGTAGAATGTGCCAATTTTAGACTCTGCAATTGCAAGAAAAGAAGAAAATCTCTAGATATTTCCTAATTAAACAACAGGAAGAAGAACAGTAATTATTATGGAGTCCAGTGAGTGTTAATGAATTCAGTGGGATTCACAGATACATCAGCCTAAAGCAACTGTATCATTTGTCTGTAACCAGAACCAGGAATGGGGGGTTTGTCCTGTTTAGTGTCCAATGTCTGTCTGTCTGTATCACCTCATTGTCTCCCTCCCACTGAATCCCCTGCAGCCCCCACACTGTGCCCATCACCCACTCACCTGGTACCCGCAGGTCTCTGTACTGAGGCACCGCCAGGGATTCATGTTCCCAAATGACTTGAATTCCTTGTTGGCGGAACTTCCCGGGAATTTCACACTTACTGATGACATCAAATGTTTCTTCTTCATCCGTCTGAATGATTTGCTTTTTTGTCTTCATTATTGGGTCTTTACCATCGCTAGTGAACCAATTAATGACAATATTCTTTGGGTAGAATTGACGGAAAAGCACTTTACAGAGAATGTTCCCTGATTCCAGCTGTATGAATTCCACTGGTTCCACTATCTGGGGTGCAGCTGGAAATAGAATCAAACAGTCAATGTGAGTCCCCCAAGCTGAACTTTATTCCCCATTGGTAAAGATAAAGGGGTTCCCATAAAGTCCCTTTGGGGCCCATTTATAATGTGACATTGATGATGTCCAGATCACTTTGCCCAATGTTCTCTATTGACTTCACCCCCAATGTGACTGGGATTCAACTTCAACCGGAACTGTCCTTATAATATCCTTATACTTTATATACAGATATCCATCTATACAAAGTGCTTGCCCAGTACAGTCTATATATGACGGCAGCAAGAAACAAAACATCTCAAATGAACAGTGAGAAGAGACAGATCTCTGGACATTCAGTATAATAATATAATCTGGGGTGCAGTTGTACCCCCACTTACCTTGCTTTATCTCAGTACTAATTGGCTCAGGCAGAGTTTCATGCTGTATAGTGGCACGGAGAATATACAGAATATTCCTATTCACTTCTATGGGGATCTCACACGTGCTTCTGACTTTGTACGTCCCATCTGCATTTTCCCAATAATCAGACTCAGGGCTGAGAACCTTTTTCTGTGCTTTTCCCTGAATCAGTTGCCATGAAATTGTCATCTTTTGGGGATAAAACCCATTTGCCTCCAAATAGAACCTGCCGTCCTCTCCCAGTTTAATCTCATTCACTGTGGGACGAGCTGTCAGAGTAAAAAAACAGGAAAATCAAACAAAGTTCATGTCTGTTCGGAAAATCCTCAATTTCTGAGTGCCAGCCCTGGGGACCAGTGTCAGATATTGGGCTTTATGAGTTGCCACATACACTAACACATATTCCTTTGCCTTATGATTTGTTGCACTTATTTCTGGTTGGCCAGTCCACCTGCTCACTCCACTGAGACTCCTTATGTAGAGTTACTAATGATCTCCAGACTGCTAAGGCCAAAGGGCATTACTCTGTCCTCATTCTCCTGGACTTATCTTCTGCTTCTGATACTGATAACCATTCAGTTCTAATGTAAATTCTCCATTCAATTGGTATCTGTGATCAAGTTGCATCCTGGTTCTCTTCGTACATTTCTGACCTCTCCTTCTCTGTTACTTTTGCAAACAAATCCTCTCCTCCTGTTCATCTCAATGTGGGGGTGCCTCAGGGTTCTGTACTTGCTCCTCTCTTGTTCTCCTTGTACACTCTCTCTCTTTAAGAGACCTTATATCTTCATTCATTTGGCCTTAAATATCACCTGTATGCCGATGACATTCAGATATATTTAGACTCTCCCTCACTAACCTCTGACGTTCAAACCCAGATATCAGACTGTTAGTAGCTCTCTCTTCCTGGATGAACCAACCCCACCTCAAACTTAACTTGGCCAAGACTGAGCTCATGGTCTTTCCACCCAAGCTGAGCCCTTCTCTTGCTTTCACCAGTATTATTGATGGCATGACTATTAACTCGGTTAACTCTGCACTCTGCTTACGGGTCATCTCTCCTTCTCTAATCATTTTAATAATACTGCCAAAACCTGTCGTTTCTTCCTCCACAATATAGCCAAGATACGCCCGTTTCTTTCACAAACAACAGACAAAACACACTAATCCATGCCCTTATCTTATCCCGTTAAGACTATTGCAATCTCCTCCTAACTGGACTTCCTGACTCCCATCTCTCTCCCCTCCAATCAATCTTAAACTCTGCTACCAGGATCCTCCTGCTCTCTCGTAAAAGGGAACCTGCTCAACCCCAACTAAAATCATTAGCGTGGCTGCCTGTTAAGCAAAGGATAGTATATAAATGGCGCTGCCAAAATATTATAACCAATGTGCCTCTCCCATATAAACAGTGCTTCTTTATCATCTAGTAGGGAAGGGGATCAGACACTCCTTCCCCTGTTCTGCCCGGTTACAGGCAGGGAAGTGACCTAGTGGCTGGAAGCCCCAGAGGCATCTGGGAAAAAGAGGTGGATCCAGAGAGAGCCTGGGTTTGGAGCCAACTGCAAGGGGTTGTGTGAGAGAGGTTATAAATGAACCCCTGCTGCAGCATCCAGCCAGAACCAATGTGTGTATGAAACTGTCCAGGAGTGCAGATAGACTGCTACTTCATGCTATGCAGTTTTAGTTGAGAGGTCTGCATTTCTAGAAGTACAGAGAGAGTCCATTCCAAGTCCAAAACTGCTAGAGACTCAGGAGGTGAAAGGTGCCACTGGTGTGATTGATCCTGCTGCAGTGCTGCCTGTAATCTCTAGTGTGATTGCCTCTGAGAGCACCCCATTGAGTGAGACACCCAAGGGAGGATGTTGGCATGGATACAAGCATGGGGCCCATGTGTGAGGATAGTTCTTGTGCATTCTCCTGCTACGTGGGAGTAGCTGCTAAGTTCCAAAGAGAAAGGTACTTTTGGGAAAGGTAGCACTACTTGGGGTATAAGAGCTCTTGGGAAGGGACATTCCATTTAAACTATACTGTGTGGTCATTAGTGCAGGAGTGCATTGTGTATGAGTTGCCCAATTTCTTTTTCTTAAGTTTTATACACACATATACTTGGTTACTGCAAACTGCGTGATTTATTTCCATGATGGAATTCCCCTGAGGTGGAATTCCTCAGTACCCACCAGGTGGAGGAACTGCACTGTAAATCCCAGTTCCCAGTATTTTTCATGTAAAGTGAATTTAGGCTACCTATAATAAACAGTGCCAACAGTGAGTGAGTGTGAGTGTGCCAACAAAGGGTTATAATATCTCCCCAGAAGCATGTTCCACTCAACAGGTCACATGTAATGACATTGAATGTAATAGCTCTGTACACTTCTTTATCTCCCCTACTGTAATCACATATAATGTCCATGTGCTCCTCTCTATCTCCTTCCCCAGACTGGGGTGTGTCTGTAGGTCAGTGGGTGCCAGTGGGTTATTAGGTGCTACTCACCCCTCACATATAATGTCCCTCTGCGTCTCTCTATCTCCTCCCCCAGGCCGGGGTGTTTGACTCTGCAGATAAATTGTGCCCCGTGTTCCTCAGTCAGTGATGGAGAGAAAAGCAAACGTGCCGTACAGGTGAGAGTCTGATCCAGTTGGTACTGAGATTGGATATTTGGGATCTGGTACCTCCCACCATTGTTAACCAGTTCCTCTCTGCCATTCTCCTTCTTCTTATACCAAGTGACAGTGAGTTTATCAGGAAAATAACCAAAGATGTTACACTGGATTTCAGCCTCAGTGCCCACATACACATCAGGAGTGAGTATCTGTGACATTACTGGGCGCCACGGGAAATCTGCAAAACAAAGAATAATCATGTTAAACACGGATACTTATAAATCCCCATACTAATCATTAGAGCTGCTGCAATTGTCAACTCAGCCTGGACAATTGGATATATAAGGTTTGATTGTATTTCACAGCAAGTTTTCTTCTAGGGGGTCTATACTTATCTATCATTATTTAGTTTGTATTTGTAGTTGTGCATTACCCCAGGCACACACAGCAAGTGGTAATGTTATGAAGATGTCATCAGAGAGATTTAATTGAATCAGCCTAATGAGGGGAGCTCACTGCTGAGTAATCCCTGGAACAGGGGGGCTGAGAAGAGTCTTTTGCCTTGGAACTGAAGCCAAAGAAACACCAGAGGAGTTAGAAAAACCTCCATTACACCATCATGTGCGGCAAAGTGAAGAGAAGAAGGAGGTGACCACTGATACGTCTTCATATGCCAGACCTACTGAACTGACTATCATTTCCAGCATGAAGGTTCCAGATCAAACACCCTAGTTAGAAAGTAACCAATGGGGGGCACATATTCCTGGGACCCCAAAAGCTGAGTGGAGTGATTTTTCAGGTTTGCTCAGTCTCCAGCAATCTCTCAAAAGTTTTACGTAAAATCCATAGTGATTGGCAGACAATGACCACAACAAATTCAGTGTCTGTAGAATCAGAAACTATACAGACAGCTGGAACTCTAATTATTGTGTTTTAATGCATAGAATGAGCACCATTGTGAGGAGCACCCGACTGCCCTCCTCTCCTCCGCCACAACACTCTCAAGATGGCGGCGCCCAAGGGAAGATGGCGCTTCATGACGGCACTTAACGCGGCGTCAACATGCAGCGCAGTGGCGCCAAATTCAAATCTTTCGTGTATATGATTTGTATTCTACATTCCTGGGTGTGCTGTGCTTATATTCTTGGACTGTTTTCCTGATCTTGACCTCGGCTTTCTTCTGACTACGAATCTATCTGCCTGCCAACTGACCTTCTGCCTGGATAAAGACCACAAACTTTGTTTAACCCTTTGGATACTTTGCGGGGACTTTGCTACCCTATCTTGGCTTCCTCCTTGGTCCTGACTTCCGCATCTGAGCCGGTAAGGCGCTGACTCTATACACGGGCCATGGACCCATCGGAGGAAGCTCATGCACCCAGATATTGGAAAAGCTTTCCGCGGTATTGCAATCCGGATGGAGGCATATGAGGATCAGCAAGTCCGCATTGGGCAGGTTCTTGATGCCCTGCTGCAAAGCACGACTGTGGCCTCATCTGTTTCATCGTGTCCCAGCGGCTTTGGCTTCTCCAAATGAACCTATTATTCCGCCGCCTCAGCGTAGATCCTGTGGTGTGTCGGGGATATGGGAATCAGTGTCTGATTCAATTTGAATTTCAGCCTTCACAGTGTGTTTCTGAGCGAGCAAAGGTGGGCTACATCATTTCTCGTTTGGAGGGCAAGGCTCTGGATTGGGCTCCTCCTTTCTGGGAGTACCACTGAAGAGCCTATGCAGATTGGCAGATCATGTCTTTCTGAGCAAGAAAAATATCATAGACGCTCAGCAGGTTTATGCCTGTACTGTGGTGGTAAGGCTCATTTTGCAACCATTGCCCACTAAAGCCGGGAAACTCCAGCGCCTAGGTAAGATTGGGGAGGGGTTAAATCCTCTCCCCAAATGAACTCTCATAGATTCCTGCTTCCATTACAGATCCAACTGTCTGCAGGCATCATTAATGTGCAAGCCTTCCTTGATTCTGGAGCAGCTGGAAACTTTATGGACCAAGCTTTCGCCGAAAGTCTACGGATTCCTCTTCTACCATTTCTACCACTACGGGTCCTAGCAATAGACGATAGACTCTTGTCTACTGCTTTCATTTTCAAGACTGAGCTGGAACTAACCCTGACTGTTGGTTCTCTTCACATGGAAAATTATCCTTCCTTCTCATTTCCTGTCCTTCTGCTCCAGTAGTTTTGGGACTACCTTGGCTTCATTTGCACAATCCCTCCATTGATTGGTCATCTCAGATTTCCCGTTGGAGCTCCTACTGCCAGAGGAACTGTCTTTTCCTAATGCTATTCAGCACATCTCCCTTGCTTTGGCTTCCTGCCTGTTCCCCCAGCTTATAGAGAATTCACTGATGTGTTCTGCAAGAAATCCACCGAAAATATACCACCTCATCGTCCCTACGATTGCCCTGTTGACCTGCTTCCAGGCACAATGCCTCCTCAAGGACGGACCTATCCTCTTCCACCTTCCGAATCCAGAACTGGCCCCTTCCTTCCAGTACTAAAGTGATTCAGAGATTCTTGGATTTGCCAACTACTATAGGTAATTCATTAAAGGGTTTGTTGGGAACCGAGAACATTTAGCAGTCAAGTTAGCATTAGAAGAATGGAGACATCTGTTGGAAGGTTCTTCTCTACCAGACAACATCTTCACTGATCATAAAAACCTTGAGTATATACAAGCCCTTGAGTTTATCCAAGCGGTTGAATCCTCGTCAGGCCCGCTGGGCTCACTTTTTCTCCAGCTTTAACTTTATTATCACTTTCCGTCCTGGTTCTAGGAACAAAAAGGCTGATGCTCTTTCGAGAAGTTTCTCCCCAGAAGATCGTTACTTTGAAAACAACAATCCTATTATTGCACCTTCCAGAATCATTGCTTCACTACTTCCACAATTTGCTTTTCATCTTGTCAGCTCCCTCCAACACCCCTGTAGGTATGGTTTGGAACTTCGCCACTCTATTTTACAACAGACCCACAGTTCCAAACAGGCCGGCCATCCCAGGGTGAGAAGAACTATTGATTTGCTGAATTGTCTGGTCTGGTGGCCCTCACTACAGAAGGATGTCAAGGAATTAGTGGCCTCTTGCTCCATCTGTGCCGCCTCTAAATCTAGTCATTCATGTCAAAGTGGGCTACTCCACCCATTACCCGTTCCTTCCCGTCCATGGACTCATCTGGCAATGGACTTTAGTTTGGAATTACCTCCTTCTTCGGGTAATACAGTTATATGGGTGGTAATTGATTGAATTAGCAAGATGGCACACTTCATTCCTTTACGGAAATTACCCTCTGCAGTAGAACTCTCTCTATTGTTCAATTCACATATTTTCCGTTTTCATGGATTTCCAGTGGAAAAAGTTTTGGATAGAGGCACTCAATTTGTCTCAAGATTTTGGTGGTCCTGATGTGAATCTTTGGGCATCTCGTTGCAATTCTCTTCTGCCTACCATCCCCAATCTAATGGAGCAGTTGAACGTGTGAATTAGGCTCTTGAGCAATTTCTGAGATGCCATGTTTCCTTATGCTAAAATGAGGGGTCCAATCTCCTCCCTTGGGCCGAGTTCTCTTACAATAATAATTCTCATATCTCTACTGGAAGATGCCCTTTTTTGTGTATCTACTGACAACATCCTTTGGCTTTTCCCCAAGATCTCCTCTCATCTGATGTACCCGCAGCCAATGATCAAATTACCCATATGTCTGCAATTTGGTATGCTATGAAAGCCAATCTGGAAAAAAGTTCTTTATCTCAAAAGTCATTCGCTGATAAACGTCAGCCTTCTCCTCAATATTCCGTGGGAGACATGGTTTGGCTTTCCACCAGGAATATCCATTTAAAGATACCTTCTCTTAAGTTAGGCCCTAAGTTCATTGGTCCTTTTACTATTTTAGAAATTATTAACCCTGTGGCTGTTCGACTTCCTCCTGAAATGCGGATTCCCAATGCCTTCCATGTGTCTCTTGTCAAGTCTGTCACACCTGGCCAATCTTCTTCTAGATCTTCTCCTCCTGCTCCAATAATCGTGGATTGTCAGCAAGAATATGAAGTTGAAGAAGTTCTAGATTCTAGGATCTCAAGAGATGCCCTAAAATATTTTATTCAGTGGAAAGGTTTTGGTCTTGAAGAATGTTCTTAGGTGAAGCAGTCGGATATTCATGCTCCCCGACATTTGCGTAAATTTCACAAACAGTTTCCTTTCAAACCAGATCGTGGAGGTCCTGAGGCCCCCCGTGAGGAAGGGGGTACTGTGAGGAGCGCCCGACGGCACTTCTCTTCTCCGCCATGACGCTCTCAAGATGGCGGCACCCAAGGGAAGATGATGCATCATGACGTTGTGACGTCATCACGATGGCACGTGATGCCGGCGTTAACACACAGTGCACCAAATTCAAATCTTAAAAGCCGGCAAAAGACCAGATACACTGCCGTATATAGGATTTGTATTCAGCATTCATGGGTGTGTTGTGCTTATATTCTTGGACTGTTTTCCTGATCTTGACTTCAGCTTCTTCTGACTACAAATCTATCTGTCTGCCTACTGACCTTCTGCCTGGATAAAGACCACAACGTTTGTTTAACCCTTTGGATACTTTGCTGGGACTTTGCTACCCTTGGTCCTGACTTCTGCATCTACTTTCTATATTCTTCCTATTAAGCTTTTTTTTCCCCATATGAATGTTTAGAAGCAAGATGCCCACTGACACCTGGGCCCACCAGGAGTTTTTCTTGTATCCCAATGGGCCAATCGGACACATGTAAGGGTACAACCTTTATGGGTTTTCTGTTTACTTGTGATGTAAAATAAAATTCTAACTCTTTTAAACAAAGTTATGGCTTCTGGTGAAGTTGATCCTGATTGGTGCAAACTCCCTTTGCTGAAGGTCTGGGGCACATGCACCTGGATCCCCCATTGTATGTGGTATAAATACACCCAGTATCAACTCAACTGATTTCTCAATTGATCTCTACTACCTTTATGGGATAAGAAAACTTCTGTAATATATAAAATGTTGGTATGTTGCATACTACTAAAAAGAGTAAATGTTTCAATAGCTTTGGGTACATTGTGAAGGAATCAGTTGCACCATCATGGAGCCGGCTCAACATAAACAGGAGGGTCTGGATTTTATGGACATTACAGCTCATTAAACCTTTGCTTCCCATGCAAATAAATGATAACAATTATCAGTAGCACCAGTACCTGTGTATGCAGCAGCTGTGACATTTAAACCAATGTTTATTGCCAGTTGTATATTTTTATTTTATGGTTTTGCTGATGTTACACAGTGATTTCAGTTTACTATTGAGGGGCTGAAAAGATACTGTAATGGGCTTAAGAAGTGGTATTCTCAGCTTTCCCTGGTGCTCCCCAGTGTACATGTTCTCAATGAAGCACCTTCTCAGGGATCCCTGTGTGCATCTCACCATGTGACCCCTGAATGCAGACACCACTGCATACAGTGGGGTAACTTTGGATGCCAGGGCCCCCCTGCAAAGAAATTTTCAGGACCCCCCCTCTGTACAAAATAGTGGGAGATATGCTGACTGAACAGTGAGGAATAACAGTTGTGTTTTAGTGATTGTATTTGCCCATGGAAACAAAAAGCTTTTCACATAGCAGCAATGCGATTTCTCCTACCTCAGCTCTGTGTAAAAGCTCTTGCCTTAGCTCCCTGAAACTTCTTTAAACTGCAGCCGGTAAGAGCTCACACTTCTAATACAGCCAGTGCTTGAACTGGGATCAAAAAAGTGGAGGGCTGGTACGTTTGGCACACAATGCACCCACTATTATACTAAGCCTCGCCCACCAATACACACATAGCACCCACTATTATACTAAGCCTCGCCCACCAATACACACATAGCACCCACTATTATACTAAGCCTCGCCCACCAATACACACATAGCACCCACTATTATACTAAGCCTCGCCCACCAATACACACAATGCACCCACTATTATACTAAGCCTCGCCCACCAATACACACAATGCACCCACTATTATACTAAGCCTCGCCCACCAATACACACAATGCACCCACTATTATACTAAGCCTCGCCCACCAATACTTTCGAGTTTCAAACACTTTAAGCCAAAACCATTTTGCTATTTCCATGTTTATCAAAGGAGAGCTGAACCCTAGGTATAGGACCTGTTACCCAAAATGCTCAGGGGCTGGGGTATGTCCGATAAGGGGTCTTTCCATAATCTGGAACTGCATACCCCAGTCTGCTAAAAATCATTTGAACATTTAGTAAACCCAATAATTTTGTTTTCCCACCAATAAAAATTAGTTATATCTTAGTTGGGATGAAGTACAATATTCTGTTTTGTTATTACAGAGAAAAAACAAATGTTTTGAAATTTTGAATTATTTAATTAAAATTAAGTTTATGGTAGACAAACTTCCTGTAATTTGGAGCTTTCTGGATAATGGATCCTATACCTGTACTGCTGAATACAGCCAATTACAGTAGGTACTGGTTTTGAAACTCTTTTCTGAAACATTCAACCTGCAATCTCTGTTTAATTAATAGCCCCCCTGGATTCTCCCGATCATCTGGGGCAGTAAATTTGACCTCATCATAGTATTAAATTAACTCTTTCATATCACATGATTTTCTTTTATTATATGGCTTCCCCCATGGACCTTGTACAGGTATGAGACCCATTATCCAGACTGCTTGGGACCTGGGGTTTTCTAGATAAGAGATCTTTCTGTAATTTGGGTCTTCACGCCTTAAGTCTACTAGAAATTCATTTAAACATGAAATAAAGCCAATAGGCTGGTTTTGCCTCCAATAAGGATTCATTATATCTAAGTTTGGATCAAGTACAAGGGACTGTTTTATTATTACACAGAAAAAGGAAATTATTTTTAGAAACTTGGATTATTTCTATAAAATGGAGTCAATGGGAGACCGTCATTCTGTAATTTGGAACTCTCTAAATAATGGGTTTCCAGATAATGGATCCCATACCTGTATATACATTTTATAGTCGGCAGCTTATTGGCCCGTGTATGGGGGCCCCCGACGGGCTTCCCCGATCGAGATCTGGACCGAAAGTCGGCCAGATCTCGATCGGATGGGTTTAAAAATCCTGTCGGATCGCGGCCGCATCTGTTCGTTGATGCGGTCCCGCGATCCGACCCCCCGTTTGCGAATGCTAGGATCCGATCGTTGGGCCCTACGGCCCACGATCGGATCTGCCCGATATTGCCCACCTCAAGGTGGGCATATCGGAGGGAGATCCGCTCGTTTGGCGACATCGCCAAAGAAGCAGATCTATCCATGTATGGCCACCTTAAGTCACAGTCAAGGAGTCCACCTTTAGTTTCTGAGAGGGAGGGGGAGTGACAGAAGTTTAGTGTGTAAAGGAGAGAGAACAGAGCTTTAAAAACTCACCGAGGCTGCTGACTGCTGCAGTGGGAATGGGGAGGGGGGTTGGTGTGCCTGTGCTGTGGCTTCATTGTAAGGAGAGGTTGAATCCCAGTCGGCAGCAGTTTTCTCAAGTGCAGCAGGCGCGCGTGTGACATGCTGCTCCTCTTCCGGCTCCCTCTCTGGCACTGCAGCAGACTTCCTGTTCACCGCTGGCCACTTCCACTGCACCGACTGGGGAGGGGGAGGGGAGTGCGAAATGCTGCGGCCTAGTTTGGACACCCCTGCCCTGAATGATCCTGGCTGGTTTCACATACTGAGGAAGCAGGCCCCTGCCGGGCCCCCTGTACCTCCGGGCCCCCCTACGACTGCGGGGTCTGCTTCCTCGGTAGTTACGCCACTGACTGCATACACAGACACTGAAAAAAACATGGAATTTAATTAGGGCAAGGTGCCCCCAAAGACAAAAAATACCCTAATGATGATCACCTGCCGGTTGTGTAGAACTCTTACTCCTTGGTCTGCCCCAAGTAACCCTCTTTGTGAGAATGAAGTCATGTAATAGGATAATGCATCACTCACAGCAATAAATGTCTCATCATCATTAACCGAATCCCTTTCTTCCTATAAATCCCACCTGTACCCCCTTACCTTTTGGGTTAATCTCAGTCATGTGATGGGATTGTGACATCACTCACAGCAATAAATGTCTTATCATCATCATTTCCTCCCATATATCCCACCTGTACATATTACACAAACCCCTTACCTTTTAGGTAAATCTCTCTTTTCCCAGTCTGTCCTGTAGATTTATGGTTCCAGGTCACTGTCAGTGGGAGACTGAAGTCATGTGATGGGATTGTGACATCACTCACAGCATTAAATGTCTCATCATCATTAACCTGAATCACTTTGTGGGATGGAATTATCTCTTGGTGATGATTGTGGGAGCTGGTTCTGGTCCAGTCTATATGAATATCTTTGGGGTAGAAACTTGTGACAATGAGAGAGCACACAATCTCCTTCCCTGAGTCACTGATGGACAATCTCACAGGCTCTGGTTCTCCTGGTGCCACTGAAATAGAAGATAAAGATCAGGAGGGGAATGATGAATGGATAACAAAAACATATTTCCCTTGTCCTAATTGAACAATAATGAACAATTTTAGAAGTCTTAAATGTTTTTTCTTACAGATATACTGTAAGAAGAAGAGAAAAGGAAAGAAGTGAAAGGAGAGAGAGGAGTACGAGCTTTATTCCTAATCGAGGTAAGTCATTACATGAATGGAACAAACATGTGAAGTTCTACACTGTCCATGTGTCCACAAACATGAAAAGATACAGATATTTGTAGGAGGGACTAGAGACAAATTCTTTATTCATAGTTTACCCTTATGCTTAGCCTTATGACTTGTAGACGGATTGAGTAAATGTTCGCTCATATAGTTGTATGCATTCTAGTTCAGTTTTTATTACCTTTGTGTTGGAAGTGTGCTTTTTTCCAACTTTTAGTTAGAAGGCCTCTGCTTGCTAGGAGTATTTACATAATTATTCTTTTGGAATCTTTATCCATTTGTTGCATAGTGTAACCTACCAGGGCTAGTGCAGGTTGGAGTTTAATGCGTAGGCCTGTAGTTTCCCTTACAAGTTGACTAACATTGTACCAGTATGTTTTTTTGGTTGGGCACGACCATCATATATGCAACAAGGTGCTCAATTCCTGTTGGCATCTCCAGCAGAGGTTTGATGTAGTGGGAAAGGCTTTCTGTATTCTTTCTGCGGTCACACACCATCTGTACATCATTTTGATGGTCAGTTTCTGATGGTTGAGTGCCTGAGAGAATTTAGATGTTTGTGTTAATAGTCCTTCCCATAGTTCTGTGTTTAGTTGTAATTGTAAATCCTTCTCCCACGCTTCCATTTCTGATAAGGGTTTGTCTGTGTTTTTTTACAACAACAGATTGTAAATAGTAGTAGTTCCTTTCCTTTTCCCTGTGAATGCCCAGCATTTAAGTTCAAATCTTGTTGGGTGGTTGTCCCCTATCCATTTGTTCGTTTGTAGATAGTGCTGCACTCATAGGTACATGTAGAGTTGAACGCTTGGTAGATTATATTTTTCAGTCCCTCATGGTCATATAAATCTCCTAGCTTTTTTATGCCCACTTTTTGCCATTGGTTTAATTTTAAGTCTGGTATCACCTCTTCTAGAGTGCTAATTGCTAGTAGTGTGGTCAAAGGTTTGGTTAGGTTGTGATTTGTCTTGACTATGTACCAGGTCATTAAGGTTGCTTTCATTGGTAGAGGTATGTTCTCCAAGTTTGTTTGTTAATGTTTCCCCATAGTCCATATATGTGATATTCCAGTATGACTAATATGGGTTTTGTAGATCCAATTTTCCAAATCTACCCATTTCTTGGTAAATGCCAGTTTGGTCATGCTAGCCCAGCTTTTGTTTACTGACATACATTATTTCTTGTGAGATTTGTGGTTTCTTTTGATCCCAAATGAAGACTAGTAGCAGTCTTTGAATTTGTTGAAAGAAGGAGTTGTATTATGGAATGGGTAGGACTCTAAATTTGTATGGGATTTTAGGTAGTATCAGCATTTTCACAGCATTGATCCTGCCCAACCAAGATACATAGGTAGTTTTCCATGATTGTAGAGTTGTTTGGATGTCTTTTAGTATAACATAGTTCTGTTGGTAAAAATGCATTAGGATTGCTGTAGTAATGGAACTATGGTGCATGAGGCCCAGGTGCAGACCATGCAGCCGCCCCCCCCTCCAGAAGCATTTTTGTTAGTGCCTACATGCTAGCGGGAACTGCCAGCTGGCTTGCAGGGGTACGGTCCCTGGTACACTTGCTCCCCCTACTCTCCTGGTAGTTCCACCACTGGTTTGCTATTATTTTGATTCCCAAATAGTTAGTTAGTGGTTTGCCAATCCAATTTATATTCCCTTTTTAATTTCTGGTACTGACATAAGGATTGGTAGTGCCTAGGTTTTAGTGATGCTAAGTTTGTAGTGTGAAAGGGTCCAAAACGTTCAATCAGTTCAAATAATTGCTGTAATGCAAATTCAGGGTTAGTCATGGTCATAGTGCAATATCATCAGCAAATAATAAGATCTTTTGTTCCTGGGGGCCTGTTGTTATGCGTCTGATTATTTGTGAATTTATTACAACTTGGGCTGGTGGTTCTATACTCTGTAACTATATAATATAGATAAGAGGTGAGTGTAACTATATAATATAGATAAGAGGTGAGTATAACAATATAATATAGATAAGAGGTGAGTGTAACTATATAATATAGATAAGAGGTGAGTGTAACTATATAATATAGATAAGAGGTGAGTGTGGGCACCCCTGCCTGGTTCTATTTGTTAGAGAAAAAGGGTTTGACAGGAATCTGTTAACTTGGACAGTCGGGTCAGATTATAAAGCCATAATGGCAGTTATTAATGACATAGGGATTTTGAATGTTTATGGCACCAATCACGTAGTCCAATATACTCGATCGAACGCTTTCTCAGAGTCCAATGCTAATACTAAGGATGGTGTGTTTCCTACAGCTGCTGTATCAGGGTAATGAGCCATCTTGTGTTACTGTGGAGCTGGTGGCCTTTTACAAAGCCTGTTTGATCGCTGTTAATAAGATGTGATAGGGTCAACTGCAATCGTTTTGCCAGTATGGATGCATACATTATTAGATCACTGTTTAGTAAGGATATGGGGCGGTAGTTTGGGCATTTGGTGCTGTCTTTCTCTGGTTTAGGTATTGTCAAAATATATGACTTCAACATTTCTTGAGAGAATTTTCCTGTACTAGCTGCTGTATTTAGGGCTCTTGTAAAATATGGGGATAGTAAAGGGACAAAGGTTTTGTAATACTTGTCGATATAGCCATCTGGACCTGGGGCTTTGTTCTGTGACATGTTCTTTATCACGTTCAGGACTTCTTCTGACATTATTGGGCCAGTTAGGGTAGAGATTGTTGAGGCTGGTAGACCCGGTAATTGTAAGTGTTCTAAGAATATACGGATGTCTGTCTCTGAGGATGTAATTATAGAAGGATTATCCTTCAAGTTAGAGGTCACTATAAACTTGGCCAAATGTGTCTGCTATGTCTTTTGTGTTGATTTTAAATTCCCGAGTGACAAATTATATTCTCCATATTCTGTGTTGCGAGACTTGTTGAATTAGTTGCTTTTTTATGATAGCTGTTGCTGTGTTACCCATAATATAGTTTATACTTTTTAGCTTTGTGAGCTGGTGTTGACATCTGCCTTAAATGAAAAGGTTTACTTCTTCTTTAAGTTTTTTTTTTAGTTGTTCTAATATTTCAGAAGAAGGTGAGTTTCACTTTTGTTGTTCTATTTCATTTATTTTTATTAGTAATTGTTCTTGTTTTGTTGTGGCTAAGTTTGCTTTGTGTGTGGCTATGCTGATCAGTTCAATTGAAGAAAAACCGGCAAGCACTACGGACGCCACTCGTGAAGTTGAAAGCAACTTTATTTCAGCAGTTTAAAATCATCAAATCCTGACGCATTTCGTATCCTAAGAAACGTAGTTATAGACATGATTAACACAACCATCTAACGGCTACTTAAATCACAAATCAGGTGACATCATTAATTGGTTAACCCCTTCGATAAGTGATAAAAGCCATGAAAACATTAAAAATGACCATGTATTTAACCCAGCTGAAATGTAGCTTATTTAAACTGGCCTTGTCAATGTTAAGCCTCCACGGGGGTCTTGTGCTAAACTGGTGTTATTCCTGGAGTGTGAGTGCTGCTATTGAGTGGTCTGTCCATGTCGTATTTTTTATTGTACATTGGGAGGTTAGTTTGAGTGTTTGTGGGTATGTCAGGAATAGGTCTATCCTAGTGTAAGATTTATGATGGGCCGAATAGTAAGAGAAGTCCTTCATTGTTGGATTGTGAACACTCCATACATCATACAAGTTGTAATGGGATAAAAGTTTAGTAAAATTATGAGATTTCTTAATTACTGTTTGTGATAATGTGTGGGTAATGCATCTGCTTGTGGTGTTTTATCCATGTTGGGGTCTAGTACATTATTAAAATCTCTACCTATTATAACTGAGCCTTAGCTGAGGTTGATTACTGCCTCTAAAACTTGCTTAGATTAGAGTTTGGAGAATAGAGGTTTACCAGGGTGTATTTCTGTTGATTTAAATTACAGATAATAATTAAACATGTGCCGTTGGGATGAGTCAAATGTTTTACACTTGATATGTTTAGGGATCGTCTGGCTATGATAGCTGCACCTTGTTTTTGTTTTGGATGTTGCGGCTGCTTTCATTTTATAGTGTTTATTTCCAATTGAACTTTGGTCTTTCTCTCGAAAGTGCGTTTCTTGAACCCAAATAAAGTCTGCATGTTGCCGTCTATATTCTGCTAATGCTAGTAAATACTTGTGGGGGATTTGTATTTTGTGGCATTGCTTTGTGCTGCCTGGTATAGGGCATCAAGTCCTCTTCAGTTTGGTGAAAGTGGATTCTGAGGATCGTGTCTTTAGGTGATCCACTTGGTACATTTTTGGGTTTAGGGTATGCAGTGCAGTTTTGGACTCCAGTCCTTAAGAGGGATATAAATGAGCTGGAGAGAGTGCAGAGACTAAGTGCAACTAAACTGGTTAGAGGGAGGGAAGAGTTAAATTATGAGGGGAGACTGACAAGGTTGGGGTTGTTTTCTCTGGGGGAAAAAAGGCGCTTGTGAGGGGACATGATTAGACTTTACAAGTACATTAGAGGACATTATAGACAAATAGCAGGGGACCTTTTTACCCATAAAGAGAATCACGTACCAGAGGCCCCTCCCCTTCAGACTAGAGGAAAAGAAGTTTCATTTAAAGGAACAGAGTAGGGGGTTCATCACAGTGAGGACAGTGAGGTTGGGGAATGCACTGCCGGGTGATGATTCAGTTAATGACTATAAGAGGGACTTGGATGATTTCTTGGACAGACATAATATCCAATAATATCCAAACCTATGATACATTTTGTGTCTTTATCTTATCTATACTTATGTATGAAGACACAGAAATTACAAAGAAGATGCAAAAAAAACTAACAAAAGCACAGCAGCTGTGTTTTGCTTTATGGCAAGGATTATCGCTGTAGATTCAGGATCATAGTGTCAGGCAGAGAACTCTGTGTGCTTGTTACTTATGATTGGACTCCCCGATACACAACAACCTGTATTTCTGATTTAGGACAGGCAGACCCCAAAACTGTTGAGCTCCCCATTTGAGTTTGTTACCTCAATAAGTCTGTGACTGCAGAGCAAGTGTGGGAATTAAGTGTTGCATGTGAATTAGCAGCATTCAAACCCTTAAGGCATTTCTGAGGAATTGCACTTGGGAGACTGTAAGTACCATTGTAAATATGAGTGTAAGTGGGTTTGCTGGTATCACTCAGTGTCACATGTATGTGGTGTTGGAGCAGCAGTTCCAGGCAGTATTTACATGTGAGAGATGTTTTCATCTTGGAATCTAAGGGGGGAACTTGCAGCACTGAGGGGCAAACGTTGGGGAGGAAAGAAGGTCACAGAGCAACCACTGACAGGGACTAGTGTAGTGGGGGGAGGAGAAGGGGCAGTGGAGGCTAATGAGGGAGGAAGGTTTGTGACAGTCAGGAGGGGAAGTAGGGGACAGAAATATTGGGGGACTGCTCCACAGCTTGTCCAAAACAACAGATTCATCATTTTGGCCAAAGATACTGGGGAGGACAGCTCTGGGGGTAGTGCAAGAAGAAGGGCAGGTTCTAGTTATACGGGATTCAATTATTAGAAAGGTGGATATGGTAATCTGCCGTAAGGACCCTTCATGCCCAACAGTCTGCTACTTGCCCGGTGCTGGGGTTCATCGTGTCGTGGAATGAGTGGACAGATTATTGTGAGCGGTTGGGGAAGACCCGGTGGTTGGGCTACACATAGGTACCAATGATAAAGTTAGAGGAGGAGGTGAAGTCCTCAAAAACAATTTTTAAAAAATAGGTATAAAGTTGAGGGTGAAGACTTCCAAGATAATTTTATCAGAGCAACACTAAGAAGATAGTGGGAGCTTAGATTAATGCGTGGCTGAGAGTTTGGTGTAGGGAGGAAGGTTTTGGGTTTTGGAGAACTGGGCTGATTTCTCACTCAGCTACAGGCTCTTTGCTAGGGATGGGGGCACCTCAATGATGATGGGGCAGCTGTTTTGGGGGAGAAGATGATTAGACAGTTGGTGGAGATTTTACACAGAACAGAAATGGTTGTCATTTAAAATGATATTACATTGTTACTGTTCTCAATTTATTTAATGGTAAACTAAAGTCTAAAATAGAATAAGGCTAGAAATGCTGTATTTTGTAATGCAATACGAAATCACAACACCATCCAAATCGTATATTTTCTTAAAAAGCCTTTATTGCATCTTCTGGCTTGGATCTCAAACGTGGTTTGGGTGAGTGCTGACCAATTGTTCCATAATGCTGTATTTTGTATACTAAACATAAACATGAACTTACTGCACCAGAAGTCTTTGATCTTTGGCTACAGGGGGTCACCATCTTGTAACTTTGTTATACATCTTTGCAAGACCAAGACTGTGCACATGCTCAGTGAGGTCTCGGCTGCTTAGGGATCGTCATAAATTATGAAAACAGCACAAGTCAAATAATATCTGCCAGAAGCTGATACAACAAGACTGATTAATAATCAGAATATACAGACTGCACTGGGTCCTGTGTTGTCATGTAATCTAATGTGGATTTTATAGTTTTTGTACTGTTTAATACAAACTTTCTTCAACTCTCCAGAACCAGTAGCTGCAGTAAAATAATCCTCCAAAAAGAATCCCAGTTCATCTGTTTAAAGGCAAAAATAAAATCCTATTTTTACTTTATTAACTGAAAAAGAAACCTATCCCCAATATACTTCAATTAAAAAATCTGTACAGTTTTTATAAGAAACTTGACTGTATGCAGTGAAATTCCCCCTTCATTTACTTGCTCTGACTGCTGCAGATATGAATCTCTACATGGTCTCTGGCTGCTCTACAGGGAAACAAACAAAGCTGCTCAAGTTATGGGAAATCCCTACCCCCTGCTGTTTGAAAGTATGATCCTTTCCCTGCAGAGCAATTAGGGACCGTCTGAAGTTTCATATCCACATCAGTCAGAGAAAGTAAATGAAGGGAGAATTTCACAGCATACAGTCAGGTTTCTCATAAAAATGGTAGATATTTTTTAATTAAAGTATATTGGAGGTTTCTTTTTCATTAAATAAATTAAACATGGGATCAGCATGGCTTTATGAAGGATGTGTCATGTCAGACTAATTTGATTGCATTTTATGATGAGGTAAGTAAGATGCTGGACAGTGGGGGGGGCAGTAGATCTATTTGGATTTTACCAAAACGTTTGGTACTGTGCCCCACAAACGACTGCTTTCTAAACTAAGGTCTGTTGGGCTTAATGAAGTCGTTTGCACATGGATAGGAAACTGGCTACAGGATCGGGTACAGAGGGTGGTTGTTAATGGGACATTCTCTACTTGGAGTAAGGTTCTTAGTGGGGTCCCCCAGGGCTCAGTATTGGGTCCACTTTTATTTAACTTGTTCATTAATGACTTAGGGGAGAGTGTTGTAAGTAATGTATCAGTGTTTGCAGATGACACAAAATTATCAGCCCAATTAATTCCATCCAGGATGTGACACTTGCAACAGGATCTTGACTAACTGGCAATCTGGGCAGCTAAGTGGCAAATGAGATTCAATGTTGATAAATGTAATGTCCTGCACCTGGGATGTAACAATATCCACTTATACCCTTAATGGGACTGCACTAGGCAAATCCATAATGGAGACGGAGCTTGGAGTCCTTGTAGATAATAAACTTGTCTGTAGCAAGCAATGCCAGTCAGCAGCATCAAGGGCAAATAAGGTCTTGAGTTGTATTAAATGTGGCAGATCATATAATAAACTCTCTAATGATTTATTTACCAGTAGGTCTTTCCAGCTGACAAGAGGGCACCCATTCTGATTAGATGAAAAGAGGTTCCAGTTAAATATTGGGAAGGGGTTTGTTACAGGGAGAGCTGGGAAGTGAATCAGGGGTACAGGCTGATACATTAGATAGGTACAAAGAAGGGCCGGATGCTTTATTCACCAGTAGCTCCTCCCAGCAGACAGGAGGAAGCCAATGAGATTAGAGGAGGGAAAGGGGTGTTACAGGGAGAGCTGGGAAGTGAATCAGGGGTACAGGCTGATACATTAGATAGGTACAAGGAAGGGTCGGATGCTTTATTCACCAGTAGCTCCTCCCAGCAGACAGGAGGGAGCCAATGAGATTAGAGGAGGGAAAGGGGTGTTACAGGGAGAGCTGGGAAGTGAATCAGGGGTACAGGCTGATACATTAGATAGGTATAAGAAGGGGTTGGATGGTGTTTAGAAAGTGAGGGAATACAGGGATATGGGAAATAGCTCATAGTACAAGTTGATCCAGGGACTGGTCCCATTGCATTTTGGAGTCAGGAAGGAATTTTTCCCCCTCTGAGGCAAATTGGAGAGGTTTCAGAAGGGTTTTTCACCTTCCTCTGGATCAACTGGCAGTGAGGCAGGTTATATATAGACTTAAAAGGTTGAAGTTGATGGACATGTCTTTTTTTTCAACCTCACTTACTATGTTACTATGCATTAAGTAGGCAATGTTTAGTCAAATCAAGGCACACTTTGGGTTAATTATTAGAGTTGCCACCCGGCCGGTATTTTACCGGCCTAGCCGGTAAAACACCTGCCAAGGCCGGGGCCGGTATTGCAAATTTACCGCCAATGCAATTGCCGGTAATTTGAAATACCCTTTAAAAAAAGCCCCCGGCCTGCCCCCAATTTGAAAATAACTTACCTTTTTTCCAGCGCTGTGCGATGTAGCTCCGGCCCTTTTAGCAGCACACTGCGTGGCTCCGCCCCATTTTAGCATCCCACTACGTAGCTCCGCCCCCTTTTGGTGCCCCGCCCCCCACTGGCCGGCAAATTTTTTTTAATAAAGCTGGCAACCCTATTAATTATGTGCAGCCTGGTGGATTGGGGTGTGCCCTAAATGTTCCTGCTTTATAATATTCATATGGTAAGAGGTCAGCTGATGGGATGTGGTGCATATATAATATTGTGTAACGATACATTACCCTGGTGGTCTAGTGGGTGGTGGGGTCGCTCGCCGTGTCTGCAGTGGGGACGCCTTCTGCATGTTGCCTCTCTCCTCCTGTGCCAGTTTCCCTATGGCGCGTGCGGCGTGATGAAGTCATCCGGAAGTGCGTGAAATTCTAACACTATTTAAAGGGATCTCAGTAATTGAAACATTGCCCGTTGTTAGGTGATTAGTTCCTCGGTGCTTAATTCCTACTAATCCCTGTCTGTTCTACTGGTTATTGAAACCTTGTCTGCCTGACTATTCTAAACTCTACAATCCTAATCCTGACTATTCCTTGAACTCTGCCTGTACTGACCCAGCCTGTCTGACTATTCTAACTCTGCTTGTGCTGGACCGGCCTGTCTGTTCCACGCTGTGTTGTCTGTTCTGCCTTCCAAGTTGTGTTTCTTCCATCCAGTATCCTTGGTGAGACGATTGTGCCCATTTGCTCGTCCAGAACCTGTAGCTTTGCTCCTCTCTTAGTAAGACCTGGCGGCATCCAATCAGCTGAGGGCTCATCCCGTTATAGGCAGAAGCAAGAGACCAGGGAGCCTATCATTGGTTCTGGATTTAGGGGGTCTGTGTGGTCATTTCCTGTATGGTGGCTGATGGGAATTAGTGCATATGTGATTATCTGTGTGGTTATTACCATTATTAGAGATAACTCAATGGACAGATGTTACTCCTATTCCTCAGATAATTATATTTAATGGGACATATTGATCTAGAATTGTTCCCTTATGCTCCGTGTATCGTGACTTGGTGTCAGTGGTTCAGTGAATGTCTCTATAGGTAACTGTGATTTTCCCACTTGTAATTGGTGCCTTTATATTGTTCACTTTACTATAGTGGCATTGAGTGGGTTAGTGGGAGCTTAGCAGCCCTGCAGATAGTGGGTTTATTTTGCCACAGTTGTTTATGCAGTGCCAGTGGCATCAAGGAACCCACTAGTATTACACATGTTGCTGAATTACTCATGTCACTGGGTTATTAGGCTCATTATTTACTGAGAAGACTCACCTGTTATTTGTAAGGCTCCGGTGCCAATGTCTATGGGCTGTGCCAGGCTGGGATGTGCCACTCTGCAGACTATTTCTGCCCCTTGGTGGGAAAGTATTGATGGGATGAAGTGCAGATACTCAGTACTGATATATGTCCCACGTGGGGTCTTTCTTGGTTTATTCTCCATCCTGTAATTGTGTTTATCATGTGGCAGGATTTGCTCTTCATGGGCAACCTTCCTTAGTAGCCAGGTCAGTGTCAGGCCATTGGGGAAATAGTCAGAAATATCCCATTGTAGTGTCGCCTCTCTGCCCAGTGTAAGGGTTCCTATTGGCTTCAGTGAGACTTGGGGGCGCCATGGGAAACCTGTCAATAGGGAAACAGAGAGTTAGAATATGAACAATCTGTGAGTGAGACATTTGCACAGAACTTGAGCCAATAGCAAAGAGCTTGAGCCAGTTATAAAGGGTTAGTGGGAGCTGCAGACTAATGAAGCTTGTTCCACAGTATGTGCACTGCTGACCCTACACTTAATATGTTTCAAATATGTATCATATATTGTATTTTGTTACATAGTGACCAAAGTCTAACAATACAACTTGGTCAACTTCCTTTGTCTATAACCCCTCCCCTTCCTTATGTGTGATGAAAGCTCCTCCTATCCCCTTTTCCTCTTCCTTTTCTCCATGTGTGAGGAGGAGCTACTGAGGTTAGAAAGGGAAACATTTTGGCCTACTATTGACCTATATATTATAATGAGCCCTAGCCCACTGGAGTCCCTACTCTAATGAATGTCATGTGGGGAATACTCAGCATCAGCCCACTGGGCTCCTGCCATACCTGTCCCAGATGCAAAGCCCCCTCTGCCCAAGTCACAACCACCCTCCAGTCCCCCACACCTACCTTCTTCCTCTTGTGGGTGTGCGGGGGCCAGGGAGGGAGGTCAGAAGCCACAGAAAAGGCTTCATACAGGGAGTGGGTCTGGGCCACAGGGGCCCGTGAAGGTTGAGGCCCATAGGGTCTGCCCAGTTGGACCTTGGAAATACTAACTCATTACTTCCCCTCAGATGAGAACAGGACTGCTCTGATTATCTTATACTCATATTACAGTATGTTCTATAACAAGAGATAGGAAGTCAGGTCTCAACTTCACTAAAACTAGGGGCCTAAGACTTGATACTGGGGTCTTCTGCTCCCCAACACACCCTTCCTGGTCACAGGTGAAGTACAAAGAGCCACAAACTCCCTCCGATTTAATGAACTACAGGCACATTATCCTTTGGCCAGTAAGGGAAACCACCCTCTCAAAAGGCAGAGGTTGAGGTAACATATATCATTAAAAAAAACAGAGAAAAAAAATTATATTTTTAACACTTTGTTCCTTCATTTTTAAAATGGAGTAAAGGTCAGTGTATCACTCCCCCCTATGTGAGCTCTGCACTGTTTCACCCAATCTCCATTCACCCACTTTTAGTTTCACTATGGGGGGGACTAATAAACGTATTCATGGGGATCAGCAGCCTATTGTTGGGGTACAACCCCTGTTTTCTGTGTAATCAGAAATGAATAACAATAGGTTCATAAACAACAAAAGCCGTTGATATTATTTCTGTATATAAAAGTCCAACATAAAACAGGTTTTTAGCTCATATTTGCATTATTTTGCTGTAATTTGCTAAATGAATAAGGCAATGTTGGCATTTAGAGTCAGTATATAAATCCTTATTTAAAGGTGAAGTAAAAGCACCCTGACTAATGTTAGTTTTTGTAGCAGTACAGAGCCCCCCATTCTGCTCAGAACTACAGAACTGCCCAACAGTGTTGGCTCCACGTTTATCTGTGTCCCTTCTGTTCCCAGCAGCATCTTACTTATCACTGAGTGGCTCATACACACTGGCACCTAAACTGACATCTTGGGCTACTTGTTCCTATGTCAGATAAATAATAGGAATGGATATGAGAAAAACAAAGTGTTCTGTTAAAGTGTCAGTGAAACTTTCATCTGAAGGGCACAAACATTAGTACAAGGCACAGGTACAGTAACAATCACCTGATGTCAGACTCACAGGTTTAGGAGGAGGAGCTAAAGACAAATTCAGAAAAAAATCTCAGTAAAATGTTGTTTGAAAGAAAAAATCTGTGAAACAAATTCACAGACGTGGAGATAAGAGGTTTGTGAATAAGACAGGAATTCAGAAAAATCTATCTCCAATTTTATTTTGTCTCAATATCACCACTTTTGTGAATTCCCCATAAACAAGTAGAGAAATGAAGCTACAGAGAGAGAAATATCAGTCAGACAGTATATCTATAATGTAACCGTACAACTACATTAATTGTGCTTTGAAACCAAAAATCTCACAGGAGAAGTCCTTTCCTTTAAAGGCAAAATATTACTGCCAATATCTGTTTTTATCTAGTGCCTCTACACACTGTATTTAACCCCAGTCTATTCTCATTATTAATGTCATTGATTGTTAAATACTTATTGCTGTACAGCACTGCCGTCATTAGCAGGAAGCGTCTATAGTTGGATACAAACACATGTGACTTGTGATAATAATTATAGTATTGGGGTTACCTGGGTCTGTGGGGCTCATCTCTCTGGATCCAGATGTTTCCGTGGCCGGGTGGTTCCAGGTGACTCGGATCTTACAGTCTGGGAGTTGGAGCAGATTCTCAGCTACTGAACATGAACTTGTAACATTAAAGGTTTTGTCAGCATTGGGCTGGTACTGAGGTTCTGAGAGGAGACTTTTTTGTTTTTGTGACCCAGTCAGACAGATCCATGTGACTTCTATGGGTTTGGGATAAAAGTTGTGCAGACTGAGGGTACAGAGAGCTCCCCCTTTATCACACACAGACCATTGCACTGGATTTGGCTGCTTGGGGGCCACTGGGAAGGGGAAGAGAACAAATAAGACAAATCAGGGAATTGGCCATGTCTATTGTTGTATCAAAGTCAACAAGTTTACAAATTAGTCTGGCGGTAACTGAAAATCAAAACACAAACAGTGTGAAGAATAGCATTGTCAGAAATAATGGAATGAGATTGTTAGCTCTTTTGAATAAGATTCTGTTTACCTTTTGTATCATTTATTGATAGTTGTGTAGGTAAAGCTGTATATTCAATGTATTCACCCATTATTATCAACAACAACACAACTTCTCATAATAATATTTTAGCAATTGCTGTACATTATTAACAGAGATATATGGAGAAGGGTCTGTACTAATCCCCCCACTCCAACTCATCCTCAGTCATGGGCTTCAGACAGGGATTGATTACATTTTGCCGCATGAACATAGAAGCTCATACAAGGACTTTCCCTGGCAGCCAAATGCCAGATTCCTCAAAGTTTCTCAGGATCCAAAATGGTTTGGCGATTTGGAAGAGACTCTTTTCCCTGGAAGATGTGTTCAGTCTTGTCTATATGTTTGGCCTTAAACCAGACATAGTAGGACCATGACATCTGCCTTTATTTAAAGGTTTATGAACAAAATGAAGAACCCACTGACTAATGAGGGGTCTGATTCCCCACAAACATCTTTCCTACTTCTGCTTACAGTTAACAAGGAACTGAATGAAGTGGGTCGGCCATTTCTATACCTGTGCTGCCCTAAGGGGGGAGAATATGCCTAGGGTGCCACTGGCCTTAGAAGATATGTCAAGACTACATTATGTCACAACCAGGTAAGAGAAGACCACCCCAGCCATCTAGTAGAACACAAGGCAGGAAATGGTTAGTAACAAAAGGGGATTTAATACCAACAATATTGGGTAATTAGTTTACAATGAATGTAGTGAAAATGATTATATTTCTTATAACTTATTGTAACGATGAAGTCAATGTATTTCTGAATGTTGTCAACCTACCACTGATATTTCAGCATGACCTCTGGGTTCTGTAGAAAAGTGGTTTGTGGTGCTTTATGGCACCCCCTAAGTCTTATTTATAGTTACAGGGCAAGTATTTAAACTGAATCAATGGTGCTTCCCCACAGTAACTTTTATCTTAATCTACAACTTTAATTCAGTTTAATACTAAAAGCCACTAAACTCTACCCGGTTAAGAGCGGACATCCATGGAACCACCTCCCTTTCCATGGGAAAGAGTAGAGATGGGGGTAACCAGTCACCCATGAGCCTATCCATTTCCTATAGGATGGAGGACAATAGACTTGAGAGTTATATATCTAATCCATAAATAATACAGTGATATCTCTTTATAGCTGACTAAAAGCTCTTTTTGGTCAGCAGCATAGTCCCACAATTTACTTGGTTGGATCTCACCTTTAAACTGTGGGGTCCAAGTGCTTCTCTCTATTGGCCGCTCCAGGCTGGGATGTTCCACCCTACAGATGAATTCCAGATCTTCCTCTACACATGAGGATGGTGGGAGAGACAGTTGGGTTGTGTAGCTATAAGTATTATCATTCCTTCTCTCTGGCTTCATAGCCGAGATTTTGTACTTCCCATTCTTAGATACGGGTTGGGGATCCCTTCCCTTTCTCTTCTCCATCCAACTCACAGTCAGAGCATCAGGGAAGTAGGGAGAAATCTTACAGTGCAGAGCCGTCTCCTGGTCTCGGATCCAGATAAACTGGGATATCTCTTCTATGGTTGGCCTCCAGGGGAAGTCTGAATGGGCCAAGAGAAGAATAACAAAAATAATGGGAGGAGAATTGTTTTACATTAGGGGAATATTAGGTATAACAGGAGTAACAGCTTCATGAGCTTTTGAATACTCAATTCAGGGCTTAACCCCCATTGAGGCCCAACATTTTGGGCTCACATTAGCTTAAAACAGGATTACAGACACATAAAAAAATAGCTGTATAGGTAATTCAGCCACTAGGGATGTCGTGGACTGTTCACCGGCGAACTTATTCGCGCGAACATCGACTGTTCGCGCTCGCCGAATGTTCACGAACGTCGCGCGATGTTCGCCATTTTGGGTTCGCCTTAGCTGGCGCTTTTTTTTGACCTCTCACCCCATACCAGCAGATACATGGCAGCCAATCAGGAAGCTCTCCCTCCTGGACCACCCCCACACCCCCTGGACCACTCCCCTTCCATATATAAACTGAAGCCCTGCAGCGTTTTTTCATTCTGCCTGTGTGTGCTTGCAAGAGCTAGTGTAGGGAGAGAGCTGTCAGTGATTTCACTGATTTCTTTGAGGGACAGTTGATAGTAAGTTTGCTGGCTAGTAATCTACTTGATACTGCTCTGTATTGGAGGGACAAAAGTCTGCAGGGATTTGAGGGACAAGAGCCCAGTGCTATTAGTCTAGCTGTGTTGGGGAGTGGGACTGGTGTGCTACTGTGCTGCTCCTAGTAGTTCAGCAGCACCAACCCGAGTAATTTTTTTTTTTTTTAATATACATATTTTTTTTATTTTATTTTACTTATCTTACTGTTCTTTAACGTGTCCAGTGCTGTTTGCTGTTCTTCATAGTAGTGCACCAATAGTAGTGCACTTGCAGGCATTATTTGCCCAGTGTGTTCTTCAAACAACTGCCATCTAGCTGTGTGAGCTTTTTCACATTCTGTCTAAATATCAATAATAATACCGTCTCCAGAAACACCACCCGAGTGACGTTTTTCAAGCAGCAATAATATATTCCGTATCTACTGCTGTAGTAGTGTATACGTTGACCTTGTAGGCATTGTTTGCCCAGTGTGTTCTTCAAACAACTGCCATCTAGCTGTGTGAGCTTTTTCACATTCTGTCTAAATATCAATAATAATACCGTCTCCAGAACCACCACCCGAGTGACGTTTTTCAAGCAGCAATAATATATTCCGTATCCACTGCTGTAGTAGTGTATACGTTGACCTTGTAGGCATTGTTTGCCCAGTGTGTTCTTCAAACAACTGCCATCTAGCTGTGTGAGCTTTTTCACATTCTGTCTAAATATCAATAATAATACAGTCTCCAGAACCACCACCCGAGTGACGTTTTTCAAGCAGCAATAATATATTCCGTATCCACTGCTGTAGTAGTGTATACGTTGACCTTGTAGGCATTGTTTGCCCAGTGTGTTCTTCAAACAACTGCCATCTAGCTGTGTGAGCTTTTTCACATTCTGTCTAAATATCAATAATAATACCGTCTCCAGAACCACCACCCGAGTGACGTTTTTCAAGCAGCAATAATATATTCCGTATCCACTGCTGTAGTAGTGTATACGTTGACCTTGTAGGCATTGTTTGCCCAGTGTGTTCTTCAAACAACTGCCATCTAGCTGTGTGAGCTTTTTCACATTCTGTCTAAATATCAATAATAATACCGTCTCCAGAAACACCACCCGAGTGACGTTTTTCAAGCAGCAATAATATATTCCGTATCCACTGCTGTAGTAGTGTATACGTTGACCTTGTAGGCATTGTTTGCCCAGTGTGTTCTTCAAACAACTGCCACCTAGCTGTGTGAGCTTTTTCACATTCTGTCTAAATATCAATAATAATACCGTCTCCAGAACCACCACCCGAGTGACGTTTTTCAAGCAGCAATAATATATTCCGTATCCACTGCTGTAGTAGTGTATACGTTGACCTTGTAGGCATTGTTTGCCCAGTGTGTTCTTCAAACAACTGCCATCTAGCTGTGTGAGCTTTTTCACATTCTGTCTAAATATCAATAATAATACCGTCTCCAGAAACACCACCCGAGTGACGTATTTCAAGCAGCAATAATATATTCCGTATCCACTGCTGTAGTGTATACGTTGACCTTGTAGGCATTGTTTCAATTTGTTTGCCCTGTGTGTTCTTCATTTTCAAACAACTGCCACCGAGCTGTGTGAGCTTGTTCACATTCTGTCTAAATATCAATAATAATACAGTCTCCAGAACCACCACCTGAGTGACGTTTTTCAAGCAGCAATAATATATTCCGTATCCACTGCTGTAGTAGTGTATACGTTGACCTTGCAGGCATTGCTTCAATTTGTTTGCCCAGTGTGTTCTTCATTTTCAAACAACTGCCACCAAGCTGTGTGAGCTTGTTCACATTCTGTCTAAATATCAATAATAATACCGTCTCCAGAACCACCACCTGAGTGACGTTTTTCAAGCAGCAATAATATATTCCGTATCCACTGCTGTAGTAGTGTATACGTTGACCTTGTAGGCATTGTTTGCCCAGTGTGTTCTTTAAACAACTGACATCTAGCTGTGTGAGCTTTTTCACATTCTGTCTTAATATCAATAATAATACCGTCTCCAGAACCACCACCTGAGTGACGTTTTTCAAGCAGCAATAATATATTCCGTATCCACTGCTGTAGTGTATACGTTGACCTTGTAGGCATTGTTTCAATTTGTTTGCCCTGTGTGTTCTTCATTTTCAAACAACTGCCACCGAGCTGTGTGAGCTTGTTCACATTCTGTCTAAATATCAATAATAATACAGTCTCCAGAACCACCACCTGAGTGACGTTTTTCAAGCAGCAATAATATATTCCGTATCCACTGCTGTAGTAGTGTATACGTTGACCTTGCAGGCATTGCTTCAATTTGTTTGCCCAGTGTGTTCTTCATTTTCAAACAACTGCCACCAAGCTGTGTGAGCTTGTTCACATTCTGTCTAAATATCAATAATAATACCGTCTCCAGAACCACCACCCGAGTGACGTTTTTCAAGCAGCAATAATATATTCCGTATCCACTGCTGTAGTAGTGTATACGTTGACCTTGTAGGCATTGTTTGCCCAGTGTGTTCTTCAAACAACTGCCATCTAGCTGTGTGAGCTTTTTCACATTCTGTCTAAATATCAATAATAATACCGTCTCCAGAACCACCACCCGAGTGACGTTTTTCAAGCAGCAATAATATATTCCGTATCCACTGCTGTAGTAGTGTATACGTTGACCTTGTAGGCATTGTTTGCCCAGTGTGTTCTTCAAACAACTGCCATCTAGCTGTGTGAGCTTTTTCACATTCTGTCTAAATATCAATAATAATACAGTCTCCAGAACCACCACCCGAGTGACGTTTTTCAAGCAGCAATAATATATTCCGTATCCACTGCTGTAGTAGTGTATACGTTGACCTTGTAGGCATTGTTTGCCCAGTGTGTTCTTCAAACAACTGCCATCTAGCTGTGTGAGCTTTTTCACATTCTGTCTAAATATCAATAATAATACCGTCTCCAGAACCACCACCCGAGTGACGTTTTTCAAGCAGCAATAATATATTCCGTATCCACTGCTGTAGTAGTGTATACGTTGACCTTGTAGGCATTGTTTGCCCAGTGTGTTCTTCAAACAACTGCCATCTATCTGTGTGAGCTTTTTCACATTCTGTCTAAATATCAATAATAATACCGTCTCCAGAACCACCACCTGAGTGACGTTTTTCAAGCAGCAATAATATATTCCGTATCCACTGCTGTAGTAGTGTATACGTTGACCTTGTAGGCATTGTTTGCCCAGTGTGTTCTTCAAACAACTGCCACCTAGCTGTGTGAGCTTTTTCACATTCTGTCTAAATATCAATAATAATACCGTCTCCAGAACCACCACCCGAGTGACGTTTTTCAAGCAGCAATAATATATTCCGTATCCACTGCTGTAGTAGTGTATACGTTGACCTTGTAGGCATTGTTTGCCCAGTGTGTTCTTCAAACAACTGCCATCTAGCTGTGTGAGCTTTTTCACATTCTGTCTAAATATCAATAATAATACCGTCTCCAGAAACACCACCCGAGTGACGTTTTTCAAGCAGCAATAATATATTCCGTATCCACTGCTGTAGTAGTGTATACATTGACCTTGTAGGCATTGTTTGCCCAGTGTGTTCTTCAAACAACTGCCATCTAGCTGTGTGAGCTTTTTTACATTCTGTCTAAATATCAATAATAATACCGTCTCCAGAACCACCACCCGAGTGACGTATTTCAAGCAGCAATAATATATTCCGTATCCACTGCTGTAGTAGTGTATACGTTGACCTTGTAGGCATTGTTTGCCCAGTGTGTTCTTTAAACAACTGACATCTAGCTGTGTGAGCTTTTTCACATTCTGTCTAAATATCAATAATAATACCGTCTCCAGAACCACCACCTGAGTGACGTTTTTCAAGCAGCAATAATATATTCCGTATCCACTGCTGTAGTGTATACGTTGACCTTGTAGGCATTGTTTCAATTTGTTTGCCCTGTGTGTTCTTCATTTTCAAACAACTGCCACCGAGCTGTGTGAGCTTGTTCACATTCTGTCTAAATATCAATAATAATACAGTCTCCAGAACCACCACCTGAGTGACGTTTTTCAAGCAGCAATAATATATTCCGTATCCACTGCTGTAGTAGTGTATACGTTGACCTTGCAGGCATTGCTTCAATTTGTTTGCCCAGTGTGTTCTTCATTTTCAAACAACTGCCACCAAGCTGTGTGAGCTTGTTCACATTCTGTCTAAATATCAATAATAATACCGTCTCCAGAACCACCACCTGAGTGACGTTTTTCAAGCAGCAATAATATATTCCGTATCCACTGCTGTAGTAGTGTATACGTTGACCTTGCAGGCATTGTTTCAATTTGTTTGCCCAGTGTGTTCTTCATTTTCAAACAACTGCCACCGAGCTGTGTGAGCTTTTTCACAATCTGTCTAAATATGAATAATAATACCGTCTCCAGAAACACCACCTGAGTTGTTTTAAAAATAATGCCAGGCAAAGGCAGGCCGCCACGCAGAGGCACTAGGGGCCGTGCTGCTATGCTATCCTGTGGCCCTAGGAAATTGCCCAGTTTTAAAAAGGCAATGAACCTGAACTCCCAAAATGCTGAAGAGGTAGTTGACTGGCTTACACAGCACACCCTATCCTCTACCGTTTCTAACTTTACCACAACATCCTCATCCTCCACTGCTATGGGCACCCCACGTAACACTTCCTCCACCACCGGCGCCCCTTCTTCACTGGAGTCAGAGGAGTTATTTTCACATGAGTTTCTTGAACTGAGTGATGCGCAACCATTATTGGCAGAAGAAGATGAAGGAGATGAGGACGTTACACCAGATTTAATTCTGGCAGAGAACACAACAGAGATGGACATAATGAGTGATGAGGAGGTCCCCGCTGCTGCTTCCTTCTGTGAGCTGTCAGAAGAAATTGATGCATCTGAGGAGAATGATGATGAGGAGATTGATGTTTTGTGGGTGCCCAGTAGAAGAGAGCAAGAGGAGGATAGTTCAGATGGAGAGACGGAGAGTCAGAGAGGCAGGAGGAGAATAAGACTTAGAAGAAGCAGGGAGGACAGCTCGCAGGGAACAGTAGGGCAACAACATGTATCGGCACCTGTGGTCAGCCGGCCAACGCACCCGCCAACTTCTACTGTTACCGCCATATTGCCAGCTTCAAAAAGGTCAGCAGTGTGGGATTTTTTTAATGTGTGTGCCTCTGACAAAAGCGTTGTAATTTGCAATGAGTGCAGTCAGAAACTGAGTCTTGGGAAGCCCAACAGCCACATAGGTACAACTTCTATGCGAAGGCACATGAACGGCAAGCACAAAGCACTTTGGGAGCAACACCTCAAAGGCAACAGGCAAACTAAAAGCCACCCACCTTCTGGTCCAGCATCTTACTGCTCTACCTCTGCTGTCCTTGACCCGTCTGAACCACCCTCCACTCCGCCTTCCACCTTGACCACCAGTTCCCATTCCCAGTCATCTGCCCCCAGCCAAGTTTCTGTGAGGGCCATGTTTGAGCGTACGAAGCCAATGTCTGCGAGTCACCCCCTTGCCCGGCGTCTGACAGCTGGCTTGTCCGCACTCTTAGCCCGCCAGCTTTTACAATACCAGCTGGTGGACTCTGAGGCCTTCCGCAAATTTGTAGCAATTGGGACACCGCAGTGGAAGGTACCCAGCCGCAATTTTTTTTCAAAAAAGGGAATACCACACCTGTACCACCATGTGCAGAGCCAAGTCACCGCATCTCTGTCACTTAGTGTTGGGCCAAAGGTCCATATGACTACTGACGCATGGTCCTCCAAGCATGGTCAGGGCAGGTATGTCACCTACACTGCTCACTGGGTGAACTTGGTAATGGCTGGGAAGCAGGGAATGTGTGGCTCAACAACAACAGTGGAGTTGGTGTCACCGCCACGGATTGCACGCGGTTCTGCCACCACCTCTACTCCTCCTTCGCTCTCTACCTCGTCTTCTTCCTCTTCTTCCTCCTCTGCTGCTGGGTCCTTCTCCTCCACACCTGTGCACCCCCAGCTCCCCCTAGGCTATTCGACGTGCCAGGTACGCCGTTGTCATGCTGTCTTGGGGATAACTTGCCTGGAAAGCAGAAACCATACCGGATCTGTACTCCTGTCATCTCTGCAGTCACAGGCCGATCGGTGGCTGACCCCACACCAACTGAAGATCGGAAAAGTGGTGTGTGACAATGGAAGCAATCTGTTGGCAGCACTGAGACTGGGCAATTTAACACATGTGCCCTGCATGGCACATGTTCTGAATTTAATAGTCCAACGTTTTGTCTCGAAGTACCCAGGATTCCAGGACGTTCTCAGGCAGTCCAGGAAGGTGTCGGCCCATTTCAGACGTTCCTACACAGCCATGGCACGCCTTGCTGACATTCAGCAGCGGTACAACATGCCAGTCAGGTGTTTGATTTGCGACAGCCAGACTCGCTGGAATTCAACGCTCCTTATGTTGGAACGTCTGCTGCAACAACAAAGAGCCGTCAATGAATACCTGTTTGAACTGGGTGGTAGGACTGGATCTGCAGAGCTGGGGATTTTTTTCCCCCGTTACTGGGTGCTTATGCGCGATGCCTGCAGGCTCATGCACCCTTTTGAAGAGGTTACAAACATGGTCAGTCGCACCGAAGGCACCATCAGTGACCTAATACCCTTTGCTTTCTTCCTGGAGCGTGCCGTGCGATGAGTGACAGATGAGGCTGTAGACCAGCGTGACGAGGAGCAGGAAGCGCATGATTTCTGGTCGGAATCACCAGAACGAACCCAGGCACCTGCTGCAACGCAGGGAGAGGTGTCAGAAGTGGAGTCAGAGGAGGAAGGTGGCTTTGTGGAGGAGGAGGACCAACAGGAGCAGGCTTCCCAGGGGGCTTGTGGTGACCTTTTGGGGACCCCTGGTCTTGTATGTGGCTGGGGGGAGGAGACCGTGGATGATGTAGTCCTTGATAATGAGGAAGCGGAGATGGATACCTCTGCATCCAACCTTGTGAGAATGGGGTCTTTCATGCTGTCATGCCTGTTGAAGGACCCCCGTATCAAGAGGCTTAAGGAGAAGGACCTGTACTGGGTGGCAACGCTACTAGACCCTCGGTACAAGCATAAAGTGGCAGAAATGTTACCAATGTACCACAAGTCCGAAAGGATGCTGCATTTACAAACCAGCCTGCAAAACATGTTGTACAATGCTTTTAAGGGTGATGTCACTTCAGGAACTCATCAACATTCCAGGGGCAGAGGTGCCAGTAATCCTGCCACGAGCGCACCTGCAAGGACAAAGCACTTTGGCCACTCTGTAACGTCAGACATGCAAATGTTTTTCAGTCCAAGGCAATGCCAGAACCCTTCCAAAGAACGCCTCGACCGGCAGGTAGAGGACTACCTGGCATTAACTGCAGATATCGACACTCTGAGGAGCGATGAACCCCTGGACTACTGGGTGCGCAGGCTTGATCTGTGGCCAGAGCTGTCACAATTTGCCATGAACCTCTTGTCTTGCCCAGCCTCAAGTGTCCTCTCAGAAAGGACCTTCAGTGCAGCAGGAGGGATTGTAACTGAGAAGAGAACTCGCCTAGGTCACAAAAGTGTGGATTACCTGACCTTTATTAAAATGAATGAGGCATGGATCTCGGAGGGTTACTGCATGCCGGAAGACTTGTTCTGACTCCACATGCAGCTGTCCTTCTCTGCACGCCTCATGACTCCACAGACAGCTGTCCTTTAGCGTCCTCCTCCCTCCGCCACCGTTACCAACTAGGGTGCAAACCCTACTGGTTTCATTTGAATCCAGGTAAATCCTGAGTTTTTCTGGCCTCTGTGCTTCAGTGGCTGTGACAATTTTTTTTTATATTTTCAGCATTTATATGGCATATTTTTTCTGGCCTCTGTGCTGCAGTGGCTGCGACAAAAAAAATGAATATTTTCAGCATTTATATGGCATATTTTTTCTTGCCTCTGTGCTTCAGTGGCTGCGACAAATTTTTTTTATATTTTCAGCATTTATATGGCATATTTTTTCTGGCCTCTGTGCTGCAGTGGCTGCGACAAAAAAAAAAGAATATTTTCAGCATTTATATGGCATATTTTTTCTGGCCTCTGTGCTGCAGTGGCTGCGACAAAAAAAATGAATATTTTCAGCATTTATATGGCATATTTTTTTTGGCCTCTGTGCTTCAGTGGCTGCAACAAAATTTTTTTTATATTTTCAGCATTTATATGGCATATTTTTTCTGGCCTCTGTGCTGCAGTGGCTGCGACAAAAAAAAGAATATTTTCAGCATTTATATGGCATATTTTTTCTGGCCTCTGTGCTGCAGTGGCTGCGACAAAAAAAATGAATATTTTCAGCATTTATATGGCATATTTTTTCTGGCCTCTGTGCTTCAGTGGCTGCGACAAATTTTTTTTATATTGTTAGCATTTATATGGCATATTTTTTTCTGGCCTCTGTGCTGCAGTGGCTGCGACAAAAAAAAAATGAATATTTTCAGCATTTATATGGCATATTTTTTCTGGCCTCTGTGCTTCAGTGGCTGCGACAAATTTTTTTTATATTTTCAGCATTTATATGGCATATTTTTTCTGGCCTCTGTGCTGCAGTGGCTGCGGGAAAAAAAATGAATATTTTCAGCATTTATATGGCATATTTTTTCTGGCCTCTGTGCTGCAGTGGCTGCGACAAAAAAAATGAATATTTTCAGCATTTATATGGCATATTTTTTCTGGCCTCTGTGCTTCAGTGGCTGCGACAAAAATTTTTTATATTGTTAGCATTTATATGGCATATTTTTTCTGGCCTCTGTGCTTCAGTGGCTGCGACAAAAAAAAAATGAATATTTTCAGCATTTATATGGCATATTTTTTCTGGCCTCTGTGCTTCAGTGGCTGCGACAAATTTTTTTTATATTTTCAGCATTTATATGGCATATTTTTTCTGGCCTCTGTGCTGCAGTGGCTGCGACAAAAAAAAAAGAATATTTTCAGCATTTATATGGCATATTTTTTCTGGCCTCTGTGCTGCAGTGGCTGCGACAAAAAAAAAAGAATATTTTCAGCATTTATATGGCATATTTTTTCTGGCCTCTGTGCTTCAGTGGCTGCAACAAAAATTTTTTTATATTTTCAGCATTTATATGGCATATTTTTTCTGGCCTCTGTGCTGCAGTGGCTGCGACAATTTTTTTTTATATTGTTAGCATTTATATGGCATATTTTTTCTGGCCTCTGTGCTGCAGTGGCTGCGACAAAAAAAAAAAGAATATTTTCAGCATTTATATGGCATATTTTTTCTGGCCTCTGTGCTTCAGTGGCTGCGACAATTTTTTTTTATATTTTGAGCATTTATATGGCATATTTTTTCTGGCCTCTGTGCTGCAGTGGCTGCGGAAAAAAAAATGAATATTTTCAGCATTTATATGGCATATTTTTTCTGGCCTCTGTGCTTCAGTGGCTGCGAGAATTTTTTTTTATATTGTTAGCATTTATATGGCATATTTTTTCTGGCCTCTGTGCTGCAGTGGCTGTGACAAAAAAAAGGAATATTTTCAGCATTTATATGGCATATTTTTTCTGGCCTCTGTGCTGCAGTGGCTGCGACAAAAAAAATGAATATTTTCAGCATTTATATGGCATATTTTCTCTGGCCTCTGTGCTTCAGTGGCTGCGACAAAAAAAAAAGAATATTTTCAGCATTTATATGGCATATTTTTTCTGGCCTCTGTGCTGCAGTGGCTGCGACAAAAAAATGAATATTTTCAGCATTTATATGGCATATTTTTTCTGGCCTCTGTGCTTCAGTGGCTGCGACAATTTTTTTTTATATTGTTAGCATTTATATGGCATATTTTTTCTGGCCTCTGTGCTGCAGTGGCTGCGACAAAAAAAAAGGAATATTTTCAGCATTTATATGGCATATTTTTTCTGGCCTCTGTGCTTCAGTGGCTGCGACAATTTTTTTTTATATTTTCAGCATTTATATGGCATATTTTTTCTGGCCTCTGTGCTGCAGTGGCTGCGGAAAAAAAAATGAATATTTTTAGCATTTATATGGCATATTTTTTCTGGCCTCTGTGCTTCAGTGGCTGCGAGAAATTTTTTTTATATTGTTAGCATTTATATGGCATATTTTTTCTGGCCTCTGTGCTGCAGTGGCTGCGACAAAAAAAATGAATATTTTCAGCATTTATATGGCATATTTTTTCTGGCCTCTGTGCTTCAGTGGCTGCGACAAATTTTTTTTATATTGTTAGCATTTATATGGCATATTTTTTCTGGCCTCTGTGCTTCAGTGGCTGCGACAAAAAAAAATGAATATTTTCAGCATTTATATGGCATATTTTTTCTGGCCTCTGTGCTTCAGTGGCTGCGACAAAAAAAAAAGAATATTTTCAGCATTTATATGGCATATTTTTTCTGGCCTCTGTGCTTCAGTGGCTGCAACAAAAAAAAATGAATATTTTCAGCATTTATATGGCATATTTTTTCTGGCCTCTGTGCTGCAGTGGCTGCGACAAAAAAAATGAATATTTTCAGCATTTATATGGCATATTTTTTCTGGCCTCTGTGCTTCAGTGGCTGCGACAAAAAAAATTTATATTGTTAGCATTTATATGGCATATTTTTTCTGGCCTCTGTGCTTCAGTGGCTGCGACAAAAAAAACATAATTTTTCAGGAAAGTACACATGCCTAATTTTTCAGGGTTCTGCAACAGTGGCAAAATCGCATCTTTTATGGTCACCACAGGTGATCAATAAAGTAGACCAAAACTGGGCCCACACTGCAGAATCAGTGTTTTTTGGTTCACTTCACTGTACATTGAATTACCTCTGCCTGACGGTGCACGTGCGCACAAGCACGGTGACTGCTAAACACACCACTACAGAAATATTGCCACCAACAGGACCAACATCCTGGAGGTGACAAGCTCAACTAGTAATTAAAAACTATTATTTGCTCACTTGACGGTATCATTCATTAAAGCTCTTTGCGTTTTTTTGCGTTGCAGTAAGCGCCGCGTTTCGTCTTTGCGTGTGAACAGGCTGTAACCTTTATACGACTTGATTGGCATGTAGACACCGGACGTTTTAAAGCATTTTATTACACAGGTTTAGAAATGTAGTGTGATTTCTGCCCTTTACAGCACAAAACGCAGCGCTGTGCCAATAATGGATTTTTCAGATACATTTTTGCCCTTGATCCCCCTCTGGCATGGCACTGTCCAGCTCGTTGCACCCTTTAAACAACTTTAAAATCATTTTTCTGGCCAGAAATGTCTTTTTTAGCTTTTAAAATTCGCCTTCCCATTGAAGTCTATGGGGTTTGCGACGTTCGCGAAACGTTCGCATTTTTGACGCAAGTTCGCGAATATGTTCGCGAACTTTTTTTCCGACGTTTGCTACATCCCTATCAGCCACAGATCAAAATTACATATGGCAGCAAATAAGTGGTAATTCCTATATCACTGGGAAGTGACCTTCATGCTTTCAGGTAAGATCTCCTTAAAGGAGAACTAAACCATAAAAATGAATATGACTGAAAATGTCCTATTTTCTATAGTGAACTTATTGCACGAGGCTAAAGTTTGAGCTTGTCAATAGCAGCAATGATCCAAGACTTCAAACTTGTCACAGGGGGTCACCATCTTGGAAAGTGTCTGTGACACTCACATGCTCAGTGGGCTCTGATTGGCTGTTGAGAAGCTAAGCTTAGGGCTCGTCACTAATTATCCAGCAGAAAATGAGCTTCCCTGGCTGTAATATAAGCTGATGCTACAGGTTTGCTGATTATGCAATTCTGATGCTGATTGCACTGGTTTCTGTGCTGCCATGTAGTAATTATGTGTATTAATTACTAATCAGCCTTATATTGTGACATTTCTATTCTATGTGTACTGTATATTGTGAGTGGCTCCCTAAGCTCAGTAAGTGACAGCAGCACAGAGCATGTGAATCAGTGAATCAGCAGAAAAGAAGATGGGGAGCTACTGGGGCATCTTTGGAGACACATATCTTTACTGCTAAAGGGTTGTGGTTGCCTTGGGGTGGTACAGAAGCACAAAACATCATGTACAACATTTCTAGCTACTTCTTTAGTTAGGCTTTAGTTCTCCTTGAAACTATCTCTGAAACTGAGTATGTTTCCCCCAACCATTGTTACCCACCAGTAGATGTACAGCAGGTCACTTTCCCTTCCATATTGTATTATATATGAGCTATAGTCACTTTATTGAAGCCCTATACTACTCCTTAAAGGGATTCTGTCTCACAGGAAAATACATTTCAATTTAGAAAATTAATCAGTTACTAGTGCTCCTTCAGCAGAATCCTGTATTTTTTTATAGTTCATTTTGAAATCTGTTATGGGGCTAGACATATTCTTAGTTTTACAAAAGCCCTCAGTCATGTGACTTGTGCTCTTATAAACTACAGTCACTCTTTACTGCTGCCCTGCAAGTTGGACTGATATCACCCCCATCCCTTCCCCCCCAGAAGGCAATGAGCAGAATAATGGGAAGGTAACCAGATAACAACTCCCTGACACCTCTGCTGAAAGATACGGAGCTCCTTGTGCTCCTGTCCCTGGTTTGGGCAAATATCGCTGCACATGGAGCAGTGCTGTCCTGTATTTTAGCAAGTGGGGGGACGGGCATTCTAGCTCCCAGGTGGGAAGCAGGACGTTTGTGAGACTGTGAGGCTTCTGAAGCAAAGGGATTTTTTTTTGTGAAAAAGCAAGAATTTGTAAACAGACATATGGACTAAGTACCTAAGAGGGGCTGTAAAGAGCAGGACATGTCTATGAGAACAAACTCTGTAAGTTACTGTTATATTTGTTGCACATTGTTACAAGTTTCTCATCTCTTGAGAACTCAGTTGTGAATAAAACAGATGGATATCTATTTCAAGTACCTCAACAAGTTATTATTTGAGTGAATGCCTACTTATGGTGTGTTGAATGATGACACTTTCCTAAAGACACCTGTATAAGTAGTACCTATTCATAGCAGCAGTCATGGAGGGGTTAATAAAGCAACTGGTTCAGGCTAAAATGATCCAACAGCAAATGAATTCCAATTACCAGGAACTCTGAGAGGTCAGCAGCAAACACATGAGGAAGCCATGGATATGTAACAGCAAAACTAGCAAGAAACCAATGTATTACTAATGGTTCAAATCAAGGCACAGTCAGTAAATGTGACTTGGAACAGCAACATTAAGTTAATTGTCATTTGCAGCATGAAATCTAGGCCATGGCTGGAAAGCTACTCAGAATGATACCTGAAGACTGGTCATATATAATGGTGTTTGCATGAGTTGCAGAGAGAGGAAGGTTACCAATAGAGCAGGGGGCTGAGGTGATTGCACTCTATCTTTCTGGTGAAGCCCCAAAGGCCTACCATGATCTAAGTGAAAAGGATTCCAAGGACTGTGATAAACTGAAGACAGAGAGCCTATCATGGCTGGGAGTTGATCTGACTATTCAAACCCAATGTGGCCACTCTTGGTCCTTTTCTACTGACATCCCAGCAAGATCCCAGATGTATAACATTTTTCACCTGGTAAAGAAACAACTGCAACCCAAGTCAATGCCTGGCCAGATCTTCCAGAGAGAGTGAGGCATTGGACAAACACGTCTCTTCCTACCAAGATCCAGTGCTGGGTTGGACAAGGAGACCACAAAGATAAAGAATAGTTGATAAGCTTTGGTAGAAAGGCACAAAGCTACAGAGGGATTTTCCCTTATTTAGGAACTTACGGAGCCAGAAACCCAGCATTAGAAGGAATGGGTAACCAAAGCTGGGTCAATTGATCACAGCCCTGAGCCAGCTGAAATGAGTTCTGTGCCAGACTCTGGGTATCCATTGAAGAGCGCTCTCTTGTTCTTTTTAAGATTTGGTGCATATAAATACAACAGAACACTGCACACTATTGAGAGATGCCTGTCCTTTGGATTTTGGCATGAACCCTATATTTCTTACTTTTGTATCAATTGAAGAACATTAAACATCTGTGAACATTCATATTTCATCCTCAGAATAAGACTGTTTGTCCTGGTACCCCAGGATCCTACCGGGCTTTCACCATTTGAACTGGTCTATGGGAGATACCCACAACCATGGGCGTCCGCAGAAAATTTTCCAGGGGGGGGCAAGTAATTTAGTTTAGGGTAGCATCCCCCAACAGACAAATATATATATATATAGAGAGAGAGAGAGAGAGAGAGAGAGAGAGAGACGTCACGTTGCGTCGGCAACATCGCAGCGGCGTTCGTGACATCAATCAGAATCAGCCCGGCCCGGAGACTGGGGGAGGCAGTTGGGAAGAATTTGGGCCTGGCTGTGGGTAAAATTAAGTGCTGCGTGCAGAGAGAGTTGTGTGGACAGTCCCAGGGGGGGCACTGCCCCCTCTTGCCCCCCTCTGTGGACGCCCATGCCCACAAGGCCTTCTTGACATTGCAAAGAACTAAGGAGCAAGAGACCACTCCCTACTGAAGTGTCATTGAACATATTACCCTAATGCAGGATAGAATCACTGCTGGAGTGCCTGTTGCTAAAGAACATTTACATCAAGCACATTCCTTGCTAAGTTGCAGTGACCATATAAATTACTTGAGGCAAATTGAGATTCTGAACTCCTATTTTTTGTCTGTCTACACAAATGAAGAACCAGTTAATTAAGGTTTCCTTCATAAAAGTCCCAATTCTAGTAATACAACTGTCATGATACAGGCCTGATAGAGTTAATAAAACAAGCCAAGGTCTCATGAACAAACATTTCTTCACCTAAATCAGACACATAACAGGACTCTCTTCACTATGGTCAGAGGGGTCAGAGCTGTAATGCCCTTCTCCAAGCCCAGGCTGATAAGAGCCATTCCATGGGGAGGGGAAAGCCCCAATGAGGGAGAACTTAAAGTTCCCAGCAAGGAAAAAGGGTTTTTGTAGATAACAAGTTGTCTAATTCTGGGCAGTGTCATTCTGTGGCTACTAAAGCAAATAAAGTTCTTGTATAAAAAAGGGCATTAACTCAAGGGATGAAACATAATTGTGTCTCTTTATAGGTCCCTGGTGAGGCCTCATCTGGAGTATGGGGGCAGTTTTGGACTCCAGTCCTTAAGAGGGATATAAATGAGCTGGAGAGAGTGCAGAGACTAAGTGCAACTAAACTGGTTAGAGGGAGGGAAGAGTTAAATTATGAGGGGAGACTGACAAGGTTGGGGTTGTTTTCTCTGGGGGAAAAAAGGCGCTTGTGAGGGGACATGATTAGACTTTACAAGTACATTAGAGGACATTATAGACAAATAGCAGGGGACCTTTTTACCCATAAAGAGAATCACGTACCAGAGGCCTCCCCTTCAGACTAGAGGAAAAGAAGTTTCATTTAAAGGAACAGAGTAGGGGGTTCATCACAGTGAGGACAGTGAGGTTGGGGAATGCACTGCCGGGTGATGATTCAGTTAATGACTATAAGAGGGACTTGGATGATTTCTTGGACAGACATAATACAAAGGCTATTGTGATACTAAACTCTATAGTTAGTATAGATATGGGTATATATCATTTATGTGACAGTAGGGAGGGGTGTGTGTAAGGGGCTGGGTTTTACTTTGGAGGGGTTGGACTTGATGGACGTTGTCTTTTTTCAACGCAATTTTACTATGTAACAACTATGTATATATACACACATATTCACATACACATAACTTTGCACAAGGCAGAATGATCCTCAGTGAACATATTTGCCCTGGTTATATTTATAAAGCTGAATAAAAATGCAGTATTTAATATGCAAACACAAATTTGTATTCGCACTGTGAATGTCCATAAGAGCTTTTTAAATATGGCATAATTGCAAATTACAAATATTTATGAGTTATGCCTTTGGTGGCGGAGAACATTTTCACAAACCAGTTTTCACAAGTTGCAAATTTAATTTACTGTTCACAACCTTGCACAGTGCCACACATTCAGCAAACACACATCTCATTGTGAATATTTTGCAAAAAACACAATATTTTAGTGTTCAGGAAATACATGGGAAATAAAACCATTTGCAAAAAAAATATGCAGTGCAAAACTTTATAAATGACCCCCAGTATTTACTTGTAAACAACGGTGACTTCCAAAAACAATGACCTCAGATCTTAAGGCAGAAGGATTGTGACACCACAAATACATTAAATATAGTGGGAGGCAGTGGGAATTTAGCCCCAAATACATTCAAAACAGTGAGAGAAAATGACTCCTAAAATCCTTACCCTTCCAAAATGCAGGCTACCTGAAGCCAGGAGAAGGTTTCAACATTATAGAGATGAAAATGAAGTCAGAGATCTTTTGCATTAATAAAAATGATCCCATGTTGCCCTACTGGTAGACATGAGAATTGAAACCAAGTAGGAGAAATGAAAAAAATCCCAAGTCAAGCTGGGACATTCAGTAGGAGAAACATTAGCTTATCTGAAAGCATTTACATTGTGAAGTGCTGACTCTTTATGAAAGCACAGGATCATGCACAATGCACTGTGATGTCTGTCTACACACCAATAATACAGCTAAAAATAATACTTTAATACTAAGAAAAAAATTGCAAATGGTAGAATGCATTATTTGCAATGTTTAAAGTGCAATAAGTAATAAAAACTACACCATACACATCATGACAGAATCCCATTAAATAAAGGCACCCATACTGGATCCAGACTGACATCTTCCCCAGCGTCTCCCCTACAGATCTTTCCTCCTTAGTTGCACCTTCTCCCAACTGTACCCAAGGCACGTATGTCTCTCCTGCCTACCCCTAGTTCTGGCTCTGGTTGGCAGGAGACAATGTCACTAATTAGACCAGGAGGGAGCATGGCTTAGAAGGTAGAGATTGTAAGTTAAAGGCAAGAAGATCTAGTGTCCGTCAGATGAAAGTCAATGGACTGGCTGTGGTGGATGTGGTGGAGTCAGAGTTTTGCTCCAATGAGCCCTGGTAATGTAGCAATGTTACAAATGTAGTTATAGTGAAATTATGAAATTTGAAGTCATATGTTGGGAGAGGCCACTTATATACACAAATAATATAAATGACTGAACTGTAAGTCTTCACACACAAGGGGAGTCACTTATATTGTTTCAATTGTCAGTATGTGACTCACTGTTAGGAGTAATGAGCTTCGTAATAAAAGTTGCAGCATGGCCCCAACACAATGACAGTGTGGGACGACATTGCAATTGGAGAGAAACTAAAAGTACGCCGAAGTCCTGGGTTGAATACCAAAATATAGGTTTACAAAAAAGCTTTTAACAAAATAAGAAATAAAAATATGAATAACAATAAAATGAAATGCTAAACCCAAGTATTCATTGCCAGGGTCAGAGACCTCGACAACCAGGAGGCAGTAATCAATGATCTGGAGGGTTTAAATGCATATGTGCCATTTCTATCTGTTACTGTCAAGTACATCCAACAGGCTTTGTACTTTCCAGTTAATTATAGTACATATGGTTCCTCACATATGATAAGACTTCTTGTTACCGTTTCATATTTATCCACATACTGTGCCCTAAACTTACCTGGGTGTTTGAGGGACATTTGTTTGGATTCAGGGTTTTCCATAGACACATGCTTCCAGATCACGTTCACGTTAAAGTCTGGCTTCTTTAACCAATCTCCAGGTATTGTATATGTGCTCACCACATTGTATGTGGAATCTGGATTGTCTTCATAGCTCTCTCCCAGTTTTATCTTTTGGTATATGTTTTCTGTACAGCTCCAAATGATGGAAATCTCCTTGGGATAAAAGTTCTGCACAAACAGGGAGCAGAGAACCTCATTGGAGTCACTAATGGAGAGTTTTATGGGCTGTAAGACCTGGGGTTTTGCTGGAAGAGAAATACATGAGATAATCAGGGGATGGGAACCTCTATTGGAAGGTCCAATGAATGAAATGTTTCTTGGGATAAAAGCTCATCACAAACAGGGAGCAAAGAACCACCCCGGGGGCCACTAAGCCCATTGGTACAGTAAAGATTCTCACCTACTATTCATGATGTAGCAGCCCTATGTTCCTCTTAGTAACCACAGATTACTGGTGAGTACTCACCCCACACATGTATCAGCCCTGTGCGACTCTCGATCGCCTCCTCCAGGCCAGGATGTTCCACTCTGCAAATAAATTCTGCTCCTTCATCCTCACTCAGTGATGGAGTAAAAGACAAATTTGCCGTACAGGTGAGAGTCTTATACTTCTCTTTTTGGGGTATAATATTTGGGATCTTGTACCTCCCACCTCTAGTTATCAGAACCAAATCCTCTTTCCCTGCCTCCTTCCTATACCAACTCACAGTCAGAGCATCAGGGAAATAATGAGAGATCTGGAACTGTATCATGGCCTTCTTGTTAGGATAGAAAATGGGTTTGGTTATTTCTCCAATCACTGGCCTCAACACAGCATCTGAAATAAATGTAGATCATTATAGTGCAGATTAATAATGCCTTTCTAAATCCATCATTAGGGCAATAGCTCATGGGGAACTTTGCTGCAAGTTGCAAATTGTGCCCTCAAAGCAGCCCGTAAATACCTGTATATGTATGAGGGAAGAGGTTCCACATGAGCAGCACATCTGGATACTGGTCTCAGTTGGACATGTGATCAGTATCTGCCCTTACCGGCCTCTAAAGGGGATATTCACCTTCCAAAAGCTTTTTGTGGTTCCAGATTGTTCCCCAGAAATAATGACTTTTTTCAATTACTTTCCACATTTTATATTTGACCATTTACTATAATTAGAGTTTAAAGCTGAATGTTGGTGTGAGTGTGAGTGGGGCAGCTCAGTGATCCCAGGGCAGATTCTGTTCCAATTGGCTGATCATTAGTTGGTCCATTTGCAACTATTGTATCAAGTCTAAAAGTTGCCTTTAATGTCACTCAGGGATTCTGCTCAGCAGGGACAAACACATGGATCAACTCATGGATCAGTTACAGGGTCACTGACCCCCCTCCCACAGCTGCTTCACAAACACATAAGAAGGGGAAACATGAAACGTTACTCTTTAATTTTAGAGGAATGGTGACAAATAGAAAATAGAAAGTTATTGGGAAAAGTCTTTATTTCTGGGGAACTGTCTGAAACCAACTGAACTGAAACAAGTGTTTAAAGGTGAACTACCCTTTTAAAGCTCAGTGGCTGAGCATCAATGCAAACCTATAACATTATTCTTTTATTTCTTATATTGTGCTCTTTTCCTAGGAACTTGATATGTAGAAATGATTATTACAGTCAAATAAGATATGTGATTGGGCACTGATTGTACAAACAACTCTATAAAGGACAAATCAATATATTTCTATGGATTTGTTCCCTCTATAAATAAGCACTAATGTTTCACTTGTTTTTACACCACCCCCACTCACAGCTAGAGACAAATTCCACAATAGTTTCACTTACATTTCATGAATTCTGTTCCATTCCATTCCTTACAAACTGACTGTTTCAGTTGCAAGTGTGCTACGGTGGCCCGGAGAGAAAATGACTCCTTGGGGTTGATCTGGTCCCTCAGGTGCTCACAGGTGCTGGTGACATGGAAGGTGCCATTCTGGTTCCTACTCATGAGAAAAGAAGACTGTAGAAGTTTATAGTCTGGACTCATTGCTGGTTGGGTAACATCCCAAGTGATATTGATAGGTTCAGGGAAGACATTGTCCACTTCCAAGCTGAATTCCCCTTTTTCTGAGCAGATAATGTCTCTCACCTTGAGTTTATCTGCAGGAACAGAAGGAGATGACTACACAGCTCCACCCATATCGGAGTTTGGGTCAACATTGTACTAATGTCTATAGCCAGAGAAATGTAAGAAAAGTTCGAGTGTTGCTACTTGAAATACAATAAAGGGGAGGATCTAGCGCTCAGACTCAAACCAAGGTTCAGGAGACACAAGTAATGCTACTATGCAGAGAAGTGAAATAATTTTTATACTATGACTGGAGGTAAAAAATTTAGGGACAACCATATGGGGTTTACCTTGACGTGGTCTGGTGACTTATCATCTTTATGATCATAACTTTGTAATTAAACAAAATCCTGTTTTTGTAAACATGTGAACTTGTATATTGTAATGGAAATGGAGGAACTTACCCCACGGGACATCCAAGATGGCGACCTCCTGCTCCACCATGTGGTTTTCCTGGTCGCAGTGGGACTGCGTCAGAAACGTGTCGCCCCAGGATTGGTCGCCGGCGACGGAATGGACGCCGGCGTCAGAATGTGCGTCACCGTCAGGACACCAACGTGAGGACGCCGGCGTCGGCGTCATGACGTCAGCGCGTCAAGTTTTGGTGCCAAACTATGGACTATTTAAATCTATTTGCCCATCCTGTCATTGCCCAATTATAGGTCTATCTTGTATAGTTCCTGGGTGCGATTTCTTGCTATTTGGATTCTCCGTGTATTGACTTATTGCCTGTTTAACGATTCTGATTCTTTGATGCCTGTACCGACCAATTTGCCTGCTTTTGACCATTCTTCTGATAAACCCTCTTGTACTGCGAACTTGGTGTTGTTTTGTCTCCTCCTTGGTCCACACTACAACAGAGCCTTCGGGCCCTGACAGTATAATTGGGCCATGGACCCTTCTGAGGAGCCTCAAGTTCCTACTGATGTCGGCAGAGCTGTTTGTGGATTGGCTTCTCGCATGCAGACCTACGAAGCCCAACAAACCCACTTCGGCCAGGCACTAGAAGCAATCCTGGAGAAATTGTCTGCCTTGTCTCCAGTGGTTCCAGTTCCTCTGCCTGTCCCTGCTACTCCGCTCCAGGTTTCCGAGCCTCGCATCCCTGCACCTCCTCTGTACAGCGGTGATCCGGAATCATGCCGTGGTTTCATCAACCAGTGTGAGATCCAATTCACCCTGCTTCCAGGTCAGTTTGTCTCGGAGCGAGCGAAGGTGGGCTATATCATCACCCGCCTGCAAGGGAAAGCTCTGGAGTGGGCTTCTCCTCTCTGGGAGAAGGAGGATCCGGTTATTGACAATGCCAAGGCCTTCATCCATGACCTTCGCACGGTGTTCGATGCTCCTGGTCGGGCTACCTCTGCCTCGGCTCGTTTATTTCAGCTGCAGCAAGGGACTCGTTCTGTTCCGGAATACGCCATCGAATTCCGCACTCTTGTGGCTGAAACTTCTTGGAATAATGATGGTTACCATGCTGCCTTCTACAACGGCCTGGCAATGCGCATCAAGAATGATCTTGTATCACGGGAGATTCCTTCTCGCTGGGAAGATCTTGTTGCATTGGCTGTGAAAGTTGACACCAGACAAAGGGAGTTCCAAGTCGAACTTGACAGGGAACGCGCTAGGAAGTTTTCCAGGTTCCAACCCACCCTGGCTCCACGCTTCCAAAGACCCTTACTCTCCAGTCCGGCTTCCAACCTTCTTTCTCCGCCTCCTGCGGCATCTGCTACTTCTTCTTTACCTCCTGAAGAACCAATGCAGATTGGACGGGCACGTCTTTCCGAACAGGAGAAGCTCCGGAGAAGGGCTGCTGGGTTATGTCTCTACTGTGGGGGAAAAGCCCACTTCGCCCATGAATGCCCAGTGAAGCCGGGAAACTCCTGAACCTAGGTAAGATTGGGGAGACTTACCTGGGTGGAATTTTTAATTCTCCCCATTCCTCTGCTCAACGTTTTCTCCTTCCTATACAAATCCAGTTCGGCTCCAAGAAGATCCTTTCTCAAGCCTTCCTCGATTCTGGCGCTGCGGGCAACTTCATGGATCTAGCCTTTGCCGGTAAACATGCTATTCCGCTCCAACCCTTGGCAACCCCTCTTCGAGTCCTGGTGATCGATGATCGTCCTCTTTCTTCTGCCATCATCTCGCAGTCTACTCAGGAACTTTCTTTCAAGGTGGGCACTATGCATTTGGAAAGACTGTCTTTTCTTCTTATCGATTGCCCTTCCACTCCTGTTGTCCTGGGATTGCCGTGGCTGTATGTTCATAATCCAGTCATTGACTGGTCCACCACACAAGTGTCCTGTTGGAGCTCATTTTGTCTACATAATTGTTTGCCTGCTGTTCCTGTTGTTAAAGTTTCTTCAGTATCTTCAAATTCTTCTCTTCCTCCTGTGTATCAAGCCTTTTCCGATGTCTTTGATAAGAAATCCGCTGAGATTCTCCCACCTCATCGTCCCTATGATTGTCCTATTGAACTCTTACCCGGCTCAATGCCCCCCCTAGGCCGCACTTACCCGCTTTCTCCCTCCGAAACTTCTGCTATGAAGTCATATATCCAGGAGAATCTTCAAAGAGGTTTCATTCGTTATTCTACCTCCCCTGCTGGAGCAGGGTTCTTGTTTGTCGAAAAGAAAGACGGTAGTTTGCGGCCCTGCATTGACTACAGGGGGTTAAATAAGATCACCATAAAGAACAGATATCCTCTTCCTCTCATCTCCGAACTTTTTGATCGGCTTAAGGGTGCTAATTTCTTTACTAAGCTGGATCTACGTGGGGCCTACAATCTCATTCGGATCCGTGAGGGAGATGAATGGAAGACCGCTTTCAATACTCGCGAATACCTCGTCATGCCATTTGGTCTCTGCAACGCTCCTGCGGTCTTCCAAGAATTAGTCAATGACATTTTTCGTGATCTTTTGGGACAGTGTGTGGTCGTGTATTTAGACGACATTCTTATTTTTTCTAAGAATTCTCTGGATCATCGTTGCCAAGTGCGTGAAGTTCTTTCCAGGTTGAGGAAAAACAATCTCTTCGCCAAATTGGAGAAATGCATCTTCGAAGCTTCTTCGATTCCTTTTCTTGGCTACATCATTTCTCCACAAGGCTTCAAGATGGATCCCGCCAAAGTCTCTGCGATCTTGGATTGGCCCCTTCCTACCAGCGTCAAGGCAGTTCAGAGGTTTATTGGCTTCGCCAATTATTATAGACAGTTTATCAAAGACTTTTCTTCCAAAATCTTTCCAATTCTTGCCTTGATCCGTAAAGGGAGTAAACCTCAACACTGTTCCCCTCTAGCTCTCGAAGCCTTCAAGACCCTCAAAGAAGCCTTTTCTTCTGTTCCAATTCTTAGACACCCTGAACCTCTACTACCCTTCTTCATGGAAGTTGATGCCTCTGATGTTGGAGCTGGAGCAGTTCTGTCTCAAAGATCTTCTTCTGATGGTAAACTTCATCTTTTTTCTCTAAAAAATTTTCTTCCCCAGAGCTAAATTACGATGTTGGGAATCGCGAGCTACTTGCCATTAAGTTGGCCCTGGAAGAATGGAGACATTTACTTGAAGGTTCTTCAGTTCCTGTGACCATCTTTACTGACCACAAAAATCTTGAATTTATTCAATCCCTCAAGCGCCTCAATCCCCGGCAAGCCAGGTGGGCACTTTTCTTTTCTCGCTTTAATTTTGTTATCACCTTTCGTCCTGGCTCCAGAAACAGGAAGGCTGATGCTCTGTCCAGAAGCTTTGTTCCTGAAGATTCCTGCCCTGAAGATCCTGAACCCATTGTGCCTTCTACCAAGATTATTGCCGCCTTGTTTCCCTCCTGTGCCTCTCAGTTACTTTCTGCTCAGTCTTCGGCTCCTGTAGAGACTCCTCTTGGTGTTGCTTTTGTTCCTCCGGAATTCCGTCATGCCATTTTATCCCAATCTCACAGTTCCAAACAGGCTGGTCATCCAGGGATTAAGAAGACAACCGAGCTCTTGTCTCGTTTGCTTTGGTGGCCGACCCTAAGGAAAGATGTTAAAGACTTTGTCTCTTCTTGTTCCATTTGTGCTGTTTCCAAGTCCGGACATTCCCCCCCCAAGGGTTTACTCTTGCCGCTTCCCATTCCATCTCGACCTTGGACTCACCTGGCAATGGATTTCATTGTTGATCTCCCTGTTTCTTCTGGCCACACTGTCATCTGGGTGGTAATCGACAGATTCAGCAAAATGGCTCACTTCACACCGCTTCGGAAACTGCCTTCCGCCCCTGAACTCTCTGAACTTTTTATTAAACACATTTTTCGTCTTCATGGATTTCCTGCCGAGATTGTGTCCGACCGGGGTTCCCAGTTTGTTTCCAAGTTCTGGAGATCTCTTTGCAAGGCTCTTAACATTTCTCTTCAATTTTTTTCTGCTTACCACCCACAGTCTAATGGAGCCGCAGAACGGGTCAATCAGGCCTTGGAACAGTTTCTTCGTTGTCATGTGTCCCTGTGCCAGGATGATTGGTCGGATCTTCTTCCCTGGGCTGAGTTTGCTCACAACAATGCTCTGCATTCTTCTTCCCAGAAGTCTCCTTTCTTCTGTGTGTATGGTCTGAATCCCTTGGCTTTTTCCCAGGATCTTCTTCTTACCAACGTTCCTGCGGCCAATGACCAAGCTGCTCACATGTTGGCTATTTGGCATGCTACTGCGGCAAACTTGGAGAAAAGTTCCCTGGTGCAGAAGAGGTTTGCCAATAAAAGAAGGATTTCGTCCCCTCCATATGTTCCTGGTGATAAAGTTTTTCTTTCCACACGCAACATTCGTCTCAAGATTCCTACACCCAAGCTTGGTCCTAAATTCATCGGTCCTTTCCCCATCATCGAAATCATCAACCCTGTGGCTGTTCGTCTTCAACTTCCTCCTGAGCTGCGGATACCCAATGTTTTTCATGTTTCCCTGCTTAAACCTGCTGTGTCTTGCCCCTCTTCTTCTTCCTCTCCAGCTCCTGTCTTGGTCGACGATCATAAGGAATTCGAAGTCAAGAGAATCTTGGACTCTCGTATTTCTAGGGGCATTCTTCAATACCTTATCGAATGGAAGGGGTTCGGTCCAGAAGAGTGTTCCTGGGTGAGAAGTTCTGACGTTCATGCTCCTGTCTTGGTCCGTAAGTTCCACAGACTTTTTCCTTCTTCCCCTAGCCTCGGTGGTCCTGAGGCCCCCCCTAAGGAGGGGGGTACTGTAATGGAAATGGAGGAACTTACCCACGGGACATCCAAGATGGCGACCTCCTGCTCCACCATGCGGTTCTTCCTGGTCGCAGTGGGACTGCGTCAGAAATGTGTCGCCCCAGGATTGGTCGCCGGCGACGGAATGGACGCCGGCGTCAGAATGTGCGTCGGCGTCAGGACACCAACGTGAGGACGCCGGCGTCGGCGTCATGACGTCAGCGCGTCAAGTTTTGGCGCCAAACTATGGACTATTTAAATCTATTTGCCCATCCTGTCATTGCCCAATTATAGGTCTATCTTGTATAGTTCCTGGGTGCGATTTCTTGCTATTTGGATTCTCCGTGTATTGACTTATTGCCTGTTTAACGATTCTGATTCTTTGCTGCCTGTATCGACCAATTTGCCTGCTTTTGACCATTCTTCTGATAAACCCTCTTGTACTGCGAACTTGGTGTTGTTTTGTCTCCTCCTTGGTTCACACTACAACAGAGCCTTCGGGCCCTGACATATATATACTGAATTACTTATGAGACTGCGGACCAGGGAATGTGCATTGATTAATTGGCCAAATCAGTAGCACTTCCATTGTATTTAAACTCATTTTAACTTAGCCTTGGAGTACACCCACAAACCCCACTTTTTGTATTTTGCAATGTTGCTACTTGTCTAATTACGTAAAAGAGCCAATCAGCAAGTGGCATTTACCGGTCAATGGTTTAGAGGCAAATATATGATTGGTTGTTATGGGTAACTGCACCTGGGCAGACTCTTTGCCTTTCATGTACATGAGAGTGATTTATTGGTAAACTGGTCCATATCAAACTAATCATATAGACTGGTGTCCCCTCAGCATTCATATTGTTGGCTGACTAGTTGGCACTGATAATGTTTCATGCACTGGAAATATGAGTATTTCATTAGTCCTACTGCTCAAATGAGAAGCTAGACAGTAGCATTGCTTATAGAACCACTGGGAGGGGTTACATATTACATTGGGATTTTGATCAAACGTAAAAAAAAAATCAAACAAGAAAACCTTCTTGTGTTAAGGTGGCATGAAGTACATGGGAGAAAACTCATTTCACCATCATTACACCTCAACACGTCTCATTGTCATTTCTGTCCAAACTTTAAAAGCTATAAGGAGAACAAAAATGGGATGGGATGTTACCAAGACTCTTGGATCCCGTTTCTTGTAAAGGGGAAATATAGAGAGATTTGGAAATATTTATGCAATGTGAGGTTCTACCAGTAGATGGCAGCAACTTTTAGGGTGGGAAGTGTCTGTAGAGATAAATGAAGAGATATATGGGGAGTTCCTTCTTCCTAACCCATATAAAGAGGTTGAACTAGAAACATATGCTTTTTTGTTAAGCAAGACCTGGTTACAGCACAGGACCCATAGTAGTAGGTTCTTTTTGTGCATAGGCTGAGTGGGACAAGGCTGGTTAGGTTTGGGCTCTGTAGGGTCGGGCTAGACCTATAATAGGTCACCTCAGAGGTGGGAGGCTGCTAAGTTAAATAAAAAGAGGAGCTACTGGCACAACAAGTTGGTTAGTGGGAGGATAGAACTGCAAGGCAATGGAGCACCAGTTAGGGTCATTAGTGATTAGTTTAGTGGGAACCTACAGTAGTTGGGCACAACAGAAGGACTGAAGAGAAGTAGCACCTCTTTGAGGCATGTGAGTACCTGTGGGTCATGGGAGAGAGAACTAAGGAGAAATACTAGTGAGGGAGGTCAATGCTGGAAGGCTCTTCTATTTACTAAACACTGTGAAGGTTTAACAATCAATGTTCTGTGTCGAGTTCAGTGCGTCTGTGGGAGCAACATGTAAAGTCCAACTGCTGCCACTTTGTAGTGAGTAGAGCAAAGATTGTAACAGGACTAAATGAGATTGAAAAGCTGCTTAATTAAGTTCTTACATTTCTGCTGCTCCATGTGATACAATGTGGCAAAGAGTAAGAGGACATAAACAACAGCTGAAATGACCATCATCATCTTCACCAACATGTTCATTTTCAGATCTGCAAAGACACAAGGACAGAAAGCTCAGTAATGGTGCAGCCTGTGTGTGTGGCTTCATTTCTTCTATAGTCCCAACATTATCTACTTCCACCCTAATCCTATTAAAGGGGACCCGTCACCCAAAAAAATTATTCAAAATCCTATTGTAACGCTTTCTTGGCCTATTCTGCCAATTAGGAGTTAAGGGTGACCAGCTAGGTAGTGAGCATGGGTTACATTGCGAATCCTCACCCAGGGCAGAGCCTTCGCCAAATGGAAGCTTCCCCTTTAAACTGTAGTTGAACTACAACTCACAGGCATATAAATGTGAAAATAGAATAATGGACGCCAGGAGGTTCTTAAAAGGTAAAACAGGAGCACAGATTTATTATGCCAGAGGCAAATGACCACAGGTTTACTTAGAAATATAGGTAGGACACAGCAGGTGGAATCACTTTGGACAGTACAAGGTTCACAGTCAGACAGATGCGACTCCCAAAGGATATTGCAGATAGGTGTACATCAATTCCCAGTTCAACCGACATTGCACAGTGAGGGGATCGGGATCTATCAGGTAGGGTTCAGGTAGTCCTTTGCTCACCTACTGCCCTAACAACTGAGGTCCCTGCTCTAAAGGCAAACAGGCCTTGTGGAAAGCTACTTCCTCCTACAATCCTCGTTGGAGCGACAACTGCTCTTTCTGCTACACCTCTCTGTCTTACTCTCCTAGAGAGTCTATAACAAGATCTTACTATCGTAGCTGGTCCTCGTTCACGGGGTTACCTGGTCCCCGACTTAGCACCAAAGGTTTCAGGTCCCTCTGGGGTAAATGCTTACTGGGGCCTATGGTGATCCCAGGCTCAATGGGGATTCACCCAGCAGCAGCACCAGGAGCCAAAGAGGAAGAGGCCACTCCCTGCACAACACTATATAGCAGTGTGGCAGGGGAGTGTCATTACACTCTTTGTCCAATAGGTGTGGGTGTTACGCTTTACCAGTTACTAGGGCTTGGCCCAATAACAAAGTATAAGAGAACTACATACAAAAGGTAGGGGATTAACTCTATAGGGATAGGATATCCTATAGGTCCCTACACTATTTTATCACATTAGTCAAGTAAAATTAACTTTAATTACACTATATAATTTATTTGAATCTTGTTTCCTTCAGTCTTGGAATTCAAAATGATAGCAAGCAGACAGCAGTCTTGTATCATCTCAGAATCTTGTTTGTGCACCAGAATGTGGGAGCTGATGTCCATCCCCATGTCCTGGTTACACAATTAAATGGTGAAGAGATTGGGGGAATGTGGGGAGAGCAGTGACATGTAGGAAGTGCTGAATGGAAAGTGAAAGTAATTGCCTAAGGCATAGAGGAGGGGCAGACAATATTTGATTGACAGCTGAGATGTTTAAATGAGCTTACAACAGCTATGAATGCTTTAATAATAAATAGAAATTGGATTTCATGTTTAACCCTTTCACTGCCAGCCAATTTGGCCAAGTTGGAACTTCTATTGCCAGACCGTTTTTGAACATTTTTTGCTCATTCACTTTAGGGGACTTTCCTGGGGGGGTCTTTTAGTTTACCCATGAAAACAAGATATTGTTTTTTTCAGGACAACCTAAGCTTTCAAAATATGCTAGAATTTAGTTGTCATTCTAGTCCTGTAAAAAGATATGGGCTTCTATAAAAAAAACAAAAAAAACAGTTTCACATGATACAAACGCATATATCAGAAGCATAATTTATTTTATGCATGAGAACATGGCAGATTTGGAAAGTTCTGTGTCTCCTGAACGAACCAATACCAAATATATATAATTTTATGGAGATTTCTCACTTCGATAGTTGAAAACTCCGAAGCAGCAAACTACCAAATTTCCAAAGCACCGCTCCACAAAACTGCATACATCTGATTTCAAGGCCAAACATTCCACTAACAGTAGTAGTAAAACTACCCCTTATTGGAAAGAACAGATTCTAACGAGTTCAAAATGGGTAAATATATATTTGTACTCCAAACTACCAAGTTGCAATTCTTTCCTAAAGTTAGCAGTTTTTATAAAAATGTGTTACATTTTTGAAAAATTACCTCAAAGTGTCCAGTCTACAGAATTGTATCGCCCACATATCATTATATACCAAGATACAACACCCCAAATATGAAAGCCCAGGGTCCGCTGAACAGTTTGATGCCCAATATGCATAGGTGCACCTAAGTATGTGGCGTATAGGGGCCCCAGAACGAAGACACCCCATACGAGTTATCAGTTCTAGAATTCCAAATACTGCAGAAGTAAAAAAGAAAGCTCTCTGTTTGATTTCAAATTAAGCAGAGAAATCCCTGTCTAAGGCAGGAGTTTTTGTTCTCATTTGGTGTGTGAAGGTATAAGCTACTTGGTGTGTGAATTTTGGGAAGTTTTGAGTTGATTTACTTTATTTAAAATCGATTTTTATTTTGACCCAGAAGGTGAGTGATTGCTAGCCCAGTTCCCTTCACTTCCTGTGGGCTACAAACTCACTGACAGATCCCCTACCCCTCCCCCACACCTGGGTGTCAGTTTCACTTGTTTTTTTGTATTTAGTTTCAGCTGAAATTTATCACTATTTGCACAGATTGTGTGTGTGCTTTTATTTTTATCCTTGTTTTGTAAGGAGAGAAAGCTAAAGGGAGAAGGATTTAAGAAAATAAAACATTTTCTAGTAGCAGTGCAACTCCCAGGCACCTGCTCTCATTAACCCTCTCCCTGCTAAAGCTTCTCATTGTTGCATTTACTTTCGCTGATTAATAGAATTAAGCTTACTTTTTGTGGATTGTTTTGTAAAATAATGGGAGGGAATAAAAAACAAAATGATAAAAAAATACCTCAGGCTCCTAAAGGAAAAGGAGCTGAAAAACCTGGTTGTAGTTCTGCTAAAAAACACCAGTCACAGCCTTTGTCTAAAAGCTCCACTGCTTCTGTTTCTGCTGCTGCAGCCAATGTGACCACTGCTAAAAGTTTTGCACAGGCAGTGGCTACTGGCAACAACCCAAGCCAAGTCACTGCTGGGGTAGAGCAGCTTACAAGGAAGCATGGGGGTTAGATGTCTAATGACAGGAGCTCATGGCATAGAGGCTTATATAAAAGCTGCAGCTGAAGTGGGGGCCCCTCTGTAATAGTGGCAGCAAGTAAAATGTATGGGAAAGCAATAATATTTGCCCGTACACTAACTGCAGTGCATACTCTAGTGCAGAGAGGCATCACAGTTGGGGGTAGTTATATCCCTGTAGAACCCCTAGAAGGCTTAGGCATAAACATAGTCTTATCTAATGTGCCCCCCTTCCTGCAAGACCATTTATTGCTACCCCACCTGCAAGCCCAACTAAAGTCAACTATTTCTAAACTTCCCTTGGGTTGCAAGGAGAGCAGATTGAGACATATCCTCTCTTTTAAAAGGCAGGTGCAATTACTTTTGCCTCGGGGTCAAGATACTATTGAGGGGTCCTTTGGTGTTCCATTTGAGGGGGTGCTGTATAAAAATTTTTACTGCACAGAAGAAGTGAGGTGCTTCCTTTGCAAGAACCTGGGACACACTCACCAGAGTTGCCCCAAAGGGCATATTAAGACCACAGTCCCTGTTCCTGCCCCCAGTACCTCTAATGTAACATCATACCCTGCCACATCTATTGCTGCAGGCTCCTCAAAGGAGAAATCCCCTTCAGTAAAGAACCTTAAGGTGGTTGTTATACAACCCACCTCTGAAACCTCCAAACCTCCTCCCTCTTCACTCAAGTTATCTAAGGATGCAGCCTATATTTCAAATTCAGCAAAAGAGAAGGGAGGGAGGAATGTCAATGCATCCCCCAGTGCTGCAGTTGTTTTTGCCAAAAACCAACTTAACACCTGTCATGCTGGAAGCAGAGAGTAGCATTTCCTCTTCAAATGACAAGAAAAAGAAGAGAAAATTTAAATCAAACAGGCTGATACCTGAGGAATGGGTTTCAGTGGTCAATGATTGAGCACCCCCATCCAAGGGCAAAAAGGGCAGCAAAACATCTGCTCCTCATGTGATGATATTGTCTGGTCCAACTGTTGGCTGCAATCAACTGGTGCCAGACCATGCTCCTATAGACTCAGTTGGGGAAGAGGAGATAAATGGTCTGGAGAAATTTGAACAGGGGATTATGGGTCTCCCCACAGAGTCAGGGGTGATGCATCTTTCTCCAACAGGGGATCTTCCCCTGGAGTATAAAGGGACAGCTAATGAAACCCCTGCAGAGTGGGCCGTAAGTGTTCCTGAGGTGCTGAGCTTTGGGAACTACAACCAGCCTCAGTGTTTAGTGCCTCAGGGTATTTCACTCCAAGAAATGGAGAACATTGGGACAACCCCCATACAGGATCCTGCAGACAATGCTGCGAGGGAGGATAATGAGGCTAGAGTTGTAAATATGGAAGATAGCCAGACAGACTCTGTAAGGTCTATTGTGCATGTTAAGATCTCTCCTCCATTCTCTTCCACTGATCCCAATGTTATTGCCATTCTGGAGGCATAGGAGGCAGTGGAAAGGGCAGAGGTTGCCCATCGAGCCTCTAAAGCTCCTGTTGATAAGGAGCCAATTCCATCAGCTACCCCTGAGCCAAACACCTCCAAAGGTGTACCAAGTAAAATTAAAGTATTATCTGAGCCGTTGCAGGGTCTCCAGATAGCAGGTGCTTCTGATCCTTCTCCTGCAACTTCTTGTGTAGATATTATTAAAGCTCCAGTGGAGAGGGGGAATTATCAATCCCTTAGCCAAGAAGAGTTCTTGGATGAGGGGGACATCGAAGAGGAGGTTGACACAGTTGTGACAAATCCTTCTACCCCAATGATCCCAGCTGAGGAACTCAAGATGTTTCTTGAGAGCACCCTTGGTGTTAAATTGGAGAAGAAGCTACATATGGCTCTAGAGAAGTGGCATGATTTGACTTTGGTGATCAGTTCTGTGAGACAATACATCAAGGTCATAAAAGAGGCCAAAAACTATGGAACTGCAGAATATCTCGCCATTCTGTCAATCCCTGCACTGGCTTCCGTTACCTTTCAGAATCAAATTAAAATGAACGACACTGACTTTCAAAGCACTTCACAACTCTGCTCCACCCTACATCTCTGAACTCATCTCTTTATACTCGCCCTCTCGCTTACTACTCTCCTCTACTGACCTGCTACTCAACTCTTCTCTCATTACCTCCTCACATGCTCACATTCAATGCGATAGAAAAGGAGGTAATTGCAGAAAGTCCACGGCAGCAAGCTGAGTCTGCAAGTGTATCTTTATTGGGGTAGTGAACAACACACTACATGTTTCGGGCGAGGCCCTTTATCAAGTGTACATGCTCACATTCAAGACTTTGCAAGGGCTGCACCCCTCCTCTGGAACTCTCTCCCACGGTCTGTCCGACTTGCTCCCAACCTTTCTGCTTTCAAAAAATCTCTGAAAACTCACTTCTTTCGAGAAGCCTCCCCTCACTCTGCTTAACTACCAAACGCAACACCACATACAGTACCACATTTCTCACCCACTTAATTCGATCTTGCCCACTCCCACACCTTGTGTATAACTCCCTCCCCTTTAGACTGTATGCCTATGCATAGGGCCTTCCTCACCTTTTGTACCTGTATTGATTGTGATGTTTGTTACTCCATATATTCTATGTCTGTAATACATGTGATGTAGTTGTATAATCACATTTACTTTACAGTGCTACGCAATATGTTGGCACTATATAAATACATGTTAATAATAATAATAATAATATCTCCGTAGTGTTAAGTTCCACAAAATGTGTTTGTCTCACTAGGCCTCTGTGAGGGCTAAAGCATTTACTAACACACAATAATGGCTCTAAGTATAAGCACTCTTAATATAAATGTTAAATATTGGGTATTGGAAAAATGGTTATATTCCAGTATTGATTAAGTTTGAATATGTTTCATTTGTGCACTCATGACTTGTCATTCACACATCCTTCACACATTGGTTCCCATACTCTATTTATTCCCTAAGTCAAATGGATTAGGTTACAGGAAACGTATGGAATGTCTTATGGGTGGGCTGGGGGAGGTGTATCTCACAGATTTTGAATAAATTCCTGAACAAAGAGAAGTTCGCTCTCACTGGACACAGACACTGGACACAGACACACACTGACTCTCACATAATACAGACATACACAAAACTTTTATACAACATATTGATACATACATATTATTTTGGTAAGCTGTCAATAGAGCATTTGACTGGCTAGGTATCTGTTAATTTGTATGTATTTTCTGTAACACATTTTCTACACATTAAATATATTTAAATATCACCTTGGTGAGTTGTGTTTATCGACCATAGAACTTATACAAATTATTAATAAGACAGTTTCTAACAGATGGCGAGCCTAGTCAGATTATAGACCTGGACACTACACATATACACATTCTGTCAGCTTCAAAGGGGGACAGGAGGGTGTAGCTGAACTAAAGCTTCCAGATGTCTATATGAGTAAAAGAACCTAGAAGTATTTTGTGTAAGTATTACAGGCATTGACATAATTGCGGACGCAGTGAGAAAGATTCTGCTTTCCGGTGAGTATGGATTTTCTTGATAATTTGGCTAATAAGAGCAAATTCAAGTTTGATATCCCTCATAGTGTTATGTCTGATGCAGAGATATGGTCAGATCTGTATATTCAATGTATGAATGCTAATGTGTTGGTAGAGAAAAAAGATATTTCATTTTCCAGATTGAAACATAAAATTCAGAATATAATGCTATTAGTGAAAATGTTTAATACGTTAATGTGCTCAGAGAGGAAGGAAAATGATGTAGAAAAGATTACTACTCTAGATAAGAGAGAAGTAGAATGTGACAGAGTTAGCAATGACTGTCTGGCTAAGGAAATTTCTAAGCATGAACTTAGACTGTCAGAAATAGAGTCAGTTTTGCAAAGGAATAACCAGGTTTCGGTTATTACAAAGGAACAGAGATCCATGTTGGTTCCGGATCTCAATAATCCAGAATTAGACTATGACAGGGCAAAACTGCAATTAAAAATTAATAAACAGTTGTTTAAAATTGTGAAAGAGATTCCACATTTCAACCCCAAGTTAAATGTCCTCATGATTTCTGATTTATTTGAGTCTCATATAGAGAAATATGATTTAAGTGAGGAACAAAAGAACAAAGTGTTTAAACTTTGGGTGCCAATATAGATTTCCAATAGGTTATCAATACCAGTGACTGAGCCAGAGATTGATAGAGATGGGAATCTAATATATGGCTCTAGAAGGGAGAGGCTTATGCAGCTTAATTATATAATTAATGGAGAAGAGTTTTTTAACACTGCACTGCTTAATGATCTGAAGACCTCCATAGACGATGACCCCTTTGTGTTTATGGGTATATTTGAGCAAGCGTACAGGCTGGTTATGGGTATTAAAGAAGATCAAGTTCCTGAAGAAATGGTGAGAGCTTTTGTAAAGAAGTTTCAATACTTAGATACAGGAGCTGTTGTCCGTGCTTCAATGTTTAACACTCTTACAGAAGCAGCCACTTACATTGATAAGTATAGGAGACATCTTGTACTGCAGAGCTCAGACCCCTCAAACAAGCATGTGATCAGGGAAATATGGCAGTTACATAAAGCCAAAACACAGAATTATAAATATTCTACTTGTAATTTCTGTCATCGTCTTGGGCATTATGAAAAACGATGTTATAGAATGAAACGTTTAAAACAGAAAATATATCATACTGATAAAAATTCTGGGCTGATAAATGAGAAAGTTCAGGCGAAGCAACTAGATGCACAGAATGTCCACTCCCAATGTCCCATAGACAGACCAGTCTGTCCTTACAAAAGACCTAGGGCTGAAGACAAAAGGAGTTACTCTTTGTTAATGAAAACAAGGAATAATTACTGAATAGGGCTAGAGAAATGTTAGTACTTATTCTTTAAAGGTTTGAGAGAGTGTGAGTAAATAAATATGATTGGATACAATTTTTAAGAAAGTAATATTTACATGGAAATATGCAGTAATGATCGTAATGTTTTTTACTATATAGCAGGAAAAGTGAAGTTTAATATGTATTAACTGTTTTATACTGTAGAATATCTTCAACTTCCTCTTTAGACAAAGGCCAGGTTAAGATTATTAAATAGCTATTTTGTCAGTGGAATTATAAATATCAATATTGTATCATGATTCATTGTCTAGCTTAAACTGTATCTATATGCAGTATGGGTTCTGTAGAGCTATATTTTGTATATAGCCTAAACATTAGAAGGTAACTTTTTATAATTTATAACCAAATGTTGTATTGGTTATAAGAAAGACTGGGAAGATTTAAAGGAAATCCAGTGAGTAAGTTGAGAATGATTTTTTGTAAGTTTTCAAAACAATTTGGTGCATCTTGGCACCAGCACTGTTTTCATGTCTGGATTCCAATCTACCCACCCCCATCCTTGGGTGTCATGTTATGTTTTTTTTTTAACCAGAACAAAGAGGATATTTTGCTTCCACTGATCTAAATATTTTAAATAGTAATATCCATAGAACTTCAAGTGGGACTGATGTTGATGTTTTATAATCAAATCAGATTCACAAATGTTTAGATGTTGACTTGGTTTTTCCCAAATTATAAATCTATACATTGAATATTCTAAATTGTAAGATTTGGCTCTAAAGAGCATACTAGTAATACTCAGGTTACACCACTGAGTGATTTACATAACTGTTCAACCAGAACATGGTGTTTATGTAATGAACATATGTCTACAGTATAAAAGGGGGGCAGATAGACAAATCTTATTTCCTAAATACTGCATTATATTTCCATGTAAATTGCTAATAAATTTAGGGACACTAATTACAATGATTTTTTTTGGTATATTTTCCAATAATGCAATTATTTCACTTACCTTTGCTGAATAAGTACAGAGCTAAAAGATTAAATACATCCTATTATATAATGGGATTAGTATGTTTCATATATTTTCACATGTTTTAACAGAAAAAGATAACAAATTTAAGTGTGAGGCAAGAAACATGGGAACAAAAGCATTTACTATTGGGATTCACATGAAAGTAAAGGCTAAAGTTTAGACCCTGAGTGATTTGTAACAGGACATATACATGCTAAAAAGGTACATTTCATAAAGTACTGAAAAAATTTGAGACCAGTAACTTTTTGTTTTTTAAATGAAATGTGCTTTAACTTGTTTATGATTATTGTAGGATATGGATTCCTTTTCCACATTAAAGCATCATGGATAAAGAGGATATAAAGGAGAAGCTTTCTTGTAGTACATAAAGGGGGAAAGCATGCATGATATGTAGATTTGTGTGAAAATAATTTTTACATTGGAAAATGTAAAGGCTAACATGAGCATGTTTGCATGGTAGTAATGTAATAATCTCTAACATCAACTAATTTGGTCTTAGTTGACTACACTATGCATAACTTTTATTTTTTTTAGGTGCACATACGGAAATCCTGCACAGGTCAATGAATTAGCAATTTTTTTTTTTAAACATACATGATAACGTACGTGTTGATATGATCAGGTTAAGGAAAAGGAATTGAAAGAGTACTCTATATACATCTTATTAACCTTTGATAGTTTGGATTATTATATGACCTGGCCAGTCATGTGATAAAATATTTGAAACTGTCAAAGATATATTGTAAGATGTATATGTTTAATAACCATGGAAGTGATGAATATGGATCCATTTTATTATTAATAATAACTTTTTCTTTGAAAGATTATGAACTGTAAATATATAAGTTTAGGTTTGGTTAATCCTATTGTTGTGATATATGAATTCAAGCTCAGAATTGTTTTTTTATTCATAACAGGGAAAAAGTAATGTCCGTGAACTTTGTTCTGACATTGTCAGAAATTTAACCTATAGTACCATACCACTATAGTATTAATATCATAGTAGTCAAAAACTTGAACTGGTTTCCTGCAGAGATGAGTAGTTCAGCAAGGGATTAGATAATTTAAGTACCAAATGTATCTAGAAAGATAGTTTTATAGAAATGTCATCCTTGAGGTATATTTCTAAGATGTGTTATTTGAACAACAGTAAACTTTTACAGGATTTATTAAAGCATGGGGCAAATGATGGGAATAGCATTTTTATTTGAACATACAACTCCTATATCATACATGGATATCATTTAAGTGTTCTTGAGGGTACATTTAACTGTGACTGATGTTTAAGGTGGTCTACAAAATGGAATACACTTATTTTGACTATGTACAGTTATTTGCTTTAATAACCAATATCTGATTTATTGGTTGGACTTTGGTTTTAAGAATGTCTTGAACAGATGGGTTTTGGCATCAAATGACATGAGGTCACATAGTTGACCTTTGGTAATTAAAGCTCATGAGAACGGTGGGACATATGTTTTTTTTTTATGATGTGTTCTGAATTAGTTTTGACTCCATTCTTATAAACATTAAGGAAAACAAGAAGACCTCAAGCTAACAGTAAAGTGCTTACATCAGAGAAAACAATTAACTTTGTTTGCCTTACAAACATGATATTTAAGGACAATGTATATTTTAACACAACCGTTTGAAAAAATAGGAGAATATTTAATGCCATGTCTAATATATCTGCTGTGCAAAGTAAAATTAAATTTAGGAATTAATTAAATACACATATTAATAAAGCTTCCCTTTACATGTAATTATGCTGAAACCAGGAAATAGATATTGTTTACAACATTTTTAAGGAAAGGTTAAAATGGACAACTAGGTTTTATATGGACTCATATGAATGTTTTTGTTTTTTTATCCATTGGGAATGTGAATACATAGTTTATGTTTGTTAATATTTAGTTTTTATGCATTCACAAAAGATTTAAGTGATTTCACTGTGGAGGACATTATTTCAATGTGAGATGTATTTAATATACAGAATAATATCATATTCATGAAAATGGCATGGTAAGACAGTGATAGTAGTTTAGATTAAATAAATAAGTGCAGCTTTTGCACTAGCTATAGATCTAAATGGACGAAATTCTGTGAGACTATGGAAGAGACAATCGACAATGGAAGAGGAGCACCATCGTTCAAGGAGAAGTGCAGGTTCCAGAAGTAAAGTGATTTGTAATACGGACTGTGATTCAGGATGACTTAACTGAAGGATATCAATAATTTCATCAAAATTATTTTCATTCTGAACTATGGGAACTTTTTACAAAGTGTCTCAATCTTTTTAAATTTGTCTTTGTCTGGTTCCATTACTGAAAGTCTGCAGTTTTCCAAGAACCTGCCAAAGACTGTGGTGTTTATTGCTTATTCAAGTCACACCTTCGTTTCACACTGTATGGACTAAAATATGATTGTTCTGTATCAGGGTAACTGCAAAGTGACCAGGGGCCTTAAAAAATGGCATTGATAATACAGGTACTGGTGCAATTCCCTGATTCTATACAGATGATTCATGATTGATCAACTATGGAAGTCAAGGCTTACATTTGCCAGGCCCAACTGAACCAAAGGGTCGTAGGAAGCCTCTGCATAGACAAAGGACACACATCTGTCATCAATCACAGGAGGAATGTTTGCCATATATTGTGATACAAAAGAAATGAAATGACTGTAACTTTGTGAAAGTGACTCCCAGAACAGAGTACTTGACTCTTAATTTTCCATTTTTGATGTTTATGGATACATTTTATTGCAAGATCGTGAAAGGTGTGATAAAGAATTCAATGTCAACTACAACTAAACACAGTGCTATGAGTAAAGGCTGTAATGAAAGATTTTTAAATCCACATCAGGAGGACATGATTGAATAACTAGAAGATGGAACCAACTTTAGAATATAGATAGGATATTTTTAATTCTGGTGAACTATCACTACTTACCATCTCATTACATGATATTAAATCAATTATGTTATGTTATTTGCTTCAGACATTTGAAAATATGAAAACATTTCTTGATGTCTTTTGGGATGTAGTTTCAAGGACTATGGGATAATATGTTCTTGGCAAGTCAAATGTGCAAAGGGGGATTTGTTAAATATTGGGTATTGGAAAAATGGTTATATTCCAGTATTGATTAAGTTTGAATATGTTTCATTTGTGCACTCATGACTTGTCATTCACACATCCTTCACACATTGGTTCCCATACTCTATTTATTCCCTAAATCAAATGGATTAGGTTACAGGAAACGTATGGAATGTCTTATGGGTGGGCTGGGGGAGGTGTATCTCACAGATTTTGAATAAATTCCTGAACAAAGATAAGTTCGCTCTCTCACTGGACACAGACACACATACAGACACACACTGACTCTCACATAATACAGACATACACAAAACTTTTATACAACATATTGATACATACATATTATTTTGGTAAGCTGTCAATAGAGCATTTGACTGGCTAGGTATCTGTTAATTTGTATGTATTTTCTGTAACACATTTTCTACACATTAAATATATTTAAATATCACCTTGGTGAGTTGTGTTTATCGACCATAGAACTTATACAAATTATTAATAAGACAGTTTCTAACAATAAATGGCTGTCGGGAGCCTTTTAGAATGTTTCAGGTACTCTCCTTTCTACACCAAGGAGGGTACTCTGTGAGTTTCCTTCAAGAGACCGATTTCACTCAGGAGCTTGAAGCGACCTGGCATCTGGAATGGAAGGGCAGAGTCTTTTTTAATCACCTCACATGGACATCATGTGGGGTGGTGACCTTGTTCTCAGAATCCTTCCAGCCAGAGGTACTGAGCGTTAATTCTGTAATCCCAGGCCGTCTGTTATATCTCCGGGTCCGGGAGTCTAGTGGAACATACAATCTGATAAACTTGTATGCCCCAACTACTGGACCAGAGAGAAAGAATTTTTTTGAAAGTTTATCAGCCTATATGGAGACAATTGACTCGGATGAAGCCGTGATTATAGGGGATGATTTCAATTACACCCTTGAGGCTCGGGACCGAAATGTTCCCTAGAAAAGGGATTCATCTGAGTCAGCCTTGTGGGAACTCATTGCCCATTTCTCCTTGGTAGACATCTGGAGAGAACAACACCCAGAAACTGATGCTTTCACCTATGTTAGGGTGAGGGATGGCCGTGTGTCTCAGTCCCGGATTGATAGGCTTTATATATCTAGCCATATTATGTCACAAGTTCGGTCCAGTAATATTAGCTTGGCACCTTTCTCGGACCACAATTGTGCTTCTTTGATAGTGGCAGTTGCACCATCTCTGCCCAAAGCAGCCTATTGGCACTTTAATAACAGCTTATTAAAGGATAAGTGGGTTTGCAAAGGCAGTCCGGGAAATGTGGACAGACTGGAAGGGTTTTCAGGATGAATTTGCCACACTGAGTCAATGGTGGGATGTAGGCAAGGTTCACCTAAAGCTCTTGTGTCAAGAATATACAAAATGTTTGAGCAGACAGAAAAATGCAGAGATTGAGGCTCTGAATAGGGAGGTGCTTGATCTTGAGCAAAGGCTGTCAGGCTCTGAAGACCAAGCCATACAGTGTGAATATGTAGAAAAGAAAGAGACTCTGCGTAACATGGAACAGCGACAGGCTCGTGGTGCTTATGTACGAAGCCACATGCAGTTACTCTGTGATATGGATCGTGGCTCACGATTTTTCTATGCTCTGGAGAAGAAGAAGGGGAATCGAAAACAAATAACATGCCTTCTTGCAGAGGATGGCACCCCCCTTGTAGATCCGGAGGCTATCAGGGACAGAGCCCGGGCCTTCTATCAGAACCTTTTTTCTCCGGATCCCATCTCTCCAGATGCCTGCAGGGAACTATGGAATGGGCTTCCAGTGGTTAGCGAGGGGAGAAGAGAGAGGTTGGAAAAACCAATCACTCTGAATGAACTCTCTCAAGCACTTCACTTAATGCCCCATAATAAATCTCCAGGGCTGGATGGATTGACTGTAGAGTTCTTCCAGTTCTTCTGGGATACTCTGGGACATGATTTCCATAGGGTTCTAAATGAGGCCCTCAAGACCGATGAGATGCCACTTTCTTGTTGTCGAGCAGTGTTATCACTGCTACCTAAGAAGGGGGATCTCCGCCTTATTAAGAATTGGCGACCGGTCTCATTGCTCAGCACAGACTATAAAATTGTAGCCAAAGCTATATCACTCAGGCTCAAGTCTGTGCTGGCAGAGGTGGTTCATCCTGACCAGTCCTATACAGTCCCCGGCCGGACAATTTTTGAAAATGTCTTTCTGGTTCGGGATTTACTACATTTTGCCCGGAAGGCTGGTCTATCTCTCGCTTTTCTCTCCCTGGATCAACAGAAGACATTTGACAGAGTAGATCACCAATATCTTTTAGGCACTCTGCAAGCCTATGGCTTTGGCCCACAGTTTGTGAGCTATCTGAAAACACTGTACACCTCTGCAGAGTGTCTAGTTAAAATCAACTGGTCTCTGACTGCACCTCTGGCCTTCGAGGAGTTCGACAAGGATGCCCTTTGTCGGGACAGCTGTATGCACTGGCCATTGAGCCTTTCCTGTGTCTACTAAGGAAGAGGCATACAGGACTGGTGCTCAGGGAACCTGACATGAGGGTAGTTCTTTCAGCATATACTGATGATGTCATCCTTGTGGCCCAGGACCTAGTTGAGGTTTACGCTGCTGCCTCATTAGCTCGGATCAACTGGACCAAGAGCTCAGGCCTTCTGGAAGGTCCTCTATATGTAGATTCTTTGCCTTATGCTTTTCGCAACATCCCGTGGGAGACTAAAGTCATCAAATATTTAGGTGTCTATCTGTCGTGCCCCAGGACCTAGTTGATCTTGAGCAAGCACAAGAATACCAAGAGGTTTACGCTGCTAACTCATCAGCTCGGATCAACTGGACCAAGAGCTCAGGCCTTCTGGAAGGTCCTCTACATGTAGATTCTTTGCCTTCTGCTTTTCGCAACATCTCATGGGAGACTAAAGTCATCAAATATTTAGGTGTCTATCTGTCAGCTGAAGAGCGTCCTGTTCCACAGAATTTTATTGAACTTGAGGAGGATGTTCTTACCCGCCTGGGAAAGTGGAAGGGTCTTGCTAAAATGCTTTCTATGAGGGGGAGGGCTTTGGTGATTTACCAGCTGGTAGCCTCTCAACTCTGGTATAGGCTAACATGTCTTAGCCCAACCCAAGAATTCATTGCTAAAATCCAGAGAAGGTTGCTGGACTTTCTCTGGATGGGAAAGCACTGGGTCTCTGCAGGTGTTTCAAGCCTACCCTTGAGAGAGGGAGGACAGGGAGTTGTATGCATACGCTCTCAAGTACATACTTTCCGTCTCCAGCAGATACAGAGATACTTGTATGCAGATGCTTCTCCACAGTGGTGTACCTTAGCATCCAGCTTTTATCATCAGGTACGCAACATGGGGTATGACCGGCAATTGTTTGTCATCGAACCTGAAGGATTCTGAAGAAGCCTCTCACCATTGCCGGCTTACTACCAAGAGACTCTAAAGACCTGGAGCATGGTAACTGTGCAAAGGCAAGGAGGCATTCAGGGGGAGGACATTCTAACTGAGCCCCTACTTTACAATCCATCTTTAAAGACTAGGATGTTGGAGTCCACCAGTATCCGCCACCGCCTTTGCAGGGCTCAGCTAACCAGAGTTGGGGATCTCCTGGATTTCGAGAGGTCAGATTGGGTGGAAGCTCGGGCAGTTATGCCACGCATGGGGTACCTTACCACTAGAGTTCCACATCGTCTGCTCCAGGAGATCAAGAATAACCTCTCTCCTGAATCTCACACATTTATTGATGGGGTTTTACAGGGTGGAGAACCACATCCACCTTGGAACTCTCCACCTCCAGCCATGAAAATAGCACCCAAGACCCGTCAATCCCCTGACTCACCTCCTTCCCCCAACTTGAGCCAGTTGGAGAATTTTACCTCGACGTGCTTTTATGACATGACAAGAAAGCTATTGTACTCCCTCATGCTCCACACTGTACACTTTCTTGCTCTTGTCTCCCGCTATGATACCATCTGGAGGCGGGTGTTTAATGAGGGTGAGAAACCCCAGTGGCGAGCCCTTTATTCCAGCCTGGTGCCCAGACCCACTGGAGACTTGAGTTGGAGAGTGCTCCATGGTGCTTTGAGCACAGGAGAGTACCTGGTCCATTTTACAGACTCCACAGCTGCTTGCCTATTCTGTGGCAAAAGGGAGTCTGTGTTTCATGCTTATTTTTCGTGTGCCAGACTGCAACCTCTTTTGGCTCTTTTGAGGAAACTTCACCTGCAGTTCTGGTTACATTTTTCCCCTCACGTTTTTATTTTTTGGACGCCCAGTATCCCGGGACAATCGAGAGAAAGACCTTCTCTTCAACTTGCTTCTAGCTTTAGCCAAACTTGCCATTCATAAGTCTAGAATGCAATGTTTGGAGGGTGGGAATCCTCTACCGGTAGAGGCTTTGTTCCGGGTGCTGGTGCGTTCCCGCATCCGAGCGGAGTACACCCAGGCAGTGTTTACTGGCCGGTTGAGTGAATTTGCTGACCAATGGGCAATAGATGGGTTGCTTTGCTCAGTATCCCCAGATTTGGTTTCTGTTAAAACAACTCTCACACTTCATATTTAAGTGCACTTTAATTTAAGTGACAGATCTATTAAATTCATCATCAACATCTCCTTTGAGGTGTAATTCATTTTGGTGAGCAATCACTCACCTGTAATTTGAATAATATTTCCAAATACTGCAAAATCAGCACATTTACAGCATTATTCAAGGGGCAAAAGTACAAAAATATATGTTCACCCCAGAAAACCATATGTTTTTGGAAAGTACAAATCCTGATGAATCTAATATGGGTATGCAAGTCTGTCTACTCCAAAGTACCAAGCCACAAAGCTTTCCTACAATTCGCAATTTTTATGACATTACTGAAAATCACCTCAATATTGCAATTCTGAAGCATCGTATCTCCCACATATCATTACATACCAAGAAAAAGCACCCTAAATATGAAAGCCCAGGGTCCGCTGAACAGTTTGATGCCCAATATGCATAGGTACACATAAGTATGTGGCGTATAGGGGCCCCAGAACGAAGACACCCCATACGAGTTATCAGTTCTGGAATGCCAAATACTGCAAAATCACCACATTTACAGCATTTTTCAAGGGGCAAAAGTACAAAAATGTATGTTCACCCCAGAAAACCATATGTTTTTGGAAAGTACACATTCTGATGAATCTAATATGGGTATGCACATCTTTCTATTCCAAAGTACCAATCCGCAAAGCTTTCCTACATTTCGCAATTTTTATGACATTACAGAAAATCACCTCAATATTGCAATTCTGAAGCATCGTATCTCCCACATATCATTACATACCAAGAAAAAGCACCCTAAATATGAAAGCCCAGGGTCCGCTGAACAGTTTGATGCCCAATATGCATAGGTACACATAAGTATATGGCGTATAGGGGCCATAGAACGAAGACAGTTCTGTAATTCCAAATACTGCAAAATCAGCACATTTACAGCATTTTTCAAGGGGCAAAAGTTCAAAAATTTATGTTCACCCCAGAAAACCATATATTTTTGGAAATTACACATTCTGATGAATCTAAAATGGGTATGCACGATTTTCTACTCCAAAGTACCAAGCCGCAAAGCTTTCCTACATTTCGCAATTTTTATGACATATACAAAAATCTCCTCAATACTCCAACTCTAAAGTATTGTATCTCCTACATATCATTATATATTAAGATAAAACTCCCTAAACATGAAAGTCTGGGGTATGCTGAACAGTTTGATACCCAATATGCATAGGTACCCCTAAGTATGTGGCGTATAGGGGCCCCAGAAAGAAGACACCCCATACGAGTTCTGTAATTCCAGATACTGCATAATCAGCACATATACAGCATTTTGCAACAGGCAAAGGTACAAAAAACTAGGTTCACCCCAGAAAACCATATATTTTTGGAAAGTACACCTTCTGCCGAATAAAAATTTGCTAAAACTGTCTTTTTACCCCAAATGTACATACTGCAAAGCAACGCTAAAGGCAGTGGTTTTTATGATATTTCTGAAAATCTCCTAAAAATATTGCAGTTGGTCGCATTTATCTCACCCAATTTCTTACATACAATTGGAAAACACCCTAAATATTGACGCCAAGGGTCTACTGAACAGTTTGATGCCCAATATGCATAAATATACCAAAGCAGGTGGGCATGTGCGGACCCCAAATGAAAACAGTGCATAAGAATTTTCTCAGCTGTCAATTCGCCTTCTGTGAAGATAGCGCCCTGACTGCATATAATGTGCCGTAAGACCCCTAACAGTACAAAGACCCCCCAAAACCATATATTTTTGGAAAGTATACATTCTGCTAAATAAAAATTTGCTACAACTGTCTTTCTACTCCAAACGTACATACTGCAAAGCAACGCCAAAGGCAGCGGTTTTTATGATATTTCTGAAAATCGTCTAAAAATATTGCAGTTGGTCGCATTTATCTCACCCAATTTCTTATATACAATTAGAAAACACCATAAATATTGACGCTAAGGGTCTACTGAACAGTTTGATGCCCAATATGCATAGATAAACCAAAGCAGGTGGGCATGTGCGAACCCCAAATGAAAATAGTGCTTAAGAATTTTCTCAGCTGTCAATTCGCCTTCTGTGAAGATAGCACTCTGACTCCATATAATGTGCCGTAAGACCCCCTAACAGTACGAAGACCCCCCAAAACCATATATTTTTGGAAAGTACACCTTGTGCCGAATAAAAATTTGCTAAAACTATCCTTCTGCTCCAAATGTACATACTGCAAAGCAACGCTAAAGGCAGTGGTTTTTATGATATTTCTGAAAATCGCCTACAAATATTGCAGTTGGTCGCATTTATCTCACCCAATTTCTTATATACAATTAGAAAACACCATAAATATTGACGCTAAGGGTCTACTGAACAGTTTGATGCCCAATATGCATAGATAAACCAAAGCAGGTGGGCACGTGCGGACCCCAAATGAAAATAGTGCTTAAGAATTTTCTCAGCTGTCAATTCGCCTTCTGTGAAGATAGCACTCTGACTCCATATAATGTGCCGTAAGGCCCCCTAACAGTACGAAGACCCCCCAAAACCATATATTTTTGGAAAGTACACCTTGTGCCGAATAAAAATTTGCTAAAACTATCCTTCTGCTCCAAATGTACATACTGCAAAGCAACGCTAAAGGCAGTGGTTTTTATGATATTTCTGAAAATCGCCAAAAAATATTGCAGTTGGTCGCATTTATCTCACCCAATTTCTTACATACAATTGGAAAACACCCTAAATATTGATGCCAAGGGTCTACTGAACAGTTTGATGCCCAATATGCATAGATAAACCAAAGCAGGTGGGCACGTGCGGACCCCAAATAAAAACAGTGCATAAGAATTTTCTCGGCTGTCAATTTACCTCCTGTGAACATAGCACTCTGACTGCATATAATGTGCCGTAAGACCACCTAACAGTACAAAGACCCCTCAAAACCATATATTTTTGGAAAGTACACATTTTGACGAACACAGAATTGCTAAAAATGTGTTTCTACCCCAAATTATCAAAGTGTAAATGATGCTAAAAAATTACATAAGGAAAAACAATGCAAGCATAAAACTGCAATAAAAATCACAAAAAAGCAAATACAATTAGGAAAACCAACAAAATAACAAAATAACTGATCCGACAGCGTGGTTAGAGGTCAGAATGCTTGATCCAGTAGTCATGCAGTGAAATCTAAAGTTTTTAGGGAAATAACATAAGGGAAACTTGAACTAAAAAAAAAAGTGAAAAAAACCCCTATAAGTGTGTGTTTGTGTATGCATGGATGTACAGGTCTAAAAGTGTATAAATATGTGCATATGTATTTGAGTATGTAAATATGTGCAAAAGTTTGAAAAATCAAAAAAATCTGAAAATCAAAAAAAAACAAAAAACTACTTTTACTAGTATGTGTACTGTGTATATGTAAATACCTGTAAATAAATAAAAAAAGGGGCACTTACCAACTCTAGATGAAGAGGAGTACTTTTCAGTGCTGTAGGGTTGAGAAACGCTGAGTCACTGCACCAGGAAGTGTGTGGGCGGAGCTGGAACATGTGCTCTGCTGGTGCTTGCGACATGGAAGCTGCTGAATCTGTTGCTGCTGTTGCTGCGTCTCTCTGCGACCCTGGAGTGGAGGATCGCCGATCTTTTACAGGTAAGCTCGTTGCCTAGGGGGTTCTGCTGCTAGCTGCTCCTCTCTGCATGCTGATTTTGCAGTGTGTGCAGAGAGAGAGCTGTTTTAGTAAAGAACGTACCTCCTGCGTTCTTGGCACTTAAAGCCTTTTTTCAAAGAACGTAGGAGCTACATTCTTGGCAGTTAAAGGGTTAATTTGAAAAGGACTTTTATTAGACAGATTTTTGTGTTTGGGTGACAGGTCCACTTTAATACTTGATACAAATGTAAAATAAACGTACTGTCTGACAGACCCTTAGAAAGTCATGTTATTCCCCAAAAAAGGAAGATTGGCTTGTGTGAATCAGTACAATGAATGTCCTGGAGAGGTGGAGAAGGTGATTCACAAAAAATGGGATCAACTGTGAGTAGATTTCCATGTGGTGTGAACGTTACACAATCCCTCATTGATCTCATATAAAAAGCCTTTGGTCTGGGGGTTCTCTTGATTCCAATCTCTCCTTCTCTGACTCCTCCCACTCCTTCTGTGATTATATTAACTCCTCCCTCTTCTTCTCTCACCATATTACCTCCTCCCTCTTCTTCCCTCACCATATTAACTCCTCCCTCTTCTTCTCTCAACATATTATCACCTTCCTCTTCTTCTTTGACTTTATTAACTTCTTCCTCTTCTTCTCTCACCATATTAACTCCTCCATCTTCTTCCCTGATCATATTAACTCCTCCCTCTCCTTCTCTGATCACATTAACTCCTCCCTCTTCTTCCCTGATCATATTAACTCCTCCCTCTTCTTCCCTGATCATATTAACTCCTCCCTCTCCTTCTCTGATCACATTAACTCCTCCCTCTCTTTTTCTCACCATATTAACTCCTCCTCTTTCTCTCATCATATTAACTCCTCCCTCTCCTTCTCTGATCACATTAACTCCTCCCTCTCTTTTTCTCACCATATTAACTCCTCCTCTTTCTCTCATCATATTAATGCCTCACTCTCCTTCTTTGACCATATTAACTCCTTCTTCTTCTTGTCTCACCACATTAAACTCCTCCCTCTTCCCTGATAATATTAACTCCTCCCTCTCCTTCTCTGATCATATTAACTCCTCCCTCTCTTTCTCTCATCATATTAACTCCTTCCTCTGCTGCTATGATCATATTAACTCTTTTAACTACAATTAAAAAATAGGTTTATCTTTACATTAAAGCAGAAGGAAAGCTACGGAGGCATTTTATTGCCAATAGATTAGCTGCAATAGTGCAAGCTAGAATACTATATTTATTCTGTAGAATGCTTTACCATACCAGAGTAAAAAGCTCTAGAAACTCTGTTTGTTTAGGATAGGAGCTGCAGTATTAACATGGTGTGACATCACTTCCTGCCCGAGTCTCTCCCTGCTCTGGGCTCAGATTACAGTAGAGAAGGGGGGGAGAGGAACAAACTGAGCATGCTCTTGCCCAGGGCAATGAGGTTTAAGCTGAAGGCAGGAAGTCTGATACAGAAGCCCATGAGTACACAATAGAAGGAAAGAAATGCAGTGTTTCTTTTGACAGGGGACTCAGAGCAACATTACTTTTGGGGTTTACTGGTATATTTAGATGGACCTTTCTGATAAGGCTTACTTAGTTTTAATCTTTCCTTCTCCTTTAAGCACTAGACAGCCTGTGGGACTTGAGATTCTGGTGTTTGCTGTTACTATAAACAATATAGCATCTGATGCCTGTTGTTATTAATGCTGTATTGATAATACTTGTTTTTTCTTTTCCATTTTCCCAGTGTTCTTATTACATGTCCCTCCCTTGTTGTGCCATTGGCTTATTGATTACTAGCCCTAACCACGCTCACTGATACAGTCTGGGTATATATTGTAATCAACCTATGAGTAAGAGCTTTGTCAGGAAACACGTAGGGCTATTGTGTATTTTACAGATGTTTGAGTAAAGGATTACAGTTATATTGTGTATTTGTGTCATTCTGTGAGTGGCAGAAACTGTTGTTGGTCTCCTCCTGAAGCGTCAGCTCTGGGGCATGTGCAGTAAGACTGGTGAGTGTTGCTCAATGAGTACACAGTATAAGATTTGTTATATTAAGTCTGCAGTATCTGTTGATGTTTCTCCCTCACCCAGTAGAATATTGAATAACACACTTCTCACCTGGGAACTCCACCAGCAGCCTGAGGATACTCGGTTCCTTTAGGGTTCCATGTTCCACCACACAGAGCAGCTCCATCCCTTTGTCCTTCACCATCGGAGTAAACTGAAAGCTTGACTCCACCTCAGAGCCACTAATTCTGTGAGTCTTAGACTTCTGCACAAATGTTCCGTTCATGAACCAACTGACAACAATGGATTCTGGGTAATACCCCCAGGCTCGGCAGGTCAGTGTCTGCTCCATGTCCTGGTGGAAGGGTTTGTTGGAGATGGACACAGACGGAGCAGCTGGTACAGGAGACAGAATAGTATTTACTCAATTAATCATTTAGAAATACAGTTATAGGAGCTCTTTGCTGCAAAGATTAAAGGCAATGCACCCTAAAATCACACAATGCCACATCCTAGTGAGTACAGTGCGGCACCAGCCCTTCAGCAATACAGCGAGACTTTCAGATAAATAAGTGGTGTTAATGCTCCGACTCTCAGGGACCCACAGACCACATACAGGTATGGGATCAGTTATCCAGAAATCTCCAAATTACGGAAAGACCAACTCCATTTTATCCAAATAATCAACATTTTAAAAAACGAATTTCCTTTTTCTGTGTAATAATAAAACAGTAGCTTGTACATGATCCCAACTAAGATATAATTAATCCTTATTGGAAGCAAAACCAGCCTATTGGGTTTATTTCATGTTTGTATGATTTTCTAGTAGACTTAAGGTATGAAGATTCAAATTACAGAAAGATCTGTTATCCAGAAAATATCAGGTACCAAGCATTCTGGATAACAGGTTCCATATGATGAGCTTTGTGTCCTATTCACTTTTGTTCAGCCGGAGATGTGAGGTTATTCTCTTTATTCCTCAAGCAAATAACTGGATTATGATTTCCTGGATCACTCTTGCAATATATATATATATATAACATTACTGGTGGTGTCCGCACTCAATTCCTTATGAGGCTGAGGTACATTTGTAGCACATCATTGTATCCGACGTTTCGGGCCCACCTGGGGAACTTTATCAAGGATATCCAAATAATATATATACATATATATCTACTCAAAGTTCCATCGGTACTCACCAGTCCAAAAGGCTTAGCCGAGTGCTAACCATAAGTATTAATAGTAGTCATCCACAAAAACAATCACGGCAACAGTAGACAAATGTGTTTCAGTACATCTTTAATATTGCATAGTGCATTGAATTTATATATATATATATATATAGAAATGTTAAACCCCAACCCCACACAAGAGACTGAATTGGTTTACTTAGCTAATGTTACTGAGGATGGGAATAAGATGACTATGTGTGACTATGTAGTTAAAAGATTTAAAGTAAAAAGTGATTATGACCCTATCAGTACTAATGCCTCTATTAAGACCTTTAACCAAATGCTTAACTTGGACATAACAGCATGGTATAAGATGAAAAATAGGCGAAGGGGGAACTTATCATTAAAATCCCTTAAATCCAACAAAGATATAATAATCAGAAAAGCGGACAAAAGGGGAGGTATAGTTGTACTAGACTATAAATACTATAAGGAAGAGTTTATGTCCCAATTGAGTGATATCACCAACTATGAAAAATGAATGTATGACCCCACTAATGCCTTTCATGATGAGTTAAAGGAAATACTGAAAGCTGGATTAAATGAAGGCTGGATTTCTAAAACGACGTTTGAATACTTTTTACCCAAATGTCTGTTTGGACCGGTTATTTATACTCTGCCCAAAATACACAAAAACATGCAATTCCCTCCAGGTAGACCGATCATCTCATCTAATGGTTCCCTTAATGAGAGATTGTTGAATTTGTTGACTATCATCTCCAGCCGTGTGTACAGCAAATAGGCAGCTACTTAAAGGACACTAGTGATTTTTTAAAAGTGATAAGAAGTATTGATATATTGATATACCCACATCTGAGTTTGTCTTGGTGACTATGGACTACAGAGTCTGTACACGTGTATTCTGCATGAATTGGGGAGAGAATCTGTTCGGGCAATTGATCACAGACAATGAGTATTATAAAGGGCCCCCATGTGAATTTATCTTGTCCCTGTTGCGCTTTATTCTATATAAGAACTACTTCAATTTTGAAAAACATACTTTCTGCAACGCACAGGGACAGCCATGGGATGGAAGATAGCCCCTACATATGCTAACACATGTATATATATGTATGAAATGAATGTATCCTGAGTTACGTTTTATTCAGAAGATATGGTGCCTTCTATAGGCATTACATCGATGACATTTTCTTTGTATGGTCTGGGCCCATTAAAGAGCTGGAGGGTTTAGTGGAACATTTAAACAGTATGGCTAGCCCAGTCAAACTGACATTAAACTATAATGTACATAGCATCGAGTTTGTGGATGGCAGACATGTATATATGTAAAACCCACAGACAGAACACGTTAGTACATTATCAGAGCAATCACCCTAGACTCCTATTAGACTCACTGTTGAGATCACAGTTGTTAAGAGTAATTAGCATTAACAGTGAGAAGAGAAAAAGAGTGTTGGATAAAGACACTATGTCACGGCCAGCACCCGATACCAGAACAAATGCCAAGCACCCTGGTCTCGGCTCGGCTTCACCAGTAGTGTGACCACCGTTGGGCTTCGGGAGGAGCCCTCAGTTTACTTGGGTGCCACCTGGACTTAACGAGGGGTACAAGGCGAGATGTTCTGGCTGGCGAAGGGGCACAGCTGTTTAGCAGAGTCTTTAGGCCGAAGGTCATGGTACAAAAGGTCAAGGCAAGCGGATGGTCAGACAGGCTGGGTCGAGGCGGGCAGATAGCAAGAATCGTCAAACAGGCAAAAAGGGTCAAAACCGGGTGATCAATCGAGGGGTTAAACTGAAGAGTAGTCGAAGCCGGCAAGGTCAGGATCCAGAAATCAGAATAGTCAAAATAGCCAGGCAGGGGTCAAAACAGGAATCAGACAGGTTCAGAAGGAATCAGACAAATAGCACAAGGCTCAGGAGCACCAGGAATACAATCCTATCACGGGCAATGACAACTGTGGGAATGCCCCTTTAATACTTTTGAATTTGGCGCCTTTCGTCAGCGCGCATGCGCCTTTAAATCCAGAAGTGCACATGCGCGCGCGCACTAGGAGAGAACCGGCACAGGAAGAACAGCGTGGCGCAGTGGCATCCCCGCAGAGGGGGCGGCAGGTGTCCCTGCCGTCCCCCCACTAGACCACCAGGGTGAGGTATTTTTATTACACACTATGTGTGAATAATTCCTGCTTAGGGCTTATCCTTATACTTTAATCAATGATGGTAAAGAATGGGCACTAAGCCTCAATCGAGAAAAAATCCTACTGGAGGAAAACACGGCCTATAAAAAGACGGATGAAAAACATATGTATTATGTAAGTCAGTACAGTGAATACTCAAGCCATATGCGAGAGTGTGTGTTGAAACATTGGGCATTGGTTAAAAGCGATGAGAATATGGCAAAAAAATGACCACACAGGCCCAAGTTTAGTTATCGAAGGGGGAGCTCACTGAAAGGAATTCTAAGCCCCTCAGATCCTACTGATAAATACTCCAATCCACAGGCACAGCATTTGCTATTACCACGACCGGGAGTCTACAGATGCGCAGGTTGCATAATGTGTAGCAGCCTTATATTGGGCACTTCTTACATCCAAACACAGGCAACTATACGATATCAACCATAGGACATGCACAACCACTTTAGTTGTATATATCATTAAATGCCCATGTGGGGTAATCTATTGTGGTAAAACAATTAGGGTGCTGAAAGAACGTGTAGGTTTGCACAGAGCGAGCATTAGGGCTGCCCTAGATCCTCAGAGAGAAGATAAAACAAAGGGTAAGAAACAAGACGTTGCCCAACAATTAGTGGGCAGACATTGGGCGGAAGCTAAACACAGTCCGGCAGCATTCAGGTGCATGCCAATAGAGCACGTGCCGGCCAAAACAAGAGGAGGTCACTGTGATAATGCCCTGTTGTAAAGAGAGGCCTTTTGTATCAGCTGGACTGTGTGGCACCTAAAGGACTTAATGGGCAACTAGCACTAAGTTGTTTTCTGACTTAAGAGACGTTTTCACCTTCAACACCGTCCCATGACAGATTTGAAATTATATTAAAGGATAAGTAAACATTTAAACTAAATGAACACTGGTTTTTATTCCAAGATATTAGGGATACATGTACTGTTAATATGAATGAATTGTGTTACAACAGCGCCACCTGCTGGTCAGTTTCCCACCAGTCTGACCAGCAAGTAGTCAAGGAAGTTGTCAGGAGAAAGAAAGAGGCTGATGTTCTTCTGCTTAGGAAAAAAAGTAAAAACCATTCTCAAACCTTTCCTAAGCAGAAGAACATCAGCCTCTTTCTTTCTCCTGACAACTTCCTTGACTACTTGCTGGTCAGACTGGTGGGAAACTGACCAGCAGGTGGCGCTGTTGTAACAAAATGTATACATATTAACAATACATGTATCCTTTAATATCTTGGAATAAAAAATAAATAAATAATGAATGTACATGACAACATTTCTTAGAATAGCCCCCTCATCAATTTTACATTCACTTATTTTAAAGGTTTACTTATCCTTTAACTACATTTGATTGAATGTATGTAAGCTGCATTGCTTTAAGCAAGCTATTGATACTGATATATATTGCTGTTTGTAAGCCATTGAAGTATATAGCATTTTTATATCTGTCATTACAGCAACAATTTAACGCGTTTGTATAAATTTACAGATTTTATGGACTTTCCTCGAATGGATACTTGTACATGGACACTTTTATTTCCCTTTATTTGGGCACATCTCCTGCTGACACAACAGTTATTTATATCTATACGAATGTTTGAATTGTTTGCAATGAGGTTATTTTCTTGGCACCAATTCTGAAAGGGATTTTAACACTTACCTGTACAAATGTCATTTATCCTTGATAAAGGCCCCAGTATGGTTGGAAATGCATTGTGAATAAAGCATGTCAATTTTGTTCACAATAAACAAGGAGTGCGGGTCCATTTGCTATGCTGTATTACAAGATTTGACCTATGCACCCATCTATATATTTCAAATCTGAAAAGAGTGCGTTCACTGTATGGACATTATATATATATATCTTGTACAGGACTCCAGGGGTGGGTCCTGGACAGCAGGTATATTTCCCCTTTATTCAGGTACCTGGAGGGGGCACAGCAGGGCTAATTACTGCAGCAGTGCAGGGGTTAAGAGAGCCCTGAGAGTTCAGGAAGGGGGTCGGTAGACACACGTGAGGTCGGCACCAGAGAAGTCTGTTTGGAAACTGCTCTCCTGACTGGGAGTTCAATGTTTTGCAAGACTACGTGAGCCTGATCCCTGAATGGGAAAATGAACTGTTTCATTTGTCAGTTTTGCTGAGCATGAAATCCAATGTTACTTTATGCTGAAAACTGTGTTCAAACTGCCATTTGTACCTGCTGAAGATCCAGCCTGTTTAAGTTTGACTACGAAATAAAAGGACATTTATACTACTATTGTGTTGTGGCCGTAGTACATGGGCGATCCCTCTCCCCCTGAACTTTACAATATATAGTGGATAATGTACCCCCTACTGCAATTTATAAAGATATTATGTTACCGAGGAGTTATGTTACAATATAAAAGCACGAGGCCGCAGGCCGAGTGCTTTTATACAGGTCACATAACTCCGAGGTGACTATAAATATCTTTATAAATTTTAAGTAGGGGGTACATTATTCATTATAATCTAAAGTTTCAGAGAGAGAAGAGACGTTGTGGAGGGGTGAGCCTGTGTGAGTGCTGAGGGAGAGAAGACTCCTGCACAGACTGACTGAGGCTTACCACGTGCTGGTGGGTGGAGGGACACTGTAGCAGGCAATTTTTCTGTCAGTCTCGTGAGCCAAGACCCCCACACTCTCCACACAGGGCAGTCACACAGTCCGACTCCAGCCAGTGAAGCCGAGGGAAGGGGGGCATGCCGGTGCAGCATAGCTGTTGTAATGTCCACACTCTGTCTCCCCACCCACCCAGTCTCCAAGACCGAAGAGTAACAGGGTGTGGGAGGGGCAGACGGAGTAGTTGGAGGGGGGAGCAGAAGAGGGAGAGAGGTGCTGATCGTTCCCCTGTTGATTTTTTTACAGAGAACAAGACTCTCTGCTGCTGCTGCTCTTAGAGAGCCATCTTGTAGCAAGGCTATTTAGAAGCCCGACCACTGTGTCAGGCTGCAGCAGTCACTAAACAAGCGACGCTGCTCTTAACTAGAGGGAGCGGGAATTAGCGACGTATAAGGTCAAAACCCGCCTCCTTAGACGTCATTCAGCGTCTGACATCGCCGCTCCCAGGGGCTTAGAGTTTTGGCTCTGGGTAAAGGAGGAGTATTCCCTGCTGCGTGAGTACGATTTAATTCTGGCAGTCGGAAGGGAAGGGGGCAAGAGCAGAGTTACAGTATAACTGCAGGGAGACGGAAGTGCTGAGCATCGGCGGAAGTGCTGACCCAAATAAACAGCGCGTTCCGACGTCAGAACGCGCCGTTCATAGAGATATAATTTACAGTCTGGTCCCATAGGGAAGTGACCAGACTGTAGATTATATATATATATATCTAAATATTCATTCTCTTATAAAGGCACATTTTCTTGTGAGTAAGCGACTGGCGAAAGACTTTGGGTAAATGTTTCGTTATTTTCTTAAAGGAAAACTATAGCCCCAAAATGAATACTTAAGCAACAGATAGTTTATATCAAATTGAATGACATATTAAAGAATCTTACCAAACTGGAATATATATTTACATAAATATTGCCCTTTTACATCTCTTGCCTTGAACCACCATTTCGTGACTCTATCTGTGCTGCCTCAGAGATCACCTGACCAGAAATACTACAACACTAACTGTAACAGGAACAAGTGAGGAAGCAAAAGGCAGAACTCTGTCTGTTAATTGGCTCATGTGACCTTACATGTGGTTTGTATGTGTGCACAGTGAATCTTACGATCTCAGGGGGCGGCCCTTATTTTTTAAAATGGCAATTTTCTATTTATGATTACCCAATGGCACATACTACTAAAAAAGTGTATTATTATGATAATGGTTCATTTACATGAAGCAGGGTTTTACACATGAGCTGTTTTACTCAGTATCTTTTAATAGAGACCTACATTGTTTGGGGGTATAGTTTTCCTTTAATATGAACTACTGGGACAGTATAGAGATATTATTTATGCAATTATATAGAATGTAATATTTTAGAGACACAGAATATTTACTAAAAAATAGATATATAACTGCATTTACAGTTTGTGTTTATGGTATTATGGTATTTTCCTTTTCACTTACAAATTTCTGTCAACAGATCTTCCAACCCAGATTCTAAGTGATCCAGGGACATGTCAGCTATAAATGGGATTCCCTACCAATAGAGGGGGAATGAGTGATTCATTGGTGGAGAGGAAAGGAGATCTCATCATCAGCATAGGAAGGGGTTCTTTACTGTAAGGACAGTCAGGTTATGGAATTCCCTACCAAGAGAGGGTGAATGAGTGATTCATTGGTGGGGAGGAAAGGAGATCTCACCATCAGTATAGGAAGGGGTTCTTTACTGTAAGGGCAGTCAGGTTATGGGATTCCCTACCAAGTGAGGGGAATGAGTGATTCATTGGTGGAAGGAAAGGAGATCTCACCATCAGCATAGGAAGGGGTTCTTTACTATAAGGACAGTCAGGTTATGGGATTCCCTACCAAGAGAGGGGAATGAGTGATTCATTGGTGGGGAGGAAAGGAGATCTCACCATCAGCATAGGAAGGGGTTCTTTACTGTAAGGACAGTCAGGTTATGGGATTCCCTACCAAGAGAGGGGAATGAGTGATTCATTGGTGGGGAGGAAAGGAGATCTCACCATCAGCATAGGAAGGGGTTCTTTACTGTAAGGACAGTCAGGTTATGGGATTCCCTACCAAGAGAGGGGAATGAGTGATTCATTGGTGGGAGGAAAGGAGATCTCACCATCAGCATAGGAAGGGGTTCTTTACTGTAAGGGCAGTCAGGTTATGGGATTCCCTACCAAGAGAGGGGGAATGAGAGATTCATTGGTGGGGAGGAAAGGAGATCTCACTATCAGCATAGGAAGGGGTTCTTTACTGTAAGGACAGTCAGGTTATGGGATTCCCTAACAAAAGAGGGGGAATGAGTGATTCAAGGATGGGGGGGTCTCATCATCAGTATAAGTTACTTTACTATAATAATAATAGATGCTATTAATGGTACTTTTTGTATAACTAGGCCATCATTACCTCCATATACCAACTTGAATCCTTCCTGGAGAGGGACAGAGAGAGACCCATGTTGGACCCACCAGTAGAAGGTCTGGTTCCGGTTCTCCTTGGTGGGTACAATGGTGAGTGTGCTGTTGACTCGGTATGTACCATCTGCATTTCTCTGGGGGGTGAGCAAAGTTCCACCAGGGAGTATCTCCCCCTCTCGGAGCCACTTAACATCAATGTCCAGGGGGTAGAAGCCGGTGATGAAGACACTCAGGATGCTCTCCTTATCCTCAATTACAACATTGTCAGTTATATTGATACTGGGGGGCGCTGTAGGGAAAGACAAAGGAAAGATTTCTATCAATGTAACAAATGAATATGTATCAGCTGATGTGATTGGAGCAGGAGCAGCAGGAAATTATATCATATTAGACGTTGTTTGTTACAATATATTTAGTTCCTACATCACTTACAGCAAATTTATATAATAAATATATAATTCTCTATAAAATGTGACCCAAGATTTCATAGTAAAACTAAATTCTCACCTTGAATATCGAGTCGGACTTCCTTCTCTTTCCTTTCAGAACCGTAACCCACAGAACATTTGTACAGCCCCCCGTCTGATATCTGCACATTAGTGAGAGACAGGGAGGCGACCCCATCCTTTGTCCTGTCTTTGTTTAGGGACATCCTGGGGTTTGGGGTCCCCTCTGTACCAGGGTACCTGAGAATCTCCTTATCCCGAAAGTACCACAATATTGTGAGAAGTTTGGGGTCCTCTGATCGTCTGTTTACACGGAAAATGCAGGGGATGGAGGTGTCTGTTCCCACTGTGGCTCTATGGTAGGGAGCAACTGTCAGTTCCAGAGCAGATTCTGTAATAAAGAGAACAGAACCATCAGGGGAGAGGGATCAGACAGTTCACCCGAAATAAAGACTAGGGATGGGCGAATTTGACCCGTTTCGCCAAAAATTCGCCGCCGGCGAAATGTCGCCGACGCCCATTAAAGTCTATGGGCGTCAAAAAAAATTTGTCGCGTGACGAAATTATTTTTTTTTTGACGCACATCTCCATACAAGTCTATGGGCGTCATTTTTTCGGCGAAACAAGGCGAAAAAATTCGCCCATCCCTAATAAAGACTTTTCCCAATTACTTTCTATTTGTGACGGTTTTTCAAAGAAGTTTTCTCCATCTTATGTTGAAACCTGTGAATTCAAAGCGAGTGTCGCATGTGACTAAGGGGCAGATTTACTAAGCGTCGAATATCGAGGGTTAATTAACCCTCGATATTCGACTAGGAACAAAAATTGTTCGACTTCGAATATCGAAGTCGAACGATTTAGCGCTAATACTTAGATCGAACGATCAAAGGATTATTCGTTCGATCGAACGATTAAATCCTTCGAATCGAACGATTCAAAGGATTTTAATACAATGATCGAACGAATATCCTTCAATCAAAAAAAACATAGGCAAGCCTATGGGGACCTTCCCCATAGGCTAACATTAAGTTCGGTAGCTTTTAGCTGCCGAACTAGGGGGTCGAAGTTTTTCTTAAAGAGACAGTACTTCAATTATCGAACAATCGAATAGTCAAACGATTTTTAGTTCGAATCGTTCAATTCGTAGTCAAAGTCGTAGTCGAAGGTCGAACTAGCCCATTCGATGGTCGAAGTAGCCAAAAAAACACTTCGAAATTCGAAGTTTTTTTTATTCGAATCCTTCACTCGAGCTTTGTAAATGTGCCCCTAAGTGTTAAGCAGCGTTAAAACCTTAAGGCGTTGGTGTTTGCTGTGCATGCTGGGAGTGCTGGGTGCAAGAAGGGTTTAAGTGCAAATAACTGACTGCTGTGTGTTCTGTGAGTTTTCTGACTGAGACAAACAGCTTTTTCTTTTCTCTCTTTGGGGTAAACTCATAGATACATTGAGTGCATTTATTTTCTGTTGTGTTTTAGCTTTAGAGTTTCTAAGGGGGACATTTTTTAAAAATAGTTAATAAGGGGTTGTTATTTTACTGCTGGTAGAAAACAGCATTTTTTTCCAACCCCTTCTTATACCTATCTAATGTATCAGCCTGTACCCCTGATTCACTTCCCAGCTCTCCCTGTAACACCCCTTTCCCTCCTCTAATCTCATTGGCTCCCTCCTGTCTGCTGGGAGGAGCTACTGGTGAATAAAGCTTCCGACCCTTCCTTGTACCTATCTAATGTATCAGCCTGTACAACTGATTCACTTCCCAGCTCTCCCTGTAACACCCCTTTCCCTCCTCTAATCTCATTGGCTCCCTCCTGTCTGCTGGGAGGAGCTACTGGTGAATAAAGCATCCGACCCTTCCTTGTACCTATCTAATGTATCAGCCTGTACCACTGATTCACTTCCCAGCTCTCCCTGTAACACCCCTTTCCCTCCTCTAATCTCATTGGCTCCATCCTGTCTGCTGGGAGCAGCTACTGGTGAATAAAGCATCCGACCCTTCCTTATACCTATCTAATGTATCAGCCTGTACCCCTGATTCACTTCCCAGCTCTCCCTGTAACACCCCTTTCCCTCCTCTAATCTCATTGGCTCCCTCCTGTCTGCTGGGAGGAGCTACTGGTGAATAAAGGATCCGACCCTTCCTTGTACCTATCTAATGTATCAGCCTGTACCACTGATTCACTTCCCAGCTCTCCCTGTAACACCCCTTTCCCTCCTCTAATCTCATTGGCTCCCTCCTGTCTGCTGGGAGGAGCTACTGGTGAATAAAGGATCCGACCCTTCCTTGTACCTATCTAATGTATCAGCCTGTACCACTGATTCACTTCCCAGCTCTCCCTGTAACACCCCTTTCCCAATATTTAGCTGGAACCTCTTTTTTTCTAATCGGAATGGGTGACCTTGTGTCAGCTGGAAAGACCTACTGGTAAATAAATCATTAGAGAGATTATTATATGATCCCCTTATAGATTTATACATATTTATCATATAGTGCTCTATACAGTGGAAGAATGACCCCTCCTCCCGTGACTCTCTGCCCCATTTAATACAAGTCAAGACCTTATTTGCCCTTGATGCTGCTGACTGGCATTACTTGCTACAGACAAGTTTATTATCTACAAGGACTCCAAGCTCCGTCTCCATTATGGATTTGCCTAGTGCAGTCCCATTAAGGGTATAAGTGGATATTGTTACATCCCAGGTGCAGGACTTTACATTTATCAACATTGAATCTCATTTGCCACTTAGCTGCCCAGATTGCCAGTTAGTCAAGATCCTGTTGCAAGTGCCACATCCTGGATGGAATTAATTGGGCTGATAATTTTGTCTCATCTGCAAACACTGATACATTACTTACAACACCCTCCCCTAAGTCATTAATGAACAAGTTAAATAAAAGTGGCCCCAATACCGAGCCCTGAGGGACCCCACTAAGAACCTTACTCCAAGTAGAGAATGTCCTATTAACAACCACCCTCTGTACCCGATCCTGTAGCCAGTTTCCTATCCATGGGCAAACGACTTCATTAAGCCCAACAGACCTTAGTTTAGAAAGCAGTCGTTTGTGGGGCACAGTATCAAACACTTTGGCAAAATCCAAATAGATCTACTGCCCCCCCCCACTGTCCAGAATCTTACTTACCTCATCATAAAAAGCAATCAAATTAGTCTGACATGACCTATCCTTCATAAAGCCATGCTGATTGTTGCTCATAATGACATTCATTAGGACAACATTTTGAATGTGATCCCTTAACAAGCCTTCAAATAATTTGCCCACCACAGATGTCAGACTTACTGGCCTATAATTGCCAGGCTGAGATCGTAATCCCTTTTTAAATATTGGAATAACATCAGCTTTTCTCCAATCCATAGGCACTATACCAGATGAAAGTGAATCTGAGAAAATCAGAAATAGGGGCTGGTCTAAAACTGAATTAAGCTCTTTTAGAACCCGGGATGTATGCCATCAGGCCCTGGAGCCTTGTTTAATTTTTATTAAAGGGGACATACAGCATACATTTTCACAATGCATCAAACCATTTCAAATAATGTAAAATAGAAGAAATCATATTTATTTTTATACCTTTTGCATCAAAAAAGTCTGTATTTGCTTGAAAACTGTTCTCAGCCCCTCCCCCTTTGCAACTTCCTGTCTCAGACTGTTCAGTATCTGAGCTGCAGCAGCCAATGAGGGAGAAGTGGGTGTGTCTGTTATGTCTCTCTCAGTCCTTCCCTGCAGACTTCTGTTAACCCTTCCTGCTGGTTTTCCCTTCCCTGCTCCTTTTTCTCCCTCTTTGTCCTATTTATTTAACTCCCTCTCTGCCCTGTTTGTTTTCCTCCCCCTCCCTTCACTGCTTGTTCCTTTCTCTTGCCCTGCATTAATTGTGGAAAAGAAAGAAAAGCAAACTTCTGTATAAATAAAACATAATCTGCTGCTAAATGTATTTTATTCTCTTCTGGGGACAATGTGTATGAGCAGTTAGTGTAAGTACCATAGTCATGTTATACCCAGTATTATGTTGTATACAAACCGCAATCAGCGTCTTTTGGGTTTTCCTTTGTAACTCCCTGCATCTGTTATTATATGTTATACAATTCCATCAGCTGCATTTATTCCCTTGCAACTCCCTGCATCTTCCTATAAATTGTTCCAGAACAGCTGCATTTCCCCTTCCAACTCCCTGCACCTGATAATAAACTGTTCCACAACAGCTGTATTTCCCCTTACAACTCCCTGCACCTGATCATAAACTGCTCCACAACAGCTGCATTTCTCCTTGCAACTCCCTGCACCTGATTATAAATTGTTCCATAAAAGCTGCATTTCCCCTTCCAACTCCCTGCACCTTCCTATAAATTGTTCCATAACAGCTGCATTTCCCCTTGCAACTCCCTGCACCTCCCTATAAATTGTTCCATAACAGCTGCATTTCCCCTTGCAACTCCCTGCACCTCCCTATAAATTGTCCACAACTGCGGAATTTCACAATAGCTGCATTCTCCTTGCAACTCCCTGCACCTGATCATAAATTGTTCCAGAACAGCTGCATTGCCCATTGCAACTCCCTGCACCTGATCATATATCAATATGAAGGAAAACAAGCCTACAGCTGCTGTTCTGCAATATCATAGCAGTAAATACTAATGGACACTGTTTGTATAAGTGTTATAATGTAATAGAGGCAGGGAGTTGCACAGTGTATAACAATATATTATGGACTATAGATTATGTCCAGTTGGGCAGGTACATTAGTGTTTGATGCCTATTTACTATGGAACACAGGAGCATACTGTAGTACTTTAAATACAAGAAAATATTACTATTAGATTACCATTACAGTTTGTATTAACCTTCACATATATTGCTTTATGTTGAGCATTTAAGGTATATTGATACAAGTGAATGATCAGGCAGCAGCATAAGACAGTTATGTGCAGGCTGGAAACACACAGGGCAGAGGGGAGGAGGGGAGGAGTTTGACTGCTGCAGCTCAGGAGTTCAGCCTGTCAGTCAGTGCTGTGACCACTTCCTGTGAGAGAATGAACAGACACTCCCACTCTTGATTTCAGCCTAGACACTGAGCAGAGAGGTTCTCAATGCAGCTCTGTTATAATGACAGTTCTAGGAGGTAAAATGCTTTCAAAACGTTTTTCTTTCTGCATCATTACATGTTTTGAGGAAGGATGAGTAATATATCTGAATATGAAGGTTATATGAAATGCCCTCTTTAAAGCTTTATGAATCATATCCTGAGTCAGCCACTGACTAGATTGAGCTGAGCCATCAGTGCAGTTATAAAGTGAGCCTGGGAACTCACACTCCTCTATTGTATACACTGAAGAAAAGAACTGATTTAACACATTTGCCTTATCTGTATCTGTTACAACCATACTGGTACCATTATTTAATGGAGCAACACTCTCAACCTGCATCTTTTTACTATTAATATATTTAAAAAACTTTTTAGGGTTAGTTTTCACCTCCACCGCAATTAACTCTTCATTTCTTTTCTTAGCCTTCCGGATTGCTGATTTACAAAATTTATTACAGTGTTTATATTCATTAAATGCAGCTTCAGTCCCTACAGATTTGTAGTTATTAAATGCCTTTCTCTTCTTTCCCATTAACTTCTTTACTTCTATATTAAGCCACACAGGATGATTCTTAGAGCTTCTACTTGTCCTTAAGGGAATAAATTGAGAACAGTAATGATTTAATATCAGGTTAGATGAGATAGTGGGCAAAGAAAGGGAAAAAGGGGGAGGAGATTTGGCTGGGGATACTGTTAAGGACAGGGAGGACCACATGTCATATGTTCAATATGGTGCCAGTATTAAATGTATGTTTACAAATGCAACGAGTCTGACTGGTAAAATGGGAGAACTGGAGGTGCTGGAGAGAAAATATGATGTGATTGGCTGAAACATGGCTGAATGAGTCACATGACTGGGCAGTTAATATCAGTGGCTATACTTTGTTTCGGAGGGATAGAGGCAATAGAAAAGGAGGAGGGGTATGTCTGTATGTTAGGCAGGATTTAAATCTAATATAAAGGAGGAGGTTATGTTAGAAAATGAGGGGGCAGAAGTCTTATGGGTGAAGTTCTTCACCAATTGTAAAGAGTCCAGCAAATTAATTGTAGGCGTCGCTATAGACCCCCTAATGTAAGTGACGAGGAGGAGGCGAAGCTCCTGATGCAAATAGAAAAGGCTGCTAGTTTGGGGAAAGTAATGATAATGGGGGATTTTAATTACCCAGATATTGACTGGAGCAACATTACTGCCAGATCAGTTAATGGGAACAAGTTTATAAACTGTTACATGACAATTTTATGGCACAGGTTGTTGAGGAGCCAATCAGAAAAAATGCTATTCTGGATCTAGTGATCTCTAATGTGGTACCAGTATTAAATGTATGTTTACAAATGCAAGAAGTCTGACTGGTAAAATGGGAGAGCTGGAGGTGCTGGTGTTGGAAGGAAAACATGATGTGATTGGTGTGGCCGAAACATGGCTGAATGAGTCACATGACTGGGCAGTAAATATCAGGGGCTATACTTTGTTTCCCAGGGACAGAGGCAATAGAAAAAGCTCATATAAAGGAGGAGGTTATGTTAGAAAATGAGGGGGCAGAATTCTTATGGGTGGAGTTCACCAATTGTAAAGATTCCAGCAAATTAATTGTAGGAGTCGCTATAGACCCCCTAATGTAAGTGACGAGGAGGAGGCGAAGCTCCTGATGCAAATAGAAAAGGCTGCTAGTTTGGGTAAAGTAATGATAATGGGGGATTTTAATTAGCCAGATATTGACTGGAGCAACGGTACTGCTAGATCAGTTAATGGGAACAAGTTTATAAACTGTTACATGACAATTTTTTAGCACAGGTTGTTGAGGAGCCAACCAAAAAAAATGCTATTCTGGATCTAGTGATCTCTAATGAGCCAGAACTTATAGCAAATGTGCAAGTCATTGAACCCCTGGGTAATAGTGACCATAATGTTATATCTTTTAATGTCTGGTGCAAAAAACAAAAATATACTGGGGCAACAAAAAACACGAATTTTGGAAAAGCTAATTTTAGTGCCTTGAGGGCTGCCCTACAGAGTATTGATTGGGGCATTAGGTTTTTAGCTAAAAACACAGAACAGAAATGGTTGTCCTTTAAAATGATATTAAATCATTACTGTTCTCAATTTATTCCCTTAAGGACAAGTAGAAGCTCTAAGAATCATCCTGTGTGGCTTAATATAGAAGTAAAGAAGTTAATGGGAAAGAAGAGAAAGGCATTTAATAACTACAAATCTGTAGGGACAGAAGCTGCATTTAATGAATATAAACACTGTTGTAAATGTTGTAAATCAGCAATCCGGAAGGCTAAGAAAAGAAATGAAGAGTTAATTGCGGTGGAGGTGAAAACTAACCCTAAAAAGTTTTTTAAATATATTAATAGTAAAAAGATGCAGGTTGAGAGTGTTGCTCCATTAAATAATGGTACCAGTATGGTTGTAACAGATACAGATAAGGCAAATGTGTTAAATCAGTTCTTTTCTTCAGTGTATACAATAGAGGAGTGTGAGTTCCCAGGCTCACTTAATAACTGCACTAATGGCTCAGCTCAATCTAGTCAGTGACTGACTCAGGATATGATTCATAAAGCTTTAATACAAATTAATGTAAACAAGGCTCCAGGGCCTGATGGCATACACCCCCGGGTTCTAAGAGAGCTTAGTTCAGTTTTAGACCAGCCCTTATTTCTGATTTTCTCAGATTCACTGTCATCTGGTATGGTGACTATGGATTGGAGAAAAGCTGATGTTATTCCAATATTTAAAAAGGGATTACAATCTCAGCCTGGCAATTATAGGCCAGTAAGCTTGACATCTGTGGTAGGCAAATTATTTGAAGGCTTGTTAAGGGATCACATTCAAAATGTTGTCCTAATGAATGTCATTATGAGCAACAATCAGCATGGCTTTATGAAGGATAGGTCATGTCAGACGAATTTGAATGCTTTTTATGATGTGGTAAGTAAGATTCTGGACAGTGGGGGGCAGTAGATCTATTTGGATTTTGCCAAAGCGTTTGATACTGTGCCCCACAAACAACTGATTTCTAAACTAAGGTCTGTTGGGCTTAATGAAGTCGTTTGCACATGGATAGGAAACTGGCTACAGGATCGGGTACAGAGGGTGGTTGTTAATGGGACATTCTCTACTTGGAGTAAGGTTCTTAGTTGGGTCCCCCAGGGCTCAGTATTGGGTCCACTTTTATTTAACTTGTTCATTAATGACTTAGGGGAGGGTGTTGTAAGTAATGTATCAGTGTTTGCAGATGAGACAAAATTATCCGCCCAATTAATTCCATCCAGGATGTGGCACTTGCAACAGGATCTTGACAAACTGGCAATCTGGGCAGCTAAGTGGCAAATGAGATTCAATGTTGATAAATTTACTCATCTCTATATACTCACCCACTCGCTTACTACACTCCTCTACTGGCCTACTACTGAACTCTTCTCTCACTACCTCCTCACATTATCACATTCAAGACTTTGCAAGGGCTTTTGCTCTGGAACGCTCTCCCACGGTCTGTCCGACTTTCTCCCAACCTTTCTGCTTTCAAGAAATCTCTGAAAACGCACTTCTTTCGAGAAGCCTCCCCTCACTCTGCTTAACTACCAAATGCCACACCACATACGAAACCACATTTCTTACCACTTAATTCGATCTTGCCCACTCCCACACCTTGTATATTACTCCCTTCCCTTTAGACTGTATGCCTATGCATAGGGCCTTCCTCACCTTTTTGTACCTGTATTAATTGTGATGTTTGTTACTCCATATGTTCTATGTATGTAATTCATATGATGTAGTTGTATAATCACATTTACTTTACAGTGCTACACAATATGTTGGCACTATATAAATACATGTTAATAATAATAAGAAGAAACCTGACTGTATGCAGTGAAATTCTCCCTTCATTTACTGCTGTGGATAGGAATTGTCAGATGGTCCCTAAATAATGAGCAGGGAAACAATCATACTTATGAACAGCAGGGGGAGCCCCCGCCTTACTTACCAGCCATGCAGAACTCAAGCAGCTTTGTTTATGATGATCCCTAAGCAGCCCAGACCACACTGAGCATGTGCAGGGTCAGGGTCAGGCAAAGATATTTAACAAAGTTACAAGATGACAGTCCCCTGTGGCCAACTTTGAAAGCATAAATCATTTGTTTGATTAGGCTTGTGGTGCAGTAAGTTCATGTTTATGTTTAGTATACAAAATACAGCATTTCTAGCCTTATTCTATTTTACACTTTCCTTGTCCTTTAATGGGACTGCACTAGGCAAATCCATTATGGAGACGGAGCTTGGAGTCCTTGTAGATAATAAACTTGTCTGTAGCAAGTAATGCCAGTCAGCAGCATCAAGGGCAAATAAGGTCTTGACTTGTATTAAATGGGGCAGAGAGTCACGGGAGGAGGGGGTCCCACTGTATAGAGCACTGGTAAGGCCCCATCTAGAATATGCCGTACAGTTTTGGTCTCCATCACTCAAACAGGACATTATTGTATTAGAGAGGGGACAGAGAAGGGCAACTAAGCTGGTAAAGGGAAAATCTTAGCTATGAGGAAAGACTGGCCAAATTGGGGATGTTCACTCAGGAGAAGAGGCGTTTAAGGGGAGATATGATAACTATGTATAAATATATAAGGGGATCATATAATAATCTCTCTAATGATTTATTTACCAATAGGTCTTTCCAGCTGACACAAGGTCACCCATTCCGATTAGAAGAAAAGAGGTTCCGCCTAAATATTCGGAAAGGGGCTTGTTACAGTGAGAGCTGTGAAGATGTGGAATTGTCTCCCTGAATCAGGGGTACAGGCTGATACATTAGATAGGTACAAGGAAGGGTCGGATGCTTTATTCACCAGTAGCTCCTCCCAGCAGACAGGAGGGAGCCAATGAGATTAGAGGAGGGAAAGGGGTGTTACAGGGAGAGCTGGGAAGTGAATCAGGGGTACAGGCTGATACATTAGATAGGTACAAGGAAGGGTTGGATGCTTTATTCACCAGTAGCTCCTCCCAGCAAACAGGAGGGAGCCAATGAGATTAGAGGAGGGAAAGGGGTGTTACAGGTGGAGCTGGGAAGTGAATCAGGGGTACAGGCTGATACATTAGATAGGTACAAGGAAGGGTCAGATGCTTTATTCACCAGTAGTTCCTCCCAGCAGACAGGAGGGAGCCAATGAGATTAGAGGAGGGAAAGGGGTGTTACAGGGAGAGCTGGGAAGTGAATCAGGGGTACAGGCTGATACATTAGATAGGTATAAGAAGGGGTTGGATGGTGTTTAGCAAGTGAGGGAATACAGGGATATGGGAAATAGCTCATAGTACAAGTTGATCCAGGGACTGGTCCGATTGCCATTTTGGAGTCAGGAAAGAATTTTTCCCCCTCTAAGGCAAATTGGAGAGGCTTCAGATGGGTTTTTTGCCTTCCTCTGGATCAACTGGCAGATAGGTAGTTAATAAAAAAAAAAAAAAAGGTTGAACTCAATGGACATGTGTCTTTTTTCAACCTTACTTACTATGTTACTAATGAGCCAGAACTTATAGCAAATTTGCAAGTCATTGAACCCCTGGGTAATAGTGACCATAATGTTATATCATTTAATGTCTGGTGCAAATATATACTGGGGCAACAAAAACCAGGAATTTTGGAAAAGCTAATTTTAGTGCCTTGAGGGCTGCCCTACAGAGTATTGATTGGGGCATTAAGATTTCAGCTAAAAACACAGAACAGAAATGGTTGTTAAATCATTACTCTTCTCAATTTATTCCTTTAAGGAGTAAATGTAGAAGTTCTAAACATCACCCTGTGTGGCTTAATATAAAAGTAAAAAAGTTAATATGAAAGAAGAGAAATGCATTTAAAAACTACAAATCTGTTGGGACAGAAGCTGCATATTCTGACTCCAATTGCTGAGATAATGGCTGAATCCAGTGAGACCTCCGTGCTGGGCCTGTATGGAGCTGGAACAACCACTGAGGACAATCTTTAGCAGATACTCACTGAACTCACCAGGGACTTGTAGTCCACAAAGCTGCTTTATTTGAGGTGGATGGACACATGTAGCAGTGGATGAATAAGTGCTGCAGGTCAAAAAGAATATTTCCTTCCTAACCTCTGAGTTGTAGCTCCTCCCTCATGGAAGGCAGGAACACAAGAGCATGATGGGAGGAAATGACATCACACATAAGGAGAAGGGAATGGGAGTGTTAACAGCTTGCAATACAGCCTTGGTCAGCAGGTGGCAGCATAACAATGGGTATGTATACATAAGCAATTAAACATATATATATTCTAACCCTGATAACTTTAACTGCTGGGGCAGCACACTCCCCGTCTGATATTTTTAGATACCACTATATTATAATAAACATAACGGCAGTTATGAAAATGCAAAATAAACATTGAGCAGTTTTGCTTGAAGATCTTTCCTGTGATCTGAAAAACAAAGAGGAAAACAGGCATGCAATGCAATAAACATGGAATTGTAAAATAACCCAATGTCCTTAGTAGGAAATTGGTGGGAGTCTCTTGCTTTAAGTGTTGAAGCAAATCAGAGTTCAATCCCAAAGGGTAAGATCAAAACAACAAGTTAAGTGATGGGCCCATTGAAAGTCTTTGTGGCACCATCCTTAGCAATTTTTGTGACAAGGGTTGAAACTTCAGGATGAATCTCAAAGTCTCTGTCTGGATCCAAGAGACCGAAGATATCTGCAGAAGTTGTAGATTCTGAGTGATCCTTGAGGTAGACCACAACTGCTATGGCCTCAGTAGATGCATCTGAGAAAACATGGATCTCTCTCTCTCCTGGTTGTCAGCAAGAGAATTTGAAGTATAGCACCTAGGTATGTGAATCTCTTCCAGGGCCTTTAAAGAATGCTTCCATGACTCCCATTTTGATTGCTTATCAAATGGTAAGGGAGTGTCCCAGTCCTTAACAGTCCCTGATAGCTGGCTTAGCAAGGATTTACCTTGTATTGTGATGGGTGCTACAAACCCCAGTGGGTCATACAGGCTGTTCACTATTGATAGGACACCACGTCTGGTAAATGGCTTATCTGCCATGGTAACCTGGAAGCCAAATGTGTCATGCAATAAGTCCCATCTTAGGCCAAGGCTTCTCTGAATGGGTGGCTCATCTGTTCCCAAATGTAAGTCTTTAAATTCTGAGGCATGATCATCAGACTGGAAGGCTTTCACTACAGCTGTACTGTTTGAAGCAATCTTGTGGAGTCTGAGGTTCGCCTCAGAAAGCATACATTGTGTCCTTCTGAGTAAGTCAATAGCCTCTTCGTCTGTTGGTAAAGATTTAAGGCTGTCATCCACATAGAAGTCTCTCTCCACAAAGTGTTGAACATCTGCACCATACTCACATTTACCTTCATGAGCAGTTCTTCTTAGACCATATGTAGCAACAGCAAGTGATGGACTGTTACCGAAGACATGCACTTTCATGCGGTATTCCATTACTTCGCTGTTGATGTCATTGTTGCAGTGCCAGAGGAATCTGAGAAAGTTTCTGTGGTCCTTTCGTACGATAAAACAATGGAACATCTGCTGGATATTGGCTGTGATTGCAACTGGCTCCCTTCTGAACCTCATAAGTACTCCTATAAGGTTGTTAGTTAGGTTAGGACCAGTGAGAAGAACATCATTGAGAGAAGTACCTTGATATTTGGCACTAGAGTTGAATACCACCCTGATTTGTTTTGGTTTGCGTGGGTGATACACGCCAAAGGAAGTTAGGTACCAGCATTCATCGTGTTCTTGTAGTGGTGGGGCTGGTTCAGCATGATCATTGTCAAATATTTTCTTCATAAAGGCAATAAAATGTTCTTTCATTTCAGGCTTGCTTTTAAGTGTTCTCTGCAGTGAGGCAAATCTGGACATGGCTTGCTCATGATTGTTTGGAAGTTTGGTTCTTGTAGAGTAGAATGGCAAGGATGCAACCCAACTGTTAGAGTTGTCTTTAAAGAATTCAGTGTCCATAATTTTTATGAACTTCTTGTCCTCAATGGAAGGTGCAATTTTGTTATCATCACTTGTAGTATGAAACACTGTATCCCCAAAGTTGTCATCACAGAAGATGGGAGTGACACTGGATACTGGGATCATATACTTAGGATTCTCCTTTACCTCAAAATGATGTGGGCATGGTGTGAAGTGAGTTGCTTGTCCACTTTGCAATACATGAGTTTTAAAGGAGTCAACTTCAGATGGTCTGTGCATTTTGTCTAGACAAACATCGCCCACTATTACCCAGCCTAGGTCAAGTATTTGCGCATAGGGAGCATCGTGAGGACCATTGCACTGTTGCCATACCTTATGGACTCTCAGAATGTCTCTTCCCAACAAGAGCAGGACTTCAGCATCCCTTTCAATGGCAGGAATCTGACTGGCGAGGTGCCTTAAATGGGGTTTGTGGCATGCAGCTTCTGGTGTGGGAATCTCTTCCTTGTTATTAGGTATCTCATCACATTCAATTAGTGTAGGTAAAGGCAGATGAATGTTACCTTTAATTGAGGAGATAATGTACCCATTAGCCCTCCTGCCCAGAGTCTCTATATGACCAGCACAGGTATTAAGGGTATAGGGTACTGCATCTCCCTTGATGTTGAAAATCTCAAAGAACTGTGGTCTTGCCAAAGAGCTGTTGCTTTGGTCATCAAGCATAGCATAAGTCTTTATTGCTTTCTCCAGTCGACCTTCAGGATATACCTGGACTAGGCATACCTTGGCACAGCATTTGGGACTATAGCCTTCTCCGCAGACTTCAGTACATGAAGTTGAAATCTTTGTTGAAGCAGGAACATATCCTTGTTCCTCCCCGACATGATTTGAGATGGGGGTTGGAGACTGTGGACTATCAGGAAGAGGTGTTGGATGCATTGCTGCAATATGCTTGTCACTGCTGCAGTCAGTACACTTAATAACAGTCTTACAGTCCTTAGCAATATGGTCTGAGGAGGCACAGCACTTATAGCAGACCCCAAACTTCTGAAGAAGCTCCTTGCGCTCCTGTAAAGACTTTGCCCTGAACCCACGACATTTCTTAAGTGGATGTGGTTTCTTGTGAATTGGACACTGATGGTTGGGATCCTCGGTTTTCCCAGCGGAAGTTTTGTCAGCTAAAGAGTTTGTAGCAGGAGGGATGTCTGTCTTTCTAACAGACACGGTGCCATGCAAGTCTCTGTGTTTAGTAGCTGTGTTGTCATGCCATGCAGATGATGAGGCAGAAAGGTTGGGTTCACTAAAGCTGAAGCTGAAGCTTGGATCAATCCTGACCCAGGCATAGTTGCTGATGAATTTGCAAAATTATGAGAATGGAGGGAAGGATACATTATATTGTTTCTTGTACCTTGAACCCGCTGTGGCCCACTTCTCTTGCAGCCCATATGGTAGCTTCAATACTACTGGGTTCACCCCGTGAGCAGTATCCAAGTAGCTGAGTCCTGAAAGATGAGGGTCTGCCTTAGCTAACTCCAGCTCCATCAGAAGGTCACTGAGTTCTTGCAGCTTGTGATTGTCTTTGTTGGTTATTTTTGGGAAAGACTGTAGTCTCTTATACAAGGCACTTTCTATGGCTTCAGAGCTGGCATAGGTTTGTTCAAGTCTTCCCCATGCAGCAGCAAGACCTGCATCTGGGTAGTCATCATGCACAGCTCTTAGTCTCTAAATACGATCTGCAGACTCTGGACCTAGCCATTTGATGAGTAAATCAAGTTCCTCTTTGGCTGTGAGGTTGAGGTCAGCAATTGCAGCTTTAAACATAGATCTCCAGGGTCTATAATTCTCAGGACAGCCATCAAACATTGAGAGACTAACCTTAATAAGCTCACGACGTATCATGTACCTGGCAAATTCAGACAGGTCTGATCTCTCACTCTTTGTTGCCTGGGTAACTTGTGGAACCTGGGGGTTGTATAAGCTTCCCGGTGTATAAAGGTGAGATGAACCAGGATAAAATGAAGTTGCACAAGCATTCAGCAGTGGATTGGTCTGGAAGGCTTTTGTTAGCTTTAGTTTAAACTGAGGTTTGTTACTGGAATTCACCTGAGAGATATTAGGGGGTATCAGCTCATGCTGAGTAACTACGTCTGTGTGGTTGGTCTGTCGCTGTGTCTGTGGTGGCAGCTCCATGGTTTGGGTACTGTAAGGTACAGCAGTGTTAGTAGTAACAGGTAAAAGAGACTGACCTGTATTATGAGTTGCAGGAGTTATCCTTGGATTTTGTAAGATTGGTTGGTTGTCATTAGATGCATCCTGGTTTAGTACATATTTACTTGTGCGTTTAATAGGGTCTTCAGACTCTGCTGGGATAGGGCAGTCTGGTTCATGTCATTCTCCCAGTGCTTGCTCAAAGACCTTTAACCTTGCAATAGCTGCTGCCTTTTCCTAACATTTGAAGAATTTCTAATTTAGTTTCCATTTCTGCCCTTTTATGTGCAGCTTCTGCTTGCTGCCTTCTGCTTTATGTTAAACCTCTCTTTTAGCATAGGAAATTGCACCTTAACTGCTTCTGCATTAGCACGGGCCTCTATAAGCTTACATAGTTACATAGTTACATAGTTACATAGTTACGTAGTTAAATTGGGTTGAAAAAAGACAAAGTCCATCAAGTTCAACCCCTCCAAATGAAAACCCATCATCCATACACACACCCCTCCCTACTTTTAATTAAAATTCTATATACCCATACCTATACTAACTATAGAGTTTAGTATCACAATAGCCTTGGATATTATGTCTGTCCAAAAAATCATCCAAGCCATTCTTAAAGGCATTAACTGAATCAGCATCACAACATCACCCGGCAGTGTATTCCCCAACCTCACTGTCCTGACTGTGAAAAACCCCCTACGTTGCTTCAAATGAAAGTTCTTTTCTTCTAGTCTAAAGGGGTGGCCTCTGGTACGGTGATCCACTTTATGGGTAAAAAGGTCCCCTGCCATTTGTCTATAATGTCCTCTAATGTACTTGTAAAGTGTAATCATGTCCCCTCGCAAGCGCCTTTTTTCCAGAGAAAACAACCCCAACCTTGACAGTCTCCCCTCATAATTTAAGTCTTCCGTCCCTCTAACCAATTTAGTTGCACTTAGTCTCTGCACTCTCTCCAGCTCATTTATATCCCTCTTAAGGACTGGAGTCCAAAACTGAACTGCATACTCCAGATGAGGCCTCACCAAGGACCTATAAAGAGGCATAATTATGTTTTCATCCCTTGAGTTAATGCCCTTTTTTATGCAAGACAGAACTTTATTTGCTTTAGTAGTCACAGAATGACACTGCCCAGAATTAGACAACGTGTTATCTACAAAGACCCCTAGATCCTTTTCATTTAAGGAAACTCCCAACACACTGCCATTTAGTGTATAACTTGCATTTATATTATTTTTGCCAAAGTGCATAACCTGCATTTATTAACATTGAACCTCATTTTCCAGTTTGCTGCCCAGTTTTCCAGTTTAGACAGATCACTGTGCAAAGTGGCAGCATCCTGCATGGAACCTATAGTTCTGCACAATTTAGTCTCATCTGCAAAAATAGAAACAGTACTTTCAATGGCCACCTCCAGGTCATTAATAAACAAGTTGAAAAGCAAGGGACCTAGTACAGAGCCCTGCGGTACTCCACTAACAACACTGGTCCAATTAGAAAATGTTCCATTTACCACCACTCTTTGTAGTCTATCTTTTAGCCAGTTCTCTATCCAGGTACAAATACTATGTTCCAGGCCAACATTCCTTAATTTAACCAGTAACCTTTTGTGTGGCACTGTATCAAATGCTTTAGCAAAGTCTAAGTAAATCACATCCACTGCCATCCCAGAATCGAGGTCTCTACTTACATTCTCGTAAAAAGAAATTAAGTTAGTCTGGCAAGATCTATTACGCATAAAACCATGCTGGCACAAACTCATAGTATTATGATTTGCTATGAAGTCCAGTATCTTATCCTTTATTAACCCTTCGAAAAGCTTTCCTAATACTGACGTCAGACTAACTGGCCTATAGTTTTGAGGCTGAGAACGGGATCCTTTTTTGAATAGAGGCACCACATTAGCAATTCGCCAGTCTCTCGGCACAATGCCAGATCTCAATGAATCCTGAAAAATTAAGTAAAGAGGTTTGGCAATCACAGAGCTAAGCTCGCTAATTACCCTGGGATGAATACCATCTGGCCCTGGACCTTTGTTAATCTTAACATGTTCAAGTCTCTTTTGAATTTCTTCATGTGTGAACCATGCATCATTAGTTGTATTACTAGAATTGGGAGTGTTAAGAAGGAAACCTTCACTTACTGTTTCTTCATTTGTGTACACAGATGAAAAATACGAGTTCAGAATCTGCGCTTTTATTTTGTTTTCATCAACCAGCTGACCCCCCTCTGATAGTAAAGGTCCCACCCCTTCCTGCTTCATTTTTTTACTATTGACATATTTAAAAAATAATTTTGGATTTTTTTTACTGCTTGCTGCAATATCCTTTTCTATAGCAATTTTAGCTTGCCTTATAGCTTCTTTGCATGATTTATTGGCCTCCTTGTACCTTATAAATGTTTTGGCTGTACCAGCTAACTTGAAAGCCTTAAAAGCACGTCTTTTCTTACCCACCTCAACACCAACGCTTCTATTGAACCAAAAAGGTTTTGCTTTGCAACGACGTTCCTTGCTTACAAGTGGAATATACTGACAAGTAGATTTATTAAGCAGCATTTTAAAGACTTCCCATTTTTGTTCTGTGTTTAACCCTGTGAAAAGCATTTCCCACTTAATATGTTGCAGAGATGCCCTTATACTGTCAAAGTTTGCACGTCTGAAATTTAGTGTTTTAGTTACTCCCTTATAGAATTGCTTCTGCAACAGAATCTCAAAGGAGACCATGTTATGATCACTATTCCCTAAATGCCCCTCACCCACACAAATGTTAGAGATGAGTTCAGTATTATTAGTTATTACAGGTACAAAAGAGAGTTATTCCTAGTAGGTTCTTGAACGAGCTGGAATAAAAAGTTGTCATTCAGCATATTTACAAACCTACTAGCTTTTTCTGTCTTAGCAACCCCATTACCCCAGTCAATGTCTGGATAATTGAAGTCACCCATAGCAACAACTTGACCCAGCTGTGAAGCCGCTTGTATCTGCAAGAGTAGCTCGGCTTCATACTCGACACTTATACCAGGTGGTTTATAACATACACCAATGATAATTCTTTTTGATACCTTTTGCCCAGTCGAAATCTCTACCCAGAGGGATTCTACACCCTCACCAGTGGCAGCTATTGTTATTTCTTTAGCGCATGGCTTTAATTCAGGCTTTACATACAAACACACTCCTCCACCCGCTATTTAATCCCTCTGTCCCTCCTAAAAAGGGTGTAACCATTTAAATTCCCAATCCAGTCAGAGGTTTCATCCCACCAGGTCTCAGTGATACCAATTATATCATAATGTTTAGAGCAATTAATTCCAGGTCTCCCATTTTACCTGACAAACTCCGTGCATTTGCAGCATACAGCGGAGGTTACTACTTTTACTTTTGAAATTTGCATTACTTAGTTGAGAATTATATGTTAAGTTAGTATTATTCTGTTTTCCTTGTAACAGAGGGACCTCCTTAGCTGGTAAACTGTATGACCCCCTCACTCCTCCCCCATGACCCCTTACTAACCCCACTGCCCCGTCTTCCCTAGCTTCCCCATAATTCTTTATCTCACCCACCCTTGCCTAGTTTAAACTCTCCTCCAACCTCTTAGCCATTCTTTCCCCTAGCACCGCGGACCCCCTTCCATTGAGGTGCAAATCGTCACGACTGTATAGGTTGTACCCCAAGGAAAAATCAGCCCAGTGCTCTATGAACCCAAACCCTTCCTTCCTGCACCAAGACTTGAGCCACACATTTAGCTCCCTAAGCTCCCGCTGTTTTCCTAAACTTGCACGTGGCACAGGCAAAATTTCAGAAAAGATGACATTGGAAGACCTTTCCTTGATCTTAGAGCCTAGATCCCTGAAATCATTCTTTAAGGTCTTCCATCTACCATTTATTTTGTCATTAGTACCGATATGTACTAAGACAGCTGGGTCGTGCCCAGCCCCACCCAATAATTTGTCTATCCGATCAACCACATGCCGAACCCTGGCACCAGGTAGACAGCAAACTGTTCGGTTGTAGCGATCCGGACGACAAATTACCCTATCCACTTTCCTAATAATTGAGTCCCCTACAACTACAATCTGCTTAGGCCTGACTCTACTCTCCTCCCCACCACTACTAGACTGGTCTCCCGGCTATTAGAGAGATCAGCCCCATCTAGAATTGCCAATCCAGAGTTCATACTCCCATCATCTTCACACAATCTGGCAAATTTGTTGCGATGTATAATCTCCGGATCAGCCTCCATTTTCCTTTTGCCCACCTTAGATTTTCTAACTGTCACCCAGCTAGCTGCCTCAATATCCTGCTGCTGTTCTGTTCCCCCCAAACTATCTGACCCCGCTAGGTCCTGCTCAGTGAGCAAAAGATTCCTTTCAAGATTGTCAATCGACCGCAGTGTTGCAATTTGTTGCTCTAGTGACTCTAACTTGAGCCTCCAAAGTGGCAATTTGCTCACAACCACCACAGAGGTAAGCATTTTGGATCTCTTGTTCCAAAGCTTGTCACTTAGTGTGGATTTCCTAGAATGGGAGGTCTTGGAAGATCTTGATGTGAGCCGTGATGATGTGGATCTGTGAGACCTAGTCTCTTGCAGGTGTGTAATCTTGAGCTCTGCCTTATCCTTAGCGCTTTGCACCAAAAGGTCTCTTTCTTGGTCTAAAGCTGGTTAGTTCTGCTATGGATTCCTCTATATTAGTGTCCTTTAAGAAGGTAGTATATTTAGCAGACAGCCGCTGATAATGTTCATAGTTAGCAGATAAGCGATTTATACAGTCTCGCAAATCGGCTGTGTCATTGTTAGAATGTGAAAGAACAGACATGCAGTGCACAGTTCTATCCCATAGTTCTGATAAATTGCTTGAAAACTCATCCCTTGTAATCTCATAATTTTCTCTGGACTTTTGAGATGGTTTTATTATGCGCTTGGGCCTGACACTTTGCTCTGCATTATATATGGGGTTTTCTCCCTGGATATCTGTGAGCTCTGGTGCATGTTGCACTTGCTTAGCTTCAGTTGAAAATAAATGTACAGAGCCTTGCTGAGACATTTTGCACTTTTGCTGAAAATGATTACTGTCTCTTTAAGAACGTTACAGCAGTGGCAGGAGTGTGGGGCAAACTGCAGCAGTGTTATAGCAGGACCCTGAGAGTAGTGTATACAGCAGCTTGAGCAGCACAATAACACAATCCAGTTGCATAAAACAGTCCTGAACATTCACTGGGAACAGCATGTGCTTGTATAACCATGTGCTTGCAGGGAGTTGTTAGACTGCATTTTGCCTGGTGCTTGCTATTTTTGATTTACTTGAAATCTTTTGCAATCCGGAACATGTCCCTGATACAGTCGCTATTGTGGTATCACTATTATATCAAGTAAAACATGTCCCTGATACAGTCACTATTGTGGTATCACTAATATATCAAGTAAAACATGTCCCTGATACAGTCGCTATTGTGGTATCACTATTATATCAAGTAAAACATGTCCCTGATACAGTCGCTATTGTGGTATCACTATTATATCAAGTAAAACATGTCCCTGATACAGTCGCTATTGTGGTATCACTATTATATCAAGTAAAACATGTCCCTGATACAGTCGCTATTGTGGTATCACTATTATATCAAGTAAAACATGTCCCTGATACAGTCGCTATTGTGGTATCACTATTATATCAAGTAAAACATGTCTCTGCTACAGTCACTATTGTGGTATCACTATTATATCAAGTAAAACATTTCTTTATTAACTGCTATTTTATATTAAGGTTTATATTTAACTACTGTGGTTTTATTTTTTAAAGGTATATTTTTTCTTTTCTGTCTTGGGTGCTAAACAGCAAAGTTTGGTGTGCTAGTGAGCTTACAGCAAGTTTGTCACAACCTGCTTTACTTTGCAGTTTTCCCTCCGTTTGAGGGGGTGGGGTTTGATTAGTTGCACCTGAACAGACTGTATAAATAGAAGCCCTGGCACTCCAGTGGAGCTTGCTCTAGTGTTGGCTTCTCTTGTGTTTGCTCGTTAAGTGAGGGATCTGTAAGTGGAGTTATAAACACTGGAGTTAAATGGGGGATCTGTAAGTGGAGTTATAAACACCGGAGTTAAGTGGGGGATCTGTAAGTGGAGTTATAAACACCGGAGTTAAGTGGGGGATCTGTAAGTGGAGTTATAAACACCGGAGTTAAATGGGGGATCTGTAAGTGGAGTTATAAACACCGGAGTTAAGTGGGGGATCTGTAAGTGGAGTTATAAACACCGGAGTTAAGTGGGGGATCTGTAAGTGGAGTTATAAACACCGGAGTTAAATGGGGGATCTGTAAGTGGAGTTATAAACACCGGAGTTAAGTGGGGGATCTGTAAGTGGAGTTATAAACACCGGAGTTAAATGGGGGATCTGTAAGTGGAGTTATAAACACCGGAGTTAAGTGGGGGATCTGTAAGTGGAGTTATAAACACCGGAGTTAAATGGGGGATCTGTAAGTGGAGTTATAAACACCGGAGTTAAATGGGGGATCTGTAAGTGGAGTTATAAACACCGGAGTTAAATGGGGGATCTGTAAGTGGAGTTATAAACACTGGAGTTAAATGGGGGATCTGTAAGTGGAGTTATAAACACCGGAGTTAAGTGGGGGATCTGTAAGTGGAGTTATAAACACCGGAGTTAAATGGGGGATCTGTAAGTGGAGTTATAAACACCGGAGTTAAATGGGGGATCTGTAAGTGGAGTTATAAACACCGGAGTTAAGTGGGGGATCTGTAAGTGGAGTTATAAACACCGGAGTTAAATGGGGGATCTGTAAGTGGAGTTATAAACACCGGAGTTAAATGGGGGATCTGTAAGTGGAGTTATAAACACCGGAGTTAAGTGGGGGATCTGTAAGTGGAGTTATAAACACCGGAGTTAAATGGGGGATCTGTAAGTGGAGTTATAAACACCGGAGTTAAATGGGGGATCTGTAAGTGGAGTTATAAACACCGGAGTTAAGTGGGGGATCTGTAAGTGGAGTTATAAACACCGGAGTTAAGTGGGGGATCTGTAAGTGGAGTTATAAACACCGGAGTTGAAAACTAAAGGAGGTTCAAACTAGGTCAAAAGTTTGTTCTAAACCCTCATTTTTATTTTATATATTTTAATTTTTTTCCTGTTTTGATCTGTAACTGGGATAATGAGTGCTAGCAAGATTGAAGGTCTGACTCAGTGCACAGTCTGCCATATGTATGCAGATTTGGAACAAGAGATCCACAATACTTACCTCTGTGGTGGTTGTGAGCAAATTGCCACTTTGGAGGCTCACGTTAGAGTCACTAGAGCAACAAATTGCAACATTGCGGTCGATTGACAATCTTGAAAGGAATCTTTTGCTCACTGAGCAGGACCTAGCGGGGTCACATAGTTTGGGGGGAACAGAACAGCAGCAGGATATTGAGGCACTTAGCTGGGTGACAGTTAGAAAATCTAAGGTGGGCAAAAGGAAAATGGAGGCTGATCCAGAGATTATACATCGCAACAAATTTGCCAGATTGTGTGAAGATGATGGGAGTATGAACTCTGGATTGGCAATTCTAGATGGGGCTGATCTCTCTAACAGCCGGGAGAGCAGTTTCTCTAGTAGTGGTGGGGAGGAGAGTAGAGTCAGGCCTAAGCAGATTGTAGTTGTAGGGGACTCAATTATTAGGAAAGTGGATAGGGTAATTTGTCGTCCGGATCGCTACAACCGAACAGTTTGCTGTCTACCTGGTGCCAGGGTTCGGCATGTGGTTGATCGGATAGACAAATTATTGGGTGGGGCTGGGCATGACCCAGCTGTCTTAGTGCATATCGGTACTAATGACAAAATAAATGGTAGATGGAAGACCTTAAAGAATGATTTCAGGGATCTAGGCTCTAAGATCAAGGAAAGGTCTTCCAATGTCATCTTTTCTGAAATTTTGCCTGTGCCACGTGCAAGTTTAGGAAAACAGCGGGAGTTTAGGGAGCTAAATGCTCAAGTCTTGGTGCAGGAAGGAAGGGTTTGGGTTCATAGAGCACTGGGCTGATTTTTCGTTGGGGTACAACCTATACAGTCGTGACGGTTTGCACCTCAATGGAAGGGGGTCCGCGGTGCTAGGGGAAAGAATGGCTAAGAGGTTGGAGGAGTGTTTAAACTAGGCAAGGGGGGGTGAGATAAAGAATTATGGGGAAGCTAGTGTAGACGGGGCAGTGGGGTTAGTAAGGGGTCATGGGGGAGGAGTGAGGGGGGCATACAGTTTACCAGCTAAGGAGGTCCCTCTGTTACAAGGAAAACAGAATAATACTAACTTAACATATAATTCTCAACTAAGTAATGCAAATTTCAAAAGTAAAAGTAGTAACCTCCGCTGTATGCTGCAAATGCACGGAGTTTGTCAGGTAAAATGGGAGACCTAGAATTAATTGCTCTAAACATTATGATATAATTGGTATCACTGAGACCTGGTGGGATGAAACATGTGACTGGATTGTGAATTTAAATGGTTACACCCTTTTTAGGAGGGACAGAGGGATTAAATAGCGGGTGGAGGAGTGTGTTTGTATGTAAAGCCTGAATTAAAGCCATGCGCTAAAGAAATAACAATAGCTGCCACTGGTGAGGGTGTAGAATCCCTCTGGGTAGAGATTTTGACTGGGCAAAAGGTATCAAAAAGAATTATCATTGGTGTATGTTATAAACCACCTGGTATAAGTGTCGAGTATGAAGCCCAGCTACTCTTGCAGATACAAGCGGCTTCACAGCTGGGTCAAGTTGTTGCTATGGGTGACTTCAATTATCCAGACATTGACTGGGGTAATGGGGTTGCTAAGACAGAAAAAGCTACTAGGTTTGTAAATATGCTGAATGACTCTAACTCTCTAACATTTGTGTGGGTGAGGGGCATTTAGGGAATAGTGATCAGAACATGGTCTCCTTTGAGATTCTGTTGCAGAATAGTGATGGGCGAATTTGCGCCGTTTCGCTTCGCCGAAAAATTCGCAAATTTTGCGCAAAATTTGCGAAACAGCGCCGGCGTCTCGTTTTTGACGCCCGTTTTTTCGACGCCGGCGCCCGTTTTTTCGAAAAAAAAATATTGACGCCGGCGATTTTTTTTCCGCTAATTTTCGCGGGCGTTTCACGAATTTATTCGCTGACGGCGAATCGCGCAAATTCACCGTGAATTCACGCCTGGCGAATAAATTCGCCCATCACTATTGCAGAAGCAATTCTATAAGGGACGAACTAAAACACTAAATTTCAGACGTGCAAACTGTGACAGTATAAGGGCATCTCTGCAACATATTAAGTGGGAAATGCTTTTCACAGGGTTAAACACAGAACAAAAATGGGAAGTCTTTATAATACATCTACTTGTCAGTATATTCCACTTGTAAGCAAGGAACGTCGTTGCAAAGCAAAACCTTTTTGGTTCAATAGAAGCGTTGGTGTTGAGGTGGGTAAGAAAAGACCTGCTTTTAAGGCTTTCAAGTTATCTGGTACAGCCGAATCATTTATAAGGTACAAGGAGGCCAATAAATCATGCAAAGAAGCTATAAGGCAAGCTAAAATTGCTATAGAAAAGGATATTGCAGCAAGCAGTAAAAAAAATCCAAAATTACTTTTTAAATATGTTAATAGTAAAAAAATGAAGCAGGAAGGGGTGGGACCTTTACTATCAGAGGGGGTCAGCTGGTTGATGAAAACAAATTAAAAGCGCAGATTCTGAATTCATATTTTTCATCTGTCTACACAAATGAGGAACCAGTAAGTGAAGGTTTCCTTCTTAACAGTCCCAATTCTAGTAATACAACTAATGATGCATGGTTCACACATGATGAAATTCAAAAGAGACTAGAACATGTTAAGATTAACAAAGGTCCAGGGCCAGATGGTATTCATCCCAGGGTAATTAGCGAGCTTAGCTCTGTGATTGCCAAAACTCTTTACTTAATTTTTCAGGATTCATTGAGATCTGGCATAGTGCCGAGAGACTGGCGAATTGCTAATGTGGTGCCTCTATTCAAAAAAGGATCCCGTTCTCAGCCTCAAAACTATAGGCCAGTTAGTCTGACGTCAGTGGTAGGAAAGCTTTTCAAAGGGTTAATAAAGGATAAGATACTGGACTTCATAGCAAATCATAATACTATGCGTTTGTGCCAGCATGGTTTTATGTGTAATAGATCTTGCCAGACTAACTTACCGTATATACCCGCGTATAAGCCGAGTTTTTCAGCATCCAAAATGTGCTGAAAAAGTCTACCTCGGCTTATACGCGGGTCAGCGGTACCCGACCTGAGTAGCTAAGATTGCAGTCACTTTTAATCATTCCTATACCAACAGTTCACTTGGGGAGAGACTGCAATATCCCACAATGCCCTCTGTTGGTTATATGAAAGAATAACAGTGTGCCCTCTGTTGGTTATATGAAAGATTAACAGTGACTGCAATATCACACAGCGCCATCTGTTGGTTGTATGAAAGAATAACAGGGACTGCAATATCACACAGTGCCATCTGTTGGTTGTATGAAAGAATAACAGAGACTGCAATATCACACAGCACCATCTGTTGGTTGTATGAAAGAATAACAGGGACTGCAATATCACACAGTGCCATCTGTTGGTTGTATAAAAGAATAACCGGGACTGCAATATCACACAGCGCCCTCTGTTGGTTATATGAAAGATTAACAGTGACTGCAATATCACACAGCGCCATCTGTTGGTTGTATGAAAGAATAACAGTGACTGCAATATCACACAGCGCCATCTGTTGGTTGTATGAAAGAATAACAGAGACTGCAATATCACACAGCACCATCTGTTGGTTGTATGAAAGAATAACAGGCACTGCAATATCACACAGCGCCCTCTGTTGGTTATATGAAAGAATAACAGTGACTGCAATATCACACAGCACCCTCTGTTGGTTATATGAAAGATTAACAGTGACTGTAATATCACACAGCGCCATCTGTTGGTCTTATGAAAGAATAACAGTGACTGCAATATCACACAGTGCCCTCTGTTGGTTATATGAAAGATTAACAGTGACTGCAATATCACACAGCGCCGTCTGTTGGTTGTATGAAAGAATAACAGAGACTGCAATATCACACAGCACCCTCTGTTGGTTATATGAAAGATTAACAGTGACTGCAATATCACACAGCACCATCTGTTGGTTGTATGAAAGAATAACAGGGACTGCAATATCACACAGCGCCCTCTGTTGGTTATATGAAAGAATAACAGTGACTGCAATATCACACAACACCCTCTGTTGGTTATATGAAAGATTAACAGTGACTATAATATCACACAGCGCCATCTGTTGGTTGTATGAAAGAATAACAGTGACTGCAATATCACACAGCACCCTCTGTTGGTTATATGAAAGATTAACAGTGACTGCAATATCACACAGTGCCCTCTGTTGGTTATATGAAAGAATAACAGTGACTGCAATATCACACAGCGCCCTCTGTTGGTTATACAAAAGATTAACAGTGATGGCAATATCAAACAGCACCCTCTGCACATGGTAGTGGGACAGTGGGACAATGCACACAGTAATCCGTTTGGCAATTCTCTGTCACCATCAGCTTTGCAAAGAAGTCCGGTTGATCGCTGGGGGGGATCGCTTTGGCAGAATGTGCGCTGCTGGGAGACAGGGCTGTAGTTGTGTCTAGGCTTATACGCGAGTCAATAAGTTTTCCCAGTTTTTGTAGGTAAAATTAGGTACCTCGGCTTATACACGGGTTGGCTTATACACGAGTATATACGGTAATTTCTTTTTATGAGAATGTAAGTAGACACCTTGATTCTGGGATGGCAGTGGCTGTGATTTACTTAGATTTTGCTAAAGCATTTGATACAGTGCCACACAGAAGGTTACTGGTTAAATGAAGGAATGTTGGCCTGGAACATAGTATTTGTACCTGGATAGAGAACTGGCTAAAAGATAGACTACAAAGAGTGGTGGTAAATGGAACATTTTCTAATTGGACCAGTGTTGTTAGTGGAGTACCGCAGGGCTCTGTACTAGGTCCCTTGCTTTTCAACTTGTTTATTAATGAGGTGGCCATTGAAAGTACTGTTTCTATTTGTGCAGATGAGACTAAATTGTGCAGAACTATAGGTTCCATGCAGGATGCTGCCACTTTGCACAGTGATTTGTCTAAACTGGAAAACTGGGCAGCAAACTGGAAAATGAGCTTCAATGTTGATAAATGCAGGTTATGCACTTTGGCAAAAATAATATAAATGCAAGTTATACACTAAATGGCAGTGTGTTGGGAGTTTCCTTAAATGAGAAGGATCTTGGGGTCTTTGTAGATAACAAGTTGTCTAATTCTGGGCAGTGTCATTCTGTGGCTACTAAAGCAAATAAAGTTCTTGCATAAAAAAGGGCATTAACTCAAGGGATGAAACATAATTGTGTCTCTTTATAGGTCCCTGGTGAGGCCTCATCTGGAGTATGGGGGCAGTTTTGGACTCCAGTCCTTAAGAGGGATATAAATGAGCTGGAGAGAGTGCAGAGACTAAGTGCAACTAAACTGGTTAGAGGGAGGGAAGAGTTAAATTATGAGGGGAGACTGACAAGGTTGGGGTTGTTTTCTCTGGGGGAAAAAAGGCGCTTGTGAGGGGACATGATTAGACTTTACAAGTACATTAGAGGACATTATAGACAAATGGCAGGGGACCTTTTTACCCATAAAGTGGATCACCGTACCAGAGGCCTCCCCTTTAGACTAGAAGAAAAGAACTTTCATTTGAAGCAACGTAGGGGGTTCATCACAGTGAGGACAGTGAGGTTGGGGAATGCACTGCTGGGTGATGATGTGATGGCTGATTCAGTTAATGCCTTTAAGAATGGCTTGGATGTTTTTTTGGACAGACATAATATCAAAGGCTATTGTGATACTAAGCTCTATAGTTAGTATAGATATGGGTATATAGAATTTAATTAAAAGTAGGGAGGGGTGTGTGTATGGGGCTGGGTTTTCATTTGGAGGGGTTGAACTTGATGGACTTTGTCTTTTTTCAACCCAATTTAACTATGTAACTATGTCCCTGATACAGTCACTATTGTGGTATCACTATTATATCAAGTAAAACATGTCCCTGATATAGTCACTATTGTGGTATCACCATGAGAGGCGCATGAGGTATTTGGTGCTGTTTTGCCCCAGAAGCAGATATTGTGGATATTCATTATTACATCATTTGATTGAATCACAGCAAACTCCTGATCCTAAGCACTGATAATTGTTTCCTATACAGTTGTGAATATCAAGTCTGTGTAATGGGGGGGAGAGAAACTCTGGGTCATTAGGAGAAGTTGGGGAGGGGCAGCAACCCCCCCGCTCAGTTGTCATCTCTCCCCTTATTATCCCTGTACTGTCTGTGTCTGTCCATAGGATCTCATACAGTAATGGGATCTGTGACCCTCCGGCAGCAAAATAAATCTATGCCCCCACCCTACATATTGTGCCCCCCAGCTGATAATAAAGAGACGAATGTTACCTGATTGGGGGAGGAATGAGAAGAGGAAAATGAGGAGAATGTGTTGTTGCTCCATGTTGTGCAGCTTCTGCTCAAATCACTTTCACTTTCTATTTCCAATTACTCACTGACATTCCCATAATGAGGGAACATCCCCCCATATAAGCAATAGATCTGTGTGTGATAAAGATCCTGTTTGTTATTAAAGGGTAAGTGATCCTCCTGTATTTACTCTCCCCCCCAACCTGCACTGATACTTTAAGGACCCACCACCCCAGCCACTGAGACCCCCCAAACTATTATGACCCCCTGCCACCCCCTCCCCTACCCCCTGATAATATATTTTTATATGAGCACATTTATATGAGAACAGCCTATTCCAATGACAGATAAATGGATATGTATCAGAGTGTAAGAATAATAAAGTCTAATAACAAATGCCCCTATCATTCTGACTCAGCAATAACCAAAGGGAAGGGAGGGGTGATGTTCCCCCATTTATTTTTTCTCTTATTAATGACACCCAGTGATGAGAGTCCACTTTGTAAGTTACTGACAGAATTCAGAGTGTCAGCAGATACGAGATGAGACCCCTTTGTACAGAAGTGTTTTCTTCATTTACTGATTCCTCCCTGTGTCTGATTTTAACTGATAAAGAACCACAAGGCTGAGGGACAGTTGTAAGCGGGAAACTATTTTCAGTGCAATATCTGTAGTTAAGAACATTCAGTTCTCTTAAAACATTTTGGGAGGGTTCAAGTTATATAAGGTATGTATGTGTAGTACTCCCATTTTAATCTATAAAAGCTTGTGAAAAGGAAAGTGTCTTTGGCAAAATGCTTGTGGGACACTTTGGTGTAACATGATCATTTTCCAAGGCAAAACCATTAAAAATTCTTTGTTAAACTCAATAAACCTCATTCTATTTGAAATAGCCTTATCTCTGAGTTTTGCTTTCCATATAACCAGGTCATAGCAATAAAATGATCAACACCCCCCTCACCACATGTGCTTCATCTCCCCCCATTGTCACCTCCATAATAAAATCTCTCACAGCACAAGGAGGAAAGAAGAGAATAATGCAACACAGATATGAAGCTGCTTACCTGTCTATTATACTAACTACCTGCCTACTATACTAACTACCTGTCTATTATACTAACTACGTGCCTATTATACTAACTACCTCCCTATTATACTAACTACATGCCTACTATACTAACTACCTGCCTATTATACTAACTACCTGCCTACTATACTAACTACCTATCTATTATACTAACTACCTGCCTACTATACTAACTACCTGGATGAACCAACCCCACCTCAAACTCAACTTGGCCAAGACTGAGCTCATGGTCTTTCCACCCAAACCGAGCCCTTCTCTTCCTTTCACCATTACTATTGATGGAATGACTATTAACAATGTTAACTCTGCACTCTGCTTAGGGATCATCTTTGACCAGTCCCTTTCCTTCTTTAATTATATTACTTTCTCCACAATATAGCTCTAAGATATGCCCATTTCTTTCACAAACAACAGCCAAAACACTAATCCATGCCCTTATCTTATCCCGTTTAGACTATTGCAATATCCTCCAAACTGGTCTTCCGGACTCCCATCTCTCTCCCCTCCAATCAATCTTAAACTCTGCTACCAGGATCCTCCTGTTCTCTCCTAAAAGGGAACCTGCTCAACCCCAACTAAAATCCTTAGCGTGGCTGCCTGTTAAGCAAAGGATAGTATATAAATCTTTTCTACTAACTTGCAAAGCCCTTCACTGCTCTGCTCCTCACTACATTTCTTCTCTTGTCTCACTATATGTTCCTGGTCGTCTTCACCGCTCGTCTCAGAGTCATCTTCTCTTCACACCATCCACATCCACCTCTCATCTCAAACCCTTCTATCTTGCTGCTCCTTCACTCTGGAACTCCATCCCTGAATTCCTTCGTAAGAAAAAAACTAAGAGTCTACCTTCTGGAGCACTAGAACATTAGCCTAGTCCTGTCCCTACTGACTATGACTTACCTTGTGCACTTTTTTATCTCCAATTTGTACCTGTATGTTAGCCTCCCATCCACTTAGACTGTAAGCTCTACGGGAAAGGGGCCTCTTTCCCACTATGTCTCTTACCACTTAAGCCCTTTGTGCTATGATTCTGTATATATTTATTATGTGATTTGTCTCCCCCATGTATACTTTTATACATATTGTACTTTTATGCAATGTACAGCGCTTTACAAATAAAGTTATACATACATAGTAGCTACCTGCCTATTATAGTAACTACCTGCCTACTATTGTAACTACCGGCCTACTATAATAACTACCGGCCTACTATAGTTATTACCTGCCTATTATACTAACTACCTGCCTATTATAGTAACTACCTGCTTACCTGTAGTTGTAGTCAGCTTAGAGAGACCCCCTCTCACCCTCCCTATTAACCCTGCCCCCCATGCTCCTCATGAATGATTGGGGGGCTCTTTATATTGCTATTAAACAGCAGAACTGAGGGACAGAAGGTCCAGAAACCATTGAGGGGGGACTTGTAGGTCCAGATTTCCAGGAGGGGGGGGCCAGCAGTGTCATAGTGGTCAGTGGTCAGACGTGAGAGGTCAGGAGAGGTCCCGGCCTTGCTATATTCTTGCCGCTTCCCTATTTATAACATTGGCATCAAGTGTCAGTATTACCGGCCAGACCAGTAACTTACCAGTCAGGTGACAACTGTACAGCCAGGACAACTAGTTAGTGACAGAGGTGATTCTATACAGCCAGTAGCTGCTGTTATCAGGGGACACGTGAGAGCCACAACATTTCTCATGCTGCCACTTCTGCTTTAATGTTTCTATTTATTACACCACAAAACTGTCCTGTATCTCATTATTATTATTCCAGCCCTGATCTCTTCCTACACTGACTCTGCTGATTCCTGGGGGAGGAGTTTATTATCTCTTCCTACACTGACTCTGCTGATTCCTGGGGGAGGAGTTTATTATCTCTTCCTACACTGACTCTGCTGATTCCTGGGGGAGGAGCTCATTATCTCTTCCTACACTGACTCTGCTGATTCCTGGGGGAGGAGTTTATTATCTCTTCCTACACTGACTCTGCTGATTCCTGGGGGAGGAGCTCATTATCTCTCCTTACACTTACTCTGCTGATTCCTGGGGGAGGAGCTCGTTATCTCTTCCTACACTGACTCTGCTGATACCTGGGGGAGGAGCTTGTTATCTCTTCCTACACTGACTCTGCTGATTCTGATGTGGAGGAGGAGCTCATTATTCAGAACAGTAATAGAATTACAAGATTTTTCAAAGTTTTATCAAAAAACAATTGGCCAAACTGCTTGTTGGGTGGGTAAGTTTATCAGATATGTGATATCATGAACCAGTAGTAGAACTATAGGAAGTACCTCTGGCTGCACAAGTACAGATTATTGCTTAATATTATTGTTACCGCTTTACCAGTAAATGTAATAAGATTTTGGCTTTGGTGGGAGCTCAGGTGATGCCATTGTGTTTCCAAGCTCAGAACTGGGGCAATCGTTATCAGATGGGTCAGATGCTTTTCTCAGCCCAAACCATTATATGGAACCAGTGCATCTGTAATGCCACTTATAGTTGTACAAGACCTTTGGACTGAGAAAATCTAATGAGGAAACAATATGTAGGTCCAAGGGTACTATGAACTCCAGCTCTGAACTCAATGCAGGGTATAATAAACAACCATGTATTTGCAGCTTGTTGCTTTCCCAGTTTATTATACACTGCATTGGGTTCAGAGTTGGAAGGTGCACTTTGGATTCTTTCCAACCAATGGAGCGTTTGCCTCACTGTACTTCTTTTACCCTGATATTGCCGACACTATAATTAAAGGGGCCAGTGCAGCCAATCACATTGAACTTAGTTAATATACCAGCCCACAGTACAAAACCCCTCCAACAGGCTGACCTTATTTCAAGGGATAATGAACCTTACTATAAAATTAACCTTTTTCTATGCCACCCTCCCATGCCCAACCAAGGGGGTTATTTAACCCTGTTGGGTCATGAGTGCCTGAAACTAGTTTTCCAAATATTTATATGTAGCTCACCCGTGGGTGGACTTCAGAAGTAGTGTAGGAAGTGTGACTGGCTGGTAGCATTTCATGGATACTCTTATGCTGTTGGCAACTCCCTGCAACTCCCAGCTGTGTGCATGTGCCCATTTAAACATATTCCCCTTGTGATGCACAGACAACCAGGGTGAAAGTGACAGCAGTCCAGAGGATTGCTTCAGACAAGTAACTTATTTATTGAAGAATGAGAGTGGATCTGTCTCACAGCAGTCAGCCAAGTACATCTTCAAAGTCATTCAGTGTAAATAGTGGAAATCCTTCACACATGGTATATTTAGTAGTAGTAACTCTACTCTCCTTGTTGGAGCTGAAAGCTGCTCACTAAATACACTGCCTCTAATGTTTGCTCCTAAATTACACAAACTGCTAAATAACTTTGTCCCTACTGGAGGGAGGTTGAGAGCTCAGTGTCCCTGGTACCAGTGTCATGATGTACTGGATGGAGAGCTGATACAGTAGTGGGTATTGGATATGGATGATATATGGAGTGACCCTGAGAGCTCAGGGTACCAATGTAACATAGTAAGTTAGGCTGAAAAAAGACACACCCATCAAGTTCTACCTTTTAAGTCTATATATAACCTGTCGAACTGCCAGTTGATCCAGAGGAAGGTGAAAAACCCATCTGAAGCCTCTCCAATTTGCCTCAGAGGGGGAAAAATTCCTTCCTGACTCCAAAATGCAATGGGACCAGTCCCTGGATCAACTTGTACTATGAGCTATCTCCCATATCCCTGTATTCCCTCACTTGCTAAACACCATCCAATCCCTTCTTATACCTATCTAATGTATCAGTCTGTACCCCTGATTCACTTCCCAGCTCTCCCTGTAACACTCCTTTCCCTCCTCTAATCTCATTGGCTCCCTCCTGTCTGCTGGGAGGAGCTACTGGTGAATAAAGCATCCGACCCTTCCTTATACCTATCTAATGTATCAGCCTGTACCCCTGATTCACTTCCCAGCTCTCCCTGTAACACCCCTTTCCGTCCTCTAATCTCATTGGCTCCCTCCTGTCTGCTGGGAGGAGCTACTGGTGAATAAAGCATCCGACCCTTCCTTGTACCTATCTAATGTATCAGCCTGTACCCCTGATTCACTTCCCAGCTCTCCCTGTAACACCACTTTCCCTCCTCTAATCTCATTGGCTCCCTCCTGTCTGCTGGGAGGAGCTACTGGTGAATAAAGCATCCGACCCTTCCTTGTACCTATCTAATGTATCACCCTGTACCCCTGATTCACTTCCCAGCTCTCCTTGTAACACCCCTTTCCCTCCTCTAATCTCATTGGCTCCCTCCTGTCTGCTGGGAGGAGCTACTGGTGAATAAAGCATCCGACCCTTCCTTGTACCTATCTAATGTATCACCCTGTACCCCTGATTCACTTCCCAGCTCTCCTTGTAACACCCCTTTCCCTCCTCTAATCTCATTGGCTCCCTCCTGTCTGCTGGGAGGAGCTACTGGTGAATAAAGCATCCAACCCTTCCTTGTACCTATCTAATGTATCAGCCTGTACCCCTGATTCACTTCCCAGCTCTCCTTGTAACACCCCTTTCCCTCCTCTAATCTCATTGGCTCCCTCCTGTCTGCTGGGAGGAGCTACTGGTGAATAAAGCATCCGACCCTTCCTTGTACCTATCTAATGTATCAGCCTGTACCCCTGATTCACTTCCCAGCTCTCCCTGTAACACACCTTTCCCTCCTCTAATCTCATTGGCTCCCTCCTGTCTGCTGGGAGGAGCTACTGGTGAATAAAGCATCCGACCCTTCCTTGTACCTATCTAATGTATCAGCCTGTACCCCTGATTCACTTCCCAGCTCTCCCTGTAACACCCCTTTCCCTCCTCTAATCTCATTGGCTCCCTCCTGTTTGCTGGGAGGAGCTACTGGTGAATAAAGCATCCGACCCTTCCTTGTACCTATCTAATGTATCAGCCTGTACCCCTGATTCACTTCCCAGCTCTCCCTGTAACACCCCTTTCCCTCCTCTAATCTCATTGGCTCCCTCCTGTCTGCTGGGAGGAGCTACTGGTGAATAAAGCATCCGACCCTTCCTTGTACCTATCTAATGTATCAGCCTGTACCACTGATTCACTTCCCAGCTCTCCCTGTAACACCCCTTTCCCTCCTCTTATCTCATTGGCTCCCTCCTGTCTGCTGGGAGGAGCTACTGGTGAATAAAGCATCCGACCCTTCCTTGTACCTATCTAATGTATCAGCCTGTACCCCTGATTCACTTCCCAGCTCTCCCTGTAACCACACCTTTCTCTCCTCTAATCTCATTGGCTCCCTCCTGTCTGCTGGGAGGAGCTACTGGTGAATAAAGCATCCGACCCTTCCTTGTACCTATCTAATGTATCAGCCTGTACCACTGATTCACTTCCCAGCTCTCCCTGTAACACCCCTTTCCCTCCTCTAATCTCATTGGCTCCCTCCTGTCTGCTGGGAGGAGCTACTGGTGAATAAAGCATCCGACCCTTTCTTGTACCTATCTAATTTATCAGCCTGTACCATTAAACCAAAACTGTATGGCATATTCTAGATAGGGTCTTACCAGTGCTGTATACAGTGAAAGAAACATTACTTACAACACCCTCCCCTAAGTCATTAATGTCGTTAAATAAAAGTGGCCCCAATACTGAGCCCTGGGGGACCCCACTAAGAACCTTACTCCAAGTAGAGAATGTCCCATTAACAACCACCTCTGTACCCGATCCTGTAGCCAGTTTCCTATCCATGTGCAAACGACTTCATTAAGCCCAACAGACCTTAGTTTAGAAAGCAGTCGTTTGTGGGGCACAGTATCAAAAGCTTTAGCCCATTCACCAGCAAACCCATCTCAATTTGCAACCTTAGATTTCTAATGACATGTATCTGCACTGACTGCAGTACCCCCTGTTTCATAATGCAGGGTTCGGGGCACTAGTCATAGACTCAAGCAGCAAATTTGGCTCCCCGTACTGGGCATTCTCCTTGATGTGAAAGTCAGCAAGAAATGAATGTATCACATTGTCACAGTTTTTATTGTTACTTTTTATTCCTTATCAAGCTGTTCAGACCCTCCTTTATTTATTACCCCAGTCTGGCTGCTAGGGAACATTGGAACCTGACAACCAGATAGATGATACAATTCCAAACTGGAGAGCTGCTAAACAAAAATGAAATAATTAAGAAAAATAGAAAACATAAATAATAAATGCGCAATTGCATATAATAGAGAGAGACTATCAGGATGGGAACATGATGAGAATTGGGAGTCGAATTCAAATGAGGAGTTGGAGTTCAGCACAAACTGAAGGGATGGAAGTTGCGTTCCATAAATATCCCTTGAGATATGTTTTAATAATAATAATAATAATAATAATAATATAATAATAATAATAATATTATAGGGTCTCAGCCTAGCGACATTGCTTTGCACATTCTGTAGCCCCAGTCCTGCAGGGAAGAGAAGAGCATGTGAGAGAGATCGTGGAGGAGACATTGTGATTGGCTGAGTATCACTTCCCTCTATGAGCTGCAAATCTCACACAGTGACAGTAACCCTTTAATTGCCCTTCTACTGCTACTTCTATGCTTCCATCTCTGCTGAGCAAATAATAATAAATCCAATCAGCCAATACCATCCCCCTCTATTAAATCAAATCTAATCTAATAACCCTTCTGTATCATCATCATTTATTTATATAGCGCTGTCAAGATACGCAGTGCTTATCATCATTCTGTATGTCTCATAATCTGCACTGACCCCAATCCTCCCCCCCCCCACTGTTACACAGACTCTGCTTATATTCTTTCTGGGAAATAGAAACAACTATTCCAGGAAAGACGTCAGAGAGAACAGAATTTTTTTCAGCACTGCCATGTGATTTAAAGGGGAAATGTCCCTCCCCTGTGTGACATGAGCTCAGTCAGTTGGGGGGTATGTAGAAAAGGGGGGACAGATATAAATATACATGTATTATTGTTACACACACAGCTGATTCCTCACATTGATAGGAACCATGAAACTCCAGTTCCCATCATCCCTTAGGCTCAAAGTGTCATACAACACCTCCCTCATCTTATTCCCCTGTGAAGTGATGGATTCTGGGAGATCTTGTGCTTTCCAAAGAATCTATGTGCCACTTACTATACTGCTACAGAAATGTTGGTTTCTGGTGAGGGCAGCTGAGGAATTCTCATGTAGAACACATTGGTGTCTCTGTATCATAGGCAGCACTTCAGTGTAACATAAGGAACTTGCAAAGTGCAAGACAATGGGTAAATGTGAATATAATGTGAGCAGTTTCCAGTGAAATAATGCTGAAGTAAATCCATAAGTGCCTTAAATATCATTATCTCTGTATGTGACGCTAAGGGGAAACTGCTAAATTATTGCAGGGCCCTGACTGGTGCTAAATACAAAGATATAATAAGCAATAAGATGGGCCAATATATGATGACTTATTCAAAGTCAGCAAAACATAGGAAAGAGTCCAGGTTCTGTAGTTCACTCCCCTCTGCCGGTTAAAGGATCCGTTCTCCTTCGGATAGGCAATAGAAAATATGTGTAGATAAACCAGCGCTAAAAGCTCGGGGTAAAAAAGAAATAGCAGTATATAGTGTAGTAAAAAAGAAATATACCTAATAAGGAAATACTACACTATATACTGCTATTTCTGTTTTACCCCGAGCTTTTAGCGCTGGTTTATCTACACATATTTTCAATATATGATGAGCCAATAAGGTGAGAGCAGTGCAGGTGCTGAATAATGTCTCTGGTAGGTTGAGAGCAGGCCTGGACTGGCAATTGGCCTGTTCGGGCATTTTCCCGACGGGCCTCTCTTTATTTAGTGTGAGTAGGCTGCTACTGATTGATCCAGTGAGCTCTAGGACCGCTCCTCCATCCTTTTTCAGACTGCTGCTATGTCCCAGCAAGCTCAGCATGGAAGGCGGATGAATAGGAGATAGTGCAGCTGCTGGCCTGCCTGCCTGTGCTGAGCCTGCACATAATGCTCCCTGCCTGTGAACACAACCACATCAGTAACATCAGGTTGCTGTGGATTTCTGTAGAGCAGGCTGCAGGCAAAATCACTATGGGGTAGGAAGAGTCAACTGTGCTGAAAGTCTCAGGTACTGACTAAATCTGTCTTTTTTAGAAATTTAACCTGGACTGTCTGTTTGTTTTCAACACTTTTTTACTTCAATTTTTTTTTATAAGAATGAATAAAATAGTAAAAAAATGTTTTGTTGTCCAATATATCCTTGTTACTAGGGTGGGCCCTGCTGGCCCAGACCCAGTCCGTGCACTTCCCCCTTACCTCCCAGACCCTGGTCGCACCGGCAAAAGGTTGGTACACCCGGTGGGGCCCCTGCCAGCCCAGACTCACTCCCTGTACTTACTCCTAACCTCCCGGACCCCAGTCACACAGGGAAAAGGTGTGCACACTCACAGAGGTGGTTTCCCGGCAGATTGGACTTTGCGGCTGGGGGGCCCCTCAGTCCAACGCTGCTTGGCCCAGTCATGGTTCTTGTGCCGTACAGTAGACAGCCCACTATATTTATCAAGGTATATAAAGGCACAATGCTGCAGAATCTTAAACATATTTTACAAGGCAGCTCTTTACGCACATATTTTTTTGCAGTTTTACCCCAATATATGAGTGGATGTGTACAAAAACCATTACATTAGGCTGTTTTTTTTTTTTTTTGCCCGGGCTGCTTTTTACCCCCAGTCTGGCCCTGGTTGAGAGTTATAAGTCTTTAGTCCATTACTTGCCTTGCAAAACCAATTTTGGAGTGAAGAGTAGGGTATGCTGTGCCTAAAACTGGCACACTAATGTATATCACACCCTTAATAATCTGAATTGTTGCTTTATTATAATTGGAAAGGACACAGTAGAATATATTGGGCCTATACAATTGTAAATCTGGGTCTGACTATGTTATGAGGGAACATTGCAAGTCAAGTAATGGAAAAGATGGGAACGTTTATGTTTGATGGTTATAGATTGACACATGGCAGTTTGTTGGACTGACAGCTCTTGTGATGGAAGTGCTTAAGTGATCCTATACTTTTTCATGTAAGTGGGTAATCTCTAAATGTCATAGAGTCTAGGCAAAGGGCTATGTGACTGACAGCTCTTGTGATAGAAGGGTTTGGGTCTTCCTACTGTTTTTCATGTTAGTAGGTAATCTGTAAAAGGCAAAGGGCTATGTTGTTGACGGGCAGACTTTGAAATGGATTGGAAAGTCCTCTTGTGATTGGTCAACTTTGACCGATATGGAAATGAAGGAGACTTGGAGGGTTGTTCTCTCCCTATGGTGTTACGGGATAGCAGTGATGTCAAATTGTCATAGAGTCTAGGCAAAGGGCTATGTTGTTGACAGGCAGTCTTTGACCTGGATTGGAAAGTCCTCTTGTGATTGGTCAACTTTGACTGATATGGAAATGAAGGAGAGACTTGGTGGGTTGTTCTCTCCCTATGGTGTTACGGGATAGCAGCAATGTCAAATTGTCATAGAGTCTAGGCAAAGTGCTATGTTGTTGACAGGCAGTCTTTGACATGGATTGGAAAGTCCTCTTGTGATTGGTCAACTTTGACCGATATAGAAATGAAGAAGACTTTGCCGGTTCTACTCTCCCTATGGTATTACGGGATAGCAGCAATGTCAAATTGTCATAGAGTCTAGGCAAAGGGCTATGTTGTTGACAGGAAGTCTTTGACCTGGATTGGAAAGTCCTCTTGTGATTGGTCAACTTTGACTGATACGGAAATGAAGAAGACTTGGTAAGTTTTTCTCTCCCTATGGTTCACGGAATGGGAAAGTTGAGGCTTGCTGGGCACAGCTTAACATATGGCAATGTGTTGGAATGTTAGATCTTTTGATGGATCTGCCAGGTCTACCCTTATTCCAGTGGAGTCCTTTATGGTGAAGCTGGGAGTGTTGTTTTGCCAAGATGGATCTGCAAGAGTGTTTCATCCTGGGTTATGTTTGAGTCAGGCACTCTATTCAGATTATCCTGCAGGAGGACGTGAGTCTTGACAAGCGACTTCTTTACATCGCGGATGTGATTTTGGAGGAATTCGGTGGTGTGGGGCAGAAAGAGATTCTGGCAATTCAGGATTACCCAAGGAAAGGCATTTATGACATCATCTTTGATGGAGAGAAGGTCTACCTGAGGTTCCTGAGAAATTAGAAACCGAATCCGGAGGATATACGACTGCGGGGATTTAAGGTGAGTCATCATTTTCCAGAGAAGGAAGTTACTTTGGTGGTGAAATTGTACTCGCCATTTATACCACTAGGAGAAGCGGAGCTGGTTTTGCGGAATCATTTCAAAAAGGAACTTTTTGTTGGGAAAGTGTACAATGGTGTGTGGGCATCTAAGTTTAAGTTCAAGGTGACTTTTAAAGAGAACTATTTTCCACCTGCAAGTTTTTGTCTAGGAAACACAAACTTGGACGTTTTCTTTGCAGGTATGCCAGACTTTTGCATGAAATGTTGGACATAAGGTGGATACCTGTAGGATATGTATCAATTGTGGGAACTCTGACCATTTAATAAAAGACTGTGCTGAAAACAAAAAAGAGACTGTTTTGGTGGAAGTTGGGGAAGCTGTTTTGGTGGAAGTGGGAAAAACTGTCTCGGCTGGAACAGGTGATGTCTATCCCCTCTGATGATGGTTTTGCTGGGGGGTTGGGGAGTGTGGAGGGCCCTTCCCAGGAAATGAAGGAAATTAATAAGGTGGTTGCTAAAAAGCAAATGGCTAGAAAGAAAAGTCAACCAATCAAGGAGAAGATTCCTATTAAAGGTGAAACTTTATATGATTATTGGAAAGATAAAACTGATGTGGAAATTAAAACTTTTTTTGACAGTTGGCCTAAAGATCAAAAAAGAGCTTTTAAAAAAAGAACTGAATTTCAGAAAAAGAGGTTAAAAAGAAATACTTGAGTTTATGAAAAGATGGACATAAAGTTTAAATTAGAAATGTGATATGGCAAATTGAGAGAAATGTATACTTTTTGAATTGTATTTTGTATCTTTTGAAAAGTGTTATTTTATCTTTTTATGTATTGTGGTTCAATAAAGCTGGGTGAGCCTATTGGGCGATCCTTTTTAAAATTGGCTGGGGTGATCCTATACTTTTTCATGTAAGTGGGTAATCTCAAATAGGCAAAGGGTTATGTTGTTGACAGCCAGTCTTTGACATGGATTGGAAAGTCCTCTTGTGATTGGTCAACTTTGACTGATATAGAAATGAAGAAGACTTGGTAGGTTTTTCTCTCCCTATGTTTCACGGAATGGGAAAGTTGAGACTTGCTGGGCACAGCTTAACACATGGCAATGTGCTGGACTGTCAGATCTTGTCATGAGATTATCAGTTCTAGCCTGGTCACTGCATAGCTTTTTGGCTAGGTGTGGAAGGCAGAAATACTGAAAACCATGGCTGAATAGCTTTCTGAGACTCCTCTTCTCTGCCTTGGCAGGATCGCCCACCATGTGGTGGACTTTACCTGCATTCCGCAATTCAGGAATGGGGCATTCCTCGGAGAAACAAGTGGCGATCCCCTGTATTCTGGTTATGCTAGACCAGAGTGCTTTGCTCGACACCAATGCTTAGCAAGTTTTTTTGGAGACCCCCTTCTTCTGCCTATGCAGGATTGTCTTTTAGGCTTCACCTGCTTGCCCCTATTGGAGAAGGGGCATTCCTCTGATTAAACAAGCTAATTTTCCCAGTGAATTCCACCTACCACTGGAAGTTTTGATTCCTGCCTGCCTTACATCATGGACACAAATGCAGATGCTGCTCCAGTCTACGCCAGGCTGAAGAACTCCATGAGGGAAGTGCAGACAAGAGAGGTCTGAAATACCTTGTGGAGGACATTCTTTATGGCTTGTTTTCCATTCAAAAAGCTGTGCATCCAAGACTACCAATGAGAGGAGTCTATGACATCACCTTCACCACCTATTGGGATTTTCTGAGACTTTGTTTGAAAAAAGAAATCTGATAAAGATGATCCTAAATTAACAGGTATCTCCATCGTTGAACAATGCATCGATGAAAGCATAATCCTTGTGGTCAAGATGTACTCCTCGTATATTCCAGAACAGGTACTACTTTTTTTTGTCAAAATACTTCAAGAACATAAAACTGTTGGGGAACATAAATAATGAATTTGGTATCTGGACAATTAAATATATATATCAAGTGACTGTTATTAGGGAACTAGATGGTTTTGCCTGCAAAAGAGATCCTCCTTCCCGGTTTAAGCTCGGTACCATTAATGGTGACCTTTATTATGATGGGATGCCCATTTTTTGCAGGAAGTGTAAACAGCATGGGCATTTAAAAGACCAATGCAAAGGTAAATGCACAAACTTGGGAGTAAAGACCATTTAGTGGCAGAATGTCGAGAGGCCAGACTGTGCAGACTGTGCCGAAAGGATGGACATACATTTTGGAATTGTCCCCTTATAGCCAATAAATACAACAAGCCTACTGTTTCTTCTGTTGTTGTTCCTGTTGTTATTTCAGAGCCATCTACATGAAAAGTTTCTGAGGAACCAGAGCCAGCTTTCCTGCCTCCAGCTGAACAAGCAATGGATGAGACACCACCTCAACCTGAAAGCAAGTTGAATTCTAAACAACGCATGATGACAAGCAGAAACAAATGGTGGCCAGCGGGCAGCTGACAGGAATACCCCCTTTCAGGGGGTGCTGGGAAACTGAATAAAGCTGAACCAGCCACCACCACCACTCAAGTGAGTGAACCCCTAGTGAAGGAACCTGAAAGAAAGGCTGTTAAAAAGCAAAAAATTGAAGGTCAGCAACTGGAGGTTCCTCTATCTTCTGTTGAAAATCCAGATAAAACCATCCATATACATATGGCCCTGGAGACACTGGAAGACCAGCAACCGGCCATTCCCAGCAATGTTCCAGATTGTCAGCCCAGTCCTAAAACCCCCTGGAAAGGGGGCCTGATGGAGGAAGTTGGGGAGAAGGTAATGTGATTATAAAGCCTGTGGAAGAGGAGCCAGCTGTGTCTGTTTTCAACCTATCTGTTTTTGCTTTACATTCTTCTTATGAAGGGGGTGGCATGCTAAGTGAGGTTGATAGTTCTCCAACGTCTAAACTTTTTACAGTAGACTCGGAGGAGGCAGAAAATTCTTATGGCGAGAATGCTTGTTTGGCCAGTTTTGATGATGACCTGTAATTCTTCTTCTTTTTTTCATGAAAATGTCATCTATTCATGGAATTTCTTTTAATGTAAGAAGTATAAGGTCAAAAGTACAGAGAGTGGCTTTTTTGAACTTTTTATTTACTTTTACAGCTATTGTTTTCTTTTTACAGGGATGCGGCATCCCTCATAGCCTGAATTATATATATTGTCAGGGTCCAATGAATCTTCCTCTGCTGGCGTTTTAGATTCTTTTTAAGGGAAATGTTTTAATTGATTATAAGCAAGAAATTTTACCAGGCAGGATTTTATTGGTTAAAGGTTTTTTTGATGGTTTTAAATGCCAATTTTTGAACTTTTATGGGTCACCAGATAGAAATACAAGAGCTGAAATGTTAGAATTGTTACCTCTTTTTATCGATGACTCTAGTCCCTTGATTTAACGGGTGATTTTAATTGTATTCTTAGAGGTGAAAAACGGTTCTCTCAAGCAACAAGGAGAAACTATGATAAAACTTCCTTTATGCTTAAAAATATTGTTTAAGATTTTAATCTTTCTGATGTTTTTAAGTGTTGTAACAAAGATTTGTCAGAAGAGGAAGGGGTGACCTGGGGCAATTCATCCTGTAGCTCCAGGATCGATTTTATTTTCTCTTCTAAACATTTTGAACCATTTTCATGTGACCTTTTAACCAATGTTTTTTCTGATGATAAACTTTTATCCTTTTGTGTAAAAATCGATTTTAAGAAAACAAAAGGGAAAGGTGCCTGGAAATTGAATGTTTCCTTTTTAGATGACCCTCAAGTTTTAATAGATTTTATTGATTTCTACAGGAATTGTAGAAGGAAAAGGGACCCCAAATATGCTTTTTGTGTGTGGTGGAAGCACATCAAGAAAAGGATAAAAGATTTCTTCATGAGAATTGGGGTTAAGAAAGCCAAACAAAAACATGATTTTTTTTCTTATTTGAATTGTTGGTTACAAACCTTATATAAAATGAAAAGCTATGATATTGATGTTTGTAAAGAGATGGCTGAATGCAAAGAAGAAATCTCAAAATGTCTTGTACAAAAAGGAAAATAATTAATTTTCAATTCTAGGGTAAAGCACATTGAAGAGAATGAAACATGCTCTAGATATTTCTTTAAAAAAAAGGTGGAAAAGAATCAAGGTTTTATTAACAATATTGATGGACATTTAAAGTATTCTAACAAAAATCCATGGTTTTTGTGTTGAGCTTTTTAGTGAAATGAAAGTTAATGCTGATTTTATCTCTGATTCTATAAAAGAAGTGAAAAATGTCAAGAGTTTTTATCAAGACCTTTAAATAACCAAGAAATTTGTGAAACTATTAAGAGTTTTAAAAATGGCAAAGTCCCTGGTTTAGATGGCATTCCTATTGAATTTTATATTATTTTTTATGATGTTTTAAAAGATGACCTATTTTTACTTTTTTCTGAGGTTTTTATTTCAAAACAGTTACCAGGATCCGGGAAAAAAGGAGTGGTTTCGCTTTTACATAAAAATGAAATATCGGATCTAAAAAATTGGAGACCGATTACTCTCCCAAACAGAGATTACAAAATTTGGGCCACAATTTGTGCAAATCACTTAAAAAAGGTCATTGAAAAAGTAATTCTTTGTAACCAAGTTTGTGGGGTCCCAGGCAGAAGTATCTGGGACAATTTGAATTTAATCAAAGATATTATTGAAAATGTAAATAATAGGAATTGTAAACTTGCTATTTTATCTGTGGACTTTGAAAAGGCCTTGACAGAGTGTCACATTCTTTTCTTTACAAAGTTTTAGAAAGCATGGGTATACCCAGTTCACTTTTACTTTCTCTTAAAGCATTTTATGATAATTGTTCAAATAAGGTTTCAGTTTTATGACAAAAGATGTCTTTTTAAAATCAGGGGTAAAACAAGGTTGTCAGCTTTCCCCTTTGCTTTTTATTTGTGCTCTGGAACCACTTCTGTGCGCTATCCATAAGGATAAACAGATACATGGTGTACCCCTCCCAGTAAGGGGCAGTTATCAGGCAAAGGTATGCGCATACATGGATGATGTGGTTTTATTCTGTAAGGATACATTGTCTATACAAAAAGGTTTAAAGCAAAATTAATTTTATAATTGTGCCTCTGGTTTTAAAGTCAACCTTGTCAAGAGTTCTATTTTAAATCTTGGTCATATGAATTTGAAAGATGTTCCCGGTATAAATTCTGGGTGTAAATTTTAATCAAGCAAATGATGGAGTAGAAAACTGGAATATGGTGGCAAACAAAATCAATCAAAAAATTGGTATGTGGAATATGAGGAAACTATCAATGGAGGGGAAAATATTGATCATAAAGATGGTCCTTTTACTTATTTTACTGTATTTGAGTCTGGTGTTTCCTCCACCTGGTGATCTCTTAAGCAAAACTACAAAAACTTGCTTTACCTTCTTTTGGAGTTCCAAAGCTGAACGACTCAAAAGAAAAATTGTTATGAAACCTAGCGAAAGAGGAGGGAAAGATTTTCCAGATTTTAAAGCTTTTATTTATATTAAGTTCTTTGTTTTATGTCTAAACTCCATTAAAAATCATGATTGGTCTTATTTTGTATGTTTTAATACTGTTTTTTTATGAGGAAAAATGGGTGGTTTTTTAATGAAATGTTTTTATATTACCTTCTGGACAAAAAAGAAAATGTGATAATATCAAACAAATGGTTGTTAAAATAATGGTCATTTGTATTATGAATATGATTATTATCGTCACCATATTTCTTTGTGGTTTTAATATAAATTATTGTCACCATATATCTTTGTTTTTTTGTCAAAACTTGTAATTTACAAAAAATAGTGAGTACCTGAAAAGGTATAGCCATTAAAAAAAAAAAGTGTTGGGTCTTCCTATACTTTTTCATGTAAGAGGGGAATCTATAGTAGGCAAAGGGTTATGTTGTTGACAGGCAGTCTTTGACATGGATTGGAAAGTCCTCTTGTGATTGGACAACTTTGAATGATGAAATGGATGGAAATGAAGAGGATTTGGTAGGTTTTTCTCCCTATAGTATATGGGGAAATTTTTAAATGTAAAGTAATGTAAGAGATGGGAAGGTTGAAGCTTGCTGGGTATAGATTGATAGATGGCAATGTGATGGGCAGTGTATACACACATACACAAAGCACCGGAGGGGAAGGCAGGGGAGAGCGCCTCATGTAAGAAGGAGGGGAATGTGGTGGAGAGGAAGTGGTGAGTGCAAGAGGGGAATGGAGAGGGAGGGGAAAGCAATGAAGGGGAGGAAAAAAAGCCCGCGGGGAGGGAGAGCAACAAATATGGATTAGGGGTAGGCAAAAGACAGGAACCTACCCAGCACCCTCTTTCATTGCACCCTAGGCAGGTGCCTCTTCTGCCTACCCCTAGTTCCAGACCTGTGCCATGCCCTTCCTTTTCCCATACATAGATGGAAAAAAGAGTTGCAAGTGAAACATCCACAGTTTTATTTCATGCACACCATCACATCACTGGTACATCTGTCTGACATAAGCACAGTCCCCGCAGGTTAACCTGAGTTTGCTAAAAACTTTACCAAAGGGTCTCACCAAAAAAATTGGGTAGAGTAGTCACTTGTAGCACCAGTCCCTACTTGTCTTGATAATCCTGTGCTCTTTCAGCACCCCTTTACTATTCTGATCAGGTCTCCTCACTGGCAGCCCAACAGCCCAAAGCCCATCAAACCCTCTTTGCCTAAACCCTCTCTTCTTCTCCTTCTCCAGTAACGCTGACTGTTCCCTCCCATTGAAGGCACCTAGCGTGGGTGTGGCTGCCCTTTTATACCCTTGTGCCTCTAGTGGTTGGAGTAAAGTACTACAACTAATTTACTGTATTAACTATACTGCCGCCTGTTGGTTAAATAAGAAACTAACACCATATGTCTATGGAAATAAGGACATATATATATATATATATATATATATATATATATACATACATATATATATATTGGACTTGCTGTGTTTTTGAAGATGTTTCATCAGTCATCCAACTGGCTTTTTCAATTCAGAATAACTTGTATATAGGATCTTGCTTCTCTTTATATCCTCTGGAATGTTGTTCCAATCAGCATAATCTGTTTATCATAATCCACAACAAGGTCACTAATTTAGGTGTTGATTGTATTAGCAAGATTGGAGCTTTGATGTGTTATTTAACCTTCCAGGGAGATGTGCCAAAACAGCATTGTATGTGACAGACAATAGATCTCACGACCCATCTCTATTCAAAAAGGAAACCAGCAGCACACTGTGTTGAATTACAAAAGTGCACCAAAAAATTAATAAGCCCACATCATACAAAAAGGCAATATTTTTGGCATACCCTTCCCTTCATTAAGCTTGATAAAGGGCCTTTTTGTATGATGTGTGCTTAATAAATTTTAGGTGCACTTTTGTAATTCAACACAGTGTGCTGCTGGTTTCCTTTTTGCATATTGTTATGACCCGGTGACAGGAGTGGGTCTTCCAGTTCAGCACCTGACACTACAAAAAGTGTGTATCTGTGAGGTGAGCACCCCCCATTAATAAGTATGTACAGTTTCCCACCTCTATTCTTTAACACCTCTTTTAAAGCATTAGAGATCATCCAAAGACTTTTTTTTGACTACTCAGTAAAAGTAGCCAGTTATGGATTTTTTCAAACCCAGACCAGTACTTAAACCATAATTGTAGTTCATTTTATAAAAATAATAAACAAACTTTATTAACAATTTATTCATTTCAAAGTCAAGAAATATTGCAAAACTTTCTTCTTTTCTTCATCACCTGTATACTTATCAAGATCAATAGCCTTATCCATCTTGTAAGATTCCTCATCAGACCACTCACAAATGAAATCCTGTAACTCGTCTGCAGTCTTGTCTTTCCATTCTTCAAATAACTTTCCCCTCTTGTAAGGGATCTTTTCTTAGTGGTATCCTCAATTTTCCTGCTTTTACTTGCTTTTTCCACTTTCTTTTGAAGTTTCTTTTTCCTTTTGACAAAAATCAAGGGGGGTTGGTGGAAGCACTCTTAAGGCTAAAATATATTTAAGTATAATGGAAGTGCTACTTACAATGCACATTCCCTGGGCCCCTGTCTCATACATAATTCAATATAAATGCAAATGCATATGTTTACAAAACAGGGGTTTTTAGTTACACAGTTATGATCATAAAGTTGAAAAGCCACCATACCACGTCAAGGTAAACCCCATATGATGGTCCCTAACTTACTTAACTCAGGTCACAATATAAAAAGATACTTCTCTGCATAATAGCATTACCCATACACAATGTGTGTTGTGCATTGGTTTCAATCTGAAGGCTAAATCCTCCCCCGCCAGCAAGGGCTTTTAAGAGAGAGAGATTGCTCAAACCAATGCCCATTTCTTCTTTCTTTTCTCTTCCAGAACTACTTTCCTGATCCTGAGAAACAATGAAAAGTTCAACAGTATTCACCACTTGAGTTTCCCCTAGAGTTTTTGTTGCTGGAATTTCCACTGGGAGTTGTGTCTCTAAAACATCTCTAAAGGCTTACTTTTCTCTGGACAAAAAGCATAAACATGACCAGGATTGAAACACAGGTTACATTTTTTGGATGGGGACAGTTCTTCACCTCATGATCCATATTTCCACAGTTTGGACAAAACTTACAAACATCTGCAGTGTGGCCATAACTCCTACAGTGCCTGCACTATTCTGGAATATTCCATATTCCATTGCATTCCATTATTCCCGGAAAGTGAGGGATGACCTTGAACCCCTGAAGTCGCTCATCCTCTGGACTTTGTCTCCAAGTTCTCAGGAACTGCAAATAGACACCCTCTCTATTAAAGGTGACGTCATATATTCCCCTCTTTGGGTAGTACTGGATCACAAGGATCTCCTTCCTCTGGACACCTCTGAAATCCTCCAGAATCACGTCTGCGATATATAGTAGCAGTTTCTCACAGCTCACTTCCTCTTGCGAGATAATCCTTACCGAGTGCTTGACTCAAGAATAGCCCCGGATTAAACACTCTTCCAGATCCATCTTGACAAAAACACTCCACCGTAAAGCACTCCACTGGAGAAAGGATAGACCCACCAGCTCCATAAATGAATCTGACATTCCAAACATCTCAATGTGTTGAGCTGTGCCCAACAAGCCTCAACTTTCCCATCCTGTGAATAATAGGGACAGAAAAACCAAGCAAGTCTTCTTCATTTCTATATCAATCCATGTCAACAACAGTGCCATTTGTCTATCAGAGATTACCCTCTTTCATTAAATAGAATAGAAAGACCCATATACATCCATCAAAAGAGCTGTCAGTCACATAACCCTTTGACTAGCCTCTATGACAATTAGAAATTACCCACTTACATGAAAAAGTATAGTATCACCCAAGTCAAAGTTGACCAATCACAAGAGGACTTTCCAATCCATGTCAAAGACTGCCTATCAACAACATAGCCATTTGCCTATTAGAGATTACCCACTTCCATGAAAAAGAATAGGAAGACCCAAACACTTCTATCACAAGAGCTGTCAGTCACATAGCCCTTTGCTTAGCATCTATAAAACAATTAGAGATTACCCACTTACTTGAAAAAGTATAGGATCACCCAAGCACTTCCATCACAAGAGCTGTCATTCCAACAAATTACCATGTGTTTAGCTGTCCACAACATAGCCCTTTGTATATTAGAGATTACCCACATACATGACAAAGAATAAGAAGACCCAAACACTTCAATCACAAGAGCTGTCATTCCAATAAATTGCCATGTGTTTAGCTGTGCCCAGTAAGACTCAACTTCCCTATCCCGTAATACCATAGGGAGAGAAAAACCTAGCAAGTCTTCTTCATTTCCATATCAGTCAAAGTTGACCAATCACAAGACGACTTTCCAATCCATGTCAAAGACTTCATGTCAACAACATAACCCTTTGCCTATAACAGATTACCGACTTACATAAAAAACAATAGGAAGGCCCACACCCATCTATCACAAGAGCTGTCAGTCACACAGCCCTTTGCCTAGCCTATATGACAATTAGCCATTGCCCCACTTTTTTTTTCTTTCTTTAACTTTATTTACATAAAAAACAAACAAAAGGACAATTATTTCACAAAACTAACATATTCCAAGATTTAGGTCTCCATAGAAATTCAACATTAGTCTTCCCTAAATGTTTTACATCTCTTAGAAAATACAAATTTTTGCTAGACATAATCCAATACATTGCTCTGGAGTTATGTTATCACGTTTAAACAATAAGTATATTATGAACTTTCCACAGTGATTCCTTCATGCAGTTTACAGTATATCATGAATGTAATTTTTTATCCTTATTATTGCATTCTAAGGTACCAAAATATGCATCATTCATATCAAAGTTTTTTACATCAAATACTTTATACAATAAAACAAACAATTTTCCCCATACAAACTTAGCATACACACAATCCCAAAAAACATGTTGAACAGTTTCTTCATATGTACACTTTTCTCTAGGACACACTTTGGTTGTATCCGAGCGCCTCTTATACTGAAAAGACCTAGTAGGTAAACAATTCTGCACAATTGACCATGCTAAGTCTTTTTGATGATTTTCCATTTGCTTTTCTGACACATTTCTCCAAATCCTTTTGCTTTGTTCAACAGAAGAATTGTCCACAATAATAACATCCTCTTTAGATTGGATCCATTTCGTTAATTTCTTTTGGTCAGATAAAAAGTCCTTAGGGGCATCACTTAAAACATATTTTTTAAAGATTTTTTCCAATAAAATGTATTGGGAGGAAACATTCATTAAAACTGGAATTGTCAAAGGGAAAGTACATAATTTATATTTTCTAAAGAAAGCTCCAGCACAATAAGATATAAAACAAGATTTAATTTCTAATTTTTTAGGATTTAGATAAATAAAACAAAAGAATTTAACATACAGGAATCTTACAAAATCAGGAAAAAAATTTCCACCATTTTCTTTTGCTCTAATAACCTTTATTCGACTTAACTTTTCCATCTTAGAATTCCATAGGAAAATGAAACATAATCTGATTATTCTCTTCATATTTAGAGTAGAAGGTGGAAAAATCATTGCAATATACAACATCATTGGCAACAATACTGACTTAACAATTAAGGTTTTCCCTTCCATTGTCAGCCCTCTAAGTGACCAATACTGTAATTTTTTCTGCATTTTTCCCAGTATTCTCAACAAGCATTGGCCTATTTTACTTGAGGATAGGACCTTACAATCAGTGTTACAGGACAAGGCATCCATTTGCTACAAAACAAGTCCCAATCTGAAGGATATTTTGTCCAGGAGTCATTTTCAAGATCATCAGATCAAAACTAAACACAAAGGAAATCTTTTGGATTTTTAAGTTGGATCCAGTTTCCCCTAGTGGGATCAATGAAAATAATCTATACACCGCTTTTATTTGATCTATATATGGTGTAATAAGAGTTTTTAATTGCTTAATTGGTATAATAAAAGGTAATTTTTAACTATACACATCAGTTCCCACATAAATACTAAGTATGCGAATGGCTTATGGCTTCAGAGTTATCAATCTCCAGGCGCTTGTCGGGACTAATAGATAGATGGTGTCTAAATAGGTTGATTGAAATTAGCACTAAGTCTGAAATCCCGCGATAGTAGAAAATACAATTTCAGATAAACGAGATTAGAGCCCTCCCCTGTGGTGTATGCTGCTTCTGGGGCTGAGCGAAATATCACAAGATCGCGTGACGTCATCACGTTACTATGAATGTGAAAGTCTATAAATAGTTGGCGTCCTCGAGACGAGATATACTTGCTGCCTTGAAAAAGCTGATTTAGCGAAACGCGCGTCGGCACTAAGCTACATTAAAAGCTATATTTTAAAACTTCTTTAAAACTCGTTTTCATCCTGGATCTTTTTACTATTTAGCACTTAACAGTCTCCTCTCGTTTTTATTAATTAGTGACGGCTAGTCATTTGGTGGGGCTTCTGCTGAACTCCACTTGGCATAGAATTCGCCTTTCTCTCTCTTCTTGTCTAGAATTCTTAAAGGTTACCGGATTTGTGGTCTTATCGCATAGATAGGTCTCCTTGAAGTTACTGCAAAATAGTATTGTGACCACAGTCCCGTTTACTTTCACTGCCTTTGCTTTGTGGTGTCCCAAAGTTAGCAAAGAATTGAGTTGGTTTCTTTTGGGACAGCTCCACCGTCTACAATTTCTTTTTCCAACTTATTTTCCAATGAATTCAAGTCTTATTAATCTAAGCGTGATTAGTAATTCATTTTTGTAGTTTATTAATCGCTTTAATTGATTAGGTCTAGGTCATTTGAATTGAATCAACTTAAGAAGCAAATTGCATTTTTTCAACTTTATATGAACTTGTGGGGGTAGATCAAGTTTTTTCTATTTAACTTTGCACTATTTGGTCTTTTTATCATTCAATTAATTCCTGTCAGTTATTAATTTCTTCTAGATTTGAATCTATTAATAATCAAATATTACTTATAAGGCGCTAAGCACTTTATTCACCATTATTTAATTAGGAATATTAATACCTCTTTTTAGAATAATTATATTAATTAAATATGGTGGTTACTTATGTAATGACATTAGGGAAATGGTTATGATTTAATGAATTGGTCTATCTGAAAATATTAATTGAAGTTTACATTTAAACCTCAATTAGGGAATATACCGGGTATCTTTTTTTCTTCCGGTTTCTACAAATTTCTATACAATGACCTAGTCAGACCCCGCTATAGGTTCCAAACCACAAGCTACTGTATATCCCAGGTTCCCCCTTTCTCCTTTTTTCAATTAATTAAAACCAATGATTAGTTAATTGAATTGTTTCCCTACAGGAAAAGTGATTGCCCACCTGGATTGTATTTATTACTGATTTTACTACTATTTATTCATAAATAATATATTGTGTTTCCTGGCCGGCCAGTGTTTTAGTGATTGTATAATAAATTGTATTTTTAAATATATTGGTTTTTGCAATCCACCTTCTATTTATTGTTGTATTTGGGCATTTATCGCCAATAGGACCGTCCTTGGGGATTACGTGTGCAGTCTTGACCAGTATAATGCCCTTCCCCCACCTGTCACAAGATTTCTAATTGTACTAAAGGGCAATGGAAACAAGAAATATGAGGAGTATGAAAACAATTGGTGATTTATAATAAGCCGACATTGTTACATTTAATGTGTATCTTTTCTTCTAGCCTAGGACTGTCTATAGAACTGTCAACAAGAGACAGACAGAAGCCACAGAGATGTCTCACAGTCGGGAATGGGACAAAGTGACGAGAGGAAAAGAGAATTTCGTTTTGGTTAAAGTATTTTGAAATCAGAGCTGAGATATTGGGGATCTACTTGAGATTTCACATTTCCTACAAAAATCTGTCTGTTTTGTCTCACCAGGTACAAGAAAGACTTTTTGTTAAATGAAACCACAGAATAAATCTTAGAATTTCCCCAGACAAATGTTGTAGCTGGAGATTCTGGTGAGACTCATATTTAGCTGAAGTGTTGACTGACATCCGGAGAAAAACACAATTTTAGAGAAAACACAATTGTCTCTTTCTCTGTGGGACAAATAAATCAGACGTTTGTAACAGAGGGATTTAAAGACACATAATGGAAACATTTTAAAATACAGGTTTGGGCTCCGTTACACGGAAACCCATTATCCAGAAATCTCAGAATTATGGAAAGGCCGTTTCCCATAGACTTCATTATAATCAAATAATCCAAAAAAAATTTAAAACTGTTTAAAACTGATTTCCTTTTTCTATGTAATAATAAAACAGTCGCTTGTACTTCATCCCAACTAAGATATAATTAATCCTTATTGGAAGCCTATTGGGTTTATTTCATATGATTTTCTAGTAGACTTAAGGTATGAAGATCTAAATTACAGAAAGATCCATTATCTGGAAACCCCAGGTCCCGAGCATTCTGGATAACAGGTCCCATACCTGTAGTCTGAATTAGTCCATTAATCTTCACTATATTATGAAGCACTAATTAGAGCAATTAATAGCTTTGTTCTATTCTGAGGGATCCCAGTCAATTAAAGGCATGAGCTGATCCCTGTTATTAATAGGAGCAAAGGCTAATAATTGTCTGGTCCATGTAGAGGGTTAATGTAGATAGAAGGGAGATAATGAATATTAATTGATCTTTAATGAAACATCGAGGAGGATGAAACAAAAAAATCCAAAAGGTCATATTAGATATTTGAGTGGAACGACACCTACAGACTTGAGATATTTCTATAACTGAGACATTGGCCGGCCATAAAGTGACGTCTCTTTGTCATAAATAGATGAATGAGCCTTTGGATTTCAAAGGAAATGAGACATTTATCTAATCACTTAACCCCAATTAACCCCTTCATGAAACAAACTGATGCCAAGGAACTGGACTTGTTGTTAAATCATTGTACAAAGCAACATTTAGGGAGTTTAAAGATTCCTGACGTTTAATGAGACGTCACCAGATCCCTTATGGAATGGGGTTTATTTTGAGGTTGGTGGGAGATTTCTAAATCCTGAAACTGAAATGCTTTGTGAACATTGATCTTACATTTTATCAATACTTCATTGAAATGGAAAGAGGAGGCCAGAGATTTAAATAAGAATCCATTATTAGGGGTCACCATGGAAACGTGGAATTACCTTCATGAACTGAACTTGCAGCAAATAGGATTGTGTGTCCCTCCTCATTCATTGTGTATTGGGAATCACTGAATACTTGTTCCCTGGACACACTCCGTTTCTTTCAATTCAAGTGCCTTTATTTTAAATATTTGGCTCAGAATCCAGACAGTAATGTTTCAGGCCCACATTGACCCTTTATCAAACTAAACAGACGTTCCCCTAATGACACTTATAATATAGTGCAATATACAGCGCCACCTGCTGGTAACATCAGCTACAACCTCTGATATCCACATATTATTCACTATAATGTGCAGCAAAATATCACTTTATTTATTGTACTCAATTCAATATCCCGGATATGAGACATTTCAAGTCCAATTTTATTTGTTGTAAAGGTCACGGCAGTGGGGTCCAGTGTGGCCCCAATATATGCCAATATTTATATGGCTCAGTTTGAACCAAAAACAAAATATATATATAGTAAGTTGTAATATAACGCCCATTGTATATGTTGTCTTTATAGATGATATATTTGTATTATGGAAGGGGCCACACTGGGCCCTAGAGCAATTTGCCTAGGAAATCATTGATCACTGAATTGACACAAACATTTGCTACATGGGGGGGAATTAATTAATTAATTAATTAGGAGGAAAAACCAAATGTTTGACCTTAGTAAGTAAATTGATCATGTTGGCTTCCCATATTTTGGGTATTTTAAGGAAACATTGGTCAATTGTGAGCAGCAATTTAAGTGAAATTGAAGAAATGAAACACACACCATTTAAAATTGCGACAAATGAAAGTTATCTATTAATAGAATCTGATTTGGGATTGCAAAGACACTTAGGGGCATATTTATCAAAGAGTGAAGTTAGAGATCACACAGTCCTCTAGAGTGAAATTCCACCACTCTCCATTCATTTCTATGGGATTTTTAAAAGACTATTTATCAATGGGTGAAAGTGAAGTTTTATCCTTTGATAAATACGCCTTTCAAAATCCCATAGAAATGAATGGAAAGTGGGGGAATTTCACTCTAGAGGACTGTGTGATCTCTAACTTCACTCTTTGATAAATAAGCCCCACATATGTGTGCGGGGGGTACTTGTGGCACCTTCCTCTGCTCTACATAAAATATTTCTATAGACTGAATGGAATCTGTTTAAAGGAACAGTTCAGTGTAAAAATAAAAACTGGGTAAATAAATAGGCTGTGCAAAATAAAAAATGTATCTAATATAGTTAGTTAGGCAAAAATGTAATGTATAAAGTCTGGAGTGAGTGGATGTGTAACATAATAGCCAGAACTCTACTTCCTGCTTTTCAGCTCTCTAACTCTGAGTTAGTCAGTGACTATAAGGGGGGCCACATGGGACATAACTGTTCAGTGAGTGGCTCTGCCCCATGGCTCTGAGTTGCCCAAAGTGAAGGGATGACAGTTGGAGAGGGAATGAGGATTAGATTTATTCTCCCTGATGATTCCACTGTATGAGATCCAGTCCTAGAGTTGTATCTTGAGTTACCCTATTACTCCACATGGAGTCTCAGTGTGTTACATCCATGTAACTATCCCGGCACTTTAATATCTCCATTAGTTTCCTCTGTGGATTCAGCGGCAGCAGTAAGTTACCAGGGAAGGATAAAAAGCCCTTTCTTTATTCATTAGCTGAACATTAACCTTTATTAGTCGATAACAGTCCAAACTAGTGTTACACTACTATAGAGATGCTTAAACTCTAGGCTGGGTCAATAAAATAGAAACTAGAAATATGGCATAAATATAATATATAAAAAGCAATGTTTCACCTTATTTATTCATTCAGTAAAACAAATGACAGAATGGAAAGTGACAATTGATGCAATAAAGAATAACAGGATGAAATTATTAACCCCTTCTTTGTCTTACATACAAATTTGTATCCTTGAAATGTGCGGCTGGGGGGGGGCAGCTCAGCAGGTGGACCCCCAGTCTGACCCTGGCTGTATGGTAGTAATGCCACTGGTGAGTAGCCCCCCAGTATTTACACAGGAATCACCCACTACACCCCTTATACTTACAATCCTCTTAGGGCCCCAGACCTGCAGTGTCTGTAATATAAACCTATTGGAACCTCAGGGGCCATTCCTGCCTCCTGCTCCAGGGAATCTATTTCCAGCCAGGTCCATGTAGCCTCTCCCATACCTCCCAACTGTCCCGTTTTCAGCGAAACAGTCCCTCTTTTGACAGCTCTACCCACAGTCCCTCATTTGTACCGGAAAGTCACGATTTTCTCGGCACTGAACAGCCAGAAAAAGGGCAATTCACCTTCATTAGCAAAACTGTTATAACTGGGGGAAAAAACACAGAAATATGTTCAAACTTTCATAACCTGACAAATTCTGTAAAATGAACATGGAAATTAGGGGGTGTGGCCACAAAAATGTGCCTGGTCAAAAAAAACTTTTTTTTCCTTCTCTTTATTTCCAAAATGTTGGGAGGTATAATCTCCTCTCACCTTCGCTATTTAAATGTCATTTTTGTGGCAGAAGCTTTGCTATTTCTGCATGGCCTATGGCTGCATGTGGCAATTACACAATCCTTATTAATCTTTAAAGGGACACTAAACCCAACCATAAAGTTGTCCCACTGCTCCCACTAATTCTCAAAATAAGTTGAGAAAAAAACACAATTACACGAGGAAACCAATTCACCAATGAGAATTCTACTGACCAATAACTTAATTACAGATGCAAGAGAACTGACCAATGAGAATGCTGATTCCCAGCACTATGTCAGCCATCTTGCTCTTCTCTCACATACACACATTATTTTATTTATTTCATTATATGACACTGGAATGAGACATGGGGATAAAGGACAGACTTGTTTAGAGAAACTGGGCTTAATGTTTCCAACTCCAGTTGCAGAACAAACAACATGGAGCCACATATACTCTCATCAGCTGCGATTCTCATTGGAGGATTATTTTGTATTTTAGAGCAATATTTCTTAAAGAATACAACACTGATGTTGCCGGACTACAGCTCCCAGCATGCCTCAACCTTGATAATATGTTACATTATTCTGGGATTTGTAGTCCAGTAACAACTAAAGTAAAGTGTAAAGTGTGAGCAGTGCAGTAGGGTTTACTGTCCCTTTAAATAATGGCTATTGCAAAACATAGCTCAGCAAAAGCTAATGACTGGATTGCCACCTGGCTAGTATTTCTCCAGCTGAACCTCTAAAATAGTAGCCAGGGGACGGTGCTATTACAATGTAATGACCAGTGGTTCTGTCCCCAGTTTATCCGAATTCCTCCCCAACCTCACTCTCCTCTCTCACCTGCCTACTCCCCCAATCTACCTGTCTATGTCTAAGCCCAGCCCCTTCCATGACACACCCCCTCTCCTCCCAGCCCCACCCCTTACATCATTGTCCAGCCCCTTCCATGACACACCCCTCTCCTCCCAGCCTCACCCCTTACATCATTGTCCAGCCCCTTCCATGACACACCCCTCTCCTCCCAGCCCCACCCCTTACATCATTGTCCAGCCCCTTCCATGACACACCCCTCTCCTCCCAGCCCCACCTCTTACATCATTGTCCAGCCCCTTCCATGACACACCCCCTCTCCTCCCAGCCCCACCCCTTACATCATTGTCCAGCCCGTAGTTGCACTTATATTCCCCATAGATTCTACTGAGAAATGGACCAACTAATGGATCAGCCAATTGGAACAGTTCATAATCTCCAAATCTCAGCAAAGTGATCTCAGCAAATGTGGATCACTGCTTCTCCTCTACTTGATGATGTTTCCAACCAACTTTTAACTCCTTTAATGCCATGCCCCCCTGCCCCACCAATGAGTTCTCTACCCCATGCCACCCACTCAGTTGTCCCAGCTGAATCATTTCAAGCTTCATAGTGAAGGGGGCCCCCAGCTGAGCACTGAGTTTAATATGAAGAAGGGCAGGGTGTGCCTGAGCATTGTGTACTGAAAGTAAGAAAGTGCCAGTATTGTGCCTGTACTTTATAACTGCCACCTGCTGAGTCTGATTGCCATTCAATTCCCATAGGGCGGGTGCCATGAAAATGATGAAACTAGGGGTGTAATTACAGAGAAGCAAGAGGTATAGGGCCCCAAGAGGTACTAACTTATATACAATTTCAATAACTATTAGTAAAACAGCTAAACTTCTTGACATTTTTGGGGCCTGAAAAAGAATTTGCTATGGGGCCTGGTAATATCTAGTTACACCACTGGATGAAACAAAAGAATACCTTGATGGACTCAAATTAATTATGTATATCTCTGAACAACTGGAGAGTAACCACATGACATTTTTCACTTTATTTTGTAAAGACCAAACACATTTTACTATGGAAGTAAGTGAATAAAAAGTCAGTTCTGAAGTGCCACAAAAGTCCATCCACAGTTCCAAGTAAATGATGGCGGAAGAGTAAGTGAAACAGTAGAACTGATGTGCCGGAGACTGGCCTCCAAACCTCCCTTTGTGGCCCTTTTTATGCCCCTATTGGCCCCACCTCCCAGCAAGTTCCTATTGTTTCCATGAAGAGGCAGAGAAGCTTCACAGACACACATACTGGTGAGTGGAGACTTAGTGGAGCCTGAGTACTGGATTATCTGCCCTGATGCCTCTGACTATTGTTATTATGGAGGTAAGTGCAGACTTATTGGGGTATCAGTACTTATTGTCTATATATACCTTGAATATGTCCTTAATCCTTAAATCAGTGTTTTCCACAGACCCATCAGAAGTGGCACTGACACAAACTGACCATTCCATTATCTCCTGCCCTCAGTCAATTTCCTCCAATTGTTCCACTGATGGGCTGAGACTTGTTGGATCACCTGGAAACACAGAAATATAAATCAGCCACATGTTATTTGTACTTTCCTCCTATTTCTCTGATAAATCAATTACTCTCTGTTTTGTTCTTTTATTCCTTTTATATTTACTTCCATTATTAATTAAGGGGAACAGGGGTTGTACCTCTCTGTCACCCATTTGTTTCCCAACCAATGATGTAACTCCTCTCTATCTCCTCCCCCAGGCTGGGGTGTGTCTGTAGGTCAGTGGGTGCCAGTGGGTTTTTAGGTGCTACTCACCCCTCACATATAATGTCCCTGTTCTCCTCTCTATCTCCTCCCCCAGGCTGGGGTGTTTGACTCTGCAGATCAATTCTGCTCCAAGGTCCATGCCCAGTGATGGAGAGAAATTCAAACTTGCTGTACAGGTGAGAGTCTGATCCGGTTGGTACTGGGACACAGTGTCATGTCGGTACCTGATATACTGAGTAACGTCAGTTAATTCCTCACTCTCCTTGTTCTTTATAAACCAGGTGACAGTTAGAGCATCAGGGAAGTAGTTGGAGATGTTACATGTCAGTTGGGTTTCCTCAAGCTTAATCAGTTCTGGTACCACTATCTCTCCCACCTGTGGGCGCCATGGGAAATCTGCAGAAGAAAGAGAATTTCTATCAGTTCTGATTAATACAGGAAACCTCATGGAAGAAATGAGTCAGTAAATGTAAAATATCTACAACTCTTGAATGGGAAAGTTACAGCCATGAATACAGTTAGTGAAGAACTATATGAATATATATTACAGGGGTGGTTCACCTCTAAGTTATCTTTAATTATGTTATAGAATGGCTAATTCTAACAACTTGTAAACTGGCCTACATCTTTTTCTTTTTTAAAGGTTTTGAAGTAATTGGTTTCTTCTTCTGACTCCTTCCAGCTTTCAGACAGGGGTCACTGACCCATCTAAACAAATGGCCTCCCCTATTCATATTCCAGCCTCTCCCCAACATTATTGATTACATTAATGATTCATCTTTCTATTACTGATAATATAAATGTTGCTATTCTACAGTTCCCAGTGCTTTTGTAGTATGTTGGGGTATAGGTACTGTCCCACACAATGAGGAGGGGCAAATCCTGGCATCTCATTCAGTCTTAAACTATAGCCAGAATTATAAATGACTTAACTTATGTTATGTCCTTACAGACTGGGGCTCCCAGAGCTTCATTGACATTATCAGATATATATTATATATACTTGGCCCTTACCTTGTGTTATATCCTTATACAGTGGGGCCCCAGAGTTCATGGACATTACCAGATATATATTATACTGTTTATACTTTGTCCTTACCTTGAGTTATGTCCTTACAGACTGGGGCCCCCAGAGCTTCATGTTGGACAGAGACCCTCAGAGTGTGCAGATAGTTCAGCTGATCCTTCAGGCAGTGACAGGTACTTGTGGCTTTATAGGTCCCATCAGTATTTTCACTAATGTTGAACTCACATGGGAGACTTGTAAATTCCCTTTTATTTCCCTGCAAAACTTCCCAGGAAATTCCAATGTCTCTAGGGAAAAAACCCTCCGCCTCCAAGGAGAGACCCCATTCTCCTGCCATTCTGAACTCACTCACCTTGGGACGAGCTGGAAACAAAGGGAAGAGCCACAGATGAGCTTTTATTTGTCACTTACTGAAGAGTCACTTGTATACTGGGCCCTTCTGCCATAAAGTGAGGTTAAACCCAAGTCTCAGGTGGCAATAAGCAGCCAGTTACCAGCGACGGCAAAAAGTCTGAGATACTTAAATAAACTTCAACTGATTTGTCAGGTTATGGAGAGTTTGAAGACATTTCTAGGGGTCTTAGAGCTGTGCTTTATGTTTTATTACAGTTAATAGTTACATTTGTTTTGCTAATAAAGGTGAAATTCCCCTGTAAGCTGTGAGTTTCAGTTTCCCAAGGGACATATTAGATCAAATGAAATGTAAGATAGGGGCTCAGGGTTAGGGTGCAGGGGTGACTATGCTCCTCCAAAAGTCTCATCTATCTCATTTAGTTCCAGAAACTTTGCAACTATATTCTGGCTATTCTGCCTGCAATGCGGGATGTATGAAAATGTCCAAATAAGGATTATTTCACAAAAAATAGACACACTTGAGTCTGTACTGGATCTGTAAATGATTTGATCTCTTGTAGCAATTGAGTTGAAAGAGTCCTGGACATATTCAAGGTGTGACTGCATAGACAATAGCAATGGTGGAGGTTCTGATTCACCCAGTGGCTACAACAAGTCTGCTCTGTCTGAATAGGAACAATAGACAGAACCAGCAGGGGAGGTCCAGGCACCCCAGTTCCAGTAAGACTTACAGAAGAGAGAGAAAGACTCCTGCAAATCAATTCTACATCTCTAGATTTACTCAGATTTCTCTTAGGACTGTGGATGAATTAGTAGGACTTCTGTAGGACTTCAGAATTGCCTTTGTGTTATTCTCATTTCAAAGAAGGGGTTGTTGTCGTTGTGCTGCCATTGGATTTTACTGAATAAAGTGATAAAATGGCACTTGTTTTTTTTTTAATTCAATGTTATTGGTTCTGTAAGGTTATTATCCTGACATTTGGTGGCAGTGGTGGGATAGAAGATGTCTTAAAGGATAACTAAACCCTAAAAATAAATATGAGTATAAATGCTGAATTTTATATGACAGGCCAAAGTTGTGCACAGCAGGACCCCATTTTGTACTTGGAGAGTCAGTGACACTGCACATGCTCAGTGAGGCGCTAAGCTTAGGGGTCATTGCTGATGATTCATATCTTATAATGTATATATACAGTTGATAAGTTGTATAAATAAGTTGATGAGTGCCTGGGGTTTATTGGCTCAAAGCAAAGACATAAACCAAAATAGCAAAGTGTTGGGCCACACTGGGCCATTAATGAAGGCTGATGTTATTTATATTGTATATATACTGTATATATATGTGATTGTTTCATCTTATAGAAGACTTAGTTATTACCAGAGGTGCAGATGCCACAAGTCAAGTTGAGATTTGCCTCAGGGAACAGGAACCATAAATGACCTGTGGTGGCAAAAAGCCTCTCCTCGTAACTTTAAGAGCTGAAATTCCAATTTCTAAATCAGAATTGTAGCCCTTGTAGTGTAGAGCTTGAGTGCACTGAACACTAACAATGCAGCCCCCCTAGATCTGCACAGAAGCTCCACATATTTCCAATGTCCCCTGTGTGTCACCAGCTCAGGAAGTTCCAAAACCTCTGGCTCAAACTAATCAATGGCATTTTCTGCCTATTTAACCACTTTTGAAATGAAGAACATTATGAGGTCCCTATAACTCACAAAGTAAGGGGTGTTTATTGGGAAATATTGTACCCACCCCCAACCTGACTATGAGTAGGTGAAGTGGGGGCAGTTCTGTTATATCCCCAGAAACCTACTGGCCCCCAGGGCTCTAACCAAGAGCCCCACAAACACCCCCTTTATCATAGTCAGAGGGTCATTTTTGTATTTGGAAAGGATTATTATAGCCCCCTGGTGACTGGCAGATTTTGGAACTGGTGGGCTGCATAGTTGGGCAACTACTGGGAACCTTTGCCCAAGGTATATTTTTCCCAAACGGAAAGATAATGTGCATAAAACAACTCATTCATTATAAAAATTTTGCTTAAAGGAACAGTAACATCAAAAAATAAAAGTGTTTTAAGGTAATACAAATATAATGCAGTGTTGCCCTGCACTGGAAAAACTGCTGTGTTTGCTTCAGAAACACTACTATAGTTTATATAAACAAGCTGCTGTGTAGCCATGGGGGCAGCCATTCAAGCACAGGATACACAGTAGATAACAGATAAGTACTACTATAGTTTATATAAACAAGCTGCAGTGTAGCCATGGGGGCAGCCATTCAAGCACAGGATACACAGTAGATAACAGATAAGTACTACTATAGTTTATATAAACATGCTGCTGTGTACCCATGGGGGAAGCCATTCAAGCACAGGATACACAGTAGATAACAGATAAGTACTACTATAGTTTATATAAACAAGCTGCTGTGTAGCCATGGGGGCAGCCATTCAAGCACAGGATACACAGTAGATAACAGATAAGTACTACTATAGTTTATATAAACAAGCTGCTGTGTAGCCATGGGGGCAGCCATTCAAGCACAGGATACACAGTAGATAACAGATAACACCATTATTTTCTACAGAGCTTATCTGCTATCTGCTTTTTAACCTGACCATTTTCTCCTTTGAATGGCTGTCCCCATGGCTACACAGCAGCTTGTTTATATAAACTATAGTAGTACTTATCTGTTATCTACTGTGTATCCTGTGCTTGAATGGCTGCCCCCATGGCTACACAGCAGCTTGTTTATATAAACTATAGTAGTGTTTCTGAAGCAAACACAGCAGTTTTTCCAGTGCAGGGCAACACTGCATTATATTTGTATTACCTTAAAACACTTTTATTTTTTGATGTTACTGTTCCTTTAAGCAAAATTTTTATAATGAATGAGTTGTTTTATGCACATTATCTTTCCGTTTGGGAAAAATATACCTTGGGCAAAGGTTCCCAGTAGTTGCCCAACTATGCAGCCCACCAGTTCCAAAATCTGCCAGTCACCAGGGGGCTATAATAATCCTTTCCAAATACAAAAATGACCCTCTGACTATGATAAAGGGGGTGTTTGTGGGGCTCTTGGTTAGAGCCCTGGGGGCCAGTAGGTTTCTGGGGATATAACAGAACTGCCCCCACTTCACCTACTCATAGTCAGGTTGGGGGTGGGTACAATATTTCCCAATAAACACCCCTTACTTTGTGAGTTATAGGGACCTCATAATGTTCTTCATTTCAAAAGTGGTTAAATAGGCAGAAAATGCCATTGATTCGTTTGAGCCAGAGGTTTTGGAACTTCCTGAGCTGGTGACACACAGGGGACATTGGAATATGTGGAGCTTCTGTGCAGATCTAGGGGGGCTGCATTGTTAGTGTTCAGTGCACTCAAGCTCTCTACACTACAAGGGCTACAATTCTGATTTAGAAATTGGAATTTCAGCTCTTAAAGTTACGAGGAGAGGCTTTTTGCCACCACAGGTCATTTATGGTTCCTGTTCCCTGAGGCAAATCTCAACTTGACTTGTGGCATCTGCACCTCTGGTAATAACTAAGTCTTCTATAAGATGAAACAATCACATATATATACAGTATATATACAATATAAATAACATCAGCCTTCATTAATTAAATTAATTAAACTATAGTAGTACTTATCTGTTATCTACTGTGCATCCTGTGCTTGAATAGCTGCCCCCATGGCTACACAGCAGCTTGTTTATATAAACTATAGTAGTACTTATCTGTTATCTACTGTGTATCCTGGGCTTGAATGGCTGCCCCCATGGCTACGCAGCAGCTTGTTTATATAAACTATAGTAGTACTTATCTGTTATCTACTGTGTATCCTGTGCATGAATGGCTGCCCCCATGGCTACACAGCAGCTTGTTTATATAAACTATAGTAGTACTTATCTCTTATCTACTGTGTATCCTGTGCTTGAATGGCTGCCCCCATGGCTACACAGCAGCTTGTTTATATAAACTATAGTAGTACTTATCTGTTATCTACTGTGTATCCTGTGCTTGAATGGCTGCCCCCATGGCTACACAGCAGCTTGTTTATATAAACTATAGTAGTACTTATCTGTTATCTACTGTGTATCCTGTGCTTGAATGGCTGCCCCCATGGCTACACAGCAGCTTGTTTATATAAACTATAGTAGTACTTATCTCTTATCTCTTGGCAGTCATGTTAAAGTTAATTCCCCATGATTCAGAGACACAGGGAACTTATACATATGTGTGACCCCTGTGATGAGCAACTACAGACTTGACCCTGAAATCCTAGTAGAATTCTGATAAATGTTGAATTTTTCTTGAAAGGGTTTGATTCCCAATTTGTCCCAATGCAGCCCCATCAAGTCCTCTGGGGGGAGCCATGTGATAAATCTGTGAAAACTCTCTCTTTATAAAGCCTGACCAAAGGGGTCGGGACACAACCAAATTGTCACTCTATAGACATGGGCGTCCGCACAAAAATTTCCAGGTGGGGCAAAAAGTGACGCTTCTACGAATATTTTGGTGGCAAAGACACAAATCTAGAAGGTAATAAATTGCACATGGAGAACTTGTGGATCACCAATTTTTTTGATGGGATATAGTGAGGAAAAGGATAAATAAGGGGATTAAATATCAGGAGTACTGAGTAAAGAAGTAACAAAGTACAGGGAAATGCTGGTATTCTTTTATAGAATGTCTCTGTACAGACTATGAGCAAACTTAGGGACTGTTCCTGCTGAATTGTGCTTAGTACAGAGGAATACCTATGTGCCATAGTTTTATGGGATCTCTCTGTACAGACTATGAGCAAACTTAGGGGCTGTTCCTGCTGAATTGTGCTTAGTACAGGGAATACCTATGCTGCCATAGTTTTATGGGATCTCTCTGTACAGACTATGAGCAAACTTAGGGGACTGTTCCTGCTGAATTGTGCTTAGTACAGAGGAATACCTATGTGCCATAGTTTTATGGGATCTCTCTGTACAGACTATGAGCAAACTTAGGGGCTGTTCCTGCTGAATTGTGCTTAGTACAGGGAATACCTATGCTGCCATAGTTTTATGGGATCTCTCTGTACAGACTATGAGCAAACTTAGGGACTGTTCCTGCTGAATTGTGCTTAGTACAGGGAATACCTATGCTGCCATAGTTTTATGGGATCTCTCTGTACAGACTATGAGCAAACTTAGGGGCTGTTCCTGCTGAATTGTGCTTAGTACAGGGAATACCTATGCTGCCATAGTTTTATGGGATCTCTCTGTACAGACTATGAGCAAACTTAGGGGCTGTTCCTGCTGAATTGTGCTTAGTACAGGGAATACCTATGCTGCCATAGTTTTATGGGATCTCTCTGTACAGACTATGAACAAACTTAGGGGCTGTTCCTGCTGAATTGTGCTTAGTACAGGGAATACCTATGTACCATAGTTTTATGGGATCTCTCTGTACAGACTATGAGCAAACTTAGGGACTGTTCCTGCTGAATTGTGCTTAGTACAGGGGAATACCTATGTACCATAGTTTTATGGGATCTCTCTGTACAGACTATGAACAAACTTAGGGGACTGTTCCTGCTGAATTGTGCTTAGTACAGGGAATACCAATGCTGCTATAGTTTTATGGGATCTCTCTGTACAGACTATGAGCAAACTTAGGGACCGTTCCTGCTGAATTGTGCTTAGTACAGGGAATACCTATGCTGCCATAGTTTTATGGGATCTCTCTGTACAGACTATAAGCAAACTTAGGAGCTAAATTGTACTTAGTACAGAGGACTGCCATAAAGCAGGACAGGACTGCTGCTTACAATGGGGATCAGATAGGAATTTTTTTATTTTGTAAAAACTTATCAATTTACAATAATCACCAGCTCAGCTAAATCAAAACTGATTTTAAACTATTTACCACCAATAAGCAAAATATAGTCCATGAATCTTTGGCTTGGCTCAGCAGTATCTCCCACCACCAAACCCTCTTGGAGTCCTTCCTCTGTCCATAATTCCCAAACCAACCCTGGCAAAGTCTTTCCCTTTGTCCATGAAAAAGGTTTTCCTCCCTCCCCAACCACCACCTTCACCACCACAAACCCGGCCACAAAGTCCAAAGTTTGTCTTTCTATTAGTGGTCCATCACACCACCCTTCCCACATACACTCCCCCAACCCAGGACATATATATTGCTGAGCCAAAGAGCTTGCAGAACTTTTCCACTGAAAGGCATGAGCTGGTGTTATCACATTGTCTGTTTGAAAGAGAAACATGTCAGACATCACAGGCATTAGTATCATAAATACATCAGTATAAGTCACAGTTTCACACCTCTCCATTTGGATGCATTCAGACAGCTTTGCTTAACTTCTCTTTCCCTCAGGAAACCCAAATCAGCCACCACAGACTTCACTATTTGGTCTATAACAACGTTCTCATGGCTAATGGACCTTCTGCAGCGGAACTGCCATAGGTGGTACCTCATCACCGATATTATTAGATACACTGCCCCTCTATCCAGGGGATGTGGGACAGACAGAAGACCATAGGCCGCATCAGCATAGGACAGGTGTTTGATGTGGGGCACGTTGAGAGCCTCTGACAGACGATGTTTTAAAACTTTTATCACAGGACAATCCACAAGAAAATGTTCTAGGGTCTCATTAGTGGTACAGCCCCATGGGCACTCCCTCTCTGTGATGTTCAAAAAGCTCACAGTCTTCCCTGAAGAGCCAGCCAGTTCAGATCAAAATACTTTGGGGGTACCCTTCTGTCATTGAGCCACCGGAGGCTCTGAGAAAGGACATCCCCCACACAGTCCTTCAAGGCCAAAGGGACAACAAAATAGCTCAATAGGATCCTCTGATAAATTTGTCTCCTTGTAACAGAACTCAGTTCCCCAATTCTAATGTCCCACTTTCTCAAAAGTTTTAGCCCGAGTCGAATATGCAGTGGGAGACAATTCCCGCGCACTCGGACCTGCTTCACACTATCGCCAAGCAGCCAATCTCCTACCAGAGGCAAAGCCCAATTCTTGATGCAACATTCCCACAGGGAATCAGTTCTTTGGCCCAGGCTCCCAAAGTTAAACTTCAAGAAAATGGATCCAAAGAAAGCCACTGGACATAACATGCCCAATCCTCCCTCTTTCCTCTGCAGGTAAGTAATGCCCCTTTTTACTGGATTCAGCCTGTTCCCCCAGATTAACTGGAAGAACAGGCTTTGGATCCGAGCATAGAGAGCTTCTGGCAGCGGATACACTTAGGAAACAAACAAAAAGATAGGGACCAGGTAAGTCTTCACGAGCTTCACCCTTTCTCTGTAGGACAGCTTCCACTGCTTCCAACGCTGTACCTTTGCATTTACGGCATCCAACTTTTCTTCCCAGTTTTGCCTACCATCATCTCCCTTCCCAAATTTGATTCCCAAAATTCTAATCTGAGTTTGGGCTGTTGAAAATTCCTGGAGTGGAAAAGCCGGCACCTCGTCTAATGACCAAAAAGCTTGAGACTTATCCATGTTGACCAGAGACCCGGAGGCCTCTGAGTAACTTCTGATTTTCTCGGACAGCACTCTCGCATCTTCCAGACAAGAGACTGCTACCATGACATCATCTGCATAGGCTACTGACCTGAGGGGCTGGCTACAGGGAACAGAGAGACCCTTAATTCCACTCACCTGCAAACGCCTTAGAAAAGGATCGATCGCAAAAACATACAGCAGAGGGCTTAAGGGACACCCCTGTCTTACCCCGGCCCCAACCTCAAAGTTTTCACCTCGCCACCCATTGATAAGTGGAAAGCTTACTGCCCCTTTGTACAAAGCTGAGAGCCATCTAATGAATGTTCCCGGGATGCCATACTCCCTTTCACCGTGCAGAACTGGACAGGAGATAATAAAGTGCCTGAAAATGAACTCAGTCTAGTAAAAAGTATCCATGCAAGAAGCTTCCTATCAGTGTTGAGAAGGGCAATTGGCCTCCAATTCTCAACATGCTTTGGATCCTTGCCTTTTGACAGCAAGATCAATGAAGATTCTCTCATAGAGGGGGGTAAGATACCCCCTTCCAGGCAGTCTCTAAAAACCTCTACGAGAACCGGAGCCAGCTGATCTTTAAACTTCTTATAAAATTCGGCTGTAAGGCCGTCTGGTCCTGGAGCCTTCTTTTTGGCGAGGCAGTCGATGGCAGCTTTGACTTCATCCTCCGTGATCTCAGCTGTCAAAGGCTCAAAGTCCAAATTAGTTACATCAGGCCCTGGGGTTGCCTCCAGGAAGGATGAAGTCCTCCCCTTATCCAAAGCCTTAGCCCGGAACAGAGAACTGTAGAAGTCTTTCACTATCCCAAGGATGCCCTCCCTTGATGTTTGTAACTCACCCTTGGGATTGATCAGACTGGTGACAAGTTTTCGCCCAACATTCTCTTTGCAGTTTAAAAAGGGGTCCGGCGAGTGAAAACTCCCATAATCCCTTTCCTGCACAAGAGATTTGTACCGGCTGTACTGACATTCTCTGATCTGGGCCTTCAGCTGGGCAATTTTTGACCCCTCCACCCCATCCGAAATAGAGGACTCCAACTTCTTTAAAAGAGTCAGGTACTTCTTATACCTATTTCCCTCCCTACGTACAGATAGCTTACGGAAGAAGGTCCGGAATGAGAATTTGGCATCCTCCCACCATGATGACACAGAGTTGTAAAAATCGACTCTATCGAGCTGGTGGCAAAGAAGAGCCTCAAAAGACTGTTGAACTGACTCACCCTCCAGGGAATCTACACTCAGTCGCCACAGACCCTTACCCTTCACTGGAATAGATGAGGATCCTACTGTAAAAGAGAGTGTCAAGTGATCAGAGTACTCTACCCCAACTTCCTTCACATTAGTGAACTCCTCACCAGCCCTGACAAAAGCCATATCTAGACGGCTGCTTCTTTCTGCACATCTATAGGTATGTGACGCCTTCCGGCCACCCCAGGTTGCAACATCAACCAGACCAGCCTGCTGAATAAGCATGTTTAAATAATAACTTTCTGATGTTCTCATTTTACCAGAACGATCTCCTGGTCCAAGGACCTGGTTGAAATCACCAGCCAGGATGACTGGAAGGGAAGTGTGCAGATAAGGTCTCACTTCAACTAGCAGGGCCCTCCTGGCTGCCATAGACTGCGGCCCATAGATGTTTATAAGACGGAAACGACTTCCGCTTATTGTGACATCCAGTAACAAACAACGGCCCACCTGGATCTCAAGCAAACGGTGTACTGTAATATTGAGGCCACCCCGAAACAGTATTGCTACTCCCCCACATGGTTCCTCTGCTATAGACCAGAAGGAAGGCCCATGTCGCCAATCAGCTCTTGCCTTTCTAAGATCTGCCTGGGTAGTGAGTCGGGTTTCCTGAAGGAAAAAAACCTCAGCATCTGAGTTTGCTAAACTTTCGAATGCCATGAATCTTGTACGAGGCAATCTCACACTGCAAACATTAGAGGTCAAGAATCTTATTGTAGGCTGCACCATCATGAATGCTTGTGAGGATGTTTTTTCTTACCCAAACCTAAAGCCTCCTCCCCATATCTCTTGACTTGAGGACCACAGCGAGATCTCATTCCATCCTCAAGACAAACACTCTCTCCGTCCTGATCACTGGAATGTTTTGCACCTACACCTTTCTTCCTGACAGTCTGGTCACTCCCTTCCCTTCCTCTTTTTTTTAAAGGGAGTTGGATTTCCATTTCTTCTGTATTTCCCTGTTCTAGTTCACTCTCTTCTTCTCTCTCTATTTTCCTTAGTTCCTCCTGCTCCTCTCTTTCAGCTCTGTCTCCCCAGGTCTCAGACTCCTTCTCCAAAACCACAAATTTGTTTTTGGTGGTAATTAAGAAAGACGTAGCAGAACCTTCCCCTGGGTCTAACAAGTCAGCCTGCATTTTGGTTTTATTTTTTGTGTTGGCTGTCTGCCAGCTATTCTCATCCTTTTTACCTTCCTTGTTGGTATTGCTCCTCACTGCTTTCTCCCTTATCTCTCTGACTGGTTTTGGGTTCTCCTTTCTGACTGGTTTTGGGTTCTCCTCTCTGTTTGTTCTCACTGTTTTCTCCACAGGTTTCTTTGGAACAGTATTACTCTGTGAGTCCCTCACTTCTGTTTCACTTTCCTCACTGGTCTCTCTTTCTGGTGTTACAAAATCCTTCCTCATCTCCTTGTCAATCTCTGGGAAAAGGGTGACTATATTATGGTAGGCCTCAGGGCAACTCCTATGCACGTGTCCCATTGGATTACAGAGATTGCACCTGACATTTACACATGCATCTGCAACATGACCAATTGCATTACATAGGGCGCACCTCAGGACTGAACATGACCTGGCCAAATGGTTACTTGCTCCACATTTATAGCACCTCCGGGGCTGCCCAGCATAAAAACAGGTACCTCGTTCTTTCCCAATGAAAAAAGAATTGGGCAGGTGCTGTGGAACGTTACCTGAGATGTTTAACTTAACCTGGGTTTTCCAAACTCCTGCCCAAACCCCATCCTCATCAAAAACCTTAACTAGAGGTGTAAGGACTGTACATTGCCTGCGCAACCATATGAGAATGTCTTCCTGAGGAATGGCGTCATTCTTTGTTACAATTGTGATGTTTTTAGTCTCAGGCTTTGTCATAGGGATTACCACAAATTGTTCCCAATTTTGGTTACCTGCCCTTTTTTGCATATTATAGATTCTCCAAAAATTTTCAAGTGCTTCCTGAAGCTTAAAAGTGACATCAAAATCAGTTTCAGTTTGTGCTATAACAGCTGATAAATCCCCAGGCCTGAAACCCATACTATCCAGTATGACTGTTCTTACAAGAAACCTTCTAGATGGGACTTGTTCTTTCTCTCCATCCCATTTAATTTTTACCCAATGTTTCCTCTTAAAGGGTTGGTTATCATGGGACACGTCTGGGGTTGCAAAGAGCCTTCGCTTTCCCCAAAACTGTTTGCAGTTTCATCCACCCCTCCTACCTGAATAGATTCTACCTCCACTCTCTGCTGTACCTGATCTGACTGACTCTCTATATGACCAACTTGCTCCACCTCTACCCCTGCCTCCTGAGTCACAGACTCTTCCGCTGCATTCTCTTGTTCAGGCTGCACAACCGCACTCTCTCTCACTTCTGTTTGTTCAGCCGCACTCTCTCTCACTTCTGCCTCTTCAGCTTGACTCTCTCTCACTTCCATCTGCTCACACTCATTCCCATCTGTGACAGGTGTCACACTCTCAGCCACACTCTCAGCCACACTCTCAGCCACACTCTCAGCCACTTCATTCCGCACACACAAAAGAGATTCTTGAGCCGCCACTTCCATTTTGTCTTCAGATTCTGGGCCACTCTCAGCTGCTTTATGGGAGACCTTCTTGCCCGCTGTTTGGTTCCGGCGCCGGACACTTGGATCTTCTGATGGTCTCACTGCTGCTTTAGGCAACTCTGGAAAGTCCTGATCAGATGAAATCTCATAGGCGGCTTGAGATGAATCCTCATACCGTAGCTTTGGTCTTGTGCTGGTTTGTGGCAGATTCACCTTGAAGCTTTTCTGTTCTTTTTTCTTCTTCTCTTGCTCCTGAATCTCCTTCTCATCAAAAGTCATGTTCTGCCAATTGACTCTGTCACTTGGTCGTTGCTGCTGTCGCCGGGGAGGCAATGGTTTTGCAAACTCTGGTTCACTTTCAGAAGTGGCCGGACTGTTGGAGGTAGTGGATCGGGTCTGGCGCCGCCCAGTATCAGGATGTGGATACGCTGCTTTATAACCAAAACGCATTGACTCAAACCTTTGCTTGTTTTGATAGATTTCTTTCCACGGCCCGACTTTCCCATACAGTTGGTTTATTCTCTGGTCAATGCTGCTCATTTCATCAAACAAACTGTCTTTCTTTCTCCTGTTAAGCTCAGTTTCCTTCCCATCAGAAAAGGATACGAGGTTATTTAGACACTTTATGGATATCTGCAGTTTTTTCTTTTCATTTTGTAATGTTTGCAGCTCCTTTAAGGCTTCTGCAACCTCCTCTGCAGTGATTGGCTCGTCTTTGCCTTTAATCTTGACTTTGCCTGGAATGGCTCCTTTGCTTGGCTTTGCCACTGTTGCTTTAACTGCTGGCTCCTCCCCCTTCTTCCTCACAAGCTGTTCCTCCTGCACATTCTCTCCCCCTGGTGATTGAGCTGTAACATTGGCTGCACCTGCACAGGTGAGAGGCTCAGTTTGACTGACAGGAGCCTTTGTGATGTCACTGCCGACGCCCCCAACTCCTTGTGCAGTGTTTGCCAGCGCCATCTTGGATTCCCCATGCTGAGACTGCAGGTCTGCTGCAACTGTCAGTTCACTTGGCTGCTTCCCAGACTCTCCCAGCTCCACAACACAGACACCTCCCTCCCCAGGGGCCACAGACTCCAACTCCATGTGCATCACAGGGTCTGACAGGGGGGGATCACTGTGTGTTTGGGGTGCAATAAACGTGTGCATTTTATCAGCAGGTTTGGCAGATGTTTCTTTCTTTTGCAGGGTTTTACTTTCAGTGTCAGTGCATTTATTTAACTCACTCACTGCTGTAAGCTGCACCTGCTGCTGTTTATTCTCTGCCTCACACACAGGGTCACATTCAGGCTTTTGCTCTTTCTTCTTACCTTGTTTCCCTGGGGGTAATGCAGGATTCAGCTTGGATTCTTCCTGGGGGGGTTTCTCAGTGGGAGCCCCACGCCGGCTTCCAACTTCCTGGGCCCGAGCCACTTGCACATTCCTTTGCTTTTGTTTTCTGATCTCAGCCAGACTTTTCTCCATGTCCTCATCACTCTCACTGCTGTTTCTCCTCCTTGATCTGGGGGTTCCCAAAGAAGAGGAGCGTAGCTTTGGCCTTGTATGTTCAGCCGGAAGGCTAGGCCCCAAAGCCTGGGCCTCGCTTTGTCTGGTAGCCCGACCAGCCCTAGCAGGGCCTGGGCTTGTTCCCGACATTGCAGAGCTCTCTGACACACGACTGCTTGCAATGTGGATCAGATAGGATCTGTGCAGTCACTGGGACAGAATGTTCTGTTATACAGATAGCTAGAATCTCAGCTGCCATAAAGCAGGACAGGACTGCTGCTTACAATGGGGATCAGATAGGATCTGTGCAGCCACTGGGATAGAATGTTCTGTTATACAGATAGCTAGAATCTCAGCTGCCATAAAGCAGGACAGGACTGCTGCTTACAATGGGGATCAGATAGGATCTGTGCAGCCACTGGGACAGAATGTTCTGTTATACAGATAGCTAGAATCTCAGCTGCCATAAAGCAGGACAGGACTGCTGCTTACAATGGGGATCAGATAGGATCTGTGCAGCCACTGGGACAGAATGCTCTGTTATACAGATAGCTAGAATCTCAGCTGCCATAAAGCAGGACAGGACTGCTGCTTACAATGGGGATCAGATAGGATCTGTGCAGCCACTGGGACAGAATGTTCTGTTATACAGATAGCTAGAATCTCAGCTGCCATAAAGCAGGACAGGACTGCTGCTTACAATGGGGATCAGATAGGATCTGTGCAGCCACTGGGACAGAATGCTCTGTTATACAGATAGCTAGAATCTCAGCTACCATAAAGCAGGACAGGACTGCTGCTTACAATGGGGATCAGATAGGATCTGTGCAGCCACTGGGACAGAATGTTCTGTTATACAGATAGCTAGAATCTCAGCTGCCATAAAGCAGGACAGGACTGCTGCTTACAATGGGGATCAGATAGGATCTGGGCAGCCGCTGGACAGAATGCTACTAAAAATTAACTTTTCAGCCTTAAAGTCTGCCAGGACAGAAATGCTGCTTGAGCTGAGATGCAGATAGGAATATGCACCACTGAGGCAGAATGCTTTTAATAAGGCAGTTAGAATAGTATGTATAGGTAACTAGGGATGGGCGAATTCACTGCCAACGAAATGTCGGCGTCTAAGTCTATGGCTGAAAAAAAAAGCAGTTTTTTTTTATTTTTCCGCACAATTTACTTTAGTCCTCATCTGTTTCATCATTAAATCATTTAATGTGTAGGGTTACATATTCCTAGTCTCTCTCTATGAACTAACCTGTAACACCTTGTAACCAAGCACAAGGCTCCTGCCCGTCAGTCTCACACCTATGGAAATACCTGACAGGTGCATAACCAGGTGAACTATTTAAAACCCACCAATCCCCAAACCAACTCTTGTCCATAGTACATTGATTGTACTTACCCCCTCTATCTCCTCCCCCAGTGGGTTATTAGGTGCTACTCACCCCTCACATATAATGTCCCTGTGCGTCTCTCTATCTCCTCCCCCAGACTGGGGTGTTTGACTCTGCAGATAAATTGTGCCCCATGTTCCTCAGTCAGTGATGGAGAGAAAAGCAAACGTGCTGTACAGGTGAGAGTCTGATCCAGTTGGTACTGGGATTGGATATCTGGGATCTGGTACCTCCCACCATTGTTAACCGGTTCCTCTCTGCCATTCTCCTTCTTCTTATACCAAGTGACAGTGAGTTTATCAGGGAAATAGCCAGAGATATTACACTGGATTTCAGCCTCAGTGCCCACATACACATCAGGAGTGAGTATCTCTTTCATTACTGGACGCCATGGCAAATCTGCAGAAGGGAGAATAATTTTCATAGATATATTATATATAGACACATACAAAATCCAGCCCAATCCAACTACTTATTCTAGACAAGGGATCCCCAACCTTTTTTTACCCATGAGCCACATTCAAGTGTGAAATAATGTTGGAGAGCAATATAAGCAAGCAAAAAGTCCCTGGGGTGCCAAATGAAGGCTGTGATTGGGTATTGGCAGCTCCTATGTGCAGTGGTGGATTAAGGACATGTGAGGCCCCTAGGCTACACTTTCCACAGGGCCCCCTTCTAGGGTAGGGCTTTATTTCGGTGCGGTAGGTGCCACATTTATGAAGAAAAGCTGACCAGCGTGTAAATAGCTAGCGGTTTAAAGCTTAAGCAATGGCACACGACTCTAGCAGCTGCACCCTGCTGCTGGCTGACCCCTCACCTAAAGTTTTTAATAAAAAATAAAAAAATTCTCTGCCCACTGGCACTGACTGCTGCAGGACCCCTCCCCTTGCCCCTTGCTTTCTTGCTAGCTGCCTGCCTGGGACTGAGTCTGAGACAACCGTGTGCAGTAAGCAAGCTAATAGGCAACTTGAACTTGGGCTTGGCAAATTGGCAAGAGTGGTGAGTCTGGTGACGAGTCACGACGAAGAAGACAGACAATCAAACTATGTGTCTGCTCTGCATCCATAGGCAGCAGAAGATGGCTTTGGTTGGGGGGGCCAGGAGAAGGAGAGCAGGTAGTGTGTGTAGCGAGCCGCTGCAAAATTTTAGCCACTCCTCTTGTTGTAAATTTTGGGGGCACAATTGAGGTACTCATAAGTCATACAAAGGAGCAGTACTCATCACCCAAGAACATAATAAAGAGAAGGCACCACAAGCACTATAAAGAACATTATATAGTAAGAAGCAGAGGGCACTGGTACACCAAATACATAGAGAGCAATGGACAATTAATGGAAATAGTTAATGGTGCCACTGTGGGAGAGCAGAGGGGAACAAGACAGATCCCTGCAACATAAGTCTTGATCAGGGAAGTGGGAATGCTTTTTAAATAAACAGTGGCAGATAGTAAAAAAAAAACAGTACAAGTCCTTACCAGTAATCTCCCTGTGCGGAGACTGACCAGTGGGGGGGGGGTCACTGAGCCTAAAACATGCAACAAGATTTCTAGTAATTTTTGCAGAATTTTCATTATTTGAGTGAAGCCTCCTTATAACTATAATTCTGCTCCTATAATAACAAGTCTCTAACGATTACCAGGGAATTGTATCAAGAGCATGCTGCAGTGAAAGAAAGTTGGCATGGACATTCCATTTATGATTTGGCCAACATACAATTTTATTTAGAAAAAAACTGCCATAAATTATTTATTTTATGAATTCAAAAGACAGGGGGCATATTTATCAAGTGTTCAACTGGGGAATTTGGAAAGAAACCCCTATCCCTAAAGTAGCACTTTATTTTTTCCATAATTTCTGTTTATTCCTGTGCGGAAATTAAATTGTTGATTATTAAAGGAACAGCAACATCTAAACATGAAAGTGCTTTAAAGAAATGACAATATAATGTACTGCTACTGTATACTGGTAAATCTGGTGTGTTTGGTTTCTGAAACATTATTATAGTTTATATAAACAAGCTGCTGTGTAGCCATGGGGGCAGCCATTCAAGCACAGGATACACAGTAGATAAGAGATAAGTACTACTATAGTTTATATAAACAAGCTGCTGTGTAGCCATGGGGGCAGCCATTCAAGCACAGGATACACAGTAGATAAGAGATAAGTACTACTATAGTTTATATAAACAAGCTGCTGTGTAGCCATGGGGGCAGCCATTCAAGCACAGGATACACAGTAGATAAGAGATAAGTACTACTATAGTTTATATAAACAAGCTGCTGTGTAGCCATGGGGGCAGCCATTCAAGCACAGGATACACAGTAGATAACAGATAAGTACTACTATAGTTTATATAAACAAGCTGCTGTGTAGCCATGGGGGCAGCCATTCAAGCACAGGATACACAGTAGATAACAGATAAGTACTACTATAGTTTATATAAACAAGCTGTTGTGTAGCCATGGGGGCAGCCATTCAAGCACAGGATACACAGTAGATAACAGATAAGTACTACTATAGTTTATATAAACAAGCTGCTGTGTAGCCATGGGGGCAGCCATTCAAGCACAGGATACACAGTAGATAACAGATAAGTACTACTACTATAGTTTATATAAACAAGCTGCTGTGTAGCCATGGGGGCAGCCATTCAAGCACAGGATACACAGTAGATAACAGATAAGTACTACTATAGTTTATATAAACAAGCTGTTGTATAACCATGGGGGCAGCCATTCAAAACTGAAAAAGAAGAAAATGCACAAGATATACAGTGAATAACAGATCAGAATGATTCTTTTATCTACTGTGTATCCTGTTCTTGAATGGCTGACCCCATGGCTACACAGTATACATAGTAACATAGTAAGTAAGGTTGAAAAAAGACACACTTCCTTCAAGTTCAACCTTTTAGTTTAACCTTCTAACTGCCAGTTGATCCAGAGAAAGGCAAAAAAACCATCTGAAGTCTCTCCAATTTGCCTCAGAGGGGCTAAAATTCATTCCTGACTCCAAAATAGCAATTGGACCAGTCCCTGGATCAACTTGTACTATGAGCTATCTCCCATATCCCTGTATTCCCTCACTTGCTAAACACCATCCAACCCCTTCTTATACCTATCTAATGTATAAGCTTGTGCAACTGATTCAAGGAGAGAATTCCACAATAAAAACCCTTCCCAATATTTATGCGGAACTTCTTTTCTTCTAATCAGAATGATTTGTGTCAGCTGGAAAGACCTACTGGTAAATAAATCATTAGAGAGATTATTATATGATCCCCTTATATATTTATACATAGTTATCATATCTCCCCTTAAGCGCCTCTTCTCCAGAGTGAACATCCCCAATTTGGCCAGTCTTTCCTCATAGCTAAGATTTTCCCTTTACCAGCTTAGTTGCCCTTCTCTGTCCCCTCTCTAATACAATAATGTCCTGTTTGAGTGATGGAGACCAAAACTGTACGGCATATTCTAGATGGGGCCTTACCAGTGCTCTATACAGTGGGACCCCCTCCTCCCGTGACTCTCTGCCCCATTTAATACAACTCAAGACCTTATTTGCCCTTGATGCTGCTGACTGGCATTGCTTGCTACAGACAAGTTTATTATCTACAAGGACTCCAAGCTCCGTCTCCATTATGGATTTGCCTAGTGCAGTCCCATTAAGGGTATAAGTGGATATTGTTACATCCCAGGTGCAGGACTTTACATTTATCAACATTGAATCTCATTTGCCACTTAGCTGCCCAGATTGCCAGTTAGTCAAGATCCTGTTGCAAGGATGCTTGTTTATATAAACTATAGTAGTACTTATCTGTTATCTACTGTGTATCCTGTGCTTGAATCGCTGCCCTGATAGCTACACAACATCATGTATATATAAACTATAGTAGAGTTTCTGAAGCAAACACACCAATTGTACCAGTGCAGGGCAACACTACATTATATTATCATTACTTTAAAGTACTTTAATTTGTTGGTGTTACTGTTCCTTTAAGAATATTCACTTTTAATGAATACTATTTATCTGTATCCCTCATTGGCCCCTGTTTTTATTCCATTGTATCTTCTTGCCTTTTTTCTCACTGGATGTCACATGATCATTCCTTTATACAGACATAAAGGAGAAGGGCAAATAGAGTTAATGGTACCAAAGGCAACGGGTTTGCCACTTACTTGGTCTGAAGAATTTCCTCCATAGGAAAAGGCTGATTAGGATTAATGTGATGATCACTATTGATAGAACCACTGCTCTGTACTTAACCTTCCCATCTGTAGAAACACAAGAACAATCAGGGGAAAGTCCATATCTGGTACCAGGACAGACAGTAGTGCCCTGATGCATTACCATTCATTGAGGGGGGCCCCTGGTGCGTGACGCGCAGCCGGGCCCCGCCCCCTCTGTACCGCCGCATTAGCCCGCATTTCTCAGTGGCGCACAGACTGCCGGGGGGTACTGAGGGGGTGCGGGCCCTGGCCCACTCGCACCCCCTGCTCCCCTGGTAGTTCCGCCACTGCCCTGAAGTCACTTTGTATATTGGATGAGGAAATAATTAGCAAACAGCAACCTCCACTGACCAAAATACAGACCCCAAATATCTGACTTTAACCCATCTGCACCTTTATTTCTCAGTACCCTATTTGATCTAGCCCCAATACATGGCTACAAAAGGAGACACTTCAATGTATATCCTCTTGATATTATTGCACCAGTTTACAGCCTCCCTGCATTTTGACCCAAAGTGAGGGGCAAGTAGAACCCCACAGCAGAACCATCAATGACAATACAGCATGTTGTATAAAATAGACAATCTTGTGCAGCTACACAAATACACATGTATGGTGATACTTATAACACACATGCTCACATGATGACTCAAACTGACTGTTGGTGCTAACTGTGGGTATGAAAACATGTAGGTTTAGTATATGCCCTGTGAAATAGAGCCCCGCCCATTGACACACCCACAACACACCCACCTTATCACATTAAAGTTAAACTGAGGATTCAAGTCCAGAACATCATGGACCCCAGATTTCAATGACACAATGTGGCCCTCAGCATTTAATAGCACCAATTGCACTCGCCCTAGCACTGTCTAAACAAGAATAAATAACACAAACCTACTGAGAGACAAATAATTACCCAAACTTACGGATCACCGACACCTACAGAGACACCTTAAGCTGATTGGTTGATATGAGTTGGGCAAACATTGTCTGTGTTATAAGGAACCCCATATAACTCATGAATCCTTCTTACCATTCCCCAAGATGAGCAGTTTCTCCACCAGAGGGCTGGGCAGGGTCTGATGTTCCACCTCGCAGGAGATCTCCATTCCCCAGTTCTGATCCGTGGGAAGGATCCTGTAGATGGACTCCACAGCCGAGCTATTAACTGTTTTCCTATTGGCTGTTTCCACATGACTTCCATTCAGGAACCAGTTCATGACAATGGATTCTGGGTAAAAGCCCCATGCCTGGCACACCAGCTCCTGCTCTCGATGCAAGTGGAATAGCTGGTGGGTGATGTGAATGGAAGGAGCAGCTGAAACAAATAGGAAGAGAAGGTACCAACTCAACATCTCTGTCCTGGAACAAGTTTAAATGTTCCCAGTAAAGTAGAATATCTGGTGGCTATAAGTACAGGAGCAAACAAGGAGCACAGGTCTCTCCCACCAACCCATGATCCAAATGGAATGGCTGGTGGCTCATGTGTATAAGTCAGAATGTACTGATCCAGAAACTCCTGGTTTCTCCAGAATGGCTGGTGGCTGAGGGCACAGGAGGAATAAAGAAAAGACTCACCTCCATAGATCAGTTGGAAATCCTCCTGTAGAGGAGAAGAAAGAGACTCATGTTGGACCCGGATAGAGAAGTTTTGGTTCCTGTTCTCCTCAGTGGGAACAATAGTCATATAGTTATTCACTTGGTATGTACCATCTGCATTCCTCTGGGGAGTGAGCAAAATTACACCAGCCAGTATCTTCCCATCTCTCAGCCATTTAATGTCAATGTCCACGGGGTAGAACCTGGTAATGGAGGCACTCAGGACACTCTCCTTATCCTTAATAATCACTTTATTGGTGATGGTGATCTGTGGTGGGGCTGTGGCAAGTTTAAAAAGGAAGAGATTGTTTATACAGAGCTCATTAGCTTGTAACACTAACACGGCTAATTACAGGAAACGCAGTACGCATAAAACCCAAACAATTCCCTGTTACTGATTCATAATTTAAAAACACACAAGAAAATGTGGATCAGATTCTCACCTTGAATGTCCAGTCTCACTTCCTTGTACATATGTTTGGGGCTATAGAGCACCCTACACCTGTAAAGCCCCCCGTCGGATATGGTCACATTGGAGATAATGAGAGAAGCCACTCCATCTAATGTAGTATCCTTGTTAAGTGACAGCCGGGGGTTTTGTGTGCTCACTAGGCTTGTGTTTGTGTAATTCAGAACCTCATTATCCTGAAAGTGCCAAATTATTGCCAGGAATTTGAGATCCACAGGAGGCTCATCCAGCCGGAATGTGCATGGAATGATGATGTTGGATCCCATTTCTGCCCGATGAGTGGGAGGAGCCGTCATTTCCAGAGCTGAAAATACTGAATTCACAAACAAACACCATAATTGGACTACTCAGTATCCGATCCAGACCCCCTACTGTCATCTTCATCTACCCCTAATTCCATCACCAGTCCCCTGACTAGATCAATGTGGGGGAGCAAGCTTTGGGGGTACTCTGCATATCTGCTGTACAGAACTAATTCATTTCATGGGTCATTTTGAGCAAAATTGGACTTTCATCCTAAATATTTGTGGAATGTTCTTGCGACAGAAAGGAAAGAGCTGGTGGTTTATATGAAAAGAGACTCATCCTCATATACTGAATATGCAATAAAATCGAAATATTCAAGTTAATATTAGTTTGTGGGATCAAGTTACATTTACATTCATTGTCCATATTTCTATTCATTCCAAAAGGGCAAATGGAAGAGAAGAAAATGAAGGGGAGATGGAACAGGGAAGGAAGGGGCAACATTCTGGAATATCCCTTTAAGCCAATTTTGGTTTAACCAACATACTTTACACTTTCAAGGTCCCAACCCAAAGTGAATTCTGGCTCAGGCTTTATGGGGACCACCGGGGAACAGAAGTTTAGAGTCAAGTCTGGGCTATGACTGATCCATTATAAGACTGATATGAATTTTTATTTAAATTAGATCCCGGGGGTCGGGAGCAGAAACTCACTTGCTCTATGATTGGGAGATGGGGCCACTGAGCAGCACTGCCTGGAGTTGATTTAACCTGGAGGATTTGGGCAGAGAGGCGCAGGCTTCTCATACAAAGGTAACTAATATGATGCACAACCCTTCCACAACCAGCTGAGGGTAGAGACTTGGAGTTCAGCTGCAGGGAAGGAGAGAGACTGAACTCAGGAGTCAGATCTGGAGGTGCAGTAGATGATAATTAGTTACTAAGGCTCAGTACCAGGGAATTTACAGAGGAACCAGAACCAGGAATTGCCAGCAAAGGGGTAACCAGGTTATACAGGAATGATCAATTAATATCACAGTAGCAGGGGGTGACAATTTACATTTCTTTTGTGTGTGTTTTAAGGGGGATTAGACATTGCAGGCTCTGTGCAGGTTTATTACCTCCTGCTGTTTATGGTCTTTTGCTGTAAGCAGACCCCTGTCTCTCCCTGTGTCCCATTCCCCCCCATAGGATGTTTATGTATATCCACCAGGAAGCCATTTTTCCTTTGTTCTCTGAGGATCGTGTGGGTTTTGGCTCAACTTCAGGCAGTGAAGGTGATTGGCTGATGGGCCAAATTGTCCTGATCGCCTAGTATAGCCCCATCTGATTGGCTCAGGGACTTGTCAATTATCCTTAGGAACGTGCCCCTGCTTTTGGGAAAACCCTTGCGCAGCCTCGCCCAAGTTAGTCTATGCAGAGGAAGCAACCCAGTCAACAAGTTGTGCAAGGACTCCCTGGATCTCCGAAACCAGGATTAAGCTAAACCTCTGCTTCCTCGGAGGCCATTTACAGTTTCTTATAATAGGGACGTAAGTGGTCGTTTTTTGAACATTTTTCACATTTCCTTTACTGTACTGTATGTGTATTATATATATATTGCTATTTATAAATATTGTGTACTGTGAACTAAACAATAACAACAATATATAGCTTACAAAAAGGCAGCCAAATGAAAAAAATGTCAGTCTCTTAGAGTATTCCTTGCCGACCCCTTCACAGTCTCTCAACTGTATATGAATCCACAATCGAATATATATATACCCCCAAAAGGGATATGTATAGGAAGCGGTCAGCGCCTGTGGCAACAGAAATAAAAAACAAGCATTGCGCAATATGTTTGGAATATAAGATATCACCCTGTGCGTGCACTAGGATGTTAAATAAGTTTATTCTCCCCCTCTCCTTCGGAAAGCTATTGGTGAGGGTATAAAATGACAATACAGGTGAGAGGAAAAGAGAGTGAGTGCTTTTCCTATATGGATAAAGAAATCTTTCCCAAGGATAAAATGCCTCCACCTTCTGTAAAAAATGCCTACTTACAAACCACTGCCGTGGTATGGTGCATGTAACATGAAAACCCTTCTGGTCACTCCTTCAGAATTCGCTGCTCCTTCCGAGTTCCCAAACAGGAGTAAAAGCGATAATAGTGTAAAACCATTTATTTAAAACTATTAAAAACAATTAAAAGATCCACACTCACATTTACCCTCACGGGTTTTTGCGTATTGAGTCCAATATACAGTTTTTCTGGGGTTCCCAGAGGCAGTCCTATCAGTTCGCTCCAAATTACTGTCAGCTCACTCCAGGTACCTTGCTTCTAGGTTGGTATGTCCCCCAAAAATGTGCCTAACGCGTTTCGCTGGGTGCTACCAGCTTCCTCAGAGGCGTCTCTGCCATACTGTTTTGTGTCCTTCCTTTTAAAGTCCATTGCAGCGTGTCCGTTTGGGTTCCGCCTTCACTTCCGGTTTATGCGTTCCAACTGATGCGTTCCAGCATCCTCACTTCCGCTTTGGCGCATATAATGCTCAGTTCTCTCCACATTATGCCAAGGACAGCGTTTTTCTCTCCCATACTTATACTATATCGTTTTTTGGCTTTGATACCTTATTTATCCATCAATGTACAAATAAATAAATTTTTTAGATCTAGAAATAAGGAAGAATAAAAACAATGACTTCCTGGACTTCAAAACCTACTTTAAAAAGGTAGATGTCTGTAACTATGTATTAAGCACCAGCAATCATAACCCCACATGGCTTCAAAATATCCCATATGGACAATTCTGTCGCCTAAAGAAAAACTGCTCTAATCCGATAGAGTTAGAAAATCAGTTGAACAATGTGTCGGAACGATTTAAACAGAGGGGGTATAAAAATGAACTTATCCAAAAAGCGAGAAAACAAATAAGAGGAATAGATAGGGCAGATCTATTAAAAGAAAAAAAGAAAAAGGAATCAATCAATGAACAATTAAGTTTATCATTTATCACCTCATACACCCCTGGGGCACAAGAAATAAAAAAGATTCTAAATCGACATTGGAACATCCTAGAGAGGGATGAACATCTGAAAGGAAAAATTCCCCAAAAGCCAAAGGTTATATATAAAAGAGCAAATAACCTAAGCCAAATGATAGTACGTAATTTCATCCCTACAGAGAGAACACAAATCAAGAAACCGAAGGGTGAATGGAAGGGTTTCTTTCCTTGTGCACTCTGCAAAGCCTGTAGGTATGGAAAGAAAGGGACACAATTCATATCGAATGTAACAAAAAGAAAATATACCATTGACCAATGTATTAAATGCACAACACAAAATGTGATATATTGTCCAGAGTGCCCTTGTGGCCTCCAATACATTGGCACAACTAACAGGAAATTAAGAGAAAGGATCAACGAACATGTAAGAAACATAGAGAATGGAGTTACAACCCATAGTGTGTCAAAACACTTCAAAGAGTGTCATAACCAGAAAGCTAGAGATTTGAAATTTTGGGGTGTAAGTACAGTACAAAAAGATTGGAGAGGGGGAGATTTGGTAACGAAAACACTACAGGAAGAAAGCAAATGGATCTATAAAATGCATACCTTCATACCACAAGGGTTAAATGCAGATATAAATTTAAGAGCTTTTTTATAAAAAATTAAAAATTGATATAAAAAAAAATTGAGAAACACATGATCAAAATATGAGAATATATTTCTTCTTGTAATATTCTCCTTACTCAAAAATACACAAAACGAAAGCTTTTAAAAAAATATGAAAAAATATGGAAAAAGAACTATATTTCTGATGTTTTTCCTCTTTTTTATCCTTGCTTCTATTTTTTTGTTATAAAATATGTATATATATATATGTACAACATGAAAAACCATGGATCTGTAAAAAACAGGGAGAACTACATTTCCCATGATCCCCCCTGATCGTTATTTATACATGTGGTTAAAGAATATGCATTTTTTACATATATATTGAGAGCTGGTTTGTTTGTACATTGATGGATAAATAAGGTATCAAAGCCAAAAAACGATATAGTATAAGTATGGGAGAGAAAAACGCTGTCCTTGGCATAATGTGGAGAGAACTGAGCATTATATGCGCCAAAGCGGAAGTGAGGATGCTGGAACGCATCAGTTGGAACGCATAAACCGGAAGTGAAGGCGGAACCCAAACGGACACGCTGCAATGGACTTTAAAAGGAAGGACACAAAACAGTATGGCAGAGACGCCTCTGAGGAAGCTGGTAGCACCCCATTTTTGGGGGACATACCAACCTAGAAGCAAGGTACCTGGAGTGAGCTGACAGTAATTTGGAGCGAACTGATAGGACTGCCTCTGGGAACCCCAGAAAAACTGTATATTGGACTCAATACGCAAAAACCCGTGAGGGTAAATGTGAGTGTGGATCTTTTAATTGTTTTTAATAGTTTTAAATAAATGGTTTTACACTATTATCGCTTTCACTCCTGTTTGGGAACTCGGAAGGAGCAGCGAATTCTGAAGGAGTGACCAGAAGGGTTTTCATATTACATGCACCATACCACGGCAGTGGTTTGTAAGTAGGCATTTTTTACAGAAGGTGGAGGCATTTTATCCTTGGGAAAGATTTCTTTATCCATATAGGAAAAGCACTCACTCTCTTTTCCTCTCACCTGTATTGTCATTTTATACCCTCACCAATAGCTTTCCCAAGGAGAGGGGGAGAATACACTTATTTAACATCCTAGTGCACGCACAGGGTGATATCTTATATTCCAAACATATTGCGCTATGCTTGTTTTTTATTTCTGTTGCCACAGGCGCTGACCGCTTCCTATACATATCCCTTTTGGGGGTATATATATATTCGATTGTGGTACTGTGAACTAATCCTATTAAATTGCAATTAATAACTCAACTGGCTTGACTGATGAAAAGTACCTACATTTTATCCTTTTTGGGGTTTGCATAGTAACTTTGCTTACATTGTTAATTTGTAGTGGGTCCTAGGCTATCTGGTACCTACAGGTTTATAGGAGCTCAGTGGGCCCAGACAGATAGGATTTGGGCATATTAATCACCAAGTGGTCACATGCTACCCCAGCGCTGTGGCGCTTTCTAAAGTTTTGGGGCAACTCAGGGAGATCCAGTGAAGCACCATCCGTGGGGTCAGAGGACCTTGGTGAATTCAGGCTGGTTTTGAGTTGTGCCCGTTGCAGAGGTGAAGCTAGAGTAGGCCTCTTTGGATTAGCCTGGGAGTATTAGTAATTTTTATAGTCTTCTTTATATTTTTGCCCACTTAGTACACCTGGTGCAAGGAACTACCCCCCAGTTTCGTCACACAGGGGGTTTAATAACTAATAGACAAAATCATAGACAACTGCAAGGCCACAACACTCTGATTAGATTTCTAGACCCGTCTAAGTCACACAAAGAACCTGTTTTTTCAGGCAGTGAGTGAATGGGCAGGGCCTATAAGTAGCCTCTCTCAAAGCTGATTGCACAAGGTAGGGTTGCCACCTGGGATCTTTGTCAAAACTGGACAAGAGGACATTATGATCAACAGGGGGTGGGTGGGAATATGACATTTGAAGACGTTTGTTTTTAAGAAAAACCTAACTGATCCATCTAAAACTGAAAAGCTGGCACCATGAGGAGAAGGCCATCCAGCTATTGAGCCCTGTCCTGCGGGAAGCACCCTAACCAAGACATTCATCTTCTCTCCAGTGTTGGCCATGGGTTTAGGTTCTGTGGGAAGGGGAAACTCTTTCCCAGTTCACTTCTCAGACCGAAACAGGTTTTCCTCTAGAATTGCCCTATTCTAAAAAATCTGCCACCCCAAGAACATTATTCTGGACTTGATGGCTCACTGGTCTTCGTTATGTCTAGATGTGCTCTCTATTAACCCCTGGGGCCTTCATAACAAAGGCAGTGAATATTATGCAATGTAAATCATTTTGTAATGTGCACTTTTTCCCTCATATCAACATTATGGGCTATTTATGTGACATAAAGTTCCAGTTAAATCTATAAATCCATTTTAGTTGTAGGTCACAACATAACACATTAGATACTTACAGTTTACAGTGGGTGGGTACCATACAGGGTAATAAGAGGTGCCATGAATTAATTCATTGTTTCTTTAGTGTAAAGACTGAACCAGATTCTGCTCTGGTGCTACAAAATATTGGGTCTGAGTTTAGTTTGATGGACAATTCCTTACGGTGGGATTTAGGTATGGAACGTCAGAATTAAGGTGGCCCTAGAAGAAACAATTCCGTTTTTTTTAAAGATCTTTCATTTCCAAACACAAACATTTATAGTGCTGAATCGTCAGATATACAAGTAGTAATAATAGAATTCAGCAGTAATACGTTGAGCCTCCCAATGCTGAGCCTCCCAGGGGGAGGAGAGACAAGTGTAAGGGTGGATTAGAGTTGTGTGTGTGTTGTGTATTGTGTGTTGTGTGTTGTGTGTGTATAAACCTGCTCTATTGTTCTACATAGGGACACTAAACCCTACTACACTGCTCAACCACCTTTACTGGGCACACTGGGAAAAATATCCTTTGGAGGGAACACTGGGGAAATATCCTTTGGAGGGAACACTGGGGAAATATCCTTTGGAGGGCACACTGGGGGAAAGATCTGGTTTGGTGATCCTGCTGAACTAGAGGACCTTGTACTGTATGGTGAGTGTAACTTACATCCTAGTGTGACCCAAGGGCAGTCTCTCTCACCCCCAACCTTTATACCATGTGCTGAAATCTCTGCAGCTGCACATCTGGGGGTGCATTCGTTGTGCTCGGGTGCAGAGATGTGAGGGTGCCATGTGCTGCTGCTGCTTTCCTAATGCTCTACTTGTTAAAAGGGAGGGGTTGTAGTGGGAATTACTGATCTTAGCTCTCTCATTTTCCCTCTCGTCTGTCTCACTCTTATCTGTCTCCCACTCCCTCTCTTTCTTCCTGACACTCATTCCCTCAATCTCTCTCTCTCCTTCCCACCTGCTGTCTCGCTGTAATCTGTCTCCCACTCCCATCCTCTCTCCCACCTGCTGTCTCACTCTCTTCTGTCTCTCACTCCCTCCCTCTCTCCTGCCTGCTGTCTCACTCTCTTCTGTCTCTCACTCCCTCTCTCCCGCCTGCTGTCTCACTCTCTTCTGTCTCTCCCACTCCCATCATCTCTCCCGCCTGCTGTCTCACTCTCTTCTGTCTCTCACTCCCTCCCTCTCTCCATGACACTCATTCCCTGCATCTCTCTCCGTTGCACTCACACCCTTCCCTGCAGACTCCTCATACAGAGACAGAGCAATCAATGTGAATAATGAGACTTACTTGCAATTCGCAGTAGAAGGAGAAGCAGAAGGAACAGTCTGGACACCATGTTGTTATTATTTGACTTTCTCCCAAACATTTTCACTTTCACTTTCAGCCACTGCTCAGAATGAATTGTCAGGCTCTGCGGGAATTATTCCTCCTCCCTCTCTCTGTTTTGTTTTAAAGTTCCATGAAGCATTTTAATAAAATTCCTCAAAAATATACATACAAGTACAAAATGTAGTAAAATGCGTTGGAAACCAGTTTTTTTTTTATTTTCCTGCATTTGTAGCGTTTTTGGATTTTATTTAGATTTTACATGAAACACAAGGGGGCACATTTACTTAGTTTGAGTGAAGGAATAGAATAAAAAAAAACTTCGAATTTCGAATGATTTTTTTGGCTACTTCGGGCATCGAATTGGCTACTTCGACCTTCGACTATGACTTCAACTTCAAATCAAACGATTTGAACTAAACATCGTTCGACTATTCGACCATTCGATAGTCGAAGTACTGTCTCTTTAAAAAAAAACTTTGACCCCCTACTTCGGCAAGTAAAACCTACCGAGGTGCAATGTTAGCTTATAGGGAAGGCCCCCATAGGCTTCCTAACAATTTTCTGATCAAAGGAAAATCGTTCGATCGATGGATTAAAATCCTTCTAATCGTTTGATTCGAAGGATTTAATTGTTCGATGGAACGATTTTTCCTTCTATTGTACGATCGTAGGAAATGCGGTAAATCCTTCAACTTCAATATTCGAAGTCAAAGGATTTTACTTCGATGATCTAATATTGAGGGTTAATTAACTTTCGATATGTCCACAAGTAAATGTGCCCCAAGAATAAATGTTAACAATTATAAGAAATAATAAAAATTACAGTAAATACTATAAATTATGAATAGTATAATGCTTGTCAAATAACAGTGGATTCAAGAATTTCATTGGATACACTTTTATATAAGTCTATCAGGGCTGGATTAAGCATGTACTATGATCTCATGGAACATTTATCTCTTTCCATGGAATCCAGATTTTGAGAGAAGATCTTCCATTTTGAATCGAAGTTTAGGCAATTATGAGTGTTTTCAAATCTATAGCCAATAGCTTCGTTGGTATGAAGAGTTTTTAATTCAATCAAAACCTCCTCCTGGATGGTGTCGATTTTTCCAGCCATTTTTTGAAGATGTTTCTTTGAGCTGATGTATATATAAGATTGATATATTTTGAGATGTGTGATGTATTATAATCGTTATTTCTCTCTTGATGTTAATTGTTGGTCATCCCTAAGAGGCTGTTTGAGGAGATAATGAGATCTGTGAAGTTAAAATAGTTTTTAGATGAATTTCAATGTCTTTCCAAAAATTCTTAATTAACGCACATTCCCAAAGTAGATGAAATGAATTTGGAGCAGGAACATCACATTTAGGACAGGATTTGAGAAAGTTAAAGTCCTTTGAATGAATATTAAAACCTTTGTATGCTAAATGGACTAATCTAAAATTTTGTTCTCTCCAGATTTCAGATGTAATTAATTTGTCGAAATTATTTATAGCATTAAACAAAGTCTCTGTGGAAACTTCTTTTTGAATATATTTAGACGATCGTTTAGCTGTTGAATCCATTGGGTGGGGTGTAGAGTCCATATTATTTTATAGGTTTGATTGAATGAGTCTAATATTAACCTCTAGTTTGGAATCCAAACATTTATTAAAAAAGGAGGATATATTGGAATTGTAGCCAATTAATTATTTTTTTGATTCAAGTCTGTTAAACTAGTGTAAGAGTTGAAGGTGGAATCATTTTTCTTTGACTGGAATTTGAAATTTTAGTTTGAATTTGTCCCATCCTAGAATTTTGGGAGACATAATATCCTGTAAATAACAAATTCCCTTCTTTTTCCATGTAGTGTTCATTGGGGATTGATCCAAACATGGAATATCTTTATTCCTTGTTATAGGTAAGTATAGAGTCAATTTGTAATCCTCCCTCTCTCATTAAACACAATAAAGAAGCAAGAAATCCACAATCCACAGGGACAATGTCACAGGCTCTGGGTCTCCCGGTGCCACTGAAATAGAAAATGAACAATAATTAATGAGTGATAGTGTATCTCCCCACGTGTGGACTATCAGACTGACCCAAGTATATAGGGATTATTTAGAAATAAAGTGCAGTTTCCGGAGCTAAAATGCTGTGTGTAAATCATAGCCAGTGTATTTCTCCAGTTTGGCCTTTTAGATTTAACTTGACACAAAAGCTTATCATGGAGACTGCTGAATGTTCTACACATCATATTGGTTCTACCCAGGGAGCCCTATGTATCTGTAGATTTGGATTGATTTATTATTCATATGCTCAGGTAACCCCCTCCACAGACCCTAATGATACAGATTGTGCCACTGCCCAAACTATTAGCAAATGTTCCAATGGTTTCACATATGTCAAGTAATAATGTTTGAAGGCACAGGGGGCAAACAAAACCTTTTTACTTGGTAGATGGGAACAAACAAATATTATTTTGTCTAAATGCAAATCACTTCCAATAAGTTCAAACATCCCCAGGATCTAACCTACACTTGGCACAACCTAGTGATACCCCCATATTACTGATGTATTTCATTATATTCACAGCTACACACTCATACATATTCACACACACACTCATACAAACTCATACACACTCATACACTCACATACACACTCATACACTCACATACACACACACTCATACACTCACATACACTCACACACTCACTCACATACACTTATACACACTCACACACACACTCACACACACACACTCATACACACTCATACACACTCATACACACTCATACATACACACACACACACTCACACACACACTCATACACACTAATACACACTCATACACACACACACTCACACTCACACACAATCATGCACACTCACACTCACACGCACTCACTCATTCACACTCATACACAGACACTCACACACACTTATACACACTCACACACACAATCATACACACTGACATACACTCACACACACTCTACACACTCATACACAGTCACACACACACACACACACACACACACACACACACTCACACTCACACACTGATACACACTCGCACACTCTCACACACACTCACACACACTGCTATACATTCACACACACTGATATACACACTCACACACACTGATACACACTGATACACACACTCACACACACTCACACACTGTAGAAAATACCTTCTTTTTAAATAATTTGTATAAGTTCTATGGTCAACAAACATCACTCACAAGGATGATATTTAAGTATATTTAATGTGTAAAAATGTACTACAGAAAATACATACACATTATCAGATATTAAGCCAGTCAAATACTCTATTTACAGCCTAACAAGATAACACAAAAATCTATGTATGTCTCAATATGTTGTATAAAAGTTTTGTGTATGTCTGTAGTGTGAGAGTCAGTGTGTGTCTGTGTGTGTGTCCAGTGTGTGAGAGAGCAAACTGCTCTTTGTACAGGGATATTTATACAAAACCTGTGAGATACACCTCCCCCAGCCATTTCATAAGACATTCCATATGTTTCCTGAAACCTAATCCCAACAATAGGAGGATGGGAACGGATGTGAGCAGGATGTGTGAATGGCAAGTCATGAGTGTACAAATGAAACATATTTTATCTTAATCAATACTGGAGTATAACATATTTTCCAATACACAATATTTTACACACACACACTCACACACACACAATCATACACACTCATACACACTCTCACACACTCACACACACTCACACACACTCACACACTCACACACACTCATACACACTCATACACTCATACGCACACACACACACTTATACACACTCATACACACTCATACACACTCTCACACACACTCATACACACTCCTACACACTCACACATACTCAAACGCACTCATACACACTCATACACACACACACTTATACACACTCACACACACTCACACACACTCATACACACTCATACACACTCATACACACTCTCACACACTCTCACACACTCACACACACTCATACACACTCACACACACTCACACACACACACACTTATACAAACTCCTACACACTCATAGACACTCTCACATACACACTCATACACACTCCTACACACTCACACATACTCAAACGCACTCATACGCACTCATACACACTCATACACTCATACGAACACACACACACTTATACACACTCCTACACACTCTCACACACTCTCACACACACTCACACACACTCATACACACTCATACACACTCTCACACACTCTCACACACACACTTATACACACTCCTACACACTCTCACACACTCTCACACACACTCACACATACTCAAATGCACTCACACACACTCACACACACTCACACACACTCACACACACTCATACATACTCATACACACTCCTACACACTCACACATACTCAAACACACTCATACACACTAGTAAATGTAGAAGCTCTAAGAATCACCCTATGTTGCTTAATATAGGAGTAAAGAAGTTAATACAGACACTCACACACACTCATACACACTCACACACACTCCTACGCACTCCTACGCACTCACACACACTCACATGCACTCACACACACTCACACACACACACTCACACATGTATACACACTCATACACACACACTCACACACACACTCATACACACACTCCTACACACTCCTTACACACTCCTACACACTCACACATACTGAAACACACACTCACACACACTTGTAAATGTAGAAGCTCTAAGAATCACCCTATGTTGCTTAATACAGAAGTAAAGAAGTTAATAGGAAAGAAGAGAAAGGCATTTAATAACTACAAGTCTGTTGGGACAGAAGCTGCATTTAATGAATATAAACACTGTAATAAATGTTGTAAATCAGCAATCCAGAAGGCAAAGATAGCAAATGAGGAGCACATTGTGGCTGAGGCTAAGACTAAGCCCAAAAAGTTGTTTTAATATATTAATAGTAAAAAGATGCAGGTTGAGAGTGTTGCTCCATTAAATAATGGTACCAGTATGGTTGTAACAGATACAGAAAAGACAAATGTGTTAAATCAGTTCTTTTCTTCAGTGTATACAATAGAGGAGTCTGGGTTCACAGGCTCACTTTATAGCTGCACTAATGGCTCAGCTCAATCTAGTCAGTGGCTGACTCAGGATATGATCCATAAAGCTTTAATAAAAATTAATGTAAACAAGGCTCCAAGGCCTGATGGCATACACCCCCGGGTTCTAAGAGAGCTTAGTTCAGTTTTAGACTGGTCCCTATTTCTGTCATTCCAATATTTAAAAAGGGATTACGATCTCAGCCTGGCAATTATAGGCCAGTAAATCTGACATCTGTGGTGGGCAAGTTATTTGAAGGCTTGTTAAGGGATCACATTCAAAATGTTCTCCTAGTGAATGGCATTTTGAGCAGCAATCAGCATGGCTTTATGAAGGATAGGTCATGTCAGACTAATTTGATTGCTTTTTATGATGAGGTAAGTAAGATTCTGGACAGTGGGGGGGGGCAGTAGATCTATTTGGATTTTGCCAAAGCGTTTGATACTGTGCCCCACAAACGACTGCTTTCTAAACTAAGGTCTGTTGGGCTTAATGAAGTCGTTTGCACGTGGATAGGAAACTGGCTACAGGATCGGGTACAGAGGGTGGTTGTTAATGGGACATTGTCTACTTGGAGTAAGGTTCTTAGTGGGGTCCCCCAGGGCTCAGTATTGGGTCCACTTTTATTTAACTTGTTCATTAATGACTTAGGGGAGGGTATTGTAAGTAATGTATCAGTGTTTGCAGATGAGACAAAACTATCAGCCCAATTAATTCCATCCAGGATGTGGCACTTGCACCAGGATCTTGACTAACTGGCAATCTGGGCAGCTAAGTGGCAAATAAGATTCAATTAGGGATGCACCGAATCCAGTATTCGGTTAGGGATTCAGCCAGGATTCAGCCTTTTTCAGCAGGATTCGAACTGGCCGAACCGAATCCGAATTTGCATATCCAAATTAGGGGAAGGGAGGGAAATTGTGAGACTTTTGTCACAAAACAAAGAAATATTAAATGTTTTCCGCTTCCCACCCCTAATTTGTATATGCAAATTAGCATTCGGATTCGGTTCTGTGTTCAGCCGAATCTTTCACAAAGGATTTGGGGGTTCAGCCGAATCCAAAATATTGGATTCTGTGCATCCCTATTCAATGTTGATAAATGTCCTGCACCTGGGATGTAACAATATCCACTTATACCCTTAATGGGACTGCACTAGGCAAATCCATAATGGAGACGGAGCTTGGAGTCCTTGTAGATAATAAACTTGTCTGTAGCAAGTAATGCCAGTCAGCAGCATCAAGGGCAAATAAGGTCTTGACTTGTATTAAATGGGGCAGAGAGTGACGGGAGGAGGGGGTCCCACTGTATAGAGCACTGGTAAGGCCCCATCTAGAATATGCCGTACAGTTTTGGTCTCCATCACTCAAACAGGACATTATTGTATTAGAGAGGGGACAGAGAAGGGCAACTAAGCTGGTAAAGGGAAAATCTTAGCTATGAGGAAAGACTGGCCAAATTGGGGATGTTCACTCTGGAGAAGAGGCGCTTAAGGGGTGATGTGATAACTATGTATAAATATATAAGGGGATCATATAATAATCTCTCTAATGATTTATTTACCAGTAGGTCTTTCCAGCTGACAAGAGGTCACCCATTCCGATTAGAAGAAAAGAGGTTCCAGCTAAATATTGGGAAGGGGTTTGTTACAGTGAGAGCTGTGAAGATGTGGAATTGTCTCCCTGAATCAGGGCTACAGGCTGATACATTAGATAGGTACAAGGAAGGGTCGGATGCTTTATTCACCAGTAGCTCCTCCCAGCAGACAGGAGGGAGCCAATGAGATAAGAGGAGGGAAAGGGGTGTTACAGGGAGAGCTGGGAAGTGAATCAGGGGTACAGGCTGATACATTAGATAGGTACAAGGAAGGGTCGGATGCTTTATTCACCAGTAGCTCCTCCCAGCAGACAGGAGGGAGCCAATGAGATTAGAGGAGGGAAAGGGGTGTTACAGGGAGAGCTGGGAAGTGAATGAGGGGTACAGAGTTACAATGGGCCATTCTAAATGGATTAGTGGAAGAGTTTATATGCCGAGAACTTCCCACACCAGTCAGTTGTACTGAAGAAGCTGCTCGGATGAGTAGTGAAACATCTTCATTGATTACTCAGCAAGTCCAGTTGTTAGAATTACTTATATTAGATATACCATGACCTGGATGAATGAAAATCTTCATAGTTATAAATAAATATGTGGCTCTGGCTCCTGTGATATTGCAGAGCACAGGGGAAGTTTGTATTTATCAGCTGATCTGCTCCATTCTACATGTCACACTATGATCACAAATTAGTTGTGAGTTGGGGGGATGGCTCCCCTTTATTTCTAATGAATTTTCTAGATCTGGTTATGCCTTGGCTATTTATTGTATATTAATGCTTCATTTATTCTCTTTGTCTTGGTCTCTTCTTACTGAAAGCTGTTCCTGTCTACCCTGTTGCACAGCTACCCCAGGCCACCTCAGGTTCTTGTCACGTCTTCCCTGGGGAGATGTCGTAGAGTACCAGAAAGTTGGGAGCCTGAAGACTGGGTAACCCAGGGTGTAACCATACACAGTATTACAGAGATCCAAATCCATGATAATGGTGAAATATATAATATATAAACTTAGAAGTGATTACAACTCATGGTGCTCACAAAGTATTTACAAACTTGTAGTAGAAAGCGGCAGAAAGGGATACAGTCCAGAAACAGGCCAAAGAGTAAAGCATACCTCCCAACATTTTGGAAATCAAAAGAGGGACAAAAAGTTGTGCTGCACGTAGCGTGGCCACGCCCATTTTTGTGTCCACACCCCCTAATTACCATCTTCAATTTACAAATTGTAAATAAGCCGTATCACTTTAAATGGGCAGGGAGAGCTGTATGGCAGTCCCTACTAAGGGGGATGTAGACATCGTAGTGCAACTAGCTTCCCTCCACAGGTTATTGAACTACAACTCCCAGCACCAACACCCAGAGAGCTACAGCCTTAGCCCAGGGCTAATGAGGAGAGAGGAGGGGAAAGAATCTGTGCCTGGAACTTTGATGTGAGTGTAGACCAATGGTGAAATAGAGTGAGTTTATTGCCTTGGCACAGTGTGAATAGAGTGGGGATAAGGGGCATGAGGTACAGCTGGCATCACACACATACACACACAACAGCAAATGTACCAATCATTCATACACAGTAAGACACACACACACACACAGTAACACACACACACACACAGTAACACACACAGACACACAGTAACACACACACAGTAACACATGCACACACACAGTAACACACACACACAGTAACACACACAGACACACAGTAACACACACACAGACACACAGTAACACACACACAGTAACACATGCACACACACAGTAACACACACAGTAACACATACACAGTAACACACACACACGCAGTAACACACACACAGTAACACACACAGACACACAGTAACACAGAGTAACACACACACACATTAACACACACAGACACACAGTAACACACACACACAAAGTAACACACACAGACACGCAGTAACACACACAGTAACACATACACAGTAACACACACACAGTAACACACACAGTAACACACACACACAGTAACACACACACACACACAGTAACACACACACACACAGTAACACACAGTAACACACACACAGTAACACACACACACACAGTAACACACACACAGTAACACATGCACACACACAGTAACACATACACAGTAACACACACACGCAGTAACACACACACACACAGTAACACACACACAGTAACACACACACAGACACACAGTAACACAGAGTAACACACACACACATTAACACACACAGACACACAGTAACACACACACACAAAGTAACACACACAGTAACACACACAGACACGCAGTAACACACACAGTAACACATACACAGTAACACACACGCAGTAACACACACACACAGTAACACACACACAGTAACACACACACACTAACACACACGTAGTAACACACACACACACACACAGTAACACACACACAGTAACACACACACAGTAACACACACACACAGTAACACACACACAGTAACACACAGTAACACACACACAGTAACACACACACACAGTAACACACACACAGACACACAGTAACACACACACACACGCACAGTAATACACACACACAGTGACACACACACACAGTAACACACACACAGTAACACACAGTAACACACACACAGTAACACACACAGTAACACACACAGTAACACACACATAGTAAGACACACAGTAAGACACACAGACACACAGTAACACACACACACACACACACAGTAACACACACACACACAGTAACACACACAAGTAACACACACACACAGTAACACACATAGTAACACACACAGTAACACACACAGACACACAGTAACACACACACACAGAAACACACACACAGTAACACATACACAGAAACAAACACACGCAGTAACACACACACACAGTAACACACACAGTAACACAGAGACACACACAGACACAGATACACACACAGAGTACTCACAAACACTGAGTGATTCGGGATTGTGTTGCAGGTTTTGGAGGTGAATCAGTCGGTTTTCCTGTGGCAGAATTGGAATTAGAGTCATAGGATAATGAAAGTTCCGTGGGGAGCATGAGTTACTGGGGAGTAATTGGTACAGGGGAGGAGGAGGGGTGTATCCTGGGTGCAGGTATCTTCAGGTGAGGGTTACTCACATACACAGCATGGGGCCACTACTTATTGCTCTGGAGAGACTCAATTCTACAGCTGTCACCTCTCTGCTCTGAGCGTAGGACCACACACAACTGACCGACTCTCCCCCAACTTTTCTCAGATCCAGTTTGACAGTCCCACTCCTGTCGCTCCCGATCTCTTTCCCCGCCAGTGTGTGAGTGTGTGTGTGAATGTGTGTGTGTGTGTGTGTGTCGCTGTAGTGATCGCATCTCCTTTACTCTTATGCCACCAGCCCCTTCTCCCTGATCAGCTCCTCCCAATCTGTCCCATGTGCTGCTTATTCCTGGCCGGCCATGTAGCACCGTAAAATCGGGACTGTCCCGCCTAATCCAGGACACTTGGGAGGTATGGTAAAGGCAGGCAGCAGACAAATGAAGTTGAGGGACAGGCCAGGAGTCAGAACGGGGGAATCCACAAGCAGAGCAAGGAGGGGCACTAGGGTACAGGAACAAGGCAGGAACTTGGAACAAGGAACTTACAACTAGGAACTTGGTACAGGATCAGACAAATACAGGAACAGCAAGGTCACGGGAACAGCTTAATGACCTGGCCAGGGTCAGGGACAGGCTTATAAAGGGTCAGGATTGGATTATGGGAAACAGATGGGGATAATGAGATGGGCAGAGAACTAAAGCAGAAGACTGGATAATATCAAGAACACAAATAAAGAACAAAACAAGACTAAGGACCTCCAGTGGAATGACAGGTAAGTGCACAGGTAACAGCACAAAGTCCAGAGTTTGAAACTCCGCAAGTCCTGACAGTTCTACTCCTTTGCCAGTGTCACTGCACCAATATTCCGAGAGTTCCAGGCATGGGGGTACATGAATGGGGGTATTTGAAGAACCAAGGATACATGACAGGGGCATTAGCTCTCCAAAGGCCCCCATGCTAAATCTCCCTTAAAGAAGGCAGCTGAATATTATTACTATAATTAATAAGCATTTGTACAGTAGCAACATATTCTCCATAACTTTACAACAGAGGAGCAACAGGAGCACAGAGAAAGCACAGTCCTTACTTAATTCAATATATTTGTTATCATGTAACGTAAACGTGTGACGTATGACCAACTAGCACACACAGGGAAATACCACACTTGTAAGAAGGGTTTACACAGGAGTTTATTTCATATATAAAACAAGCGGTAGATCAGGAACACGGAATTAGCATGTGAAATCACATGTCAGAAATAAAGAGCTTCACAAAAGTTCAGTTTAAGGGGTAAAAGGCTTTGGCACTGGCCTAGTCAAACGCCAGCAATTATTCTAAATACAAAAAACGCCAATACCTTAGTATACTGCAATAGGGATGATCCCAATTTATTCCATGGCGCTACCAGACACTACAGTTACAATCAAACGTTTTGGGAACACCTGTCCCTTCCACAGTGATAGTGCAATTATGCAGCTTTTATAGGAGATAAAAACAGTGACCTCTACTGGTGGAAATTCATAATAATCCAAAAATCTCTAACAACATCAACCAGCTATAAAAAAGTCCATTTGGTTACAATAAATAACCATATAAAAGGTTCATGGCGAGTTCATCCATATTTTTGCATTATAATTTATATAAATTTATACAATATTAGAAACAATATTAGGAAAATTAGAATAGTAGAAAATTCATAACAAGAACTATCAAAAGATTATAAATCTAAAATCTATATGCAAAATATATTTGTCACAAATACTGTAACAGACCTACATATGTGTTTAGCCATTAATTACTCCCTGACTACGATACAGAGAAGGAAATCTCTATCTCACTTGTACAATGCAGAACTTCATCCTTCTCCACAACTGTGGAGGTAGAATAAATATATTAAGGACACATTTCACACTTATAGAAAACATTGTAATCCCCAATTTTCATTTAAGCCCTTTGGGGACAATGAAGCCAATTTCCATATCCAGTATGCTTCCCTTTGTAGCAGTTTTCTATCATTATCAGTATATCCCAATTTAACCTCTTCAAGCACCTGCCATCTTAACTGGGATACACTATGCTTACAGTCTGCCCAATGCTGGCTAACAGATGTCACTTTAGATTGGGGGTTGCGGATTGTGCTCCAGTGTTCGTTCAATCTTATCCGCACCATCCTATTCGTTTTTCCAACATACCCTTTGCCACATGGGCATTTCAGATAGTACACAACATTTTTCGACATACACGTGTGGTAACCTTGTAATTTAATTTGGTTTCCTTGTGTAGGGTGTAACACTGTTTCTCCTTTAATGATACTGTTACAATTCTGACAGGATAGGCAAGGGTAAGTCCCTATTACAGGTTTTCCTAAAAACCGTTGTTTCTCAACTTTTAGGGATTTCATATCTGACCTAACTAGAATATCTCCTACATTCTTACTTCTCTTATATGCAAACAATGGCTATTCTTTAAAATTTTTACATGTAGCGGGATCATTCATAACTATTGGCCAGTATTTCTTTATCACCTTCCTCACCTTCTTAGAATGTGTATCATATGTTGTCACAAACGGTATTCTTTCCATCTTTTTCCTTTCATCTTTAGTGCTAAGCAATGTTTCTCTTGGTAATCTCTCTACTTCTCTTTCTGCAGTTCTGTATGGGGATAGCCTTTGTTTTTAAACATATTTATAATACCACCTTTCTTCTCCTTATATTCAATTTCATTGGATGCTATACGTTTACATCTCATTAGTTGACTTTTAGGAAGTCCTAACATGGTATTTGGTGGAAGCATGCTATTTTTATCAACAGATTTTCTATACAAAGTGGTAGATAAACTTATATTCTCCGTCTTAATGCACACATCTAAGAATTCTACCTACTTTCTGTCATGGTGGAGGACAAATTTGATGGTGTTATGTGTTCTATTAACATACTCTGAAAATTGCATTAACTTTTCTTGTGTCCCCTTCCAGACAAAGAATATATCATCCACATAATGACAGTACCAAAAAATGTACTGTGAGAACATCTCATTTTGTAAAATTATTTTTTCTTTAAAATTATACATAAAAATATTTGCATAATTAGTTGCCATATTTGCACCCATGCTGGTACCTTGTTTCTGTAGAAAAAATTGAGTATCAAATCGAAAATAATTTTTGGTCAAAACTGTTTGTAGCAATAAACACAAAAATGAAACAAAATGAGGTTCATGTGGATGTTTTCTATGAAGACGTTGCTCAACTGCATCAAGGCCCTTATTATGGGGTATACATATGTATAGGCTAGAAACATCCATGGTACATAGTAAAATTTCTTCCCCTTCTGATAATGTAACATGAGAAATTTTATTCAAGAAATCTGTAGTGTCACGTAGACACGTGGGGAGTTCTTGAACTATTGGCCCCAAATAATTGTCCACAAATATGGCTAATGGTTGGAGGAGGGAATCATTACCAGACACAATCCGTCTGCCCGGGGGTTCTGTGGGATGTTTGTGTATTTTAGGTCAGATATTAAATCCCCAAAAGTTGAGAAACAACAGTTTTTAGGAAAACCTGTAATAGGGACTTACCCTTGCCTATCCTGTCAGAATTGTAACAGTATCATTAAAGGAGAAACAGTGTTACACCCTACACAAGGAAACCAAATTAAATTACAAGGTTACCACACGTGTATGTCGAAAAATGTTGTGTACTATCTGAAATGCCCATGTGGCAAAGGGTATGTTGGAAAACGAATAGGATGATGTGGATAAGATTGAACGAACACCGGAGCACAATCCGCAACCCCCAATCTAAAGTGACATCTGTTAGCCAGCATTGGGCAGACTGGAAGCCTAGTGTATCCCAGTTAAGATGGCAGGTGCTTGAAGAGGTTAAATTGGGATATACTGATAATGATAGAAAACTCCTACAAAGGGAAGCATACTGGATATGGAAATTGGCTTCATTGTCCCCAAAGGGCTTAAATGAAAATTGGGGATTACAATGTTTTCTATAAGTGTGAAATGTGTCCTTAATATATTTATTCTACCTCCACAGTTGTGGAGAAGGATGAAGTTCTGCATTGTACAAGTGAGATAGAGATTTCCTTCTCTGTATCGTAGTCAGGGAGTAATTAATGGCTAAACACATATGTATGTCTGTTACAGTATTTGTGACAAATATATTTTGCATATAGATTTTAGATTTATAATCTTTTGATAGTTCTTGTTATGAATTTTCTACTATTCTAATTTTCCTTATTTTGTTTCTAATATTGTATAAATTTATATAAATTATAATGCACAAATATGGATGAACTCGCCATGAACCTTTTATATGGTTATTTATTGTAACCAAATGGACTTTTTTATAGCTGGTTGATGTTGTTAGAGATTTTTGGATTATTATGAATTTCCACCAGTAGAGGTCACTGTTTTATCTCCTATAAAAGCTGCATAGCAGCGTAATTGCACTATCACTGAGGAAGGGATAGGTGTTCCCAAAACGTTTGATTGTAACTGCAGTGTCTGGTAGCACCATGGAATAAATTGGGATCACCCCTATTGCAGCATACTAAGGTATTGGTGTTTTTTGTATTTAGAAACAGAGAGCTTCCCTTGGAGCAATCCACACCAAGATGCACACGCCCTCCAGGCAAATCCAAACACAAAGTCAGGGAGTTCCTTTGGGCAATTTCAAAGGGGTAAGGAGCAAAGTGCCTTTGGGTAAATCCACCGAATAACAATACCTCAAGGGGATCCAGGTATAAACAGTCCTCTGGGAGGTAGGGAAATCCAAACTGTTGGAGGGAGTCTTCCTGCCTCAGCTAGGATAAACTCCAAGGAACCGCAGAGGAGGGTGTCCTGCCGCAGCCAGGTTACACCCCAGACAAACGACAACAACTCTCTACCCCTCCCCTCTGGTATTTCTACCCTGCATCTGATGACCCTGCCCTTTTCCCCACCCCCTAGGGTTGATTGGCTGGGAGGCATGCCCTGCTTCTGGTTAACCCCACCCAAGCAGGTCTGATTGGCAGGAGCCCTGCTGCATCATTAGGGGAGGGGGAAATACCTTGGAGGGGTTTGTTCAGCTCTTCTGGAGGGAAACTCTTTTGGGGTATTGGGAACATTGTGCTTCCCCCTCTATATGTTGCCATAGACTGGCTGGTAAGTTGGAGACCTACAGTTCCCAGAAAGATCAGATTAAGGGGCATGTTTACTAACATTGGAGATAAATATCTGGAGAGAATTTTGGAGATTTTGCCCATGGCAACCAATCAGCAATTAGATTTAAACAGCCACAGCCAAGTTAGAAAACAAAAGCAAAGATCTGATTGGTTGCTATGGGCAACATCTCCAGAAATCTCTCCAGATATTTATCTCCAATGTTAGTAAACATGCCCCTTAAAGTGAAAATTGGTGTACATTTTGGTCATAATTTGTGCAATTCAGTATTTAATTATCCCATGCGGTTTCCTAGAGACACAAAGAGCAGTGATCAAAGCAGGAAGGTTCTGGAGACCTGACCCTGGAGCTCCATGTAGGTAAATCCCAGGTGGTGGCACACTACCCAGCTTTGGTGCAACTAAAGCAGAAGCCCATTGGTCAGGGAAGCTTGGTGCATTATGGCAGGACAGAGACCTTTTATACTTTGACCAGAGGTAAACAAGTTAGGGACCACCATATGGGGTTTACCTTGACATGGTATGGTGGCTTATCTACTTTATGATCATAACTTTGTAACAAGAAACCCCTGTTTTTGTAAATACATGCACTTGTATATATACTGAATTACTTATGAGACAGGGGACCAGGGAATGTGCATTGATTAATTGGCCAAATCAGTAGCACTTCCATTGTATTTAAACTCATTTTAACTTAGCCTTATGAGTGCACCCACAATCCCCCTTTTTTTTGTATCAGATTAAAATAATGCCTGTGATAACCCCACCCAGCAGTAACTATGGGAGGAGTTTATGCAGACTGATAGGTAGATTTAGGGTGCAATAAGTTATTTTCTAGAACTTTATGCTCCCATATGTCTAACAAGCAGAAGGTGCTGTGGCTTGAAAAACTGAAGAACAATTTGGGTTATGGCTAGGGTTGCCACCTTTTATAAAAAATTTTTACCGGCTGCTGGGGGTGGGCCTCAAAAGGTGCGGGATGTGATGTCAAAGGGGGTGGGGTATGACGGCAAAGGGGGCAGGGCCAAGTGTCAGAGACCCAAGGACGCTAGAAGAGAAAAAAAGGTAAGTTGCAGGGGATTGGGGGCAGGCCGAGGGCTCCTTTTGATCGTATTACAAATTTTCCGGCAGCTACATTGCTGGTAAATTTGTAATACCGCTCCGGCCTTGGCAGGTATTTTAGCGGGTAGGCCGGTAAAATACTGGCCCGGTGGCAACCCTAGTTATGGCATGTACTATACTATCTCTTCTAATACAAATAAGCCAGATGATAGAACCATCATTACCTCCATAGATCAGCTGGAAATCCTCCTAGAGAGGGACATTGAGAAACTCATATTGGACTTGGATAGAGAAGATCTGGTTCTTGTTCTTCTTGGTGGGTACAATGGTCAGTGTGTTGTTGACTCAGAATGTACCATCTGCATTTCTCTGGGGGGGAGCACAGTTCCACTAGGGAGTATCTCCACCTCCCTGAGCCACTTAATGCCAATATCCATGGGGTAGAAGCCGGTGATGGAGGCACTCAGGGAACTCTCAATATGATTAATCACAATATTATTAGTGACCATGATCCTGGGTTTTATTTTATCTCTCTTTCTAGTGAATAAAATCTGGATTCAGACAATTAATTATTCTGAACAACAAAGTGAAGTTGTACACATTAGGGGTTCATTGTTTCTTCTAATGGGTGAGGAAGATCATTCATTGATCCTTCATTCGCCGCCTCCATTTTGCCATAATTTGGCTCCAAGTTCTTTTACTCTTTGCACAAGTTTTGTAAATTTGACCTATGTATGTATAATTTTATTTGTAAAGTGATATTAAGGAACCAGAGCACCATACAATATAAATACAGTACAGTATAGTAAACTATAATTCATACAAATGATCAGAATTATAGTTACTGGGGAACCACCAGGAGTAAAATCTAGAAGTATTACATTTTCTTTGATTCATAAAACATAATTTCTCACACTAAATATCAAGTCGGACCTCCTTGAACTGTCCTTCAAACCCTTTTTTTCTAAAAAAATTGTAATGGGATGTGAGTAATTAATATTCAACTAATGAGACTTCCGGTATGGCGCCTAGGGGAATAGACGCACAGTGATCGCGCTCCGTTTGTGCCCTCAGTTCAGTTTATTATACAGTAAAACTTTACCTTACTTGTCCTCCAGTAATGGCGGGGAACTCTCCCAAAGTCATTAAAAAGACCAAAAGCTCCGGGCAGCTGAGTCCAGAGGGAGTGAAATTATGTAAGCGAGTGAAATCCAAAATGGCCGACGAGATCTCTTTGGTAACATCGCAACCACTTCAAAACACCTCAGAGTTAAAGCAGCAGGACCTAAATTATAAACTAATGGCATTGGAGGTAGCTAAATTGATTAACCCTACAATTGAAAAGTCAATTGAACTCGCTGTTAAAAACTTACAGGCAGACATTAATAAAATAGCAATACAAATCACCTCACACAGTGATTCACTGGCAGAGCTTGAGGAGAGAGTTTCTTCTATTGAAGACAATTCATCTATAATCAATTCCAAAGTAAGATTTCTGGAAAAGAAAGTGCTAGAATTGGAAAATAAGACTGAAGATCTTGAGAATAGATCCAGAAGGAATAATTTAAGGTTCATTGGCATACCGGAACACCATAAACAGGAATCTCTTATTAACCTATTCTCACATTGGCTCCCAAAGGCTCTTGGATTACAAAAGACTATTCCCAATCTAAAAATAGAGAGAGCCCATAGAGTTGGGGCATTGAGTGATTCCACTAGCCACAGACCTCGTACAGTGTTGGTAAAATTCTTGGATTATTCCAAAAAGTTATTAATTTATCAAACCTATAAAAAATCCAGAAATCTCCATTTAGAAAAGGACAAAATATTAGTTTTTCAAGATTTTTCTTCAGCTCTCTCCAAAAAGAGACAATCCTTCTCTAATGTCTGCCAAACTTTGTTTCATCATGAGGTGAAATTTGCCATGATCTATCCTGCCATCTTAAAAATATTCTTGCCAACAGGCACACATACCTTTGAGGATTTAAAAGAGGCTGAGAGATTCACTTGTCAACTAACTTCACAATCGGTGAATAAAACTTCTCAAGCAACAAGTCCTTATGGGAAACCAAGAGGGGAATCTGTTTATAAAGGTTCAGATCGCCCCACATCTACCAATGGAAACCGAAGAGAGGAATCCACCTTCAAGGGATCAGATCGTTCCACAAGAAATGGAGAAGATATCCCACACATCTCAAGAAAAGTCAGCCCATACAAGAAAAGGGAAAATAAATTCCAAAGTCTTGAACAAAGATCTAGATCCCCTCATTCTAAAAACAACTCCCCCTCTGATCAGTTAAGGATGGAGGCTTAATTTCATCTAATTCTAGGTCACTTATTATTTGATGGGTAAAAGCTGATCCTTCTTTATAAATGAGGGCACAGATAATGCGATTGTCTGGTTAAATTCTTAAAAAGAATTTATTTAGTGCTGTATCCACTTTAGGAAAAAAGTGAAGTTACGGTTATTTACTTTTCATATATAAGTTTTTTTTTTTTTTTTGTATATGAACAGAGTTATAATAGTTATGTTCATTTATTTGTCTATTCTCTTTATTTGCACAATGATATATATTTGTTACAGTTTCAACAATGATGATTGTTACATATTATACAATGCTAGACTTGCTATATGGTTAATCTTCAGATTATTTTTGACAATTCAATACTTAAATGGATAATATTAAAGTAGTTTCCTGGAATTTAAACGGTATAAATTCCCCAATTAAACGAAAAAGAATCTTGCAGTCACTTAAAAAATCCAATACGGATATTGCTCTTCTCCAGGAGACACACCTCAATGACGAGGAAAACAAGAAGTTATGTTCTTATGGTTTTGTTGAAAATTTTTGTTCACCTGCAATTAAAAAAAAAGGAGGTGTTTCAATATTAATTAACAAAAATGTAAAATACCAACTAGTAAAAACATCAAAGGATAATTTAGGAAGATTTATACAAGTAGAAATTCTAATTCAAAATCAGTCATGGAATATTTGTTCGGTTTACGCCCCTAACAATAATAAATCAGAATTTTATCAAGATCTTATCCATAGATTAAATTCTATTAACCCTGCTAATTTAATAGTAGGGGGCGACTTTAATGAGTCACATATTTGGTCTATTGACAAATGCAGTTCAAATATTAAATATTCTCCTATTAAATCTAAATTATTTTCTGATTTGTTAGATCAAACAAGGCTTAAGGATGCCTGGAGGATTTTAAACCCTTCCAGTAAAGAATTTACCTTTTACTCCCATTCACATGGTACTGGTACAAGAATTGATTACTTACTTACCTCAGTTAATTTAGTAAGCCAGGTAACTGATGCAACAATAGGACATTTTTCTTATTCAGACCATACACCTATAAGTATTACAATTACTACAAAATTTGTTCCTAAGTCATATATCCCTTGGAATTTCCCTCTATTTCTTACATCTAGACCGGATTTCCAACAGATGCTTAAGGATAAATGGAATACTTTTATATCTGACAACATTGTTCATGCTGATAACCCAATCCTACTTTGGGACACATGGAAAGCTTACATCAGAGGAGAAATCACCTCATTCAAGTCACATTTTACGAAAAAGCTAAATTTAAATATACAAGATTTAAGTCATAAACAAAAAGAAGCTTATGCAGCATTTAAAACTTGTCCTTCACAAACTACTCGCCAGGAGTTTGAGAATTCCATAAAAGAATTGAAATCTTGGTTAAATATAAGAGATTCCATTAATCAAACCTATTATAAAGCCAAATATTTTAATATGAGTAATAAAGCCAACAGGCTGTTAGCCAATATTACAAAAAATTGGTCAAAACTCCATAGTATTTCATCCATTAAATCCTCTAACAACAAATTAACCTATAATCCACAAGAAATAGTAGAGACATTTAGAAAGTATTATGAGGAACTATATTCTCCTTCTTATACTGATCATACTGTGAGACAAGATATGTTCAGTAAAATAACCTTTCCTAAAGTATCTCAAGTTGATTTAGATATCCTCAATTCACCAATCACTGAGGACGAAGTAAGATCAACAATTTCACAACTAAAAAAATATAAAGCTGGGGGCCCTGATGGACTTACTACTCCATTTTATAAGATTTTAATTGACGAAATGTCTCCCTTTTTAACTAAGTTATTTAATTCATTTATTGCTCAACAACAGTTATTACCTTCCAGCTTTAATTCTTATACCAAAGTAATACTCAAACAAGGTAAAGACCCGACCCTTACCTCTTCTTATAGACCAATAGCCTTAATAAACCAAGATCTGAAAATACTAACAAAAATAATTGCTACACGTTTGGCCAGGATTCTTCCAAATCTTATCTCACCAGAACAACGAGGTTTTATTAAAGGCAGATCAGGAACAAACAACATAAGATCCTTAATTAAAGTGCTCTACACAGCAAAGTCACGTAAGATTCTATCTGCCTTGGTGGGAATGGATGCCGAGAAAGCCTTTGATAACATTTGCTGGAAACATCTTAAGGACTCTCTAAAGGCCTTTGGTTTCAGGGGTCAATTCATGAGTTTAATTAATTTATTATACTATTCTCCAACAACCCAAATTATTGCAGCAGGTGAACTTTCTAACACTATAAAATTAGAAAAAGGTACAAGGCAAGGATGCCCACTTTCACCTTTATTATTTAATTTGTCACTAGAACCATTGATCAGATATTTGAAAAATGCAGATTGTTTACCAGGCTTAGTCATAAATAATTCACCCATTCAACTGACTGCATTTGCAGATGATTTGTTATTGATTGTTAAGGATCCTAATAAAAACCTTATAGACATCTTCAATATTCTCCAACAATATGAGTCTATATCAGGTTTCAAGATAAATGTGAAAAAGACAGAACTTATGGACATTTATGGACAAACTTCTTCCAATATACTAAAACACCTTGGTATAGAAAAAAGACAGTCCTTTATTAAACATCTGGGGATCAATCTACCGGCTGACCTTACTCGTTTATATTCTCTGAACTTTCCTCCGATGATAAAAAATGTATTGAATTTATGTAGTAAATGGAAAAATACTCCTTTAAATTTAAAAGGCCGAATTGCTTTTTATAAAATGTTGATTTTTCCTAAAAGCATTTATCCTATCATAAATCTTCCTTTACTTATCAAACATAAGGATATTACTCGATTAAATTCAGGACTCACCCAATTTTTATGGAAAGGAAAACCACCAAAAATAGCTCTTAATAAATTGAACAGTCCTAAAACATATGGAGGATTATCTGTTCCTAATTTCAGATCATTTAATCTTTCTGCTATTACCAGATATATTATTGAGTGGATATCTGAAAAAGGAAAGTACACTAATTTACAATTAGAGTTATTTACAAACCTTCATGAAAATGTGGTAGAACAGTTACATAAACCTCTAAAAAATCAGTCAACAGAAGTAAAAGAAAATCCATTATACAGGGATACACTGGCCGTTTGGAAACTACTGTTCAAGTCAAATAAATTAAGTTATAATCTAACTCCTTTCTTACCTATTGTCAAGAATTCAAGTCTTCCAAGCTCATTTTCTCCACCATTTACCACTTCCTGGAAGCAAAAAGGATTACGTTATTTAGGAGACATAATTTCGTCAAATTCAGATAATATCATCAGCTGGAATGACTTTAGTGAAAAATTTAAAATTCCAGAAAATGAAAAGTTATTCTACTTACAGATATCTCATTGGTTTAATGGTTTGAAATGGAAAAATCCAAATTCATCTTATAACTCCCAATGTATTTCTTCGCTAAATAAGATGATTGATTCACAATATCTTAACAAAATTAGGATGATTCAATCTTTAATATGGAATATATCAAATCTCAAACAACATCCCATGGATAGTACTGCAAAAAAATGGTCTAAATATTTACAAACAGAAATTTCTCCAGAATCCTTAGTAAATGGTATAAATAGATTTGACAAACTTATACATACAGAAATTTGGAGAGAGCAAAACTATAGGCTTTTACATTTAGCATATAAAGGTTTTAATTTTGTTTCAAAAAATAAAAATCTTTTAAACAAATGTCCTAAATGTGATTCGCAGCTTCCCAACTTTTTTCACTTAATTTGGGATTGTTCTTCTATTAGAAAATTTTGGAAGGAGATTGAAAATGTCTTGAATTCAAATCTACTTTCCCAAGTTACATTGTCATCTAAAACAGCTCTATTGAATAACGTTGATGGCTTGGATCTTCTATCAACGTTACGGCAGCCTAAATTTAGGCATAAGTTATATTCGATTAGATATACTGAATTAATATTAGCAGCAGCTAAGAGAGCCATTTTCAATAAATGGATTGATAGCAACCCTCCTTCTTTAAAAGATGTGTCTTCTGAGTTGAAAACCCTTTGTTTTAATGAAGCAATTGATTTTACTTTTGACAACAAGAAAAATCGATCTAAATTCTGGTTTAAATGGAAATTATTTATAAGTACTTTATCTCAAATTGACAAAGAACAGTTAGACAAGATTCTATATTCTTTTTCTTAAATTCCAAAGATTTATGGAGTCTATTCTATCAAATGCAAGTCAAGCTAACCCAATTTAATTCTTTTCTAGGTTTTACTTTTATTACCAACTTATTACTCATTGTACTAAATTGTTATTTACAGTTATATAATACTTGAAAATGTATGTATTACTTACCTTAATTATCCTGATATGGTTTTTGTATGTCATTTTTCATTGTATTTACCTAAATTTAAAATAAAAAAAAAAAAAAAAAAAAATATTCAACTAATAAAAAAAAAAAAAAAATTGTAATGGAATTGTCGCAATATTAGCGCAGCATTCATTCCTTTTATTCTCTTTTATCTCTAAGGCACTGAGGATTTGTTGGTTTTATAGCAAAGTTCTCTCTCCTTACAAGACGTAGTAAAGAGACCCCAGTCCTCAGTGTTCTGCCTTCCTCCCACGTGTGATGTCCCAGGGCTCAGAACAACACAGCCAGTTTCTTGGGGACAACTCCACCTCTAGACTATTTTCTCATTTCTAACTTTTATTCATGAATTGCTGACGCTTTATTTTTAATTATTTGATACCATGAACTCACTTTAAAATTATAACTACATCACTAGCACCTTATTTAATTCATATAAGAACCATGAACTTTTAGATTATTCATCAATTGTGTGTAGATACATTTTGTTGAAGGTCACAGCACCTAATTTATAGCACTTAAGCACTTTAATCATTTTAGTTATTTGTATATAACACCATCAATTGAAATACCATTAATTGTATGTTGGTGCTAAATTGATTGAGAACTAAGCATATGACTATAATAGCACTAAGCACTTATATAATTAGATCTCAATTAATTTTAGTAAGGTAGTGTGGGGTTTTACTGCTTTCTCTTGTTTTTAGTATCAGGTTTATATCCCTCTACACAGCCTCAAATTGGGTAATACAAGTGACTGAACATTAATTACAAGTGAACTATATTTTTGTTTGTGATCAAAGAGATGTAATACTATCACCTCCAAAGCTGGCAGTTGTTTGTTACTCAGACAACAAAAGTCAGTCAGCTAAGCTCACATTTGTGCAGTACAACAAATAGTAAGACGCAGTGATTGTCAAATCCCAGATCCACCTAATGGGGTACAACAAATACAGGGGTGCAAGCTGTGCTGCTACAGAGCAGTGCAATGAGGGGCAGCAGGGCAGGTATGTGCCCTGCTGTATGGGCAGCCATCAGGGGGGGACAGGGGGGAGAGTTGTAGGGGGCCCGAGGGTAACACTTACTTGATTAGCCGGGCCCCCCATCTTTTTGAGAGCTGCTGACATCGGGAAGGCATGGACGTTTAAGGGGCCCTGGCCACCAAATTTCTTATAATGTGGGGGGGCCTGGCCACCAATTTTGGCCACCAATTTTTTTTTCTCATGTGGGGTCCTAGCCACCAATATTTTTTAATGGGGAGGCCCTGCCCACAATTTTTTTTTTATGGGGGGCCCTGACCACCAATATCTTTTTATTTTTTATTAATATTAGCCACCAATATTTTTATTGTTTTTTTACTGTGTGGTGGGGAGGGCGGACCTGTAGGTGGGGCTTGTGGTGGGCGCAGCCCAGGGGGCCCAGGAAATTTTGTGGTACGGGGCCCTGCAATTTCTGATGGCGGTCCTGCTCCCCCCCTTTACTCATGCACTTTTTTCCCACCCCTTTCTCTTTCTGTCTAATAGATTGTAAGCTCTCTGCAGCAGGGACCTCATCCCAACTATTGCAACACCAAGCACTTACGTACTAATTTATTCACTGTCTAATCTATAGTAACTGTCTCCTTGTTTGTGTTTTGTAAAGCTCTGTCTATATCTGTGGCACTCTATAAATACATATATATATATATATATATATATAGATAGATAGACATGTGCACCCATACATACAGTATATATCCAGAATGTATGACCCAGAGCCTCAGACAGAAGATTTGTATAAACAACCCCCTCCCACTTAAAGTAACGTACCCTGATCTGATCAGGAGAAATAAGAACAAGGACAGAATTGATGTCAGTGCCATTTTCTTCTGCCACTGAACTAGTTAATTTCACTTTCATTAACCTCTTCCTGACACCCAGTCAATTGTCCCAGTGCAGCTGCAGTTGTGTTATAGTAACAGCACCATCCTATGGCTATTTACTCATTCTTATGCCAATAGTATTTAGTGGGAGTAAAATAGAGGAGGGACTGAGACCCTAGTGCTTATTCTGCACCCCGTGTTTGTTACATCCCTATAGGATCCCTGCTAATGATTCTAATGCACCGACTAACCTGCTGCTGCTTTATCCTACATTATAATGGAGAGGGGGGCTGTGATAAGGAAGGACAAAGATCCAGGACTAATCCTATTATAATTAATAATAATAATAATAATAATAATTAATAATAATAATAACATATTCTGCAGTGCTGTATAATCAATGGATGCATCCACTAAAAATACAGATTTATAAAGATAAATTACTGATATGGGATTCAAGATGTACAGTGACCTGTGCAAAAGAGCTTACAATCTAAAGCAGTTGTGTTCTAGTTGTTGTATTGTGTCCCATTTGTTGAACAAGCTGTGAAAGATCCCAGAGCAATGCTGTGATACAGACATTATATATATATATCCCAGTGTCATTATCATCATATTCCACAGAGCACTACAGCGATTGGCCTTTATTATTCTCATCAGTCTCAGCTTTGTCCCCCACCCCAGAATCTCACTCTGTTTATTTCATTTCAGGGGGAAACCCTAGAACTTCCCTGGGAATTAATGGAAATACAGGGCAGGAAAGAGTTAATAAAAGAGTGTGTTGGGAGTTTCCTTAAATGAGAAGGATCTTGGGGTCTTTGTAGATAACAAGTTGTCTAATTCTGGGCAGTGTCATTCTGTGGCTACTAAAGCAAATAAAGTTCTTGTATAAAAAAGGGCATTAACTCAAGGGATGAAACATAATTGTGTCTCTTTATAGGTCCCTGGTGAGGCCTCATCTGGAGTATGGGGGCAGTTTTGGACTCCAGTCCTTAAGAGGGATATAAATGAGCTGGAGAGAGTGCAGAGACTAAGTGCAACTAAACTGGTTAGAGGGAGGGAAGAGTTAAATTATGAGGGGAGACTGACAAGGTTGGGGTTGTTTTCTCTGGAAAAAAGGCGCCTGTGAGGGGACATGATTAGACTTTACAAGTACATTAGAGGACATTATAGACAAATAGCAGGGGACCTTTTTACCCATAAAGAGAATCACGTACCAGAGGCCCCTCCCCTTCAGACTAGAGGAAAAGAAGTTTCATTTAAAGGAACAGAGTAGGGGGTTCATCACAGTGAGGACAGTGAGGTTGGGGAATGCACTGCCGGGTGATGATTCAGTTAATGACTATAAGAGGGACTTGGATGATTTCTTGGACAGACATAATACAAAGGCTATTGTGATACTAAACTCTATAGTTAGTATAGATATGGGGATATATCATTTATGTGACAGTAGGGAGGGGTGTGTGTATGGGGCTGGGTTTTCATTTCGAGGGGTTGGACTTGATGGATTAATTGATATAATATGGGTCCCTGCTTCACACACACACACACACACACATAAGGATGACAAATGGAAATTTCCAGTCTCCTACACTAGGGGGCGCTAGACAGGACAGGGCATGTTTATTATGTTCACTGGTTTATGTGTGTGATTCTATTTCATTATTCCAGTAGTAAAGACATGAAGGTGTTCCTTTCCTAGCAGATGTATTAGAGTTCACTCAAATAACTGATTCCAGTACAAACAAAATGTAACAAAATAACTGCCTTTTGCACAAATCCTGCATGTAGAGAGACATGATGTCTGGTGAGTTTAATAGAGTGACCTCTAATACATCTTCTAGGCAAAAGGATCCCCCCCTATAAGATATATTGGATCATTCATCTGACACTGCTGCAAAGAGGAATAGTGAATATAAACTTGATTATTTCAGAAACAGTAGAAAATATTTAATTGATTGTATTTAGAAAGTTTCTTATTTCAGTATGAGGAAGCTTAAATGACATTTTCATTTTTGTCACAGTTCCCCTTCAAATAGAAAGTTGTAACTTGGAAGCAACAAGTGACCAATGAGCCGGTCTCTAATAGGAATCTGAGCTCTGGGTGCTTTCATTGGAGAATTTATAGGTAAGTTGTGCAAATAAAAATGAAAAAGAAAATCACCATGAATCCTCCCCAGAATTCCAGTCCTACTGGCTGCTTTTGGTATTACATAAGCACATATATGTATGTATATATAAATATATATCTAATAGATTAGTATTCTAGGTTGGTCAGTGAGATGTCAGACACCTGCTGGGACACTGCTGTGTATTTTACTTGTATAGAGAAATGTGTATTGAGGGGAGAGTGATCAGTACACACAGGCAGCCTCCATTTATTATCATTTCCATGATACAAAGCTGATAATAAAGGGGATGTTCACCTTCCAAACACTTTTTTTCACTTCAGTTGATTTCAGATTGTTAGAGGCTTATTTCAGCTGATTTCCATCTTTCATGTTGAAAGTTGAATGCTGGCATGAGTGTGAGTGTGAGTGGGACAGCTCAGTGATCCAGGGGCAGGTTCCAATTGGCTGATCCATTAGTTGGTCCATTTCTCAGTAGGATCTATGGGGAATATAAGTGTAACTATTGTATCAAGTCCAACAGTTGCCTTTAATGACACTCAGGGATTCTGCTCAGCAGGGACAAACACATTGTGATAGGGAAGGGAAGAAGCAAGGGGAGATGGAAGGGGAGAAGGAAGGGGAGAGATAAGTGGAGAAGGAAGAAGAGAGGGAAGTGGAGAAGGAAGAGGAGAAGGAAGAGCAAAGGGAAGGAGAGAAGGAAGAGGAGAGGGAAGGGGAGAAGGAAGGGGAGAGGGAAGGGGAGAAGGAAGAGGAGAAGGAAGAGTAGAGGGAAGGGTAGAAGGAAGGGGAGAAGGAAGGAAGAGGAGAGGGAAGGGGAGAAGGAAGAGGAGAAGGAAGAGTAGAGGGAAGGGGAGAAGGAAGGGGAGAAGGAAGGAAGAGGAGAAGGAAGGGGAGAGGGAAGGGGAGAAGGAAGAGGAGAAGGAAGAGTAGAGGGAAGAGTAGAGGGAAGGGTAGAGGGAAGGGGAGAAGGAAGGGGAAAGGGAAGGGGAGAAGGAAGAGGAGAGAGAAGGGCAGAAGGAAGAGGAGAGGGAAGGGTAGAAGGAAGGGGAGAGAGATGGGGAGAGGGAAGAGGAGAAGGAAAGGGGGGAGAAAGAATGGGAGAGGGAAGTGGATGGGGAGGGAATGGGAGAGGGGGCACAGTATTTGTACAAAAGCAGCAACATTATACAGATTAGCCATAATATGAGTTATATTTACAGATGTACAGAGAGTGTGATGTTCCTCACTGGGCACAGGGTTATTAGATACAACAATGTGGATGTTCAATGTGGATTTATGGTTTAAATAAAAGAGTCAATAGGCAATTGGACCACTGGGAGATTCCCTGGTACCCGGCAGATCAGTCCAATCCCAGTGCAAATACAAAATATACCTGTCCCCTAATCAGAACAATGGATGTTACAACATGTTAGGACATGGGAGAGAGAGGCTGGTCACCATGGGAACAGGAATTAAATAGAGGCCAAGTTTTATGTTTAATGTGCCCTTTAATGATTTCAACAGCGAAACCCAGTTCACTCAACAATCTTATCAGCACCTGTTTTTCATACCAGTAGTGGGTGAAGGTCACATCATGGCCAAGCCCATCTGCTTATCCAGAAGAAAAAATGTTGTTGCCATAGACTTTAGTGCATTTTGTTACTTTTCACCATTTCTGGAATTTTAGGTGTAACTGGTCAAATGTGCCCATCAATAAAGACTAATAAACTTCACCAACCCAAGAAAATCTTCTTAAAAGCCTTTATTCAGCTATGGGCTGTGACAGCGAGTGCTCAAACATTTATACCCCTCACATTACAGTGACCTCTAGTGGCAACACACAATATCACACTATTATACAAATGCAGAGTTGCAATTATAACATACAACAATTTAAAATACATAATTGCAATTTTTGTATTTGCTGATCTGTTACTTTAGTGTTAAATCCCTTATTCAAATACCAAAAGTCCTTATGCCATATAAATAACCTGTAGAAAAAATTAATAAAATGATCCAATATAAGTATGTAAGAGCACTGGAGAGTAGCCGAGTGGAATTGTTTCAGTGTATTTGGTAAGCCCAGCAGTAACACAACAGTAACACAACAGTAACAAATTCTTCTATGGATAACACAAAAAGGCAGTTCCAATGTCCAACAAAAGTCTTTCCACAGTCCCAAGAAAAGTCCAAGTAGATAATGGGCAGGAGTAGTGAAGCAGTAGAAGGAATGTGCAGAAGACCTTTCCTCTATCTCTAAAGACCAACTACAAGTCTCTCCTGGTGACTCTTGTTATTCCCCTACTGGCCCAGCCTCCCAGTAAGTCCCCGTTGTTCTCATGCAGGTGTGTGGAGACTTGAGAAACCCAGAGTTGCAGCTCATTGTGATTATATTATTAGTAACCAGCAGAATTATTGGTCATCCAATCAGACTAACGATCCCTGGGATGAAACCTTTCTATTCCCTTATGGGATCCATTGACTTATATACATTGAAGCAATAACTGACAGTTAGTGATCAGTGATAAATGTTCTGTAGGTGAGTGATAGAGTTTATTGGTTGCTATAAACACACAGGTTACAGGTCACATTCCATCTTATTTCTATATAAACACATAAATACACACACAGCAGATAATACTGAATAGAGACACAACATCAGGTACAGGGATCAGTGGGGTTTTACTTATATCCCTCCTTGTTTATCTCCCTCCATGTTGTATTTGGTTTTGTCTGGATCGTTTTGTAAGAAATAAGCCTCACAAGGAAGATTTTATATGTATATAATATTTTATGTGTGAATATAATGTCAAATGTTAATGCCAAAGAGACAGGTAAAAGGACACATGCTGGGACAGGGAGTTGCCAAAACAGTTATCTGATAACACTTCAGTCTCTGGGACCAAAAGAATAGTCATAGACAAAGACAGACCCAGGAAAGAGCCGGAGGTGTCAGGGTATTCAAGATAAACAGTTGTCCCTGAGGTGGTGATATGTGACTTAACAGTTTTGTCATAATGTGTAAATGAAGGCTAACTACAAGTTCTCGTAATAGTATGCAAAGAGCCTGTCGTAAAAACATGTTGTGAGATCAAGTGATTACAGGATCTCAAAAGCCTTCCTTTACATATGGTGTGGGAAAGTTATGTCATCTAACAAGAAACAAGAGTCCATCTGAGCTTCTGTTTAGCCAGTTGTCTTGGGGGAGGGATGAGGCTCTAAAAACAGTATAAAAGATGTGTCCAAAGGACAGTCTGGAGTTCTGTTTTGGGGAACAAACGTCTGTCTTTAGGGGTCCACCTCTGAACAGAAACTCTGCAGGCCCAGAGACTGACGTGCTGTCCAAGGACTGGTAACTATCTCAGTGTCTCTTTGTCATTGACAGTTATTACTTATGTGTGTGGTTATAGGTGTAAGAGGGTTTAGAGCATATTGTTTGAATTAGTTGTTGTAACCTTTTTCTCCTTGTTCACATACTGTAGATATTGATTATTGTTTGTTAGAGTTGTTGATTTGTCTCACTGATTGTTTTTATATGCATTGCAAATATCATTCTGAATTATAGATTATTGGTTTTCCCTTGTACCTTTCCTTATGTGCATATTATGGCTTATTATTTTCTGTAATTGTGTTAGTGTGTTTTGATTTTATACATAAATCTTCTTTTCAGTAATACAGTTGGTTGAATGTCATTTCTTTGCCAAACCTCCCCGTTAGAACCTACAGTTATTGTATTATTATGGACTAATATTAATATTTCATATTGATATTGTCCATAAGAATATCTTACATATTTGGCGAGAATCCAGGCAGGAGGGGCAAGGCATTGGTGGAAAGGATATTTAAACTAACTGTATAACTGTGCATCAAATCACATACTTTCCATTTACTGAAAATCTTGTTGTTACTAGCTGTTGTAGTGTTGTTAGTATAGTGTTATTATTACTATAGCTATAATGGAAGCTTTGTTGAAAAAGATTGCTAAAGTAAAAAACACTGATGTTGTTGTTAAAATAATGCAGGGATCTATAGATCCATGGGTGCAGGCTCAGGACTATGTGAATCAAGCCATAGCAGATAAGAAATTAAATAAAGCAAAGGGTAAAAATGTCCTTATTTTTGCTGCCCGGTGTTTAGCAGAACAGCACAAAGTTGTAAGTGGCCAGAAAGAAGTGTTGGAAGAAAAAGTAAATAATTTAAATCTTGTTATAGATTCTTTAAGAATTTCAGCTCAAAATGCTGCTGCTGTAGGCATTCGTAATCAGCAAACTTTTTTTTTTTTTAAAAGATTTATTTATTAGTCCAACACATAGCCATACAAAGTAGCATAATCAGTACATTAAACAAATAATGCAGTTGGCAACGTATCGGAAAATTTTTAGTTAAACCCCTGGAAAAACAGAAAGGATGCAAGAAGGCATCCGGGGAAAAGGCGGAAAGGTCCTAGAAAGGGCAGCGTGAGAAGGAGATAAGAGAAGAGGTGAGGTAAGGAGAGAGGAGAAGAAGAAAGGAAGAAAAGAAGAAATGAGGGAGGGAGACAGTGAGCGATATAGCAGCTACAGGAGATTCCGAGACATAATTAGATGGTCAGTGTATTCACCAGTGTGCAGTTATAAGTGCACATATAGACTAAGAGACAAACATTCTAAAGGACCCAAGACACGTGAGGTACACACCAAGGTTCGTTCGGCCCAAATAAGAAAGAGCAGCAGCCGGTTATCAGGGATCTGGTGGAAGCCAATCAATGTGGGGGGAGTGTGAGTCTCCAGGTCTATTGGAATAGGAGTCGTTATGTAAAATCCACAGCGACCAGGTGTTATTAAATTTAGCTGGGCAACCCCTGGCTGCATAAATTTGTTCCAGAATGGGCAGGGTTTGTTCCACCAGACTGATCCAAAAGTGTAGTGTGGGCGGCTGCTCCTCTTTCCACTTAATAGCAATGGCCTTTTTAGCCTGAAAAAGCAAAAAAATAAGGAGAGTCCTTTCTGATCGTGAGATCACAGTGTCCGCGAGGTAGTTGAGAATGAGCACCATTGGATGATGTTCTATAGGCAAGACCATGAGCTGTGTGAGATAAGTAACAATATCAGTCCAGAACCGGTGTATCTGTGGGCAAGACCAAACCATATGGAAAAAGTCAGCTTGTGAACTCTTACATCTGTTGCATTGATCAGGTATTGCAGGGTTAATTTTGTGAAGCAGGGAGGGCGTATAGTACGCTCTATGGAGATATTTAAACTGAATGAGTCTGTCACGAGACCTAATAAGAGGAGAGAGGGTATCCTGCAAGATTGTATTCCATTGTTCAATGGTAAGGTCAGGGATGTTAACAATCCATTTCTCATATAGACCCTGGGCAGAGGAGGGCTTGGCTCGACTAATCTGGCCATACAAAGTCGAGAGAGGCTTGCGGAGATGTTGCCTGCGAAGTAGGTCTTCAATTGGGGAAGTTTTGGAGTGAAATTGCTGGGTGAGGGCATGCCTCAATTGCAAAAAACGAAAAAGCATTCTGTTGGGAAGATGAAATTTGTCCTTGAGCTGACCAAAAGTGAGTAACACATTATCTGCATAAACATCATTGACATATTTAACATTGAACTGTGCCCAAACAGCAGGGTCAGGTATAGTGAGCAGTTGGTCAAGATACGGATTACACCATAGCGGAGTGAACGGGGAAAGAGCTACATCAGAGTTAGAACACCCCGGGTGTACCTGTTTCCAGGCCCTAACCACATTTCTCATCAGAGATGTGCATTGAATCAGAGGAAGCTTATCCCTGTAAATGAAGTTCCTAAGCCCTTCCAGAGATCCAACTACTTGGGCCTCAAGGAGAGTAACCGGGTCCTCCGGGGTAGGCTCAAGCCACCTTTTTATCGGCAATAATTGGGAGGCTATAAAGTAACCCAGCATGTCAGGGGCTGCTAGTCCACCTTCAGTGAGAGGAGGGAGCAATGCAGTATATTTGACCCTTACCGGCCCGGGGGACCAGTAAAGTTTGATGAGCAAGGAGCGCAGATGCTTAAAAAAAACAGGGGGCAACCAAATGGGTGATTGTCGAAACAAATAAAGGAATTTAGGGAGAAACTTCATCTTAAAAAGGTTAATCCTGCCGATTATGGAAAGTGGGAGCCTAAGCATCTATCTACTGCTTTTTGAAGGGAGGCCATAAGCGGGTCTATATTCAGTTCCTTGAATCTCCCTATTTGGGGATGGATGTTGGAATTTATTAGCTGAAGAGCTGTTCTAAGGGAGGGACCTGGGCCGTGTAGGTAGGTGTAGCAAAGAGGCATATTTTCTCCCTGAGTTGGCCAAACTCAAATCCCCGAACCTCTGGGCAGGACCGGATCAAGCACGCCAGGGGCTCCATAGCCAGTGCAAATAGACCAGGGGAAAGAGGACAACCCTGACGGGTCCCCCTAGCCAAGGATATGGGGGGGGATATATCTAGATTCGACATGACTCTAGCCATGGGATTAGTATATATAGCCCGAAGCCAAATTAAAAAATTTTCCCTAAAGCCAAATTTTTTGAGGGTTTCCCAAAGGTAGGCCCACTCAACAGAATCAAAAGCCTTCTCGTTGTCGAGTGAGGCTATAATCCTGGAGCCCATATTGTCATGGGGAATAGTTAAATTGGTATAAAGGCGTCTGATGTTAAGTTCCGCGGCTTTATGGGGTATGAACCCAACCTGATCTGGGGCCACTATGGAGGTGATAACATGGTTAAGTCTTCTGGCGAGAACCTTGGTTAAAATCTTATAGTCAGAGTTTATAAGTGAGATAGGTCTATAGGAGGCACTTAAATGTGGGGGTTTCCCAGGCTTCAATATAAGTACTATGATGGCGTCCTTAAAGGAAGGTGGGAGCTGGGCCGTGGCGAGGGTGTGGTTGAAAACAGCAGTAAGGTGCGGGGCTAATAGGGGGGCATAGGTGGTATACCAGAAATTGGGGATACCGTCTGGGCCCGGGGTTTTGTAATCAGCAAACTTTAGCTGAAAACAGAGAACTGCATATGGAGAATGAGAGTCTTATTGAAAGGCTTACTATATTATAACAAATGACTCCGGAGAACCAAGTTGGCAAATCAGTGATTCCTTTTATTCAGTGCACGACATGTTTCGAGCCAACAGGCTCTTCCTCAGGTGCTTATACAAATGCTGTGGGTAACCCAAACCCTTTAAAAACCTCACAAACAATGTGTCCATTCCCATGTGGCTAGACACATTCAGTTACATTGTAACACTTTTACCTACGGAGTACTGCCATCTTGTGGCCTACTCCAGAAATACACCATAGAAACAGTACTATTATACATGTCAATAGTCATAGAAATACAACAATGTAGTTACAGGCAGTCTCCTACCTTTACGTAAATGTATATATCATTGCAGTAACATTGCCATTCTGTAAAGACAATAAAATTGTTGTATTATTTTATAAAAAACATTTGTAACTCCGTAGGTAAAATTGTTACAATGTAACTGAATGTGTCTAGCCACATGGGAATGGACACATTGTTTGTTTGTGAGGTTTTTAAAGGGTTTGGGTTACCCACAGCATTTGTATAAGCACCTGAGGAAGAGCCTGTTGGCTCGAAACATGTCGTGCACTGAATAAAAGGAATCACTGATTTGCCAACTTGGTTCTCAGGAGTCATTTGTTATAATATAGTAAGTCTGTAGGTCTGGCGGGACCCTGACTCTGAAGTGGAACCAGACATAATAACGAAAGGAGTACATCATCCACAAGCTTGTATCTTATTGAAAGGCTGAAAGATGCAGAAGGGGCAATTAGATCTCTTGCTATATCCTCCAGCAGGGCAAGGGCTGATCATTCACAATGTGCAGCTCAAATTAATCAATTAAAACAACAGTTAGGAAAGCAAAGTGCAGTTGTTGCGGCATTTAATGTACCTTGGTGTGTTGTGCCTGATATGGATTGTGATCTGTTATATGATAGTGAACTAGATATTGAAGATGAAAATGATTATGGTGTGGGCGAGGTTAAAATGGCTCCAATCTCTACAGAGAGGCAGTTAGATGCTATGGGATTTACTGTGTCTGAGACCACTGTATCTAAATCCCTATCTAACACTGAGGTACAAGCCTTTAGCAGGGAATTAGAGACTATAGAGCTTGGGGATGATCCAGTGGAAGTAATGATGAGAGTTGAACAGTTTGAGAAGGTTCATAAGAATTTAAATGTGAATACTGATGTTTTTGATATCATTGTGGCAAGCATGAACAATGCTCTTAGACTTAGTTTACCTCCTTCTGTGTTCACAGAACCTAGAACTAAACAAAACCTAGTGAATGAGTTGTTAAAGGCATTGGGGATTGAAGAATATGACCACCACGCTGCCTTTGGTAACTGTGCACAAAAGAAAGGGGAGTCTGTACAAGGGTTTGCTGACAGGTTGTTCCAATTATACAAATTAACACTGCCAAATGGAGCCCAAGGTAGTCAAAGTGATGAAATTTACAAACGTGCATTGATAAACAGGGCTGCGGTTGATATACGGAGATTGGTGGGATTATCAGTATCGACCCAAAACTCCTTTACCAAGATTATTAATTGCTTCAAGAGGGCAGAAGCAATAATTAAAGAACAAAATCAGTCCATAAGAGGCAGCGTTGCAGTTGTAGAAGGTCCAGTTACAGTACTAAGGAGTCCTAGTTTTAAGCCCTCTAATATCTCAAAAGGACCCTTCATAAAGGGAGAAGCCTTTAAATGCTTTTCATGTGGGCAGTTTGGTCACACTCAAAAATACTGCACTTATGCTAAAGCAAAAGCTCCCACACAGTCAACTGCCCCTTCATACAGGGAGTTAAGACATGAAATGGCAGAGATGAAGAGGGAAATCGAGAAAATGAGGGCAATACAAACTGCAAGTCATATTGTTGGTCCCAGTTCCTCTCAAAGTTTGAATTGCTCCTCAGTCCCCAATCATCCTTCTAATGTCTCTGCATAGGAAAGCGTTGCTTCCATCTCAACTGTAGTGGAGTTCAGTAGAGATGGATGCAACCGCCTGATTATCATTGCTGCTGTGGAAGGAGGCTCACAGCAGAAAATGTTGATTGATGCTGGAGCCTCCATATCAATTTTACATACAAAACAACCACACTCTCACCCTTTGTCTACAGGCAAAACACTCAGTTTAAAAGCATTTCAGGGGTCTAATGCCATAGCCATAGAAGCTCAGAAAACTAGGATGTGTATTGCAAATGAGTGTTTTGATTTGAATGCTTACTCAATGACCTTACCTGATTCTGTCTCCATTTTAGGATCTGATTTCCTGGGGCAGCATGGAGTGGTAATTGACTATGTAAATGAAAAGGTTTGGTTCCATGGTAAAGGAAAACATTGTATTATCTCAGACTTCCCTGCTGTATTTGCTATAAAGAAGCCTGAAAGCTTCTCACTTCCAGTACATTGTGATTCCAGGGTGTCACAGATAATACAAGAGTTTGAACCTGTGTTTGCTAAACATAAGCATGACTGTGGTAAGATGCAGGGGGAGGAAGTGGTTCCTGGAAGGGGGTATTGAGGGAATGTGAATCAGTGACTAACTCTCCTATATATCCCGTTCAATAACCAGATGGCTCATGGAGACTTTGCCTTGATTACCGTAAGTTGAATTCTGTCACTCCCGCTTGTGCACCAGTTGTCAGAGAAACCCCTACCCTTCTTTCCCAGATTCCTTCTAAGGCCAAGGTGTTTAGTTCTCTGGATATCTGCAATGGATTCTGGTCAATTCCTGTAGCGGCAGAATCTCAGTATAAATTCGCCTTCACTTGGAAAGATCGCCAGTACACATGGAATCGATTACCACAAGGCCTACACAATAGTCCAATGGTTTTTAATAAGCGCATGGCTGCCATCTTGTCGAAATTTCCCAAGCCAGATGCCATATTGCAGTATTTGGATGACGTGCTTCTTGCCACTGAGACCGAAGAAGAACATTTGACATTGCTTAGAGAACTGCTGAGTGTACTGGGGGAGGCTGGACTAAAGGTAAACCCAAAGAAATGCCAATTAATGCAAACATCACTGACTTTTCTTGGGGTAAATATTACGCCAGAGGGCAAGCTTCCTGATAAGCATAAAGTGGACATAATACAGAGACTGAACTTGCCAGTGTCCAAGACTGCTCTACGGTCCTTTTTGGGATTAGGCCAGTATCAAAGGGACTTTATTCCATATTTCGCTGAGATCGCAAGACCCCTTTATGATCTTCTAAAGAGGGAAGTGGCAGATGATGATATTAGGGCACAATGGACTGAAACCCATACAGCTGCAGTCAATACCTTAAAAAAGGCTGTAATGGAAGCAACTGCCATGATCCCACCAGACCCATCAAAGGCATTTCACTTAGAGGTTGCAGCAACGGATCAAGCATTAGCAGCTGTACTATGCCAGGAAAGACACAGGAAACTGCGTCCCATTGCATACGGATCTCGTGTACTCACCCATGTGGAATCCAGATATACAGCTTGTGAGAGACATTTGCTGGCCACATTTTGGGCGTTGCAGCACTTCACGTATATAACTGGTTTACAAGGGGTCACATTACACAGTCCACACACACCACTGAATTTACTGCTAAGACCAGGAGAGACGCTGATTTCTTCAGCACGTTTGTCAAGGTGGACTTTGACGCTAATGCAGCGGGATGTGGACATCACAGCCAAGCAGACAACACATCTTCCAGCCTTCTTATTGTACCAAGGAGAACCGCATGAATGTCCTCTCCCTTCTAACCTTTCCCTTCCTCCCAATCCTATCTCTGACACCTTAGTGCCAGGAATTGACATTTATTGTGATGGTTCGTCTTACCATGAACAAGGTAAAGCATATACCGGTTTTGCTGCAGTGTTTCCAGATGGGGTATGTATGAAGTCATGTAAGATACATTCTGCACAGTATGCTGAATTAGCGGTGATTGCATGTATTCTGGAAAAATGCCCAGAGACCGGGGTTAATATTCACAGTGACAGTGCTTATGTGGTAAATACATTAACCATGCTGCCTTTATATGTTGTAAATGGGTTCAGGTCCACAGACGGTAAACCTCTAGTACATGCCAGTTTGTTAAGCTACATATGGAACTTGTTGCAAAAGAGGAATGCCCCTTGTGCTATTATTAAGGTCAGAGGTCATTCAAAAGGATCAATCCACTCTGAGAGAAACAGCCAGGCAGATCAGTGTGCAAAAAGGGCAGCCAAGCAATCTGAGATTTGGGAACCCCCTAGTCTTCCGGAGGTTTCTGCACTAAAAGCAACCACCCCAAGTGATTTGGTATTGCTTCAAAAATCTTACACACCGTATGAGATTGTGATAGAATGGCATTTAGCAGGAAAACCAGCTCCTATGCCTACAGCATGGGCTGAATCAACTATTTTAGCCTCAACCCAGTCTAGTGAACCATTGCTAATGTATTGCCAGGATGTAAGTTTTCCTGTAGTGTGTGTTCCCCCAGATTAATGCGTATGCCAGGTCATTTGATGTTACCCCTTACAACTCCTGTCTTACAAGTTGCTGCCACAGAGTCTTGGGTTGAGAAAATGGTTGATTATATTCAAGAAGTTAATATGTTTGTGGCTCAGAATACTGGTCGTTCTAAAAATCAGATCAAGAAATATTTTGATAAAAAGATGAGACCCTTTGAATATAATGTTGGAGATTCTATAATGATACGTGATTTTGGGAAAAAGGAACATTCATTTACTCCATCTTGGAGAGGTCCCTTTAACATTATAGACAAAGCAAGTCCATCTGTTTATCAAATTAAATTGACTCAAACAAGAGGCAAACCAATCATGAAGTAGTACCATATCAACCAATTAAAAAGCACATAATGCTTCATCTTTTCACACAAAAAATGAAACTCCACAATTTTGGGAAAAGATGCAGCATTGTTAGGGAATAAACCTTGACTGTGCTTTCCTTACACTATCCCTGCAGCTACGAGTCGACTCAATTTATTCCTGTGTACTGGCCGACCATCTGATATGGTTCCTTCCAGGCGCGCTGATCAGGGAACTTGCAAGAACGACACAATACGTTTGTGTGTTGCAAACAAGTTCAGTTTATTGAAGGTCAAACATAGGCTTATATAGGTTATAAGTAAAGACGTCCCAATATAGTGACGTATCAGCATAGTTATTAGCATAGTATATGTCTGTAATAGGTATAGCATTCAGGATGGAGAAGAGAGACAAATATGTGCATTCGCGTTAGCTAAGATATTTTGGCTGAGGCGAGCTGATAATATTGTTTATAGTACATGATGATACTTATACAAAGTTGTCTAAGAAGAGACAGTAAAGGGTCGTAGAGAAAAACAAGTACAGAGGCCTACAAGGGTCGGCACGTAGGCATGTTAACCCTTCAACCCCCTCTTTGATCATAACATGATCATCTAATGTGAAAAAGACATATGAGAATGTGTTTTCTTCAACTGAGAATTTTCTGAAGTACGTATCATAGAGCGGATACGCTTCCTAAAAGAGCAGGAAAGATATAAATTGAAAATAACAAGAAGAACAAGAATGACTGTAACAATAAACAGGGGATAAATAATAGAATGCATGATAGCAGAGCCAGTAGGTGACCAACCAGTGAAGACATCATACCAATGGTGTTGTAAATCATCTTGTAACTGAGAACCTAAAGAAATTAATCTGTTTGGTAGCAACAGTTTTAAAAATAGTATCATACAATTTATCAGTGTGTTTGTGATATGCAGCAACAGTGTCAGTATGATGATGAATAAGTGAACGAAACAGAGAAACAGGGAGTTGATCATTGGCAATAGGTAAAATTAACCTAAACTATAAACTCACCTAAATGCAAATAACCGTATTGAGACTACTATGCTCTGAAGAAGGGCTAGGCCTGTCTTCAAAACCAAGAACTCATTCTTGACCAGCACAATTAACACAACTACATGCTGGAGCGTTCCTAATCCATCCCAATCTTGTTATTTGCCTAACTACACAAACTAAAATAATTAACATCAAGTATTACATATCTAATTCAACCAACACCCAAAAGATTCCATGCCATGTATTTTGAAATATTGCGTTTAGTAAACATAAGTCTCTTTATCCATGTTCCAGTGCCGTTTAGAAAAGATGGTTTGAATAAAGGCATCTGCAAAGGTATTGTCCCAATTATAGTTCTTAGAAGTAATGAACTTAGTATAATTGCATCTCCATGATATAGTCGTGTTCTTGGTGTCATCAAACTTTTTCTATATAGTGCTTTGGAAAGAGACATGGAAAAGACGTCCGTAATTAAAGTTAATTGTGAAATAAGAATGGTTCCCATCTATCACCGATTTTGAATTATCAATAAAGAGTGTTCATTTGAAATCATCATCATAAACATGTTGCAAGAAAAATGATTGCCAAAATCTTCCACATGCTCAGTTGTTTATCTATAGAAGTAAACTAATTATAATGTTAGAAACTACTTTTATAAAGAATTTCAGAGTCAGGATCTTGAATCCTGACATGGTAGATATGTTTAGCATTAGGTTTTGTATTTTGAGAAATTATAAACACAATAAGTTTATAAAGGGCATAAAATTATAGCAATATAATGAAAACCATCAACAAGAAAACACTATCTTGCTTAAGTAAAACTAAATATATTACTAGACTGGAAACCTTTAAACGGGTTCCACCCCTTATGCCTAATTGCCCTTGCTTCATATTGTAACTCTTTAATCTTATTTACAATTCCACAAAAAATATGTTTACTATGGTAAACAATTCTCTTAAGAAGATTGTGGCGTGATATTAAAAAATTTGCTGTTACATTATCCTAATCTATATTTTCTATGGCAGGAGCTGAAGTAGCAATAATACAGGTACCATAGCTATTCTCTGGTAACCAAACATAAGCCCATGTACCACATATAAAGTAGTAGGTAGATTTCTATGTTATTAATCCATAAATAGCTAATTTTATTTTTAGTATAGAATAGGTTCCAAAACTCTATACTTTTCTTAAAGTTAGTATCTGTCAAATTAAGAGTTGTTTTATAAATACCATCTTCTGCTCGATGCTAAATTCATTAGCTTCATCTTTAGTTGCCTGTAAAAACACACTTAGACCAATCATTATTTTCCATGTGTCATTTAAACATGTTTAATGCTTTAATAGTGCTATTTTCCAAGCCGTATATAAATAATAATTGTTATTGTTAAACTAGTTTATGAGCAGAAATTGGGAAATCTACCATGGGTAGTCCCATTGAATCAGTTGGCCTAATACCACACACCCAACAATTAGTTTTATTGGTTCCCTTAGTTATTCCTTTTTTTTTTGTGTTATGTAATGATTTGATTGTTCATAAAAATTACTTTTGCTAGAGGACATATGAACGAAACCAAAAATCATTAGTACTTAAAATACAAATACATGCTTGTCAGGTACGCTTGCTCTACTACAATTTGAAAAATGTATCTATATATCTTTGTTATGTAATTTTACTGAAGTAGATATTACTGATTGCACTTAGAAAGGACCTTCAAACCTTGGGTCCAAGCTGTTCCTCACATGCTTTTTAATCACTACCCAGTCACCCGGTTTAAGATAGTGTGAACCAGTATTGACAGGGGCGTAACTATAGAGGAAGCAGACCCTGCGGCTGCAGGGGGGGCCCAGGAGGTATAGGGGCCCCATGAGGCCCTAATTCATATACAATTTCAATAAATATTGGAGAAACAAGTCAACCTCTAAACATTTTGGGGGCCTGAAAAAATAATTTGCTGTGGGGCCCAGTAATATCTAGTTACGTCACTGCGTATTGACATTTGGATCTGGAACAGAATCAAAAACATATTTGTGTATTTCATTTAGATATTTCTGTACAACAGCTACATATACAATCCCATTCTTAGGGCTGACCCAGACAGAATGTCATAGGGTGACAGTTTGTAAGGGGCTCTTGGATTGGTGCATATTGAAAACAAAACAATGGAAGGAAGTTAACCCAAGATTTTAATGTTTCTTTCAGAATCTATTAAATTTTATTCTATGTAACACCATTTGGGCTTTCAACCTTCCCAAAACTCTGAGGGTTATTTTTATTTAAGACATTATCTGCCCTGTAAAATGCGTTCCCCTGTTACTTTCAATGTAGGTTGGTAAAGAATACCTACACATTACCTCATTTAAAGTTTCTTAGCAGTTGCTTTTGTTGTAGCCTTAGCAACTTGGCCATGCTTCAGGCCATCCTGAGAACATGTCAACACACACTGGCTGTAGTCTATTTGTAATCGCTGGAAGGGTTATTCTGGTTTAGCAGAGTGCTGTCTCTGAGATTTGACTACCTGACCAGGATTATGACGTAAACAGGTAACACAAGAAAATACACATTTTGCAACAAATGCTGGAAACACAGGTGCTATCCAACTTTTCTGAACTGAAGCAGCCATTGCATTCTTACCTGAGTGTGCAAGTCCATGAGTTAGGTGTGCCATCATAGCATACACTGCTTTTGATAAACAGTATAATATACCATTTCTCCATAGACCCATGTCATCCTTGGAGGCTCCCAGCTTCGACCACTTTCCCTTTTTCATCTCAGGGGCCTAGTCCTGTATTGTAGCCAAGATATCCATGTGCAATGGCCCTTTGTGGTCTTTCTGGATGTAACTTATTGTCATTATAGGCAAGAGGGCAGCTGACTTGGCTCTCTCATCAGCTTTTGCATTTCCTTGTAACTTCTGGAGTTTGAAGCTTTGTGTGCGCTTGTACTTTAAGAATGGCTACCTCAGTTAGAAGCTGTAATGCTAACAATAGCTGTTTTACTAAATTTGTATTTGTATTCTTATTTGGATTACCTGATGATGTCAACATTTCTGGCCCTCCACATCAGAAGATAGTCGAGACAAATACCAATACAGTACCTGCTATCAGAAAAGATGTTTGGCCTTTGACCTTCCGCTAGTGTGCATGCTGTGATGAGTGCTTGGAGCTTCTTGAGGTGACGTGTGGAGGTAGATTCTGCTGAACTTAACATCAGACAAATGTTACAACAGCATATGATATTTAGCATCCTCAGCACAGTAGCGAGAACCATCAAAAAACAATTCACAATAAGCATTTAACAAAGGTTCATCTTTTACATTATCAAACCCATGTACCTCACTTTGTCAGGGTGTGTGAAGCATTTGATGTATCCCAATGTCTTTACAGATTTGTTGAATCTATCTGCAATATGGGTACATTGATTGTACATATTTGGCTGCGATAGATAAGAACCCGGGGCAAACCATACGCTTGATACTGCATCACACCTCCCCCTTTTTGAAATGTGGGTGAGACCATGTGAGGCAGCAACCAAATATGGTAACAGAGCACGGGGTGCGACAGGGCAATTTCCGAAGCGCAAAAAAAAACATCACCTTCTGGAGTTTTGCAACCTGCTTTGGTAGTCAGATTAGGCACTACCGGATGGGATGCAATAACAACTTTAACTGCTGTGAGATCCTGAACAAAACGCCACTCATTCTTGCCGGGCTTTTTAATTGGCAAGATGGGCTGATCTTGTGAATTAACACTCCCCTGTCAAGTAACCCTTGAATGACTGGGTGAATCCCCTCTACTTGCGCCCTGGACAGTGGGTGCTATAGGATTTTGGGCAGGGGGGGCCGTGGGTCTACTTGGGATGGATGACATCAACTAAATATCTGTCGGTGATAAAGCCCATACATCACTTAGGACACATTGTAATTTGGGAGGTACGGAAGGTTCCTCCTTAGACATTTCTGTTAGTGACAGAAGATTTGCTGTATCTGGGGCATTAATCATCTCAGACACTTACTGAGGTGGGACAGAAATATACACACTCAATCCGGAATACAGTATATGGTGCAACCTAGTTTACAAAGGATGTCCCTACCTATGAAACTGTCAGGGATGGGGGCACTGATAAGAAAGGCAGCTTGTATAGATACGGGACCCCTACTTGGGCTGGGTTAGCAGGGTTAGTGTCCCAATTAATTTTAGCTAGCAGATGTTGGTAATCCGCTGGACCACACACGTTTGATTACAACTAACATATCAGTCCAATTAAGGTTATGGGCACTATGGATAAACAAGAGTTCCTGTCCAAATTTGTGTGGATTAGTATGGGGCTGTGGAACGTCTTGAAAAAACCTTCTAAGATTTGGTGCTGTCCATGGAATGAGCTTTCTGTCTGTGTTAATGAGACGTGCTGCAGGGACGCCCCCCCCTTTTTCTCTATGGACAGGGTAGAGCTTAGCTGCGGGGCTGAGAACTGCCTGTATCGGCGCTGCTGTTTTCAGCACTGAAATGAATTGTCTCTCCTCTACTATAAAGTAGAGGAGAGTCATGGAAATATCACAATAATCGAGTTAGTCATTAACAACAATCATATGCAATAAACATGAACACATAAAACGCATGGAAGGACGAATCAGTCAGTAAGAAATGATCTCCATACACAACCTGAGAATTCCCTATATCTTAACTAACTACCTTGGGATTCTCTACAACCTGTCCTGACCACAAGACTTATATAAACCTGTCTCTACCTTGAGACTATTTCAGCTGCTTAACCTTTCCCTTGAAATATACCAAAGGGATCGGTATAACGGAAAGAGCCAAGGGTAAGAGAAAAATACCGTCAGTTCAGACAGCGATCCTACTTACCCTTGGATTTCCAACCGAATCCCACTTCTGACACCAGAAACTGTTAGGGAATAAACCTTGACTGTGCTTTCCTTGCACTGTCCCTGCAGCTACGAGTCGACTCGATTTATTCCTGTGTACTGGCCGACCATCTGATATGGTTCCTTCCAGGCGCGCTGATCAGGGAACTTGCAAGAATGACACAATACGTTTGTGTGTTGCAAACAAGTTCAGTTTATTGAAGGTCAAACATAGGCTTATATAGGTTATAAGTAAAGACATCCCAATATAGTGACGTATCAGCATAGTTATTAGCATAGTATATAACTGTAATAGGTTCAGCATTCAGGATGGAGACAAATATGTGCATTCGCATTAGCTAAGATATTTTGGCTGAGGCGAGCTGATAATATTGTTTATAGTACATGATGATACTTATACAAGGTTGTCTAAGAAGAGACAGTAAAGGGTCGCACAGAAAAACAAGTATAGAGGCCTACAAGGGTCGGCACGTAGGCATGTTAACCCTTCAACCATGAGGACCTGGGACAGCCTAGAGGGAAAATCAAATTAACCACATTAATCATTATCCTGATGTTAATTCCGGAGCAGAGTAATGCCCAAAGGTGTGATATGAGATTGTCTCTGAGAGTTAAGGTCAATCACAATGGAGACCAGTCCAATGGTGATATCAACCAAAGGGAGAAAAGGCACAAGGAGGCAAAATTAAGTGCAATCATCTCTCTGAGTATTGGCGCTAAATCTTTCCTGGTCAATTCCACTGGGAATAAAATCAGTGGGCCTGAAGGCTCTTGGGCAGTTATAGAATGTGATATAACAGTTCCTTACACAAACCTCACTGATAAACATTTACAGTGGATTTTTCCCGGAGGGATCTCATTGCATGAAACTACTGAAATTGAATGGGCCAATGTCACCAAGGAACCCAGAATGAAAATACATTTAGAGAAAAATTTTACATTATTTCAGGATGGGACTATTGCATGTGCTCCTGAAGCTACGTGGGCTGAAGGTGACTGGGGGAAAGGGATCCAAATAGAAATTAAAGATAGGGAAAAATGCCCTCACCTAGAACCAATGTCCCCTAGCGGTTTAGTTGCACAGAACATCCCAAACATTCTGTATAACAATGTAAGGTATATACATGTTCCTATTCTCTTAGATTTTTCCAAATGGACATTACCTAAAGACATATGTACTTTTCAAACCATTGAGTTATACAATACCTTTATGAAAGATAAGATACTCGCATTCTGGAGAAGAAATGGTAAAACAAATAATATACGTTCCAAGAGGGACATAGAAGGTTGGATAGGAACTGTATCTGGGCTGTTTGGTTCAGGGATGTCTCTTTAAAAATAGGGTTGACCTAAATATTTTGTCTAACAATGATGATAAACTTAGGAAAATTTTAAAACAAAAATTGCTGGAACCTATACTTGACTCTCAGCTAACTTTAGAGGATGAAGAAATGGTCACAGAGTACAATATGCATAGAATAGCTTCATTATTTACTCAGGTGCAGGAAAAACTTAACACGTTAATATCTTTAAATAATTTAGAAGCCGAAGAAAACAAAATGGGCAAAGCCATTGCCTGTACTTCTTATGGGGATTATCTGCTCAGCAAACTAAGTGATGTATTAAGGGATATTGAACTTGAGCGTGTTTTTGATTTCATTACAGATGAACAAATTTTGAAATGGTATGGCGAGACTGGGACCGGACTGACTATGTGCACCATTAGAGAACTTGGGAAAAACACCAGACATGTAAACGCATGTGGTAATTCCAACAGTTTGTATATACCCCTTACTATCTCATTGCCCATTATACCCACTAATGAGATTTACCCAAATTTAGTTCAAGTACACTCCCTGGGTAGTTTAGAAGGCAGTGTTTTGAAAGAATTCAAAGAACCACCAAAGTTGATGGTTCTCCAACGCTCTGATGAATGGAGATCTCCTCAGCTCTCATGCTGTTCTAGAGAGAGTGGAAACTATGTTTGTCATTGTAATGTATTTGATGGCATGGAATCTACCTGTGGATTCATCCCAGTGGATGAAAATAGATTAGATGATATAGCCAATGAACAGTCTTCAAAGACATGTGCAGTAAGATTGACACAATGGCATAAGGATAACTTAAAAATTGCTTATGTGGGCGAGGGCAAATTCTGTATTGTGACGGGTATCTCCAAACTAACATATGGGAAAATGAATGTCAATTACCAAGTTCAAATTTTTGCCTTATAGTTAATAAAATTCCGAAGATCAATGGTCGTATTGTGCACCCTGTCCCAGTTTACCATGATGTTTCAAATCTTCAAATAGAGAGTAAATATGAAGAAATATTCAAACAGGCAATTCCCAATTTTACGGTTCCTATTCCTCCCTTAACACTGGATGTACACATGCTCATGAAACGGACAAGTAAACATATCCTCCAAATCAAGCAAAGGACTAAGCAAGCAAAGGAGGCAATACCAGAACTCGTTGACACAATGTGGTGGGATCAAGTATATAATGCCTCCCAACATCCTTTTCTTCAACTAACTTTTAAAATACTGATCCTCATTCAGACTTTGGTTATATTCTTGGGACTACTCCTATTTTGGAGAATGAGAACAACTCTAAGGACTGTCAAAAATATCATTTATCAACGTTTATAGAGGGCTCTTAACAGTTTCATCATAATGTGTAAATGAAGGCTAACTACAAGTTCTCGTAATACTATGCAAAGAGCCTGACGTAAAAACATGTTGTGAGATCAAGTGATTACAGGATCTTAAAAGCCTTCCTTTACATATGGTGTGGGAAAGTTATGTCATCTAACAAGAAACAAGAGTCCATCTGAGCTTCTGTTTAGCCAGTTGTCTTGGTGAGGCTCTAAAAACAGTATAAAAGATGTGTCCAAAGTACAGTCTGGAGTTCTGTTTTGGGGAACAGACCTCTGTGTACAGGGGTTCACCTCTGAACAGAAACTCTGCAGGCCCAGAGACTGACGTGCTGTCCAAGGACTGGTAACTATCTCAGTGTCTCTTTGTCATTGACAGTTATTACTTATGTGTGTGTGGTTATACTGTAGGTGTAAGAGGGTTTAGAGGATATTGTTTGAATTAGTTGTTGTAACCTTTTTCTCCTTGTTCACATACTGTAGATATTGATTATTGTTTGTTAGAGTTGTTGATTTGTCTCACTGGTTGTTTTTATATGCATTGCAAATATCATTCTGAATTATAGATTATTGGTTTTCCCTTGTACCTTTCCTTATGTGCATATTATGGCTTATTATTTTCTGTAATTGTGTTAGTGTGTTTTGATTTTATACATAAATCTTCTTTTCAGTAATACAGTTGGTTGAATGTCACTTCTTTGCCAAACCTCCCCGTTAGAACCTACAGTTATTGTATTATTATGTACTAATATTAATATTTCATATTAATATTGATATTGTCCATAAGAATATCTTACAGTTTGATTTCTTAAAGAAATCTGTTTTTTATTTCTGTCCAGAACTGGATGGTTTAGCAGACTTTGAGTTTTTCTTGGATGTATTTTTCTTGTCTGTTGATCCTGCTCCAGACCCAGTTGTGCCGGCCATTGGTTCTGATCCAATCGCTTTCTCTACAGAACAAAATGAGAGAAAATAAAGATTTCTTCAGTTTAACCTCACAGATCTGTATATTCTGTTCATATCCAAATGACAGTCAGGGTTTCCTGCAGCTTTACAGCTTCTCATTGACTCTGTGCTGCTGGGTGTTACTGTATGTGCTGAGCCAATCAACTGTCCCTGTACCAATACCTGTCCTGTATTATTAACTAAGGGGCAAGGGGGATCCCCAAATATACCTTGTATCCCCTACACAACTCTCCCAAGAGATATTACATAAACCACATTATTTGGGAATTTATTATAATTAGGGATAAAATGTGCACAGCTATAATATTATATAATGATATTATTTATATAGTGCCACATATAGTACTGTACAGAGATAATACATCATTCCACAGGCATAACAAGACGGCCCCAGGCTACTTGTGTAAAAAAATCTTTGGAGGGGCCCAACGCACAGCAGCTCCCACCCAAACCCAACTCCCCCCTGCATTCTCCATGAATTTTGAAAGAAAAAGAGATTTCTATGATATAAAGGAAGCCTAATGTCTCTATTACATTCCCATCAGTCCCTGTCCCAGTGAGCTTGCAATCTAAGGTCTCTATCCCATTCCCATCAGTACCTACCCCAGTGAGCTTACAATCTAAGGTCACTATCACATTCTCATCAGTCTCTGTCCCAGTGAGCTTACAATCTAAATTCCCTATCCCATTCCCATAAGTCCCTGCCTCTGTGAGCTTGCAATCTAAGGTCTCTACCACATTCCCATCAGTCCCTGCCCTAGTGAGCTTACAATCTAAGGTCTCTTTCCCATTCCCATCAGTACCTGTCCCAGTGAGTTTACAATCTAAGGTCCCTATCACATTCACATCAGTCCCTGCCCCATTGATCTTACAATCTAAGATCCCTATCACATTCCCATCAGCCCCTGCCCCAGTGAGTTTACAATCTAAGGTTCCTATCACATTCCCATCAGTACCTGCCCCAGTGATCTTACAATCCCTATCACATTCCTAGTAATACCTGCCCCAGTGAGTTTACAATCTAAGGTCTCTATCACATTCTCATCAGTCCCTGTCCCAGTGAGCTTACAATCTAAGGTCCCTATCCCATTCCCATAAGTCCCTGCCTCGGTGAGCTTGCAATCTAAGATCCCTATTACATTCACATCATTCCTTGTCCCAGTGAGCTTACAATCTAAGATCCCTATCATATAAACATGAGTCCCTGCCCCAGTGAATTTACAATCTAAGGTTCCTATCACATTCCCATCAGTACCTGCCCCAGTGAGCTTACAATCTAAGGTCACTATCACAATCACATCAGTCCCTATCCCAGTGAGCTTACAATCTAAGGTCACTATCACAATCATATCAGTCCCTGTCTCAGTGAGTTTACAATCTAAGGTCCCTATCACATTCACATCAGTCCCTGCCCCATTGATCTTACAATCTAAGATCCCTATCACATTCCCATCAGCCCCTGCCCCAGAAAGCTTACAATCTAAGGTCCCTATCACATTCCCATCAGTCCCTGCCCCAGTGAGTTTACAATCTAAGGTCCCTATGCCATTCCCATAAGTCCCTGCCTCGGTGAGCTTGCAATCTAAGATCCCTATTACATTAACATCAGTCCTTGTCCCAGTGAGCTTACAATCTAAAATCCCTATCACATTCACATCAGTCCCTGCCCCAGTGAGTTTACAATCTAAGTTCCCTATCATATTCCCATCAGTCTGCAAACTTTCGTAGTCACGGAGCACCAGTCAGTATAAAACATCTATTTATTGAAAATTGTTAAAAATGACAATAGAGCATAATGAGCCAAACAGCTCCATGGCTTTGACGCGTTTCGTGGACAAACCACTTCCTCAAAAAGCTACATTGTAACTAACTCGAGTAACATTTAAAAGCATAAGAGCCACACCCCTTCTAAAAACATTAACCCCATCATGGATGATAAAGTCAAAAAAAGACAAAAAAGGAAAAAAATATATTTTTTGACTTTTTTGTCTTTTTTGACTTTATTGAGTTTATTTGATCTCTCGATAAATACTTTCATAATATTTTCTTCCCTTCCTGAAGATATCTTCCTGACTCTTTGGATTCTCTCTTTTTCCTATAGTTTCCTGCCCCGCTTCATTATTTATTTATTTCATTAATTAATTTATTTATTTAATGAATTATAGATATCATTAACTTATTTGGATTTCAATGGTTTGTTATATACATATTTTTTGATATCTATGTTAATCTGTTAGCCAAATATATGTAACTCAGGGCTTGAATATGTAACATTACTTAATGGTATTATATGTATTATATGTATAATTTTTTCATTGTTCTATATATTACACATGATAGTGGCACACTTCCGTTTGCTCTGAGAATCTATCATGGGATTCATCCATGATGGGGTTAATGTTTTTAGAAGGGGTGTGGCTCTTGTGCTTTTAAATGTTACTCGAGTTAGTTACAATGTAGCTTTTTGAGGAAGTGGTTTGTCCACGAAACGCGTCAAAGCCATGGAGCTGTTTGGCTCATTATGCTCTATTGTCATTTTTAACAATTTTCAATAAATAGATGTTTTATACTGACTGGTGCTCCGTGACTACAAAAGTTTGCAGACAGATATGCACTTCGGGAGCGTCCTCCACGCAGCAGCACAGCAGTTATTCATCGTGGGTCGGTGAGTGCTCCCAGCTTTTCCTTTTCGTATATTCCCATCAGTCCCTGCCCCAGTGAATTTACAATCTAAGGTCCCTATCACATTCCCATCATTACCTGCCCCAGTGATCTTACAATCTAAAGTCCCTATTACAATCACATCAGTCCCTATCCCAGTAAGCTTACAATCTAAGGTCCCTATCACATTCACATCAGTCGCTGCCCCAGTGATCTTACAATCTAATGTCCCTATCACTTATTTGCTGCCCTAGAGATCTACACAAGTGTGGTTGAATGGATAATGCAGCAGTGATTTCATATGTGAACTGGAAATAGAATAGTTGCACCCCCAGAGGTTGTGCTGGAATTTTACTCCCCACCCCCAATAAAGCTCTTTATTACTGCCCAATAAATAGTATTTTCCCTGCTGCTCAGTGGGTGACAGTCAGAGTACTACGCTGTATTTACCCCATACATGAAACAGATCCTTACACAGGGGTGTAACTTTGCCCCCACACCCCTGCTCAAACATTTTTCGGGGCTAATTTTTTTGGATTGTGTTCATATGAACCAGAAAGTAGAATGTGCCAATATTAGACTCTGCAATTGCAAGAAAAGAAGAAAATCTCTAGATATTTCCTAATTAAACAACAGGAAGAAGAACAGTAATTATTATGGAGTCCAGTGAGTGTTAATGAATTCAGTGGGATTCACAGATACATCAGCCTAAAGCAACTGTATCATCTGTCTGTAACCAGAACCAGGATAGGGGGGTTTGTCCTGTTTAGTGTCCAATGTCTGTCTGTCTGTATCACCTCATTGTCTCCCTCCCACTGAATCCCCTGCAGCCCCCACACTGTGCCCATCACCCACTCACCTGGTACCCGCAGGTCTCTGTACTGAGGCACCGCCAGGGATTCATGTTCCCAAATGACTCGAATTCCTTGTTGGCGGAACTTCCCGGGAATTTCACACTTACTGATGACATCAAATGTTTCTTCTTCATCCGTCTGAATGATTTGCTTTGTTGGCTTCATTATTGGGTCTTTACCATCTCTAGTGAACCAATTAATGACAATATTCTTTGGGTAGAATTGACGGAAAAGCACTTTACAGAGAATGTTCCCTGATTCCAGCTGTATGAATTCCACTGGTTCCACTATCTGGGGTGCAGCTGGAAATAGAATCAAACAGTCAATGTGAGTCCCCCAAGCTGAACTTTATTCCCCATTGGTAAAGATAAAGGGGTTCCCATAAAGTCTCTTTGGGGCCCATTTATAATGTGACATTGATGATGTCCAGATCACTTTGCCCAATGTTCTCTATTGACTTCACCCCCAATGTGACTGGGATTCAACTTCAACCGGAACTGTCCTTATAATATCCTTATACTTTATATACAGATATCCATCTATACAAAGTGCTTGCCCAGTACAGTCTATATATGACGGCAGCAAGAAACAAAACATCTCAAATGAACAGTGAGAAGAGACACATCTCTGGACATTCAGTATAATAATATAATCTGGGGTGCAGTTGTACCCCCACTTACCTTGCTTTATCTCAGTACTAATTGGCTCAGGCAGAGTTTCATGCTGTATAGTGGCACGGAGAATATACAGAATATTCCTATTCACTTCTATGGGGATCTTACACGTGCTTCTGACTTTGTACGTCCCATCTGCATTTTCCCGATATTCAGGCTCAGGGCTGAGAACCTTTTTCTGTGCTTTTCCCTGAATCAGTTGCCATGAAATTGTCATATTTTGGGGATAAAACCCATTTGCCTCCAAATAGAACCTGCCGTCCTCTCCCAGTTTAATCTCATTCACTGTGGGACGAGCTGTCAGAGTAAAAAAACAGGAAAATCAAACAAAGTTCATGTCTGTTCGGAAAATCCTCAATTTCTGAGTGCCAGCCCTGGGGACCAGTGTCAGATATTGGGCTTTATGACTTGCCACATACACTAACACATATTCCTTTGCCTTATGATTTGTTGCACTTATTTCTGGTTGGCCAGTCCACCTGCTCACTCCACTGAGACTCCTTATGTAGAGTTACTAATGATCTCCAGACTGCTAAGGCCAAAGGGCATTACTCTGTCCTCATTCTCCTGGACTTATCTTCTGCTTCTGATACTGATAACCATTCAGTTCTAATGTAAATTCTCCATTCAATTGGTATCTGTGATCAAGTTGCATCCTGGTTCTCTTGGTACCTTTCTGACCTCTCCTTCTCTGTTACTTTTGCAAAGAAATCCTCTCCTCCTGTTCATCTCAATGTGGGGGTGCCTCGGGGTTCTGTACTTGCTCCTCTGTTGTGCTCCTTGTACACTCTCTCTCTTTAAGAGACCTTATATCTTCATTTGGCCTTAAATATCACCTGTATGCCGATGACATTCAGATATATTTAGACTCTCCCTCACTAACCTCTGACGTTCAAACCCAGATATCAGACTGTTAGTAGCTCTCTCTTCCTGGATGAACCAACCCCACCTCAAACTTAAAGGAAAACTATACCCCCAAAATGAACACTTAAGCAACAGATAGTTTATATCAAATTGAATGACATATTAAAGAATCTTACCAAACTAGAATATATATTTACATAAATATTGCCCTTTTACATCTCTTGCCTTGAACCACCATTTCGTGACTCTATCTGTGCTGCCTCAGAGATCACCTGACCAGAAATACTACAACACTAACTGTAACAGGAAGAAGTGAGGAAGCAAAAGACACAACTCTGTCTGTTAATTGGCTCATGTGACCTAACATGTATGGTTTGTTGGTATGTTTGTGAGTACAGTGAATCCTACGATCCCAGGGGGCGGCCCTTATGTTTTTAAAATGGCAATTTTCTATTTATGAAAAGTATACTAGAAAAGTATATTATTATGAAAATGGTTTATTTACATGAAGCAGGGTTTTACATATGAGCTGTTTTATGCAATATATTTTTATAGAGACCTACATTGTTTGGCGGGTGTAGTTTTCCTTTAACTTGGCCAAGACTGAGCTCATGGTCTTTCCACCCAAGCTGAGCCCTTCTCTTCCTTTCACCAGTACTATTGATGGCATGACTATTAACTCGGTTAACTCTGCACTCTGCTTACGGGTCATCTCTCCTTCTCTAATCATTTTAATAATACTGCCAAAACCTGTAGTTTCTTCCTCCGCAATATAGCCAAGATACGCCCGTTTCTTTCACAAACAACAGACAAAGCACACTAATCCATGCCCTTATCTTATCCCGTTTAGACTATTGCAATCTCCTCCTAACTGGTCTTCCTGACTCCCATCTCTCTCCCCTCCAATCAATCTTAAACTCTGCTACCAGGATCCTCCTGCTCTCTCCTAAAAGGGAACCTGCTCAACCCCAACTAAAATCCTTAGCGTGGCTGCCTGTTAAGCAAAGGAAAGTATATAAATCTTTTCTACTAACACTCAAACCTTCACTGCTCTGCTCCTCACTACATTTCTTCTCTTGTCTCAATATACGTTCCTGGTCATATTCTCCGCTCTTCTCAGAGTCATCTTCTCTTTACACCATCCACTGCCATCTCTCATCTCAAACCCTTCTATCTTGCTGCTGCTTCCCTCTGGAATTCCATCCCTGAATTCCTCCATAAGGAATCCTCTCTCAATTTCTTCAAGAAAAAACTAAGAGTCTACCTTCTGGAGCACTAGAACATTAGCCCAGTCCTGTCCCTACTGACTATGACTTACCTTGTGCACTTTTTTATCTCCAATTTGTACCTGTATGTTAGCCTCCCATCCACTTAGACTGTAAGCTCTACGGGGCAGGGGCCTCTTTCCCACTATGTCTCTTACCACTTAAGCCCTTTGTCCTATGATTGTGTATATATTTATTATGTGATTTGTCTCCCCAAGTATACTTTTATACATATTGTACTTTTATGCACTGTACAGTGCTGCGGCTCCTTAACAGCACTTTACAAATAAAGTTATACATACATACATTTTGGGTTTTTGATTTTCCCCAGTACTGGTCACTAGAGGGCCCTCTTTCCTTTCCTGGTTGACTTTGGTTACTGTAACTGTCATTCTATCCTTTCACTTGGATTGTCATGTTGGAGTATTTCCAGGACTGTAACACTTTCCATTTATACTTTGCAGGTCAGACAGAGGTGTTTTATTATTCTCTTAATGTATAGATTTGGAAAGGGTATCTACTGGTTTGGGCAAACAAGTTTTGTTGTGAATAGATAATAAGGGAAAGGGGGGTGACAATTCCACGTGGGTAAACAAGAAAGACAGACAAATAACTCACGCAACATAATAAGACTTAGCTGGAGAGACACAAAGCTAATGCAGATCGGTTAGAATTGATGACTTTTTTGCTGATGGGAACAGTGTATGTACTAAAATGATATTGTATAATGTTGTATAATTATATATAGGCAGGCTGTAGCATATAAGGGAATTACTCCCACCTGAGGTCAGTAGCTTTAAGTCAGACTACAGAGTGAGACCAGAACTTTTGGTTCATCAAGAACCTAAGGGCCACACCATAGCTTGACGGGTTCCTCAATTGTGCAGAACTGTATCTCTGTAACTTCCATTAAATAAAGCTTAAGAAATGGTCTGATTTTTAATTTTACTATTATGTGTAAGTGCAAATTATTGCAGGAAGGAAGGGGCTGAGACACAAGGAATTTTTGTGGGCCCTACATCATTTATTATGGAACAGACAAAGAAGGAGAAGGTTTCAGGGACAACACCAGTGCCTACAGGTAAGTGATGTGCAGGACATTATATTTGGGCTCTGAAAGGTGAAAGGTCCCTTTTGGACAATGTCTATAGAAAAAAAAAGATGCAGAGAGCCTTGGCCCACACTTATAGCCCACTTGCACAGTTCTTTGCACAGTATGTGAGCATCCCCTTGGCACCCCCCCTAGATTAGGCATTATTTATAGAGGCAAATTAGAGTGTCAGCAGGCACACGACACAGGAGAACAGTCTACTTACCACCCACTTACCTCATGTAATTAATGTAATTAAAGCCAAAGTGCAATGTGTCCCAAAATCCCAAGGGTGCAAATGCTCTATAGTTTGGTCCTTAGGGCTTAGTTTCTGCATCTGGGATTTGTAAATGAGGCTCAAGTTTTTATTCTAGGGGCCACTGTGCCATGTACACTGTATTTGTAAGTCTAAAAACAAGAGTATTATTATCAGGGAAGTGATTATTATTCAGGTTGTGACAGTTTGTGATGCCCAGTGCAACCCATTAGGTTGTGTCAGGTACTCACCCTGCCCTCCAAGTAAATGCTCCATATAGAAGCTCTCTATTGCCTCAACTGAGATGTTCACTGTACTATTCAGGGGTAACACCCAATGGAACAGACCATCATATTCTCTCCTCTACCAGGTTGGACAGTTCAACATGCAGGTCTCTTGGTGCTGCAAAATATTATAACCAATGTGCCTCTCCCATATAAACAGTGCTTCTTTATCATCTAGTAGGGGAGGGATCAGACACTCCTTCCCCTGTTCTGCCCAGGTTACAGGCAGGGGAGTGACCGAGTGGCTGGAAGCCCTAGAGGCATCTGGGAAAGGAGGAAGATCCAGAGAGAGCCTGGGCTTGGAGCCAACTGCAAGGGGTTGTGTGAGAGAGGTTATAAATGAGCCCCTGCTGTAGCATCCAGCCAGAACCAATGTGTGTGTGAAACTGTCCATGAGTGCAGATAGACTGCTACTTCATGCTATGCAGTTTTAGTTGAGAGGTCTGCATTTCTAGAAGTACAGAGAGAGTCCATTCCAAGTCCAAAGCTGCTAGAGACTCAGGAGGTGAAAGGTGTCACTGGTGAGATTGATCCTGCTGCAGAGCTGCCTGTAATCTCTAGTGTGACTGCCTCTGAGAGCACCCCATTGAGTGAGACACCCAAGGGAGGATGTTGGCATGGATACAAGCATGGGACCCATGTGTGAGGATAGTTCTTGTGCATTCTCCTGCTACGTGGGAGTAGCTGCTATGTTCCAAAGAGAAAGGTACTTTTGGGAAAGGTATCGCTACATGGGGTATAAGAGCTCTTGGGAAGGGACATTCCATTTAAACTATACTGTGTGGTCATTAGTGCAGGAGTGCATTGTGTATGAGTTGCCCAATTTCTTTTCCCTAAGTGTTATACAAACGTATACTTGGTTACTGCAAACTGCGTGATTTATTTCCCTGGTGGAATTCCCTTGAGGTGGAATTCCTCAGTACCCACCAGGTGGAGGAACTGCACTGCAAACCCCAGTGCCCAGTATTTTTCATGTAAAGTGAATTCAGGCTACCTATAATAAACTGTGCCAACAGTGAGTGAGTGTGAGTGTGCCAACAAAGGGTTAAAATATCTCCCCAGAAGCATGTTCCACTCAACAGGTCACATGTAATGACATTGAATGTAATAGCTCTGTACCCTTCTTTATCTCCCCTACTGTAATCACATATAATGTCCATGTGCTCTTCTCTATCTCCTCCCCCAGGCTGGGGTGTGTCTGTAGGTCAGTGGGTGCCAGTGGGTTATTAGGTGCTACTCACCCCTCACATATAATGTCCCTGTGCGTCTCTCTATCTCCTCCCCCAGGCTGGGGTGTGTCTGTAGGTCAGTGGGTGCCAGTGGGTTATTAGGTGATACTCACCCCTCACATATAATGTCCCTGTGCTCCTCTCTATCTCCTCCCCCAGGCTGGGATGTGTCTGTAGGTCAGTGGGTGCCAGTGGGTTATTAGGTGATACTCACCCCTCACATATAATGTCCCTGTGCGTCTCTCTATCTCCTCCCCCAGGCCGGGGTGTTTGACTCTGCAGATAAATTGTGCCCCATGTTCCTCAGTCAGTGATGGAGAGAAAAGCAAACGTGCCGTACAGGTGAGAGTCTGATCCAGTTGGTACTGGGATTGGATATCTGGGATCTGGTACCTCCCACCATTGTTAACCAGTTCCTCTCTGCCATTCTCCTTCTTCTTATACCAAGTGACAGTGAGTTTATCAGGGAAATAACCAAAGATGTTACACTGGATTTCAGCCTCAGTGCCCACATACATATCAGGAGTGAATATCTGTGACATTACTGGGCGCCGCGGGAAATCTGCAAAACAAAGAATAATCATGTTAAACACGGATACTTATAAATCCCCATAGGAATCATTAGAGCTGCTGCACTTGTCAACTCAGCCTGGACAATTGGATATATAAGGTTTGATTGTATTTCACAGCACGTATTCTTGTAGGGGGTCTATACTTATCTATCATTATTTAGTTTGTAGTTGTAGTTGTGCATTATCCCAGGCACACACAGCAAGTGGTAATGTTATGAAGATGTCATCAGAGGGATTTAATTGAATCAGCCTAATGAGGGGAGCTCACTGCTGAGTAATCCCTGGAACAGGGGGGCTGAGAAGAGTCTTTTGCCTTGGAACTGAAGCCAAAGAAACACCAGAGGAGTTAGAAAAACCTCCATTACACCATCATGTGCTGCAAAGTGAAGAGAAGAAGGAGGTGACCACTGATACTTCTTCATATGCCAGACCTACTGAACTGACTATCATTTCCAGCATGAAGGTTCCAGAACAAACACCCTAGTTAGAAAGTAACCAATGGGGGGCACATATTCCTGGGACCCCAAAAGCTGAGTGGAGTGATTTTTCAGGTTTGCTCAGTCTCCAGCAATCTCTCAAAAGTTTTACGTGAATTCATAGTGATTGGCAGACAATGACCACAACAAATTCAGTGACTATAGAATCAGAAACTATACAGACAGCTGGAACTCAAGTTATTGTGTTTTAATGCGTAGAATGAGCATCATTGTGAGGAGCGCCCGACTGCACTCCTCTCCTCCGCCACAACACTCTCGAGATGGCGCTTCATGACGCGCTGATGTCATCACACTCGCACTTGACGCCGGCGTCAACATGCAGCGCAGTGGCTCCAAATTCAAATCTTTTGTGTATATGATTTGTATTCTACATTCCTGGGTGTGCTGTGCTTATATTCTTGGACTGTTTTCCTGATCTTGACCTCGGCTTTCTTCTGACTACGAATCTATCTGCCTGCCAACTGACCTTCTGCCTGGATAAAGACCACAAACTTTGTTTAACCCTTTGGATACTTTGCGGGGACTTTGCTACCCTATCTTGGCTTCCTCCTTGGTCCTGACTTCCGCATCTGAGCTGGTAAGGCGCTGACTCTATACACGGGCCATGGACCCATCTGAGGAAGCTCATGCACCCGGATATTGGAAAAGCTTTCCGCGGTATTGCAATCCGGATGGAGGCGTATGAGGATCAGCAAGTCCGCATTGGGCAGGTTCTTGATGCCCTTCTGCAAAGCACGACTGTGGCCTCATCTGTTCCAGTGAATCCCAGCGGCTTTGGCTTCTCCAAATGAACCTATTATTCCGCCGCCTCAGCGTAGATCCTGTGGCATGTCGGGGATATGGGAATCAGTGCCTGATTCAATTTGAATTTCAGCCTTCACAGTGTGTTTCTAAACGAGCAAAGGTGGGCTACATCATTTCTTGTTTGGAGGGCAAGGCTCTGGAGTGGGCTCCTCCTTTCTGGGAGTACCACTGAAGAGCATATGCAGATTGGCAGATCATGTCTTTCTGAGCAAGAAAAATATCATAGACGCTCAGCAGGTTTATGCCTGTACTGTGGTGGTAAGGCTCATTTTGCCAACCATTGCCCACTAAAGCCGGAAACTCCAGCACCTAGGTAAGATTGGGGAGTCTTATCTAGGCGGGGTTAAATCCTCTCCCCAAATGAACTCTCATAGATTCCTGCTTCCATTACAGATCCAACTGTCTGCAGGCATCATTAATGTGCAAGCCTTCCTTGATTCTGGAGCAGCTGGAAACTTTATGGACCAAGCTTTCATCGAAAGTCTACGGATTCCTCTTCTACCATCTCTACCACTATGGGTCCTAGCAATAGACGATAGACTCTTGTCTACTGCTTTCATTTTCAAGACTGAGCTGGAACTAACCCTGACTGTTGGTTCTCTTCACATGGAAAATTATCCTTCCTTCTCATTTCCTGTCCTTCTGCTCCAGTAGTTTTGGGACTACCTTGGCTTCATTTGCACAATCCCTCCATTGATTGGTCATCTCAGATTTCCCGTTGGAGCTCCTACTGCCAGAGGAACTGTCTTTTCCTAATGCTATTCAGCACATCTCCCTTGCTTTGGCTACCTGCCTGTTCCCCCAGCTTATAGAGAATTCACTGATGTGTTCTGCAAGAAATCCACAGAAAATATACCACCTCATCATCCCTACGATTGCCCTGTTGACCTGCTTCCAGGCACAATGCCTCCTCAAGGACGCACCTATCCTCTTCCACCTTCCGAATCCAGAACTTGCCTCTTCCTTCCAGTACTAAAGTGATTCAGAGATTCCTTGGATTTGCCAACTACTATAGGTAATTCATTAAAGGGTTTTCGTCCAACATTTCTCCTATTCTTGCGCTCATCAAAAAAGGGGGAAAACCTAGTTGCTGGCATCCACAAGCTTTAGAGGCGTTTGACTTCCTGAAGAAAGCCTTTGCTTCTGCCCTAGTCCTCAGACACCCGAATCCCTCTTACTAGATGCATCTGGCATCAGAGCTGGGGCCATATTATCACAAAGGCAGACTTCAGATGAGAAACCCCTGTGCCTACTTCTCACCAGAAATTTTCGTCATTAGAGCAAAATTATGATGTTGGGAACTGAGAACATTTAGCAGTCAAGTTAGCATTAGAAGAATGGAGACATCTGTTGGAAGGTTCTTCTCTACCAGACAACATCTTCACTGATCATAAAAACCTTGAGTATATACAAGCCCTTGAGTTAATCCAAGCGGTTGAATCCTTGTCAGGCCCGCTGGGCTCTCTTTTTCTCCAGCTTTAACTTTATTATCACTTTCTGTCCTGGTTCTAGGAACAAAAAGGCTGATGCTCTTTCGAGAAGTTTCTCCCCAGAAGATTGTTACTTTGAAAACAACAATACTATTATTGCACCTTCCAGAATCATTGTGTAACAACTTTACCTGGTGGTCTAGTGGGGGGACGGCAGGGACGCCTGCCGCCCCCTCGGCGAGGACGCTCGCCGCACGGAGCCGCACTGGTCTGTTAGGGCGCGCGCGCGCCTCTTCCTGTGTTTTATGTGCATGCGCGCTGACGTGATGACGTCAGCGCGCAGTAAAATTCAAATACTATTTAAAGGGATCTTTAGTTTTATTCAGTGCCCGTGATAGGATTTCGTTTCCTGGTGCTTTGAGCTATATTCTGAATCTGTTTGATCTCTGTTTTGACCCCTGCCTGGCTGTTTTGACTATTCTGACTTCTGGATTCCGACCCTTGCCTGATTACTAACTACCTCTTCTGATTAACCCTCTGATTGACTTCCTGGTTTGACCCTTGCCTGCCTGACAATGTTTATTCTCTGCCTGCCTCGACCCAGCCTGTTCTGATTACTCTTTTGCCTAAACGCCTTGTACTACGATCTTCGGTCCAAAAGACTTTGCTTTACTGTTGTGCCCCTCTGCCTATCCAGAACCCTCATCTTGCACCTCTCGTTTAAGTCCAGGTGGCATCCAAGTAAGCCGAGGGCTCCTCCCGAGGCCCAAAGGCGGTCACACTACTGGTGAAGCACGAGCCGAGACCAGGGTGCCTGGTGTTTGTTCTGGTGTTGGGTGCCGACCGTGACACATTGCTTCACTACTTCCACAATTTGCTTTTCATCTTGTCAGCTCCCTCCAACACCCCTGTAGGTATGGTTTATGTTCCTCTGGAACTTCGCCACTCTATTTTACAACAGACCCACAGTTCCAAATAGGCCGGCCATCCCAGGGTGAGAAGAACTATTGATTTGCTGAATCTTCTGGTCTGGTTGCCCTCACTACAGAAAGATGTCAAGGAATTAGTGGCCTCTTGCTCCAACTGTGCCGCCTCTAAATCTAGTCATTTATGTCAAAGTGGGCTACTCCACCCATTACCCGTTCCTTCCCGTCCATGGACTCATCTGGCAATGGACTTCATTGTGGAATTACCTCCTTCTTCGGGTAATACAGTTATATGGCTGGTAATTGATTGAATTAGCAAGATGGCACACTTCATTCCTTTACGGAAATTACCCTCTGCAGTAGAACTCTCTCTATTGTTCAATTCACATATTTTCCGTTTTCATGGATTTCCAGTGGAAAAAGTTTTGTATAGAGGCACTCAATTTGTCTCAAGATTTTGGTGGTCCTGATGCGAATCTTTGGGCATCTCGTTGCAATTCTCTTCTGCCTACCATCCCCAATCTAATGGAGCAGTTGAACGTGTGAATTAGGCTCTTGAGCAATTTCTGAGATGCCATGTTTCCTTATGCTAAAATGAGGGGTCCAATCTCCTCCCTTGGGCCGAGTTCTCTTACAATAATAATTCTCATATCTCTACTGGAAGATCCCCTTTTTTGTGTATCTACTGACAACATCCTTTGGCTGTTCCCCAAGCTCTCCTCTCATCTGATGTACCCGCAGCCAATGATCAAATTACCCATATGTCTGCAATTTGGTATGCTATGAAAGCCAATCTGGAAAAAAGTTCTTTATCTCAAAAGTCATTCGCTGATAAGAAACGTCAGCCTTCTCCTCAATATTCCGTGGGAGACATGGTTTGGCTTTCCACCAGGAATATCCATTTAAAGATACCTTCTCTTAAGTTAGGCCCTAAGTTCATCAGTCCTTTTACTATTTTAGAAATTATTAACCCTGTGGCTGTTCGACTTCAACTTCGTCCTGAAATGCGGATTCCCAATGCCTTCCATGTGTCTCTTGTCAAGTCTGTCACACCTGGCCAATCTTCTTTTAGATCTTCTCCTCCTGCTCCAATAATCCTGGATTGTCAGCAAGAATATGAAGTTGAAGAAGTTCTAGATTCTAGGATCTCAAGAGGTGCCCTAAAATATTTTATTCAGTGGAAAGGTTTTGGTCCTGAAGAATGTTCTTACGTGAAGCAGTCGGATATTCATGCTCCCCGACATTTGCGTAAATTTCACAAACAGTTTCCTTTCAAACCAGATCGTGGAGGTCCTGAGGCCCCCCGTGAGGAAGGGGGTACTGTGAGGAGCGCCCGACGGCACTCCTCTTCTCCGCCCTGACGCTCTCAAGATGGCGGCACCCAAGGGAAGACGATGCGTCATGACGTGGTGACGTCATCACGCTTGCACGTGATGCCGGCGTTAACACACAGTGCACCAAATTCAAATCTTAAAAGCCGGCAAAAGACCAGATACACTGCCGTATATAGGATTTTTATTCAGCATTCCTGGGTGTGTCGTGCTTATATTCTTGGCTTCGGCTTCTTCTGACTATGAATCTATCTGTCTGCCTACTGACCTTGATAAAGACCACAACGTTTGTTTAACCCTTTGGATACTTTGCTGGGACTTTGCTACCCTTGGTCCTGACTTCCGCATCTGAGCCGGTAAGGCCCTGACAACCATAGACAAAGCAATTTCAATGGAAAGAATGTCACATGTTTCAGGAAACTTGCACTCACTCCATTCCATCTATAGAGCAGTTTTATTCCTCCTAAATCTTTTTGAAAAGCTAAAGTGCACTGTGTGTGTGTGTGTGAATCCTTGCTCAAGGGCTTTCACACTGAAAAGAAGCCTCTGCTGTGCACCGGGGTCTCTAACAAGTGTGGGATTGGGATACCAGGGGCCACCAGAAAACTTTAGACTGTGGGCCCACTTTCCAAACTATTATTCCTCCTCTCCTCACTGAACTTCTGTATTCTACTAGTCTTTTATATCTACTTTCTATATTCTTCCATTATTAAGTCTTTTTTTCCCCATAGAGAATGACCATGAAACAGTTGAAGATGCCCACTGACACCTGGGCCCACCAGGAGTTTTCCTCGTATCCCAATGGGCCAATCGGACACATGTAAGGGTACAACCTTTATGGGTTTTCTCTTTATTTGTGATGTAAAATAAAATTCTAATTCTTTTAAACAAAGTTATGGCTTCTGGTGAAGTTGATCCTGATTGGTGCGTATTCCTGTGCAAACTCCCTTTGCTGAAGGTCTGGGGCACATGCACCTGGATCCCCCATTGTATGTGGTATAAATACACCCAGTATCAACTCAACTGATTTCTCAATTGATCTCTACTACCTTTATGGGATAAGAAAACTTCTGTAATATGTAACATGTTGGTATGTTGCATACTACTACTAAAAAGAGTAAATGTTTCAATAGCTTTGGGTACATTGTGAAGGAATCAGTTGCACCATCATGGAGCCGGCTCAACATAGTCACATAAACAGGAGGGTCTGGATTTTATTGACATTACAGCTCATTAAACTTTTGCTTCCCATGCAAATAAATGATAACAATTATCAGTAGCACCAGTACCTGTGTATGCAGCAGCTGGGACATTTAAACCAATGTTTATTGCCAGTTGTATATTTTTATTTTATGGTTTTGCTGATGTTACACAGTGATTGCAGTTTACTATTGAGGGGCTGAAAAGATACTGTAATGGGCTTAAGAAGTGGTATTCTCAGCTTTCCCTGGTGCTCCCCAGTGTACATGTTCTCAATGAAGCACCTTCTCAGGGATCCCTGTGTGCATCTCACCATGTGACCCCCTGATTGCAGACACCACTGCATACACAGACACTGAAAAAACATGGAATTTAATTAGGGCAAGGTGCCCCCAAAGTCAAAAAATACCCTAATGATGATCACCTGCCGGTTGTGTAGAACTCTTACTCCTTGGTCTGCCCCAAGTAACCCTCTTTGTGAGAATGAAGTCATGTGATAGGATAATGCATCACTCACAGCAATAAATGTCTCATCATCATTAACCGAATCCCTTTCTTCCTATAAATCCCACCTGTATCCCCTTACCTTTTGTCTGTTCCCAGTCTGTCCCATAGATTTATGGTTCCAGGTCACTGTCAGTAGGAGTCTGAAGTCATGTAATGGGATTGTGACATCACTCACAGCAATAAATGTCTTATCATCATCATCATCATTCCCTCCCATAAATCCCACCTGTACATATTACACAAACCCCTTACCTTTTAGGTAAATCTCTCTTTTCCCAGTCTGTCCTGTAGATTTATGGTTCCAGGTCACTGTCAGTGGGAGACTGAAGTCATGTGATGGGATTGTGACATCACTCACAGCATTAAATGTCTCATCATCATTAACCTGAATCACTTTGAGGGATGAAATTATCTCTTGGCGATGATTGTAGGACTTGGTTCTGGTCCAGTCTATATGAATATCTTTTGGGTAGAAACTTGTGACAATGAGAGAGCACACAATCTCCTTCCCTGAGTCACTGATGGACAATCTCACAGGCTCTGGGTCTCCTGGTGCCACTGAAATAGAAGATAAAGATCAGGAGGGGAATGATGAATGGATAATAAAAACATACTTCCCTTGTCCTACATGAACAATTATGAACAATAATGAACAATTTTAGAAGTCTTACATGTTTTTTCTTACAGATATAAGAAGAAGAGAAAAGGAAAGAAGTGAAAGGAGAGAGAGGAGTACGAGCTTTATTCCTAATCGAGGTAAGTCATTAAATGAATGGAACAAACATGTGAAGTTCTACACTGTCCATGTGTCCACAAACATGAAAAGATACAGATATTTGTAGGAGGGACTAGAGACAAATTCTTTATTCATAGTTTACCCTTATGCTTAGCCTTATGACTTGTAGAGGGATTGAGTAAATGTTCACTCATATAGTTGTATTTTGCTTTTTTTCCAACTTTTAGTTAGAAGGCCTCTGCTTGCTAGGAGTATTTACATAATTATTCTTTTGGAATTTTTATCCATTTGTTGCATAGTGTAACCTACCAGGGCTAGTGCAGGTTGGAGTTTAATGCGTAGGCCTGTAGTTTCCCTTACAAGTTGACTAACATTGTACCAGTATGTTTGTTTGGTTGGGCACGACCATCATATATGCAACAAGGTGCTCAATTCCTGTTGGCATCTCCAGCAGAGGTTTGATGTAGTGGGAAAGGCTTTCTGTATTCTTTCTGGGGTCATACACCATATGTACATCGTTTTGATGGGCAGTTTGTGATGGGTGAGTGCCTGAGAGAATTTAGATGTTTGTGTTAATAGTCCTTCCCATAGTTCTGTGTTTAGTTGTAATTGTAAATCCTTCTCCCACACTTCCATTGCTGATAAGGGTTTGTCTGTGTTTTTTTGCAACAACAGATTGTAAACAGTAGTAGTTCCTTTCTTTCTCCCTGTGAATGCCCTGTATTTACTCAGGGGCGGATTAATGCCTAGGCTAGCCTAGGCTATAGCCTAGGGGCCCATTGTGGTAGGGGGCCCATGAACTTTAATAAAAAAAATTTTGAATTTAATTTATTTTTTTTTACTGTCCTCCGGTCCAGTCCCGGGGCGGGGGCCCCCGCCGCTTGATGCCTGGCCCTGGGGTCGGGAGGGGACACACAATTTGGGCAGGCCGGGGCAGCTGGGCAGGCCAGGCAGTGTGAAGGCAGGCAGGCGCAGGCACACACACGTCACAACAGCGCGTGTGCGTGTCAGTGTGCGCATGCGCCGACGCACTGCTGCTGCCTGCCTGGCCCCGGCTGAGTGCGCAGTGACGCATGACACACGTGACATCGCACGCTGGTGATGTCATTGACCCGCGCCATGCCTAAGCCTTTATATAATTGAACAGTTGGCGCGCTGGCTCACACTGCGCAGTCTGACCAGACGAGTCACATCATTCATCACAGTTGCTGCGTTGCAACTTCACTTGCTCTTGTTGCTCACCTCTACTAGACTTCACTTTTTCATTGAGAATTGTTGTCACTCTTAGTTCTTGTGAATATTATCTTAAAAATAAGAAGCCTTAAATTAAGCTGCACTGGCTGGCAGCTAGCTAGAAAGTAGAGGGTGGGGGGCCAGGGCCACGGGGCCACTTGGCCAGGCCAGCAGTAGCCAGTAGCACTAGCAGCCAGGCTAGCCAGCACCACTGGCACTGGTCTTGCTGCAGCAGTCAGTGGGCAGGGCAGGCCGCAGCCAGGCACAGAATTTCAGGCCGCAGCAGTGCACAGGGGGCACAACCCGGCCTGGTGTAGAGCCAGGTGAATAATTTCCGCAATCAGTGAATAATTTCTGCAGTGAAATAATTTCTGCAGACTGAATAATTTCTGCAGTCTGAATAATTTCTGCAGTCTGAATAATTTCTGCAGACAGTGAATAATTTCTGCAAACAGTAAAATAATTTCTGCAGACAGTGAAATAATTTCTGCAGACTGTGAAATAATTTCTACAGACAGTGTATAATTTCTGCAGTGAATAATTTCTGCAGACTGAATAATTTCTGCAGTGAATAATTTCTACAGACTGAATAATTTCTGCAGACTGAATAATTTCTGCAGTGAATAATTTCTACAGACTGAATAATTTCTGCAGACTGAATAATTTCTGCAGTGAAATCATTTCTGCAGACTGAATAATTTCTGCAGTGAATAATTTCTACAGACTGAATAATTTCTGCAGTGAAATAATTTCTGCAGACTGTGAAATAATTTCTACAGACAGTGAATAATTTCTGCAGTGAATAATTTCTACAGACTGAATAATTTCTGCAGTGAAATAATTTCTGCAGACTGAATAATTTCTGCAGACCGTGAAATAATTTCTGCAGACCGTGAAATAATTTCTGCAGACAGTGAAATAATTTCTGCAGACAATAAAATAATTTTTGTAGCCTTCAGAGAGTGAAATAATTTCTGCAGACAATAAAATAATTTTTGGAGCCTGCAGACAGTGAAATAATTTCTGCAGACAATAAAATAATTTTTGTAGCCTTCAGACAGTGAAATAATTTCTGGAGACAGTTAAATAATTTCTGCAGACCGTGAAATAATTTTTGTTTAGCTGCGTAATTATGCTAGTGTCATGTGCCATTGCCTAAGCTTGAAGCCACTAGCGTATTTACACGGCGGTCGACTTTTTTAAAAAAAACATGTCGCGTACCGCGCCGAAATATAGCCCTACCCTAGAAGGGGGCCCTGTGGAAAGTGTAGCCTAGGGGCCTCACATGTCCTTAATCCGCCACTGTATTTACTGTAAGTTCAAATCTTGTTGGGTGGTTGTCCCCTATCCATTTGTTCGTTTGTAGATAGTGCTGCACTCGTAGGTACATGTACAGTTGAACGCTTGGTAGATTATATTTTGTTTCTATGTTAGAGGTTTTCAGTTTCACATGGTCATATAAATCTCCTAGCTTTTTTATGCACACTTTTTGCCATTGGTTTAATTTTAAGTCTGGTATCACCTCTTGTAAAATGCTAATTGGTAGTAGTGTGGTCAAAGTTTTGGTTAGGTTGTGATTTGTCTTGACTATGTACCAGGTCATTAAGGTTGCTTTCATTGGTAGAGGTATGTTCTCTAAGTTTGTTTGTTAATGTTTCCCCATAGTCCATATATGTGATGTTCCAGTATGACTAATGTGGGTTTTGTAGATCCAGTTTTCCAAATCTACCCATTTCTTGACTCCTGGAGATAAATGCCAGTTTGGTCATGCTAGCCCAGCTTTTGTTTAATGACATTTTTTCTTGTGAGATTCTTGGTTTCTTTTGATCCCAAATGAAGACTAGTAGCAGTCTTTGAATTTGTTGAAAGAAGGAGTTGTATTATGGAATGGGAATGGTCACAGCATTGATCCTGCCCAACCAAGATACATAGGTAGTTTTTCATGATTGTAGAGTTGTTTGGATGTCTTTTAGTATTAGAACATAGTTCTGTTGGTAAAAATGCATTAGGATTGCTGTAGTAATGGAACTATGGTGCGTCAGGCCCAGGTGCAGACCATGCAGCCGCCCCCCCTCCGGAAGCATTTCTGTTAGCGCCTACTTGCTAGCGGGAATTGCCGGCCTGCAGGGGTACGGTCCCTGGTACACTTGCACCCTTTGCTCCCCCGGGATTTCCACCACTGGTTTGCTATTATTTTGATTCCCAAATAGTTAGTTAGTGGTTTCCCAATCCAATTTATATTCCCTTTTTAATCTCTGGTACTGACATAAGGATTGGTAGTGCCTAGGTTTTAGTGATGCTAAGTTTGTAGTGTGAAAGGGTCCAAAACGTTCAATCAGTTCAAACAATTCCTGTAAGGCAATTTCAGGGTTAGTCATGGTCATAGTGCAATATCATCGGCAAATAATAAGATCTTATGTTCCTGGGGCCTATTGTTATGCGTCTGATAATTTGTGAGTTTATTACAGCTTGGGCTAGTGGTTCTATACTCAGAATATAGATAAGGGGTTAGTGTGGGCACCCCTGCCTGGTTCTATTTGTTAGAGAAAAAGGGTTTGACAGGAACCTGTTCACATTAACTTGGACAGTCGGGTCAGATTATAAAGCCATAATGGCAGTTATTAATGACATAGGGATATTGAGTGTTTATGGCACCAATCAGGTATGTCCAATGTACTCAAACGCTTTCTCAGAGTCCAATGCTAATACTAAGGATGGTGTGTTTCCTACAGCTGCTGTATCAGGGTAATGAGCCATCTTGTGTTACTGTGGAGCTGGTGGCCTTTTACAAAGCCTGTTTGATCGCTGTTAATTAGATGTGATAGGGTCAACTGCAATCGTTTTGCCAGTATGGATGCATACATTATTAGATCACTGTTTAGTAAGATTATGGGGCGGTAGTTTGGGCATTTGGTGCTGTCTTTCTCTGGTTTAGGTATTGTCAAAATATATGATTTCCCTGTTCTAGCTGCCGCATTTAGGGCTCTTGTAAAATATGGGGATAGTAAAGGGGCAAAGGTTTTGTAATACTTGTCGGTATAGCCATCTGGGCCTGGGGCTTTGTTCTGTGACATGTTCTTTATCACGTTCAGGACTTCTTCTGACATTATTGGGCCAGTTAGGGTAGAGATTGTTGAGGCTGGTAGACCCGGTAATTGTAAGTGTTCTAAGAATATGCGGATGTCTGTCTCTGAGGATGTAATTATAGAAGGATTATCCTTCATGTTAGAGGTCACTATAAAATTGGCCAAATGTTTTTGGACAGACATAATACAAAGGCTATTGTGATACTAAACTCTATAGTTAGTATAGATATGGGTATATATCATTTATGTGACAGTAGGGAGGGGTGTGTGTATGGGGCTGGGTTTTCATTTGGAGGTGTTGGACTTGATGGACGTTGTCTTTTTTCAAACCAATTTAACTATGTAACTATGTAACTATGTGTCTGCCTTGTCTTTTGTGTTGATTTTAAATTCCTGAGTGGCGAATTGTATTCTCCATATTCTGTGTTGCGAGACTTATTGAATTAGTTGCTTTTTTATGATAGCTGTTGCTGTGTTACCCATAACATAGTTTATACTTTTTAGCTTTGGGAACTGGTGTTGACATCTGCCTAAAATGAAAAGGTTTACTTCTTCTTTAAGTTTTTTTTTTAGTTGTTCTAATATTTCAGAAGAAGGTGCGTTTCACTTTTTTCATTTATTTTTATTAGTAATTGTTCTTGTTTTGTTCTGGCTAAGATTGCTTTGTGTGTGGCTATGCTGATCAGTTCAATTGAAGAAAAACCGGCAAGCACTACGGACGCAACTTTAATTCAGCAGTTTAAAATCATCAAATCCTGATGTATTTCGTATCCTAAGATACGTAGTTATAGGCAAGATTAACCCAACCATCGGCTGCTTAAATCACAAATCGGGTGACATCATTAATTAGTTAACAAAATGTTTAACTCAAACATATATTAAAACTTTCGATAAGTGATAAAAGCCATGAAAACCTTAAAAATTACCATGTATTTAAAGGGGACCCGTCAACCAAAAAAATTATTTCAAATCCTATTTTATCATGTTAGTCAAGCAAAATGAACTTTAATTACACAATATAAATTATTTGAATCTTGTTTCCATCAGTCTGGGAACTCATAATTATAACAAGCAGGAAGGAGCCATTTTGTGGACACTGTTATAAAGACAAGACTTGCATCATCTCAGAGTCTTGTTTGTGCACCAGAATAGGGGAAGCAATGTCCATCCGCATGTCCTGGTTACACAATTAAATCGTTAAGAGAACGGGGGAATGTGGGGAGAGCAGTGACATGTAGGAAGTGCGGAATGGAAAGTGAAAGTAATTGCCTAAGGCATAGAGGAGGGGCAGACAATATTTGAATGACAGCTGATATTTTTAAATGAGTTTACAACAGCTATGAATGCTGGATTATGAAATTGGATTTCATATTTAATTTGAAAAGGACTTTTATTATACAGATTTTTATGTCTGGGTGACGGGTCCACTTTAACCCAGCTGAAATGTAGCTTATTTAAACTGCCCGTGTCAATGTTCTTAGCCTTGTCATTGTTAAGCCTCCATGGGGGTCTTGTGCTAAACTGGTGTTATTCCTGGAGTGTGAGTGCTGCTATTGAGTGGTCTGTCCATGTCGTATTTTTTATTGTACATTGGGAGGTTAGTTTGAGTGTTTGTGGGTATGTCAGGAATAGGTCTATCCTAGTGTAAGATTTATGATGGGCCGAATAGTAAGAGAAGTCCTTGTAGGATTGTGAACCCTCCATACATCATACAAGTTGTAATGGGATAAAAGTTTAGTAAAATTATGAGATTTCTTAATTACTGTTTGTGATAATGTGTGGTTAATGCATCTGCTTGTGGTGTTCTATCCATGTTGGGGTCTAGTACATTATTAAAATCTCTATCTATTATAACTGAGCCTTGGCTGAGGTTGATTACTGGCTCTAAAACTTGCTTAGATTAGAGTTTGGAGAATAGAGGTTTACCAGGGTGTATTTCTTTTGATTTAAATTACAGATAAGAATTAAACATGTGCCGTTGGGATGAGTCAAATGTTTTACACTTGATATGTTTAGGGATTGTCTGGCTATTATAGCTGCACCTTGTTTTTGTTTTGGATGTTGCGGCTGCTTTCATTTTATAGTGTTTATTTCCAATTGAACTTTGGTCTTTCTCTCGAAAGTGCGTTTCTTGAACCCAAATAAAGTCTGCATGTTTGCGTCTATATTCTGCTAATGCTAGTAAATACTTGTGGGGGATTTGTATTTTGTTATACGACTGTGGCATTGCTTTGTGCTCCCTGGTATAGGGCATCAAGTCCTCTTCAGTTTGGTGAAAGTGGATTCTGAGGATCGTGTCTTTAGGTGATCCACTTGGTACATTTTTGGGTTTAGGGTATGCAGTGCAGTTTTGGACTCCAGTCCTTAAGAGGGATATAAATGAGCTGGAGAGAGTAGTGCAACTAAACTGGGAAGGGCACTTATGAGGGGATATTATTACTATGTACAAATACATTACAGGGTATTTTATTCCAATAGAAAAGACCAATGCACCAGAAGTTTCAGTCGAAGCAAAGTAGGGGGTTCATCACAGTGAGGACAGTGAGGTTGGGGAATGCACTGCCGGGTGATGTTGTGATGCTGATTCAGTTAATGACTATAAGAGGGACTTGGATGATTTCTTGGACAGACATAATATCCAATAATATCCAAACCTATGATGCATTTTGTGTCTTTATCTTATCTATACTTATGTATGAAGACACAGAAATTACAAAGAAGATGCAAAAAAACTAACAAAAGCACAGCAGCTGTGTTTTGCTTTATGGCAGGGATTATCCCTGTAAATTCAGGATCATAGTGTCATGCAGAGAACTCTGTTTACTTATTACTTATGACTGGACTCCCCGATACACAACAACCTGTATTTCTGATTTAGAACAGGCAGTTACAGACCCCAAAACTGTTGAGCTCCCCATTTGAGTTTGTTACCTACGCAATATGTTGGCGCTATATAAATACATGTTAATAATACCTGAATAAGTCTGTGACTACAGAGCAAGTGTGGGAATTAAGTGTTGCATGTGAATTAAGTGTTTAGCAGCACTAAAACCCTTAAGGCATTTCTTGTAATGGAAACTCCGACTCTTACCCAAGATGGCGTCCAAGATGGCAACCTTCTGCTCCACCGCATGGCTCCTGCTGGGCGCCGTCCTGTGACATCAGCGCCTTCTCAATCCAGGATTGGTCGTCGGCGACGGAATGGACGCCGGCGTCAGAATCGGGCGCCGGCGTCAAGACGTCAGCGTGGGGACGCTGGCGTCAGCGTCTGACGTCAGTGCGTCAGCGTCTGACGCCAGCGCGTCAATATTTTGGCGCCAAGACTTGGACTATATAAACCCCATTGCCCCTTTCAGTGCCCAATTATAGGTTCCATTGACTTGTGTTCCTGGGTGTGACTTCTTGCTTATTACTGATTATCCGTGTATTGACCTTTGCCTGTTTCTCGTATCTCCTTGTCTGCCGCCTGAATTGATATTTTGCCTGTACCCTGACTACTCTTTTGGATAAACCCTTCTTGTACCTCGAACCTGGTTTGCTGTCTCCTCTTTGGTCCACTACTATTACTGCTGCGCCTTCGGGCCCCTTACAGTATAATTGGGCCATGGACCCGTCGGAGGAGGCTCAAGCACCTCTTGATGTCGGAGGGGCTATTCGTGGGTTAGCTTCTCGGATGAAGACTTATGAGGCCCAACAAACCCATTTTGGCCAGGCCCTCGAGGCGATCCTGGAGAAGTTGACTGCGCTGTCTCCTGCGGCTCCGCCGGTTGTGTCTGCTCCGGCCATACCTATTCCGCTCCAGGTTTCCGAACCTCGTCTCCCTGCTCCACCTCTCTTCAGTGGTGATCCTGAAGCATGCAGAGGATTTATTAACCAATGCGAGATTCAATTTGCCCTGCTGCCAGGTCAGTTCATTTCTGAACGTGCAAAAGTGGGTTATATAATCACTCGTCTGCAAGGAAAAGCTTTGGAGTGGGCTTCACCCTTTTGGGAAAAGGAGGATCCGCTGATTGACAACGCCAGAGCGTTTGTCCAAGAGCTTCGCACTGTGTTTGATGCTCCAGGTCGTGCCACTGCATCCTCCGCTAGGCTTTTTCAACTGCAGCAAGGTGTTCGTTCTGTCTCCGAATACGCCATTGAATTTCGCACCCTGGTGGCGGAGACTTCTTGGAACAACGACGGTTACCATGCAGCCTTTTACAATGGATTAGCCCTGCGGATAAAGAATGATCTAGTCTCCCGTGAAATCCCTTCCAGATGGGAGGACCTGGTCGCTCTAGCCGTGAAGGTGGATACTCGCCAACGAGAATTCCAGGTCGAACTAGACCGTGAACGCTCTAAGAGAGGTTCCCGATTTCAGCCTATCCTGGCCCCCCGCTTCCAGAGACCGCTTCTCTACGACCCTGCTTACACCTCGTCCTCTCCAACCCCCGCGACGTCTGCTTCTTCCTCTTCGTTACCAGCAGAGGAACCGATGCAGATCGGACGGGCCTGTCTTTCCGAACAGGAGAAGAATCGGAGAAGGGCGGCGGGGTTATGTCTCTATTGCGGGGGCAAAGCTCACTTTGCTCTGGAATGCCCGCCAAAGCCTAGGTAAGTTTGGGGAGACTTACCTGGGTGGGATTTGTCACTCTCCCCATTCTTCTGCTCAACGTTTCCTCCTCCCAGTGCAGATCCAGTTTGGTTCCAAAAAGATCTCTTCTCAGGCCTTTCTGGATTCGGGTGCCGCAGGAAATTTTATGGACCGTGTGTTCGATGCTAATCACTCCATTCCTCTCCAGTCCTTGGCGAATCCGCTTCGAGTCCTGGCAATAGATGATCGGCCTTTATCTTCTGCGATCATCTCTCAATCTACTCAAGAACTTTCTCTCAAGGTGGGCTCTATGCATCTGGAAAGACTGTCTTTTCTTCTTATTGATTGCCCCTCCACTCCAGTTGTTTTAGGTCTACCTTGGTTGTGTCGCCACAATCCTGTTATCGATTGGTCCTCTACGCAAGTCTCCAGGTGGAGTCCATTTTGTTCACGGAACTGTTTACCTGCTGATCCTGTCGTCAAAATTTCTTCTGTGTCTTCTAATTCTTCTCTTCCCTCCGTGTACCAAGCATTTGCCGATGTCTTTAATAAGAGTTCTGCCGAAAATCTTCCTCCTCATCGTCCATATGACTGTCCAATTGAACTTTTATCTGGCTCCATGCCTCCTCGTGGCCGCACCTATCCACTTTCTCCCTCGGAGACTTCTGCAATGAAATCCTATATCCAGGAGAATCTTCAGAAAGGATTTATTCGTCCTTCCATCTCCCCTGCTGGAGCGGGGTTCTTCTTTATCGAAAAGAAGGACGGTAGTTTGCGGCCCTGCATCGACTACAGAGGACTTAACAAAATCACCATTAAAAACAGGTACCCTCTTCCTCTCATTTCTGAACTGTTCGATCAGCTTAGGGGTGCCAGTCTTTTCACTAAGTTGGATCTTCGTGGGGCCTATAACCTCATTCGGATTCGTGAAGGGGACGAGTGGAAGACCGCTTTTAATACTCGTGATGGTCATTATGAGTACCTAGTCATGCCTTTCGGTCTCTGCAATGCTCCTGCGGTCTTCCAGGAGTTCGTTAATGACATTTTTCGAGATTTATTGGGGCAGTGTGTGGTCGTCTATTTGGATGATATTCTTATTTTTTCTAAAAATCTCCAGGAACATCGCAATCAAGTACGTGAAGTACTATCCAGACTGAGGGAAAACAACCTTTACGCCAAGTTGGAGAAGTGCACCTTCGAAGTCTCTTCTATTCCTTTTCTTGGGTATATTATTTCTTCCCTAGGCTTCAAGATGGATCCGGCCAAGGTTTCTGCAATCCTGGACTGGCCTCTTCCTACCAGTATTAAAGCCGTTCAAAGGTTTGTTGGCTTTGCCAATTACTATAGACAATTCATTAAAAACTTCTCTTCCAGACTTTCTCCAATTCTTGCTTTGATCCGTGGTGGTAACAAACCTCAACACTGGCCCCCTCAAGCTTTGGAAGCCTTCAAATCCCTCAAGGAAGCATTCTCCTCCGCTCCAATCCTTAGACACCCCGAACCTCTTCAACCCTTCTTCATCGAAGTGGACGCTTCGGACATTGGTGCTGGTGCAGTGTTATCCCAGAGATCTTCTTCTGACGGTAAACTTCATCCATGTGCTTTCCTTTCCAAAAAATTTTCTTCCCCCGAACAGAACTATGACGTTGGCAACCGGGAACTACTCGCTGTCAAGCTGGCCTTGGAAGAGTGGAGACACTTATTAGAGGGTTCATCTGTTCCGGTAACGATTTTTACTGACCATAAAAATCTCGAATTCATCCAGTCCCTCAAACGTCTCAATCCCCGGCAAGCCAGGTGGGCACTTTTCTTTTCTCGTTTTAATTTTGTGATTACTTTTCGCCCTGGATCCAGGAACAGGAAGGCCGACGCATTGTCCAGAAGCTTCATTCCTGAAGATTCTTCCTCCAAAGATCCTGAACCTGTTGTTCCTTCCTCCAAGATTATCGCAGCTTTGTTCCCTTCCTGTGCTCCTCAGTTACTCTCCGCTCAAGCTTCTGCTCCTGAAGAAACTCCCCTGGGTTTAGCTTTTGTTCCTCCTGAGTTTCGTCCTGCCATCTTGTCTCATGCTCACAACTCTAAACAGGCCGGTCACCCTGGGATTAAAAAGACTACCGAACTTTTATCTCGTCTGGTCTGGTGGCCATCTTTAAGGAAAGACGTTAAAGACTTTGTTTCCTCTTGTTACACATGTGCCGTTGCTAAGTCTGGACATTCCCCCCCTAAGGGTTTTTTGTTGCCGTTACCCATTCCTTCTAGACCTTGGACTCATATTTCCATGGACTTTATTGTCGATCTCCCAAATTCTTCCGGCCACACTGTCATCTGGGTGGTGATCGACAGATTTAGTAAAATGGCTCATTTCACTCCTCTCCGCAAACTGCCATCTGCCCCGGAACTTTCTGTACTCTTCATCAAACATATTTTTCGTCTTCATGGTTTTCCTGCTGAAATAGTGTCTGATCGTGGTCCTCAGTTTGTGTCCAAATTTTGGAGGTCTCTGTGCAAAGCTTTAAATATTTCTCTTCAATTTTCTTCCGCTTACCATCCTCAGTCCAATGGGGCGGCCGAACGTGTCAACCAAGCATTGGAACAGTTCCTACGTTGTCACGTGTCCCTGTGCCAGGATGATTGGTCAGACCTTCTTCCATGGGCGGAATTTGCCCACAACAATTCCCTGCATTCTTCTTCCCAGAAGTCTCCTTTTTTTTGTGTTTTCGGCTTAAACCCATTGGCATTTCCTCAGGACCTCCTACTTACTAACGTGCCTGCCGCCAATGATCAAGCAGCTCATATGATGGCCATCTGGCAGGCTACTGCCGCTAATTTGGAAAAGAGTGCTTCTTCTCAGAAAAGATTTGCCGACAAAAAGAGGATTGCTTCTCCAACATACTCTCTTGGTGACATGGTCTTGTTGTCTACTCGTAATATTCGTCTCAAGATTCCCTCTCCTAAACTTGGTCCCAAGTTCATCGGTCCCTTTCCCATCATCGAGGTCATCAATCCTGTGGCTGTCCATCTTCTTCTTCCACCCGAAATGAGGATCCCTAATGTGTTTCATGTGTCTCTTCTTAAACCTGCAGTCTCCTCTCCCTCTTCTTCTTCCACAGCTCCTGTTGTCGTCGATGATTCTTTGGAGTTCGAAGTTAATCGAATCTTGGATTCCCGCATTTCCAGGGGTACTCTCCAATATCTCGTTGAATGGAAGGGTTTCGGTCCTGAGGAGTGCTCCTGGGTAAAGAAGTCTGATGTTCATGCTCCCATCCTTGTCCGCAGGTTTCACAAACAGTTTCCTTCTCGTCCTTGTCCCGGTGGTCGTGAGGCCCCCCCTAGGGAAGGGGGTACTGTAATGGAAACTCCGACTCTTACCCAAGATGGCGTCCAAGATGGCAACCTTCTGCTCCACCGCATGGCTCCTGCTGGGCGCCGTCCTGTGACATCAGCGCCTTCTCAATCCAGGATTGGTCGTCGGCGACGGAATGGACGCCGGCGTCAGAATCGGGCGCCGGCGTCAAGACGTCAGCGTGGGGACGCTGGCGTCAGCGTCTGACGTCAGTGCGTCAGCGTCTGACGCCAGCGCGTCAATATTTTGGCGCCAAGACTTGGACTATATAAACCCCATTGCCCCTTTCTTCAGTGCCCAATTATAGGTTCCATTGACTTGTGTTCCTGGGTGTGACTTCTTGCTTATTACTGATTATCCGTGTATTGACCTTTGCCTGTTTCTCGTATCTCCTTGTCTGCCGCCTGAATTGATATTTTGCCTGTACCCTGACTACTCTTTTGGATAAACCCTTCTTGTACCTCGAACCTGGTTTGCTGTCTCCTCTTTGGTCCACTACTATTATTGCTGCGCCTTCGGGCCCCTTACATTTCTGAGGAATTGCACTTGGGAGACTGTAAGTACCACTGTAAATATGAGTGTAAGTGGGTTTGCTGGTATCACTCAGTGTCACATGTATGTAGTGTTGGAGCAGCAGTTCCAGGCAGTATTTACATGTGAGAGATGTTTTCATCTTGGAATCTAAGGGGGGAACTTGCAGCACTGAGGGGCAAACGTGGGGGAGGAAAGAAGGTCACAGAGCAACCACTGGCAGGGACAAGTGTAGTGGGGGGAGGAGAAGGGGCAGTGGAGGCTAATGAGGGAGGAAGGTTTGTGACAGTCAGGAGGGGAAGTAGAGGACAGAAATATAGGGGGACTGCTCCACAGCTTGTCCAAAACAATAGATTCATCATTTTGGTCAAAGATACTGGGGAGGACAGCTCTGGGGGGAGTGCAAGGAAGGAAAGGCAGGTTCTAGTTATAAGGGATTCAATTATTAGAAAGGTGGATATGGTAATCTGTCGTAAGGACCCTTCATGCCCAACAGTCCGCTGCGTGCCTGGAGCTAGGGTTCTGTATGTGGGGGAACAGTCTGCTCCTTTGCTGGTGCTAGGGTTCTGCATGTGGTGGAATGAGTGGACAGATTATTGGGAGGGGCTGGGGAAGACCCGGTGGTTGGGCTACACATAGGTACCAATGATAAAGTTAGAGGAGGAGGTGAAGTCCTCAAAATTTTTTTAAAAAAAATAGGTATAAAGTTGAGGGTGAGTAATTTTATCAGAGCAACACTAAGAAGATAGCGGGAGCTTAGATTAATGAGTGGTGTAGGGAGGAGGGTTTTGGGTTTTGGAGAACTGGGCTGATTTCTCACTCAGCTACAGGCTCTTTGCTAGGGATGGGGCACCTCAATGATGATGGTGCAGCTGTTTTGGGGGAGAAGATGATTAGACGATTGGTGGAGATTTTACACAGAACAGAAATGGTTGTCATTTAAAATGATATTACATTGTTACTGTTCTCAATTTATTTAATGGGAAACTAAAGTCTAAAATAGAATAAGGCTAGAAATGCTGTATTTTGTATACTAAACATAAACATGAACTTACTGCACCAGAAGTCTTTGATCTTTGGCTACAGGGGGTCACCATCTTGTAACTTTGTTATACATCTTTGCAAGACCAAGACTGTGCACATGCTCAGTGAGGTCTGGGCTGCTTAGGGATCGTCATAAATTATCAAAACAGCACAAGTCAAATAATATCTGTCAGAAGCTGATACAACAAGACTGATTAATAATCAGAATATACAGACTGCACTGGGTCCTGTGTTGTCATGTAATCTAATGTGGATTTTATAGTTTTTGTATTGTTTAATACAAACTTTCTTCAACTCTCCAGAACCAGTAGCTGCAGTAAAAAAAAAGCCTCCAAATAGAATCCCAGTTCATCTGTTTAAAGGCAAAAATAAAATCCTATTTTTACTTTATTAACTGAAAAAGAAACCTATCCCCAATATACTTCAATTAAAAAATCTGTACAGTTTTTATAAGAAACTTGACTGTATGCAGTGAAATTCCCCCTTCATTTACTTGCTCTGACTGCTGCAGATATGAATCTCTACATGGTATCTGGCTGCTCTACAGGGAAACAAACAAAGCTGCTCAAGTTATGGGAAATCCCTACCCCCTGCTGTTTGAAAGTATGATCCTTTCCCTGCAGAGCAATTAGGGACCGTCTGAAGTTTCATATCCACATCAGTCAGAGAAAGTAAATGTAGGGAGAATTTCACAGCATACAGTTAGTTTTCTCCATAAAAATGAGATAGATATTTTTTAATTAAAGTATATTGGAGGTTTCTTTTTCATTAAATAAATTAAACATGGGATCAGCATGGCTTTATGAAGGATAGGTCATGTCAGACTAATTTGATTGCATTTTATGATGAGGTAAGTAAGATTCTGGACAGTGGGGGGGCAGTAGATCTATTTGGATTTTGCCAAAGCGTTTGATACTGTGCCCCACAAACGACTGCTTTCTAAACTAAGGTCTGTTGGGCTTAATGAAGTCGTTTGCACATGGATAGGAAACTGGCTACAGGATCGGGTACAGAGGGTGGTTGTTAATGGGACATTCTCTACTTGGAGTAAGGTTCTTAGTGGGGTCCCTTAGGGCTCGGTATTGGGGCCACTTTTATTTTACTTGTTCATTAATGACTTAGGGGAGGGTATTGTAAGTAATGTATCAGTGTTTGCAGATGAGACAAAACTATCAGCCCAATTAATTCCATCCAGGATGTGGCACTTGCAACAGGATCTTGACTAACTGGCAATCTGGGCAGCTAAGTGGCAAATGAGATTCAATGTTGATAAATGTAAAGTCCTGCACCTGGGATGTAAAAATATCCACTTATATCCTTAATGGGACTGCACTAGGCAAATCCATAATGGAGACGGAGCTTGGAGTCCTTGTAGATAATAAACTTGTCTGTAGCAAGTAATGCCAGTCAGCAGCATCAAGGGCAAATAAGTAGGTCTTTCCAGCTGACACAAGGTCACCCATTCTGATTAGAAAAAAAGAGGTTCCAGCTAAATATTGGGAAGGGGTTTGTTACAGTGAGAGCTGTGAAGATGTGGAATTGTCTCCCTGAATCAGTGGTACAGGCTGATACATTAGATAGGTACAAGGAAGGGTCGGATGCTTTATTCACCAGTAGCTCCTCCCAGCAGACAGGAGGGAGCCAATGAGATTAGAGGAGGGAAAGGGGTGTTACAGGGAGAGCTGGGAAGTGAATCAGTGGTACAGGCTGATACATTAGATAGGTACAAGGAAGGGTCGGATGCTTTATTCACCAGTAGCTCCTCCCAGCAGACAGGAGGGAGCCAATGAGATTAGAGGAGGGAAAGGGGTGTTACAGGGAGAGCTGGGAAGTGAATCAGTGGTACAGGCTGATACATTAGATAGGTACAAGGAAGGGTCGGATGCTTTATTCACCAGTAGCTCCTCCCAGCAGACAGGAGGGAGCCAATGAGATTAGAGGAGGGAAATGGGTGTTACAGGGAGAGCTGGGAAGTGAATCAGTGGTACAGGCTGATACATTAGATAGGTACAAGGAAGGGTCGGATGCTTTATTCACCAGTAGCTCCTTCCAGCAGACAGGAGGGAGCCAATGAGATTAGAGGAGGGAAAGGGGTGTTACAAGGAGAGCTGGGAAGTGAATCAGGGGTACAGGCTGATACATTAGATAGGTACAAGGAAGGGTCAGATGCTTTATTCACCAGTAGCTCCTCCCAGCAGACAGGAGGGAGCCAATGAGATTACAGGAGGGAAAGGGGTGTTACAGGGAGAGCTGGGAAGTGAATCAGGGGTACAGGCTGATACATTAGATAGGTACAAGGAAGGGTCGGATGCTTTATTCACCAGTAGCTCCTCCCAGCAGACAGGAGGGAGCCAATGAGATTAGAGGAGGGAAAGGGGTGTTACAGGGAGAGCTGGGAAGTGAATCAGTGGTACAGGCTGATACATTAGATAGGTATAAGGAAGGGTCGGATGCTTTATTCACCAGTAGCTCCTCCCAGCAGACAGGAGAGAGCCAATGAGATTAGAGGAGGGAAAGGGGTGTTACAGGGAGAGCTGGGAAGTGAATCAGGGGTACAGGCTGATACATTAGATAGGTACAAGGAAGGGTCGGATGCTTTATTCACCAGTAGCTCCTCCCAGCAGACAGGAGGGAGCCAATGAGATTAGAGGAGGGAAAGGGGTGTTACAGGGAGAGCTGGGAAGTGAATCAGGGGTACAGGCTGATACATTAGATAGGTATAAGGAAGGGTTGGATGGTGTTTAGCAAGTAAGGGAATACAGGGATATGGGAAATAGCTCATAGTACAAGTTGATCCAGGGACTGGTCCTATTGCCATTTTGGAGTCAGGAAGGAATTTTTCCCCCTCTGAGGCAAATTGGAGAGACTTCAGAAGGGTTTTTCACCTTCCTCTGGATCAACTGGCAGTTAGGCAGGTTATATATAGACTTAAAAGGTTGAAGTTGATGGACATGTCTTTTTTTTCAACCTCACTTACTATGTTACTATGCATTAAGTAGGCAATGTTTAGTCAGATCAAGGCACACTTTGGGTTAATCATTAGAGTTGCCACCTGGCCAGTATTTTACCGGCCTAGCCGGTAAAACACCTGCCAAGGCCGGGGCCAGTATTGCAAATTTACCTGCAATGCATTGCCGGTAATTTGAAATACCCTTTAAAAAAGCCCCTGGCCTGCTCCCAATTCGAAAATAACTTACCTTTTTTCCAGCACTGTGCGATGTAGCTCTGCCCCTTTTAGCGTCACGCTGCGTGGCTCAGCCCCTTTTAGCATCCCGCCCCCCCACTGGCTGGTAAATTTTTTTTAATAAAGCTGGCAACCCTATTAATTATGTGCAGCCTGGTGGATTGGGGTGTGCCCTAAATGTTCCTGCTTTATAATATTCATATGGTAAGAAGTCAGCTGATGGGATGTGGTGCATATATAATATTGTGTAACGATACATTACCCTGGTGGTCTAGTGGGTGGTGGGGTCGCTCGCCGTGTCTGCAGTGGGGACGCCTTCTGCATGTTGCCTCTCTCCTCCTGTGCCAGTTTCCCTATGGCGCGTGCGTGAAATTCTAACACTATTTAAAGGGACCTCAGTAATTGAAACATTGCCCATTGTTAGGTTCTATTTGCTAGTTCCTAGTTCCTCGGTGCTTAATTCCTACTGATTCCTGTCTGATCTACTGGTTATTGAAACCTTGTCTGCCTGACTATTCTAAGATCTACAATCCTAATCCTGACTATTCCTTGAACTCTGTCTGTACTGACCCGGCCTGCCTGACTATTCTAACTCTGCTTGTGCTGGACCGGCCTGTCTGTTCCACGCTGTGTTGTCTGTTCTGCCTTCCAAGTTGTGTTTCTTCCATCCAGTATCCTTGGTGAGACCATCGTGCCCATTTGCTCGTCCAGAACCTGTAGCTTTGCTCCTCTCTCAGTAAGACCTGGCGCCATCCAATCAGCTGAGGGCTCATCCCGTTATAGGCAGAAGCAAGAGACCAGGGAGCCTATCATTGGTTCTGGATTTAGGGGGCTGAACGTGACATATTGTCTGTGTGGTCATTCCCTGTATGGTGGCTGATGGGAATTAGTGCATATGTGATTATCTGTGTGGTTATTACCATTATTAGAGATAACTCAATGGACAGATGTTACTCCTATTCCTCAGATAATTATATTTAATGGGACATATTGATCTAGAATTGTTCCCTTATGCTCCGTGTATCGTGACTTGGTGTCAGTGGTTCAGTGAATGTCTCTATAGGTAACTGTGATTTTCCCACTTGTAATCGGTGCCTTTATATTGTTCACTTTACTATAGTGGCATTGAGTGGGTTAGTGGGAGCTTAGCAGCCCTGCAGATAGTGGGTTTATTTTGCCACAGTTGTTTATGCAGTGCCAGTGGCATCAAGGAACCCACTAGTATTACACATGTTGCTGAATTACTAATGTCACTGGGTTATTAGGCTCATTATTTACTGAGAAGACTCACCTGTTATGTGTAAAGCCCCGGTGCCAATGTCTATGGGCTGTGCCAGGCTGGGATGTGCCACTCTGCAGACTATTTCTGCCCCTTGGTGGGAAATTATTGATGGGATGAAGTGCAGATACCCAGTACTGATATATGTGCCATGGGGGGTCTTTCTTGGTTTATTCTCCATCCTGTAATTGTGTTTATGAGTTGGCAGGATTTGCTCTTCATGGGCAACCTTCCTTAGTAGCCAGGTCAGTGTCAGGCCATTGGGGAAATAGTCAGAAATATCCCACTGTAGTGTCGCCTCTCTGCCCAGTGTAAGGGTTCCTATGGGCTTCTGTGAGACCTGGGGGCGCCATGGGAAATCTGCCAATAGGGAAAACAGAGAGTTAGAATATGAACAATCTGTGAGTGAGGCATTTGCACAGAACTTGAGCCAATAGCAAAGAGCTTGAGCCAGTTATAAAGGGTTAGTGGGAGCTGCAGACTAATGACGCTTGTTCCACAGTATGTGCACTGCTGACCCTACACTTAATATGTTTCAAATATGTATCATATATTGTATTTTGTTACATAGTGACCAAAGTCTAACAATACAACTTGGTCAACTTCCTTTGTCTATAACCCCTCCCCTTCCTTATGTGTGATGAAAGCTCCTCCCATCCCCTTTTCCTCTTCCTTTTCTCCATGTGTGAGGAGGAGCTACTGAGGTTAGAAAGGGAAACATTTTGGCCTACTATTGACCTATATATTATGATGAGTCCTAGCCCACTGGAGTCCCTACTCTAATGGGTGTCACGTGGGGGAATACTCAGCATCAGCCCACTGGGCTCCTGCCATACCTGTCCCAGATGCAAAGCCCCATCTGCCCAAGTCACAACCACCCTCCAGTCCCCCACACCACCTTCTTCCTCTTGTGGGTGTGCGGGGGCCAGGGAGGGAGGTCAGAAGCCACAGAAAAGGCTTCATACAGGGAGTGGGTCTGGGCCACAGGGGCCCATGAAGGTTGAGGCCCATAGGGTCTGCCCAGTTGGACCTTTATCTTATAGTCATATTACAGTGTGTTCTATAACAAGAGATAGGAAGTCAGGTCTCAACTTCACTAAAACTAGGGGCCTAAGACTTGATACTGGGGTCTTCTGCTCCCCAACACACCCTTCCTGGTCACAGGTGAAGTACAAAGAGCCACAAACTCCCTCCGATTTAATGAACTACAGGCACATTATCCTTTGGCCAGTAAGGGAAACCACCCTCTCAAAAGGCAGAGGTACAGGGGCGTAACTACAGAGGAAGAAGACCCTGTGGCTGCAGGGGGCCCAGGAGGTACAGGGGGCCCCATGAGGCTCTCATTGATGAGCAATTTGAACATATATTGGTAAAACAGGACAAACACTGGATATGTTGGGGGTCCTAAAATGAATTTGCTGTGGGGCCCAGCAACATCTAGTTACGCCACTGCAGAGGTAACATATATCATTAAAAAAATTGTAGTAAAGGTCAGTGTAACACTCCCCCCTATGTGAGCTCTGCACTGTTTCACCCAATCTCCATTCACCCACTTTTAGTTTCACTATGGGGGGGACTAATAAACATATTCATGGGGATCAGCAGCCTATTGTTGGGGTACAACCCCTGTTTTCTGTGTAATCAGAAATGAATAACAATAGGTTCATAAACAACAAAAGCCGTTGATATTATTTCTGTATATAAAAGTCCAACATAAAACAGGTTTTTAGCTCATATTTGCATTATTTTGCTATAATTTGCTAAATGAATAAGGCAATGTTGGCATTTAGAGTCAGTATATAAATCCTTATTTAAAGGTGAAGTAAAAGCACGCTGACTAATGTTAGTTTTTGTAGCAGTACAGAGCCCCCCATTCTGCTCAGAACTACAGAACTGCCCAACAGTGTTGGTTCCACGTTTATCTGTGTCCCTTCTGTTCCCAGCAGCATCTTACTTATCACTGAGTGGCTCATACACACTGGCACCTAAACTGACATCTTGGGCTACTTGTTCCTATGTCACATAAATAAATGGATATGAGAAAAACAAAGTGTTCTGTTAAAGTGTCAGTGAAACTTTCCTCTGAAGGGCACAAACATTAGTACAAGGCACAGGTACAGTAACAATCACCTGATGTCAGACTCACAGGTTTAGGAGGAGGAGGAGGAGCTAAAGACAAATTCAGAAAAAAATCTCAGTAAAATGTTGTTTGAAAGAAAAAATCTGTGAAACAAATTCACAGACGTGGAGATAAGAGGTTTGTGAATAAGACAGGAATTCAGAAAAATCTATCTCCAATTTTATTTTGTCTCAATATCACCACTTTTGTGAATTCCCCATAAACAAGTAGAGAAATGAAGCTACAGAGAGAGAAATATCAGTCAGACAGTAGATCTATAATGTAACGGTACAACTACATTAATTGTGCTTTGAAACCAAAAATACAATCTCACAGGAGAAGTCCTTTCCTTTAAAGGCAAAATATTACTGCCAATATCTGTTTTTATCTAGTGCCTCTACACCTGTATTTAACCCCAGTCTATTCTCATTATTAATGTCATTGATTGTTCAATACTTATTGCTGTACAGCACTGCCGTCATTAGCAGGAAGCGTCTATAGTTGGATACAAACACATGTGACTTGTGATAATAATTATAGTATTGGGGTTACCTGGGTCTGTGGGGCTCATCTCTCTGGATCCAGAAGTTTCCGTGGCCGGGTGTTTCCAGGTGACTCGGATCTTACAGTCTGGGAGTTGGAGCAGATTCTCAGCTACTGAACATGAACTTGTAACATTAAAGGTCTGGTCATTCCTTTCCTTAACTGTTTCATTAGAAAACAACTTCCTTTGTTGTGACCCAGTCAGACAGATCCATGTGACTTCTATGGGTTTGGGATAAAAGTTGTGCAGACTGAGGGTACAGAGAGCTCCCCCTTTATCACACACAGACCATTGCACTGGATTTGGCTGCTTGGGGGCCGCTGGGAAGGGGAAGAGAACAAATAAGACAAATCAGGGAATTGGCCATGTCTATTGTATCAAAGTCAAAAAGTTTATAAATTAGTCTGGCGGTAACTGACAATCAAAACCGAAACAGTTTGAAGGATAGCATTAACAGAAATAATGGAATGAGATTGTTAGCTCTTTTGTATCATTTATTGATAGTTGTGTAGGTAAAGCTGTATATTCAATGTATTCACCCATTATTATCAACAACACAACTTCTCATAATAATAATATTTCAGCAATTGCTGTACATTATTTACAGAGATATATGGAGAAGGGTCTGTACTAATCCCCCCCACTCCAACTCATCCTCAGTCATGGGTTCAGACAGGGATTGATTACATTTTGCCGCATGAACATAGAAGCTCATACAAGGACTTTCCCTGGCAGCCAAATGCCAGATTCCTCAAAGTTTCTCAGGATCCAAAATGGGTTGGCGATTTGGAAGAGACTCTTTTCCCTGGAAGATCTGTTCAGTCTTGTCTATATGTTTGGCCTTAAACCAGACATAGTAGGACCATGACATCTGCATTTATTTAAAGGTTTTTGAACAAAATGAAGAACCCACTGACTAATGAGGGGTCTGATTCCCCACAAACATTCTTCCTACTTCTGCTTACAGTTAACAAAGAACTGAATGAAGTGGGTCGGCCATTTCTATACCTGTGCTGCCCTAAGGGGGGAGAATATACCTAGGGTGCCACTGGCCTTAGAAGATATGTCAAGACTACATTATGTCACAACCAGGTAAGAGAAGACCACCCCAGCCATCTAGTAGAACACAAGGCAGGAAATGGTTAGTAACAAAAGGGGATTTAATACCAAAAATATTGGGTAACTAGTTTACAATGAATATAGTGAAAATTATTATATTTCTTATAACATATTGTAACGATGAAGTCAAAGTATTTCTGAATGTTGACAACCTACCACTGATATTTCAGCATGACCTCTGGGTTCTGTAGAAAAGTGGTTTGTGGTGCTTTATGGCACTCCCTAAAGCTGATTTATAGTTACAGGGCAAGTATTTAAACTGAATGAATTGTGCTTCCCCACAGTAACTTTTATCTTAATCTACCACTTCAGTTTAATACTAAAAGCCACTACCGGTTCAGAGTGGATATCCATGGAACCACCTCCATTTCCATGGGAAAGAGTAGAGATGGGGGTAACCAGTCACCCATGAGTCTATCCATTTCCTATGGGATGGAGGACAATAGACTTGAGAGTTATATATCTAATCCATAAATAATACAGTAATATCTCTTTATAGCTGACTAAAAGCTCTTTTTGGTCAGCAGCATAGTCCCACAATACACTTGATTGGATTTCACCTTTAAACTGTGGGGTCCCAGTGCTTCTCTCTATTGGCCGCTCCAGGCTGGGATGTTCCACCCTACAGATAAATTCCAGATCTTCCTCTACACGTGAGTATGGTGGGAGAGACAGTTGGGTTGTGTAGCTATAAGTCTTATCATTCCTTCTCGCTGGCTTCATAGCCGAGATTTTGTACTTCCCATACGTAGATACGGGTTGGGGATTCCTTCCCTTTCTCTTCTCCATCCAACTCACAGTCAGAGCATCAGGGAAGTAGAGAGAAATCTTACAGTGCAGAGCCGTCTCCTGGTCCTGGATCCAGATAAACTGGGATATCTCTTCTATGGTTGGCCTCCAGGGGAAGTCTGAATGGGCCAAGAGAAGAACAACAAAAATAATGGGAGGAGTATTGTTTTACATTAGGGGAATATTAGGTATAACAGGAGTAACAGCTTCATGAGTTTTTGAATACTCACTTCAGGGCTTAACCCCCCATTGAGGCCCAACATTTTGGGCTCACATTAGCTTAAAACAGGATTACAGACACATAAAAAATAGCTGTATAGGTAATTCAGCCACAGATCAAAATTACATATGGCAGCAAACAAGTGGTAATACCAAACATCACCGGGAAGTGACCTTCATGCTTTCAGGTAAGATCTCCTTAAAGGAGAACTAAACCATAAAAATGAATATGACTAAAAAAGTCATGTTTTCTATACTGAACTTATTGCACAAGGCTAAAGTTTGAGCTTGTCAATAGCAGCAATGATCCAGGACTTCAAACTTGTCACAGGGGGTCACCATCTTGGAAAGTGTCTGTGACACTCACATGCTCAGTGGGCTCTGATTGGCTGTTGAGAAGCTAAGCTTAGGGCTCGTCACTAATTATCCAGCAGAAAATGAGCTTCCCTGGCTGTAATATAAGCTGATGCTACAGGTTTGCTGATTATTCAATTCTGATGCTAATTGCACTGGTTTCTGTGCTGCCATGTAGTAATTATCTGTATTAATTACTAATCAGCCTTATATTGTGATATTTCTATTCTATGTGTACTGTATATTGTCTTGCCAGACTAACTTAATTTCTTTTTATGAGAAGGTAAGTAGAGACCTGTATTCTGGGATGGCAGTGGATGTGATTTACTTAGATTTTGCTAAAGCATTTGATACAGTGCCACACAGAAGGTTACTGGTTAAATGAAGGAATGTTGACCTGGAACATAGTATTTGTACCTGGATAGAGAACTGGCTAAAAGATAGACTACAAAGAGTGGTGGTAAATGGAACATTTTCTAATTGGACCAGTGTTGTTAGTGGAGTACCGCAGGGCTCTGTACTAGGTCCCTTGCTTTTCAACTTGTTTATTAATGACCTGGAGGTGGCCATTGAAAGTACTGGTTCTATTTTTGCAGATGAGACTAAATTGTGCAGAACTATAGGTTCCATGCAGGATGCTGCCACTTTGCACAGTGATTTGTCTAAACTGGAAAACTGGGCAGCAAACTGGAAAATGAGGTTCAATGTTGATAAATGCAGGTTATGCACTTTGGCAAAAATAATATAAATGCAAGTTCTACACTAAATGGCAGTGTGTTGGGAGTTTCCTTAAATGAGAAGGATCTTGGGGTCTTTGTAGATAACAAGTTGTCTAATTCTGGGCAGTGTCATTCTGTGGCTACTAAAGCAAATAAAGTTCTTGTATAAAAAAGGGCATTAACTCAAGGGATGAAACACAATTGTGTCTCTTTATAGGTCCCTGGTGAGGCCTCATCTGGAGTATGGGGGCAGTTTTGGACTCCAGTCCTTAAGAGGGATATAAATGAGCTGGAGAGAGTGCAGAGACTAAGTGCAACTAAACTGGTTAGAGGGAGGGAAGAGTTAAATTATGAGGGGAGACTGACAAGGTTGGGGTTGTTTTCTCTGGGGGAAAAAAGGCGCTTGTGAGGGGACATGATTAGACTTTACAAGTACATTAGAGGACATTATAGACAAATAGCAGGGGACCTTTTTACCCATAAAGAGAATCACGTACCAGAGGCCTCCCCTTCAGACTAGAGGAAAAGAAGTTTCATTTAAAGGAACAGAGTAGGGGGTTCATCACAGTGAGGACAGTGAGGTTGGGGAATGCACTGCCGGGTGATGATTCAGTTAATGACTATAAGAGGGACTTGGAGGATTTCTTGGACAGACATAATACAAAGGCTATTGTGATACTAAGCTCTATAGTTAGTATAGATGTGGGTATATAGAATTTAATTAAAAGTAGGGAGGGGTGAGGGGCGTGGCCAACTGCTGCATGTGAGAGGACGTGTATCGGCTCAGCTCCGTACCCGGGGCGCAATAACCCTGTAAATCCCCTGACGCATACCCGGAAACACGGACCACCAGTACCCCAACTGGGAGTCCTTACCGCAGAGACTACTCATGGGTCAGAACCGGGCCCAAAAGCGCGCCTCTGAGGCTGCAACTCGCCTGGAAAAATACGCTCGGGATGGTAAAGCAAACCAAGATGGCGTCGGAACCTCTAACCACGAGGATGACGAGCTGGACCAGGAGCAAGTGCAACAGCCGACCCTCTTTGATATTATAACGGAGATCAAGAGCACGAAGGAGGCCTGCACTGCGTTAATCAACACAAAAACGGACGAGATTAGGCTCGATCTATCCATTATTAGGCAAGACCTCCAGAAGCTGCGCGAGCGCACGACCGTGGCAGAACAAAGGATCAGCGATCTTGAAGACACGTGTGCCCCGTTTCCCCAGGCCCTGCAGAACCTGAATATAGAAATTGCTACCTGCATACAAAAGATAGACGACCTGGAAAACCGCCTCCGCAGAAACAACATAAGGATGGTCGGGTTTCCAGAAAGAGCGGAGGGCAATTCCTCAGAGGAGTTCGTGACTAACTGGCTGGTGACTACATTCGATAAAAACAAACTGTCGGCGACCTTTGCGGTGGAACGAGCGCACAGGGTCCCCACAAGACCCCCCCAGCCTGGGGCTCCCCCGAGGCCCCTCCTGGCACGCTTGTTAAATGCCATGGACAGAGATACCATATTAAGGCTGGCTCGGGAAAAGAACACCCTACACTACCAGGACTCCAGGATCTCTATCTATGCAGACTTCTCATCAGAAGTTCAGAAGAAGAGGGCCAAATTCCAGGATGCCAAGCGGAGGCTGAGAGCAGAGAACCTGCAGTACGCCATGATGTACCCGACGAGGCTCCATGTTACCGCTGACAGCTCCAACCACTTCTTCATCTCACCCAAGGATCTGAACGACTGGCTCGACTCCTGCAACGCCAAGCCCTGAGACGACCCACGGATGAGGGATCCTCACAGACGGGCATCGTGACGACTCCGCAGCACCACCGGTTCAGCACCTTGTTCTTCACTTTTTTGGCCTTTTTTCCTTTGTTATTTTTTTATTTTTTACCCCACTATCCTGTTGGCTCTTTTTTTTTATCTCCTTTTTTGCCGTACCACCTGGACCCTTCATATCCCGTTTCTGGCCCCCTGCCACGAGGATGGTCCCGGATTCTCCCCAACCATCTAGGCCCCTCCGCAACACCACTACAGTACTGCCCGGTTACGCTGGACTATGGACACAGGACACATCTCGACGCCATGGGCAGGTTGTATATGGCCTTTTTTCTATTTTGCACGGGGTCCCACAAGACACTAATTTCCGTAGACTCAGGGGTACAGATCCTCATCATGGCGCTACCACTAGCCCCGGGAGAGAGGAGAGAGGGCGACCTGAATTTTAGCACCCTCCTCTCGGCTCTTCTAGGCCTAAGTAGGCCCTACACCCCCCCAGCGTTCTTCGGACAACGCATTTAGAAACTCTTTGGTTTTTGTATGGGATATAAGTTCTGCCTGCGTTTAATGGTGGAAAGGGAGGGAAGGGGTTGTTTGGGAATTCACAAATGCTGTGCTATAAATGTTGTAAATGTTGTCAAATGCTCAAGACAGGGTTACACTGCTATGCTGCGGGTAGGCAAAACCAAGCCGGGGATTAGCGTCGTGAGACACCCCTGGGTGTTAGTAAAGCTCAAACGATTCCATGGCAGTTAACATACTCTCTTGGAATGTCAGGGGTATGAATAACCCCATAAAAAGGAAACTAGTGTTAGACTTTTTGAAGCAGAATAGCGCCCATATTGCCCTGCTACAGGAAACCCACCTAACTGGGAGTAAAACCTTGGCGCTCCGACATCCGTGGGTGGGTTGGGCGTACCACTCCACCTATTCTAATCACTCATCGGGGGTTCTATACTAGTCCGCAAAAAAGTCCCCTTTAAAATGCTTCATTTACGTTCAGATGTAAAAGGGCGATACCTGTTCATCCATTGCATGGTGGGCCAATCTGAGCTATTACTGGCAAACTTCTACATACCACCCCCGTATGCAGACACCTGTATCAAAGAATGGGCCAAGTACCAAGTAGACTTCCCCCGGGCCACCCCTATATGTGCAGGCGATTTCAACACGGTCATGAATCCCAAAATAGACAGAGTGAGGCGGGCAGGTTCCCAAGGTCCGGAGGGGAACTCAATCTTAAAGCTACTTATGCAGGAGCTAGGTCTCATGGACCTGTGGAGGTGTCAACACCCAAATATTCTCCAGTACTCATGCTATTCCACATCCCACAGTGTACTCTCTAGACTAGATATGCTGTTCACCATAGCGGCATTTGCTACTAGAGCAGAAACATCTAGGTATTTACCCCGGGGCATATCGGATCACGCCCCTCTGCTCACCCCACTTAATCTATCACAGCCCCCAACCCGGGCAAGATGGTCCTTCAATCCGATTTGGTTTAGTATACTTAATAATCAGCAGGACCTGGACAACGCAATCAATACCTTTCTAGAAGCCAACCTTGGCTCCACTGACACACTTACACTCTGGGAAGCACTCAAGGCATATCTTAGAGGGGTCCTTAATGCTCAGATCGTCTGCCACAAGCAAAGATCCAGGGCTGCCACAGCAATGCTTGAAGCTAAAGTGGCTGGGGCGGATTGGGAGGCAAGCCAAAATCCATCAGATTCTAACCTGCAGGCCCTAAAACAATTACAGGAGCAATACGCACAATACATGTGGGAAAGGGCACACCGTAAACATCTTTTCTCAAAGATAAATGTCTTTGAACACGGCGAGAAAGCTGGTAAAATGCTTGCATACATGGCCAAACACCAGTGGGGACCTGACCCTATAACAGCCCTTCAAGACACGGCTGGGCAGCTCAAAACTGATCCACTAGAAATAGAAAGCATACTTATATCCTTTTACAGGGAACTATACTCCTCCAAACTGGCAGCTACCCAGGTTGATATCCAACAGTTCCTCAGCCGACTAGGCCTGCCCAAAATGGATGGGGAGCATAGCAGGTACCTAGACATGAAAATCACTTCGGATGAGATTTCATGTGCCATAGATTCATTCCCTCAGGGCAAAGCAGCAGGAGCCGATGGCCTGCCTGTGGAGCTCTATAAGAGGCATATTAAAATCCTGGCTCCTATCCTTCAGAGAGTTTACTCGGAAGAACTGGTCCAGGGCAGGTTACCCCCCTCTATGTATGAGGCGGCAATAGTACTGATAGGCAAACCTGGTAAAGACCTTCAAAAATGTGAGTCATACTGCCCAATTTCTCTCCTGACGGCAGACGTAAAAATACTGGCGAATCGCCTAGCTAAGGTAATAACCAGTCTGGTGGGTTGTGACCAAACAGGGTTTATACCGGCTATTAATCTCAGGAGACTGTACCTAAATCTATCCCTGTCACATCCTAACAGCAATACGAGGGCAGTGGCTGCACTGGATATCGCCAAGGCCTTCGATACTGTGGAGTGGACATACCTCTGGGAGGTAATGTCCACAATGGGCTTTGGTACACTGTTTACTATGTATGTTAAACTATTGTATGCTCAACCCAATGCTTTTCTTAGGGTAAATGCAAGCTCCTCTGCCCCCTTTAACCTGGGGCGTGGTACTCGACAGGGATGCCCCCTGTCCCCCCTGTTGTTTGTCCTGGCAATTGAGCCATTCGCCCAGGCAGTGAGAACTCACCCGGATATAGTTGGCCTTAGAGTAGGACATAAGGTGGAAAAAATCCAGCTCTACGCGGATGATACACTGATATACCTGGGGGACAGGGGCTCCTCACTTACTACCTTGACCATGTGTTAGCCCCACAAAATCGGTGCTATTCCTACTAGACCCACTGACAGACTCTGAAAGCCTCACACACTGCCCACTGCAGTTGGTGAACAAGTTTACTTACTTAGGGATACAGGTTGCCCTACCGGTGGAACACTACTACTTACACAATGTGGAACCTATGCTCACCTGGGCAAAAAACAAGACTGATCTATGGGCCAAGCTCCCACTAGGACCAATGGGACGCATACAATTGATTAAAGGACAAGGAAAGGCAAAAAAATAAAATGCCATTTTTACTTTCTTTAATGAAAAAGAAGCCTATCTCCAATATACTTTAATTAAAAAATGTGTACAGTTTTTATAAGAAACCTGACTGTATGCAGTGAAATTCTCCCTTCATTTACTGCTGTGGATAGGAATTGTCAGACGGTCCCTAACTGCTCTGCAGGGAAACAATCATACTTATGAACAGCAGGGGGAGCCCCCGCCTTACTTCCCAGCCATGCAGAAATCAAGCAGCTTTGTTTATGATGATCCCTAAGCAGCCCAGACCACACTGAGCATGTGCACAGTCTTAGTCTTGCAAAGATGTATAACAAAGTTACAAGATGGTGACCCCCTGTAGCCAACTTTGAAAGCATAAATCATTTGTTTGATTAGGCTTGTGGTGCAGTAAGTTCATGTTTATGTTTAGTATAAAAAATAGAGCATTTCTAGCCTTATTCTATTTTACACTTTCCTTCTCCTTTAAAATGCTGGTTACCCCAAAAATTCAATATCCCCTCTGGCATTCCCCGATCTGGATTGACAAAAAATTCTTTACAGTTCTCAATAATACTCTTAGAAACTTTATATGGGGGAACGGCCGTAGCAGACTCTCCTTTGAAATCTTAAGACTCCCACAACAGGCAGGAGGAATAGCACTTCCAGACATGTTCCAGTATTATATCTCAGCCCAGTTAGCCCACTGCAGGCAAATGCTACCCCACATAGCAGATGAGAGCCTCCTGCATCTATGGTCCACTGTTACCCCACAATACGAGACGCCCTTCCAGGGCTTACTAGCCAGTGGTTCGCCAAGGGGACACTCACGAATACATCCCTTACTCAAACTGCAAAGGAAAATCTGGACCATAGCGCATCAGCAGATTGATTTTGTTCCATGCATCCCCACACCCCAATTACGAATAATCCAACTTTTCCAACGATGCGCCAGGTTGTGCTCCACAAGGTATGGGAAACTGGGGGTCTGACTGCTATAGGCAAGATATGGGATGAGGGCAGCCCAGTCCCTTTTAGGACTTTGAAAACCGAACACCTCCTTCCTAATTCACAGTGGCTGGCATACAGAGCCATTTGTTCAGCACTGACCAAGCATAACAAAACCAAGCCTATCCAAGTTGACTGTTCCCCACTGGCCAAAGCTGTAGAAGCTTATACCCACAAAGGGCTGGTGTCCAAGCTGTACAAGGTTACACAAAAACATAGGGCAGAACACTATATGATCAAAGCACAGGATAAATGGGACCATGACCTGGTTTATCTTACTGACGCCCAATGGGCCCAGGCCCTAAAGCAGGTCCGGACTGAGAATTAAAATAGGCCATGGCATTTTAGGTACACAGAGGCCCCATCAGTCCACAGAGAGGCCCAAACATCTCCCACCAGCCCACGAAATACTGACTTTCTATGGGACCTTATAGCAGCCCCTCTGGCATTTGCCAGAACCCACAGATTGCCAGTCCGGGTCTGCCCTAAAGGTACCCTCACTGGTCTCCCTCAACTACAAGTACAGGTTAATACAACTCTACATATTGCATAGGGCGTACTATACTAAAACTAGATTGCATATAATCAATCCGAGCATATCCCCTCTATGCAACCGTTGCAACCTACACCACAGCACTTTCTTGCATACGATGTGGGACTGTACCCACCTGGTTCACTACTGGTCCACAATATTGAACACTCTGTCCCGACAGATGGGACTCTCCGTACCCAAAGATCCTAAGGTGTGCCTTCTAGGGATAATGTCTATCCATGATATCCCTTCTGATAAGCAGCTATACCTACAAAGAGTCTTATTCCTAGCCAGAAAAGGTATTTTTCAACCCAATTTAACTATGTAACTATGTAACTATGTGAGTGGCTCCCTAAGCTCAGTAAGTGACAGCAGCACAGAGCATGTGAATCAGTGAATCAGCAGAAAAGAAGATGGGGAGCTACTGGGGCATCTTTGGAGACACAGATCTTTACTGCTAAAGGGCCGTGGTTGCCTTGGGCTGGTACAGAAGCACAAAACATCATGTACAACATTTCTAGCTACTTCTTTAGTTAGGCTTTAGTTCTCCTTTAAACTATTTCTGAAACTGAGTATGTTTCCCCCAACCATTGTTACCCACCAGCACCACAGTTTAGGAACCTGCGACCTATAAAGAGTAGATGTACAGCAGGTCACTTTCAGGGGCGCTTCACCAATGAGGCGAGTTGAGACTGTCACCTCAGGCAGCAGCGCCCCACTAGGTACCAGGGGTGCCAAAAATGCCACTCCTGGTACTTTAAAAGCCGAATTTCTGGTTTTCAAACCGGAAATTCGGCTCTTCTAGCGCAGAGAGCGCAGTTAGGCTCTCTGTGCTAGTGCACTGGCCCTCTCTGCCGCCCTTGTGGACCCTCGTAGACTCCTTCAGGCACAAAAAGGTAAGCGCACGGGGCAGGGGGGGGGGCGCGAGCAACTGCTGCTGCCTCAGGCGGCAGAGTGGCCAGGACCGCCCCTGGTCACTTTCCCTTCCATATTATTATTATTATTATTATTATTAATAATTATGAGCCATAGTCACTTTATTGAAGCCCTATACTACTCCTTAAAGGGATTCTGTCTCACAGGAAAATACATTTCAATTTAGAAAATGAATCAGTTACTAGTGCTCCTTCAGCAGAATCCTGTATTTTTTATATTTAATTTTGAAATCTGTTATGGGGCTAGACATAGTCTTAGTTTTACAAAAGCCCTCAGTCATGTGACTTGTGCTCTGATAAATTTCAGTCACTCTTTACTGCTGCCTCACAAGTTGGACTGATATCACCCCCATCCCTTCCCCCCCAGAAGGCAATGAGCAGAACAATGGGAAGGTAACCAGATAACAACTCCCTGACACCTCTGCTGAAAGATTCAGCTGCCTGAACTGTTTCGGAGCTCCTTGTTTCTATGCTCCTGCCCCTGCTCTGGGCTAATATCGCTGCGGGTGGAGCAGTGCTGTCCTGTATTTTAGCAAGTGGGGGGACGGGCATTCTAGCTCCCAGGTGGGAAGCAGGACGTTTGTGAGACTGTGAGGCTTCTGAAGCAAAGGAATTTTTTTGTGAAAAAGCAAGAATTTGTAAACAGACATATGGACTAAGTACCCTACGAGGGGCTGTAAAGAGCAGGACATGTGCAGCCAGTCTATGAGAACAAACTCTGTTACTGTTACATTTGTTGCACATTGTTACAAGTTTCTCATCTCTAGAGAACTCAGTTGTGAATAAAACAGATGGATATCTATTTAAAGTACCTCAACAAGTTATTATTTGAGTGAATGCCTACTTATGGTGTGTTGAATGATGACACTTTCCTAAAGACACCTGTATAAGTAGTACCTATTCATAGCAGCAGTCATGGAGGGGTTAATAAAGCAACTGGTTCAGGCTAAAATGATCCAACAGCAAATGAATTCCAATTACCAGGAACTCTGAGAGGTCAGCAGCAAATACACGAGGAAGCCATGGATATGTAACAGCAAAACTAGCAAGAAACCAATGTATTACTAATGGTTCAAATCAAGGCACAGTCAGTAAATCTGACTTGGAACAGCAACATTGAGTTAATTGTCATTTGCAGCATGAAATCTAGGCCATGGCTGGAAAGCTACTCAGAATGATACCTGAAGACTGGTCATATATAATGGTGTTTGCATGAGTTGCAGAGAGAGGAAGGTTACCAATAGAGCAGGGGGCTGAGGTGATTGCACTCTATCTTACTGGTCAAGCCCAAAAGGCATGATCTAAGTGAAAAGGATGCCAAGGACTGTGTTAAACTGAAGACAGAGAGCCTATCATGGCTGCGAGTTGATCTGACTATTCAAACCCAATGTGGCCATTCTTGGTCCTTTTCTACTGACATCCCAGCAAGATCTACCACCTGGTAAAGAAATGACTGCAACCCAAGTCAATGCCTGGCCAGATCTTCCAGAGAGAGTGAGGCATTGGACAAACACATCTCTTCCTACCAAGATCCAGTGCTGGGTTGGACAAGGAGACCACAAAGATAAAGAATAGTTGATAAGCTTTGGTAGAAAGGCACAAAGCTACAAAGGGATTTTCCCTTATTTTGGAACTTACGGAGCCAAAAACCCAGCATTAGAAGGAATGGGTAACCAAGGCTGGGTCAATTGATTACAGCCCTGAGCCAGCTGAAATGAGTTCTGTGCCAGACTCTGGGTATCCATTGAAGAGCGCTCTCTTGTTCTTTTTAAGATTTGGTGCATATAAATACAACAGAGCACTGCACACTATTGAGAGATGTCTGTCCTTTGGATTTTGGCATGAACCCTATATTTCTTACTTTTGTATCAATTGAAGACCATTAAACATCTGTGAACATTCATATTTCATCCTCAGACTGAGACTGTTTGTCCTGGTACCCCAGGATCCTACCGGGCTTTCACCATTTGAACGGGTCTATGGGAGATACCCACAAGGCCTTCTTGACATTGCAAAGAACTAAGGAGGAGGATAAAACTCCCTACTGAAGTGTCATTGAACATATTACCCTAATGCAGGATAGAATCACTGCTGGAATGCCTGTTGCTAAAGAACATTTACATCACGCACATTCCTTGCTAAGTTGTAGTGACCATATAAATTACTTGAGGCAAATTGAGATTCTGAACTCATATTTTTTGTCTGTCTACACAAATGAAGAATCAGTTAATTAAGGTTTCCTTCATAAAAGTCCCAATTCTGGTAATACAACTGTCATGATACAGGCCTGATAGAGTTAATAAAACAAGCCAAGGTCTCATGAACAAACATTTCTTCACCTAAATCAGACACATAACAGGCCTCTCTTCACTATGGTCAGAGGGGTCAGAGCTGTAATGCCCTCCTGTAAGTCCTGGCTGATAAGAGCCATTCCATGGGGAGGGGGAAAGCCCCAAGGAGGGAGAACTTAAAGTTCACAGCAAGTAAAAAGGGTTTTTGAAGATAACAAGTTGTCTAATTCTGGGCAGTGTCATTCTGTGGCTACTAAAGCAAATAAAGTTCTTGTATAAAAAAGGGCATTAACTCAAGGGATGAAACATAATTGTGTCTCTTTATAGGTCCCTGGTGAGGCCTCATCTGGAGTATGGGGGCAGTTTTGGACTCCAGTCCTTAAGAGGGATATAAATGAGCTGGAGAGAGTGCAGAGACTAAGTGCAACTAAACTGGTTAGAGGGAGGGAAGAGTTAAATTATGAGGGGAGACTGACAAGGTTGGGGTTGTTTTCTCTGGAAAAAAGGCGCTTGCGAGGGGACATGATTACACTTTACAAGTACATTATAGACAAATAGCAGGGGACCTTTTTACCCATAAAGAGAAACAGGTACCAGAGGCCTCCCCTTCAGACTAGAGGAAAAGAAGTTTCATTTAAAGGAACAGAGTAGGGGGTTCATCACAGTGAGGACAGTGAGGTTGGGGAATGCACTGCCGGGTGATGATTCAGTTAATGACTATAAGAGGGACTTGGATGATTTCTTGGACAGACATAATACAAAGGCTATTGTGATAATAAACTCTATAGTTAGTATAGATTTACGAATATTTATGAGTTATGCTTTTGGTGGCGGAGAACATTTTCACAAACCAGTTTTCCCAAGTTGCAAATTTAATTTACTGTTCACAACCTTACACAGTGCCACACATTCAGCAAACACACATCTCATTGTGAATATTTACTTGTAAACAACAGTGAATCCCAAAAACAATGACCTCAGATCTTAAGGCAGAGGGATTGTGACACCACAAATACATTAAATACAGTGGGAGGCAGTGGGAATTTAGTCCCAAATACATTCAAAACAGTGAGAGAAAATGACTCCTAAAATCCTTACCCTTCCAAAATGCAGGCTACCTGAAGCCAGGAGAAGGTTTCAACATTGTAGAGATCAAAATGAAGTCAGAGATCTTTTGCATTAATAAAAATGATCCCATGTTGCCCTACTGGTAGATATGAGAATTGACACCAAGCAGGAGAAATGAAAAAAATCCCAAGTCAAGCTGGGACATTCAGTAGGAGAAACATTAGCTTATCTGAAAGCAGTTCCATTGTGAAGTGCTGACTCTTTATGAAAGCACAGGATCATGCACAATGCACTGAGATGTCTGTCTATACACCAATAATACAGCTAAAAATAATACTTTATTGGTTAAAGAAAAAAATTGCAAATGGTAGAATGCATTATTTGCGATGTTTACAGTGCAATAAGTAATAAAAACTACACCATACACATCGTGACAGAATCCCATTAAATAAAGGCACCCATACTGGATCCAGACTGACATCTTCCCCAGCGTCTCCCCTGCAGATCTTTCCTCCTTAGTTGCACCTTCTCCCAATTGTACCCAAGGCACGTATCTCTCTCCTGCCTACCCCTAGTTCTGGCTCTGGTTGGCAGGAGACAATGTCACTAATTAGACCAGGAGGGAGCATGGCTTAGAAGGTAGAGATTGTAAGTTAAAGGCAAGAAGATCTAGTGTCCGTCAGATGAAAGTCAATGGACTGGCTGTGGTGGATGTGGTGGAGTCAGAGTTTTGCTCCAATGAGCCCTGGTAATGTAGGATTGTTACAAATATAGTGATAGTGAAATCATGAAATTTGAAGTCATACGTTGGGAGAGGCCACTTAAATGCACAAATAATATAAATGACTGAACTGTAAGTCTTCACACACTTGGGGAGTCACTTATATTATTTCAATTGTCAGTATGTGACTCACTGTTAGGAGTAATGAGCTTCCTAATAAAAGTTGCAGCATGGCCCCAACACAATGACAGTGTGGGACGACGTTGCAAATGGAGAGAAATTAAAAGTACCCCGAAGTCCCGGGTTGAATGCCCAAATATAGGTTTACAAAAAAGCTTTTAACAAAATAAGTAATAAAAATATGAATAACAATAAAATGAAATGCTAAACCCAAGTATTCATTGCCAGGGTCAGAGACCAGGAGGCAGTAATCAATGATCTGGAGGGTATAAATGCATATGTGCCATTTCTATCTGTTACTGTCAAGAACATCCAACAGGCTTTGTACTTTCCAGTTAATTATAGTACATATGGTTCCTCACATATGATAAGACTTCTTGTTACCATTTCATATTTATCCACATACTGTGCCCTAAACTTACCTGGGTGTTTGAGGGACATTTGTTTGGATTCAGGGTCTTCCATAGATACATGCTTCCAGGTCACGATCACGTTAAAGTCTGGCTTCTTTAACCAATCTCCAGGTATTGTATATGTGCTCACCACATTGTATGTGGAATCTGGATTGTCTTCATTGCTCTCTCCCAGTTTTATCTTTTGGTATATGTTTTCTGTACAGCTCCAAATGATGGAAATCTCCTTGGGATAAAAGTTCTGCACAAACAGGGAGCAGAGAACCTCATTGGAGTCACTAATGGAGAGTTTTATGGGCTGTGAGACCTGGGGTTTTGCTGGAAGAGAAATACATGAGATAATCAGGGGATGGGAACCTCTATTGGAAGGTCCAATGAATGAAATGTTTCTTGGGATAAAAGCTCATCACAAACAGGGAGCAAAGAACCACCCGGGGGCCACTAAGCCCATTGGTACAGTAAAGATTCTCACCTACTATTCATGATGTAGCAGCCCTATGTTCCTCTTAGTAACCACACATTACTGGTGAGTACTCACCCCACACATGTATCAGCCCTGTGCGACTCTCTATCGCCTCCTCCAGGCCAGGATGTTCCACTCTGCAAATAAATTCTGCTCCTTCATCCTCACTCAGTGATGGAATAAAAGACAAATTTGCTGTACAGGTGAGAGTCTTATCCTTCTCTTTTTGGGGTATAATATTTGGGATCTTGTACCTCCCACTTCTAGTTACCAGAACTAAATCCTCTTTCCCTGCCTCCTTCCTATACCAACTCACAGTCAGAGCATCAGGGAAATAATGAGAGATCTGGAACTGTATCATGGCCTTCTTGTTAGGATAGAAAATGGGTTTAGTTATTTCTCCAATCACTGGCCTCAACACAGCATCTGAAATAAATGTAGATCATTATAGTGCAAATTAAATATGCCTTTCTAAATCCATCATTAGGGCAATAGCTCATGGGGAACTTTGCTGCAAGTTGCAAATTGTGCCCTCAAAGCAGTCCGTAAATACCTGTATATGTATGAGGGAAGAGGTTCCACATGAGCAGCACATCTGGATACTGGTCTCAGTTGGACATCTGATCAGTATCTGCCCTTACCGGCCTCTAAAGGGGATGTTCACCTTCCAAAAGCTTTTTGTGGTTCCAGATTGTTCCCCAGAAATAATGACTTTTTTCAATTACTTTCCACATTTTATATTTGATCATTTACTATAATTAAAGTTTAAAGCTGAATGTTGGTGTGAGTGTGAGTGGGGCAGCTCAGTGATCCCAGGGCAGATTCTGTTCCAATTGGCTGATCATTAGTTGGTCCATTTCTCAGTAGGATCTATGGGGAATATAAGTGCAACTATTGTATCAAGTCTGACAGCTACCTTTAATGTCACTCAGGGATTCTGCTCAGCAGGGACAAACACATGGATCAACTCATGGATCAGTTACTGGGTCGCTGACCCCCCTCCCACAGCTGCTTCACAAACACATAAGAAGGGGAAACATGAAACTTTACTCTTTAATTTTAGAGAAATGGTGACAAATAGAAAGTAATTGGGAGAAGTCTTTATTTCTGGGGAACTATATGAAACCAACTGAACTGAAACAAGTGTTTAAAGGTGAACTACCCTTTTAAAGCTCAGTGGCTGAGCATCAATGCAAACCTATAACATTATTCTTTTATTTCTTATATTGTGCTCTTTTCCTAGGAACTTGATATGTAGAAATGATTATTACAGTCAAATAAGATATGTGATTGGGCACTGATTGTACAAACAACTCTATAAAGGACAAATCAATATATTTCTATGGATTTGTTCCCAGCTATAGTTAGATGATCCCACTGGTGTCTAATAAAGGGGCAGCCAAGTTTGGGAGGTTTACTTTGAAAGCAGCAAGAAATTTGCATGTAAAACTTAGTCCCTTTGTAAAATGTATAATGAAACAATAGAATTCTTAATGAATCAGATGAAAATTGATCGTAGGACAGGCCAGATATGGGATGAGTGTGACGTAGTTGTTCAGCTTAAATATATTGCAATATATGGACAAACAATCCCTGTTTTGTTTAAAGGGTAAGGCATTTTTCAGTAGCAGTAGCACAAAATGTCTCTGTCTTAAATATATTGATAATGGATTGAGTGCAGATGACTCTTGTATTTGACTATATGGATTTGTTCCCTCTATAAATAAGCACTAATGTTCCACTTGTTTTTACACCACCCCCACTCACAGCTAGAGACAAATTCCACAATAGTTTCACTTACATTTCATGAATTCTGTTCCATTCCATTCCTTACAAACTGACTGTTTCAGTTGCAAGTGTGCTACGGTGGCCCGGAGAGAAAATGACTCCTTGGGGTTGATCTGGTCCCTCAGGTGCTCACAGGTGCTGGTGACATGGAAGGTGCCATTCTGGTTCCTACTCATGAGAAAAGAAGACTGTAGAGGTTTATAGTCTGGACTCATTGCTGGTTGGGTAACATCCCAAGTGATATTGATAGGTTCAGGGAAGACATTGTCCACTTCCAAGCTGAATTCCCCTTTTTCTGAGCAGATAATGTCTCTCACCTTGGGTTTATCTGCAGGAACAGAAGGAGATGACTACACAGCTCCACCCATATCGGAGTTTGGGTCAACATTGTACTAATGTCTATAGCCAGAGAAATGTAAGAAAAGGTCCAATGTTGCTACTTAAAATACAAAAAAGGGGAGTATCTAGCCCTCAGACTCAAAGACTTTTTATACTATGACTGGAGGTAAACAATTTAGGAACCACCATATGGGGTTTACCTTGACATGGTGACATCATCTTTATGATCATAAATTTGTAAATAAAAAAAACCCCATGCACTTATATATATACTGAATTACTTATGAGACGGGGACATGGGAATGTGCATTGATTAATTGGCAAAATCAGTAGCACTTCCATTGTATTTAAACTCATTTTAACTTAGCCTTGGAGTGCACCCACAAACCCCCCTTTTTGTATTTTGCAATGTTGCTACTTGTCTAATTACATAAAAGAGCCAATCAGCAAGTTGCATTTACCGGTCAATGGTTTAAAGGCAAATATATGATTGGTTGTTATGGGTTACTGCACCTGGGCAAACTCTTTGCCTTTCATGTACATGAGAGTGATTTACAGGTAAACTGGTCCATATCAAACTAATCATATAGACTGGTGTCCCCTCAGCATTCATATTGTTGGCTGACTAGTTGGCACTGATAATGTTTCATGCACTGGAAATATGAGTATTTCATTAGTCCTACTGCTCAAATGAGAAGCTAGACAGTAGCATTGCTTATAGAACCACTGGGAGGGGTTACATATTACACTGGGATTTTGATCAAACGTAAAAAAAAGAACAACAAAACCTTCTTGTGTTAAGGTGGCATGAAGTACATGGGAGAAAACCCATTTCACCATCATTACACCTGAAAACATGTCTCATTGTCATTTCTGTCCAAACTTTAAAAGCTATAAGGAGAACAAAAATGGGATGGGATGTTACCAAGATTCTTGGATCCCGTTTCTTTAAAGGGGAAATAAAGAGAGATTTGGAAATATTTATGCAACGTGAGGTTCTACCAGTAGATGGCAGCAACTTTTAGGGTGTGATGTGTCTGTAGAGACAAATCAATAGATATATGGGGAGTTCCTTCTTCCTAACCCATATAAAGAGGTTGAACTAGAAACATATGCTTTTTTGTTAAGCAAGACCTGGTGACAGCACAGGACCCATAGTAGTAGGTTCTTTCTGTGCATAGGCTGAGTGGGACAAGGCTGGTTAGGTTTGGGCTCTGTAGGATCGGGTTAGACCTATAATAGGTCACCTCAGAGGTGGGAGGCTGCTAAGTTAAATAAAAATAGGAGCTACTGGCCCAACAAGTTGGTTAGTGGGAGGATAGAACTGCAAGGCAATGGTGCACCAGTTAGGGTCATTAGCGATTAGTTTAGTGGGAACCTACAGTAGTTGGGCACAACAGAAGGACTGAAGAGAAGCAGCACCTCTTTGAGGCATGTGAGTACCTGTGGGTCATGGGAGAGAGAACTAAGGAGAAACACTAGTGAGGGAGGTCAATGCTGGAAGGCTCTTCTATTTACTAAACACTGTGAAGGTTTAACAATCAATGTTCTGTGTCGAGTTCAGTGCGTCTGTGGGAGCAACATGTAAAGTCCAACTGCTGCCACTTTGTAGTGAGTAGAGCAAAGATTGTAACAGGACTAAATGAGATTGAAAAGCTACTTAATTAAGTTCTTACGTTTCTGCTGCTCCATGTGATACAATGTGGCAAAGAGTAAGAGGACATAAACAACAGCTGAAATGACCATCACCATCTTCACCATCATGTTCACTCTCAGATCTGCAGAGACACAAGGACAGAAAGCTCAGTAATGGTGCAGCCTGTGTGTGTGGCTTCATTTCTTCTATAGTCCCAACATTATCTACTTCCACCCTAATCCTATTAATACTTGATACAAATGTAAAATAAACGTACTGTCTGACGGACCCTTAGAAAGTCATGTTATTCCCCAAAAAAGAAAAAGATTGGCTTGTGTGAATCAGTACAATGAATGTCCTGGAGAGGTGGAGAAGGTGATTCACAAAAAATGGGATCAACTGTGAGTAGATTTCCATGTGGTGTGAACGTTACGCAATCCCTCATTGATCTCATATAAAAAGCCTTTGGTCTGGGGGTTCTCTTGGTTCCAATCTCTCCTTCTCTGACTCCTCCCTCTCCTTCTGTGATTATATTAACTCCTCCCTCTTCTCTCACCATATTAACTCCTCCCTCTTCTTCTCTCACCATATTAACTCCTCCCTCTTCTTCTCTCACCATATTAACACCTTCCTCTCCTTCTTTGACTATATTAACTTCTTCCTCCTCTTTTCTCACCATATTAACTCCTCCATCTTCTTCCCTGATCATAATAACTCCTCCCTCTCCTTCTCTGATCACATTAACTCCTCCTGCTTCCCTGATCATATTAACTTCTCCCTCTTCTTCCCTGATCATATTAACTCCTTACTCTCCTTCTCTTATCACATTAACTCCTCCCTCTTCTTCCCTGATCATATTAACTCCTCCCTCTTCTTCTCTGATCACTTTAACTCTTCCCTCTTCTTCTCTCACCATATTAACACCTCCCTCTCCTTCTTTGACTATATTAACTTCTTCCTCTTCTTTTCTCACCATATTAACTCCTCCATCTTCTTCCCTGATCACATTAACTCCTCCATCTTCTTCCCTGGTCATAATAACTCCTCCCTCTCCTTCTCTGATCACATTAACTCCTCCCGCTCCTTCCCTGATCATATTAACTTCTCCCTCTTCTTCTCTGATCACATTAACTCCTCCCTCTCTTTTTCTCACCATATTAACTCCTCCTCTTTCTCTCATCATATTAACGCCTCTCTCTCCTTCTTTGACCATATTAACTCCTTCTTCTTCTCTCACCACATTAAACTCCTCCTTCTTCTTCCCTGATCATATTAACTCCTCCCTCTCTTTTTCTCACCATATTAACTCCTCCTTCTCTTTCTCTCATCATATTAACTCCTCCCTCTGCTGCTATGATCATATTAACTCATTTAACTACATTTAAAAAACAGGTTTATCTTTACATTAAGGACTAGACAGCCTTTGGGACTTGAGATTCTGGTGTTTTCTGATACTATAGATAATATAGCATCTGATGACTGTTGTTATTAATGCTGTATTGATAAAACTTGTTTTTTGTTTTCCAGTTTTCCCAGTGTTCTTATTACATGTCCCTCCTTTGTTGTGCCATTGGCTTATTGATTACTAGCCCTAACCACGCTCACTGATACAGTCTGGGTATATATTGTAATCAACCTATGAGTAAGAGCTTTGTCAGGAAACACGTAGGGCTATTGTGTATTTTACAGATGTTTGAGTAAAGGATTACAGTTATATTGTGTATTTGTGTAATTCTGTGAGTGGCAGAAACTGTTATTGGTCTCCTCCTGAAGCGTCAGCTCTGGGGCATGTGCATTAAGACTGGTGAGTGTTGCTCAATGAGTACACAGTATAAGACTTGTTATATTGAGTCTGCAGTATCTGTTGATGTTTCTCCCTCACCCAGTAGAATATTGAATAACACACTTCTCACCTGGGAACTCCACCAGCAGCCTGAGGATACTCGGTTCCTTTAGGGTTCCATGTTCCACCACACAGAGCAGCTCCATCCCTGTGTCCTTCACCATCGGAGTAAATTGAAAGCTTGACTCCACCTCAGAGCCACTAATTCTGTGAGTCTTAGACTTCTGCACAAATGTTCCGTTCATGAACCAACTGACAACAATGGATTCTGGGTAATACCCCCAGGCTCGGCAGGTCAGTGTCTGCTCCATGTCCTGGTGGAAGGGTTTGTTGGAGATGGACACAGACGGAGCAGCTGGTACAGGAGACAGAATAGTATTTACGCAATTAATCATTTAGAAATACAGTTATAGGAGCTCTTTGCTGCAAAGATTAAAGGCAATGCACCCTAAAATCACCCAATGCCACAATCTAGTGAGTACAGTGTAGCACCAGCCCTTCAGCAATACAGCGAGACTTTCAGTTAAATAAGTGGTGTTAATGCTCTGACTCTCTCAGGGACCCACAGACCACATACAGGTATGGGATCAGTTATCCAGAAATCTCCAAATTACAAAAAGACCAACTCCGTTTTATCCAAATAATCAACATTTTAAGAACGAATTTCCTTTTTCTGTGTAATAATAAAACAGTCGCTTGTACGTGATCCCAACTAAGATATAATGAATCCTTATTGGAAGCAAAACCAGACTATTGGGTTTATTTCATGTTTACATGATTTTCTAGTAGACTTAAGGTATGAAGATTCAAATTACGGAAAGATCCGTTATCCAGAAAATGTCAGGTGCGAAGCATTCTGTATAACAGGTCCCATACCTGTACTTTTATTACATTCCAGTACAGGATGAGCTTTGTGTTCCATTCTCTTTTGTTCAGCCGGAGATGTGAGGTTATTCTCTTTATTCCTCAAGCAAATAACTGGATTATGATTTCCTGGATCACTCTTGCAATATATATATATATATAACAATACTGGTGGTGTCCACACTCAGCGTAGTGAATGCAGAATAATGAAGGATCAGCACACTCATTTGTATCTCGTGAATGAAGTGTTTATTTGTAGCACATCATTGTATCCGACGTTTCAGTCCCACCTGGGGAACTTTATCAAGGATATCTAAATAAAACACTTTGTTCACAAGATACAAATGAGTGTGCTGATCCTTCATTATTCTATACATATATACAGTATATCTACTCAAAGTTCCATCGGTACTCACCAGTCCAAAAGGCTTAGCCGAGTGCTAACCATAAGTATTAATAGTAGTCATCCACAAAAACCATCACAAAATATTCATTCTCTTATAAAGGCACATTTTCTTGTGAGTAAGCGACTGGCGAAAGACTTTGGGTAAATGTTTGTTATTCTCTTAATATGAACTACTGGGACAGTATAGAGATATTATTTATGCAATTATATAGAATGGCAAAATATTTTATTTTAGAGACACAGAATATTTACTAAAAAAAGAGATATCTAACTGCATTTACATTTTGTGTTTATGGTATTATGGTATTTTCCTTTTCACTTACAAATGTGTGTCAACAGAGCTTCCAACCCAGATTCTAAGTGATCCAAGGACACAGGGTCCAATCACATCATCAAGCGACCCATGGACCCAAGACTTCACACTGCTGACTCATGACTGTGTGGCAAGTCATGGGTCCAATCACATCATTAAGTTCACTGATGATACAACCGTAGTGGGTCTCATCAGCAAGAACAACGAGTGAGCATATAGACATGAGGTGAAATGGCTAACGGACAAAGTTAACAATCTGTCTATGAATATGAACAAAACAAAGGAAATAGTTGTCGACTTCAGGAGAACACGTAGGGATCAATCTCCACTGTACATTGACGGATCTCCGGTGGAAATCATCAAGTGCACCAAATTCCTTGGGTTACATCTGACAGAGAACCTCTCCTGGTCCCTAAACACCAGCTCTATAGTGAAGAAGGCCCAGCAGCGTCTCTACTTTCTGTGAAAGCTGAAAAAAGCCCACCTTCCACCATCTATCCTATTCCTCACTATCTTTTACAGAGGGTCTATTGAAAGCATTTTATGCAGCTGTATCACTACCTGGTATGGAAACTGCTCTGTATCAGATATCAAGATCCTGCAATGGGTGGTGAGGACAGCAGAAAAGATCATTGGGGTCTCGCTACCTGCCATTATGGATATTTACAACACCCATCCTGTAAAAGATACCGCAGTATTCCAGCTCTGACTTCCAGAATGCAAAACAGTCTATTTCCACAAGCTGTCAGGTATCTCAATTCCAAAGGACTAAACTAAATACATTTATAAGGAACTGGAATAGTCATCTTGCCCAGCGTGACCGTGTACTAAAGTTGCTCTTTTTCAAAATACTTACAATTGATATACCCGGTATAGTCTTATGTGTAGTCTAATGTGTAGCACCAGGGGTTCTGGAGGAGCGTTATTTCATTTCTATTATGTACTGTATTACTGTATATGGCTGAAATGACAATAAAATCCACTTGACTTGACTTGATGTTAGCTATAAATGGGATTCCCTACCAAGAGAGAGGGAATGAATGATTCATTGGTGGAGAGGAAAGGAGATCTCACCATCAGCATAGGAAGGGGTTCTTTACTGTAAGGACAGTCAGGTTATGGGATTCCGTACCAAGAGAGGGGAATGAGTGATTCATTGGTGGGGAGGAAAGGAGATCTCACCATCAGCATAGGAAGGGGTTCTTTACTGTAAGGACAGTCAGGTTATGGGATTCCCTAACAAAAGAGGGGGAATGAGTGATCCAAGGATGGGGGGGTCTCATCATCGGTATAAGTTACTTTACTATAATATTAATAGATGCTATTAATGGTACTTTTTGTATAACTAGGCCATCATTACCTCCATATACCAACTTGAATCCTTCTTGGAGAGGGACAGAGAGAGACTCATGTTGGACCCGCCAGTAGAAGGTCTGGGTCCGGTTCTCCTTGGTGGGTACAATGGTGAGTGTGCTGTTGACTCGGTATGTACCATCTGCATTGCTTTGGGGAGTGAGCAAAGTTCCACCAGGGAGTATCTCCCCCTCTCGGAGCCACTTAACATCAATGTCCACGGGGTAGAAGCCGGTGATGAAGACACTCAGGACGCTCAACTTATCCTCAATTACAACATTGTCAGTTATATTGATACTGGGGGGCGCTGTAGGGAAAGACAAAGGAAAGATTTCTATCAATGTAACAAATGAATATGTATCAGCTGATGTGATTGGAGCAGCAGGAAGTTTTATTATATTAGAAGTTGTTTGTTACAATATATTTAGTTCCTACATCACTTACAGCAAATTTATATAATAAATATATAATTCTCTATAAAATGTGACCCAAGATTTCATAGTAAAACTAAATTCTCACCTTGAATATCGAGTCGGACTTCCTTCTCTTTCCTTTCAGAGCCGTAACCCACAGAACATTTGTACAGCCCCCCGTCTGATATCTGCACATTAGTGAGAGACAGGGAGGCGACCCCATCCTTTGTCCTGTCTTTGTTTAGGGACAACCTGGGGTTTGGGGTCCCCTCTGTACCCGGGTACCTGAGAATCTCTTTATCCTGAAAGTACCACAATATTGTGAGAAGTTTGGGGTCCACTGATCGTCTGTTCACACGGAAAGTGCAGGGGATGGAGGTGTCTGTTCCCACTGTGGCTCTATGGTAGGGAGCAACTGTCAGTTCCAGAGCAGATTCTGTAATAAAGAGAACAGAACCATCAGGGGAGATGGATCTACTGGATTCAGCACAGGCTGTGATTGGTGCAGACACAGGATTGGGTAGAATAAAGGACAAATGAGTCAATGTATCATGGGGGGTTGTTCACCTTCCAACAGTTGGTTTCAGACAATTCACCGGAAATAAAGACTTTCCCCAATTACTTTCTATTTTCTATTTGTAACGGTTTTACAAACATTGATGTTTTCTCAAATTATGTCGAAACCTGTGAATTCAAAGCGAGTGTCGCATGTGACTAAGTATTGCATGTGAATTAAGTGTTAAGCAGCATTAAAAACCTTATGGTGTTGGTGTTTGCTGTGCATGCTGGGAGTGCTGGGTGCAAGAAGGGAGTAAGTGCAAATCTAGTGTATCAGCCTGTACAACTGATTCAGGGAGACAATTCCACATCTTCACAGCTCTCACTGTAACACCCCTTTCCCTCCTCTAATCTCATTGGCTCCCTCCTGTCTGCTGGGAGGAGCTACTGGTGAATAAAGCATCCGACCCTTCCTTGTACCTATCTAATGTATCAGCCAGTACCCCTGATTCACTTCCCAGCTCTCCCTGTAACACCCCTTTCCCTCCTCTAATCTCATTGGCTCCCTCCTGTCTGCTGGGAGGAGCTACTGGTGAATAAAGCATCCGACCCTTCCTTATACCTATCTAATGTATCACCCTGTACCAGGGCCGCCATTAGAAATCACGGGGCCCCGTACAACAAAATTTTTGGGGCCCCCTGGGCCCCGCCCACACTGACGACCAAGCTCCACCCCATTTTCCCGCCCACTCCACATCGCAGTTAAAAGACCACACAGACATCAGCGCTAAAAAAGTAACCCCCCCCACACAAGTTGTAAAAAGCTATTGATGGTCAGGGCCCCCTTATAAAAAATTGGGGCCCCAAAAAAAAAAAAATTAAAATTTTTTTTTTTTTTAAAAAAAAAAAACATTGGTGGCAGGGGCCCCCTTATAAGTTAAAAAAAACTTGGGGCCCCAACAAAAAAAATGTAAAAAAAACTAAAAAATAAACAAACATTGGTGGCAGGGGCCCCCTTATAAATTAAAAACAAATTGGGGCCCCAAAAAAAAATTTAAAAAAAAAAAAATTTTTTTTAAAAAAAAAAAAAACATTGGCAGCAGGGGCCCCCTTATAAGTTAAAAACAAATTGGGGCCCCAAAAAAAAATTTGAAAAAAAAAAAAAATTTTTTTGAAAAAAAAACATTGGCGGCAGGGGCCCCCTTATAAGTTAAAAACAAATTGGGGCCCCAAAAAAACATGTTTTAAAAAAAAAGATTGGTTGCAGGGGCCTATAGAATATTAAAATAATACATTGGTGGCCAGGAGATTAAAAAAAAAAAAAAAAATACACAAACTGGTGTTCAGTAGAATTGAACTCACGGCTTCAGTACTTCAACTTCACCTCCTTTCGTGACTTTGGGTCTTTTCACTGCTTCAGGACTTCGGCTTCGGCTGTTTTCGTGACTTCGGGTCTTTTCGGCGCTTCGTGACTTCGGCTTTTTCCGTGACTTCGGGTCTTTTCGGCGCATCGGCTTCGGCTTTTCGGCACTTCCGCATTCGGCAGCACAGAGGCAAGACGTACGGCTCGGGCGCTCGTAAGGGGGGCCCGGATCTTCAAAAAATGCAGCGCTGCCGGGCCCCCCTTCATGCCCGGGCCCGGTACGCTTGTCCCCCCCTGATGGCGGCCCTGCCCTGTACCCTTAAACCAAAACTGTATGGCATATTCTAGATGGGGCCTTACCAGTGCTCTATACAGTGGGACCCCCTCCTCCCATGACTCTCTGCCACATTTAATACAACTCAAAACCTTATTTGCCCTTGATGCTGCTGACTGGCATTACTTGCTACAGACAAGTTTATTATCTACAAGGACTCCAAGCTCCGTCTCCATTATGAATTTGCCTAGTGCAGTCCCATTAAGGGTATAAGTGGATATTGTTACATCCCAGGTGCAGGACTTTATATTTATCAACATTGAATCTCATTTGCCACTTAGCTGCCCAGATTGCCAGTTAGTCAAGATCCTGTTGCAAGTGCCACATCCTGGATGGAATTAATTGGGCTGATAGTTTTGTCTCATCTGCAAACACTGATACATTACTTACAATATCCTCCCCTAAGTCATTAATAAACAAGTTAAATAAAAGTGGCCCCAATACTGAGCCCTGGGGGACCCCACTAAGAACCTTACTCCAAGTAGAGAATGTCCCATTAACAACCACCCTCTGTACCTGATCCTGTAGCCAGTTTCCTATCCATGTGCAAACGACTTCATTAAGCCCAACAGACCTTAGTTTAGAAAGCAGTCGTTTGTTGGATACAGTATCAAATGCTTTGGCAAAATCCAAATAGATCTACTGCCCTCCCCCATTGTCCAGCATCTTACTTACCACATCATAAAATGCAATCAAATTCATCTGACATGACCTATCCTTCATAAAGCCATGCTGATTGCTGCTCATAATGCCATTCATTAGGACAATCATTTTGAATGTGATCCCTTAACAACCCTTCAAATAATTTGCCCACCACAGATGTCAGACTTACTGGCCTATAATTGCCAGCCTGAGATCGTAATCCCCTTAAATATAACATCAGCTTTTCTCTAATCCATAGGTACCATACCAGATGACAGTGAATCTGAGAAAATCAGAAATAGGGGCTGGTCTAAGACTGAACTAAGCTCTCTTAGAACCCGGGGGTGTATGCCATCAGGCCCTGGAGCCTTGTTTACATTAATTTGTATTAAAGCTTTATGAATCATATCCTGAGTCAGACACTGACTAGATTGAGCTGAACCATTAGTGCAGCTATAAAGTGAGCCTGGGAACTCACACTCCTCTATTGTATACACTGAAGAAAAGAACTGATTTAGCAGATTTGTCTTTTCTGTATCTGTTACAACCATACTGGTACCATTATTTAATGGAGCAACACTCTCAACCTGCATCTTTTTACTATTAATATATTTAAAAATGTTTTTAGGGTTAGTTTTCACCTCCACCACAATTAACTCCTCATTTCTTTTCTTAGCCTTCCAGATTGCTGATTTACAACATTTATTACAGTGTTTATATTCATTAAATGCAGCTTCTGTCCCTACAGATTTGTAGTTATTAAATGCCTTTCTCTTCTTTCCTATTAACTTCTTTATATGACATGTGCTCCTTCCTATGTACACCCAGCCAAATCTCCTCCCCCTTTTTCCCTTCCTTTGCCCACTATCTCATCTAACCTGTCTTCCACTGAATCTTTTACTGGACCCTCCCCCCCCACCTAGTTTAAATCTCCTCCAACCCTCTAGCCATCTTCTCTCCCAAAACAGCTGCCCCATCATCATTGAGGTGCCCCCATCCCTAGCAAAGAGCCTGTAGCCGACTGAGAAATCAGCCCAGTTCTCCAAAAACCCAAAACCCTCCTCCCTACACCAATCTCTCAGCCCCACATTAATCTCCCTACGCTCCCGCTGTCTCCTTAGCATTGCTCGTTGCTCAGGTAATATCCTTGGAAGTCTCCGCCCTCAGCTTTGCACCTAGTTTTTTAAAATCGTTTTTGATGACTTCACCACCTCCTCTAACTTTGTCATTGGTACCAAGATAGCTGGGTCTTCCCCAGCCCCTCCCAATAATCTGTCCACTCATTCCACCACATGCAGAACCCTAGTACCAGGCAAGCAGCAGACTGTTGGGCATGTAGGGGCCTTGCGACAGATTCCCCTATCCACCTTTCTAATAATTGAATCCCCTATAACTAGAACCTGCCTTTCCTTCCTTGCACTCCCCCCACCACCCGTATTAGAGACACTGCTCCGAGAGTCAGCCTGCTCCATACACGCCAGTTTGGAGTTTTCCTCCCCAGTATCTTCAGCCAAAACGGTGAATTAGCTGTTTTGGACAAACTGTGGACCAGCCCCCCTACTCTTCTGTCCCCTACTTCCCCTCCTGACTGTCACAAACCTTCCTCCCTCATTAGCCTCCACTGCCCCTTCTCCTCCCCCCGCTCCACTAGCCCCTGCCAGTGGTTGCTCTGCAGCCTCCTGTCATTCCCCTCGTTTGCTGCTGATCTCAGTGCTGCAAGTTCACCCCTTAGAGTCTGCAGCTCAGATTTGAGAATATATTTTTATATGAGCACATTTATATGAGAACAGCCTATTCCAATGAGGAACAAATGGTTATGTGTCAGAGTGTAAGAATAATAAAGTCTAATAACAAATGCCCCTATCATTCTGACTCAGCAATAACCAAAGGGAAGGGAGGGGTGATGTTCCCCCATTTATTATTTCTCTTATTAATGACACCCAGTGATGAGAGTCCACTTTGTAAGTTACTGACAGAATTCAGAGTGTCAGCAGATACGAGATGAGACCCCTTTGTACAGAAGTGTTTTCTTCATTTACTGATTCCTCCCTGTGTCTGATTTTAACTGATAAAGAACCACAAGGCTGAGGGACAGTTGTAAGCGGGAAACTATTTTCAGTGCAATATCTGTAGTTAAGAACATTCAGTTCTCTTCCAACATTTTGGGAGGGTTCAAGTTATATAAGGTATGTATGTGTAGTACTCCCATTTTATTCTATAAAAGCTTGTGAAAAGGAAAGTGTCTTTGGCAAAATGCTTGTGGGACACTTTGGTGTAACATGATCATTTTCCCAAACCATTAAAAATTCTTTGTTAAACTCAACAAACCTCATTCCATTTGAAATAGCCTTATCTCGATGTTTTGCTTTCCATATAACCAGGTCATAGCAATAAAATTATCAACATATTTGGGGACTCTCCCGACGTGATAATTTTCCGGACGCTGGATGTCTGAAATTTTCCAGTCGTATTTCTTCAAGTGCCAGTTATCTAGAGGATATAGTGATGGTAGTACAAGCGGTCTATCGCTGAGGTACGAAGTAACTCCCGCTGCGGCAGACTCCATGTGTGGGTATCAATGTTTTTCAACCTGTTCTATTTTGCTCATTGTTTTGTTAAGTGTTTTGTCAATTAGTTCAAATGCCACTCGCAATAGGAATATGCTTTTTCCTTACTATTTTTGTCATGTATGTCGTTCCTTATCATGAAGCATTAGACTAATCTGTCATAGAAACTACACATGCATGTTGGTTGATGAATGAAAAAGAATCCCTGTGTCTTGAGCTGGATGAATGAGGTTGAGACCGGATACAATAACCTGCATTAGCCTAGTGCGTGAATAAGATTTAGAATAACTATAATCTGTATGAAAGTGTCCATGAGGGAATTCATGACTTTCACACAGTCTGTTTGTGTTTTAGGATTTTCCCTATGTTTCCTGTTTAGGAAGTGACTCCACAGGCTAGGGAATGGAAATCTAGGATCTTCCAGAGGGAATTCTTGTAGTGTGTGAAGTGTCCATCACTTTCCTGTCTGTTTGAATCTGCAGATGACAAACGAGAGCCCTAGACAATATCTAAGTGTCCACCATCTGCAACTTCAAATAAGTTTTCTTCACAGTTTTATATCCGGTGTCTATTATCTGATATGAATTATTCCCAATTTTAAAATGCCAACCCTTCTGAATTACAGAGAAAAGTATAACATCATTTTTACCTGCAGGCGACTCGAGGAGTTTATTTGTATGTTTGTCTCCACTGTTTGTTTTTATAAACAAAACAAATGTTAATAACTTGCTGCTCAGCTTTTTTGCATCCTTACATTGTTATATAGGTGTGTTTCTACAGGTCTGTTAGAGCATATTGTGAATATAATACTTGTGTGTATGTTACAAAGAAAAGGAAATATAAATTTGATGTGTGTGTAATGAATACATTTGCTTTATTGTTTTTGGTTCTTTTTAATGTTTATATGTTTTAATAGGTACCACTTGTAATATAATATTTGTTCTCTCTGTCTGTCACCATTATATTAATATTGTCATTTTGTCTTTGACTATCATGTCACTATTCTTATCTTATCCTGACATTGTCTTCTTTGTTATTTAGTTCTCTTGTGTATTTCTGTTTGTAAATGGGTTACTCGTGAATAAGGTTAATACACTCCACTTGTCTTTATAACAGAAATATTAGTGTTGTCTCGTTAAATGTTCTCTGTTATAGTTTTTGTCTCAAACCAACTTTACTTCTATTTTTTATCTTTATGGGTCAGATTGATCATTGTTTTTAAGTGTATTATGTTTTACTTGTGATCTGAAACAAAACCACTTTCCATATCTACCAATCCTCCTAGATATACTAGTTGAGTACCCAAAACATTTTAAGTTTCAAAGCCTTTGTTAAGTGTCACGGAGGAGGGGACAAGACTGAGTTTTCCTGGCCAGAAGGCGATAGTTTTCTTCCCTCACAACTTGAGATTCTACTGTGACAGATAAAGGATAAGTGTAAGAGCAGATATATTACTATACACATTACATGCCATTAGATCTAGCAGGCTTATGCCAACCAATAGAAAGTGATATTTCTTACATATGCTTCAGCTGAGACATTACACCTATTCTCTGCTCTTTGCTCAGCAAACTTAGATCCAGTCCTTAATATTGATACTCAGGAGCAATTAAATGCCATTTAAATATGCCTATTGGCAACCTTAGAGTGACACAGGGTTATACAGTCTCAGAACTTTTGCTTCCACAGACGGTGCAGCCCCAGTAATGAAGATTCTTATTGAGCTAATGGTTCAGGATGCTTTAGAATTATTAAAAGTAGTATATTAACAGTAGTATATTAACAGTAGTATAATAACAGTAGTTCTTCCCCTGAATATTCTGAAGACAAACATCCTGACGACCAAATAAATCACAGTCAGTTGTTTCAAACACCAGGGCCCACTCACACTGAAGTACTTAATGGTGCATTAGACTTTCAACACCCTTTAAAAAGAAATCTAGTTCATAGTCCAAACAATTACAAGAAGGATTTTATCTGCTGGTACTGTCTTAAACCATGGCATATGTCCAGAGTATGCCGTAAGCGTAAACACCAGTTCAATGCTTAATTACTTCAAATGCTTAAGTTTTTTCACTGACTATCTTTTACCTACAGCTAGTATTTTTTTAACTTTGTCATTTCATATGCATCTGTATTTTTTTCTGTATCTCGTGAATCTGGATGTTTTCACCAACATGAAGGTAATATTTCATATATTATTATTGTACTGTATTTTCAGTACAAGAGGGGAGTATTACTGTTGTTTGTATTTTTTCTAATTAAATAACTTTCAGTTCATAAAAATGCAGCTTATGTGCTTGTGCCGCTGCTACAGAAAAAATTCTCCCGTAATCATTGCACTTGTGTATCTTGTATCTCACGTCTGCAAGTGTAAGAAAATGCTGAAGTGACTTAATGGATTTATAGTTAATTTTATCTGATAACCAGTAATTTCAATACCAAATTTGTAGAAATAAATGATGCTACTAAAATGGGTCTATGTCATTCTCATTTGGGCTAAATATATAAAAATGTTATCAAATGTTTTTTCCTACTTATGATTAATTAAATTGTTTTTTGTTATAAGAAGGAAACAGTACAGGTTGTATTTGATAGTTTACACAATTAAATTCTGTTTGCAAATGACACTGATATTAAGTGTAGTTGTGTCTTTGTATCATCCCACTTCCAACAACACAATTACTGGCAGCATTTGGTTGGATTTACTCCCAGCTGTCCTGTCAATTCTTTGTAACAATCCTATCAGCTGTTGTGGACTTTCTTCATTTGAATTAACCACAAGAAAACAAACGTCCTTCACTCATATCATAAATACACAAACACTTCTCATTACTAACAGTTCATACAGTAGTTTCATTAGAGTTCTTTAGCTAGTACACTAGATAAGTCAGTATTACCAGAACACCAGATATTGTCACATTGTCTCTTTGTTTCCAGGTTGGTGATCTGAGCAAAATTCCATCAGTAGCTGTTGAGATTATTCACTATATTCCAATCCATTCCAAATAGAACAACTATCATTGATCACACCACTCATTGAAGGAAACTCTACATACATACAAAGAGCCATTTCATGAGTTTTCCATTCATATCTGTGATGCCTTTACATCTATTGCTTATCCGAATATCAGATCTATGGACTGATTATGAACTCTTAAGAACTGTACAGAGACTGCTGAATTAACTGAATACAAGTGAATATTTCTTCATATGTCTATCCACCGCCATGATGTCTCTCTGATTGGACTTTCCTCTATAATGAACTGATGGACTGATATTGAAATGGGTTCATTTTAAGTTTTAGATTCATACAGTATTGAATGTGATATAGTTAAATTGTGTGAAATTGACAAGAACAACGGGAATGTGATAATGTAACATTTTCTCTGTATGTTTAGTTATAGATTAGTTATGAAAACAACAAAGGTAAAATTGTATCTGTTTAAAAAGGGTTTTAGAAGGAAAGTTACCTGTAATTACTTAATTGTATTATTGCCCCAGGTCCTCAGCTCTATATGTAGCTGCTTGTGTGTAAACGGCACTGACATAAACAAAATGATAAACCCCATAATAATAGAACTGTGTCATGTGCTAATATTAGTATTGAATAGAGTCGAGATCCCAAGACTAGTCCTGCCCATAATGTAAAATCTATAAAAAATATAAATCTATCACCATCATAAACATAGAGGTTGTCCAAATAAATAGAGTAGCTGCACAACATCGTATGACTTTAGATTAGTATGTGTTCTGATAGGAGAACGTTGGTTTTTTTGATTTTCAGGTTGATTTCTTCAAATGTATGCGCAATTTACGTTTAAAGCTTTGGTTTCAAGATAAGGGTAATGTTGTGCAGCAGTCTTCAAAAATGGTCACTCCTAAGAAATTGTACAAAAAGAGTACATTCGATCCACCTATAGATAATAAGGCACTTAATATGTTTCAAAGTCTGGTAACAAATGAATGTCAAAAGCTTTGGGAAAATAAATCTTTGCCCAGTACCCACCGTAACCTTCCTAAATCTGAACAATTGGCACTAACAGCCTTGGGAAAGGACCAAAATGTGGTCATAAAAAGGGCAGACAAGGGAGGTGCAACGGTGGTTATGGACAAAGAAATGTATGTGCAGGAAGCAATTAATCAATTGAATAATGAGGAACACTACCAATTATTAACAGAAGACCCTACCAGTAAATTTAAGACTGAAATTGATAGTCTCCTATATGAGGCAGAACTTGAAGGGGTAGTAACATCAGAAATTAAAATTGCATTGACAGTAGCACACCCAAGAGTTCCCATTTTTTATTTGCTGCCCAAAATTCATAAACATCCATCAAAGCCCCCAGGGAGACCTATTGTCTCAGGGAATGATTCACTATTGCAACCGCTAGCGATCTTTATTGACAGCTACTTGAACTCCATTGTGCAGAAATTACCCACGTGTCTTAGAGACACAACAGATTTTTTAAACAAAATAGCGCATATCAAGTTACGTGAAGATGAGCGGGTATTTCTATGCACAATGGATGTGTCAAGTTTATATACCTGTATTCCACACAATGAAGGGATAGAAGCGGTAAGAAAACATTTACATAGAGAATATGTCCAGGAGTCGTCCTTAGTACAATTGATATGCTCCTTGTTAGAGATTGTTCTCACAAGGAACTATTTTCGGTTTGGCACACAATATTACTTACAAACACAAGGTACCAGTATGGGTGCTAACATGGCACCGAATTATGCCAACATATTTATGTATGATCTAGAGGAGCAAATCATTTTACAGAACACATTGTTTTCTGAGTCCATATTCTGGTATAGCCGATATGTGGACGACATCTTCTTTGTGTGGAAAGGCTCAAGAGATAAATTGTTACAACTTGGAGAGTACATCAATCGGACGCATAATACTATTAAATTTGTACTACATTTTGATGAGACACAGATTGAATTCCTGGATGTTCAGGTTAGGAGGGAGAAAGATAAACTGTCTACCAATCTATACAGAAAGTCTGTTGACAAAAATAGTATGCTAAGATTTGACAGCTTTCACCCTCCTAACACGATGTCAGGCCTTCCCGAAGAGCCAATTGATGCGGTGCAAGCGTATTACCTCAACCACTGAAAACTATCTGGACAGTAAAGAAAAAATGTTAACTGTATTCAGAAAGAAAGGATACCCCAAGTCAGTCTTACGGAAGGCAGAAATTGAGGTAGATAAGCTTACAAGGGAAACACTGTTAGACACAAAGAAAAAAGAGGAAAGGGTCCAAAGGATACCTTTTGTGTCCACTTATGACACACACTCAAAACGAGTAAGAAAAGTGGTCAGAAAATATTGGCCTATTTTGATGAACGACCCTACAACCTCAAGGTCCTTCAGTGAATTTCCCTTGTTTGCTTATAAAAGAGGAAAAAACGTGGGAGACTATGTGGTACATACTGACATGCAACCCCCAGTAGTGGCTAAACAGAGATTTCTGGGTAAACCAGTAATTGGGACGTTCCCCTGTCTTTCATGCCAGAACTGCAATAGTATTATAAAGGGTGACACTGTTGCACACCCCACACGAGGAACTGCAATTAAATTGCGGGGGTACCATACTTGTTTATCCAAAAATGTAATCTATTTCTTAAAATGCCCTTGTGGAATGGGGTATGTAGGGAAGACAAACAGACCAGTGAGACTACGTCTAAATGAACACCGAAGCTCTATTCGAAATGCACACACAAAAACCACCTCAGTTGGGCAACATTGGTCAGACCACAGACATAATGTTTCGCAACTGAGGTGGCAAGTGCTAGAAGAAGTCAGTCCCAGACATATTAATTCTGATAAAAAACTGTTGCAGCGGGAATGTTTTTGGATATGGAAGCTTGGGACCCTAGCCCCTAAGGGGCTGAACGAGAGTTGGGGGCTCAATTGTTTTCTTTAAGCCTATACCAAGGTGTTAATGAAGCTAATTTGTCAGTGCCATTATTAATTTGTATATATTTTCTTACAGCCTTAAAATAAGGAACATCTTCAATAAGAAGTGAGATGTATGCATCTTCCAGCTAAATGTACTATAGTCAGTGAGTAACAAGCATCAGTACGTATATGTAATTATGTTGATGTAAAGTGTAAATAGTGTGTCTTTTGTAAGCTTGAAGTATATCACTCAGGTTGAGTAATAATGGGCTAATGCTACCAATTGTTAAATAGAGAATAATAATTCACGTTCACACGATAAAGGAGTGTTTTAGTAATTTTGCTTGGAAACACGTTGGCATCACCTGAGCTTCCACCAAAGCAAACTTGCTTTCCCAGTTTATTATACACTGCATTGGGTTCAGAGTTGGAAGGTGCACTTTGGATTCTTTCCAACCAATGGAGCGTTTGCCTCACTGTACTTCTTGGACCCTGATATTGCCGACACTATAATTAAAGGGGCCAGTGCAGCCAATCACATTGAACTTAGTTAATACTGTATACCAGCCCACAGTACAAAACCCCTCCAACAGGCTGACCTTATTTCAAGGGATAATGAACCTTACTATAAAATTAACCTTTTTCTATGCCACCCTCCCATGCCCAACCAAGGGGGTTATTTAACCCTGTTGGGTCATGAGTGCCTGAAACTAGTTTTCCAAATATTTATATGTAGCTCACCCGTGGGTGGACTTCAGAAGTAGTGTAGGAAGTGTGACTGGCTGGTAGCATTTCATGGATACTCTTGTGCTGTTGGCAACTCCCTGCAACTCCCAGCTGTGTGCATGTGCCCATTTAAACATATTCCCCTCGTGATGCACAGACAACCAGGGTGAAAGTGACAGCAGTCCAGAGGATTGCTTCAGACAAGTAACTTATTTATTGAAGAAGTGGATCTGTCTCACAGCAGTCAGCCAATTACATCTTCAAAGTCATTCAGTGCAAATAGTGGAAATCCTTCATACATGGTATATTTAGTAGTACTAACTCTCTCAGGGGCTCAGGGGTAGTACAGTATAATCTTGGTGATGTTCCCCAGCACTAGGGGTGCCATGGGGTATCTTGTTCCTTGGCACTGTCCCTGCACCTCAGCTCACCCACTCATGTCTCTGTTTGGTGGCTTGATAACCCCAAGTGTGCTAACCCCAACTACTCTCCTTGTTGGAGCCAAAAGCTGCTCACTAAATACACTGCCTCTAATGTTTGCTCCTAAAGCGACTATTACACAAACAGCTAAATAACTTACTGGAGGGAGGTTGAGAGCTCAGTGTCCCTGGTACCAGTGTCATGATGTACTGGATGGAGAGATGATACAGTACTGGGTATTGGATATGGATGATATATGGAGAGACCCTGAGAGCTCAGGGTACCAATGTAACATAGTAAGTTAGGCTGAAAAAAGACACACACCCATCAAGTTCAACCTTTTAAGTCTATATATAACCTGTCTAACTGCCAGTTGATCCAGAGGAAGGTGAAAACCCCCATCTGAAGCCTCTCCAATTTGCCTCAGAGGGGGAAAAATTGCTTCCTGACTCCAAAATGGGACCACTCCCTGGATCAACTTGTACTATGAGCTATCTCCCATATCCCTGTATTCCCTCAATTGCTAAACACCATCCAACCCCTTCTTATACCTATCTAATGTATCAGCCTGTACCCCTGATTCACTTCCCAGCTCTCCCTGTAACACCCCTTTCCCTCCTCTAATCTCATTGGCTCCCTCCTGTCTGCTGGGAGGAGCTACTGGTGAATAAAGCATCTGACCCTTCCTCATTCACTTCCCAGCTCTCCCTGTAACACCCCTTTCCCTCCTCTAATCTCATTGGCTCCCTCCTGTCTGCTGGGAGGAGCTACTGGTGAATAAAGCATCTGACCCTTCCTTGTACCTATCTAATGTATCAGCCTGTACCACTGATTCACTTCCCAGCTCTCCCTGTAACACCCATTTCCCTCCTCTAATCTCATTGGCTCGCTCCTGTCTGCTGGGAGGAGCTACTGGTGAATAAATCTAATGTCTCAGCCTGTACCCCTGATTCAGGGAGACAATTCCACAACTTCTCAGCTCTCCCTGTAACAAACACTTTCCCTCCTTAACATGAAACCTCCTTTCCTCTAATCACATTGGCTCCCTCCTGTCTGATGGGAGGAGCAACTGCTGAATAAATAATTGTATAATCCCATATATATATTTATATATAGGGATAATATCCCCCTTAAATGTCTCTTCTCCAGTGTAACCAATCCCAACTTGACTTTCCCCATAACTGATCACTTCCATCAGCTTAGACACTCTCTCTACTGTCCCTTATATATTTATATATAGTGATCATATCCCCTTAAATATATATATATATATATATAGTGATCATATCCGCTTATTTATTTATATATAGTGATCATATACCCTTATATATTTATATATAGTGATCATATCCCCCTTATATATTTATATATAGTGATCATATCCCCTTATATATTTATATATATCGATTATTTCCCCTTATATATTTATATATAGTGATCATATCCCCCTTATATATTTATATATAGCGATCATATCCCCCTTATATATTTATATATAGTGATCATATACCCTAATATATTTATATATAGTGATCATATCCCCCTTATATATTTATATATAGTGATCATATCCCCTTATATATTTATATATAGTGATCATATCCCCCTTATATATTTATATATAGTAATCGCATCCCCCTTATATATTTATATATAGTGATCATATCCCCCTTATATATTTATATATAGTGATCATATCCCCTTATATATTTATATATAGTGATCATATCCCCCTTATATATTTATATATAGTGATCATATCCCCTTATATATTTATATATAGTGATCATATCCCCCTTATATATTTATATATAGCGATCATATCCCCCTTATATATTTATATATAGTGATCATATACCCTAATATATTTATATATAGTGATCATATCCCCCTTATATATTTATATATAGTGATCATATCCCCTTATATATTTATATATAGTGATCATATCCCCCTTATATATTTATATATAGTAATCGCATCCCCCTTATATATTTATATATAGTGATCATATCCCCCTTATATATTTATATATAGTGATCATATCCCCTTATATATTTATATATAGTGATCATATCCCCCCTTATATATTTATATATAGTGATCATATCCCCTTATATATTTATATATAGTGATCATATCCCCCCTTATATATTTATATATAGTGATCATATCCCCTTATATATTTATATATAGTGATCATATCCCCCTTATATATTTATATATAGTGATCATATCCCCCTTATATATTTATATATAGTGATCATATCCCCCTTATATATTTATACATAGTGATCATATCCCCTTATATATTTATATATATATAGTGATCATTTCTCCTTATATATTTATACATAGTTATCATATCACCCCTTAAGCGCCTCTTCTCCAGAGTGAACATCCCCAATTTGGCCAGTCTTTCCTCATAGCTAAGATTTTCCCTTTACCAGCTTAGTTGCCCTTCTCTGTCCCCTCTCTAATACAATAATGTCCTGTTTGAGTGATGGAGACCAAAACTGTACGGCATATTCTAGATGGGGCCTTACCAGTGCTCTATACAGTGGGACCCCCTCCTCCCGTGACTCTCTGCCCCATTTAATACAACTCAAAACCTTATTTGCCCTTGATGCTGCTGACTGGCATTACTTGCTACAGACAAGTTTATTATCTACAAGGACTCCAAGCTCTGTCTCCATTATGGATTTGCCTAATGCAGTCCCATTAAGGGTATAAGTGGATATTGTTACATCCCAGGTGCAGGACTTTACATTTATCAACATTGAATCTCATTTGCCACTTAGCTGCCCAGATTGCCAGTTAGTCAAGATCCTGTTGCAAGTGCCACATCCTGGATGGAATTAATTGGGCTGATAGTTTTGTCTCATCTGCAAACACTGATACATTACAATACCCTCCCCTAAGTCATTAATGAACAAGTTAAATAAAAGTGGCCCCAATACTGAGCCCTGGGGGACCCCACTAAGAACCTTACTCCAAGTAGAGAATGTCCCATTAACAACCACCCTCTGTACATGATCCTGTAGCCAGTTTCCTATCCATGTGCAAACGACTTCATTAAGTCCAACAGACCTTAGTTTAGAAAGCAGTCATTTGTGGGGCACAGTATCAAACGCTTTGGCAAAATCCAATTAGATCTACTGCTCCCCCACTATCCAGAATCTTATTTACCTCATCATAAAAAGCAATCAAATTAGTCTGACATGACCTATCCTTCATAAAGCCATGCTGGTTGTTGCTCATAATGACATTCACTAGGACAACATTAGGAATGTGATCCCTTAACAACCCTTCAAATAATTTGCCCACCACAGATGTCAGACTTACTGGTCTATAATTGCCAGCCTGAGATCTTAATTGTGACAAATACTGAGTGTGACCAAAATCCCCTTCTACTGGTCCCATTTTATCCATAGCTAACTGACTAGTACACATCTAATACCAGATGGTGTTTCTTCTTTGTTCTACTTTCCCGCCAAAAAGCTTTAAACAAAGGAGATCCCAGGATAGCCCTCCAGAAGAGCTGGACAAACCCCTCCAAGGTATTTCCCCCTCCCCTAATGATGCAGCAGGGCCCCTGCCAATCAGACCTGCTTGAGTGGGGTTAACCAGAAGCAGGGCTGGCCTCCCAGCCAATCAACCCTAGGGGGTGGGGAAAAGGCCAGAAATACCAGAGGGGAGGGCTAGAGAGTGGTTTGTTTTGTCTGGGGTGTAACCTGGCTGCGGCAGGTCACCCTCCTCTGCGGTTCCTTGGAGTTTATCCTAGCTGAGGCAGGAAGACTCCCTCCAACAGTTTGGATTTCCCTACCTCCCAGAGGACTGTTTATACCTGGATCCCCTTGAGGTATGGTTGTTCTGTGGACTTACCCAAAGGCACTTTACTCCTTACCCCTTTGAAATTGCCCAAAGGAACTCCCTAACTTTGGATTTGGATTTGCCTGGAGGGCGTGTGCATCTTGGAGTGGATTGCTCCAAGGGAGGCTCTTTGTTTTGGACCAGAAGTGTTTTGGACTTGGGGGAGTTCACATGCTAATGCTGTGTTCCTGATCTACCGCTTGTTGTATATCTGAGATAAACTCCTGTGTAAACCCCTCTTAAAGGTGTGGTATTTCCCTGTGTGTGCTAGTTGGTCATACGTCACACGTTTACGTGACAGTAATCCCTTTTTAAATATTGGAATAACATCAGCTTTTTCCAATCCATAGGCACCATACCAGATGACAGTGAATCTGAGAAAATGAGAAATAGGGGCTGGTCTAAAACTGAACTAAGCTCTCTTAGAATGCAGGGGTGTATGCCATCAGGCCCTGGAGCCTGATGGCATCAGTTTTTATTAAAGCTTTATGAATCATATCCTGAGTCAGCCACTGACTAGATTGAGCTGAGCCAACAGTGTAGCTATAAAGTGAGCCTGGGAACTCAGACTCCTCTATTGTATACACTGAAGAAAAGAACTGATTTAACACATTTGCCTTTTCTGTATCTATTACAACCATACTGGTACCATTATTTAAAGGAGCATCAATCTCAACCCACATGCTCTATACAGTGGTCATTCTTCCACTGTATAGAGCACTGGTAAGGCCCCATCTAGAATATGCTGTACAGTTTTGGTCTCCATCACTCAAACAGGACGTTATTGTATTAGAGAAGGGCAACTAAGCTGGTAAAAGGTATTGAAAATCTTAGCTATGAGGAAAGACTGGCCAAATTGGGGATGTTCACTCTGGAGAAGAGGCGCTTAAGGGGTGATATGATAACTATGTATAAATATATAAGGGATCATATAATAATCTCTCTAATGATTTATTTACCAGTAGGTCTTTCCAGCTGACACAAGGTCACCCATTCCGATTAGAAGAAAAGAGTTTCCAGCTAAATATTGGGAAGGGGTTTGTTGCAGTGAGAGCTGTGAAGATGTGGAATTGTCTCCCTGAATCAGTGGTACAGGCTGATACATTAGATAGGTACAAGGAAGGGTCGGATGCTTTATTCACCAGTAGCTCCTCCCAGCAGACAGGAGGGAGCCAATGAGATTAGAGGAGGGAAAGGGGTGTTACAGGGAGAGCTGGGAAGTGAATCAGGGGTACAGGCTGATACATTAGATAGGTACAAGGAAGGGTCGGATGCTTTATTAAGCAGTAGCTCCTCCCAGCAGACAGGAGGGAGCAAATGAGATTAGAGGAGGGAAAGGGGTGTTACAGGGAGAGCTGGGAAGTGAATCAGTGGTACAGGCTGATACATTAGATAGGTACAAGGAAGGGTCGGATGCTTTATTCACCAGTAGCTCCTCCCAGCAGACAGGAGGGAGCCAATGAGATTAGAGGAGGGAAAGGGGTGTTACAGGGAGAGCTGGGAAGTAAATCAGGGGTACAGGCTGATACATTAGATAGGTACAAGGAAGGGTGGGATGCTTTATTCACCAGTAGCTCCTCCCAGCAGACAGGAAGGAGCCAATGAGATTAGAGGAGGGAAAGGGGTGTTACAGGGAGAGCTGGGAAGTGAATCAGGGGTACAGGCTGATACATTAGATAGGTATAAGGAAGGGTCGGATGCTTTATTCACCAGTAGCTCCTCCCAGCAGACAGGAGGGAGCCAATGAGATTAGAGGAAGGAAAGGGGTGTTACAGGGAGAGCTGGGAAGTGAATCAGGGGTACAGGCTGATACATTAGATAGGTATAAGAAGGGGTTGGATGGTGTTTAGCAAGTGAGGGAATACAGGGATATGGGAGATAGCTCATAGTACAAGTTGATCCAGGGACTGGTCCCATTTTGGAGTCAGGAAGGAATTTTTCCCCCTCTGAGGCAAATTAGAGAGACTTCAGATGGGGTTTTTCTGGCAGTTAGGTAGGTTAAAAAAAAAGGTTGAACTTGATGATGTCTTCAATCTAACTTACTATGTTACTATGACTGTGAAGCAGCTGTGGGAGGGGAAATGGATCAACTAATGGATCAGCCAATTGGAACTTGCCCCTGGATCACTCAGCTGCCTCACTCACACTCACACACCCAAGACAGGAACTGTAAATCTTAAACTTTAGTTTTTATTTTTTAAACTAAAAGTTTTATTGATTTTCCAATAATATTAAAGAAAAAAACATCACATTGTTGCATGGATACAGTAACAGAAAATCATAAGATATTATTTGTAAGTATCGTCACGAATATAAGAGCAGTAAGATAACATGGAGTAACATGAATAGTAAAAGAAATAATAAAGAGAAGGGGGAAGGAAAGGGGAGAGAAAGAAGAGAGAGAGAGAAAAAAAAGGAGAAAATAAATAAATAGATAGAGATATAAAATAAAATGAATAAATAAGTAAACAGAGAAATAAAGTAGAGACGGCGGCTGGGCTAGTTGTCAGAGCAAATAAAAGCACTGGTTGTGGGCATTGTCAAGGTTACAGGCAGTGCGGGGACCCAGGAGAAAGGTAACAGGTTATACATGCAATGCTGAGAAAAGCAAGGGATCGTTTTCATATGCTAACCAGGGCAACCAAATCTTATCGTAGGCCTCCAGATCGTTTTGCAACATATAAGACATTCTTTCGTTAGCTGCTATATCAATTATCTTAGCTTTAAGCATGAACAAGGGATAGTAGGATTTTTCCAGTTGCGAGCAATAATCAACCTGGCGGCTGTGAGAATGTGTTGTGATAATCTATGAGCCGAGTTGGTCAATCTAGCTGGTTTTTTTCCCAGGAGTAAGGTGGTGGGATCTTTGGAAAAGTCAGTGTGTAGGATCTGGGATAATAGTTGAGTGATACGATCCCAGAATTTTGAGACTATTGAGCAAGTCCACCATATGTGAAGCATGGAGCCTATGTCTTGGCAGCCCCTGAAGCAGAGCGGGTCGCAAGACGGGTAGATCCTGTGTAGTCGCAAAGGCACAAGGTAGGTCCTGTGCAGGAGCTTGATCGATGTCTCTCTATTAGAAACACAGGTACTTCCCAGATTTGCCGTGAGGCTGCATTGAGACCATTGCCGAGTTGAGAGTGTAGTTTGGAGGTCACTTTCCCATTGCAGCATATATTTATGATTGAAGTTTTCAGTGGGCAGTTTGTTAAGTAGTTTATACGTTAGACTGAGAATGCCTGGAGCCAGTGGTGCTTGCCTGCAGATTGATTCAAAGTATGTTTTCGTGAAGGAGTTGTCATTGCATTTTTTAGCTTGTCGATGGGCAAAGTGGATGAGTTGCGAAGCCCTAAATAACTCCTGTGGGGGCGGATCAAATTTTTGAGTTAGCTGTTGCATAGTGAGTGGTTTGCCTCGGTAAACCAAGGACTCCAGCGTGGTCACACCTTTCCCGAGCCACCATGCATAAGCTTTTTTAGACTGACCTGGTGCAAAGTCCGGGTTGTTAATTATAGGGCTGAGGAGGGAAGGGAGCGAAGACAGTTGGGAACTCCTGCGATGTTTTATCCACAAGTGTAGCATATCTAATGTGATGGGGGATGCCTCCGTAAAACTTTTTAGGGGGATGTTGCCAAGCCACAGGACATGGCTGGTAAGGCGAGGGTAAAGCAAGTCATTTTCAATCTGGACCCATAAAGGGGCAGCGTCACCAGCATGTGAAGGAGCCCATTGGGCAAGCCTCGAAGCTCTGTAATATTTAGTCAAGTTTGGCACTGAGAGGCCTCCATTCGATTTGTGTAGGTACATGACTTGTCTCGATATCCGTGGTACTTTATTTTGCCAGATAAAGGTGTGAATGGCCGCCTGCAATTTTCGAATATCAGCTATTTGCACAGGGATGGGTAGAGTCCTGAATAAGTAAAGGATCTTTGGTAATAATACCATTTTTACACAATGAATTCTGCCGATCCAGGAGATCCTGTGTTTATCCCAGGAGGAAAGCTTCTGCATCAAAAGATGTATTAATGAGGGGTAGTTAGTCTTGTATAGAGTAGAGAGAGAGGATGTCAGTTTTACTCCCAGATATTGTAGGTAATCAGTCCTAATGGAGAATCCAAAGTTCAGTTCAATCAGCTTAAGCATTGGTTTTGGAATATTGCAAGGGAGCATTTCCAATTTCTCCGGGTTGATCTTAAGGCCTGATAATGTTGCAAAATGTGATAAGACATTAAGTAGGTTGGGTAAAGATGTAAGGGGGTTAGTCACATGCATGAGTAGATCATCAGCAAAAAGTGAAAGTTTGTATTCTCTACCCTTTACAGTAAGGCCCTTAATATCGATATTGTCCCTGAGTGCTCTTGCTAGAGGTTCCATCGCTAAAGCAAAAAGAGCCGGGGAAAGAGGGCATCCCTGTCTCGTACCTCTCTGGTAAGCTTGAGGTAAGCTTGCGGGTCCTGATAATAAGCCTTGAGCGTATTGAGTAGAGTAGATCCTAGACCCACCCTATCAACAAGGGAGAATAGGTAGGGCCAGCTAAGCGTATCAAAGGATTTTTCTATATCCAATGCCAGGAAGCATGTTGGGGTTTTATGTTTGTTGGCATACGCTACGAGGTTCAGGGACTTCCTAATATTATCTGGGGCTTGGCGAGTAGGGATGAAACCAATTTGGTCTTTATGAATGGTGGAGGGTAGGACCCTATTCAACCTGTTCGCTAAGATAGTGGCTAGTAATTTAATGTCCAAATTGAGTAGAGATATTGGCCTATAGTTTTTGGGGTTTAAGGTAACTTTATTGGGCTTCGGGATAATTGAAATGCTAGCTTCGTTCATTTCGGGAGGTAGGGGCCTACTACTGGTAATGTGTTGAAATAATTTCTGGAGTTGTGGGATGAGTTGAATCGCTAATTTCTTGTAGTACAATGAGGAGAACCCATCAGGGCCAGGGGCTTTGCCCGTCTTTAAATGTTTAATCGTATACTCGATATCCTCATAGGTAATATCTTGGGTCATGATCTGTTGTAGGTCATCTGAGAGTTGCTCAGGGGCATACTGATTCAGAAAGGCCTCCATCTCACCTGGTTTTCCAGGGGAGTTGGAGGTGTATAGTTTTCGAAAAAAGGAAATAAAAGTATCAGTTATTTTATCAGGATTTGAGACTTGTCCCTGACGTAGTTCCGATTTAAGTAAGTTAGCTAGCATTTTGTCAGCTTTATTAGCGTACTTGTAAAATTTGTGTCTAGTCTTACGGATAGCCTTCTCGGCTTGTTCTATTTGGCATGCATGGAGTTTTTGCCTAGTCTCATCTATCAGCTTCCTATGTCGTTTCGAGGGGCGAAGTCTATTAGATTGCTCTAGGGATGCTAACTCAGTTTGCAGACACTTTTGAACCTGCATCCTCTCTTTCTCTTTTTTCGTGAACCATATTTTATTAAACAACCCCTGATATAGGCTTTATGCGCCACCCAGACCCAATCTATCGATGTATCGGGCCGTAAATTATCTTGAAAGAAATGGTTTATCTCCTGCGAGATAAAGTCTATACATTCAGGGTCTGCCAATAAGCTTTCATGCAATCTCCAGGTGGGACGCCTGAACAAGGGGACCTGTAAGTCTAGTGTGGTCTGTACTAAGTCGTGATCAGACCATGCATATTGTATGTGCTTAGAGTCTAGAAGTGAGGGGGCATCGGAAGCATTAACCAGTATATAATCGATTCTGGAGTAGGAGTTATGTGCATGGGAGTAAAAGGCATAATCTCAAGTCGGACCATATTAACCTCTCCTCAGGAATCAATAAGCTTGTGGGTATGGAGTAGTTGGTCCGTTTTGTGGTTGTCCTGTGCCGTATAGGGCGGTTAGACTGAGATCGGTCTAGTATATGGTTAAAGGACAAGTTAAAGTCTCCAGCCCAAATGAGTCTGGTACTATTTAATTCCGGCAAAAGGTTACAGAGCGAGTCAAAAAATTGGAGTGGATCATCATTCGGGGCATAACTGGAGACGATGGTATAATGTTGATCGTATAGTGTACCCCGAAGTACTATATATCGACCATTAGCGTCTAAAGTGGAATCAAGAGTGATAAAGGGGAAGTTTTTGTGGATAAATATAGCAACACCTCTATGCTTGCTAGTGGTGGAAGCCAGATAGTAGGTGTGGTATTGCTTGTGAAAGAATTTTGGATAGGACTTTTGAGTAAAGTGCGTTTCCTGGAGGCAAAGGATATCTGGAGAGAGGTTTTTGTACATATTGAAAGCCAATCTTCTCTTATTTGGAGAATTGAGACCCTGCACATTATGAGAGATTATTTTAATCCGCATAGTCTAAAACGGTGGTGGTCCGCTTATAGTAAGCTAAGGAAAGCATGTGCTCGATTCTCCAGTAAGAGTATACATCAATAACAGGTAAAAACAACATTATATGCACCTTGTAGCCCAGCCGCCAAAAAAAATCAACAAATGTAAGAGAAATGCTATATGAAAAATTTAGTAAAAACATAAAAAAGAAACAAAGAATAACAAATTTGCATTGTAAACATTTTGCCACCATGAAATTCCACCCTACGGGGGTATCCACGGCAGAAATGTTCTCAGGGGGGCAGCAACATCCCGGGCCCGCTGAGAAGCATCAATGAAAAAAAAAAAGGGGAGAGAAGTCGTCCAGCGAACTTGGTTGGAGAGAGAGGAGAACAACTGTAGCGAAGGAGAAAAAACAAACTGGTAGACCCTGTGCAGGGAGAGAGAACATCAGGGAATATGGTAGTTACCCACAGTGTGGATTGTTGAGGAACAAGGTCCCAGAGAGGTGTCAGGTCGCGGCCAGATCTGGTCATTGGCGAGAAAGCCATTGATCCTTCGGTGAAGACGTTGAGGAGTAGTGTCTTTGCTGTTTGGCTGGAGGAGTGGTAGCCCATTCGGGGTCAGGTCGTGGGGAGGTGGATGAGGAGCGGCTGTCCCTCGTGGAGGGTGAGGCAGAGGGTTCCAACGTAGTAATTGACTGTAGTTTCCCATTCCATTGGAATTGCAGCGAGAAAGGGAACCCCCACCTGTACTTTACTTTGTGCTTTATCAATAGAGCAGTCACCGGTTTCAGCAGCCTCCGCTTTTGGAGAGTAACTGGGGCTAAGTCCGCATATAGTTGCATTTGATGCGGTAGTGAATCCTTGCCTGCAGTGCGGGCTGTATGAAGAGCCAAATCCCTTACCTCTATGTGATGCATCTTGAGTACAATGTCTCTGGGGAGGATGGGGTCGCGAGGACGGCCACAGGCTCTATGGATTCGTTCAATATGATGGCGCCCCTCGGGTAGGTCCGGTAGCAGCTGCAATAGTGTGGCATCCATTAGGCCCATCAGATCGGTAACCGATTCAGGGACACCCTTAACTCATAAGTTACCTCTCCGTGACCGGTTCTCCAGGTCCTCCAGCTTATTTTCCAGTTGTGCCAATTGGGCCTGGTGCGCAGATATCAGTTTCTGGTCTTCCTGGAGGGCTGCTGCATGGCCGTCCACAGCGTATTCCAGCCTGTCAACTCTGTCCCCCAGTTCACGTATTTGCTGAGAGAATTCGGCAACTGCCGCCTTAAGTTCAGTTTTAAACAAATGCTGTACAGCCTGTAGCGCTGCCTGCGTGTCAGTACCTGTGGGCTGTTGTTCAGAATCCAAGTTCTGTTCTGCGCATGGAGACAAAGATGGCCGCTGGGAGGGTTCAGTTGCGCGCCGATTAAACATTGGAGGAGTTTGAAGCTGTTGCTTCTTTTTTGCAGACGGTGGGGCCATACTGCTGGTCGGGGCAGGTTCGCAGAGCCGTAGAGGTTGTATCTCGAGCGGTACTGCAGCTTTTCTCGGCTAAATATTGCTAAGTTCAGCGGGTCGAGCACGGAGCTCTTACAGGCACATCCTTCCTGTTAAGCTGCGCACATGCGCCCCCCCCTTAAACTTTAGTTTTGTAGAAATTGTAGAAAATAAAAGATGGGAAGGAATTGAAAAAGGTTGTTATTTCTGTGAACAATCTGAACTCAGTCTCAGGATATCATATAATTATCATTATTTATAGACCATCTTATTATGATCCATGTAATAAAACATGTCAGAACTGAGATTCAGAATAGTTACTGGTATTCTAAGTACTAATGGCCCAAATAGCTACTGGTCTGTGGCAACTTACAGTAAACGGATTTCTAGTACTTGAATTGCTTCTACAGGTTATAGTAACCAGGCCCTTTATGTCTATGCAATCAGCCAAGCTGGGCCCAGTAGGACTCAAGGGCTCATATTACATGGGAAATAATAGTCCAAGTTTGTAATAAGAGTTTCCTACAGTAACCACAGCCCAGAGGTTGGACCGGCACATCCTTCTATTGTTTCCTTCTTGGAATGTGCCTGTTTGACACTGAGAGTCATTATGTGAATGAACAATTGGTTGCAATGAGGGGGATGGGTAGCAAATTAGTGGGGCCCACAGGGTATATATACATATAGTCTATATAAATAGATCCTGTATAAGTGAACAATAAACTGCCCCTCTGTCTCAGCAATAGAAGGGAACTGACATAAAGTGACCCAGCAGAATGAAACAGAGTCTGAACAAGTCCCGCACAGTTTACTTATGTCCCAACATTTGAAGGATGTAAAGAGGGACAAAAACATCAGTTGCACCAGTGGATCTTTTTGACCCCGCCTATTTTATGGCCACACCCTCTAATTACCAAGTCCATTTTACTAAATTTGGCAGGTTATGAAAGTTTGAGCTCATTTCTGGGCGTTTTAGGGCCATGTTTTATCTATTATTTTGCTAATGAACAGTTTTGCTAAAGAAGCTGAAATTGTCCTTTAAGAAGTGAGACTTGTTTATCCTAAATAGTTACAGTTGTATCTTTGCTTATCTTAAATAATTACAAATGTATCAAAGTGCAGGTGTTCTGGGCTCTCTGCCAAAAAGCCTCTTATCTGAATTATGTTTCAGAAACTTTGTATGGTTTTCTGGTCATCAGTGCAGGAGATCAAAGAGAAATCTGAATGATTTCAGTAAGAAACCCGGGACTGTGGGCTGAGCTGTGAAAATCAGGACTGTCCTGCAGAGAACGGGACTGTTGGGAGATACAGTGTGTAAGAAGGTGATTGGATTGTGTGCATGAGAAAATGTATTGAATGTGTAAAGTGAATGTGAGTGCTGTAGAAAATGTTAAAGTAATGTTAAAGTAATTGAAAGTGTTAAATGTGTTGGAAGACTGTAATGTGTAAAATGTACCACAAGATGGCAGTGTTGTCATGTAAATGAATAAGCAAAGGTTCCATGCTGGATAACAGAGGGAAAGCACATGTACAGTATTGAGAACAGCACATGAACAGTAAGTGTCAGGGTGGTGTTTAATTGAAGAAGGTATTTAAAGGGGAGACACACCCAAAAGGTTTGTTCACATGCATTTGGATTAAGATAGAGAGAGGGCACAAGTGTGAAATACTAGGTATTTCAGATAGTCAGGACTATTTAGCATGGGTAGTTAAGACCCCAACGAGGAGGTAATGGCATATGTGCCAAGGCTAAGCCAGTGAGGGTGCGAGTGGAAGTTATAGGAAAAAGGAAATCCTGAAGGAGGGGAAAAGAAAAGTCCTATCGGGAGTAGGTCAGAGGGGCATGGGTCGTATGCCGGACTGGTAGGACCGGAAGGTGTCACAAGAAAAGTCCTACCCTGAAAGGTCAGTGGTGCACTGGGGGGTGTCAGCCCGACTGAAGCAGGAGGTGGTGAGTAACCCTGGAAAGGTATGTCCTTCGGAAGGTTTCGGGGAAAAACCTTTGTGTGTTTGGAGTGTCGGCTTAGCCAGCAAAGGAGAAGTGTATCATTGTCGTGGATTATATATCTGTATGTCCTGATGTGTGGAAGAGTCATCTGATGAAAGAAAGTGTATCCAAATAAACAGTTCAACTTGTTTTATCATCAAGAGTGTGGACTTCAATCCTTGGATCAAGTTGGGTTTCCATGGTGACAGTGTTAACCCCTTCCTACCCTTGCATAATTTGGTGTTAACCCTTTACTCCCCTTACAAGTGTGTAGTTTGTGTGTAAGTATAAGATGCACTCAGATTGTGCAGCAGTGTCTATAGGAGAGGTGTATTTGTTATAGTTTAATATTTGTATAAAACATTTAATGGACACAGTGTAATAGAATTGGGCTCAGGGTTGTAGTGGAACAACAGTAACAAACATGAGAACCAAAGCAAATTCCAAAGGTTCTCACATTCTGCTTCCCTTTCAATCTTTTAATAGGGAGAATTGGGAGTCACAATGTAACAGCTTGTCCCAAACCCAGGAAAGTGCTGCCATTGGCTCATTGCTGCCACATAATTGTGCTTATTCTCACATGCAGCATTGTGCAACTACAACTAGATTCAGGATAACATGGGGACATGGGCACATAAGGAAAACCTAAGTAATATCAATATTTCATTTGTTTCTCCCCTCGTAGTTTGTATAAAGCTACGTCTGTCGCTGTACTGTATTTCTGTGACATGTGGAGGATGAGGACAGGGATCAGGATAAGGGCAGTATAAAGACACGGACAATCCCATGTCCACAAGGCACTACAGTGAAATACAGTTAAACCCCCATTGTTTCACTATATGAAGTATATGAAGTGCAATAGTTAGTGGTATTAGTGTAAGTGCAGTTTGTGTTTCAAGTGTTGCACGTCTCACGTCTTCCTCTCATGACTCCTACAGTTGCCTCCCTGCCAGTGTTGCTCCCTTAAGGTGGCCATAGACGCACAGATAATATCGTACAAAACTAATTTTCGTCCGATATTCGTTGCGTGTATGGTGGAAAAAGAGCGACCGATATCGGCAGAAGACGTGGATATCGGTTGGCTCGTCCATCGGGCTGGACGGAAAATTTTGATCGGGTGCCTTTGAAGGGAACCAAACATCGGCCATTGTTAGTGCTGAATGGTCAGATACAGGTAGAATTCTATTGTTTCTTCCCTATATCTACCTGTATATCGGACGATTCAGCTCTACACGTGTGTATTGAAACGAACGATCTTTCTTGGAAACATCTTTTCCAAGAAAGATCGTAATTGTTACGTCTATGGCCACCTTTATTCACGCGACTCCTCTCCATGCTGCTCCCTCCTCCTATCCATTATCTCAAATCTCGGCTCCCCCTCCTGTCCACTGTCGCAAGTCTCGCTGCCCCCTCCCATTCAAAATCTCACTCCCCGCTCTGTGTCGCTCCCTCCTCCTTCCCTGGCCTCCTCCCCCTCCCACATCTCTAATGCAGCTGAATGACCACGCAGAGCAGGGTCCTGCTAAATAATCTGAATAACAAGCAAAAGAAATACAGGTAGTGATGGGCGAATTTGCGACGTTTCGCTTCGCTGAAAAATTCGCGAATTTCTCGCGAAATTCGTGAACCGGCGTCTCGTTTTTGACGCCGGCGCCCGTTTTTTGATGCCGGCGCCCGTTTTTGACGCCGGCGAATTTTTACTGCAAATTTTCGCAGGCGTTTCGCAAATTAATTCGCTGTGCGCGAATAGCACAAATTCGCCGCAAATTCGCGCCTGGCGAATAAATTCGCCCATCACTAAATACAGGTACTAAAAGGGATACAGGGAAAGAAAAAGAAACAACAAGGAGGGATAACAGTAAAAACAAGTATTGCATTTTGTAAAAAGCAAAGACTGGAAGTAAAAACTGAACTCAGAAACTGTAGATTATAATGGATAATGTACCCCCTACTTAAAATTTATAGAGATATTATTAGCACCTCGGAGTTATGTGACCTGTATAAAAGCACTCGGCCTGTGGTCTCATACTTTTATATTGTCACATAACTCCTCTGTAACGTAATATCTACATGTATATAAATTACAGTAGGGGGTACATTATCCACTATATATATCTGCTAAATTCACTTCATTGTGTCCCCTCCTGCCCATATGTAACATTGCTCTATTTCTTTATATATTATTATATCAAGTAAAATAGCAACTCTAATGTCTCTCTACAGTCACTATTGTTCTATCACGATTATATCAAGTAAAACATGTCCCTACTATTGTGGATATTCATTGTTACATCATTTGATTGAATCACAGCAAACGCCTGATCTCCTAAACACTGATAATTGTTTCCTATACAGTTGTGAATATCAAGTCTGTGTAATGGGGGGGAGATAAACTCTGGGTCATTAGGAGAGGTTGGGGAGTGGCAGCAACCCCCCCCGCTCAGTTGTCATCTCTCCCTTATTATCCCTGTACTGTCTGTGTCTGTCCATAGGATCTCATACAGTAATGGGGTCTGTGACCCTCCGGCAGCAACATAAATCTATGCCCCCACCCTACATATTGTGCCCCCCAGCTGATAATAAAGAGACGAATGTTACCTGATTGGGGGAGGAATGAGAAGAGGAAAATGAGGAGAATGTGTTGTCGCTCCATGTTCTGCAGCTTCTGCTCAAATCACTTTCACTTTCTATTTCCAATTACTCACTGACATTCCCATAATGAGGGAACATCCCCCCATATAAGCAATAGATCTGTGTGTAATAAAGATCCTGTTTGTTATTAAAGGGTAAGTGATCCTCCTGTACTTACTCACCCCTTCCCACAACCTGCACCTCTGAGTAGTGTTAGACTGGGGTGTCCAAGTACCATGGGGGACTGATACTTTAAGGAACCACCAACCCAGCCGCTGAGACCCCCCCAAATTATTATGACCTCCTGCCACCCCCTCACAAATGCATAATGCCCCCCCTCACCACATGTGCTTCATCTTCCCCCATTTTCACCTCCATAATAAAATCTCTCACAGCACAAGGAGGAAAGAAGAGAATAATGCAACACAGATATGAAGCTGCTTATCTGTCTATTATACTAACTACCTGCCTACTATACTAACTACCTGTCTATTATACTAACTACCTACCTATTTTACTAACTACCTGCCTATTATACTAAGTACCTGTCTATTATACTAACTACCTGCCTACTATACTAAGTACCTGTCTATTATACTAACTACCTGCCTATTATACTAACTACCTGCCTACTATACTAACTACCTGCCTACATACTAACTACCTGCCTATTATACTAAGTACCTGCCTATTATACTAACTACCTGCCTATTATAGTAACTACCTGACTATTATACTACCTGTCTACTATAGTAACTACCTGCTTACCTGTAGTTGTAGTCAGCTTAGAGAGCTCACCCTCCCTATTAACCCTGCCCCCCCATGCTCCTCATGAATGATTGGGGGCTCTTTATATTGCTATTAAACAGCAGAACTGAGGGACAGAAGGTCCAGAAGCCATTGAGGGGGGGACTTGTAGGTCCAGATTTCCAGGAGGGGGGGGCCAGCAGTGTCATAGTGGTCAGTGGTCAGACGTGAGAGGTCAGGAGAGGTCCCGGCCTTGCTATATTCTTGCCGTTTCCCTATTAATAACATTGGCATCAAGTGTCAGTATTACCGGCCAGACCAGTAACTTACCAGTCAGGTGACAACTGTACAGCCAGGACAACTAGTTAGTGACAGAGGTGATTCTATACAGCCAACAGCTGCTGTTATCAGGGGACACGTGAGAGCCACAACATTTCTCATGCTGCCACTTCTGCTTTAATGTTTCAATTTATTACACCACAAAACTGTCCTGTATTTCTTTAATTATTATTATTCCAGCCCTGATCTCTTCCTACACTGACTCTGCTGATTCCTGGGGGAGGAGCTCGTTATCTCTTCCTACACTGACTCTGCAGATTCCTGGGGGAGGAGTTTATTATCTCTTCCTACACTGACTCTGCTGATTCCTGGGGGAGGGGCTCATTATCTCTTCCTACACTGACTCTGCTGATTCCTGGGGGAGGAGTTTATGATCTCTTCCTACACTGACTCTGCTGATTCCTGGGGGAGGAGCTCATTATCTCTTTCTACACTGACTCTGCTGATTCCTGGGGGAGGAGCTCGTTATCTCTTCCTACACTGACTCTGCTGATTCCTGGGGGAGGAGCTCGTTATCTCTTCCTACACTGACTCTGCTGATTCTGATGTGGAGGAGGAGCTCATTATTCAGAACAGTAATAGAATTACAAGATTTTTCAAATTTTTTCAAAAAACAATTGGCCAAACTGCTTGTTGGGTGGGTAAGTTTATCAGATATGTCATATCATGAACCAGTAGTAAAACTATAGGAAGTACCTCTGGCTGCACAAGTACAGATTATTGCTTAATATTATTGTTACCGCTTTACCAGTAAATGTAATAAGATTTTGGCTTTGGTGGGAGCTCAGGTGATGCCATTGTGTTTCCAAGCTCAGAACTGGGGCAATCGTTATCAGATGGGTCAGATGCTTTTCTCAGCCCAAACCATTATATGGAACCAGTGCATCTGTAATGCCACTTATAGTTGTACAAGACCTTTGGACTGAGAAAATCTAATGAGGAAACAATATGTAGGTCCAAGGGTACTATGAACTCCAGCTCTGAACTCAATGCAGGGTATAATAAAAAACCATTTCTTTGCAGCTTGTTGCTTTCCCAGTTTATTATACACTGCATTGGGTTCAGAGTTGGAAGGTGCACTTTGGATTCTTTCCAACCAATGGAGCGTTTGCCTCACTGTACTTCTTGGACCCTGATTTTGCTGACACTATAATTAAAGGGGCCAGTGCAGCCAATCACATTGAACTTAGTTAATATATCAGCCCACAGTACAAAACTCCTCCAACAGGCTGACCTTATTTCAAGGGATAATGAACCTTACTATAAAATTAACCTTTTTCTATGCCACCCTCCCATGCCCAACCAAGGGGGTTATTTAACCCTGTTGGGTCATGAGTGCCTGAAACCAGTTTTCCAAATATATGTAGCTCACCCGTGGGTGGACTTCAGAAGTAGTGTAGGAAGTGTGTCTGGCTGCTAGCATTTCATGGATACTCTTGTGCTGTTGGCAACTCCCTGCAACTCCCAGCTGTGTGCATATGCCCATTTAAACATATTCCCCTCCTGTCTGCTGGGAGGAGCTACTGGTGAATAAAGCATCCGACCCTTCCTTATAACTATCTAATGTATCAGCCTGTACCCCTACTTCCCAGCTCTCCCTGTAACACTCCTTTCCCTCCTCTAATCTCATTGGCTCCCTCCTGTCTGTTGGGAGGAGCTACTGGTGAATAAAGCATCCAACCCTTCCTTATAACTATCTAATGTATCAGCCTGTACCCCTGATTCACTTCCCAGCTCTCCCTGTAACACCCCTTTCCCTCCTCTAATCTCATTGGCTCCCTCCTGTCTGCTGGGAGGAGCTACTGGTGAATAAAGCATCCAACCCTTCCTTATACCTATCTAATGTATCAGCCTGTACCACTGATTCACTTCCCAGCTCTCCCTGTAACACCCCTTTCCCTCCTCTAATCTCATTGGCTCCCTCCTGTCTGCTGGGAGGAGCTACTGGTGAATAAAGCATCCGACCCTTCCTTGTACCTATCTAATGTATCAGCCTGTACCACTGATTCACTTCCCAGCTCTCCCTGTAACACCCCTTTCCCTCCTCTAATCTCATTGGCTCCCTCCTGTCTGCTGGGAGGAGCTACTGGTGAATAAAGCCTCCGACCCTTCCTTGTACCTATCTAATGTATCAGCCTGTACCACTGATTCACTTCCCAGCTCTCCCTGTAACACCCCTTTCCCTCCTCTAATCTCATTGGCTCCCTCCTGTCTGCTGGGAGGAGCTACTGGTGAATAAAGCATCCGACCCTTCCTTGTACCTATCTAATGTATCAGCCTGTACCACTGATTCACTTCCCAGCTCTCCCTGTAACACCCCTTTCCCTCCTCTAATCTCATTGGCTCCCTCCTGTCTGCTGGGAGGAGCTACTGGTGAATAAAGCATCCGACCCTTCCTTGTACCTATCTAATGTATCAGCCTGTACCCCTGATTCACTTCCCAGCTCTCCCTGTAACACCTGTAACAACCTTACCCAGTGCGGCGAGGACGCTGGCCGCACTGAGCCGCGCTGGTCTGTTAGGGCGCGCACCTCTTCCTGGGATTTATGTGCATGCGCGCTGACGTGATGACGTCAGTGCGCAGTGGCGCGAAATTCAAATACTATTTAAAGGGATCTCTAGTTTTATTCAGTGCCCGTGATAGGATTTCGTTTCCTGGTGCTTTGAGCTATATCCTGAATCTGTTTGATCTCTGTTTTGACCCCTGCCTGGCTGTTTTGACTATTCTGACTTCTGGATTCTGACCCTTGCCTGATTACCGACTACCCCTTCTGAATAACCCTCTGATTGACTTCCTGGTTTGACCCTTGCCTGCCTGACAACGTTTATTCTCTACCTGCCTCGACCCGGCCTGTTCTGACTACTCTTTTGCCTAAACGCCTTGTACTACGATCTTCGGGCCAAAAGACTTTGCTTTACTGTTGTGCCCCTCTGCCTATCCAGAACCCTCATCTTGCACCTCTCGTCTAAGTCCAGGTGGCATCCAAGTAAGCCGAGGGCTCCTCCCGAGGCCCAAAGGCGGTCACACTACTGGTGAAGCACGAGCCGAGACCAGGGTGCCTGGTGTTTGTTCTGGTGTTGGGTGCCAACCGTGACAACACCCCTTTCCCTCCTCTAATCTCATTGGCTCCCTCCTGTCTGCTGGGAGGAGCTACTGGTGAATAAAGCATCTGACCCTTCCTTGTACCTATCTAATGTATCAGCCTGTACCCCTGATTCACTTCCCAGCTCTCCCTGTAACACCCCTTTCCCTCCTCTAATCTCATTGGCTCCCTCCTGTCTGCTGGGAGGAGCTACTGGTGAATAAAGCATCCGACCCTTCCTTGTACCTATCTAATGTATCAGCCTGTACCCCTGATTCACTTCCCAGCTCTCCCTGTAACACCCCTTTCCCTCCTCTAATCTCATTGGCTCCCTCCTGTCTGCTGGGAGGAGCTACTGGTGAATAAAGCATCCAACCCTTCCTTATACCTATCTAATGTATCAGCCTGTACCACTGATTCACTTCCCAGCTCTCCCTGTAACACCCCTTTCCCTCCTCTAATCTCATTGGCTCCCTCCTGTCTGCTGGGAGGAGCTACTGGTGAATAAAGCATCCGACCCTTCCTTGTACCTATCTAATGTATCAGCCTGTACCCCTGATTCACTTCCCAGCTCTCCCTGTAACACCCCTTTCCCTCCTCTAATCTCATTGGCTCCCTCCTGTCTGCTGGGAGGAGCTACTGGTGAATAAAGCATCCGACCCTTCCTTGTACCTATCTAATGTATCAGCCTGTACCACTGATTCACTTCCCAGCTCTCCCTGTAACACCCCTTTCCCTCCTTTAATCTCATTGGCTCCCTCCAGTCTGCTGGGAGGAGCTACTGGTGAATAAAGCATCCGACCCTTCCTTGTACCTATCTAATGTATCAGCCTGTACCACTGATTCAGGGAGACAATTCCACATCTTCTCATCTCTCACTGTATCAAACCCTCCTTAACATGAAACATCCTTCCCTCTAATCACATTGGCTCCCTCCTGTCTGATGGGAGGAGCTACTGCTGAATAAATAATTGTATAATCCCATATATATATATTTATATATAGTGATCATTTCCCCTTAACTGTTTCTTCTCCAGTGTAACTGATCCCTTCCATTTCCTTTATCAGCTTAGACGCTCTCTCTACTGTCCCTTATATATTTATATATAGTGATCATACCCCCTTATAAATTTATATATAGTGATCATATCCCCTTATATATTTATATAGAGAGATCATACCCCCCTTATATATTTATATATAGTGATCATATCTCCTTATATATTTATATATAGTGATCATATCCTCTTATATATTTATATATAGTGATCATATCCCCTTATATATTTATATATAGTGATCATATCCCCTTATATATTTATATATAGTGATCATATCCCCCTTATATATTTATATAGAGAGATCATATCCCCCTTATATATTTATATATAGTGATCATATCCCCTTATATATTTATATATAGTGATCATATCCCCCTTATATATTTATATATAGTGATCATATCCCCCTTATATATTTATATATAGTGATCATATCCCCTTATATATTTATATATAGTGATCATATCCCCCTTATATATTTATATATAGTGATCATATCCCCCTTATATATTTATATATAGTGATCATATATCCCCTTATATATTTATATATAGTGATCATATCCCCCTTATATATTTATATGTAGTGATCATATCCCCCCTTATATATTTATATATAGTGATCATATCCCCCTTATATATTTATATATAGTGATCATATCCCCTTATATATTTATATATAGTGATCATATCCCTCTTATATATTTATATATAGTGATCATATCCCCTTATATATTTATATATAGTGATCATATCCCCTTATATATTTATATATAGTGATCATATCCCCTTATATATTTATATATAGTGATCATATCCCCTTATATATTTATATATAGTGATCATATCCCCCTTATTTATATATAGTGATCATATCCCCTTATATATTTATATATAGTGATCATATCCCCCTTATATATTTATATATAGTGATCATATCCCCTTATATATTTATATATAGTGATCATATACCCCTTATATATTTATATATAGTGATCATATCCCCCTTATATATTTATATAGTGATCAATCCTCCCCTTAAGCATCTCTCAGGATGGGAACATGATGAGAATAGGGAATAGAATTAAAATAAGGAGTTGGAGTTCAGCACAAACTGAAGGGAAGGAAGTTCCGTTCCATAAATATCCCTTGAGATATGTTATAATAATAATAATAATAATAATAATAATAATAATAATAATAATAATAATAATAATAATAATAATAATAATAATAATATTATAGGGTCTCAGCCTAGCGACATTGCTTTGCACATTCTGTAGCCCCAGTCCTGCAGGGAAGAGAAGAGCATGTGAGAGAGATCATGGAGGAGACATTGTGATTGAGCTGCAAATCTCACCCATAGAAACTGCTTTCCCATGACAACTAAGGAGAACAGTAACCCTTTAATTGCCCTTCTACTGGTACTTCTATGCTTCCGTCTCTGCTGAGCAAATAATAATAAAAGACGACTCCATCCCCCTCTTTCTCTGCTCTCTACCTCTTAAATCAAACCTAATAATCTTCTGTATCATCATCATCATCATCATCATTCTGTATGTCGCATAATCTGCACTGACCCCAATCCTCCTCCTCCTCCTCCCCCCCCCCCCACTGTTACACAGACTCTGCTTATATTCTTTCTGGGAAATAGAAACAACTATTCCAGGAAAGACGTCAGAGAGAACAGAATTTCCAGCACTGCCATGTGATTTGAAGGGGAAATGTCCCTCCCCTGTGTGACATGAGCTCAGTCAGTTGGGGGGTATGTAAAAAAAGGGGGGGCAGATATAAATACACATGTATTATTGTTACACACACAGCTGATTCCTCACATTAATAGGAATCCCAATACTGTGTCTGTGTGATATTAAAGGGGAAATATCCCTCCTCCCCTGTGTGACATGAGCTCAGTCAGTTGGGGGTATGTAGAAAAGGGGGGACAGATATACTGTAAATATACATGTATTATTGTTATACACACAGCTAATTCCTCACATTGATAGGAACAATGAAACCCCAGTTCCCATCATCCCTTAGGCTCCCTCATCTTATTCCCCTGTGAAGTGATTGATTCTGGGAGATCTTGTGCTTTACAAAGAATCTATGTGCCACTTACTATACTGCTACAGAAATGTTGGTTTCTGGTGAGGGCAGCTGAGGAATTCTCATGTAGAACACATTGGTGTCTCTGTATCATAGGCAGCACTTCAGTGTAACATAAGGAACTTGCAAAGTGCAAGACAATGGGTAAATGTGAATATAATGTGAGCAGTTTCCAGTGAAATAATGCTGAAGTAAATCCATAAGTGCCGTAAATATCATTCTCTCTGTATGTGACGCTAAGGGGAAACTGCTAAATTATTGCAGGGCCCTGACTGGTGCTAAATACAAAGATATAAAAAGCAATAAGATGGGCCAATATATGATGAGCCAATAAGGTGAGAGCAGTGCAGGTGCTGAATAATGTCTCTGGTAGGTTGAGAGTTATTATAAGTCTTTAGTCCATTACTTGCCTTGCAAAACCAATTTTGGAGTGAAGAGTAGGGTATGCTGTGCCTAAAACTGGCACACTAATGTATATTGCACCCTTAATAATCTGAATTGTTGCTTTAATTTAATTGGAAAGGACACAGTAGAATATATTGGGCCTATACAATTGTAAATCTGGGTCTGACTATGTTATGAGGGAACATTGCAAGTCAAGTAATGGAAAAGATGGGAACGTTTATGTTTGATGGTTATAGATTGACACATGGCAGTTTGTTGGACTGACAGCTCTTGTGGTGGAAGTGCTTAGGTGATCCTATACTTTTTCATGTAGTGGGTAATCTCTAAATGTTATAGAGTCTAGGCAAAGAGCTATGAAATCTCCAATGGACCGCAGCACACTGACACGCTGTTTCAGTAAATTTTCTTTGTGATTTATTGGCTCATTTGCAGTAGACAAAATAATGCGACGTTTCGAGTCACACAGGACTCTTTATCAAGCATGTGGTTATACTCGTTACTCTGTGTTAAATAGTGATCAGTGGGGGCGGGGAAGGTCAGGGGAGTGATGGGCGGGGACATCAATTACAATGTAACATACATTGGATACAAAAAGATACAAATTCATTAAAATTGTTAAAAAATTATTAAAAAATGTTATATTCCCTGGACATATGTCCATATATACTATTCAGTGTATCAATCTAGTGGTAATTACAACAAATCATGTTTTTATATTGGCAGTAACCCAACAATAGAAAAGAGTCTCTTGTTCAGTGTTATCCTTTCTGACAATTCTGTACAAATCAAATCAAAGTATTGGAAGATCTGAGACGCTTGTATTACCTTTCTTGCAACATTCTATTCCATGATTTCTTATGCAGAAGGTAATAACCGCACTCACAATTTTCCGACTCCCAAACCATTCTTATTACCCTTTAAAGAAAAAAGAAAAAATTGTTAATCTTCAAGGAGTAATAACTGTAACATTCAAAGTCTACTGGCCTACTGATTAATAAATAAAGCAGGAGTGTAATCTTTATTCAGACCTCTAGGCCACACTGTGTCAAGCCTGTGAATCCACTGCATCTCCAGCTTATGCAGCAGCATCAATCTGTCTCCCCCTCTCCTCGGTATTTCAGCTGAGTCAATGATTTGAAATTTTAGCTGGCTAATTGAGTGTTTCGCTTGCTGAAAATGAGCGGGTACCGGTAATGTCGTTAATCCCCTACGAATGGTGGATTTGTGTTTTGATATTCTGTCCTTAATCTTTTGGGTCGTTTCCCCCACATATAAAAGACCACACGGACATTTGAGCAAATAAACGACAAAAGTAGATTCACAGGTGAAATATCGTTTGATAGCGTATTTTTTGCCCGAATGTGGATGATAAAATGTGTCCCCTTTAATGACTGAATTGCACTGTGTGCAGTTCAGGCATGGGAATGTCCCAAATTTTGGTTTTTGTAAAAAGCGAGTGTTTGGTGATTTGCTACTTCCCACATCTGCTCTGATGAGTCTATCTTTAAGATTTCTTGCTCTCTTGTATGCTAGCATTGGTGGCAATTGAAAACTGGGCACATCTGGTAGGCATGACTGCAATATATGCCAATGTTTACGTATAATCTGCCCAATATGTTTGCTTGCTGTATTAAAGTTACTTACAAAGGCCAACCTGTTCTCTTTTTGTTTACCCCCTCTTTCTCCTTTTAACAGTACCTCTCTGCTCCTTTTTTGTACCTTCTCTAAGCTGGTACTTAAAACCTTTTCATTATACCCTCTTTTTGTGAATCTGTTCGACATCTCCTTCAACTGTTCATCACATTCCAAGGGGTCACTGATGATGCGTTTTGCCCTCACAAATTGGGACACTGGAAGTGAACATTTCAACGGTTCTGGATGAAAGCTAGCAAAATGTAAGAGATTATTTTTATCTGTTGATTTTCTATATAAGCTAGTTTTCAATTTGTCACCCTCTCTCGTAATTAACACATCCAAAAAACTTAGGGATGATTTGTCAGAGACTACCGTAAATTTGAGAGTGTTCTCCATCTGATTAAGAAATTGATGGAACAAATCTAGGCTATCACAAGAGCCTTCCCAGATCAACAACAAATCGTCGATATATCTCAAGTATAGACGACAATGTGATTTAAAGAGGTGATTGTTGTAGATCAGGGTATCTTCTAAATGGGCCATATAAAGATTAGCATATGTGGGGGCCACATTACTTCCCATGGCCGTACCCCTCAATTGCATGTAAAATATATCCCCAAACAGGAAATAGTTCTGATGTAGAACAACTTCTAGTAATGAGAGAAAAAAGGACTTTTGTTCAGCTGTATATTCTGTGGCATTTAAATGGAAACTAGTGGCATTAAGACCAGCCTCATGAGTAATAGATGTATAGAGGCTACTAACATCAAAACTGACAAGTAAGATTTCTTGCTTTGGTAATACAACTTTATCAAGCAGTTCAAGTAAATTAGTTGTGTCCTTAACATACGATTTTGTGTTTTGTGCTAGAGGCTGTAGCACTTTTTCAAGGTAAATAGCTAAAGGGGACAGAACTGAGTCTGTGCCCGCTACAATAGGGCGGCCTGGTGGATTATGTAGATTTTTGTGGATTTTCAGTAAGGTATACAACACGGGTGTAATGGGATTCTCTTTGATGAGAAAAGTTTTAAGATCTTCCCCAATTACTCCATTCTCCACGGCAGTCAAAACTATATTGGAAATGCATTGCTGAATTGAAGTTAAAGGATCTGACTCCATTTTTTTAAAAACATTCAAATCTGACAACTGAGACAATATCTCATCCATATAACATTCTTTTTTCATCACCACCAGGGCCCCTCCTTTGTCAGCAGGTTTAAATATAATGTTCTCATTATTATTCAAATCCTGCAAACACTTACGTTCCTTGAAGGTAAGATTTGGTTTAGTCCCCAACATAGGATTACGCTTAATTCGTTGTTTAAGTTTGTCAACATCATTATTTACCAACTTTATATACGCCTCAACCACATTATCAGTTGAAGGGGGTACAAAATTGCTTTTGTTACGTAAACCCACCTTCTTCAGTGACAGCTGAGAATGGCCCAGTCCCCCATTACTATAAACAGTCTCAGGAAATGCTGGTATCTTCGAAAAATGTCTCTTTAGTCTCAAATTACGAAAAAATCTCTGCAAATCTATATCTAGAGAGAATGTGTCACACACACTAGTGGGACTAAAGGAAAGACCCTTCTGAAGCACTTGCATTTGTAAGGGGGTTAACACATTGTCAGAAATATTGTATACTAACGTTTCGCTTGGGTCCTCCATGCTGAGCGTTGCGGTTGTTGCCTCCTCTCTGTTGCTTGATTTTGCTCTTTGGCTTTAAAGGGTAATAAGAATGGTTTGGGAGTCGGAAAATTGTGAGTGCGGTTATTACCTTCTGCATAAGAAATCATGGAATAGAATGTTGCAAGAAAGGTAATACAAGCGTCTCAGATCTTCCAATACTTTGATTTGATGTGTACAGAATTGTCAGAAAGGATAACACTGAACAAGAGACTCTTTTCTATTGTTGGGTTACTGCCAATATAAAAACATGATTTGTTAATATAAAAACATGATTTGTTGTAATTACCACTAGATTGATACACTGAATAGTATATATGGACATATGTCCAGGGAATATAACATTTTTTAATAATTTTTTAACAATTTTAATGAATTTGTATCTTTTTGTATCCAATGTATGTTACATTGTAATTGATGTCCCCGCCCATCACTCCCCTGACCTTCCCCGCCCCCACTGATCACTATTTAACACAGAGTAACGAGTGTAACCACATGCTTGATAAAGAGTCCTGTGTGACTCGAAACGTCGCATTATTTTGTCTACTGCAAATGAGCCAATAAATCACAAAGAAAATTTACTGAAACAGCGTGTCAGTGTGCTGCGGTCCATTGGAGATTTCATATGATTGGAACCCATGGCAGAGTGGGAATTTGACTGCTAAGCACCTGGTCCCAAAAAGGAAAAGAAGCAGAGGTGAGCGCTTCATACTTGTGTGGAATATTTGATCCTGCCAGGAGCTGCTCCCACTGTGAATCAAGGATCAACAAATGTCTCAAAAAGGCTCAAGTTCACAAGAACCTACTGTTTTTGCCTATACTGAAGCGGATGCAATCCGCATTTTAGGCTTGGAACACAGCAACATTTCATTTTTAACTGAACCGTCTGGCCACAATTTAGCCCGGGAGTTGGAAAAAGAAAAAAGGAGACTAACTGGTCTTGACCTTCACTCTATCACCTTAAAAGAATACTACAAGGCCCAACGCATACTGCGAGGTTTAAGGGTTAATCTAAGGCCCACCATTTATTCTGATGATACAGACTTTACTAAACGTTATGAGCAGATTGTTAACAAGTGCTCCTTTGACATTCTACTTCTGAACATTGAGTGTATACAGAAAGCAATACCTAAAGTTAAAGAGCGCATTGCCGAAGTTGAACAACAGTTAAAACAAACTGCGCACCCAGATGAACTGAAAGAGATCATTACCCGCACTGAGGAAGCGGTCCTTAAGCATCGGAGGATCGTTGAGGAGAGGAAGAGGGTTAAGTTCCAGAGGGACGCGGAGGATTACCGGACCGGCAGCGTCTATCAGTGGAGTCAGACCGGAACGAGTGCTGGAACGCAGCGCAACGTACGCCGGGACTTCCCACGTGACCGACAAGGAAACTATTCACGTGATCGACAAGGAGAGACACAGCAGCGCCGGGCACCAGCGAGGAAGGAACCGCAGTGGCGTGCAACTGGATCTCACGAAGGGGAAAGCACATCGGACAGCTCAGCCTCATCTGCTGCTTTTTTAGGGTACAGCCCTCCCGACTCCGGCAGCGGATACGGAGGGGCAAAAGGAAGCACAGCCGACTGGAACAAGAACCGGGGGTACGCCAAAGAGCAAAATCAAGCGACAGAGAGGAGGCAACAACCACAACGCTCAGCATGGAGGACCCAAGCGAAACGTTAGTATACAATATTTCTGACAATGTGTTAACCCCCTTACAAATGCAAGTGCTTCAGAAGGGTCTTTCCTTTAGTCCCACTAGTGTGTGTGACACATTCTCTCTAGATATAGATTTGCAGAGATTTTTTCGTAATTTGAGACTAAAGAGACATTTTTCGAAGATACCAGCATTTCCTGAGACTGTTTATAGTAATGGGGGACTGGGCCATTCTCAGCTGTCACTGAAGAAGGTGGGTTTACGTAACAAAAGCAATTTTGTACCCCCTTCAACTGATAATGTGGTTGAGGCGTATATAAAGTTGGTAAATAATGATGTTGACAAACTTAAACAACGAATTAAGCGTAATCCTATGTTGGGGACTAAACCAAATCTTACCTTCAAGGAACGTAAGTGTTTGCAGGATTTGAATAATAATGAGAACATTATATTTAAACCTGCTGACAAAGGAGGGGCCCTGGTGGTGATGAAAAAAGAATGTTATATGGATGAGATATTGTCTCAGTTGTCAGATTTGAATGTTTTTAAAAAAATGGAGTCAGATCCTTTAACTTCAATTCAGCAATGCATTTCCAATATAGTTTTGACTGCCGTGGAGAATGGAGTAATTGGGGAAGATCTTAAAACTTTTCTCATCAAAGAGAATCCCATTACACCCGTGTTGTATACCTTACTGAAAATCCACAAAAATCTACATAATCCACCAGGCCGCCCTATTGTAGCGGGCACAGACTCAGTTCTGTCCCCTTTAGCTATTTACCTTGAAAAAGTGCTACAGCCTCTAGCACAAAACACAAAATCGTATGTTAAGGACACAACTAATTTACTTGAACTGCTTGATAAAGTTGTATTACCAAAGCAAGAAATCTTACTTGTCAGTTTTGATGTTAGTAGCCTCTATACATCTATTACTCATGAGGCCGGTCTTAATGCCACTAGTTTCCATTTAAATGCCACAGAATATACAGCTGAACAAAAGTCCTTTTTTCTCTCATTACTAGAAGTTGTTCTACATCAGAACTATTTCCTGTTTGGGGATATATTTTACATGCAATTGAGGGGTACGGCCATGGGAAGTAATGTGGCCCCCACATATGCTAATCTTTATATGGCCCATTTAGAAGATACCCTGATCTACAACAATCACCTCTTTAAATCACATTGTCGTCTATACTTGAGATATATCGACGATTTGTTGTTGATCTGGGAAGGCTCTTGTGATAGCCTAGATTTGTTCCATCAATTTCTTAATCAGATGGAGAACACTCTCAAATTTACGGTAGTCTCTGACAAATCATCCCTAAGTTTTTTGGATGTGTTAATTACGAGAGAGGGTGACAAATTGAAAACTAGCTTATATAGAAAATCAACAGATAAAAATAATCTCTTACATTTTGCTAGCTTTCATCCAGAACCGTTGAAATGTTCACTTCCAGTGTCCCAATTTGTGAGGGCAAAACGCATCATCAGTGACCCCTTGGAATGTGATGAACAGTTGAAGGAGATGTCGAACAGATTCACAAAAAGAGGGTATAATGAAAAGGTTTTAAGTACCAGCTTAGAGAAGGTACAAAAAAGGAGCAGAGAGGTACTGTTAAAAGGAGAAAGAGGGGGTAAACAAAAAGAGAACAGGTTGGCCTTTGTAAGTAACTTTAATACAGCAAGCAAACATATTGGGCAGATTATACGTAAACATTGGCATATATTGCAGTCATGCCTACCAGATGTGCCCAGTTTTCAATTGCCACCAATGCTAGCATACAAGAGAGCAAGAAATCTTAAAGATAGACTCATCAGAGCAGATGTGGGAAGTAGCAAATCACCAAACACTCGCTTTTTACAAAAACCAAAATTTGGGACATTCCCATGCCTGAACTGCACACAGTGCAATTCAGTCATTAAAGGGGACACATTTTATCATCCACATTCGGGCAAAAAATACGCTATCAAACGATATTTCACCTGTGAATCTACTTTTGTCGTTTATTTGCTCAAATGTCCGTGTGGTCTTTTATATGTGGGGGAAACGACCCAAAAGATTAAGGACAGAATATCAAAACACAAATCCACCATTCGTAGGGGATTAACGACATTACCGGTACCCGCTCATTTTCAGCAAGCGAAACACTCAATTAGCCAGCTAAAATTTCAAATCATTGACTCAGCTGAAATACCGAGGAGAGGGGGAGACAGATTGATGCTGCTGCATAAGCTGGAGATGCAGTGGATTCACAGGCTTGACACAGTGTGGCCTAGAGGTCTGAATAAAGATTACACTCCTGCTTTATTTATTAATCAGTAGGCCAGTAGACTTTGAATGTTACAGTTATTACTCCTTGAAGATTAACAATTTTTTCTTTTTTCTTTAAAGGGTAATAAGAATGGTTTGGGAGTCGGAAAATTGTGAGTGCGGTTATTACCTTCTGCATAAGAAATCATGGAATAGAATGTTGCAAGAAAGGTAATACAAGCGTCTCAGATCTTCCAATACTTTGATTTGATTTGTACAGAATTGTCAGAAAGGATAACACTGAACAAGAGACTCTTTTCTATTGTTGGGTTACTGCCAATATAAAAACATGATTTGTTAATATAAAAACATGATTTGTTGTAATTACCACTAGATTGATACACTGAATAGTATATATGGACATATGTCCAGGGAATATAACATTTTTTAATAATTTTTTAACAATTTTAATGAATTTGTATCTTTTTGTATCCAATGTATGTTACATTGTAATTGATGTCCCCGCCCATCACTCCCCTGACCTTCCCCGCCCCCACTGATCACTATTTAACACAGAGTAACGAGTATAACCACATGCTTGATAAAGAGTCCTGTGTGACTCGAAACGTCGCATTATTTTGTCTACTGCAAATGAGCCAATAAATCACAAAGAAAATTTACTGAAACAGCGTGTCAGTGTGCTGCGGTCCATTGGAGATTTCATATGATTGGAACCCATGGCAGAGTGGGAATTTGACTGCTAAGCACCTGGTCCCAAAAAGGAAAAGAAGCAGAGGTGAGCGCTTCATACTTGTGTAGGCAAAGGGCTATGTGACTGACAGCTCTTGTGATAGAAGTGGTTGGGTCTTCCTATTCTTTTGTATGGAAGGGGATAATCTATAGTAGGCAAAGGGCTATGTTGTTGACAGGCAGTCTTTGACATGGGTTGGAAAGTCCTCTTGTGATTGGTCAACTTTGACCGATATGGAAATGAAGGAGAATTGGTGGGTTGTTCTCTCCCTATGGTATTACGGGATAGCGGCAATGTCAAATTGTCATAGAGTCTAGGCAAAGGGCTATGTTGTTGACCTGGTTTGGAAAGCCCTCTTGTGATTGGTCATCTTTGACTGATATGGAAATGAACAGGATTTGGTAGGTTTTTCTCTCCCTATAGTATATGGGGGAAATTTTAAATGCAAATTAATGTAAGAGATGGGAAGGTTGAAGCTTGCTGGGTATAGATTGATAGATGGCAATGTGATGGGCAGTGTATACACACATGCACAAAGTACCGGAGGGGAAGGCAGGGGAGAGCGCCTCATGTAAGAAGGAGGGGAATGTGGTGGAGAGAGAGTGGTGAGTGCAAGAGGGGAATGGAGAGAGAGGGGAAAGCAATGAAGGGGAGGAAAAAAAGCCGTCAGGGAGGGAGAGCAACGAATATAGACTAGGGGTGGGCAGTGGACAAGAACCTGCCCAGCACCCTCTTTCATTGTACCCTAGGCAGGTGCCTCTTCTGCCTACCCCTAGTTCCAGACCTGTGCCATGCCCTTCCTTTTCCCATACAGAGACGAAAAAAAGAGTTGCAAGTGAAACATCCACAGTTTTATTTGCAGGCTCTTTCATCACCCCTTTAACTATTCTGATCAGGTCTCCTCACTGGCAGCCCACCAGCCCAAAGCCCATGAAACCCTCTTTGCCTAAACCCTCTCTTCTTCTCCTTCTCCAGTAACGCTGACTGTTCCCTCCCATTGAAGACACCTAGCATGGGTGTGGCTGCCCTTTTATACCCTTGTGCCTCTAGTGGTTGGAGTAAAGTACTACAACTAACTTACTGTATTAACTATACTGCCGCCTGTTGGCTAAATAAGAAACTAACACCATATATTTATAGAAATAAGTCAAATCAACTGGACTTGCTGTGTTTTTGAAGACATTTCATCAGTCATACAACAGGCTTTCTCAATTCAGAATAACTTGTACATAGGATCTTGCTTTGCTTTATATCCTCTGGAATGTTGTTCCAATCAATGTCACTAATTTAGGTGTTGATTGTATTAGCAAGATTGGAGCTTTGATGTGTTATTCAACCTTCCAGGGAGATGTGCCAAAACAGCATTGTATGTGACAGACAATAGATCTCATACCCCATCTCTATTCAAAAAGGAAACCAGCAGCACAATGTGTTGAATTGCAAAAGTGCACCAAAAATGTAATAAGCCCACATCATACAAACAATGTTTTTGGCATACCAGGCCCTTCATTAAGCTTGATAAAGGGCCTTGTATGCCGAAATCTTGACTTTGTGTATGATGTTGGCTTAATAAATTTTAGGTGCACTTTTGTAATTCAACACAGTGTGCTGCTGGTTTCCTTTTTGCATATTGTTATGAATTGGCAACAGGAGTGGGTCTTCCAGTTCAGCACCTGACACTACAAAAAGTGTGTATCTGTGAGGTGAGCACCCCCCATTAATTAGTATGTACAATTTCCCACCTCTATTCTTTAAAACCTCTTTTATAGCATTAGAGATCACCCAAAGACTTTCCATCACAAGATTTGTCATTCCTACACATTGCCATATGTTAAGCATCAAGCACAGCCCGGGAATAAACACTCTTCCAGATCCTTCTTGGCAAAAACACTCCCAGCTTCATCATAAAGGACTCCACTGGAGAAAGGGTAGACCTACCAGCTCCATAAAAGGATCAGACATTCCAAGACATTCCAACACATTGCTATTACGCTATGCCCAGCAAGCCTCAACTTTCCCATCCCGTGAACCATAGTGAGAGAGAAACCTACCAAGTCTTCTTCGTTCCCATATGACCAATCACAAGAAGACATCTAAACCATGTCAAAGACTGACTGTCAACAACATAGCCATTTGCCTATTAGAGATTACCTACTTACATGAATCTCTAATAGGCAAATGGCTATGGAAGACCCAACCACTTCTATAACAAGAGCTATCAGTCACATAGCCCTTTACCTAGCCTGTATAACAATTAGCGATTACCCACATACTTGAAAAAGTATAGGATCACCCAAGCACTTCCATCACAAGATCTGTCATTCCAACACATTGCCCTTTGCCTATTAGAGATTACCCACATACATTGCAAAATAATAGGAAGACCCAAACACTTCTATCACAAGAGCTGTCATTCAAACACATTGCCATATGTTAAGCTGTGCCCAGCTAGTCTCGACTTTCCCATCCCATGAACCATAGGCAGAGAAAAACCTACCAAGTCTTCTTCATTTCCATATCAGTCAAAGATGACCAATCACATCACTAGGACGCGGCAGCAACTGGAGGTGGGGGCGGAGGTGAGTGGAATTGGCCGGCACTGAGACATGCGGGCCATGGGGCGCCATTTAGTCAAATTTGGCCCTGCCAATTCGCGCATGCAAGCGGCAATTCCAGCATGTGTGCACTAATGTCTTTTCATTCCTTATTTTCTTTAATATAACATTATTGGGCTTAATATGTTGTAAAATGTACATTATAATCTTAATATCAATTACAGAAAAGTGTGAAAGTTCGGATATAGATGGGTATTGAACCCTGTACCTTTGGCATCAAATGCACCACCACAGCATTACTGATAATTGCTTGTTCAGGAGATTACTTTATCTGTGATGTACTTCACACACATTGTATGGGCATAGTAATGGGAAAATTAAGTTCAGGGGTGGATGGAGGAGGCATTGAAACTTACTTTTAATTATTTATATATATATATAGATATATATATATATCTATATATATAAAACCAGTGGCAAACTGGAATAATTACACCTTGTTCTTCAAATGAATCAAATGGACACAATGGACTCAAATTACACTTTGTATTTCATTGCATGACGTCATGTTTGGCGCCATTATTCACTCAGGGGTGGGTATTTAAACCATTTTTTGTTAAACCACATTATCCTTGAAAAAGGTCCCCAGGTGGGACCGAAACGTCGGATGAAAAATGTGTTTTGTATGAAATAAACACTATTGCTTCACAAAACAACAGTGTGTGCTGATCCATCGTGTTATATATATGCCTACTTTTGATCGTGCACTACTGGAAACATCTGTCTGAGTGCTGGTACTGTGGGATTCCATATGCTACATAAGTTAGTACCGAGTACCACAACGTTGATTGGATCGATTTCTTCGTTTTGGACCACACAACTTGCTTGTGGATATGGCAAGTGATGACCAAAGTGTGGTGTACACAAGCAGAAAAGAAAATTTTACTACAGAGGAAATCCAGAGTATATTATTCTCTGAAACCCTGACTGACACCTTCGGTAATCTGGGAGCCAAAGAAGCTTATCATGAGCTCTTGAGATTAAGCAAAAAGGATATTGAATTATACCTGCATGGTATCTCCCTATCAGACTACTACAGAGAAAAAAAGATACCGAAAGGTTTCAGAATCAATAACGTACCTACAATAGGCAGAAATAATCCAGACTTCTGCAAACGCTGGTGCCAAATCCTGGATCGCTGCTCCCTGGACCCCATACCGCTAGTAATAGAAGAGGTTGGCAGAGAATTGAAAACAGTCAAAAGTGATCTAGAAGCATTTTGCGCTGTACACAATCCTATTATACGAATTCCATCCAATGGACAGCACTCCTTTTTCCATAAAACCATCTTTATTTTTCTTAGGACAACAACATGCAACGTTTCGAGTGGCACTCCACTCTTTATCAAGCTTGATAAAGAGTGGAGTGCCACTCAAAACGTTGCATGTTGCTGTCCTAAGAAAAATAAAGACGGTTTTATGGAAAAAGGAGTGCTGTCCATTGGATGGAATTCGTATACTCTGGAGCAGCCAATGTGAATGGGCTACTGGACGCGCACCCAATATCAAAAATTTGGGCAGAAATGTGAGTGCGGTCTGATTTGTTTTCTACACGATCCTATTATTGCAGCGGATAAGGACACCGACTGGCAAGGACGTCTACAGGATCAGATCACCAAATATAGGGCTGATATCTTGTCCTTTAAAAATTCCAAGCGGCTACGGGTTAACCTAGACTACAGGGAGTCTAGAGTGTATCGCTGGCTATCGGGTAGCAGTCCCTTTAAGAGGAGAGGAGGAGTTCGCCGGCCGCAAAGACCACTGGGATACCAGCACGGAGGAAGCGGATCCGACAGTGAGCCAGAGAGCAGCTCGCAGAGAGATCTCCCCTCCCACGCCAGCAACCACTCCCTCATCTTTTTTAGGACGAAAGACCGGCGCCAGAGATCAGGGCAAACCACCCGCAGGGGCGGTAGGAAGCACGCCGGTCACCACACGCGCCCAGCAGCAGAACAAACAGCGGGAGAAGCGAACATGATCTTCAACCTCTCCACGTACACGCCGACCCCCACAGAGATGGCAGTACTACGCAGAGGGCTAAGTTTCGTCCCAATGGTGAGTAATCACCCCTTCAAACACGTAGTGGATAATTTCAAATTCACACGTCAACAGGGCCGCTTCTGCCATGAGGCAAGGTGAAACCCTTGCCTCAGGCGGCAGCGAGCGGCCAGTTACAAGGGGCGGCAAAAAGCCGCCTCTTGTAACTTTAGGAGCCGAACTTCCAGGTTTTAACCCGGAAATTCGGCTCCGCTAGTGCAAAGAGCGCTATTGCACTCAATGCACTAGCGATACTGCCCCCTGAAACCCGCTCCGACACTAATATTTAAGCGCGGAGCGGGAGAGGAGGGGGGCGGCATCTGGGCTGCTGTCTCAGGCGGCAGCAGCCCCAGAATCGGCGCTGCACGTCAACTAAGGCTGCGTGAACATTTCCCAGATGGTGCAACAGGGGGTGAGGGCGCACAGTCAGTCGAGGGGGGAAGGAGAGACTCTGACACGGAACTCAGCATAACAGCAAGTGACAAACATTTCAAACCTGCCAGTACTTTTGATCCCCCCATCCATTAAGATTTTCCACAGGTTGTTAAACAACAACGCATTAGAGTGCTATCATGACAACAGGAAATGGAGGGGCAATTTTAGTCCAGCAGAAAAAGAGGCTATGGAATCCCTAAAATCCAATAGAGAGATAATCATTAAAAATGCAGACAAGGGGGGAGCCATAGTAATTATGGATTACAGTTATTATAGAAATGAATTACTAACGCAATTATCTAATACTGCAAACTATGAGAGGCTCAAATTTGACCCCACAAGCAAATTTAAAGATGAGCTGAAGGCCCTGATGGATATGGGTATATCACAAGGTTATCTCTCCAAGGAAATGGGTGGATATTTGATTCCTAACTATCCAACATTGCCCGTAATCTATACACTGCCCAAGATACATAAAAATTTGGAAAGACCCCCGGGCAGACCAATCATAGCCTCTACTGGGTCATTGAATGAGAAAATAGCCCAGTACTTAGATGTTTTATTACAGCCATGCATTGTTACCATAGGCACTTATCTTAAAGATACCACCGATTTCTTGAATGTCATTAAAAGCATTGATATGCAAGTTGATGATTTATTGTTGGTCACTATGGATGTACAAAATCTGTATACCTGTATACCACATGACTCAGGTGTTACAGCAGTTGGGAATCTCATAGCAAACAATTCCAGTTACGATGGCCCACCCATTGAATACACATTGGCGTTACTTAATTTTGTCCTTCAAAAAAATTATTTCAAATTTGAGAACCAATTGTATCTACAATGCACAGGAACCGCCATGGGTTCAAGAGTAGCGCCAGCCTATGCGAATGCTTTCATGTGTGAGTTTGAAAATGAGCACATATATGGCCAGGAGATGTTTCGCACGCATGGTAGCTTTTTTCGGCGCTATATAGACGATATTTTCTTTTTGTGGTCAGGCACATCTGAACAACTGGAATTGTATGTAGATTACCTCAACAAACTTGATATGCCTGTTAAATTTACTCTGAATTACAGTTCACAGGAGATTAATTTTCTTGATGTTCAACTGTATAAATCTAACCGGGAATTATGTACACGTCTGTACACTAAAGAAACAGATAGAAATATGCTGCTACACTACACAAGCCATCATCCTAGGCACCTCATCGAATCACTCCCAAAGTCCCAAATGTTGAGAGTAGCACGTATAGATAGTGACCCTAAACAGAAAGAGGCGGATTTGGAAAAAATGGGACAGAAATTTATGGATAGAGGATATCCTAACGCACTCATCAGTAAAACCATCAACTCAGTGCTGGCTATGAAACAGGAGGATTTATTAAGCCCCAATGCCAGACAGATTAGGATCACCGACAGCAATGATATGTACTATGTCAGCACATATAACCCCTATAGTAGCGACATAAGGAAATCTGTACTCAAACACTGGGAGATAGTGTCCAATGATGAAGACATCGGGAATAAAGTCCCTCGTAAACCTAGATTCAGCTACTCTAGGAACACCAATCTTAAGGAGTATCTCAGTCCATCAGACCCTGTGAGCAAATATACCCAGCCCCAAGCCCAACATTTTTTAAGTACCCGTCCAGGTGTATACAAGTGCACGGGATGTGCGGTGTGTGGCACATTGATATTAGGGCCAGAATTCAGGCATCCGAGGACTGGCAAAAAATATCTTGTCAAACATAGGTTAACCTGTACCTCCCCCATGGTGGTTTACATCATCAAGTGCCCATGTGGCTTAATTTACTGTGGTAAGACCATTAGGCCACTCAAGGATAGGATTAACATGCATCGAGCAAGCATTAGGGCAGCATTGGATACCAGTCGTAAAGTTGAGCCTGGCAAACAAGATATTGCCCAACAACCAGTGGCCAAACACTGGCGGGAAGCAGGACATGATCCATCCCAGTTTAAGTGCATGCCTATCGATCGAATACTTAAGCCCCCCAGAGGAGGGGATCTGGAGAAACTACTACTGAAAAGGGAGGCTTTTTGGATATATGAATTAGATTGTGTGACACTGAAGGGTCTTAATGGACAACTCCAATTGAATTGCTTTTTGACATAAGCCATCATTGCTTTTTCTTGCTGTTGTGCCTCTCTGTGCTAGACAGGTTTTCAACACCCATTTGTTTTTCTGACTTACAGATAATGTATATCTCTGGGTTTGAATTGAACACTTCCCACTCTGTAAGTAATTGTTTCTTTTTCTCTAATTGCTTGTATACATCAGAAAGCTTTTTGTAACTATATATGTATCTTTTTTATGAACACTATCACTATCAGCTTCCTATTGACTGGATAGGACAGTATGAACACTGACACCCAGTGGCGAACTGGAATAATTACACCTTGTTCTTCAAATGAATCAAATGGACAGAATGGACTCAAATTACACTTTGTATTTCATTGCATGACGTCATGTTTGGCGCCATTGTTCACTCTGCGGGTGGGTATTTAAACCATTTTTTGTTAAACCACATTATCCTTGAAAAAGGTCCCCCAAAATGTGTTTTGTATGAAATAAACACTATTGCTTCACGAAACAACAGTGTGTGCTGATCCATCGTGTTATATATATATATATATATATATATATATATATATATATATATTTTAGTCCCTCAACACTTAAACTCTGCAGATCTTCTTTCCTAGCCATGTACACATATAACTCTGTGTTCACACTTCTATTTAAATGATTGTGACCTGATTCTTAACATAATGTATGAAGAGCCTCCCTTTCTCCAACTTAGATTGAGATCCTGCCACGATCTTTCTTCACTGTGAATCACATACAGCAAGCCGGTAAACTCGATGGGACAACTCACTTGCTGCCAATTATTTAACATTACAGCATATTGAATGTACCATAAAAAGTGACTCCATCTGTAGGAGAAGATGTGAGTACAGAGTTACAGGAAGCTAAGGAAGAAATTAAAGAATATTTAGATATAAAGGTAAAGAATATTGTAATGCCCACTTGGCCAACACCCATGGTGCCAAGGTCATACCTGCTTACCAACTCGAGTCCTGAGTCCCCTTTGCAAGGTGAAAGGGTACTGTGAATGCTTCTCTGGCAGTGCCTCCACCTAATGGGATCTGGGAATACACCTGGAGTGGCCCAATTAGGGCAACAAATCAATCACACACTTTATTATATAACAAATATAACTTTTATGTAAATTTAAAGGGGAAGTAAAACTTTACATTCACATTAATATAAATTCCCACTACCTTAGGAACCAGTAGCAGTCCAGTCCTGGTAATTCCCTGCCAGGAAATGTGCCACACTACTCCATTTTGGCAGCCCAAGATTCTCAATCCCTTGTCCCCCAAAAGAGTACCAGTCCTAGGTAGCACTACCTGCCCACATACTTTCCCGCTGGAAAGTGCTTGCTCCCATGTGGCAGGCACACAAACAGCCTGTTTCTCCAAACAGGAGATCTCTGGATCTTTATCATTTCCTACCCCATCCCTCAGGTAACACTCACCCCAAGGGAGTCACACAGATTGGTAGTCTTACACAGAGCTGACAGGCATCCACAGCAATGCAATTTTTAACTCCAGGCTCCCCTAGCTGAGCATATCAAGGCTTAAATCCTTCAGGTATTTGCTCCCAATGCTGTCTATAGTGTGAGCCTCCAGACATAACACTTTCCATAGTGTGAACATGAAAATCCGGCAATCCAAACTCTAACCCTCCTGGTCGAGCTTTCAGGCACTGGAGGATCCTGCCCAGCCTTGGCAGGCCTATCAAACTCCCTTTTTGTCTACATTTTCCTGGATAGGATTCACTATCTCCACAGTGAAACAAAGTTCAGCAGCAATCCAGTAATGATGCAAGATAAAGATCCAAATCAAGATGGATGTGTGAGCACATGGCATTCTCCTTTTATATTGGTGCACAGCGACACCTTGTGGCGACCTGTGGGATCAGCCATGCTGCACCAATCCAAGAGCTCTGCCCCTGGAAACTCTAAGAAACTGTAGCTTTCAGCAAATTCATTCAGTCACCTTCACCTGTATATCGTGCTCACTCTCCAGTCAGGCTACATCAGAAGACCCACAGACAATTTAAGCAAATATAGGTTTGGATGGAGAACATAACGCGCAGTGTCTGCCGCAGATAATTATTTATTGAATCACAACATGTTTTGTATCACAAGGATCCTTTATCAAGTGAAGGTACAAAAATACAAACACACCTGTTATAAAACCAAACCCACCTTACAGCTCCACCCCTGTAAATTAGTATAATTAATTTGTAAGTGCTGCCAAGTGATTTCTTCTTCCACTCATTAGGTACTCCAAAGTTAAAAGTCCAAACAGTAGAAGTAACCATTCATAATGTCCAAAAAACTGTGAATATTCATGGCTGCCCAAATAGAAATAGAAAAAGAACCACTTTTTAATTTAAATAGTGATATACAACTTAACACACTGTAACATAAAATAGCCAATTTTTGACATATAGCAACAATTGTTGCAATACTAAAACAAACTGCATAAAACAGCTGCAAGGATAAACTTATGTACTACTCATATTAAAGTCTACCTACCATTGTAATCCATAAACATGTCATTTAAAATTAGCAATTATACCTTATCAAATAGGCATTATACCCTAATTCAGTGTAAAAACACAGTAAATTACAACCACAAAATTTTTAGAAAAATTCAATATATTATATACACTGTAATTTAGGGTCAGTAGAAAAAACACATCTTATTGTGCCCTAACTATAGGTCAATTGACCTTGTAAGATAAGTGGGCCAGTATCAATGGATTCTGAAAAAGGAAAAGTTTTTAATTTTAGACACTATTTACAAAAAACATTTTATTCTCTATGTTTCGTTCAAGCCCTTCGGAGCTAAAGAATTTAATTATAAGATCCATTTCACCTCTCTTTGTAACATCTTTTGTTTATAGTTACCTCCTCTGCTCAGTGGTTGGACTACCTCCAATACAGCCCATTTTAATTGGCCGTGTGTGTGTTGTATTGAAATGTCGAGAAACTTCTGTGTCAGTATAGGTGTCCTGCTTAAAGTTACTAATGTCACCTTTGTGTTCCTTAATCCTAGTTTTGAAGCTCCTAGCTGTCTGTCCCACATATACTAGCCCACATGGGTAGTGATGGGCGAATTTGCGTCTCGTTTTCGACGCCGGTGCCCGTTTTTGACACCGGTGCCCGTTTTTCCGACGACGGCGCCCGTTTTTGATGCCGGCGCCCGTTTTTTACGCCGGCGTCCATTTTTTCGTAAAATTTTTTTTGATGCCGGCGAATTTTTGACGCGAATTTTCACGGGAGTTTCGCGAATTTATTCGCTGGTGGCGAATCACGCAAATTCGCCGCGAATTCGCGCCTGGCGAATAAATTCGCCCATCACTACACATGGGCATTTGAGCATATAAATGACACCTTTGGAGTCACAGGTAACATAGTCATGTAATTTATCTTTGTACCTTGAGTTGGATGGTCAATACTCTCACCTTTTATAATGGAGGCACAACATACACAATTTAAGAACGGGAATGTGCCTTTTTTAGGAGTCCCAAAAAACATTTGTTTGTTTCCTTTTTGGACACAAAACATCCCTGATACTTTTTCCCTTTTTATAACTGAAAATAATAGGTTCCATGAATAGCTTTCCAAACTTATTATTACCTTGCAGGATTGGCCAATATTTATTTCAAGAATGCAATGGGGGGTATATCACTAAATTATCTATTTTAGGTATTGATAGAGTGCTTAAAGGAATACTGTCATGGGAAAAAAACATTTTTTCAAAATGAATCAGTTAATAGTGCTGCTCCAGCAGAATTCTGCACTGAAATCTATTTCTCAAAAGAGCAAACAGATTTTTTTTATATTTAATTTTGAAATCTGACATGGGACTAGACATATTGTCAATTTCCCAGCTGCCCCAAGTCATGTGACTTGTGCTCTGATAAACTTCAGTCACTCTTTACTGCTGTACTACAAGTTGTGGTGATATCACCCCCAGCCTAACAACAGAACAATGGGAGGGTAACCAGATAGCAGCTCCCTAACACAAGATAACAGCTGCCTGGTAGATCTAAGAACAACACACAATAGTAAAATCCAGGTGTCACTGAGACACATTCATTTACATTGAGAAGGAAAAACAGTAGCCTGCCAGAAAGCATTTCTCTCCTAAAGTGCAGGCACAAGTCACATGACTGGGGGCAGCTGGGAAATTGACAATATGTCTAGCCCCTTGTTAGATTTCAAAATTGAATATAAAAAAATCAGTTTGCTCTTTTGAGAAATGGATTTCAGTGCAGAATTCTGCTGGAGTAGCACCAATAACTGATACATTTTGAAAAAAAAACATCTTTTCCGATAACAGGATCCCTTTAAGGGAAAACGAGGTGGAGATGCTCTGCCCAGGTTACTCTGTTTGGAAAAAAAATGGATTTTTCTTTAAACAGAGCAGGAAACCTTAAATAGTGATTTTGATGTTACATGCTTTTTTTAAGCAACCAGTGGTTCTCTTCGAGCAGTTTACCCTTGAAAATATATATATTTTACTTAATGTAATCCCTGTGCTGTCCAACAAAGGCTCATCATTCTATGTGTCAAATACATTAAACACATTACATCTAAATTATATGTGTATATTTAAAAATGTAACTGGGGAAAACCTGATCTAATTGAATCAATTTTTATTGATTATTTGTTTCATTTACTATATTTCTTATTTTTTAATTCTTCATTTGATTATATATCATTAATTATTATCATTCATTATTATTTTTTCAGTAATTGTATTTTGATCTTTTTGCTTTTGGGGTGTATTCTATAACTAGCATTTATTTGGATTATTGTTTTTGCACAGACATGTTTGCAACAATTAGCACTTTGACCACTAGGTGGAATTTTACAAATTGTGATTGCTGTTTTGTGATTGGCTACAGCCCCTTTATAATAGGTGTACAGGGGTGTGCCATTCAGCCTATGAGTAAGTGCCCCAACAGGCATGAAACGTGTTAGTTTTTTTTATGTCCCAATAAAATTTTTGAACTTATTGCTTCTTTACTATTGGAGGTCCCCATATCTTTTTTTGAAATGTTGTTCTGGACTTGCACCCTGAGACTGGGGTGAACTGTGAGTAAATCCTCTTCGATTTATTTAATATTTGATTTTGAATTTTTTTGATTCATACGTTATTTTTGAGTAGTACCATATGTATTTTTTTGTATGGCATTGGCACAAACCCTGCCACTATAAATATTTATTAATTACCTTTTCTATTTCCTTACTGTGTTTAACAAATTTAGATACAAACGGAATCCTCCTTTTAACTCTCTCATTACCCTGTAATAAATCTTCCCTTTTTAGGAGTGCAACTTCTTCCATGGTATGTGTCAAGTCTGATGGGGAATAAGCTCTTTCTATAAAGTGTGTAAACATAGTTTGACTTGAGCAATCATAGTCAGTGATTAATGTAGTTATTCCTTTTGTCCCTTAGGGATAGCTCTAATTGTACAGGGATTATGAAAACTCTTAGCATGTAATATGCTGTTCCTCTCTGTCTCTTTTCCATACAGTTTAGTAATGATCTTCCCCATAGCAATTGACAAATTCACATCCAAAAAAATAATTTTAGTGTCAGATATTTCAACTGTAAATGTAACCGTTTCATGGCTTAAATTAGCCTTATGTATCATCTCCAGTAATGCCTCTTGGGTCCCATTCCATAACAGCAAAATATCGTCCACAAATCTCATGTAAGATATAAGGTGTTGACTTAGTCTATGTTTCAAAAATAATTTTACTTCTAGCTTATGGACGAATATATTTGCGAATGATGGAGCGACCGAAGCACCCAAAGAGGTCCCTTGTGTCTGCCAAAAAAACTCATTTTCAAATTTGAAATCATTTTTTTGTAAAACCACTGTTAAGCAATCAAGTACAAAATACATCAGCTGATTCTCAAGATTAGTATCAAGAAGTCCCTCTTCAACAAACCTGATTCCCTCCTCCTGAGGTTTAGATGTATATAAGCTCTATATGTCTGTACTGACTAATAAAGTGTTAATTGGAAGGTCTCGTATTTTGGCTAATCTGTTTAATAAACCATTGGTATCTTTCAAACATGTAGGTATATTCATTACTATTGGCTGGAAAAACGCATCCGAAAATTGGGACAAAGGCTCTAGGACTGACCCTAACCCTGATACTATGGGTCGTCCAAGCGGATTTTCTAAGGACTTGTGAATTTTGGGTAACAAGTATAGCACAGGTGTTCTAGGATGGTTGTTAATCAAAAATTCAAACACATTTTTAGGAATGATGTTATTATCATGGGCTTCTGTAACCATGCTGTCTACCATTTCCTTGATCTTAAGTGTGGGGTCAAACCCTATTGGTCTATAATATCCTGGCGTGTGAAGTTGTTTTTTGGCCTCACTTATATACATGGACCTATCCATTGCTATAATAACTCCCCCTTTGTCCACTTTTTTTATTATTATAGAGTCATTATTCTTTGATACCGGCCCACTTATCTTACAAGGTCAATTGGCACGGTAAGGTGTGTTTTTTCTACTGACCCTAAATTACAGTGTATTTAATATGTTGAATTTTTCTAAAAATGTTGTGGTTTACAGAGTTTTTACACTGAATTTGGGTATAATGCCTATTTGATTAGGTATAATTGCTAATTTTAGATTACATGTTTATGGATTACAATGGTAGGTAGACTTTAATATGAGTAGTACATAAGTTTATCCTTGCAGCTGTTTTATGCAGTTTGTTTTAGTATTGCAACAATTGTTGCTATATGTCAAAAATTGGCTATTTTATGTTACAGTGTGTTAAGTTGTATATCATTATTTAAATTAAAAAGTGGATATATTTCTATTTCTATTTGGGCAGCCATGAATATTCACAGTTTTTTGGACATGAGGAATGGTTACTTCTACTGTTTGGATTTTTAACTTTGGAGTACCTAATGAGTGGAAGAAGAAATCACTTGGCAGCACTATGTTATTATAAAAATATATCGGGAACGGTCCAATTCCTATGACGGACGAATGGCTAGTGTCAGAGGGTTGATATTTGTCACCCCCGCCCTCTATGATGCCATAACGCTATAGGGCCCAAGGCAGGATGTACTAATGGTCTACTGTGGACAGTGGTCAATAATATAGCTTATACTAGGCCATACAAACAAAAAGATCATCACTCTGTTTCTTAAATTCCAGAGTGTCAGTATAACGCCAGTCTGTCTGGTGGGGGCCCCTTTCTGCAGAAGTTCTGCTCAAATTACTTGAAATACCACAATGGCCTTGTTAGCCGATAGCTGATTGCGAGGCTGTGGACCGTTGGAGCTAGGCACAGTATGTTACCACATTCCTTTGCTAACATGTAAGACTAAGTATATCATTTAGACATTAATTGTACAAGGAGGAGTCAGACTATGTATGGTATTGGCATACTCTCATTTGTTATCACCACCATCTATGACATCAAAATGGGTATATAAACTTATGTTATATGGGAGTATCCTTGGAAAGCATTCGGGTACCACCTAGGTGACACACGACTACTTCCCCAGGCAAAACCTATTGTCTTCTATTTTGGACACAATAAACTACCTCATTGTATTTGAACTTGCACTATTTCGTGGTTTCGCTTTACGTACGAGGTCATAGAGGTACAAATATAACAACAACTTACAAATTAATTATACTAATTTACAGGGGTGGAGCTGTAAGGTGGGGTTGGTTTTATAAGGTGTGTTTGTATTTTTGTACCTTCACTTGATAAAGGATCCTTGTGATACAAAACATGTTGTGATTCAATAAATAATTATCTGCAGCAGACACTGCGTCTTATGTGCTCCATCCAAATCTATATTTGCTGAAACTCTAAGAAACCAAAGCCAGCAGGGGAATTCCCAGACCATGAGGTCTTAGACCGTAGGATTAACACTACACTACAATATTATTGCACAAGCTAGGAGGGTGGTTAAAGAACTAGATTAGAAATGTAATACTTATTTTTTCAAGAAGGTTTTTGGAAATAGGGTTAATTTGGTCACATGGCGATGGTTGTGAAGTGTCTGGTAAAAATGACATTTTGAAGGAAGTATGAAGTATCTATAGTGAACTTTATTCTGAAAAAGTAAGAGAAAAGCTTCTGGAGGAAGATTGTTTAGGGTTAATTGAGAAGTGTCTTGAAGAAGATGATAGAGTGATGTTAAGTGAAAAACTTGAGAAAAAGGGAAACAGATGAGTATGTGAGAAATATGACAAATAAAAAATCAAATACAAAAAGTATTGTAGAAGTGAAACCTATAGTGGCTAACAATAAAAATAGATTGCAAGCTTTTGGAGCACCAAGGCCCCTTTTATCAGGCAAAATACAAATGAAAGCTAGAAAGGCACAACATATATACTGTTAGATAGGTTTCACACTATGTGACCTGACTGAATCCAGACTCCTGGACTATTTACAAACCACCCTAATTCACTGTATTATCTCTACAGTTTATCTCTATCTATAACTTCCTAATTTATTGCCCATGAATACATTTCACTGATTTAACAGAATATATGCTGTGCCTTTCTAGCTTTCATTTGTATTTTGCCTGATGAAGGGGCCTTGGTGTTCCGAAAGCTTGCAATCTATTTGTATTGTTAGCCAATAAAGGTATCACTTGTACAATACTTTTTGTATTTGTTTGTTTTTTTATTTTTGCTACTGACTAACATGGTACCACAGTTTTTTTTGAGAAATATGAGAAAGGGAAAGGTTCCAGGGTGTGATGGGTCGCCTATTGAATATAATTGTGAATTTTTGGATTTGATTGGAGAGTATATTTTTGAGGTATGTGAGGAAGTGTTGGGGAAAGGGTGTTTGACAGAGAGTATACGAAAGAGTATAATTAGTTTATTGTATAAAAAAGGGATAAAAAGAATTTGGAAAATTGGAGACCAAAAGCTCTGCTGAATGTAGACTACAAAATTATTGCCAAAATTCAAACTAATCGGTTGAGGAGTGTAATTTCCAAGATGGTAGAAGAAGAACAATTTTGTGCAGTACCAGGTCGGCAAATTAATGAGGCATTGATATGTCTTTGTGATATTTTATGGTTTACAAATGTGACGAAACAACCTACAGCTGTGTTAACTATTGATTTTGAAAAGGCATACAACCAAGTAACCCATGATTTTATGTTTTCTGGGTGTTCCACAGAAGATGATAAAATGGATTAAATGTTTGTATAAGAATATTGTAAGTGCAGTGCAGGTGAATGGTTTTCTTTCTGAAACAGTGAATATCAATTCAGGGCTGAGACAAGATTGTCCTCTGTCACCAATTCTTTTTTTGATATTTACATTAAAAAAAAATGAAAAATTATTTCACAAAACTAACATATTCCAAGATTTAGGTCTCCATAGAAATTCAGCATTAGTCTTCCCTAAATGTTTTACATCTCTTAGAAAATATAAATACATTTTTGCTAGACATAATCCAATACATTGCTCTGGACTTATGTTATCACGTTTAAACAAAAGTATATTACGAACTTTCCACAGTGATTCCTTCGTGCAGTTTACAGTATATCATGAATGTAATTCTAAGGTACCAAAAAATGCATCATTCATATCAAAGTTTTTTACATCAAATACATTATACAATAAAACAAACAATTTTCCCCATACAAACTTAGCATAAACACAATCCCAAAAAACATGTTGAACAGTTTCTTCATATCTACACTTTTCTCTAGGACACACTTTGGTTGTATCCGAGCGCCTCTTATACTGAAAAGACCTAGTAGGTAAACAATTCTGCACAATTGACCATGCTAAGTCTTTTTGATGATTTTCCATTTGCTTTTCTGACACATTTCTCCAAATCCTTTTGCTTTGTTCAACAGAAGAATTGTCCACAATAATAACATCCTCTTTAGATTGGATCCATTTCGTTAATTTCTTTTGGTCAGATAAAAAGTGCTTAGGGGCATCACTTAAAACATACTTTTTAAAAGATTTTTTTTTTTAAAAAAAAAAGCTCCAGCACAATAAGATATAAAACTAGATTGAATTTCTAATTTTTTAAGATTTCGATAAAACAAAAGAATTTAACATACAGGAATCTTTCAAAATCAGGAAAATATTTTCCACCATTTTCTTTTGCTCTAATATCCTTTATTCGACTTAACTTTCCATCTTAGAATTCCATAAGAAAATGAAACATAATCTGATTATTCTCTTCATATTTAGAGTAGAAGGTGGAAAAATCATTGCAATATACAACATCATTGGCAACAATACTGACTTAACAATTAAGGTTCTCCCTTCCATTGTCAGCCCTCTAAGTGACCGATAGTGGAATTTTTTTTTTGCATTTTTCCCAGTAAGATATACCAATTAGGTTGACCATCATTTTTTGCATTAAAAAGAATTCCTAAAATGTTTATTCCTTTGTCTTAGTTGTCACTTCACATTTAACATTTTCCCAATTACCTATCCCCAAACACTGACATTTATTTATATTTAGCTTAAAACCAGATGCTTGACAATAACATTTTGTTAACAAAAGAGCTCTTTGAATTGCGGCTTTTCACAAAAAATTGTCACATCATCCATGTATGACACAACTTTAATTAACCACCTGGTTAGAACCAATGGTTCTAACGCACATATAAATAAGATCAGGGACAATGGACATCCCTGTTTAACACCACTCAAAAGTGGAATTTCACGCGTCCTAATACCATTTATTAGAATTTCACACACAGTTTGACGATAAAGTGCATGGATTTGATTTAACCCCATTTTTTTTTTAAAAACTGCAAGTATAAACTGATGGCAAACACGATCATATGCCTTTTCAAAATCTAAGGATAAAATTGCTAAATTTTGCTTACGGTCATTAGAATACCATATCATATCCCAGATTAGGGACAAATTATCCCAAATACACTTTATGGGCACCCCACATACCTGACTATAATGAATTACTTTTTCAATTACCAACTTAAACCTGTTTGTTAATAATTTAGCAAAAAACTTATAATCAGAATTTAAAGAAATTGGGCGCCAATTTTTAATATCAGAAGTATCACCTTTTTTTATTAGAACCACAACATTTTTTCTCCAAGATTATGGTAAAACCTTCACATAAAAACATTCACTAAAAAGCATTCTGTAAAATTCACTTGCAATACCATCCAAACCTGGTGTTTTTCCCCTAGTAGTACTTTTAATGACCTCTAACATTTCCTTTTCAGTAAAAACCTTTGACAAAGTGTCACAATCAGAATCATCTAGAACACTTTCAATATTACTTATACAATCATTGAAAAACACCAGATCTACAACTTTTTCATTAAATAAGTAAAAGTAGATGGCCACCTTAAGTATACCATCCATGGAAATTTGACCATTTAAACCAGTGGTCCCCAACCTTTTTCACCCATGAGCAACATTCAGATGTAAAAAGAGTTAGGGAGCAACACAAGCATGAAATATGTTTGTGGGAGGTGCCAAATAAGGGCTGTGATTGGCTATTGGTAACCCCTATATGTACTGGCAGCTACAGGAGGCTCTGTTTGGCAGTACATCTGGTTTTCATGCAAGTAAAACTTGTCTCCAAGCCAGGTATTCAAATATTAGCACCAGCTTTGAGACCACTGGGAGCAACATCCAAGGGGTTTGGGAAGCAACATGTTACTCACGAGCTTCTGGTTGGGGATCACTGATTTAAACATTCAATATTTTTTTTCCCAGAATGCAATTTTTTGAAAAAGAATTGTGTGCATTTCTCATTTTCTTCCAGAGACTTAATTCAGCTATTAAAGGACAAGGAAAGGCAAAAAACTAAAATCCAATTTTTAGTTTCTTTAATGAATAAGAAACCTATCTCCAATATTTTTTAATTAAAAAATATGTACCGTTTTTATAAGAAGCACTGTATGCAGTGAAATTCTCCCTTCATTTACTGCTGTGGATAGGAATTGTCAGACGGTCCCTAACTGCTCTGCAAGGAAACAATCATACTTATGAACAGCAGGGGTAGCCCCCGCCTTACTTCCCAGCCATGCAGAACTCAAGCAGCTTTGTTTATGACGATCCCTAAGCAGCCCAGACCACACTGAGCATGTGCAGGGTCAGGGTCAGGCAAAGATGTATAACAAAGTTACAAGATGACAGTCCCCTGTGGCCAACTTTGAAAGCATAAATCATTTGTTTGATTAGACTTGTGGTGCAGTAAGTTCATGTTTATGTTTAGTGTACAAAATACAGCATTTCTAGCCTTATACTATTTTAGACTTTCCTTGTCCTTATGATCAAGATATTTGGTAATTTCCTTTTTAACCATGACAATATCATTTGAAACATCAATCCCAACCTCTTTTAATTTGTATAGAGTTTGGAGACGAGCATTCAAAACAGAATAATACCTTCTCCTTTCCTTAGCTTTTTCTTTACCACAGGAGATAAAAAATTCTTTAATTTTTAACTTGATTTTCTCCCACCAACACATAAAGCTTTCTTGTGGTAATTTTTGTTTTCTCCACTGAGAATATTTATTTTTAAAATTCTCAATAACCACAGGGTCATCTAGTAAAGACACATTCATTTTCCAGTAATTTTTATTAACCTTTTGTGTTCCCAATCATGACACCTTAACCAATAATAAATTATGATCAGAAAAAATATTTTGTACCAAAGTAGCACTAATAGGATCCAAATTCTGTGACACAAAGGCAAAATCAATCCTTGAACTTACATTCCCATTTGTCCAAGTGTAACCAGGTTGAGTTTTATTGCACTTTGCCCACACATCAGTAAAACCTAGATCAGATATCATGTTTTTTTAAATAATTAGCTGATTTATCCATTGTTCTGTTCACAGCCCCCCCAGCCCTCTTCTCCCCGGGGAGAACACAATTAAAATCACCCAATAAAAACATTGGCTCAGAACCAGGTAAGAACAAATTCAAAGTAGCAAAAAGATCAGATCTTAATTCCTTTCCAGGTGATGCATACACATTCACAATTTGAAAACTTATACCATTAAAGGATACTTTTACCAAAACCACTCTCCCAGGTATAATATCATGAACTGCTTGAATTTTAAAATCATGACCTTTAAAAAGAATAACCACACCTGAAGATTTACCATCATTACTACCTGACCAAACCGATGGACCTAAACTCCATTCAGTTTTTAATAAATCATAGTTCGGCATAAAATTTAAATGACACTCTTGCAGACATAAAAAATGGAAATCAATTGTTTGTACATAATCGAAAAAAGCAGCCCTCCTCTGAGGACTCTTTATGCTCCTGACATTCAAGGAGCCAGTTTTAAAGATAAGGGTCATAAAAGGAAAACATTTTAGCCATTATCATGAAACTCAGATCCATCTGGTGGTTTAACCCCTGAACACTGCACACCAGATGACTCAGCTGAAACCTCCATCTCATCAGCAGATGATACGCCCTCCCCAGAGGAAGGAAACTGATTAATATCCTGTGTTGGGTTTTTAACTTTTTTCTTTTCCTTTTTGGTTTGTCTACTTTTCTTGGCCTTAGGAACACCAGTTTCGGCCTCTGGAGGAAAATTAGACCTAGGCTTTTGTTTCACACTTTCCTCCTCAAACCTAGGACCTTCAGTGGTAGCAACAGAAACCCTTGCACTGCTGCGCTGAACCCTCACCTCCTCCACCTCAGGTTCTGCAGGTAAAACAGTGACCTCATTAGCATTTACCTGCCTGGCTGCTTTTGTCCTATTTGCATAAGATATTGGACAAACACGGTATACATGCCCACTTTTACCACACAATGTACAAAAAATTTCTGATACACAGCCAAATGTAACATGATCTTTAGACCCACAATGACGACATATTTCTATGTTACAATCTTCTTGAACATGCCCATAACATCGACATTTCCTACAAAATTTTGGTTGATCTCTGTAAAAAAGATAACCCTTATTAGGGCCAATCATGAAATTTGCAGGTGGGTGTGATTGGCCTCCAGGGCCGGTCTCGTCAGCTTTTAAGACGACCACAAATTTTCGTCGAGCATTCCACACCCCCAACTCATTTGTAGCCTTGCCAATATATTTCACGGACTCGCAGAATCTCAGCAGAAAAAGAGAAACATCTTCAATTGGCACATGTGGGTTGTACATGTGTACAAACAAAAGCTTAGTATCTTGGGTGTATAACAAAGAAAGTTTGATACCTTCCAGAAGAGGGTCATCTTTATGCTGAGAATAAACATGATGGAAATTCTGGCAGACGACTTGGCTTACGAAGGTAACGTCATAGACACCCGCCTTTGGAAAATCCTGGATGCACAAGATATCCTCTTTCTTTAGACCACAAAGGCCAAAAAGAATCTTTTCTCCAATGAAGCGTAGACCTTTTACTCCACAAAATTTCTCCTCCGCTGCCAACTTAACAGTATCTTTCATCCGCACCTCAGGGAAGGTCGGAACACGAACATCGGCATGGCTAGCCATAACGATCTTTGGAAGCAATCAGATCACAACCAACAAGTCATGGGTCAATTATCTGATCCCAGCTAACTTCCACGATCTTGGAATGTCAGTCTCATGATGTAAGCTAACATTCCAACACATGTCCATGTGTTGACATGTGCCTAGTAAGCCTCAACGTCCCTATCCCGTAATACCATAGGGAGAGAAAAACCGGCAAAGTCTTCTTCATTTCCATATCGGTCAAAATTGACCAATCACAAGAGGACTTTCCAAACCAGGTCAAAGACTGCCTGTCAACAACATAGCACTTTGCCTAGACTCTATGACAATTTGACTCCGCCGCTATCCTGTAATACCATAGGGAGACAACAACCCACCAAATCTCCTTCATTTCCATATCGGTCAAAATTGACCAATCACAAGAGGACTTTCCAAACCAGGTCAAAGACTGCCTGTCAACAACATAGCATTTTGCCTAGACTCTATGACAATTTGACACCGCCGCTATCCTGTAATACCATAGGGAGACAACAACCCACCAAATCTCCTTCATTTCCATATCGGTCAAAATTGACCAATCGCAAGAGGACTTTCCAAACCAGTTCAAAGACTGGCTGTCAACAACATAGCAATTTGCCTAGACTCTACGACAATTTGACACCGCCGCTATCCTGTAATACCATAGGGAGACAACAACCCACCAAATCTCCTTCATTTCCATATCGGTCAAAGTTGACCAACCACAAGAGGACTTTCCAATCCATGTTAAAGACTGCCTGTCAACAACGTAGCCCTTTGCCTACTATAGACTCCTCCCTGCCATACAAAAGAACAGGAAGATCCACAGGCTTCTATGACAAGAGCTGTCAGTCATATAGCCCTTTGCCTAGCCTCTATGGCAAATTAGCCATTGCCTAAGCACTCCCATAATATAATCTAACATTCCAACACATTACCATGTGTTTACATGTACCTAGTAAGCCTCAACTTCCCTATCCCGTAATACCATAGGGAGAGAAAAACCGGCAAAGTCTTCTTCATTTACATATCGGTCAAAATTGACCAATCACAAGAGCACTTTCCAAACCAGGTCAAAGACTGCCTGTCAACAACATAGCACTTTGCCTAGACTTTATTACAATTTGACACCGCCGCTATCCTGTAATACCATAGGAAGACAACAACCCACCAAATCTCCTTCATTTCCATATCGGTCAAAGTTGACCAACCACAAGAGGACTTTCCAATCCATGTTAAAGACTGCCTGTCAACAACGTAGCCCTTTGCCTACTATAGACTCCTCCCTGCCATACAAAAGAATAGGAAGATCCACAGGCTTCTATGACAAGAGCTGCCAGTCACATAGCCCATTGCTCAGCCTCTATGGCAAATTAGCCATTGCCTAAGCACTCCCATGATATAATCTAACATTCGAACACATAGCCATGTGTTGACATGTGCCTAGTAAGCCTCAACTTCCCTATACCGTAATACCATAGGGAGAGAAAAACCGGCAAAGTCTTCTTCTTTTCCATATCGGTCAAAATTGACCAATCACAAGAAGACTTTCCAAACCAGGTCAAAGACTGCCTGTCAACAACATAGCACTTTGCCTAGACTCTATGACAATTTGACACCGCTGCTATCCTGTAATACCATAGGGAGACAACAACCCACCAAATCTCCTTCATTTCCATATCGGTCAAAATTGACCAATCACAAGAGGACTTTCTGAACCAGGTCAAAGACTGCCTGTACTGATGGGTGAATTTATTCGCCAGGCGCGAATTCGCGGTGAATTTGCGCGATTCGCCGCCAGCGAATAAATTCGCGAAACTCCCGCTAAAATTTGCGTCAAAAATTCGCCGGCGTCAAAAAAATGTTTTCGAAAAAAATGGACGCCGGCGTCAAAAACGGGCGCCGGCGTCAAAAACGAGACGCCGGCACCGTTTCGCGAATTTTTCGCCGTAACGGCGTAAATTCGCCCATCACTAACTGCCTGTTAACAACATAGCACTTTGCCTAGACTCTATGACAATTTGACACTGCCGCTATCCTGTAATACCATAGGGAGACAACAACCCACCAAGAGCTGTCAGTCACATAGCCCTTTGCCTAGCCTCTACTGCAAATTAGCCATTGCCTAAGCACTCCTATGATATAATCTAACATTCCAACACATAGCCATGTGTTGACATGTGCCTAGTAAGCCTCAACTTCCCTATCCCGTAATACCATAGGGAGAGAAAAACCGGCAAAGTCTTCTTCATTTCCATATTGGTCAAAATTGACCAATCACAAGAGGACTTTCCAATCCATGTTAAAGACTGCCTGTCCACAACATAGCCCTTTGCCTAGACTCTATGACAATTTGACACCGCCGCTATCCTGTAATACCATAGGGAGACAACAACCCACCAAATCTCCTTCATTTCCATATTGGTCAAAGTTGACCAACCACAAGAGGACTTTCCAATCCATGTTAAAGACTGCCTGTCAACAACATAGCCCTTTGCCTACTATAGACTTCTCCCTTCCATACAAAAGAATAGGAAGATCCACAGGCTTCTATGACAAGAGCTGTCAGTCACATAGCCCTTTGCCTAACCTCTATGGCAAATTAGCCATTGCCGATTTCCGATTTTAAATAGTTTATTAACAACAAAAATAATTACATCATCAGAAAAAAAACAATAATAATAAATTACAGAAATAAAACAGGAAAATAATATTTTCACATTTCTTGACAAGTAAATTTGACAGAAGTACTTGACAATATTATTCCATTGTTTAAACCCCCAAATTAACATTGCTTTTTCATTTCCGAGATATTTTTTATCTCTTAAAAAATAAATATACATTTGACTAAAAGCAATTCGAATACAGGTTTTAACATCGATAACATCAGTTTTAAAAAGTAAAATATTTCTGCATTTCCAAATAGCATTTTTCAAACAATTAATTATCATCCAACAAATTTCAAACTGTTTTATGGATGGACAAATAAAAAGACCATATAAAACCATTTGATAATTAAAATTCTTAAGATCCCCAACTTGCTTAAAAAGAGGTCCTACTGTTTTCCAGAGCTCTTGCGCATAGGGGCAATTCCAAAACACATGTAATATGGTCTCATCATTGCAGCATGAGTTCCTCGGGCATTTCCCCCGTGCCAGCATCCCCCTTTTATGTTGGAATTCACGCGTGGGGAGGCACTGGTGGACAATGGCCCAAGAGAGGTCTTTGTGGACATTTGCAAGATATTTCCCAAACACATTGCGCCACACTTTCTTAGACCTTTGCTGGGAAAAATTTGAAACAGATAAAACAATTTCATCATTTTTCTTTAAAACCTTGGTAACCTGTTTTTGATTCCCCAATATTTCAGAGTTGACCTCTTTTAGGTGGAAGGATCTAATTGCCTTTTCAAGTACCATATAGTGCTTTGGGGGACATAATAATACAGGTGAATTCAAAGGAACCCGGAACCAATGTTTAAAAATCATACCTGCTGCATATTTAAGAAAGCAACTAAAAATTCCATCCGTATTTAAAAGTTTAAAACAAAAGCAGAAATATTTGACATAAAAGAATAAAAGAAGGTTGGGAACATCTTTACCGCCATTTATCTTCTCTTTATACATATAATCTCTCTTTAATTTCTCCATTGTTGAACCCCACAAAAACTTAAAACATACCCTGGTGAGTTTTCTTATGTATAAGTAAGAAGGAGGGAAAACCAGAGCCACATGGAGCATAATAGGTAATAGAATCATTTTTATGATTAAAACTTTCCCTTCCATTGTGAGCTTTCTCAAATTCCACATTAAAACCTTCCTTTCCATTTTTATTAAAACTGAGTCCCAATTTGGGGTGCTTGTATTTGCAGCATTAAAAACAATTCCTAAAATTTTGATATGATCCTGTTTAACACTGATTTCAGGGGTGAGAGACTCATCCCACACCCCTATACCCAGACAATTGCATTTGTGTAAGTTTAACTTAAAACCAGACGCACAGCAGAAAATGGACGTCTGAAAAAGTGCTCTTTTTAAGGAGTAGGAGGAAGAGCATAAAACAGTGACATCATCCATATAGCTTAACACTTTAGCTTGTCGTCCTCCTCCACCGGGGACATGAATACCTCGAATGACTTTATCAGATCTTAAAAGAATTAAAAGAGGTTCAATCGCACAAATAAACAGAAAGGGGGATAAGGGACATCCCTGTTTCACCCCTGACTTTAAAATTACCTGCTGGGTTAAAAAGCCATTAATAGAAATTTGATTAAAACAGGACCTATATAAAACCTTTATGCTTTTTAAAAGAATATCAGGTATTGCCATTTTTTCCAAAATGCTAAAAAGAAAAGAATGAGAAAGGCGATCGAAAGCTTTCTCAAAATCAATGGATAAAATAGCAAGATTTAACTTTCTTTCTTTACAGTACCAGATAACATCACGTATTATATTGAGGGATTCAGACATGCTTCTTCCAGGAATCCCACATACCTGGTCTGGATGGATTAACTTTTCAGCAAAAGGTTTTAAACGTAAAGCAATAAGTTTGGCCATGATTTTATAATCGACATTTAGGAGAGTAATAGGCCTGTAGTTTTCTAGGCTCTCCTTGTTGCCCTTTTTAAAAATTAAAGACACAATCCCTCTTCTCCAGGAAGGGGGTAAAATATCAACAGTAAAAACCTCTTTATACAATAATAAAAGATCGTCTTTTAAAAGGTCCCAAAAGTGTAAATAAAATTCCACTGGTAGGCCATCCTCACCAGGGGTTTTACCAAATAAAAAGCTTTTAAAAACCATTAGCATTTCTTCAACGGTGATGTCTTTGGATAAAAGCTCTTGATCTAAAACACTTAATTTACACTCTAAAACATTCAAACAATCTTTTAAAATAGAGGCATCGATACTTTTTTCATTAAATAGAAGCTGATAAAAATTAAATGCAATGTCTAAAATTTCACTCATTTTAGTTTTACCATCAAGTGAGGAAATAAGTTCTTTTTTGTCCATAACTTTTTTAAAGAAAAACCTAGAACATTTCTCGCCTTCTTCTAGGTGCTGGACATGTGCATTAAAGATTATTTCTTTACCTTTTTTGTCGATCAGCTTCTTGATTTCCGCTTTTAAGGAAAAAATATCATGGTCAACATCAATATCGACACTTTGCATTTTTAAAAGCGCTTGTAATCTTAAATTTAAAATATAAAACCATTGTTTTTTCCGTTTTGCGGCTATCTTACCCGCTTTGACAAAAAATGCTTTGATTTTTGGCTTAACACCCTCCCACCAATGTAGCATTGAATCACGGGGATTACGTGCATTCTGCCAACATTGATAGGTCCGTTTAAACCGGTCACACAATTGGGGATCATCCAGCAATTGAAGATTTAGTCTCCAGAGACCTCCATTTACCCTTTTTTCCCCGGAGATTTCTAGGTGAGCACATAAAACCTTATGATCTGAAAACACGTTATTTAAAAGATCACATTTAAAAGGGTTAAAAGCCTCGGATAAAAATATAAAATCAATTCTGGACTGTATCCTCCCATTTGACCATGTTGTATCAGGGTTGGTAAAAAGCATTTTAAAACTATCTTTTAGCCTAAAATCGTCAATAAAATTTTTTAACAGATAAGATGTTCGGTCTCTATTGTTAGGGTCACCTCCTTGTCGATGTTCACCTGCAAAGACACAATTAAAGTCTCCGCCTACTAGTAGAGGAGATGACCCAACAGCAAACAATGGTAACATTTCAAAAAGATCAGCCCTATCCTGCTTATCAGGAGAGGCATAAATATTTAAAAGACGTAAAAAAAGACCCTTAAAAAACACATGTACTAAAACCGCTCGACCAGGTAAAATTTCAGTGACAGTCTGAATAGAGGTGTGGGTTCCACGAAACAGTATTCCCACTCCTGCGCACTTGTTCTCATTTGAACCGGACCAAACGGACAGTCCCAGTTTCCAATCTTTTTTCAGGTGAGTATAGTCCGTACTGCTTTCAATTGCACACTCCTGTAAAAAACATATATCAAAGTCCAAAGTCTCAAGGTAGGAGAATAAAGCCGCCCTACGGCTAGGGCTCTTTATGGATCTCACATTTAGTGAGGAAAGTTTAAGAGAAGTCATTATGAAAACTTATAAAGGAACAGTGTCCATATCGAATTCAAAGCAGGAGATATATTGAGAACCCCCCAATCCTTGTTGAGGAGAGGGAGGATCAGCAAAATTTACCGGATCCGGGGAAGATACATAGCATGCGTCCACCACGATCTGGAGTTCTCCTTCACTTGAACTTGAAGACAACGAAAACTGTTTCTTTTGAACACTGCCTTTCTCAATTCGCAGACGCTTCTCTGCAGGATGTTGATCTTCCTCCTCTTTTCCTTGAGATACATGAGCCACTCCACTGACCTTCGGACCACCAGGACCCTCCAAGACAGACTTCTCCATCCCAGACACTCCCGGAACCTCCTTCTGGCCACGGCGCGACCTTCTCCTGGACTTTTTCTTTCGCTCAGCTTTTATCCATTGCTCTTCACAGGTGGCATCTGGAATCGTCATGGCAGGGTTTTCCGCTGATGAACCTTCGGACCCTTGCTCCGACTCCATCAATGATGCCCGGCGGCTGGTGTTTCCGCCCTTTGACACAGACCCCAGCACTGCTGGTACAGCAAAAGTCTGTTCCGAAACCACCACACCTGGGATCCTCATCGCACGCTGCTCGGATCCCACCGCCAGTGTGCACAATGCCTTCTCATGGGTAGGGATTACCAAAGGCTTGGCGATCCCTTTCCCTAAATCAGAAACCGATTTCCTACGAGCCTCCTGGACCTTCATCGAGTGCTCGGTTGTTGGCAATTCAACCGAATCGTTCTCAGGACCGACTACTGAGATCCTTCTCGCCACTATCGGTTTTGATTTAACTGGCATTTTGCCACTCACAGACAGTACGGACGACTCACCCGACTTACCCGAGGTCTTCTTAGCTGGGACGGCAACCGCTGTCGACACCTGCTCAGACCTCGCACTGGATTTCTCTGCCCGCTCAGCCCCGGCGCTCTGTCTCTTAGCCTTTCTGGGGCAATCTCTATACTTGTGGCCTTCCTGCCCACACATATTACACATTTGTTTTTGTGTGCACGCAACAGCAATATGACCCAGTCGACCACACTTATTACACCGGGTCATCTTAGCGTCCGGACAGGACTCTCTTGTATGTCCAAAGCGGTTACAGTTGCGGCAGTACAAGGGCATACCAGGGTAAAAAAGGTATCCCCTGTTTCTTCCAATGTGAAAATTTGACGGAGGGTGCATAAATCCACCGATTCCATCCGGGTCTTTACGAAACTTCACAAAAAATTTATTTTTCCCATTCCAGTGTCCGAGTCCACCCTTAACTAAATGGGAGAAGCGGACCTCGGTGCAATACCGCTGCAGAAAGGTGACAATGTCCGCGGTATCAATAAATGGGTTAAACAGGTGGACGACCAGCGGGACGTCCTCCAACCCATATAAAAGAAAAAACTTGAGGCCATCAAGTCTATCCTCTTTCAGTTCTTTATTGGATAATACTGCGTAGATGTTTTCACAGCAATGGAGAGAGGTGAAGGTGATGGTATATGCTCCCCTCCTCTCTTGGTCCTGAAGGCAAAGAATTTCTTCATTCTTAAGGTTGAAAACGCCAAGCAGAATCTCCCCCACGATGAATTTCAAATCCTTCAGGCTCCGATGTTCTTCTTCAACTTCAATCCTTACGGTGTTCTTCAGCTGGGTTTCCCCGCTCGGAAAATCAAAGGTGAATGGCATTCTTGACTCACTTTTTCTCCCAAGAAGAAATCCTCCTCAAGCCTTCAGCAAGCCTTCCGCCAAGGCGGTCGCCACCCGTCTATCGGAGGAATGCCCCCAACCCGATTGCAGCAAGCAGGTTAAGTCCACCCGAAGGTGGGCGATCCTGCATAGGCAGAGAAGGGGGGTCTCCGACAGCTATTCAGCAAAACGTCTCCTGTGTAATACAATTGACATCAAGCCAAATAGTCAAGTAGCGACCATGTGTGGAACATCAAACCATGATATAATCTAACATTCCTACACGTAGCCATGTGTTGACATGTGCCTAGTAAGCCTCAACTTCCCTATCCCGTAATAACATAGGGAGAGAAAAACCGGCAAAGTCTTCTTCATTTCCATATCGGTCAAAATTTACCAATCACAAGAGGACTTTCCAAACCAGGTCAACGACTGCCTGTCAACAACATAGCACTTTGCCTAGACTCTATGACAATTTGACACCGCCGCTATCCTTTAATACCATAGGGAGACAAAAACCCACCAAATCTCCTTCATTTCTATAGCGGTCAAAGTTGACCAACCACAAGAGGACTTTCCAATCCATGTTAAAGACTGCCTGTCAACAACGTAGCCCTTTGCCTACTATAGACTCCTCCCTGCCATACAAAAGAATAGGAAGATCTACAGGCTTCTATGACAAGAGCTGTCAGTCACATAGCCCTTTACCTAGCCTCTATGGCAAATTAGCCATTTTTTTATTTTTTTTTATTAGGCATTGCCTAAGCACTTTTTTTTTTTTTTTATTATTTGTATTTATACCAGTTTTTAATTTTCCATTCATTTTCAACTTGTTTTCCATATCTTTTTTTATCAATCAAAAACAAAATATATAAGTTACTTAATGCAATTCTAATACAGTCAGTCACTGATAACTCTTCTGTTTTCCATACTAAGATTTTTCTGCACTTCCAAATAGCTTCTTTCGTTACATTTATTATTTGCCAAGCTTTAATTATATTTTCATCTTTACATTTTAATTTGAATCCAAAGAAAACTACTTCATAACTCAAAGCATCCAACCCAGTTACATATTTTAAAAAAGTACCCATCTTTTTTCATACCATTTGCGCAAAATAACAATTCCAAAATGTATGTAATACTGTTTCTCCACTCTTACAATTTTCTCTAGGGCATTTTGGATTTTTTATTAATCCCCTTAAGTACTGGAAATTTCTTTCCGGCAAAGAGTTATGTACAATTTCCCAGGCCAGATCTCTTTGACTGTTTGTCAGATTTTTATTTAATACCATGTTCCATATATTTTTTGAGATTTCACTGTTATACCTTTCAACTGTACACACTATTTCATCTTCCCTTAGTCCCTTTGTTATATGTTTTGAATTCATCATGTCACTATAATCATACTGTTTCAAATCATATTTTCTTACAATTCTTTCCATACTTACATAAAACCTGTTTATGTTAAAAGAATACGGTTTATTTATACACACTTTCTCCCACTTGTTTCTTATAAAAAACCAACCACCACTGTATCTAATGAAATCTGCAACTATGCTTTCTTTTGCTATTATCTTAAAAATGAAAGAAATATGCTTTAAAAATAAAAATCGCCTAATGTCAGGAACATCTCTTCCTCCATTTGCCAGGTCTTTATACATAATCTCCCTTTTTATTCTCTCCATCTTTGACCCCCATATGAAAATAAAAATTTCACGTATAAACTTTCTCATATAACGATCAGATGGTAAAAACACAATTGACACATATAATAGAAGAGGTAATAAAACAGCTTTTATAATTAAAACTTTTCCAACTATAGATAACTTTCTTAGTCTCCAAAATGCTAATCTCCTTTTTATTTTTCCTAACAATGAAATCCAATCTTCCTCTCCTGATAAAATCTGGTTAAAAGTAATTCCTAAAATTTTTATCTTATTTTTAACAACTTTTAACTTACAAAAGCAGTCAAAGTTCAAATTTCCATATGCGCAACATGTTGATTTATCGCTATTTAAAGTTAACCCTGATACATTTTTAAAACAGTTTGCAATAAAAACTACCCTATTTATAGAAACAGAATCTGTACATACAACAACTATATCATCCATATACGCAAGACATTTGACTTCTTTCTGATTACTCCCAGGCACTTTTACTCCTCTAATCATTTTATCTTTTCTAAAATTTCTCAATAAAGGTTCTATCGCACAAATAAATAAAATTGGCGATAAGGGACATCCTTGTCGTACTCCTGATTTCACACTTATTTTATTTGTTAAAAACCCATTTACTAACACTTGACTTTCTACATTATTATATAGAACTTTAACCATGTTAATGAATTTCTTACCCAAATTAATTTTTTTTAAGCACTGAAAAAATTGTGACACACTATCAAATGCTTTTTCAAAGTCAAGCGAAAACCGGCTAACCCCCTGATCTCTATCCAGAACATCATATAACATATCTCTAATCAACACAAGATTTTCCCATATCATTTTACCTGGTACTCCACAGCCTTGTCCTTCCTCAATTATAAAACCAATTACTTTTCTGAATCTATTTGCTACAACTTTTGCCATGATTTTATAATCTATATTTAATAAAGTAATTGGCCTATAATTCTTTATTTCTTCCTTGTTACCCTTCTTATAAATCAGAGTTACTAAACCTTTCCTTTGCGAGTTAGATAACATACCCTCATTAAAACATTCATTTACCATCTCATAGAAATCATATTTAATTAACTCCCAAAATTTCACATAAAATTCTATAACCAATCCATCTATCCCTGGAGATTTATTTCTTGCAAAGCTTTTTACTGCTTCCTCTATTTCAATTACCGAAATATCCCCACCTAAAACCATTTGTTCTTCTAAATTTAAAACTCTATCTAATTTATTTAAGAACATTTCTAAAAAACTTTCATCCATTTTTCTATTTTTTCCAAATAAACCATTATAGAAGTTAAAGACCTCATCTAAAATATATTTAATATCATTTTTCCCATGTAAACTATCAATTTGGTTACCTTTTTTGCCACATTTAAAGAAAAAACTTGTACATTTTTCATTTTCCTCAAAATCCTTCACTCTAGAATTAAAAATGATCTCTTTACCTCTATGCTCGATCCATTTTTTTATTTCTTTTTTTGTATCTTTAATTTCTTCTTCCATGTTATATCCTAATTCTCTAAAAGCAACCATTCCCTGTAGTTTACAATTTAAAAAATTATAGTAACTCCACTCCTCTTTCTTTTTTCTAATACCATTTCTAATGAAAAATAACTTACATTCGTTTTTCATCCAGTCCCACCAGATTCTTTTAGAAGTGAAAGTTCCTTTCAAATTTCTCCAATATTTATACTTGGCATAAAAAAGTTCACATATTTTCTCATCCTCTAATAATAAACAATTTAACTTCCATGGTCTTTTTACACTATTAACTATATTTTCAGATGACAGAGACACATATAGAATTTTATGATCTGAAAAGCCATTTGGTATTAGTTCTACTTCACAGATTTTAAAATCTTTAGTACAAAAACAAAAATCTATTCTTGACTGACTAATTTTGTTTGCCCAAGAAAACCCTTCTTTATCTCCGTGTTTTACCTTCCATGTATCTGTTAACTTAAAATCTCTTAGCATGTTTCTCAAAGTTATAGAAGATTTATCCAATTTACCATCTCCTTTTCTATCTTTTACCCCAATGATACAATTAAAGTCTCCTAAAATCACAATTGGATCAGATCCTGAAAGAAAATATGATATTTTTTTAAACAACTTAACTCTATCATTTTTCTCAGAATTCCCATATACACACATTATTTTAATTTTCATTCCTCTAAAAATTCCATTAACAAAAAAGGCTCTTCCTGGTTCAATTTCAATTAAGTTTTTAAAATCAAAACAATCCCCTTTAATTAATAACCCAATACCAGAATTTTGGCATAAATTTTCCCCAGAGAAAAAGGCTGGTCCCCATTTCCAAGAATAAACTAGGTGTGTATAATTTTTACAAAACTCAATCCAACACTCTTGAACACAAATTATTTCAGCTTTTAAGGTAGCTAAAAAATCAAAAATTCCATTTCTCCTCCCTTCATTTTTTATACTTCTTACATTCAAAGAAGCGCAGTTGATTATCATAGTAAAAAATTTAGGAGAAAAGGAACAGGGAAAAAAAAAAAAATACCACTCCAAAAAACAAAACAAAAAAACAAAAACAAAAAACAAAAATTACCTTTAATACCAGATTAATCAACTATTCAAAAAAAAAACAAAAAAAAAAAACCCATACCAGAGTTTTGACATACATTTTCCCCAGAGAAAAAGGCTGGTCCCCAATTCCAAAAATTAACTAGGTGTGTATAATTTTTACAAAACTCAATCCAACACTCTTGAACACAAATTATTTCAGCTTTTAAGGTAGCTAAAAAATCAAAAATTCCATTTCTCCTCCCTTCATTTTTTATACTTCTTACATTCAAAGAAGCGCAGTTGATTATCATAGTAAAAAATTTAGGAGAAAAGGAACAGGGAAAAAAAAAAAAAATACCACTCCAAAAAACAAAACAAAAAAACAAAAACAAAAAACAAAAATTACCTTTAATACCAGATTAATCAACTATTTAAAAAAAAAAACAAAAAAAAACCCATACCAGAGTTTTGACATACATTTTCCCCAGAGAAAAAGGCTGGTCCCCAATTCCAAAAATTAACTAGGTGTGTATGATTTTTACAAAACTCAATGCAACACTCTTGAACACAAATTATTTCAGCTTTTAACGTAGCTAAAAAAAACCAAAAATTCCATTTCTCCTCCCTTCATTTTTTTATACTTCTTACATTCAAAGAAGCACAGTTGATTATCACAGTAAAATAATTTAGGAGAAAAGGAAAAAGAAATATTACCAAAAAAACCAAAAAAAAAAAACCACAAAAATTACCATTATTGGTCAGATTAATCAACTATTCAAAAAAAAAAAAAATCACCCTGGGTCATCTTTGCTATCTTCTGCCATCAAAACCTGTGTTGCACTGAGGCGGCTCCCATCTCTATTTCCTCGTGCTAAAACCTCACTTTCACTTATAGGTGAAAGTGGATTAACATCCATAATATCAATAATCCATTCCTGATCTTCTGCTTTATCTACTTGATCTTCTTTTTCTTCTTTTCTTCCTTCTTCACTTTCTTTATTTTCTTTCTCCCCTTCCATCATTACTTCTCTGTTCATTTTTTCACTTTCTCCCTCTTCTTCTTCTGAAAAAGAATTTGAGTCTTCCTTCCTCCTCTTCCTTCTTTCTCCTCTTGTAATTTTTTTTACTTTTTTCCCTTCTAACACAGTTAAGTTTGGATTTACTGCCTGTCTCTCTGCTTTTGACTTATTTTCCACTCTCTCCATTCTGACCACCTCTTTGGACACAACAGGTACTGTTTTCTTCACTTTACTTGCATATGAAGATTTCTCACATTCTGTAATCTTGTGCCCTTCCACTCCGCAAATGGAGCATTTAGGTATTTTTTTGCACTCTGGGTCATCATGACCTATTTCATCACAGATACGACAAACCATACCAACTGTGCAAGTGTTACAGTTCCAGCAAAAAGTGGGCATTCCTGAGTATTTTAAAAAACCTCGGTTCCCTCTTATACTGATAGTCTGTCTTGGGTGAAACAAGCCATCGGAAGTCAAGTCACTATATCTCAGTTTGGCTTTAAACAATTTTTTTCCTGACCAGACTCTGTAGTCATTTGGGACATCTTTAATAAACTCCAATTCTTCAAATTCCGTTCCCAAATAGTCACAAATTTCCTCAGTGGTAACATAACGATTATACATGGAAACAATCACCATTCTTATGTTATCTTGGTGCTTAAAGCTTACCTTACAGTTGGTAAGTTTTGGATCCTCCTGCTTGTCTTGGTAATTCCTCCGGAAATCATGGTATTTACTGGTTTCAAAAAACACAAGTTCATAAATACCTCTGTTATAGTATTCCGGTAGACAAAACAGATCCTTTGGCTCAATTCCACAGGTCTTCATCAAGGTTTCCACCACATAGCATAGTCCATTCGATCCACGATGTTCCTCTGGTATCTCAACAACGGCTGTATTTTTGTAGCGAGTCTATGCATCCGACGGTGTTCCGAAGCAGCTCTCCATCTTCAAGGAAGCTTTTCTTCACCACACAAGGTGGCTTGTGGTCAAATTTTGATCACTCTTCAATAGACTCCAAACGGTCTCCTCCCAATAGCTGCATCAAGCTTAAGACCCCAATAAGGAGCCGATGCTTGAAGGCCGAGATTTGAGCGCTGATGCTAAGAAGCGATCCAGGAATTTTTTTTCATTTTTTATTGTAAAACATCATAAAAAACAAAACTTCAAAAACTTCATCAATGTTACAAAATCATGTTGCATTTATTTTAGTACAATCAACAATGTATCATTTTAACTTGAAGTTTTCTACAGAGAAAAAGGACAAAATTAATTCATTATTTCAAATCCAGAACTTTCACTTTTTGTATTTCCATATACCTTCTGAATCTACTGTTCCCAATCTATTTTGATCACTTAAAACGTAAAGAAAAAGTTTTCCTCGGATCATATTTACACATTCATCCACTGTAATCACAGTTTTATTAAAGACCAAAATGTTTCTGACATCCCACAAAACCTCCTTTATGCAATTAACTATTAACCATAATATTTGACTTTGTTTTTTATCAATGTCACATAAACCATATAACATCATGTGAAATGTTAAAAGTTGTACACCCGTTAGGCCTTTAATCATCTTTCCCATTTTCCACCATACTTCTTTTGCATACAGACATTCCCAAAACACATGAGGAATATTTTCATTCCTCCCACACCCCTCTCTCTCACATATTTCACTATTGATTAGACTTCTTTTTTTCTGAAATTCACGCGTTGGCAAACATCCATGCACAGCCATCCAAGCCAAGTCCTTCTGTCTATTTATTAGAGATTTTTCATTAACCAAACTCCACACCGTTTCACTTTCTTCAACAGTCAAACCTCCAATCACTTCCATTTCTTCTTTTGCTTCAATAATCTTCATCACACTTTTACTATCACGCCACTCCTCCACACCAACACCTTCCAAATGATTCCTCCTTATACACCTTTCCATCCTAACATAAAACCACGGTACCTTAAAACACACTGGCTTTCTCAAATCTATCACCCCCAGGCCATACTTTCGCAAAACATTCCCAGCCGCATATCTCACCATACAACCTTCCAGACCCTCTTTTCTACTTACATTTATACATATACTCACATACTTTACTGCCAAAAATCTTTCAATCATCATCAAACCTTTACCCCATTCTTCTTATTCTTTGTTATTTTTACTCTCTTCAGTTTTTCCATCGTAGAATTCCACAAAAACACAAAAATTAGTCTTATAATCTTTTTCAAACATTTATCCGGAGCTGGAAACACACAACTTATATATAGCAAAATTGGTAACAATACTACTTTAATTACAAGTATCCTTCCTTCTATAGTTAAAGACCTTAAAGCCCAGAAGTCAATTTTTTTCTTTATTCTATTATGCACTCGTTCCCAACTATCCTTCCCATACAAATCCTCTCCAAAAATCACACCTAACACTTCAATCCCTTTATTTTCCATGGGCCACCCACAACACTGTATTTCCTCCCATACACCAAACACCTTACATACACTCTTTTCTATATTTAATTTAAAACCACTTGCCATACAAAACATCTCAATCAACATCTTTGCCCTCCTCAAACCCACATTTGATTTACATATTACAGTTACATCATCCATATAGCCTATAACATTCAAGTCTCTTCCGCCACTACCAGGTATTTCCACTCCCCTTACCAATTTATCTTTTCTTAACATACACATCAAAGGTTCAATCACACAAATAAATAATACTGGAGATAGTGGGCATCCTTGCCTCACTCCTGTACGCACATCCACTTCCTCACTCAAAAACCCATTTACCTGCACTTTACTTACAATCTCTTTATACAAACATTTGATCCATCCCATCATCCTCTCTGGAACACCCATACACTCTAACACCCTAAACATAAATTCATGCACTACACGATCAAAAGCTTTTTCAAAATCCACAGCTACCACCCCCACAGACACTCCTCTCTCTCTACTATACCAGATTGCATCACGTAACAACATCAGACTTTCCCTTATCTGCCTTCCTGGAACTGCACATACTTGCTCCACTCCCACCATTTTCTCAACCACATCTCTCAACCTATTTGCAATAATCTTAGCTATCAGCTTATATTCTACATTTAATAACGATATAGGTCTCCAATTTCTCAGATCGCTTTTCTCTCCCTTCTTATATAACAAAACAATTATACCCTCTTTCATACTTTTTGACATTTGACCCATTTCCAAAACATTCTTACATACTTCATACACACTTTCCCCTATTAAATGCCAAAATGCACAGTAGTATTCCACTGACAGCCCATCACTGCCTGGAACTTTACCTTTCTTCATACTCCTCGAGCATTCATCACACTCACTTTTTGAAATATCCTTACTTAAAATTTATTTTTCCAAATCATCCAAACAACACTCAATTTCTTCTAAGCATTCTTTTTCTATAGATCTATCTTGCACTTTCTCTGTATAGAGATCATTATAAAACTCTCATATTACATTCAAAACGTCATGGTTCCCTTGTACCAACTCCCCATTTTTTCCAAGCACTTTCACCATATTTGTTCTCTTTCCAAACACCTTTTTAAAGAAAAATTTAGAACATTTTTCATCCTTTTCCTTAACTACCAATTTTGCCTGTGCTACAATTTTCTTCCCTTTTTCCATCAATACATTTCTCACTTTTTCCCTTGCTTCTTTTATTTCATAGTTCACTTCCTCCCCCAACCGTCTCAATTCTTCTAAGTATTCAAGTCTTATTTGCCACATATAAAATTCATTTCTTTCCTTCCTAACTTTTTCACACCCCTTCATAACAAAAAATCTTTTTGTTGCCATCTTCACCCATTCCCACCACTCCACTATGTTAATGAACTCATGTTTTCTCAAATGCCATTTCTTAAACAGACCCTCATATTCCTTTTTTATTACTTCATCATCTAACAAAGTTACATTTAATTTCCATATTCCTTTGCCATATTCACTCTCACCACTTATGTTTACCATGCACTCCAAACATACATGATCCGAGAAAGGAAATCTTCGCGAATTACAGTTCTGGACTTGAAATGATCTAGAAAGAAAAATAAAGTCAATTTTTGAGCACACATTTCCTGCATCACTGAAATATGTAAACCTTTTTTGATTACTGCTTAAATTCTTAAAAGCATCTTGGAAACCAAAAGTGTTGATTAAATCTTTAAGTTCCTTACTTGATCTATCTAAACCACTCCCCTCTACCCTAGTACCCTCTCTATCACCCGCATTTAGAATACAATTAAAGTCCCCCACCAGGATAACCTGTTCTCTTCCACTTAGAAAATTTTTTAGTTTTTCAAATAATTCAAGTCTTTCTTTTTCTCTTCCTGCAGGAGCATATACATTTATTAACTTAAAGGGAGTATTATTAATATGAAACTGTACTAAGAGTGCCCTGCCTTGCAAAATATGTACAACATTATTCACAACAAAAGAATTATTTTTAAATAAAACACCAATTCCAGCATTTCTTTCAGTACTTGTAGACCATATGCATGACCCACTCTCCCACCCGCTTATCTTTGGCTCTTCAGACAAAAAGCATTCCTGTAGACATAAAATATCAAAATGAAATGATGATAAATTTTTCAATATTGCAGTTCTCCTATGCAAAGTCTTAATGCTCCTCACATTCATAGAACCTATTCGGAGCTGCATATTTAAAGAAAAGGAAAAAACAAAACAACTTCATCATGTATCGTTCTTTTTTTTTGCCATCCCTCTAGCATTTGTTCTGGCACTTGTTTTTGGCTGAGCCGTTTGAGCTTCCCTAGTACCTTCCATTTTTTGGAAAGCATCTTCTTTTTTCTTTCTTGATTTAGAAATAACAGTTTCTGTCTCTGAAAAAAACAAAGTTCGAGTCAACTCCTCAACTCTCTCTTTATCCAAAAAGGCAGCAGATGGGATAGATGAATCAGAATCAATGGTTGCTGAAGATTCACCACCTGTTACTTCTGAGCTGGAAATGTCATCAGTCCATGGAGTAGAAGTGTTGCTCTCCTGATCACTCTTTCTCTTAAGGGAGAGTTTGTCAACTTCCATCTCACCAGGATTTTCAGCACTTTCACCTTCCGCGCTTAAAAGATCAGGGACTACCTCTGGAACATCCCTTGAATCCTCTTTTAATGGTGAAACAGGCCTGTCAACAACATAGCACTTTGCCTAGACTCTATGACAATTTGACACCGCCGCTATCCTGTAATACCATAGGGAGACAACAACATATCCATATCGGTCAAAATTGACCAATCACAAAAGAACTTTCCAAACCAGGTCAAAGACTGCCTGTCAACAACATAGCACTTTGCCTAGACTCTATGACAATTTGACACCGCCGCTATCCTGTAATACCATAGGGAGACAACAACCCACCAAATCTCCTTCATTTCCATATCGGTCAAAATTGACCAATCACAAGAGGACTTTCCAAACTAGGTCAACGACTGCCTGTCAACAACATAGCACTTTGCCTAGACTCTATGACAATTTGACACCGCCGCTATCCTGTAATACCATAGGGCAGGGATCCCCAACCTTTAGAACCTGTGAGCAACATTCAGTAGTAAAAGGAGTTGGTGAGCAACACTAGCATTAAAAATGTTATTGAGGTGCCAAATTAGGGCTGTGATTGGCCATTTAGTAGCCCCTATGTGAATTGTCAACTTGCATTGAGGCTTTGTTTGGCAGTGCATTTGGTTTTTATGCAGCCAAAACTTGTCTCCAAGCCTGGAATTCAAAAATAAGCACTTTTTGATGCCACTGGGAACAACATCCAAAGGGTTGGAGAGCAACATGTTGCTCACGAGCTACTGGTTGGGGATCACGGCCATAGGGAGACAACAACCCACCAAATCTCCTTCATTTCCATATTGATCAAAATTGACCAATCACAAGAGGACTTTCCAAACCAGGTCAAAGACTGCCTGTCAACAACATAGCACTTTGCCTAGACTCTATGACAATTTGACACCGCCGCTATCCTGTAATACCATAGGGAGACAACAACCCACCAAATCTCCTTCATTTCCATATCGGTCAAAGTTGACCAACCACAAGAGGACTTTCCAATACATGTTAAAGACTGCCTGTTAACAACGTAGCCCTTTGCCTACTATACACTCCTCCCTGCCACACAAAAGAATAGGAAGATCCACAGCCTTCTATGACAAGAGCTGTCAGTCACATAGGCCTTTGCCTAGCCTCTATGGCAAATTTGCCATTTCCTAAACACTCAAATGATGTAATCTAACATTCCAAAACATAACCATGTGTTGACATGTGCCTAGTAAGCCTCAACTTCCCTATACCGTAATACCATAGGGAGAGAAAACCGGCAAAGTCTTCTTCATTCCCATATCGGTCTAAATTGACCAATCACAAGAGGACTTTCCAATCCATGTTAAAAACTGCCTGTCAACAACATAGCCCTTTGCCTAGACTCTTTGACAATTTGACACTGCCGCTATCCCGTAATACCATAGGGAGAGAACAACCCACCAAATCTCCTTCATTTCCATATCGGTCAAAGTTGACCAATCACAAGAGGACTTTTCAATCCATGTTAAAGACTGCCTGTCACCAACATAGCCCTTTGCCTACTATAGACTCCTCCCTGCCATACAAAAGAATAGGAAGATCCACCGGCTTCAATGACAAGAGCTGTCAGTCACATAGCCCTTTGCCTAGCCTCTATGTAAAATTAGCCATTGTCTAAGCACTCAGATAATGTAAGCTAACATTTCAACACACAACCATGTGTTTGCATGTTGCCTAGTAAGCCTCAACTTCCCTATCCTGTAATACCATAGGGAGAGAAAAACCGGCAAAGTCTTCTTCATTTCCATATCTGCCTAAATTGACCAATCACAAGAGGACTTTTCAATCCATGTTAAAAACTGCCTGTCAACAACATAGCCCTTCGCCTAGACTCTATGACAATTTGACACTGCCGCTATCCCATAATCACATAGGGAGAGAACAACCCACCAAACCTCCTTCATTTCCATATCGGTCAAAGTTTACCAATCACAAGAGGATTTTTCAATTTTTTTTTTTAAATTAGCTGTACCTATAAAATAGGCACGCTTTCTTTATTTCAAATGGAACAAATAAAAAAACATTTTAGAAAAATTACATATTTTACAATATATTCAACATTACAATAGTTCAAATAACAGAGGCCCATTTCTTTAAATACCATTTCTTTGCTAAAACATTATCACATTTTTTGTCAATTAGGTAATATAAATACATTTCACTAAAAGCAAGACTTAAAACATTGTTTACAGATAAAATCTTATTTTGAAAAATGAGGATATTTCTGGCCTTCCATATCGCTTCTTTACAACAGTTGATTATTTTCCATACAATAAGTTTTTGATCATAAAAGGGACAGTCCAGTAAACCGTACAAAATCATAAAATAGTCCATGTTGTTTGCATTTAAAATTTTTAAAAGAAGAGGGTTGATTTTAGTCCATAGTTCTTTTGCAAATTTGCAAGTCCATAAAAGATGAAGAACAGTCTCCTCTTCGCTGCAGCAATCCCTTGGACATTTGGAAATTTTTACTATACCCCGCTTATACTGGAAAGCTCTACATGGTAGACATTGATGAATACACATCCATGAAAAGTCTTTTTGTACATTAAAACAATGTGTAAAATTAACCATTTTCCAAATTTCTTTGCTTTTTGTTTCATTAAAATTACCCACTAAAGAAATGTCAGCCTCTTGTTTCAAATTACTTAACAAGTTTTTTTCCATCTGATAAAACCTTAAGCTCTTTTCCTTTTAAGTTGTATAAAGACACAATTTTTTCCAAAATCTTGTAACTTTTTGGTAACTTAAAAGCATATGGACAACTCAAAACCGTTTTAAACCAACCACATTTTCTCATAAAAAAAAACAGTATTAAAACGGATAAAAAAGGACCAATAGTTATCTTTAAAAAGAGCATTTAGACACATAGTAAAAAATCTAAGTAAAAGAAATGCCTTAAAATCTGGAAAATCTTTTCCACCTTTTTCTTTGGTTTTTACCACAATTTCTCTTTTGAGTTTTTCAGCTTTTGAACTCCAAAAGAAAGTAAAACAAACCCTTGTAATTTTTTTTAGAAGATATTCTGGGGGAGGGAAAACCAGACTTAAATACAGCAAACAAGAGGATTTTTCAATCCATGTTAAAGACTGCCTGTCAACAACATAGTCCATAGCAATTTACTACGGCCTCTATGACAAATTGACATCGCCGCTATCCCGTAATACCATAGGGAGACAACAACCCACCAAGTCTCCTTCATTTCCATATCAGTCAAAGTTGACCAATCAGAAGAGGACTTTCCAATCCATGTCAAAGACTGCCTTTCAACAACATAGCCCTTTGCCTAACCTCTATGACAAATTGGCATCGCCGCTATCCCGTATTATCATAGGGAGAGAACAACCCACCAAGTCTCCTTCGTTTCACATAAGTCAAAGTTGACCAATCACAAGAGGACTTTCCAATCCATGTCAAAGACTGCGTGTCAACAACATAGCCAGTTGCCTAGCCTCTACGACAAATTGACATCGCCGCTATCCCGTAATACCATAGGGAGAGAACAACCCACCAAGTCTCTCCTTCATTTCCATATCAGTCAAAGTTGACTAATCACAAGTGGACTTTCCAATCTATTTCAAAGACTGCCTTTCAACAACATAGCCCTTTGCCTAGACTCTATGACAATTTGACATTGCCACTATCCTGTATAACTATAGGGAGAGAACAACCCACCAAGTTTCCTTCATTTCCATATCAGTCAAAGTTGACCAATCACAAGAGGACTTTCCAATCTATGTCAAAGACTGCCTGTCAAACAGCATAGCCCTTTGCCTATTATAGATTACCCCCTTCCTTAGAAAAGAATAGGAAGACCCACACCCCTCTATAACAAGAGTAGTCAGTCACATAGCCCTTTGTCTAGATAATTTGACACCACCCAATCTTTTTTCTTCAGCTTTTAAAGTTTCTTCAAAAAAAGAAGTCTGCATGATTATCCAGAATACAAAAATGCGGGGGGTTGTGAGTTCACACCTGATGCCAATTTCAAAACATTTAGAACCCTGTCTAAATGATTCAAGTAAATATGTAAGTGCATGTAATTTTGAAACAGGGTTTTTTGTTACAAAGTTATTATCATAATATTGATAAGCCACCATACCATGTCAAGGCAAACCCCACTTGGTGGTCCCTAACTTATTTGATTATCTAACTTATTATGATTATCCAGAATACTGAAAACAACCTTTTTTAGCTAAACATCATATAGTAAAAAAATTGTATATATTTATATATATATATATATATATATATATATTTGTATTATTTAAATTTATACCAGTCTTTAAGTTTCCATTCATTTTCAACTTTTTTTCCATATCTTTTTTTATCAATCAAAAACAAATTATATAAGTTACTTAATACAGTCAGTATGAAAAACAGAAAAGTTATGTGACTAAGATTTTTCTGCACTTCCAAATAGCTTCTTTCGTTACATTTATTATTTGCCAAGCTTTAATAATATTTTCATCTTTACATTTTAATTTGAATCCAAAGATAACTACTTCTTAACTCAAAGCATCCAACCCAGTAACATATTTTTAAAAAGTACCCATCTTTTTCCATACCATTTGCAGAAAATGACAATTCCATAATATATGTGATACTGTTTCTCCGCTCTTACAATTTTCTCTAGGGCATTTTGGATTTTTTATTAATCCCCTTAAAAACTGGAAATTACTTACCGGTAAAGAGTTATGTACAATTTCCCAGGCCAGATCTCTTTGACTGTTTGTCAGATTTTTATTTAATACCATGTTCCATATTTTTTTTGAGATTTCACTGTTATACCTTTCAACTGTACACACTATTTCATCTTTCCTTAGTCTCTTTGTCATATGTTTTGAATTCATCATATCACTATAATCATACTTTTTCAAATCATATTTGTTTACAATTCTTTCCATATTTACATATACACACTTTCTCCCACTTGTTTTTTATAAAAAACCAACCACCACTGTATCTAATGAAATCTGCAACTATACTTTCTTTTGCTATTATCTTAAAAATGAAGGAAATATGCTTTAAAAATAAAAACTGCCTAATGTCAGGAACATCTCTTCCTCCATTTGCCAGGTCTTTATACATAATCTCCCTTTTTATTCTCTCCATCTTTGACCCCCATATGAAAATAAAAATTTCACGTATAAATTTTCTCAAATAACGATCAGATGGTAAAAACACAATTGACACATATAATAAAAGAGGTAATAAAACAGCTTTTATAATTAAAACTTTTCCAACTTTCTTAGTCTTCAAAATGCTAATCTCATTTTTATTTTTCCTAACAATGAAATCCAATCTTCCTCTCGTGATAAAATCTGGTTAAAAGTAATTCCTAAAATTTTAATCTTACTTTTAGCAACTTTAAACTTACAAAAGTAATCAAAGCTCCAATTTCCATATGTGCTACATGTTGATTTATCGCTATTTAAAATTAACCCTGATACATTTTTAAAATAGTTTGCAATAAAAACTACCCTATATATAAAACAGAATCTGTACATACAACAACTATATCATCCATATACGCAAGACATTTGACTTCTTTCTGATTACTCCCAGGCACTTTTACTCCTCTAATCATTTTATATTTTCTAAAATTTCTCAATAAAGGTTCTATCACACAAATAAATAAAATTGGCGATAACAGACATCCTTGTCATACTCCTGATGTCACACTTATTTAATTTGTTAAAAACCCATTTACTAACACTTGACTTTCTGCATTATTATATAGAACTTTAACCATATTAATGAATTTCTTACCCAAATTAATTTTTTTAAATGCTTTTTCAAAGTCAAGCGAAAACAGGCTAACCCCCTGATCTCCATCCAGAACATCATATACCCTCATTAAAACAGGCATTTACCATCTCATAGAAATCATATTTAATTAACTCCCAAAATTTCACATAAAATTCTATAACCAATCCATCTATCTCTGGAGATTTATTTCTTGCTAAGCTTTTTACTGCTTCCTCTATTTCAATTACCGAAATATCCCCACCTAAAACCATTTGTTCTTCTAAATGTAAAACTCTATCTAATTTATTTAAGAACATTTCTAAAACAAATTCATAAATGTTTCCATTTTTTCCAAATAAACCATTATAGAAGTTAAAGACCTCATCTCAAATATATTTAATATCATTTTTGGCATTTAAACTATCAATCTGGTTACCTTTTTTGACACATCTAAAGAAAAAACTTGTACATTTTTCATTTTCCTCAAAATCCTTCACTCTAGAATTAAAAATTCTTTCTTTACCTCTATGCTCTATTTCTTTCTTTGTATCTTTAATTTCTTCTTCTATATTATATTCTAATTCTCTAAAAGCAACCATTCCCTGTAGTTTACAATTTAAACATTATAGTAACTCCACTCCTCTTTCTTTTTTCTAATACCTTTTCTAATGAAAAATAACTTACATTCATTTTTCATCCAGTCCCACCAGATTCTTTTAGAAGTGAAAGAGCCTTTCAAATTTCTCCAATATTTATACTTGGAATAAAAAAGTTCAGATATTTTCTCATCCTCTAATAATAAACAATTTAATTTCCATGGTCTTTTTGCACTAGTAACTATGTTTTCAGATAACAGAGGCACATATAGAATTTTATGATCTGAAAAGCCATTTGGTATTAGTTCTACTTCACAGATTTTAAAATCTTTAGTACAAAAACAAAAATCTATTCTTGACTGACTAATTTTGTTTGCCCAAGTAAACCCTTCTTTATCTCTGTGTTTTTCCTTCCACGTATCTGTTAACTTAAGATCGCTTAGCATGTTTCTCAAAGTTAAAGAAGATTTATCTAATTTACCATCTCCTTTTCTATCTTTTACCCCAATGATACAATTATTCCAACACTTTTGAACACAAATTATTTCAGCTTTTAATGTAGCTAAAAAAATCAAAAATTCAATTTCTCCTGCCTTCATTCTTTATACTTCTTATATACTCAGTTGATTAGTATAACATAGTAAAACATGTAGGAGAAAAGGAAAAAGGAAAAAAACAAGAAATACCACTCCAAAAAAACAAACAAAAAAAATTAGCTTTAAGGTCAGATTAATCAACTATTAAAAAAAAAAAAAAAACAATACCAAAGTTTTGACAAACATTTTCCCCAGAGAAAAAGGCTGGCCCCCATTTCCAAGAATTAACTAGGTGTATATAATTTTTACAAAACTCAACCCAACACTCTTGAACACAAATTATTTCAGCTTTTAACATAGAAAAAGGAAAAAAAACAAAAATTACCACTCCAAAAAACCCCACAAAAATTACCAGGCATGTACCTGTCACTGTTGCCTACCCCTAATCCGACTGAGTGAGTTCTGTGCTTTCACCTATTTGTGCGTGTGTGCATGTGCGCACATGAGGGGAGGGGGAGAGTGTACCGGAAGGGGTTCAAGTGGCTGGGCAATGCACATGTGCACACTCCTCCTGCACGCATGGTGGATGGGGAGCCAGGGCTGGCCGGGTTGCCTGGGGTGCCCAACGGTCCAGGCCCTGAGTTTGCAGGCTAAGTAAAGCAATGGACCTCCCTGCCCCAGCTCTTTTCATTTGCACAGCTTGTGCTTGTGTATAGAAACACACAACAAAGTGAACATCAGCCTAAAAATAGCTGCTTTTATGTTTTTGGGTCAACCCAGTGGTGGTACTACCGGGGGGAGTAGGGGGTGCAATTGGGCCAGGGGGAACCCGCCTTTAGGGGGGTGGGGGGGACCCAGCTTTACATCCTGCACCAGGGACCCAGCTTTACATCCTGCACCAGGGCCCACCCCAATCTAGTTACATTACTGGGTCAACCTACGCTCTGCTGTTTTATGTGAAACATTTTATGATACAGTAGTTGAGGAAAAACGATGGGCGAAATATTTTGCCATGAAAAAATGTTCATAGACTGTAATATACAGTAAAGAAGTCATCCAGTTTGGAAAAAGTAACATGCAAGGATGCCCTTTGACTTCAATGAGCTTCACCCACTGTTTTGCAAATGTTCTGTAAAAAAAAGGCAGAGTCACCTGTCCCTATTGAGGAATAAAACACCAACAGTGGCACGAGTCATTTTTAAAATGTCGGCACCAGCATTTCCAACATACACACTGTAGTTGGCCAGGTATTAGCAGTACATAAAGTTTCTCTCTGTTGAGTCATTTATTTGTGGATTAAGTTTTTACAGGTATTGTGGTCATTTTGCCCTTCATATGTATTGGATATTTAGTTGATGCTGCAGCATTTCAGTACATCACAGATGAGGGTTAGTTTTGACTTGTCTGCAACAGTGAAAGTGTTGGTGGCCAAATGGATAAGGTGTTTTCTTTTAAAATAAGAGGTTATGAGTTCAATTCCCTTTTCTGCCTTAAATTGTATTAATTTCTCTAATTAGTTTTGATATGTAAAATTTTCATTTTATGACATATCAAGCAAATTATTGATAATCCGGGAATAGACTTTTTTGGTGTGACTAAATGTCATGAAATTCCTTGAATGAAATTGATGGAGACACTGTGTCTTTGCATTCCTTATTTTCTTTAATATAACATGATTGGGCTTAATATGTTGTAAAATGTACATTATAATTTTAAATATCAATTACAGAAAATTGTGAGACTTTGGGTATAGATGGATATTGGCAAATGCTTTACCAAATGCCCCACCACAGCACCTCTGAGAGTTTTGGGCTATAGGTAGGGTTGATGCGATGAATCTTAGCAGGTGTCAAGTGCCATCTGAAAAGAATTTTCTTGCTGAGTTCAATGCGGTTAGTGCACCGAGTTGCGCCCGTAGAAGCCGAAAAAATCAAGTCCCAATCTTTTGGTGCAAGACTTATATTGAGATCCTATTCCCATCGTAGCTGGTACAATAATTTCCGATCCGGGTCTTTCTGTATAAGCATCTTGTAACAGTCTGATAGCACTCCTTTGCCATACCTGCTCGACCTGCATAAGTGTTCCATTAGTGTGGAAGGTCTGATGGTCCTGTAGCTTGGTAAATGTGATTGCATCAAGTGACATATTTGCAGCCATGGGTATCTAGACTGCTCCAGCAAGCCATATTTCCTTTGTAAGTCCTCAAAGGGTCTCCATGAATTGGCGAAATAAAGGTCACCCAAAGTCCTAATTCCTTTAGCATGCCAGTCACTTAGATGAATATGCGGAATCAGGCGTTTAAGAGCTGTAATAGGGGTGAGCAGAGAGGGGAAAGTCCCAAACCTATATTTCTTGCGGTGGGTGTCCCATATATGAAGAAGTAGTTTGGTCGTCAGTAAGGCTGCGGGAGTTGCTGGTCTGGAATCATGAGGAAGCCATACTAGGTCCGCTAGGGAATGTCCAGCCATAAAATGGGATTCTATATCCACCCAGGATTTACAGCCAGGATTACTGTGCATTCTAACCACATTTTCAAGAAGGGACGCCCTGTGGTATAGGGAGACATTGGGAATACCTGAACCTCCTGAGTGTGTCGGGTAGTGTAACGTATTTAAAGCCAATCTGGGTTTTTTACCCTTCCATATGAAAGATTGAAGAGCATTTTGGAGATCTTTAATGTATTTGGGAGGTAGGTGTACCTGTAAGGTGCGAAACAGATAAAGGATGCGAGGGAGAACGGTCATCTAGATTGTGGCTATGCGTCCCAACCAGGAAAGCTCAAACTTTTGCCATTTGGTGCAGTTAGACCTAATAGTATTCAGAAGTGGGGGAAAATTTAACTGGTAAGGGTTGTGCAGAGTTTTGGGAATCTTAATCCCTAAGTAAGAGATATAGGTATCCCGCCATTCAAACTGGTATTCCTGTTTTAACTTTGTGACCATATCATGGGGGATACCAATTGGGAGGGCTTGAGTCTTACTGCAGTTGATTTTGTAATGAGATATGTTCTGGAACTCCCCTAATACCTTCACTACGTTCAGTAAAGACGAGGTCGGGCTCGTTAGGGTAAGGACTACATATATCTTCCGCAAACAGACCTTTCTTATGTTGTTCATCAGCTATCTGGATGCCCATTATGTCTTTGTGAGAGCGGATTTTCTCTGCTAGGGGTTCAACCATAAGAGCAAAGATAAGGGGTGACAGCGGGCACCCTGTCTGGTCCCATTGGCTATGGCAAAGGCACTCGACAGGGCCCCCAGGACTCGGACCTTCGCCGACGGAGCGGTATATAGGAGCATGATAGCTTTTAAAATATTCCCCTGGAGTCCCACCTTTTCCAGCACTTCCCGCATATACACCCAATTAACCCTATCGAACGCCTTCTCCGCATCCAAAGAAAGCACCATCAGGGGGAGCCTGTCCCTTTCAGCTATATGGATAAGGTTTAACAGTTTCATGGTATTATCAGGGGCCTGCTGTCCCACAACGAACCCGACCTGATCATTCCTGACAAGTCCTGGAAGAAATGAGGACAATCTGTTGGACAGAATTTTGGCGTAGATTTTGACATCTGTATTCAGAAGTGCTATTGGTCTATAGTTGGCACAACTATCTGGGGCCTTGCCTTGCTTTGGAATAGTAACTATATGAGTGGCGAGGAATTCAGAGTTGATCGAATTGTCAGAGACCCAGTGGTTATACAATTTTGCAAGTCTTGGAGCTAGAATGGGGGAGAACAATTTGTAGTAGTTGTTGGAGAATCCATCAGGACCTGGTGATTTGCCTACTTTAAGGTTTTTAATCGTATCCAAGACCTCAGTTTCTGTTATCGGGTCGTTTAAAGTTTCCAATTGGTGAGGTGTGAGAGAGGGGAGTGTAATAGTGGTAAGAAACGTACATATTTCTGCTAATGTAGGGTTGTGTTCTAATGCCTGATCAGAGAGATTGTAGAGCCCCCTATAGTAATCCGAGAAGGCTGCAGCAATATCCCTGGGGTTGGTGAGATGATCTCCCTTATGCGTTAGGTACTTAATTCTGGACTGTGCCTGAACATCCTTAAGCTTATTGGCTAGCAGTCTGCCAGCCTTATTGCTTTTAGTATAGTATTTTAATTTCAGCAGCTTAAGTCTGAATTCAGTTTTTATTTATATATTTTTAAATTATTTTTTAATTTGTTACATTTATTTTTTTAGTTCCTCAGGACTTAACCTCTGCAGATCTACTTTCCTAGCCATGCAAAAATAATCACACTTCTATTTAAATTATTGTGACTGGTTTCTGAGCACATGAAGAGCCCCCTTTCTCCAGGCTACATTGAGTGCATGCCATCTTTCTGCACTGTGAATCACTAAAGCAAGCAGGTGACTATAGCAATACTTTGCGCTTGGCGACCTCTAGTGGCCAGAACTGGAACTGCATGCAGGTAACTGCGATAAACGCGACGGCACATCTTAAGCTTTCTCACTTGCTGCCAATTATCTAATGTTACAGCGCGCCAGATGTACAGATGCAGCCACTTTTTTTGGTACATTTAACGCGCTGTGACGCTAGATAAGCAGCAGCAAGCGCGATACCTAGAGATGTCTCGTCGCATTTAACGCAGTTTCAGTTTTTAAATTGGCTGCAATACCAGCTTTGGCCACTAGATGTCTCCAAGCGCTATGTATTGCTTCAGATAGGAATCTACGTGAGCTGCCGTGAGAGGTGAGAGGAGACAGATCGTTCCAGCCACAATCTCCTCATAAAATGAAGAGCTGGAGAAACGATCTCTTTGTATTCAGCTAGAAGATTAAGGCAGTGTGATTTATATAAAAGTGTGGAGATATGTTTTTGATGGAGAGTAACACTAATTATAAATTGTATTTGTGGATGACTTTGCATTGGGTTATTATAGGGGATCTGCACTCAGAACTTTAAAACAAATCCATGATCTGCCCTTATGTTTTTTTTAATTATGCTGAAGTTTTTTTAAATTAGCAGATTGCAATGTAATTAAACAAAAAATAATCAGAAATGACTGTCAAATCATTTATAACATCAATTGTGTAGGACATGTTCCTGCTCAGACTTTATAGCTTAGTGGGCTTGTTGCAGGATTATGATGCTGAAGGTCATGAGTTCAATTCCTGAGAGTTTTTTACATAATTTTTTTTCCTCTAGTTTTAACTATTTATTATTTTTAACTATTTACTAAATAAACTTTGTTTTACTTGATATACCACAGAAAGAGCACTTGCTGCTTGTTGAATTTTATGCTCATCCTAAAACCTTAGTACATGTATTGGCACTGGACTAGCGTTTATAGAAGGCTGTTTCTTGAGCCCTCATACAGCACCAGGTCAGTTCTATCAACTGTGGATAAAATATGGGTAAACTATTTTATATGCCACCTCCCTATAATGCCATTGATTTTTCAAAACGATAGCCAATCCATAGAGAATTTCACCTAAATATCTAAATACTGTATATCATAATTTTGGTAATAAATTTTGTCATTAGTGACCAAAACAAGCATATGTGTGCGTTGGTACATCTACAATCTAACCATCTGAATCTCCAGATAAACCAAAGTATTGATTCTGTTGGCTGGGCTGCTAACCTCTAAAGTTGTCTGTATATATCTCTTGTACATAAATCCTGGGGAGTAAGCTTGGAAGGCATTTTTCCAATGTAAATTTTCCCACATTTTAAATCCAAAAAAGGCAAAATATTTTCAGGGAATTAGAGCCACAGGTCTACATATTCCCAGTAGCAGGACTATCATGTGTATCCCCCGTCCCCCATGAAGTCAGGCTGCTGTCTGATTACCATGTAAAAGCTTTAAAGCTGAAACTCCAAGTGTGCCTTCAGAGCGATCCGATGCAACGCAAAGATTCGCATGTGTCATGTGAGATGCGCCGCATATAAGGTAAGTAATAGCAATGTCAGATGTTGTCTCTGCGTGCATCCGACGTGACATAACTGTCAGATGAAGATGCAACATGCAGCACAACAACATCCGACATTGCTATTACCTATCTTAGATTTGGCGCATTCCGACGTGATGCGTCGGATCACTCTGAAGACACCCGTGGAGTTCCCCCACTGGCTCCTGCATTGTTTATATCTCAGGGTTCAGGCTGTAAAAGCCCTCCATTGTTGCTCAAACCTAAAGCTGGCCATAGATGCAAAGATCCGATCGTTCGAATCCTCGAACAATCGGACTTCCCCATCTCCTGACCTGCCACTAGGGTTGCCACCTGGCCGGTATTTTACCGGCCTAGCCGTTAAAAATGATGCCTGATCCCAATGTTATTAATATGGAAAAAAAAATGTATAAGGCCGGTATTTTTTTCCAGAAAAGGTGGCAACCCTACCTGCCACTAACCATTCCAATCATGTTTGGGCCTCGGTGTACTTGAAATACCAAAGCCTATTTTGACTCCCAGTCCAGACCTAGTTCACAACTTACTGTATGTACTACAGGGCACATTATTCACCTTTTGGGCTGATCTCTATTTCCACTCGGTGTAGCTAAACGCACATATTTAATAAATATGTTTTTTACTGTATATTACAGTCTATGAGCATTTTTCATAGCGAAATATTTCACCCATCTAGGCCTGGATTTGTGGCGTATGCACGGGCCTAGGGCGGCAAAAGTTTTGGGGAAGTGTGCCATGCTGCTGCATCCTGCGCATGCGCGTGCAGTCGTAGGGGTGCATGTTCCGGGGGTGGGGGGCTGGCACATACAGGCCGTGCCACGCAAAAAAGTGAAATCTAGACCTGCACCCATCATTTCTCCTCACCTAGCAGGCCTGCTCTGGCAATCTGTGGGTTCTGGCAAATGGCAGAGGGGCTGCTATAAGATGCCATAGAATGTCACTCTTTAGTGGGCTGATTAGGTACAATTTGGGCCTCTGTGTATTTGCAATGCCAGGGCCTATTTTGACTCCCACCCAGTGTTGTTATATTTGTACCTCTATGACCTCGTACGTAAAGCAAAACCACGAAATAGTGCAAGTTCAAATACAATGAGGTAGTTTATTGTGTCCAAAATACAAGACAATAGGTTTTGCTTGGGGAAGTAGTCGTGTGTCACCTAGGTGGTACCCGAATGCTTTCCAAGGATACTCCCATATAACATAAGTTTATATACCCATTTTGATGTCATAGATGGTGGTGATAACAAATGAGAGTACGCCAATACCATACATAGTCTGACTCCTCTTTGTACAATTAATGTCTAAATGATTTACTTAGTCTTACATGTTAGCAAAGGAATGTGGTAACACACTGTGTCTAGCTCCAACGGTCCACAGCCTCGCAATCAGCTATGGCTAACCAAGGCCATTGTTTGGTATTTCAAGTAATTCGAGCCGCACGTCTGCAGGAGGGGGCCACACCAGACAGACTGGCATTATGCTGATACTCTGGAATTTAAGAAACAGAGTGATGATCTTTTGATTGTATGGCCTAGTATAAGCTATATGATTGACCATTGTCCCCAGTAGACCATATGTCCTTCTAGTCCATCCTGCCTTAGGCCTTATAGCGTTATGGCGTCGTAGAGGGCGGGGGTGACAAATATCAACCCTCTGACACTAGCCATTCGTCCGTCATAGGAATTGGACCGTTCCCGATATATTTTATAATAACATTCCTCTCTTGAAACGTTGAAAGACGTTTCATATTAGTAATTACAGGCACAGTGAGAGTGCTGAGAGGACCCCCAGGAACAAGGGAGGTCTATTATAAATGGGACAGTGGCGTATGCTGTTGTGAGTTACGGTTCAGCTGTTGTGGCAGCACCAATACAGAAGTGCAGCTGAAAAGCTGAAATGAATAAAAACAAAGAAAACAGGAAGCTAAGGAGCTACAGGTATTTCCTGTTTTTGAGGAACTAACTGGACTAGGAACCGCTGGAATCGCACAATGAAACAAGAGCTGTCTGAATATAACATGTAGCCTAAGATTTAAGCAAATATATGATTAAAGTGAACTTAGGTTTCAAAATAAAGCAAAATAAAGCATTACAGAGAGATAATAAAAGGAAATCATTGCATAGAGATAATGAAACATAGTAATAATCATCCTGAGTAAGATAATACTGATATTGTAAAATAATACTGATTACATTAAGGTAAAAATTTAAGTTAGATTCAAAAATACCTTGAAATTAAGGTAAAAAATGGAAATAAAAATCAAAAATGAAAATATTAAAAAATGTTTTAAAAGTTTTTAAGATAAAAGTTAAAAATGTTAAAAAATGTAAGATAACAGTTTTTTTTTTTTTTTTTTTTTTTTTTTTTTTTTGGTCAAACCTCCCCTATAAGACTGAGAAAAGTTATATCGTATAAATGTAAATCAAAGTAGAGCAGAAGCTGGGGAGGAGGTACAGCGGCTTATGGCACATATCATTACTTTAACAACAAGATACAGGCCAAGGGCCAAAGCTAAAATAACTAGGATGGGTTTAAAGAAACTTCCAAGGAAATCATTTAACCATCCACCAATATTACCTAACCATGTAAAGGGATTAAAACCATATTTAGAAATATCCCTGGCTTGTTTTTGCAATTCGAAAACCTTGGCCATATGAGATTCAACCAGCGATTTAGAGTCATTAATGTAGGTGCAACATTCTTCTCCTACTAAAACACAGACTCCACCTTGTTCTGCTAACAAAAAATCTAGGGCCATTCTATTCTGAAGGGCTACTTTACGAATCTGAGCTAGTTCTACATTAATTGCAAGGACCGATATTACAGTGTTGTTAATCATGCGGTCAAGAAGGGAAGCATATTCATTAAGGCGAGCCATCATTTCTATTCCCCAACCTGTCCAGGCAGGGAAGAAAGCCCAAGCCTTATCTTTATCATTAAAGAGTTCCCTTTTCTGTATCTTAAGGTTTAAACAGCGGATGAGTGGGTATCAATAAGTGAGGTAGCAGATAATTCTGTTCTAGTTCTAACAGCTGGGACTACATTTCCTATAGTACATCTACCTTCGGCTCCCATGGGCAACCAAGCATAGGCTCTCTTACCACAGATGTAATAAGTCCCTGAAGGAAGCACCATGGGGCGGTGAAAACCCTGATTTCTAATCTGAAGTGTTAAAAATTTTATGTTATAGTGAGCAGGACCATCTATATAATCTAAATCCCATTCTAAACTCTTATTGGCCCAAGAAAGGCAGGGCTCAATAGTAGAAGATACTTTTGTTTCATCAACACAATGTGCATATGTGGTGGCTGCTTCATAATGTGTGGGGACCTGAGTAATATTTAAATCGGTTGAGTTACATGTAGTTTCTCCTATAAGGATTTTAGGAATCCTTATTTGTGTACCATTAATGGTCACCCGTGTTGTCCTACTAAAAACAGTGAAACATACTGAAGGATGTCGTACTATTCCTGCCAAAATAAGAGCTGGGGGTGCTTTCATTATTTCATCACCTTTACCAGAAATTTCCCTATATTTAGACAATTCTGGATCAAGAGTTGAAAAGTCCATCACATATCTATCTTCAAAATCAGTCCATGTAAAGGGAACCCCAAGGATAGGGGTACCGAGGCTGTGAGTAGGAATATGTGAGCAAACCCAACAGTCAGTCTTATTTTCAATCATGGCAGCAGTACTGTGCAGTTTTAAAAGTTCATTGTCAGCCCATAATGCTGTTATGGGGGTGGAGAGGAAGTAAGAAACACAGAAGGACAAGGCAAGCAGTCTCGAAGATTAATCCATGTCCCGTGGTTTTCAAGTAATACGGCAGTGGGGGAGAGCTGTTGTATTTTAAAAGGACCGGAATATATAGGTTGGTCCCAACGGCTACGAGTAAAATTTCTCTTGTAGACTAGATCTCCGACCTGAAAAAGAAAAGAAGGAGTGACAACAACAGGTGCCTTGGAAATATTCACTTCAGACCTTTGATGTGCTAACTGGAGGCACCGTATGAGATTGTATGGGCTGTCAGCATTGGGAAGTGGACGTGTACTGATGGTGTGGATAAGAGACATACGTCTACCAGTGGTGATTTCGAATGGGGTAAGTCCACAACGCCTAATAGGATGGTTGCGGAGTATGAACAATGCAGCTGGGAGACATTCCAGCCACGAGCCATTTGTAGCAGCTGTCAATTTTCTGAGTTGTGTCTTTAAGAGACCATTAGCTCTTTCTACAATGCCATTGGAGGTTGGTTTGTACACAGACACGTACCTCCACTTGATATCAGTACAATTTGCAAATGTCTCACAGAGTTGATTTTTGAAATGGCTTCCATTGTCCGAAACAATAGATTTAGGAATCCCATGTCTGGGAAAGATTTCATTGTATAGATTATCAAATACAACCAGAGCTGTTTCCTTCCTACATGGAAAAGCTTCTAACCATTGGGAGTATGGGTCAATCATGACCAAAAGATACCTGTATCCTTTGCAAGGAGTTACCATGTCCGTGAAATCGATATGCCATTCTCTGAAGGGGCCAGCAGGCCTTGGAATCGCTCCAGGAGGAATCCTTGGAGTTTGATGACTGGTGTTGGTAAAACAAACATTACAAGTATTGACCACAGCTTTACAAATGTCTTTTAAATCTGGGCACCAGTACATTTCCCTTATAGTATTGATCAAGTCATTTGTTGGCATATGTGACCCGTAGTGTAACTGGTGGGCCAATAGGTGGCACTCACCTATGGGTAATGCTGGTACACCTGAAGGGTGCATCCAAATATATGGAGGCTCATTATTGTGATAGTAATGAGAGCACTCATTAGCCACCCATTTGTCTGTTTCTGCACTAGTGGCGCTTTCTTGCATTACTCTGATGGGTGCAAAGGGATTAGAAGTGGAAAGATATTTTTTAGCTCGTGTTTGTACAAAAATGGTTAGTGGGTTTGTGGTTTGTTTTGCTAGTTCGTCAACTATCTGATTGCCGTATGCGACAATATCTGTGACATTATGTTGATGTGCTTTTACCCATTCACAGGATGTTTTTAAACCTTTGTTGTGTTTTTCCTGTAGTTCTTCCATTATAGCAAGAATCGTGTCATGATGTTGTAGTGGGGTTCCTTTTCCTGTAACAAAACCTCTCTTGTGCCATTTAGACACATTTGTATGTATGGTGGTAGTGACGTAAGCTGAGTCTGTATACAGAACTCCGTTTTTGTCATTCATGAGCCGGAAACCTTCTAAGGCGGCGGCTATCTCTGCTAATTGGGCTGATGTATCTGGTGGTAATGCATATTGTTTTTTCTGTATAATTTCTTTGGTGTCAGGATCTATCTGACACACGGCAAAGCCCGTATGTGTTTCTGTCTGTGAACCGTCAGAGAAAATTACAACATGTGACGGTGGTAAATCTGTTACTGGGACAATACCCATAAAGGGACGTTCCTCTGGAATTTCCTCAGAGGTACAATCATGGTTCTCTGCCGAGAACAACAATAAATCTTTAAGATTATTGAAAGGGTTAGTTGGAGGCATTCCTTTGAAAGAAATGTGACTTCGTAGGAGCACAGCCGTGCATTGTCCTACGCGTGCAGGCACAAAGTGTAATGTATTACTTTTGAGTAGTGCTGGCACGTCATGTGAGGTGTATATGATAACACTGGGAACAGTCACATGTGAATAGAGTTTTTCTACAGATGCTGCACAAGCGCATATGTTACGTTCACAGGAAGTGAAAGCTTGTTCTATGGGTGTAAAAATTCCTGAAAAGTGTCCTATAATACATCCCTCTTATTGGGTGGCTACTGCCGCCCAACAGATTGCATTTGCAAAAACGTACATGTAGATAGGCTCACAGCTGTTCGGCAAATGGAGTTGTGGGGCCTGCAAAATATCAGACATTAGACATTCAAGAGCTGTAGAGTCAGATTGAGACAAAGAGACAGAAGTATAGCCAGGAGGATTGCCTTTGAGGTATTTTCTGAAAGGAAGTATGCGAGAACTGTAAGCAGGAATCCATAAGCGACAGAAGTTAAACAAACCCAAAACACTGCGTAATTCTTTGACTGAGGTAGGTAAATGCATACGTTGGACATCAGTGAGCACCTGGGGGCCCATGAGTTTGGCTCCCTTGCTGAGTGTCATGCCTAGAAAAGTAACTGAGGTTTGACAAAATTGCAGCTTTGAACGATTGACCTTGTAACCACATGTATGCAAATGCAAAAGTAAGACACGAGTGTAGTGTTGGCACAGTTCAGCAGTGTCTGCAGAAAGCAGAAGGTCGTCAACATACTGTATTAGAAAAACAGAAGTAGGTAAAAGGTCAGTGAAAGTTTGCAGATCAGTGGCGAGTACACGGCTGAAGATCGAGAGACTGTCAGCTCCGCCCATTACGAGGCGGGTCCACTGGTAACGGTTATTGTTGTAGGTGAATGCAAAAAGTGGTCTGGATTGTTGAGATAAAGGAATGCAATAAAATGCTTGGGATAAATCCAAAACTGAATTATATTCCTTTAAGGGGTTGTCTTGTAAGAGAGTGGCAGGGTTGGCAACAACGGGGAACTCTGCTGCGACTACTTCATTTAACTTCCGTAAGTCATGGACTATACGGTAGGAGCCATTTGGCTTCTGTACTGGGTACAAAGGAGTGTTATAAGGAGAGTCGCTTGGTTCAATTATGCCGTGTTGCAAAAGTAGGTTAATTTCATCTGCCACACCCTGAATGGACTGGGCTTTAAGTGGGTACTGTGGTACCTTGGGGCCATCACACCCTGGACGTAAATTAATTTGCACCTCTTCAACTGAAACGGCCTTACCAAAAGGTGACTCGGGTGTGGCCCAGACTGCTTTAGGTATATCTTCAAATGGATCAACTGAATCTGCAGGAGAAGGGACAGTAGTTGCAAATAATACAGTTGGACGTGAGACAGCAAAATCAAGAATGATGTTAGCTTTGGTTAACAGGTCTCTGCCTAGCAAATTGACAGGACATGCAGGTGCATAGACAAAAGCATGTAGACAAGTGATAGTCCCAATTGTCACTGGAACTTCAGAGGTTAATTGGTTTAGCTGAGGCTTACCATCAAATCCTGTAGTGGAGACCGTGTGGGAAGAAAGGGTTAAACTAGCAGGAAGTACAGAGAGAACAGATACTGTAGCGCCTGAGTCAAGCAAAAAACATGTAGGCATCTCTGCTATAGAAACAGTGAGAAAAGGTTCTTCCGTGGACATGGGAACCCGTAAAAGCATAGACAGTCATTGCGATTGGTTCCTGGGTGGAGACCAATTAGGAAAAGATTGAACATTGGGATTGTTGCGAGATTGAAAGTTAGATTGAAAGTTAGGAGTGTTATACCGATTGCCAAATCGTTTTGGACTACGGCATACACGGGCATAATGTCCTGGCTTGTGACAGTTGAAACAGACACCCTTGGGTGTGTTATTAGCTTTAAAATCACCAGATGTCCCTCTATTAGGGTTGTTAAATTGACCACCGGACTGAACATTTGCAAAAAAGGTAGGGAAATCTTTTAAAAATTCCCTGAAAGAATAGGACTCAGTGGTGGGTGTTGGTTCTGGTGTTTGGTCTGCGGGCTTGCTTTCAGGCTTGCTTTCAGGCTTGCTTTCAGGCTTGGTTTCTCCCTCTTGGAGTTCCTTAATTTGCAAGGACATGAGTTTATGCTGGGTGTTTTTGAAATCCTTCTCTGCCTTTTTACTGTCTTCCTCATAGATTTTATGGTAGTGAAGGATATGAGTATAAATCTCCTTCCATGATTTGGCATCTAAGCCGACTATAGCATCTAATTTTTTCTGTAAGGCGGCTGGGAAACCTTTACGGAGGGCCTGATAAACAAGTGGCACTACATTTGGTTCGTAAGGATCCATTCCTGTTTCTTGTGCCCATTGATCTAAGAATTCTGAAATGTGTTTAGTTATGTCTGCACTTTCAGGGAGAGAAGTATTCATTAGTTTCCCGAAATCCTTGTGAGTGGGATAACAAACTCTGAGAGCTGCAAAAATTCTAGGTCTGTAAGGGTTAAATTCAGCTCCGTCGTGAGAATCTGAGGACAGAACAATATGAGGAAGACCTGCCTCGTTCCATATGGACTGCGCTGAGCGTCCAAGAATTTGAGCTAGTAATGCTTTTAGATCGCCTAAGCATAGAGACATGCCGGCAGTTAGTCTTTCAAATTTAGATATCCAGGGGTCTGCCCCCCTTAACAGAGGCGGCAGAGCCCTGATTATCCCTTCCACATCGGCAAAGTTCCAAGGGACATATTTAAGTCGTATGGTAGTATGCATAAGAGGATACATCTGTTTGGGTGAGGGTGAGACAATGTTAGCAAGTGCGCTCAGATTTTCATATTTCTCCCAAATGCTAAGACCATTAATCATGTATTGTCTATCCCAATTTGGATCTCCCATGCCTCCTCTGATACAGAGGCGTGCTGTATTCAAGTTGCGGGTGTCTAGAGCTCCCTCTCTAGGAAATGGGGTAACATTAGGTTTTAAAGATTCTGACCAGCCGGCCAGATTGTCAACCCATGGATCTACAAAAGTGCTATCCCCCCCTTCTCCTCGGATTACTACATCCTTTGGGGAGAAGGAATTTTGTTTTGGAGTGGTGTTTTTTGGTCTTGTAACAATAGTTGCCAAGACTCTAGTTGTCGGGATTTCTGCATCTTCTAATATGGGCATTTCATCCTCTTCCTCATCAAAAGACATGTTAGCGAGAGGTGTAGGTGTCCTGACTTCAGGGCAATTTCTCGTAGGAGTCTGAAAACCCTGACGAGGAGGTGCTGTGTTAACGGGGGTTTGGTGTGCAGCATCCTCAATAGGACAAAAGGGGTTGGTTTTGCTAAGTTTAAGACGCCCTGAGACGTCTGCCCAGTATGAGTCCTCATTACTGGCATGTGGCACTGTCTGCAAGTTTGTTGGTGGGGGAAGTGCCGGGGCAGTATAGCCCTGTGCTACCCTAGGATTGCCAATAGGCGTGTTTAGGGCAGTCTGTAATTGCTCCTGTGCGTCCATGTTAAGGACGGGATATAATTTGGCTGAACTCGGAGCAGTGTCTATGTTGGCTTGTTCAGCTGGGGCATATGCAGGTGGTTTTTCTGGGTATTGCTGAGCATATGCTTGCCAGACATCATGGCATGCGGTATGTGCTATTAATTCTTTGCCCTTACATTTAACATTGATCTGTTCTAACAGGCTAGCTAAATCTGTAAGGAGAATGCTGCAGTTTTCTGGCCAGGAAAACGTGGCATCCTTACTTGTACCCCACTTAACCCATGCTTTGTGACATGTTACAAGAGCCTTACGACATAAGGGGTTTTGGGCACACACCTTAGCCAGAAGTTCTGGGGGAGGTTTAGGTTTAAGCATATGAAACATATCGCCTCCAATAGTAAATAAGAAGAACCAAATTTAACAAGGCGAAAAAGAAAAAAAAAATAAGATTGTTTCAAATGCTAGGTAGTATTTGGAAGAATTTCTATCTTCGTCTTTTGAAAGCATAAGAAATCTTCCTAACAAAGAAAGTGGGAGTGTATCTGTAGTGTTTTTACAGTGTGGGACTTACAAACTGAGTGTAAGGGGAGAAAATAGATTTGAAGCTGCAGATGTTTGACACCTAGATGCTTCTAGGGCTCTCTTTTGACATATGCAGATTCAAACAGACAGGAAAGTGATTCACACACCACACACTAAAGAATTTCCTTCAGAAAACCTAGTTTTCCATTTTCTGGCCTGTGAGGTCGCCCTATAAACAGGAACCGCAGAAAAACTCCTAAACAACAAACAGACTCTGAAATAGAGTCACGGATTCCCTTATGGACACTATCACACAGTTTACAATTAAACTAAAGTTATTCACGCACTCGGTTGATTCCGGAGGGTGTGGGTTCCAGTTTCAACCACAATCATTCAATCACAACAGTCAGGGATCCTTTGTCATTCATACATCAACATGCATGTGTAATTTCTATGACAGAATTTTTTTCTTCTTAATCTAACTGCTCATGATAAGGAACTAGGTACATACAAATTACAAAAACAGTAAGGAAAAAAGCGTATTCCTATCATGAACGGCAGAATATCAGAACTGGTTAGTACAACACTTAACACAATAATAAGCAGTAAAAATAGACTAGAAAATTACATTGATGCTCACCTTATATCAGAGCCTTCCGCGCGGGTATCATTCATCCGTGCGTAAAGCGTCACGGGAAATCCGTCCTGGTAGTCTCCTGTAGAAGCAGGAGCTCTCTTCTCAACTTGCCTGAAGATCCGACTGACAAACTTGGGCGTCCAGCGTCCGGGAATATCACGTCGGCGGGTCACCAAATGTTGTTATATTTGTACCTCTATGACCTCGTACGTAAAGCAAAACCACGAAATAGTGCAAGTTCAAATACAATGAGGTAGTTTATTGTGTCCAAAATACAAGACAATAGGTTTTGCTTGGGGAAGTAGTCGTGTGTCACCTAGGTGGTACCCGAATGCTTTCCAAGGATACTCCCATATAACATAAGTTTATATACCCATTTTGATGTCATAGATGGTGGTGATAACAAATGAGAGTACGCCAATACCATACATAGTCTGACTCCTCTTTGTACAATTAATGTCTAAATGATTTACTTAGTCTTACATGTTAGCAAAGGAATGTGGTAACACACTGTGTCTAGCTCCAACGGTCCACAGCCTCGCAATCAGCTATGGCTAACCAAGGCCATTGTTTGGTATTTCAAGTAATTCGAGCCGCACGTCTGCAGGAGGGGGCCACACCAGACAGACTGGCATTATGCTGATACTCTGGAATTTAAGAAACAGAGTGATGATCTTTTGATTGTATGGCCTAGTATAAGCTATATGATTGACCATTGTCCCCAGTAGACCATATGTCCTTCTAGTCCATCCTGCCTTAGGCCTTATAGCGTTATGGCGTCGTAGAGGGCGGGGGTGACAAATATCAACCCTCTGACACTAGCCATTCGTCCGTCATAGGAATTGGACCGTTCCCGATATATTTTATAATAACACCAGATACTACAAAAGGCAAGGCTTGTATAGATGGTGGTTTCTCTCCCTACACATCACCATCTCCCACAACCTCTTACTAAGCACATGGAATACAACAGCACACAACCCCCACCCCTACCCTTTGTTGTCTGTACCTTAATCACCTTAAATGTGTACTGCTGTGCACTTTAGCTAATTTGCATTTGAAAGCACAAGGGCTTGCTCATGTGAACAGCCTCACACGTAGGACTTTAGTAGGGGGTTGGGGCTGTTAACAAGAGGCACTGGCAGCTGCACCACCTAGAGCTAAACTCTACGGGCGACTTCAGCGCGATCCAATGCAACATTCACATGTGTCACGTCGGATGCGCCGAATATAATGTAAGTAATAGGAATGTCGGGTGTTGTTGCAGCGTGACAACATCCCACATTTCTATTAATGACATTAGATTCTGCTCATCCAACGTGACACATGCGATCTGTTGGCTCATGCTGAAGTCGCCCATGCAGTTTTACATTCAAATGTAAATAGCCGGCTGCACGATTCATTTTCCGAATTTGGGTGACTAATCTCCCTGAATCTGCCTGTGTGCCCTGACCCTTAGATGTACAGAAACTTGAAAGCAAATGTTTTTTTTGAATCTCAGCCTTAAAGCAGGACAGGACTACTGCTTCCAATGAGGACCAGATAGAATCTGTGCAGCCACTGGGACAGAATGCTCTGTTATACAGATAGCTAGAATCTCAGCTGCCATAAAGCAGGACAGGACTGCTGCTTACAATGGGGATCAGATAGGATCTGTGCAGCCACTGGGACAGAATGTTCTGTTATACAGATAGCTAGAATCTCAGCTGCCATAAAGCAGCACAGGACTGCTGCTTACAATGGGGATCAGATAGGATCTGTGCAGCCACTGGGACAGAATGTTCTGTTATACAGATAGCTAGAATCTCAGCTGCCATAAAGCAGGACAGGACTGTTGCTTACAATGGGGATCAGATAGGATCTGTGCAGCCACTGGGACAGAATGTTCTGTTATACAGATAGCTAGAATCTCAGCTGCCATAAAGCAGGACAGGACTGTTGCTTACAATGGGGATCAGATAGGATCTGTGCAGCCACTGGGACAGAATGTTCTGTTATACAGATAGCTAGACTCTCAGCTGCCTTAAAGCAGGACAGGAGACATCCCAGGCCCTTCATCTAGAACTTCCTAAATTTCAGATATAGGGAAGCTGTGTGTAGGCATCAAGGAGAAAGGCCCTGCTTACGTGGAATGGCAGCCCCATGTTGCTCTACTCAGACAACTGCTGATGAAATAAGCAGTGCACCACCTTCCTAGGGGTAAAGAGAAGACTATTATGTCTCTACAGAAACACAGATGCAGCCGGCCTTATACTGGCTGCACTGCTACATCACTAGTGCATGCATTCTATCCACAGGTTGCACAGAGTACGCACATCTACTGTATATGAGAAGCGTGGTTGTGCCCCAGGCAAGGACTGGCAATCTGTGGGTTCTGGCAAATGCCAGAGCAGCTGCTGCAAGTTGCTATAGATGCTCACTATTTATTGGGCTGCTGGAGGCGGCTGTTTGGGCCTCTGGGTACTTGAAATGTCAGTTGAATCCCAGTCCAGACCTGCTGTGCCCCATGAACTTCTCTAATTTTAATACAATGCAAAGGACAACCAATATATAAGTGACTAAATTTCCCTATGCTTCCTCGGTGTGCCAAGTCTCCACTACTATGCAATATAGCCTCTGAATGCACCCCACCAATATGACTCATGGGGGGTTGGCACCATACACTATAATGCTATAAACGTTACTGCTCCCTGACGTCTGCTGAGACACTAAAGTACAACTCCCCCCCCATATAACTGTACAATTGCTCAGATGTAATTAGTTGTGGTAATGTTTGTTAAAGGAGAAGGAAACCCCCTCGGCGCAAAACCCCTCCCCCCTCCCCTGTGTTACCCCCCTCCCTCCTCCCCCCTGGCCTACCTGTCCCCCTGGGCAAATGCCCCTAACTTGTTACTTACCCTTCTGCGCAGGTCCTGTTCACGGAGTTCACAGTCGCCATCTTCTTCCACGCGCGTCTTCTTCCTGCTTTGACCGGCGTCTTCTGTCGCATGCGCAGTAGGAACATTTACTCGTACGGATCTACTGCGCATGCGCCGAATGTCACAAAGTTTTCCGATTTTACTTCGTGACATTCGGCGCATGCGCAGTAGATCGGTACCGGTAAATGTTCCTACTGCGCATGTGTCAGAAGATGCCATGGCTACACAGCAGCTTGTTTATATAAACTATAGTAGTACTTATCTGTTATCTACTGTGTATCCTGTGCTTGAATGGCTGCCCCCATGGCTACACAGCTGCTTGTTTATATAAACTATAGTAGTACTTATCTGTTATCTACTGTGTATCCTGTGCTTGAATGGCTGCCCCCATGGCTACACAGCTGCTTGTTTATATAAACTATAGTAGTACTTATCTGTTTTCTACTGTGTATCCTGTGCTTGAATGGCTGCCCCCATGGCTACACAGCAGCTTGTTTATATAAACTATAGTAGTACTTATCTGTTATCTACTGTGTATCCTGTGCTTGAATGGCTGCCCCCATGGCTACACAACAGCTTGTTTATATAAACTATAGTAGTACTTATCTGTTATCTACTATGTATCCTGTGCTTAAATGGCTGCCCCCATGGCTACACAGCTGCTTGTTTATATAAACTATAGTAGTACTTATCTGTTTTCTACTGTGTATCCTGTGCTTGAATGGCTGCCCCCATGGCTACACAGCAGCTTGTTTATATAAACTATAGTAGTACTTATCTGTTATCTACTGTGTATCCTGTGCTTGAATGGCTGCCCCCATGGCTACACAACAGCTTGTTTATATAAACTATAGTAGTACTTATCTGTTATCTACTGTGTATCCTGTGCTTGAATGGCTGCCCCCATGGCTACACAGCTGCTTGTTTATATAAACTATAGTAGTACTTATCTGTTATCTACTGTGTATCCTGTGCTTGAATGGCTGCCCCCATGGCTACACAGCAGCTTGTTTATATAAACTATAGTAGTGTTTCTGAAGCAAACACATGTTTTACTAGTGATGGGCAACGCTGTATTATATTATCATTACTTTAAAACACTTTTTTTTTGACATTACTGTTCCTTTAACAGAACATGTTATACGCCAGACTGCAAACGCCACAGAAGTCCTTCTAACAATGTACATCATGTCTCCCTATTAACACACTACAACCAACTACACTAGGACCTTTGACGCTGCAAATCCATTACTAGAGTATCTACTGCAAATCCCTGAAGGCCTTTGTGAGCCTTTGGGTCTGTTTCCCATAGTTTTCCAACCCAAATTAACCTGCTTCTATAAGCGCCACGTCTCACTTTGCCACTTGTGTCTCACTACAGATGTGCACATACTGTATATGGATAACACATATCCACTGTACTATTACTAATGTTCTAACTTACCTGGTTACCACAAAGTAGGTTTATTGTGTAAAATGCTGTGTCAAACTGTCATGAAATTCTGGAGCTTTTGTATAATGTTAATATTGAACCACTGTCACATGAAAATGAACTGCTAAGTTAAAGCTATTTTTATTTCAAAACTTTTTTTTATACATTTTTTTATACATTGCTTTTAGCACTTAAATATTGATTAAATGATTGATTTTAATACCAGAGATTAAATAGGTTTGAAACTATAAACTCCTATTTTAATACATATCTACAAAACAAGGCTACAATCAGCAATTCAAAACCTTACTCTGCATATTATGACTAATAAAAAGTTCAATACAAAAAAAAAAAAAATGTATTAAGAGATTTGAACCCTTGACCTTCTGCACTAAAATCCCATGCCTAAACCACTACACTATAGCAGCTAGCTTTAAAACATTTAGAAAAACTTTCTCTTATAGTTAAATATAGTCAGTAGCATCAAATATTTCTCACAGAATATCTCATTAATTTATTCAGGATAAAGTTTTGTTTTGTTTTTTTTACAGAAAATGGCTAACGTGCTGTTTATTGTTTGTAGTTTTTTTCTAGGTACAGAGCTCAATCTTTTAAGGGAAATAGTTGCATGTTACTATAACTTAGACTTAAGAATGTAAAGCACATACATTGTAAAGCACATACATTGGCTGTGTGTCCCATAGTGTTACAATTAAATGAGTTTTTTTGCAGCAATAACTTATTATTTAGTTTAGCCTGCTCTTTAGCCTGCTCTCTGTCACGGAAGATCTACTGGAGTCGGGTCAGGAATGAAAAGTAGGTCAGGCGCCACCTGGTGTCCATTAGTGGAATTGCGCCTATTTTAATTTAAATGCCTATCTTTTGTACACGTCGGGACAGCCCGATTCCCTGCAGTTAACGCGACTAGCGCATTTAACTTGATATGTTACAGCGCGCCAAACGTACCATCCCTTCTGGCTTCATCTGTACAATCCGTTCTGGCTTCATCTGTACCTTACAGTTGGTACGTTTTGGATTCTCTTGCTTGTCTTGGTAATTCCTCTTGGTAATTCCTCAAAAAACACAAGTTCATAATTACCTCTGTTATAGTATTCCGGTAGACAAAACAGATTCTTTGGCTCAATTCCACAGGTCTTCATCTAGGCTTCCACCACATAGCATAGTCCATTCGATCCACGATGTTCCTCTGGTATCTCAAAAACTGCTGTATATTTGTAGCGAGTCTGTGCATCTGACGGTATCTCTCCTTCACCACACAAGGCGGCTTGTGGTCAAATTTTGAAAAATCTTCAATAGACTCCAAACGGTCTCCTCCCAATGGCTGCATCAAGCTTAAGATCCCAATAAGAAGTGATCAAGGTAGAACTGCCTTTCTTTTTTTATCATATACCTTTCAGTTAACGTTTTCTGAAATTTTTGTTTATTTCTAAATAGATTTTAAGATTTCATAAAACATCATAAAGGTATATTTAAAAAATAAGTAAAGAAAAGAAAACATATGTATTTAAATTTAAACCAGTCATTTTACTTTCCATTCTTCTATTGCAGAGTTTCCAATACTTTTTTTCTCTAATAAGAAGAAAAAATATAAATTTCTTAGAGCTATTTTTACACAATCTAATACAGATATAGTTTCTCTTTTCCAAACTAATATATTCCTACATTTCCAAATTGCTTCTTTGGTTACAGTTATTATTTGCCAGGCCTTATATGTATCTTCCCCTCCACCTCCCATTCTAAAACCATAAAATACTATTTCATAATTTACCAATTTTATGTTTGTAATATATTTTAACAAACTTCCCATTTTTTTCCATACACTCTGGGCAAAATTACAGTTCCAAAACACATGCATCACTGTCTCATCACAGAAACATCCATCTCTTGGACACTAAGGGGCAAATTCATCAAGGGTCGAATATCGAGGGTTAATTAACCCTCGATATTCGACTGGGGAATGAAAATCCTTTGTCTTCGAATATCGAAGTCGAAGGATTTTACGCAAATACTTCGATCGAACGTTCAAAGGAATAATCATTCGATCGAACGATTAAATCCTTCTAATTGAATGATTCAAAGGATTTTAATCCAACGATCGAAGGATTATCCTTCGACCAAAAAAGTTAGGCAAGCCTATGGGGACCTTCCCCATAGGCTAACATTGAGCTCGGTAGCTTTTAGGTGGCGAACTAGGGGGTCGAAGTTTTTTCTTAAAGAGACAGTACTTTGACTATCGAATGGTCGAATAGCTGAACGATTTTTAGTTCAAATCCTTCGATTCGAAGTCAAAGTCATAGTCGAAGGTCAAAGTAGCCCATTCGATGGTCGAAGTAGCCCAAAAAACACTTCAAAATTCAATGTTTTTTTTCTTCTATTCCTTCACTCGAACTTAATGAATGGGCCCCTTAGGGTTTCTTAACAAACCTCTTATATACTGAAAATATCTGACAGATAATGCATTGTGCACAATTACCCATCCCAAGTCCTTTTGACTGTTTGTTAAATTTTTATTTAACACCAAATTCCATATTTCTTTAGAAATGTTTTCATTAAACTTTTCAACAGGACAAAAATTTCATATTTTTTAAGGTTTTTCTCCACTTGCTTTGAATTAACAATCTCTATAACCTCTAAATCCTTTAAATTATATTGCTTCACAACCCTTTCTAAAATGACATAAAACTTACTGATCCTAAAAGCGTACAGACTTTGCTTATTTAATGTATCCCACTTATTTCTCACAAAAAAACACCCACCACTATAACGTATAAAATCTGCAACCATGCCAACCTTTTTAATTCATTTAAAAATAAAAGCAATATGTTTAAGAGATAAAAATAATCTAATATCTGGAACACCTCTTCCTCCATTAGCAACATCTTTACACATAATTACTCTTTTAATTTTTTCCATTCTAGATCCCCATAAAAAAATAAAAAATCTCTTATAAATGTCTTCATATATAAATCAGATGGTAAAAACACAATAGACCAATACAATAACAGGGGTAATAAAGTGGCTTTAATAATTAAAATCTTACCCACCATAGATAATTTCATTAGCTTCCAAAAAGCCAATTTCTTTTTCATCTTTCCTAATAAAACCATCCAATCCTCCTCTCCAGACAAAGTGATTAAAAGTGATTCCTAAAATCTTAACACTATCTTTACAAACTTTAACATTACCAAAACAATTAAAACCCCAATTTCCATAGGCACAACAAATTGATTTATCTACACTCAACGCTAACCCTGACACATTTTCAAAACACTTTATAATAAAAACTACCCTATTAATTGAAACATATTCTGAACAAACTACCACTACATCATCCATATAGGCCAGGGGTGTCCAAACTTTTTGCAACGAGGGCCAGATTTGGTGAGGTGAAAATGTGCGGGGGCCGACCATTCAGCTTGACATTCAGCCTGACACCAATATCCTTTCCAAGGTAGCTAACTAGCGATTTAGGCCCTAAATAAGTAATAAAAATTAGCATTTGAATTGCCAAATAGTATTCAGTGCTGTGTACAAATCTTTGTAGCCCCTTACATTTGTCCAACATATTGTGTTGCTTTGTTACAATTGCTTTTTAACCCCATTGGAACAATAGGATGTGGGCCCTGCTTTTTTAATCCCTTCCAGACCCCACTTTGCTCATCATGGAGCCCTATTTCCCTTGACCTCCTGCTCCAATTTCACTTCCCCATCCTAGCAGCTTCTTACTCCCCCCTTCTCTTCATACTGGACCTCTCCCCTTCACCCACCTCCAGCATTCTCTCCCCTGTCCCTTTCAATTCTCACTTACACTACTGACCTCCCTCCTGTCCAGGCAGTTCTTGGAAGATGGCTGCTAAGAAGCAACAAAATGTTGATCATATTTAAGTGCTGCCATCTCAGGGCCATCGCTGCTCCCTGCTGCACTGTGCTGAACATGCACGTGCATGCAAGCATGAGCGCACTGTTTTCTACAGGCGTCGGGTCCTTCTTCTGGCCAGTCGCATCAGGAAGAGGAGTCACGGGGTGCTGCGCAATCAAACTCTGCGTGCGGACGCAGCGCACGCTGCAAGTGCCCAGGTAGGCCAGTCCGACCCTGTGTGCGGGCCATATTCTGGTATACATTTGGAATTTGCTGCGGGCCAATTAAAAATGGATTGCGGGCCGCATTTGGCCCGCGGGCCATAGTTTGGACACCCCTGATATAGGCTAAACTTTTAACTTTTCTTCCATTGCCACCTGGTATTTTCACCCCTCAAACTAATTTATCTCTCTTTATAACTTGCAATAAAGGTTCCATTAAACAAATAAAAAGAATTGGAGACAATGGACATCCTTGCCTAACTCCAGAATTAATCTTAATTTTTCTTGTTAAGAAACCATTAACTTCCATTGCCACCTGGTATTTTCACCCCTCTAACTAATGTATCTCTCCTTATAACTTGCAATAAAGGTTCCATTAAACAAATGAAAAGAATTGGAGACTAGAGATGGCGCGAACTGTTCGCCGGCGAACTTGTTCGCGCGAACATCGGGTGTTCGCGCTCGCCGGAAGTTTGCGAACGTTGCGCGACGTTCGCCATTTTGGGTTCGCCATTGTTGGCGCTTTTTTTTGCCCTCTCACCCCAGACCAGCAGGTACATGGCAGCCAATCAGGAAGCTCTCCCCTGGACCACTCCCCTTCCCTATAAAAACCGAAGCCCTGCAGCGTTTTTTCACTCTGCCTGTGTGTGCTGAAGAGATAGTGTAGGGAGAGAGCTGCTGCCTGTTAGTGATTTCAGGGACAGTTGAAAGTTTGCTGGCTAGTAATCGTGTTGATACTGCTCTGTTATTGGAGGGACAGAAGTCTGCAGGGGTTTGAGGGACATTTAAGCTTAGGTAGCTTTGCTGGCTAGTAATCTACCTTCTACTGCAGTGCTCTGTATGTAGCTGCAGTGGGCAGCTGTCCTGCTTCTGATCTCATCTGCTGACTGCTGCAATAACAGTAGTCCTTGTAAGGACTGCTTTTATTTATTTTTTTGTTCCAATACAGAGCAGTATCAAGCAGATTACTAGCCAGCAAACTTACTATCATCTGTCCCTGAAATCACTACACTATCTCTTCCAAGCACACACAGGCAGATTTTTCAGATACATTTTTGCCCTTGATCCCCCTCTGGCATGCCACTGTCCAGGTCGTTGCACCCTTTAAACAACTTTAAAATCATTTTTCTGGACAGAAATGTCTTTTTTAGATGTTAAAGTTCGCCTTCCCATTGAAGTCTATGGGGTTCGCGAACCGTTCGCGAACCGCTCGCATTTTTGCGCAAGTTCGCGAATATGTTCGCGAACGTTTTTTCCGACGTTCGCTACATCCCTATTGGAGACAATGGACATCCTTGCCTAACTCCAGAATTAATCTTATTTTTTCTTGTTAAGAAACCATTATTCTTGTTAAGAAACCATTAACTATAACCTGACTTTCCACATTATTATACAAAACTTTAATCTTTTTAATAAAACCCCTTGGCAAATTCATTTATCTAAAACTAAAAACATAAAATCATGTGACACGCTATCAAAGGCTTTTTCAAAGTCCAATGAAAATAAAGCCACTCCTTGATCTCTATCCAATACATCAAATAACATATCCCTAATTAATACTAAACTTTCCCAAACTGTTCTTCCCGGCACTCCACATCCTTGCCCTTCCTCTATAACAATATTTATTCTTTTCCTAAACCTGTTTGCCAATACCTTTGCCATAATTTTATAATCAACATTTAATAAAGTTATTGGTCTATAATTCCTAATATCTTCTTTTTCCCCCTTTTTATAGATTAAAGTAACCAATCCTCCTTTTTGAAATTTAGCCAACTCCCCCATCTTAAAACTTTCATTTACTGTTTTACAAAAATCAAATTTTATTATATCCCAAAACTTAAGATAAAATTCAATTGTCTAGACCTGGTGATTTATTTTAAGAAAAACTCTTAATTACCTCTTCTAACTCCGTAATTGTAACATCCCCATCAAAAACCTTTCCTTCTTCAGTATTAAAACACCTGCTTAAATTGCCTAAAAACATTTCTACAAAACTAACATCAATTGTCTTTTTCTCCCCAAATAAATTATTATAAAAATTAAAAACCTCCTCTAAAATATAATTTGTCTCCATTACACCATTTAATTTGAAAATCATATTACTCTTTTTACAACTTTTAAAAAAGAAACAAGTACATTTTTCACCTTCCTCAAACTCTTTAACTCTTGAATTAAAAATAATTTCCCAACCTCTTTTCTGTATCCAGCTTTTAATCTCTTTTTTCAACCTAACATCCAAGATTTTGAAAAGCCACCATACTCTGCAGTTTCTCATTTAAAAACCTATAATAGCACCACTCATTTTTCTTCTTCTTAATACCATACCGTATGAAAAATAATTTAACCTCCCTTTTTAACCAATCCCACCAGCTCCTGTAAGAACTAAAAGAACTTCTAATATTTTTCCAATACTGATATCTTCCCATGAATTCATCAATATCCCCCAATAAAGAACAGTTTAATTTCCAAGGCCTTCTAGCAGTAGTAACCATAGTTTCAGAATATAATAAAACAAATAAGATTTTATGGTCAGAGAAACTATTTGAAAATCAATCCTAGATTCCAAATTTTTATTTGCCCAAGTAACTCCCTCTTTATTCTTATGCTTCACACTCCATACATCAACTAAATCAAAATCAACCAAAAGACATTTCAGTATCATAGAAGATTTACCTAACTTACATCTTTTTCTTCAATTATGCAATTAAAATCCCCCAATATAATGACTGGATCTTTTCCAGTTAGGAAAAAACACATTTTCTCAAATAAATTTACTCTATCGTTCATTTTAGTCCCCCCATAAACACACATAATTTTTATTTTCATACCTTTAAAAAAAACAAAAAAAGCCCTGCCTGGTTCTATCTCAATCATATTTCCAATTACAGAAAACTCCCCCTTCACCAATAACCCCACTCCAGAATATTTTACTAGATTTTCTCCTGAAAAAAAAGTTATTCCACGTTTCCATGATTCAGATAAAAAATTATAATTTTTCCAAAAATCAATGCCACACAATCTGCTTTCACTGTGGCCAAAAAGTCAAAAATTACAGTTCTCCTCTTAATACTTTTAATGCTCCTGACATTAAAGGAAGAAAAATTTACCAACATCAGGAAAAAAAACACAAAAAGAAAATAAAATAAAAAATTAACAAAAAAGGAGAATGTATTCTGCCAAACCGTCAATTATCAGAAAGTCTAATTTTACAACCAAAAATCAATGCCACACTTTGTAAACAAAAAAACAAAACAAAATATCAACTTTCCTTGTGGCCAAAAATAAAAAATACAGTTCACCTCTTAATACTTTCAATGCTCCTGAAAAGGTATCAACATCAGAAAAAAAATAATAATAATATATTCAGCCAACCCGGCAATAACAAACCTTCAAAAATCGAATTAAAGAAGAAAAAAAAAAAAGCTTCAGAAATTCATCAACAACAAAGAAATATATCACCCAGGTTCTTTTTCACCTTTCTCCACTAAAAATAAATTAGAAGGTGCACTCAATCTGCTAAGGCCCCGATCACATTTTGACAAAATTTCACCGTCACTCAGTGGAGAAAGTACAGTAAACTCCAAAGTATCCATAGTCCCTTCTTTTTCTACTTTTTTGCTTTTTTCTCCTTTCTCCTTCTTTTCTTCCTTTTCCCCTTCTCCATCACTCATCTCCTCCTCCTCTGAGAAAGCAGACAAGTCCTCCTTTCTCCTCTTCCTTCTTTCACCTCTAGACATTTTCTTCACCCTTTTTCCTTCAGGCACAGTCATGCCTGCACTTACCACCTCTTGCTGCATCTGCATGAATACTGCCACCTGTTTTTTAACCAGAATTCTGCTTTCAGGCCTTTTACTAACAACTAGAGCCTTTTTCAGTTTACTGGCATAGGTTGACTCCAGGCAGTCTATGAATTTATGGCCTTTTTTGCAAATTCTTACACTCCTCATCATCATGCCCAATCCCATCGCATACTCTGCACACCATGCCAACAGTACACTCAGTTGAAAAGTGGCCAAAATCATTGCATTTCCAACAGAAAGTAGGCATCCCAGAGTATTTAAGAAAGCCTCTGTTTCCCCTTATGCTGATTGTCTGAGGAGGATGGTATAACATATCATCTAAAGACTCATCAAATTTCAATTTGGCTTTAAAAAGTTTCTTTCCTGACCAAATGTTATATTCATTCTCAATATCCTTGACAAATTCCACCTACTCAAAAATCCCCCAGAGATAACCAAGCACCTCTAAATTGGTAACATAGTTATTGTACATAGTCACAATTACCATTTTAACATTGTCCTGGTGCTTGAAAAACACTTTGCATCCAGAGAGCCTGTCATCCAGCTTATTAACCAGAAAATTCTTGCAGAAATCATGGTATTTATTAGTTTCATGAAAAACAAGTTTATAAATACCTCGATTGTAGAACTCTGGAAGACAAAATAAGTATTTAGGCTCAATCCCACAGATCTTCAAAAGGACCTCCACAACATAAGTAAATCCAGTAACACCGTGCTTGTCCTCCGGTATTTCCACCACAGCCGTATTCTTGTAACGTGTCTGCTGATCTGAAGATGTTCCTGAAAAGTCCTCCATTTTTTCAAGTAGAAAGCTACCCTGGGCAAGAAAGCCTCAGGGCACAACAGGGTATGTCAATCCCTGCTTGAAACTAACTCAAGAATGGTCTCTTCCCTATAGCAGCATCCAGTTTAAGACTCAATAAAGTGTGTATGCAAAGTATTTGGTGACTGGAGCGAGATAGAGTTGTGTGGTTGAAAATGGGATAACTGTGCTTGGAGTTGTGTTTGGCAGGGTGTATGACAAGATATGTTGGAGGTAGTATGTTAAGAAAGTAAGATTTGTTCGTATGGGATAACAGAAGACCAGTGTATTTTAATGCACCATGGTTTTATGTAATTGAAAGATGTATTAGGAGAAATGCTTTGGAAGGAGTTGATTGGAATACATGGTGTGAAAGTAAAAAAGTTTTGAGTATGCTGGAGATGAGAGAAGAAATGGAAGGGATAGGTGGTTTGACTAAAGCTGAAAGTAAGGAAGTGTGGTTGAAAGTTAATGAGAAGGATCTTCCCTGGATGAGTGTACATGGTTGTCTGCCGACAAGAATCTTTCAAAGGTGCAGACGTCTAGTGGATAGTGAGCAGTGCCGAGAGGGGGTTATAATTTTATGTGTTTATGCAAGTTCCAGGTAACATTTCTTTTTACAGTGTTAGTCCATTGAAAAAGTAATAGGGTAGTGGTGCAAAGGAGATAACTTTATTGGCTAACTAAAATGATAATCACAGCAAGCTTTCAGAACATTGCAGTTCCTTCTTTAAAGCTGATTATAAAGAAATGTGCAAGAAATGTTAGAAAAAAGATGAGAATATTGATTAAAGGTTTGACTGGTGTGGAAGTATTGTCTTTTACTATGATGATGTATGGTTTAGGAATGACTGATAAAAGGAAGGCAAGGATATTGTGGTTTATTGTAAACTGTATAAAAGAAGTATTATGGAACTCGAGAAATGTACTAGTAGTCAGGAAAAATTAGGTTATTGAAACTGAATGTGTGGGTTGGATTTGCGGGAGACTGTTTATGTTATTTCAGATAGGAAAAAGTTCGGAATTGATGCTGAGGGCATCTGGAAAATCAAGAAATGCAAAGCATGAATTTTTTTTTATAGTTTAATTTAAATTTACTTGAAAATTAAAAGAATTTTTTTTTTCAATTTTTGTGATTGTAATTATGTTATGTTGATTGAATGATTTATTTTCTGTATATTTCTTTTGTACTTTTGAAATAAAAAAAATTGTGGGTCTTCCTATTCATTTTCATGTAAGTGGGTAATCTCTAATAGGCAAAGGGCTATGTTGTTAACAGCCAGTGTTTGTCATGGAGTGGAAAGTCATCTTGTAATTGGTCAGCTTTGACTGATATGGAAAAGAAATGGACTTGGTAATTTTTTCTCTCCCTATGGTTCACGGGATGGGAAAGTTGAGGCTTGCTGGACACTGCTTTCCACATGCCAATGTGATGGACTTGGGCACTATCCTTCGAGGGATGGTGATCAACACAACTGGGCAAAGATGGAAATCCCACCTGAAGTGCCACATACAGAGAAGCTGTTTTTCTGAAGGAGAAAAGAGAAGAATTGCCTTCATGAGATCCAGAAAGAGATCATTGAGGATTTGTTGGGCATGGAGTGATCAAGCATTTTCTGCATGCATGTTTTGCCTTTACAAATGCAAGTCAACTCCAGACATGTTAAATGCGCAGCAAGGGAAAAGCATCGGATCCTGCACTGGTAGAACTATCTTGTATCTTTGTAATACAAAAAGTTATAAATATAGTTCAAGGGAGAGCTTTGCTTGTCATATTTTGTTTTTTGGGTTCTGTCTTCAATCTTATAAATGAATATGCACCAAATAAAAGACAAGAGAGAATTGATCTTTTTGAAAAAATTAAAGATTTCTTAGGAGGGAAAAAAAATATAATTTGGGCTTTAATTGTATTATACAGAATGGTTATAGGTGTGGTGATACGGGCGGTGGGGTTATGGACCGTTCAGGAAAATTTCTAAAAGAAATTGTTTCAATGTTTCATTTTCAGGATGCTTATGTTGAAAAAGCAGATATAAATAATTGTTTTACATATTATAGTGATAGAGGAACAGTGTCCTCATGTATTGATTTTTGTTTTATTTCCAGGTCTTTAGAAGTTTTCAGTTTCATAGTGAGGAAAATGCCTTTTTCGGACTATGGCTGTATTGAGTGCTGTGTCAGTACAAATGATGTGTGTAAGTAAGAAAGGGGGTGTGGAAACTAAATGTGTCTTTGTTGGAAGATGAGAATGTAAAGAGTTAATATAGAGTATGGCTGGATAAATGGGTAAAAAAAAATCTTTGTTTGAGGATATAATGTAATGTTTTGAAAATGGATAAGTTAATAGTGCTGCTCCAGTAGAATTCTATACTGAAATACATTTCTCAAAAGAGCAAACTGATTTTGGGGCAGCTGGGAAATTGACAATATGTCTAGCCCCATGTCAGATTTCAAAATTGAATATAAAAAAATCTGTTTGCTCTTTTGAGAAATGGATTTCAGTGCCAAATTCTGCTGGAGCAGCACTATTAACTTATGCATTTTGAAAAAAAAATTTTTTTCCCATGACTAAGAAACTAAAAAAATCTTTATTAAAAAGGGAAGAGAGAGCGTTTGGAGAGAATGGGTGGAATATGAAAGATGGCAAAGAAGGGTAACATATTTAAAGGAGTTTGGGAGAGAACGTGAGTAAAGAACTAGCAATGGCAAGTGAACAAGTTAGAAAGACGTTGGGAAAGGAAGGAAGTAAAATAATTGCTCAAGCAAGAATGGTGATTAAGGAAAAGGATGAAAATATAGTAATTTCTTTAAAAAAAGTGTATGGGAGGAGGGTGGAAAAGAAAAGTATATTTAATGAGCTGTCTCCTCTTCTATCTGAGGAATTAGGGGTCTGAAACCTGTCGTGTGACAAAGTTAATTTTGCTGTTTAATCAGCTTTTATATTTTTTTTGGGCAGTACAGGGTGGGTGATTGGTGGCAGGAGGTGAGGCACTTGTGTTGTTACAGGAGCAGTTGGGAAACATCTGAGGAAAATTATATGTTTTTGGGCTCTTTTTTGTGCCGACAAATGACAGTGGGCCTAGGGGTGCCTACTATGTATATCCGGTCCTGGGCAGTTGCTATAGGTGGAAGACGTGACTGGGAGCTACGCACTTGTTCTGGATTTACTGAGCCAATTGTGACAGCAACTAAACTGGTTAGAGGGAGGGAAGAGTTAAATTATGAGGGGAGACTGACAAGGTTGGGGTTGTTTTCTCTGGGGGAAAAAAGGCGCTTGTGAGGGGACATGATTAGACTTTACAAGTACATTAGAGGACATTATAGACAAATAGCAGGGGACCTTTTTACCCATAAAGAGAATCACGTACCAGAGGCCTCCCCTTCAGACTAGAGGAAAAGAAGTTTCATTTAAAGGAACAGAGTAGGGGGTTCATCACAGTGAGGACAGTGAGGTTGGGGAATGCACTGCCGGGTGATGTTGTGATGCTGATTCTATCAGATGATTTCTTGGACAAACAGAATATCCAAGGCTATTGTGATAGTAAAATCTACAATTAATATCCATATTGATATATATATAGTTTCAGTGAGTCTGTGTAAGTATTTGCACTGAGGTTTATTTGGAGGAGTTGAACTTGATGGAATGTGATCATTTTACAACCCAACTATGTCACAAGGAGATTTGTCACCTGCAGGAAATTTGTGCTACAAGTCTTTCAAACCTCCTGAAATTGCCTTGCGATTCACTAATCTTCACATAAAAATCACATTGCATGAGGCAATCACAGAAAAAAGTGCTTTCTTCTCTTAAATGTTAGCTAAAGGGATAATACATTGCCATCATATTCCCAGACTTTTGAAATGAGCACTGTCTCAAGAGCAAGTCCATCATCAGTAATGTCCAGCGTTCCTAAATACATTAGAAAAATACATTTATAGTTTGCTGAAGTTAAATTTCAAACCCAGGTAGGTGTGACCCTAAGCAAAACCCTAGTGGAGTCTAGATAATTGGTTTGTGGATAAGAGATCCTCTGCCTGTACTTCACTATGGATACATTTTCTTACACTCGACAAACAGAGGTGTGTTTTGTTGTGACAATAAAGCACCAACCAGAGCCGTCTCCTCTTCTATCTGAAGAATTAGGGGTCTGAAACCTGACAAAGTTCATTTTGCTGTTTAATCAGCTTTTATATTTCCATTGGGCAGTACAGGGTGGGTGATTGGTGGATGGGAGTGAGGCACTTGTGTTGTTACACAAGAAGTTGGCAACAACCTGAAGACAATGATAGTTTTTTGAGCATGAAAATGTTTTGTCTAAACACAGACAGGTGGAGCGTGTTCAGAATACCTTACAAATGGCTTTGTGGTGAATTATTTGTTTAATTAACTTCAGACGTCCCTTCCACTTTCTATTTGCAGCTGAATTATTTTCACTTTCATTCCTGTGTATAGCACCCACAGTCCCATTTAATAGCAAGCACTTTGCCCATTACAATTGTCTCTGTCACACTGCTCCTGTTGTGTAGCCATGGCACAGCCGGCGCCAGATGATCTGCAGGAGAGGCTGCGTCGGTACAATATACCCAACCCTATAGAGAATGTCAGACACCAGTTCAACCACATATTTATCATGTTGTTTGGAATGATGGGACACGGCAAAAGTTCCCTTATTAACTCCTGTATCAGTGTGCTCAACAACCAGAACTTTCATAATGTGTCTGGGGCTGGGAATAAGGATTCTACAGAAACAACTGGGAGAGAGATCCACAAACTAACACGAACTCTGAGTATTGTCGACAATCGAGGTTTTAATATAATTAATGATGATGAACTTTCAGAGGCAAGAGCTCAACTAAGTGAGTATCAAATCTACTTGTTCTTGAAACATAAATAGATCTGTCACCCCTCTTTCTATTTGCCCTTTAACTGCAACTTTGTTTCTTCCTTACTCTTTCCTACCCCACTCACCCCTGTTCATTTTACTTTCTTTCTCTCTCCACACAAGGGGCCTTAAGGGATATGGGAGAAGTCAAATGGGATAACGATTATAAAGACACGTTAAAAGTATTTCGCATCCAAATGACTGCTGATCAAACCACATTCTTAGTTCCAGTTCTGGTTTTCAGGTAAGTGATTTCTGCTCTTTGTCAATAAAAGGAGTTTCTGGCACACTGACCAGAATGTTCCATATTGTCCTTCCCTGTTACCCACAATTATGGATGCACTGAATCCAGGATTCGGTTCAGGATTCGGCCAGGATTCTGCCTTTTTCAGCAAGATTCGGATTCAGCCAAATCCTTGTGCCTGGCCGAACCAAACCCAAATTTGCATATGCAAATTGCGGGCAGGGCGGGGTTTCACGTGACTTTTCATCACAAAACAAGGAAGTAAATAATTTTTTCCACTTTTTTCTTTCTTGCCCCTAATGTGCACATGCAAATTGGGATTCGGTTCGGTATTCGGCCGATTCTCCTACGAAGGATTTGGGGATTTGACCAAATCCAAATGAGTAGATTTGGTGCAAAATTCACCAACTCACAAATCTACCCACAATTCATCTCTTCATCTAACCTGTCTGTCACTTTCCCATGACACTTTTTCATCTAGTGAACTTTATCCCATTCTATTGCATTTCTTTGCACAAGGGAGTAATTTAAATGTTTAGAACAGCACATTCTCATTATTCTGTACTGACACTGCACATCCTAGTGACACAATTATAGAAGCTGTAACTGACTTTATGGGCATTCAAAATAAATGAATTTCCAACCAGCCTGGCATTCCCTTTGCACTTTTATATAGGCTTAGTCAACAAAAACAGGTGATTACTTTGGCCCCCTAGAAAAATGTTCTGCAGATGCCCATGTTTCTCACTCACCTTAGCATTAACAGACATAATATAATATTTTACTGCCAGCTTATTGATCCCCCTTTTTCAACCATTTTGTTGTGCTTTGTTTTAGTGCTGAAACACCTCTGAATAGTGGAGATATGAATGGTTTATCTACATTTGTCTCAGACGCATTTCGCATTACAGGTATGTTGTTATTGATGTTACAGTTCCATGGATTTATTGTTATAGTTCTTTCTAATATTATTCCTATAAATACAGCTGTGATTGTATGTAAAGGGGAGGATAATGGTAAAAACTGGTTTATAATGTAGCAGTTAATCTGCAATAACATATTTATTTTGGATGCAAAATTGATGCCACTCTAGATTAAGGTGGCCACCCTCTTGCTGGGCCAGATGAGACCTGTCTGATTGTTGGGGTTAAGGCCAATAAATAGGATCATCTGTTGCGTTTATGGAAACAAGTTGGATGAGGATGACAGCAATGCTCAGATTCATAAATCCAACTGTTTTTTCAAACCTGCCAGATTGATATCTGCTCAATATCTAACTAGCTGTCAGCTGGGCAGGCCTGCCAGTGGTAATACGTTGCCAACTCACCATGGAGAGGCCAAGTCAGCAGCTTTTGTCCTGTGAGGAGAATAATCATAAACTATCACATGGGGCCAAGCCATTAATTACTTTATTACAAATAATTCTAAAATGCCTCGATAATTTCTAAAATGTCATTTTATGGTCCAGTTGACCTCCTCTACCAATCATGAAGTAATGACTTTTAAAGGGACACTAAACCCTGCTGCATTGCACTGCTCAACCAAACTTTATTCAGTTGTTGCAGGACTACAAATACTAGCATACTTTAATGTGCTATTAAGGTTAAGGCATGTTGGGAGCTGTAGTTCAGCAACATCAGGGTTGTATTCTTAAAGCAATATGGCACAATAAAACGTCCTCTGGTTCTGCAGGGCCCAGGGCAGCATTAACATACAAAATAATCCTTCAATGAGAATCCCAGTTCCTGTGAGTAAATTTGGCTCCATCAGGATTCTTTCGACATGAAGCACCAGTGGTAGGGATGTAGCGAACCGCCGCCGATGTGTTCGCGAACGCCGTTCGCGAACACCGGCAAAAAATGCGGACAGTTCGCGAACAGTTCGCGAACTTCGAACATCCGAAAATCGTTCGATTCGAACGATCGAAGGATTTTAATCGTTCGATCGAAGGATTTTCGTTCGACTCGAACGATCGAAGCCATTGGATCGAATGATTTCATTCGATCCAATGGCTTCGATCGTTCGATTCGAACGAAAATCCTTTGATTTTAGCGGTCGAAGGAATCGAATGGTCGAATGGTCGAACGATTTTTGTTCGAATCGAACGCGAACTCGTATTGGCGAACGTCGCGCGACGTTCGCGAACATTCGGCGGACGCGAACAGTCGAAGTTCGCGCGAACTAGTTCGCCGGCGAACTGTTCGCTACATCCCTAACCAGTGGCTTTAAAACATCCTTTTATTTGAAAATCTTTTAACACATCAGACAGAGCACATAACAGCCAGTATGCTTGACGCGTTTCATGGACAAAACCACTTCCTCAAAAGCTAAATTGTTTCTATCCGTGTGAACATTTAAAAAGGGAAACACCACACTGCTTTAAAAACATTAACCCTATCGTTATTAAAGCGTTAGCACTAACGATATATGCATGGAATATAAGTAACAATTAATATTGTGAATATAGTTAATTTAATTATGTATATATATATTTTTAAATATTTTTATTTATGAAATTTTGTCATACAGCAGAATAATTGCAGAGTGTAAACAAGCATAGAAACGTTACAGTGTACAGAGCTCAAAAAAGACATATCACAGCTGTAAGGTTAATATAATTAACAATTATAACATTATCACAAGACTGGGGGTGTCCCAGTTGTAAAAATAGTAGTTCCATATTGCCAATATAACTATCATTCAAACTGGTGTTCTTTGAGAGCCAGGGGTACCCCTTAGCTTGCCAAAGTAAGTGCCAAGGTACAGTAAGAGCTAGGGGAGCTAACACCGAGTTTGTACCCTAGAAGACTGTAAATGTGAATCTTGTAACAACCGACACATAAGTAGTCCCCAGAACAAAAATGCTGTTAGACAGAGTAGTTTTGTTTACATAAACAGTAACTCAAAAATCCAGAATAAAGGGTTAAACTAAGCAGGGAAATAACAATACAAATAAAAGAAAATGAAAATAAAAAACAAAGAATACAAAGGATGGTGACTGATCTTTTAAATTGGGATCCTGTAGAAGGATACCCCATTGTCTTCCAATGCTCCATTGTATATAATGAGCATCGTTAGTGTACACTGTACAAAAGCGCAATTTAGAGATTTGCTCTTGGCCCCTAGACTATCTATCAGTGTCATATTTGTTCTTATTTGTGTTTTTGTGTTTAGTCTTATTGGTATACCTCAATAGGTCTAACCTATTTCTAGAGACAGCCTGATCGTAGGCCGCTTTGATATCTTTCGTGTCATACCCACGATCAATGAATCTGTCCCAAAGTTCCATCGCCTTGTCCTGAAAGGCATCCCAAGTGGAGCATATGTGGGTAACCTCAGAAATTGGCCCACTGGGATGCCCCTCAGGCAAGACACCAGATGCCCACTCTGAGCATGTAGTAAAGTATTCAGAGTAATCGGCTTGCGATAAAGTGTCATTCACTCTGTTAAACCTTCTCTGTATAATTAAGTAATTATGCTAATGAATAAATATAAGCCCATATCTCTCAACAGGAATCCACCCAATCCTTGTGATCACCCACAGCAGCTCTGAAAATGAGAGTCGTTTTAACAACACATTTTGTGATCTGGGGATAAATCACAGGATCTCTCTAGAGAATTATACAACAAGCAATAAACATCGCAATCCAGATACTGACAAGAAAATACTTCAGTTCTTAGACACCTGCATCAGTGAAGCTGAGAGGGGAATCAAGACAAATGCTGCTGGTCAGGGTCACTTCATAAATCAAGGGGCAGAGCAGCTTCAACATGAAATTGATACGTTGTTGAGCAAGAAGGAAAAGGAGATAGAAAACCTGAAGAAAAAGCTTCAAGAGAAAAACAAATGTTCAATTTTATGAGACAAAACAGTTAGAGCAAAGATGCTATAATGCATGATATCACATATATCACTTATGCAGGAATTCTTAATCTGAGGGTGCGGTCCCATAGAGTTGGAATCATAGGAGGAAATAAAAGGTATTCTCTGGGCCTTGTTAGTATTCCCCTTCTGTTTTTTGAGCAACTGTTTCCTGGGAATTGACCGGACCCTCTCCATCTGTGATTGTAAATTACTCTCATCATACACTTTGGCCTTGAATTTCTGCAATAAATGTGCAGATGCATCGTCATAAAGTTCATATGTAGATGCGTCTGACCCTTAACAATTGGCTAGTGGGAAGTCCCTTAAACAGGCCTGGAGGATGATATGATGTGGGTTTTAATAAATTGTTCCTATCCATGGGTTTTGTGTAAACTGAGGTGGTGAATGCATGCCCCGTGTAGTTGATATTCACATCCAAAAAGTGTAACTCTGTGGCATTCGCCTCCAAGGTAAACTTAATTGTGGAGTGTACATTCTTAAGATAACAGAGAAACTCGTTGAGCTTCTCCCTTGTGCCTGACCATAGAAAAAAGGTATTGTCCATTTAACGCATGTAAGAATGCACGTGTAAAGAAAAATCAATATTGGAAAAGATGAACGTTTTCTCAAAGAAATCCATATAAATGTTGGCGTATGCAGGTGCCATATTGGCACGCATGGCATAGCCTTGTAATTGCAAATAAAAATCATCCTTAAAGTAGAAATAATTTTTTAACAGAACATTTTCCAATAGATTACAAAGAAAATTAATAGTGTGGTTGGGCAACCAGATACATTCAATTCCCTCATCATGTGGGATAGAAGTAAACAGGTCTTTAACATCCAAAAAACATAAAAGGAATTCACCAGATGGTATGGTTATGTTATTCAACCTGTTAAGGAACTCTGTGGTATCAGTCAAACAGGGTTCAAGCCCTGGTAATATCTCCAGTAAATACTAGTCTATATAGATCACCAGTGGTTGCCAAATTGAACCCACATTGGAGACTTTTGGGGCGTCCAGGAAGGTTGGTAAGCCTTTTATGGATTTTTGGGAGAAAGTATACTTGGGTGCCTTAGGGTGCTCAGTGGTGAGCAGTTGCACAATCTCATCTGCAATCAACCCTTCCATTACAGCAGAGTTAAGTAAAATGTTAATAACATTTTTAAACTTCCAGGTAGGATCACCATTCAATTTTTTATAATGGGCTGTGTTGTTTAATTGACTATTAGCCTCCATTTCATAGTCAGCTGTATTTAAAATTACAATCCCACCGCCCTTATCTGCTTGGGTAATGGTTATGGCAGATTTTACCTGAAGGGATTTCAAAGCCAATTTTTCCTCAGGGGAAATATTTCTTGGATATGTTTGGAACTTTTGTTAAGGATTTGGTTCATTTCCAGTATTGCTATAGATTAAAAGGCCTCTATACAAGGGTAGTTGCCCGGGGGAACGAATTTGCTCTTAGACCCCAAATTCTGCTTAAGAGATAACAGGTTGGGATCTGAGGTACTGGTGTTACCGTTTACTTGAACTATTTGTGCAAGTGTTCTCACTATTTGATTATCAGCCTACATGGGGGTGTCCACATACACCACTATAATTACACAAAATATCAAAAATGGGACTTAACCCCATAGGCCCAAATTATACAAAATGTATAATTTGGGCCTATGGGGTTAAGTCCCATTTTTGATATTTTGTGTAATTGTACTGGTGTTACTTTTATCCAAAAAAAAGGTTAAGTGATCTTATAAAATTAAAGAATTGAATGGAAAAAGAAAATGCTGGTACTGTGAATGAAGGCACAAAGTTTAAACCTTTTTCCAAAACAGAAAGTTCAACCTTGGAGGGGGTATATTGTGAAAGGTTAAAGACCATATTTACCTGTGGTTCAGTCTCTTTTGCTTGACTTGCTGACTTGCCTCGACCTCTTCAGGTTTTCTGGTACACCTTTGCCTAAAAAAGGTACTGCAGCACTTTGTAAAGAGCCGGATGATTCCGGTGCCCCATCCAAAGATTCTACTGTACTTCTGTTGGACGAGATCGCTGATGCAGTCCTGTGTTTCCGAGTGTGGCGTCTTACATCTTTCCATGTGTATACCTCTCCCCTGCTGTAATCTCTCATATCGTGTGTGAACTTCCGTAACTTCATCTGTAATAATTCCTCTTGTAATTGTTCCATTCTCACCTCTAGATTCCACATTACCGCGGTATTCAACTCCAAACTGGTTTTGTAATCTTCATCCATCGTGGGCAGCTGTTGCTTCAGTTCCCTCGATCCCAGTTGTAACTGCTGCACGGTCAGGGTATCGAGGCTGCAGCGATTCAATATGCTGCGCCATGTTTATAAAAAGTCCTGATTGTCTTTGAAGAGAGCCGGTTGCAGCATAATCCTCAAACCTCGAGGGATGCGTTGTACCTTGGCATACTCCACCAATGAGGACATGTGCATGGCCCATGACAACTCCCGCCGTTTCCATTGCTCGATTTTCTGTATGGCGTCAGCTCCACTTCTGGAAGTGCTCACAGGTAGGCTATTTGCAGCACTGAGGATTTTCTTCCTCTCTGATTCCGTAAAGCTAAATGTGTCTGCCCAACGATCCGTGGAGGGAGCAATATCTGCAAATGACATTTTATGGGTAATGTAATAGTAGGGTGCTGCTAACTCCATGCCGACAAAATTGTTCCAAACAAAGTTAGGGGAAACAGCACACCTTACATATCCAGTTATCCTGGTACCCAGTGATAGAGGAATCAGCCACCTCACATACATGAAACAAAGAAATTCACTGGCACACAGGTCGTGCTTTAGCAGGGCAAGCCCTTGCGATTTTTTAATGCAATGTGCAACGTTTTGGGGACACTCCCCTTTGTCAAGCATAGTATGGGTGTGGTGCAGACAACATTATAAAGGGTGTTCACTCAATGCAGGCCTGTTTAAGGGACTTCCCACTAGCCAACTTTTAAGGGTCAGATGCATAGCATCTATAGATGAACTTTATGACGATGCATCTTTTCATAACCGGCACCCAATACCAGAACAGGTACCAAGCACCCTGGTCTCGGCTCGGCTTCACCAGTAGTGTGACCACCGTTGGGCTTCGGGAGGAGTCCTCAGCTTACTTGGGTGCCACCTGGACTTAACGAGGGGTACAAGGCGAGATGTTCTGGCTAGCAGAGGGGCACGGCTGTTAGCAGAGTCTTTTGGGCCAAAGGTCACGGTACAAATGGAACAGGCAAGAGAATCGTCAGACAGGCAGGGTCGAGGCAGGCAGATATCAGAATTGTCAGGCAGGCAAGGGTCAAACCGGGTAATCAAACAGATGGGGTTAGGCAGAAAGAGTAGTCGAGATGCAGGCAAAAGTCAGGATTCGGATATCAGAATTGTCGGAAACAGGCAGGGGTCAAAACCAGGATATCAGATATAAGTTTCACAGGAACAGACAGCACAAGGCTTCAGGAACCACCAGAATCAAGATTCTATCACGGGCACTGGCTGGAAGTCAGAAAGGGCCTAAAATTCATTAAAATTTTGCGCCAAAACGTGCCCAATGCGTGCTGGTGCAATCACACCAGCGCGCCTGTACCTTTAAGAGGCGCGCAGGGGCTCCGCGTGCGCCCTAAGGAACAAAGATGGCGCCAGCGCTGGAGGCTGGAGCATGTGGCGGGGGTCCCCGCCGCCAGGGCCGGACTGGGAGTTAAAAGCAGCCCTGGCAAAAACTGGTAAGCAGCCCACATGCATACATCTGCCTGGCAATAAACCTTATACATAAAGACTTTGCACTGTAAAGTGTATGGTGCACAGTGAAGTGCTCCTAATCTGCTGTGCTACACACTTGTTCACTTAAGCGTATAGCAAATATGTAACTGCTGTACAGCTCTTGGTAAAAATGTGGTGATCAAAATGCTTGTCACTGCAGGTGAAGCAACTTTTTTTCACTGAGAAGTTATTTCCAAGCAATTAATGGTGTGTTCACTGTTGCAGGGCTTCTTGACAGCCCTCTGAGTATTAAACATGCTACGTGTCCCATAGTCCTTAGACACTTGCAATAAAACTAACTCAGCTGACATTTAACAAATGTAGTGCAAGGTAAATATTATTTATTGCAGGAATTTTGTTTATTCATCAGAATAGAGAATGGATTTCTATTTGTGCTATTTCTCACAATGGCTGCCAAAGTTCACCATAAAGTAAAGGGGCACAGTGCAAAGTTCTCCAAAAACTGATAGAGCTTGGAATGATCTAAAATAGAAAGGAATGGTGAATGTCTACTGCATTTTTGTAAACTATAATACCTTCACCACCTTCCTTCATACAGGGCCACATAGCCAGTAGACAACATTATTAAACTTGCAGAAGTGGCATATAAAGTGTAATAAATAGAAGCACAATATAGCTCCACTATTTGAATAAGGATTGTGGCCCTACAGGAATTACAATTTTGCTGCAATCTTATAGCTCAACACCACAGGCTAAAGGGCTGCAAATTTGCAATATCATACAGGCTTTTAAAAACTCTCAGATATCACAGCAATTAATGTAGAAATAATCACAAGTATCATAAAATAAAGAATTACACAGGCTAAATCTTTTGCTAAGAGAAAATGCAGGGACAGTTTTTACCTTTCCAGCTGCACATTGCTTGCCCTGTGCTGGCCCCACCCCTTTCTCGGCCGGCTGAGGGAAACTGTTCCATTGTTTCAACTAGAGCCCTACCCTGGAAGCAGCTCAGCTGAGCTGGAAACTGCAACATAAAAGCTTCGATTCCTGACTTCACCTGCCTGTCTCAGCCTGAGACAAACTCTGCCTCCATGGTACGTGCAGCTTCCCACTGCTTCCCTCGCTGCCAAATTCCCATACCCCTTCAGCCTGCCTTGCTTCTTTTTAATTGGATAGATAGTGAGTATAAGGTTTGGGAGGGAGGACCGTAACGATAACGGATTGGGCCAACAAAAAATCCCTCCACCTCCAGCAGCCCCTTTACAGAACAGAGAGGACCTGTGCAGCCCATTTAGCCTATAAGCAGAGAGGCCCTTCGGGCAATTTCCCGAACTCACAGATGGCCAGTCCGGGCCTGCCCGCCGCACAGGTATTTTTATTACACATCTGTACATTAGTGCAGAAATTCAAGGCCAAAGTGTATGATGAGAGTAATTTACAATCACAGATGGAGAGGGTCCGGTCAATTCCCAGGAAACAGTTGCTCGAAAAACAGAAGGGGAATACTAACAAGGCCCAGAGAATACCTTTTATTTCCTCCTATGATTCCAACTCTAAGGCGTTTGAAATACTGGGGACTCCTTAGCATGGATTCGAAGTATGGCCAGCTGTTTTTGTCACCTCCCCTTTTCTCTTACAGACAGGGAAAAAGCATTAGGGACTTAGTCAAACTTATACCCAAGTGTCAGTTGGACAGACATCCATCCATCAAATCCCACGACACTTTTCCATACAGGCAATGTGAACACTGTAATGGCATTATCCCCGGTAATTATGTAACGCACCCACTACAAGGCTCCAAACATACAGGGAAATGTTTTTTTTTACATGTGATACCAGTAATGTCATCTACTGTTTGAAATGCTCTTGTGGTCTTGCTTACGTGGGCCAGACTACTAGACTGATTAGAACTGGGTTAAATGAACATAAATCTAAAATAAGGAATTATAAACTGCCAGCAACAAATATTAACCCTATGGAAAATAAAGAAAAAAATGGAGAAAAAGAAATGGGAAAAACGAAACGTGAAACTTTATTGGCCAAACATTTTGTTAGATTAAGCCGGATTTTGTTAGATTTTGGTGACCTAACATGTCATAGGGTAGGAGTACATCTGTAATAGATGCCTGTTTGTTGTTTTATGACCAAATAAAGCTGGAATTTTGATTTTACGCCATATGTGTGGATTGGTTTCCTCAAATTACCTTATCCCCCACAAACATTTTGTTACACACAGCCATCGGGTGGCACAACTCCGCTGGCAAATCCTGGAGAAAGTGTTGAGCAAACAAGGTTATGACATTAAAAGAGCACTCCTACAAAGAGAATGTTACTGAATCTGGTTGCTACAAATCTGATCCCCTAGGGGGTTAAATGTGATACAGTTTAACATTTTAATAGTCACTAATTTTTACACCTTTCCCTTTACAGATATTTCTGATTTCCTTCCAGGGACAGGTAATTTTTCCTTATCCCTTCCTTTATATGCAGGGTTGTTAATCACCTTGTTATTGATACTTTTTATCTTTTTAAATTGTTTCCATTTGCACCTTTTGGTCTTTTGGAATTTTTGTTACTTTTTTATTATGGTTTCTTTTTTTAGGCATTTTGTTTCTGTTTTTTTCCACTCTGTGATCATACCACAAGATCCACTTATTTTTGGACTGTTTTCTAGCAAACAAGTATGGATCACAATGAACTTTAAATATAAGCATTTTCACTTAACCCTTTAATTTGATTTTATATGTTAATTACTATGTTATTTAGTGTGGTTGTCTGCAGCACACCCATACTATGCTTGACAAAGGGGAGTGTCCCCAAAACGTTGCACATTGCATTAAAAAATCTGAAGGGTTTGCCCTGCTAAAGCACGACCTGTGTGCCAGTGAATTTCTTTGTTTCCGGAGAGAGAACAGCCTCAGGCCACCAGATGCCCTTGGTGAGGCAGGCCAGGTAAGGCACAGGCACAGGGAGACACAGCTGTTAAAGTCCACATCTGAGCTCCAGTATCCTGAGGTACGCTGCTAAAGGAAAGCCCCATCTACAAAACCCTAATCTCTGGTTTATTATTTAGGGGATTGGTTTCTTCATTGAGAAGATGGAGGCTATTCCGGAAAGTGTGGACATGGAGAGGGCCAAGGAAAACATTTTCTCATTGAATTGAATCTGGCCAAATATGACTCCCGTTAGCTAAACCACTCCTTTAAGGCAAGCAGAGTCTAAGCAAAGGTGCTCGTCTCTTCCCTGATGTTTTCTCTCCCTGCACAGGGTAACATAGTAACATAGTAACATAGTAACATAGTAAGTAAGGTTGAAAAAAGACACATGTCCATCGAGTTCAACCTTTTTTTTTATTATTATTAACTACCTATCTGCCAGTTGATCCAGAGGAAGGCAAAAAACCCATCTGAAGCCTCTCCAATTTGCCTTAGAGGGGGAAAAATTCCTTCCTGACTCCAAAATGGCAATCGGACTAGTCCCTGGATCAACTTGGACTATGAGCTATCTCCCATAACCCTGTATTCCCTTACTGCTAAAAAGCCATCCAACCCCTTCTTAAAGCTATCTAATGTATCAGCCTGTACAACTGATTCAGGGAGACAATTCCACATCTTCACAGCTCTCACTGTAACAAACCCCTTCCCAATATTTAGGCGGAACCTCTTTTCTTCTAATCGGAATGGGTGACCTCATGTCAGCTGGAAAACCTACTGGTAAATAAATCATTAGAGAGATTATTATATGATCCCCTTATATATTTATACATAGTCATCATATCACCCCTTAAGCGCCTCTTCTCCAGAGTGAACATCTCCAATTTGGCCAGTCTTTCCTCATAGCTAAGATTTTCCCTTTACCAGCTTAGTTGCCCTTCTCTGTACCCTCTCTAATACAATAATCCTCCCGTGACTCTCTGCCCCATTTAATACAGCTCAAGACCTTATTTGCCCTTGATGCTGCTGACTGGCATTACTTGCTACAGACAAGTTTATTATCTACAAGGACTCCAAGCTCCGTCTCCATTATGGATTTGCCTAGTGCAGTCCCATTAAGGGTATAAGTGGATATTGTTACATCCCAGGTGCAGGACTTTACATTTATCAACATTGAATCTCATTTGCCACTTAGCTGCCCAGATTGCCAGTTAGTCAAGATCCTGTTGCAAGTGCCACATCCTGGATGGAATTAATTGGGCTGGATAATTTTGTGTCATCTGCAAACACTGATACATTACTTACAACACCCTCCCCTAAGTCATTAATGAACAAGTTAAATAAAAGTGGCCCCAATACTGAGCCCTGGGGGACCCCACTAAGAACCTTACTCCAAGTAGAGAATGTCCCATTAACAACCACCCTCTGTACCCGATCCTGTAGCCAGTTTCCTATCCATGTGCAAACGACTTCATTAAGCCCAACAGACCTTAGTTTAGAAAGCAGTCGTTTGTGGGGCACAGTATCAAACGCTTTGGCAAAATCCAAATAGATCTACTGCCCCCCACTGTCCAGCATCTTACTTACCTCATCATAAAAAGCAATCAAATTCGTTTGACATGACCTATCCTTCATAAAGCCATGCTGATTGTTGCTCATAATGCCATTCATTAGGACAAAATTTTGAATGTGATCCCTTAACAAGCCTTCAAATAATTTGCCCACCACAGATGTCAAGCTTACTGGCCTATAATTGCCAGGCTGAGATCGTAATCCCTTTTTAAATATTGGAATAACATCAGCTTTTCTCCAATCCATAGGCACCATACCAGAGACAGTGAATCTGAGAAAATCAGAAATAAGGGCTGGTCTAAAACTGAACTAAGCTCTCTTAGAACCCGGGGGTGTATGCCATCAGGCCCTGGAGCCTTGTTTACATTAATTTGTATTAAAGCTTTTTGAATCATATCCTCAGTCAGCCACTGACTAGATTGAGCTGAGCCATTAGTGCAGCTATAAAGTGAGCCTGGGAACTCACACTCCTCTATTGTATACACTGAAGAAAAGAACTGATTTAACACATTTGCCTTATCTGTATCTGTTACAACCATACTGGTACCATTATTTAATGGAGCAACACTCTCAACCTGCATCTTTTTACTATTAATATATTTAAAAAACTTTTTAGGGTTAGTTTTCACCTCCACCGCAATTAACTCTTCATTTCTTTTCTTAGCCTTCCGGATTGCTGATTTACAACATTTATTACAGTGTTTATATTCATTAAATGCAGCTTCTGTCCCTACAGATTTGTAGTTATTAAATGCTTTTCTCTTCTTTCCCATTAACTTCTTTACTTCTGTATTAAGCCACACAGGATGATTCTTAGAGCTTCTACGTTTAGTCCTTAAGGGAATAAATTGAGAACAGTAATGATTTAATATCATTTTAAAGGACAACCATTCTGTTCTGTGTTTTTAGCTGAAAACCTAATGCCCCAATCAATGCTCTGTAGGGCAACCCTCAAGGCACTAAAATTAGCTTTTGCAAAATTAATGGTTTTTGTTGCCCCAGTATATATTAGTTTTTTGCACCAGACATTAAAAGATATAACATTATGGTCACTATTACCCAGGGGTTCAATGACTTGCACATTTGCTATAAGTTCTGGCTCATTAGAGATCACTAGATCCACAATAGCATTTTTTCTGGTTGGCTCCTCAACAACCTGTGCCATAAAATTGTCATGTAACAGTTTATAAACTTGTTCCCATTAACTGATCTAGCAGTACCGTTGCTCCAGTCAATATCTGGGTAATTAAAATCCCCCATTATCATTACTTTACCTAAACTAGTAGCCTTTTCTATTTGCATTAGGAGCTTTGCCTCTTCCTCGTCACTTACATTAGGGGGTCTATAGCATACGCCTACAATTAATTTGCTGGATTCTTTACAATTGGTGAAGAACTCCACCCATAAGACTTCTGCCCCCTCATTTTCTAACATAACCTCCTCCTTTACATGAGCTTTTAAATCCTGCCTAACATACAGACATACCCCTCCTCCTTTTCTATTGCCTCTGTTCCTCTGAAACAAAGTATAGCCCCTGATATTTACTGCCCAGTCATGCGACTCATTCAGCCATGTTTCGGCCACACCAATCACATCATATTTTCCTTCCATCCCCAGCAGCTCCAGCTCTCCCATTTTACCAGCCAGACTTCTTGCATTTGTAAACATACATTTAATACTGGCACCATATTGAACATATGACATGTGGTCCTCCCTCTCCTTAACAGTATCCCCAGCCAAATCTCCTCCCCCATTTTCCCTTTCTTTGCCCACTATCTCATCTAACCTGTCTACCACTGAATCTTTTACTGAACCCTCCCCCCCACACCTAGTTTAAATCTCCTCCAACCCTCTAGCCATCTTCTCTTCCAAAACAGCTGCCCCATCATCATTGAGGTGCCCCCATCCCTAGCAAAGAGCCTGTAGCCGACTGAGAAATCAGCCCAGTTCTCCAAAAACCCAAAACCCTCCTCCCTACACCAATCTCTCAGCCACACATTAATCTACCTACGCTCCCGCTGTCTCCTTAGCGTTGCTCGTGGCTCAGGTAATATCTCTGAGAAAATTACCTTGGAAGTCCTCGCCCTCAGCTTTGAACCTAGTTTTTTAAAATCATTTTTGAGGACTTCACCACCTCCTCTAACTTTGTCATTGGTACCTATGTTTACCAAGACAGCTGGGTCTTCCCCAGCCCCTCCCAATAATCTGTCCACTCGTTCCACCACATGCAAAACCCTAGCACCAGGCAAGCAGCAGACTGTTCGGCATGTAGGGGCCTTGCGACAGATTCCCCTATCCACCTTTCTAATAATTGAATCCCCTATCACTAGAACCTGCCTTTCCTTCCTTGCACTCCCTCCACCACCCGCATTAGAGCCACTGCCTCCTGGGGTGCTCCGAGAGTCAGCCTGCTCCATACACGCCAGTTCGGAGTTTTCCTCCCCAGCATCTTCAGCCAAAACGGCGAATTTGCTGTTTTGGACAAACTGTGGACCAGCCCCCCTACTCTTCTTTCCCCTACTTCCCCTCTTGACTGTCACAAACCTTCCTCCCTCATTAGCCTCCACTGCCCCTTCTCTTCCCCCAGCTCCACTAGCCCCTGCCAGTGGTTGCTCTGCAGCCTCCTGTCATTCCCCTCGTTTGCCGATGCTCTCAGTGCTGCAAGTTCCCCCCTTAGAGTCTGCAGCTCAGATTCCAAGATGAAAACCCAGCGACATCTCTGACATGTAAATACTGCCTGGAACTGCTGCTCCAACACCACATACATGTGACACACACTGAGTAATACCAGCAAATCCACTCATATTTACACTGGTACTTACAGTCTCCCAAATGTAATTCCTCACCAACGCCTTTTCAGTTTTAAACGCCTTAAGGTTTTTAACACTTAATTCACATGCAACACTGTGTAAGGTTTCAAGGTCTACAAGTTGTTTTTATTTTCTTCTTCGCTACGGTTGTTCTCCTTTCTCTCCAGCCAAGTTAACTGGACGTTTTCTCTTACCTTTTTTCTCTGATGTTTCTCAGCGGGCCTGGGATGTTGCTGCCCCCCTGAGAACATTTCTGCCGTGGATACCCCTGTAGGGTGGAACTTCATGGTGGCAAAATGTTTACGATGTAAATTTGTTATTCTCTGTTTTTTTTATGTTCTTACTAAATTTTTCGCATAGCATTTCTCTCAATTTTGTTGTTGTTTTTTTTTGGCGGCTGGGCTATAAACTGCATTTAATGTTGTTTTCAGTTGTTACTGATGTATACTCTTACTGGAGAATTTAGCTCCCGCTTTCCTTAGCTGACTGTAAGCAGAACACCATCACACTAGACTATGGAGATTAAAATAATCTCTCATAATGTGCAGGGCCTCAATTCTCCAAACAAGAGAAGATTGGCTTTCAATATGTACAAAAACCTCTCTCCAGATATCCTTTGACTCCAGGAAACGCACTTTACTCAAAAGTCCTACCCAAAATTCTTTCACAAGCAATACCACACCTACGATCTGGCTTCCACCACTAGCATAGAGGTGTTGCTATCTTTATGCACAAAAACTTCCCCTTTATCACTCTTGATGCTACTCTGGATGCTAATGGTCGATATATCGTACTTCAAGGTACTCTATATGATCAGCACTATACCATCATCTCCAGTTATGCCCTGAATGATGATCCACTCCAATTTTTTGACTCGCTTTGTAACCTTTTGCCGGACTTAAATAAAACCAGACTCATTTGGGCTGGAGACTTTAATTTATCCTTTAACCATATACTAGACCGATCTCTGTCTAACTGCCCTATGCAACATAAGACATCCACTAAGCGGGTAGACCAACTACTCCATACGCACAAGCTTATTGATTCCTGGAGAGAGGTTAATGGTTCTACTCGGGATTATACCTTTTACTCCCACACACATAACTCCTACTCCAGAATCAATTATATCTTGGTTAATGCTTCTGACACCCCTTCACTTCTAGACTCTAAGCACATACAATATGCATGGTCTGATCATGACTTAGTACAGACCACACTTGACTTACAGGTCCCCTTGTTTAGGCGTCCCACCTGGAGATTGAATGAAAGCTTATTGGCAGACCCTGAATGTATAGACTTTATCTCGCAAGAGTTAAAACATTTCTTTCAAGATAATTTAAAGCCTGATGCATCAATAGATTGGGTCTGGGTGGCGCATAAAGCCTACATCAGGGGTTGTTTAATAAAATATGCTTCTCGGAGAGAGAAAGAAAGGATGCAGGTTCAAAGGTGCCTGCAAACTGAGTTAGCATCACTAGAGCAATCTAACAGGCTTCACCCCTCAAAATGTACTAGGAAGCTGATAGATGAGACTAGGCAAAAATTCCATTCATGCCAAATAGAACAAGCCGAGAAGGCTATCCATAAGACTAGACACAAATTTTACAAGTACGCTAATAAAGCTGACAAAATGCTAGCTAACTTACTTAAATCAGAACTACATCAGGGACAAGTCCAAAAACTCAGACTAGCTAATGGTACTATTTCCTCAAATCCTGATAAAAGAACTGACACTTTTATTTCCTTCTTTCAAAACCTATACACCTCCAACTCCACTGGAAAATCAGGTGAGATGGAGGCCTTTCTGAATCAGTATGCCCCTGAGCATCTCTCAGAAGACCTGCAACAGATCATGACCCAAGATATTACCTATGAGGATATCGAGTATACAATTAAACATTTAAAGACGGGTAAAGCCCCAGGCCCTGATGGGTTCTCCTCATTGTACTACAAGAAGTTAGCGACCCAACTTATCCCACAACTCCAGAAATTATTTCAACATATTATCAGTGGCAGACCCCTACCTCCCGAAATGAACTAAGCTAACATTTCAATTATCCCGAAACCCAATAAAGATACCTTAAACCCCAAAAACTATAGGCCAATATCACTACTCAATTTGGACATTAAGTTACTAGCCACCATCTTAGCGAACAGGTTAAATAGAGTCCTACCCTCCACCATTCATAAAGACCAAATTGGTTTCATCCCTACCCGCCAAGCCCCAGATAACATTAGGAAGTCCCTGAACCTCATAGCATATGCCAATAAAAATAAAACCCCAACATGCTTCCTGGCATTAGATATTGAAAAAGCATTCGATACACTTAGCTGGCCCTACCTATTTTCCCTTATAGAAAGAATTGGCCTAGGATCTACTCTAGTCAATACGCTTAAGGCTTATTACCAGGACCCACAAGCTTACCTCAATCTCCCCTCTACTGGAAAGGTAGACAATATCAGGATTCAGAGAGGTACGAGACAGGGATGCCCTCTTTCTCCGGCCCTTTTTGCATTAGCGATGGAACCTCTAGCAAGAGCACTCAGGGACAATATCGATATTAGGGGCCTTACTGTAAAGGGTAGAGAATACAAGCTTTCACTTTTTGCTGATGATTTACTCATGCATGTGACTAACCCCCTTACATCTCTACCCAATCTACTTTTATCACATTTTGCAACATTATCTGGCCTTAGGATCAACCCGGAGAAATCGGAAATGCTCCCCTGCAATCTCCCGAAACCAATGCTTAAACTGATTGAACTGAATTTTGGATTCTCCACTAGGACTGAATACCTACAATACCTGGGAGTGAAACTAACAACCTCTCTCTCTACTCTATACAAGACTAACTACCCCTCGTTAATACACCTTTTGATGCAGAAACTTTCCTCCTGGGATAAACACAGAATTTCTTGGATCGGCAGAATTCATTATGTAAAAATGGTATTATTACCAAAGATCCTCTACTTATTCAGGACTCTACCCATCCCTGTTCAAACAGCTGATATCCGAAAGTTACAGGCGGCCATTCACAACTTTATCTAGCAAAATAAAATACCACGCATATTGCGACAAGTCATGTACCTACACAAATCGAATGGAGGCCTTTCAGTGCCAAACTTGACTAAATACTACAGAGCTTCGAGACTTACCCAATGGGCTCCTTCACATGCTGGTGAAGCTGCCCCTTTATGGGTCCAGATTAAAAACGACTTGCTTTACCCACACCTCACCAATCATATCCTGTGGCTCGGCAAAATTCCCCTACAAAGTTTTACGGAAGCGTCCCCCATCACATTAGACATGCTACACTTGTGGATAAAACATCGCAGGAGTTCCCAACTGTCTTTGCTCCCTTCCCTCCTCAGCCCTATAATTAACAACCCGGACTTTGCACCGGGTCAGTCTAAAAAAGCTTATGCATGGTGGCTTGGGAAAGGTGTGATCACGCTGGAGTCCTTGGTGTACCGAGGCAAACAACTCAATATGCAACAACTAATTCAAAGATACGATCCGCCCCAACAGGAGTTATTTAGGGCTTCGCAACTCATCCACTTTGCTCATCAACAAGCCAAGAAATGCAATGACAACTCCTTCACGAAAACATACTTTGAATCAATCTGCAGGCAAGCACCACTGGCTCCAGGCATTCTCAGTCTAACGTATAAACTACTTAACAAGCTGCCCACTGAAAACTTCAAACATAAATATATGCTGCAATGGGAAAGTGACCTCCAAACTACACTCTCAACTCAGCAATGGTCTCAATGCAGCCTCACAGCAAATTTAGAAAGCACCTGTGTTTCTAATAGAGAGACCTCGATCAAGCTCCTGCACAGAACTTACCTAGTGCCTTCACGAATACACAAGATCTACCCCTCGTGCGACCCGCTCTGCTTCAGGGGCTGCCAAGCCACGGGCTCAATGCTTCACATATGGTAGACTTGCTCAACAGTCTCAAAATTCTGGGATCGTATCACTCAACTACTGTCCAAAATCCTACACACTGACTTTCCCAAAGACCCAACCACCTTGCTCCTGGGAAAAAAAACAGCTAGATTGACCAACTCGGCTCATAGATTATCACAACACATTCTCACAGCCGCCAGGTTGATTATTGCTCGCAACTGGAAAAAACCTACTATCCCTATACTCATGCTTAAAACTAAGATAATTGATATAGCAGCTAACGAAAGAATGTCTTATATGTTGCAGAATGACTTGGAGGCATACGATAAGATTTGGTTGCCCTGGTTGGCATATGAAAACGATCCCTTGCTTTTCTCAGCATTGCATGTTTGATCTGTGGACTTTCCCCCTGGGTTTCCAAACTGCCTGTAACCTTGACAATGCCCACGATCATTGTTTTTATTTGCTCTGATATTACTGGGCCCCACAGCAAATTATTATTTAGGCCCCCAAAATATCTAGCAGTTGACCTGTTTAAATAATATTTATTGAAATTTTATATGAATTAAGACCTCATGGGGTCCCTATACCTTCTGGGCCGACCTGCAGCTGCAGGGTCTGTTTCCTCTGTAGTTACTCCCCTGGATAAGGGCCACTGCAATTGTAGCAGGTTGCAGCAGATTTAAATTCCAACAACTTCAAATGCTTTGAAAAATGTCTCATGAGCCTGCTGAGGGGGGAAGTAACATTTCTGAAGACTTGTGTGTATATTTTTCTAAGAATCCAATTCAAAATATGCATTTGGACTTCTCTGCATCTAAAAGAGCATATCCTGATATTACAAGGTACTGTATCTGACTAAAGAACTATTCATAAGGAAATAATAATGTGAATGTATTACTCATGATTGGATGATCTACTCACAATAAACAGGATCTATATTCTATGCACTGTGTAAACTCTACTACCCTGCCCTTGCAACATCAGCTTTTAATGACTGGAAAATGCTGCTGTTAAGGAAGTATGACAATTGCCATGAACATCGCAGGTAGGTTTCTATATTCACAAGAAGAGAAAACCCTGAATGTTGAATGGACCGTGCTCTTCTTGAGCAACAAGTTCATGAACAGAAATACTGACGTGAGGTTTTAAGATGGGTTGTTGATATTGTAAAGTTCCTTGGAGAACGTGGCTTACCATTCAGGGGAAATAAAGAGCTATTCAGATCCCCACTGAATGGGACATTTCTATGAATACTAGAGCTTATTACTAAATATGAGCCATTTCTTGAGCAGCATATTAAAAAGTCTGGTGGATCAGGCAGGCGAGTATGCAACTACATGTCATGTTACCTCCCTCATTTACCTCTTAAAGTGACAGTGTCAAGTGAATACAATAGGATATTAGACACTTCAAATTTATATCAAACAATATCATATTTATAATCCAAAACTAGTCCATTCAAGTCCATTTCTGAATGTGTAGTCCATCCTTTATTGTGTATCTTATTAGGGAAATTGTATCATTGCCTGTCCCTAATGCATACAGTTCAATATCATAAGTAGTGGCAAAGGCTATTTAGGGCTGCAAAAACATGTAGACCAAGTAACCAATATTCTCAAATGTCAGCCAATGAGAATGCTAATTACATACAGAGATTATTGTGCTATTATTAGGGTAATTATATGACAGTGGAATGAGATATGGGCATAAAGGACATACTTGTTCCGTGAAACTGGGCTTAATGTTTCCAATTCCAGTTGCAGGAACAAAGAACATGGAGCCAGATTTACTCATATCAGCTGGGTTTCTCATTGGAGGATTATTTTGCATATTAAAACTGCCCTGGGCCCTGGAGAGCTGTGGGGAAGTTTTATTATGCAATATTGCTTTATGAATACAACCCTGATTGTTGCTGGACTACAGCTCCAAACATGCCTTAACCTTCATTATATGTTACATTATTTTGGGATTTGTAGTCTAGAAGGAACTGAGTAAAGTTTGGGTGAGCAGCAGTGCTGGAATTGGGGCGGGATGCGGCAGGATGCCATCCCGATCAAAGGTCGTGCATACCTGAACTTTAATATGCATGTTGCAGATGCTGCTACTTATATCTCTATTTATATCTCCATAAGCATGCACTTGTTCTTTTTTTTATCCTCCTCTTTATCTTCCATGATCAAAGCCTTTTTTCCATCCAGTTTGCTGCACAGCTCTGGCTATTTGAAACATCTGGGTGGGTTTTTCAAGTCCAATGTAAATTAAGCATGTAAGCCAAATTGTGGGTCTGTTGGGAGCACCTGTGTCTGGACTGGATTGGCTGCTCTTGGTTCCTCTGAGGTGAGTCTTGGCTTTGTGGAGCACATATGGAATCACAATCGCCTCCAACAATGTTCATGTATGCATTGTTTGTAGTCTGTAGTCACTCCTCTGTCCTGACATTTATAATGCGCTGATCTCCCCCATCATGTCTCAGTTCTGGCCACAAATCAAGTTGTGATTGCAGCTCCTCTGCAAAGTATATATTTTACTCCTGTGCTCCCCCCTCACTTATTGTACTTTTCCTTCTTCTCCCTCCGAAGTCACTTCTCTGTTCTCCTTCCTTGCCCCTCTGTACTGTTTCCACATCGTCTTCCTCAAGCCTCTCTCCTCCCCTCTCTATACCTGTAATTTAGTGCTGCTCTGCAAAGCACATATTTTACTTTGGTGCTCCAACCTCTCCCCTCAGTCACAGTAATTTTTATTCTTATCCCTCCAACTACAGCCTTATTTATTTATTTATTTTATACAATGAGCAGTGAAATATAGTATTAAAGCACCAGTAACGTCAATTTTTTTTTAAAAAAAAAAATTAGTTTGTATAGAACGAAAAAAAACGCTAAGACATATGTAACTTTAAAATCACAAAGTCTTTATTAAGAAATATCTTACCGATACTCTGCATGTGCTCCTCTTTAGAAAAGGTCACAGGGCGACTATCTATCATGCAGCGCTCGATTTCTCCTCTCTGCCATCTATAGGAGATAGCCAGGGAGGACCAGGGCCATTCCTGCCATGAGGCAAGGTGAGCACCTTGGCTCAGGTGGCAGTGAACGGCCAGTTACAAGGGGCAGCAAAAAGCCACCTCCTGTAACTTTAAGGGCCGCATTTCCTGTTTTTAAACCGGAAATTCGGCTCTGCTAGTGCAGAAAGTGCAGTACACACTTCTGCGCTAGCAATGCAGCCCCTTTTGACCGGCTCCATCGCGGATCGCCCCTGGGGAGGACAAATCGAGTGCCGCATAATGGATCATCACCCTGTCGGCTTTTCTGAAGAGGAGTGCAAGCAGAGTTTCGTTAAGTTATTTTTTAATTAAGACTTCGCGATTTTAAAGTTACATATGTCTTCGTTTTTTTTTCTATAAAAAATAATTCTTTTTTTTTAAAAAAAATTGACGTTACTGGTCCTTTAAATAAGGCTGAAGTTGGAGGGAGAAGAAGGAAAAGTACAGGGGGAGCACAAAAGTAAAATACGCACTTTGCAGAGGATCGAGATCTTAATTTGATTTGTGGCCATGACAGAGACACAATGGGGGAGATAAAAGCATGATATATGGCAGGACAGAGGAGCGACTACAGCTTTTTACTATGTATGAGTACAATTCCTGACTGACTGATTAATTTATACCTCTGTGCTACCCTGACATGGTTCTGGGGGTATTTATATATGAAATTGCCATCATGCCATCCTGGTTTAGCTGGTGATGTGGCTACAAGAATCGGGCGTGCCCTCTACAAAAAAAAATTGTGATGCGCTGTGCACGCCGTTCAATTCCTATGGGTGGAGCTTCTCTGTGGTAGGGGCTACAAATGCCGCACACACCATCCCTTCACGTTTTTGTTCCCAATTTAAGCACTGGTCTGGGTATCTGTTTATTGGGCTTCTCATTCCATGGTAGATGGGGCTAGTAAGTATAGATGGGTTAATGTTCCATTGCCACCCAGGTATTAGAATCTACATGCTGTGACTGGTCTATTATATAGTTGAGGATAAAAGGGTGTAGAACCCAATCTTGGTTACATTCTCTTTTAAGAAGCAATTAGCCCTTTGCAATCCAGGGCCCTTAGTTCTCTTTGTATATGAAAGATATTGGGAACTTTACAGAGCAGTGTCTCCACCTAGTGACCACTGAGGAGCACACCTCTAGAGAATTCCACTAGGAAAATAAAACACAGTTTGCAGTAAACCAAGAGAAACTTCATATAAAGAATAAAGGAAAGAATAGGTTGAAAATGTGCAATGCTATAATATTCCTACACTGGCTGTGGTTCTGTCTAGTAACTAGCACAGTCTCTCTCCACTCCAGGTTCTGTCTAGTAACTAGCACAGTCTCTACCTTCAGTCCAGGTGGACACACAGTCCAGTTCACACAAAGCGAGCTGGTGAATCTGCACCTATGTATGTATAGTGTTTGCACTAACTATTAGCCTTAGAAAATGTTGTAGAACTGCATATGCATAATATTTATACTCCATGATTTGCCTCATGCAGTGTCAAATGTTAAAACGATGACTGCATATGCACAGTGTATATGTATCTAAATATCTATACACATATACAGTATCTATACACAACTACCTACACACAGAGTGATTGCACCTGGTAGTAATAAAGAACTACAGAACACCATAATTAAATGGGGATAGACTTAACATGAAATGCTTAATGTACATTAATACACAGAGTAATCTCCATCTAGTAGCAATTGTGAAACAAAAATAATAATGATCACCGGATGCATAAATATACAAGTAGCTTCATAGATAATATATTGAGTCATTACAGACTATAGATTGCATAGTATAAACTTGCTGAGAAGCTATAACATGGTATTTACTGGCTAGTTGCTTGCAGTAAGTATAATGAATTACAGCATATATTAGTATTAATATGCTGAGTAGGTTGCAACACTGGAATATGATGACTACAAATGTGCAGCATTAGATATTGAGGATTTGTCACATGGTAGTAGTGAAACCTAAATGTCCAGTATAAAACTATTAGTTGCTCCATGTTGCCATAGTGGGCTCTCCTGTCTACTTAACCACAGCTCTATTAGATAAATGAGCCTGGCCATCTCATATTCTCAAAATGAACAGTTATCACATGTATACAGAGATACCGACAGTATAATCTACTGGTGACAACCTGGTAGCACAATAACTAGTGATGGGCGAATATGCGCCGTTTCGCTTCGCCGATAAATTAGCGAATTTCGCGCGAAATTCGCGAAACGGCGAAAAATTCACGAAACGGCATCTCATTTTTTACGCCGGCGCCCGTTTTTTACGCCGGCGTCCATTTTTTTGAAAAAAATTTTGACGCCGGCGAATTTTTGACGCAAATTTTCGCGGAAGGTTCGCGAATTTAATTAATAATTCGCGAATCGCGCAAATTCGCCGTGAATTCGCGCCTGGCGAATAAATTCGCCCATCACTAACAATAACTTCAGAGAGACAATAATATAACACACTGATTGTAACAGTGACCACAAGCATGAGATGTTACTGAGTTGAGTTGAGTTAACCTGTCCATACTGATGAACTGTTGATATAAACAATATGAACATATTGAAATTTACATATGGTAATATAAATATGGTGATGCAAACAGTACTCCAACTCATATTAGTAGGATTATAACCTGCTATCCTAGTCCACCAAAGACAAAAGTGATCATACCAGAATATATAATGGTATAGCTAGCCCTGGAAAAAGGTATTCATACCTGTAGTCTGTATACAACATACGTTGTGGTTATACACACCTTGCAAACTGCAGGCAAATCCAAGATGAGTCCACTGGAAGAGGATCAGGCAATATAGACCTATGTTTCAGTTAAGGCCCCCTCTGTTAAAAAGATGAATTATTTTGTATACCATAGGCAAATCTATTAAGTTGCCTGAGCTGGAAAGTAATCAGGCAATATATACCAATTCTTCAGTTAGGTGCTTTCTTAAAAGACCAGTAACAAACATTTTTTGCTTCTTTGTAACGAAAAAAAAAAAACCAAGACAGTTTTAACTTTAAAATCGCAAAGCTTTTATTATTTTATTAAGAAATGACTTACCGATTCTCTGCATGCGCTCCTCTTCAGAAACAGCGCAATGATCCATCATGCAGTGATCGATTTCTCCTCCCTGGCTATCTCCTATAGAAAGCAGGGAGGAGAAATGGATAGTCGACCTGTCGCCTTTCTGAAGAGGAGCGCATGCAGAGAATCGGTAAGTCATTTCTTAATAAAATAATAAAAGCTTTGCGATTTTAAAGTTAAAACTGTCTTGGTATTTTTTTGTCGCAAAGAAACGAATTTAAATTTTTTTTTATGTTACTGGTCCTTTAATGAGATGCACAATATCTTGCACACTACAGGTAAATCTATTAAGTAGAATCAACTGGAAGGTAATCATGTAATACGGACCTAATCATCAGTTAGGGGCTTTTCTCACCAGGGACCTATAAAGAGACACAATTATGTTTCATCCCTTGAGTTAATGCCCTTTTTTATATAAGAACTTTATTTGCTTTAGTAGCCAGAGAATCACACTGCCCAGAATTAGACAACTTGTTATCTACAAAGACCCCAAGATCCTTCTCATTTAAGGAAACTCCCAACACACTGCCATTTAGTGTATAACTTGCATTTATATTATTTTTGCCAAAGTGCATAACCTGCATTTATCAACATTGAACCTCATTTTCCAGTTTGCTGCCCAGTTTTCCAGTTTAGACAAATCACTGTGCAAAGTGTCAGCATCCTGCATGGAACCTATAGTTCTGCACAATTTAGTCTCATCTGCAAAAATAGAAACAGTACTTTCAATGGCCACCTCCAGGTCATTAATAAACAAGTTGAAAAGCAAGGGACCTAGTACAGAGCCCTGCGGTACTCCACTAACAACACTGGTTCAATTAGAAAATGTTCCATTTACCACCACTCTTTGTAGTCTATCTTTTAGCCAGTTCTCTGTCCAGGTACAAATACTATGTTCCAGGCCAACATTCCTTCATTTAACCAGTAACCTTCTGTGTGGCACTGTATCAAAAGCTTTAGCAAAGTCTAAGTAAATCACATCCACTGCCATCCCAGAATCAAGGTCCCTGCTCACCTTCACATAAAAAGAAATTAAGTTAGTCTGGCAAGATCTATTACACATAAAACCTGCATGCTGGCACAAACTCATAGTATTATGATTTGCTATGAAGTCCAGTATCTTATCCTTTATTAACCCTTCGAAAAGCTTTCCTAACACTGACGTCAGACTAACTGGCCTATAGTTTTGAGGCTGAGAACGGGGCCCTTTTTTGAATAGAGGCACCACATTAGCAATTTGCCAGTCTCTTGACACCATGCCAGATCTCAGTGAATCCTGAAAAATTAAGTAAAGAGTTTTGGCAATCACAGAGCTAAGCTCGCTAATTACCCTGGGATGAATACCATCTGGCCCCCGGACCTTTGTTAATCTTAACATGTTCTAGTCTCTTTTGAATTTCCTCATGTGTGAACCATGCATCATTAGTTGTATTACTAGAATTGGGACTGTTAAGAAGGAAACCTTCGCTTACTGATTCCTCATTTGTGTAGACAGATGAAAAATATGAGTTCAGAATCTGCGCTTTTATTTTGTTTTCATCATCCAGCTGACCCCCCTCTGATAGTAAGGGTCCCACCCCTTCCTGCTTCATTTTTTTACTATTAACATATTTAAAAAATAATTTTAGCTTGCCTTATAGCTTCTTTGCATGATTTATTGGCCTCCTTGTACCTTATAAATGATTCGGCTGTACCAGCTAACTTGAAAGCCTTAAAAGCAGGTCTTTTCTTACCCCCCTCAACACCAACACTTCTATTGAACCAAAAAGGTTTTGCTTTGCAACGTCGTTCCTTGCTTACAAGTGGAATATACTGACAAGTAGATTTATTATAAAGACTTCCCATTTTTGTTCTGTGTTTAACCCTGTGAAAAGCATTTCCCACTTAATATGTTGCAGAGATGCCCTTATACGGTCAAAGTTTGCACGTCTGAAATTTAGTGTTTTAGTTCCTCCCTTATAGAATTGCTTCTGCAACAGAATCTCAAAGGAGACCATGTTATGATCTTCTTTCTCTTCTTTCTTCCTCTTATAGCTGAATTAATTTTACTTTCATTTTTACTGATACCTCCCACTGTTATCTCAGTCCTATTTAATACCCAAGCACCTTGTCCATCACAATTGTCTGTCTCTCACCACTGCTCCTGTTGTGTAGCCATGGAACAACCAGCACAAAATGATCTGCGTGAGAGGCTGCATAGGTACATTATACCCAACCCTATAGAGAATGTCAGACACCAGTTCACTCAGATATTTATCATGCTGTTTGGAATGCTGGGACACGGCAAAAGTTCCCTTATTAACTCCTGTAACTATGTGCTTAACAACCACAACTTTCAGAATACATCTGGAGCTGGAAATACAAATTCTACATCAACAATTGTCAGAAAGATCTGCAATCTAACACAAACTTTGAGTATTGTTGACAATCGAGGTTTTAATAAAGTAACTGGTGACGAAATTTTGGAGGCAAGAGCTCAACTAAGTGAGTATTAAAATATAGCAATTTGTTATACAAATATGCATTTAACTGTCATCTCCCTTTATATTTAGGGATGGGTGAATTTGACCTGTTTCGTTTCACCAAAAATTTGCCACCGGCGAAATGTTGCTGACGCCCATTAAAGTCTATGGTCATCAAAAAAAATTTGTTGCGCAGCAACACGACGCCATACAAGTCTATGGCTGTCAATTCTGCAGCGAAACAAGGCAAAAAATTTGCCCACCCCTACTTATATTGCAACTCCTACTTAGTGCCCACTCTCTCCTTCCACTGTACCCTTTTCTACTCCACTCACCCCAGTTATGTTTGCCACTTTTATTCCTGTGCAGTTCATTTTGCTTTGTATCTTTCTCTCTTCACATAAGGGCGCTTAAGAAATATTGAAGAAGTCAAATGGGAAAACAGTTATAAAGAGACCCTGGAAGTATTTCTAAGCCATATGACTGCTGCTCAACCCACATTCTTGGTTCCAGTTCTGGTTGTCAGGTAAGTTCTGTTCTGCTCTTTGTCTATAAAAGGAGTTTCTGGCAGACTGATCACCATGTTCCCTAATGTCCTTCCCTGTTACCCACAATTCATCTAACCTGTCACTTTCCCATTAGACTTTTTCATCTATAAGGAAACCTCAATTTTACATCACCTGATTTATATAGTTTTCAAATTACACATAAAACCCAAATTCTTTCTTTTTAAATTAAAATATCCATACTTGTTTTAAATACATTTAAAAGTCTGATCTGCCAATCATATATTGTTTGCCACTCCTCTATGCCTTAGCCATAAAGGTGGAACAGTTAATTATGTTTATGTTCCATTCAGCACTTCCTAGATTTCACTGCACTCCCCACACTCCCCTTATCTCCTCACTATTTAATTGTGTAGCCAGTGCATTAGCATCAGGTGCCCATACTGGGGCATAAACAAGATGTTGCAATAATGTAAAGCTTGCCTTACTAACAGTGTCCACAAAATGGCTCCTGCCTGCTTGATAGGATACTGATTTCCAAAATTAAAGGAAACATTTTATATAAACTTCACATTCAGATATTTTATCAACTTTCCTGAAAATATGTTATGATGCAGAAAAAACAGTTTTTAAAGCAATTTACCTCCTAAAGCTGCCATTATTTTTAGAGCACAACATAGATGTTCTCTCTCCCATGACTAAGCTGAAATGAGAGGTGGGAGTATCTCTTCGTTCTCTAACAGGAAATCACAGAAGTGACTGATAGGCTGAACTCTGCAGTGTAAGGGAAACCCCCTCCCATTGGACTGTCTGTGTCTCTCTTTGTTCCCAGCCTGCATGTATTTGCTTTATGCTGCTAAAAGATCTTGTTTTTTGGAGATGTGAATTGTGGATCACTTGTAAAGTGAACATCTAACCACCTCTAATTGGAATCCATGTATAATAATGTGCAGAAAAGTTTGATAACATTAAAACTGCCCATTTATTGGATGAGGCTAACACATACACACAGACAGGAAACCAAGAAAATCAGGGTGGGACAGGGTAGTAAAGGACTGAGCAGGAAAGCAGACGTCAAAGGAACACCAGCAGCAGTGCCTCCCACTCCTACTCACCCAGTCCTCACTGTTTCTGCTTCTGAGTCTGAAGGTGCCGGCAGCCCCTGAGAGAAGTACTGAGCATCGTTAGACCGGAAACAAAGGAAAGGGGTGAAACTGGAGCAGCGGTGACTCCGGGGATAGTTCTGCCTTAGGCAGCAGCCCAGATGTCACCCCCCTCTCCCAATCCACGCTTAAAAATCAAAGTGGGTCAAAGGGGGCAGCATCACTAGTTCATTGAGTGCAATTGCGCTCTCTGGACTAGCGGAGCTTTTGGCCAAGGTGATAGACACTAAGAACACCACCTTGAGAGTTAGGCACCAGACGGACATATGATGTTTGACTAAAAATGGACCTAAGGAAAGCATGCGTAAAACCAATGGTAAGTCCAGCTTGGCTATTTTGTTCGCCTTACTGAAGAATTCTTAAAGCTGCCTTAAAGAACCGGATGATTAAAGGATGATGAGCCCATGTTGTTCCTGATATAGCTGAAATTTCTGAAACTGTTTTCTTAAAGTGATAACACTTAAGCCTCTTTCCATGCCTGACTGAAGGAACTCCAAGATATTTGAGGCTGATATTAATTCAGTGGACCTTAGACTAGAATGGGTCCAAAACAACTCCCACACCTTGGCATACCTGTTGCTGGTTGAAGGTTTTCTGGACTGCAATAATGTGTGAAGGACTTTGTTGGAAAGCCCATGGGCTTTTAAACCTTGTCTCTCAGCCTCATGCTATCAGGGACAACGATTCTGGGTCTGGGTGTACAAATGGTCCCTGGGTTAACATGTGGCCCAATGTCAGAAGCCTCCATGGTTGGTCTATGAACCAAGGCCTTCGTGGCCATGCATGCTGGAGCAATGCAGATCACTCCACTTGATCCTCTCTGATCTTCTGTATCATTTTCAGAATCAGAGGCAGCAGAGGAAAGATATAGCCTAAATGTAATCTCCAGGACTGTGTCAAGGTAGCCTCTACCAATGCATTTGGATCCCAGTTCCTTGAGAAGTGAGGACACTTGGTGTTGCTGGATGATGCCACGTTTATTGATGGCTGGCCCCACTTCTGCACCAGTGCCCTGAAGATCTTTTGGCTCTTGTGCCTTTCTGCAAAGTTTCTGCTGAGCATATCTGCCACTCTGTTTAACTGACCTGGAATGTAGAATACTGTAAGATCCACTAGAGAGTCTTCTTCCCACTGTAATATTGGTTGGACTTCCTCCAGTAGCCCCAGACTTCTTGTGCCTCCCTGCCTTATTATAAAGGCTGTCTCTGTCATGTGGTCTGACTTTATTTTTAATCTTGTTCTTCTTAGCTGGTCTTGAAAGAAGCGACAGGCTTTCTGTATTGCCCTTATCGCTAAGACATTTGATAGCACATCTAATAATGGATAAAGCCAATGGTTCTGTGCTACCCTGGATCCCAGCTCTGCTCCCCAACCTAGACCCAGGCATCTGGGTATAATTCAGTGCCCCTGTTCAGGTGGGTCTGCTTTTTCCACCAAAATAGGGAAGCTCTCATCTGTGGTGACATTCTTATCAGTTGGTACTGAGATTCCCCATCCCGTTGCAGGAACAACATTTAAAGAAGCCTCATCTTTAAATGAGCCCACAGGAATAACCCAATTGTGGAAGACACTATCCCCAAATTTTTAGAAACGCCATCGCCGGTGCTTCTGGTGTTGTCATCAATCTTTCCACTGCTGAAGCGAGAGCCTCTTGCCTCTCCCCTGATAACGCCAGTCATAGTTACATAGTTAGTTACATAGATAAATCAGGTTGAAAAAAGACAAAGTCCATCAAGTTCAACCCCTCAAAATGAAAACCCAGCATCCATACACACACACCTCCCTACTGTCACATAAATGATATATACCCATATCTATACTAACTATAGAGTTTAGTATCACAATAGCCTTTGTATTATGTCTGTCCAAGAAATCATCCAAGTCCCTCTTATAGTCATTAACTGAATCAGCATCACAACATCACCCGGCAGTGCATTCCCCAACCTCCTAACTGTGAAGAACCACCTACTCTGCAGTCACCCAGTCTGCAGTCACCCTGAAACTGTATCTATTGAGGCACCCAGGTACCCAGGTAAGAAATTCTCTGAGATGGGGTGAGATGACTCTTTTTTTTGATTGATGAGCCACCCATGAGCTGCCAAGATCTCCAGACACAGATTCCTTTGGCTGATCGCCTGCTCTCTTGACAAGGCTAACAATATGAGGTCATCTAAATAGTGGAACAGGCAGCCCTTCTTCCATCTGAGATGAGCCACCAAGGTGACTAAGACTTTTGTGAACACCCTCAGGGCTGTTGCAAGCCCAAAGGGTAGGCACTTGAATTGATAATGCAAAGCGAAGAATCTTTGATCCACTGCAGCTATGGGGATGTAATGAAAAGCATTCCTGATGTCCATGGTACACATCCAGTCCCCCAGAGATATTGCTTAAAAGGATATAGTTGGTTAAGTCTGGCTTGCATTGTACTGCGTTTTAATGGAATATCCCACTCAATCTTAATGAGATCCATGACCTCTTGATGTAATGGGAAAGTATCTCCTTTCAGTTTAGAACATGGCAAAAGGGATGAAGATGAAGCTTGCTTAACATCCTCCAAGGCTAAAGAAGCCCTTACAACCCTAATCAAGGGTTGTATAAGTGCAAAATCAAAGGAAGATTGAACTTCCCCCTCTTCCTCAGAAGATAGGGAAGACTGGCCCTCTGATATTCTTGCCACAAATCTGTCTTCTGGATCTATGTCCAATTTCACCTGAGGACCCCTTGAAGTAGAGGCTGTTGCATTATAAATTACTTTGGCCACTGCACCCTTGATCCAGGCCAGGATTCCTGCACTTAGGCCTGCCTCTATACCTGAGGCAGCAGTTAGGCATGCCTGACACAATTTCTTGTCAGGTACATCCCAGGCATGTGATGGCTGAAGCCTGTTGAACATCCTCTCTATCTTCTGAGATCTCTTTCGATCTTTATCTTGACCTGGAAGGTCTCATGATGGCCCAATAACAGAGTTGGTAATGAGTGCTTCAAAACTTCCTGTGTTTTTTTCTGTTTTTACCTCAACCAGGGGAAGAAGATGTATTTGGGGTGGCAGATGGGACGAGACAGGGGCCTAAAAGAAACACCTGCAAAAAAAATACATATTCAGTTCATCCAAGGGTTCTGGCCAGGTACCCCTTTAAAACATCCCTTTAACCTACCTAACCGAGCACTGCAGATGAAGACCTTGCAGTCATGAGATCACCACAAGGTGAATGCCGAAAAAGGCCTTCCTGCTCCTCCCCCTGTGGTTCATTCTGCCCCCCCAAATAGGTTTCTGGAAGAACATGTATGAGCGATCCCATTGGTTCCGCTAAGGCCTAACATGCCCCTGGAACCACACGTCCATGCCGATGCCAAAGCTTCCACCACAAACATGGCAGAAGCCCCTGCAGTAGCTCTGCCATGCGACCCACTCTGAACTAAGCTGCTGCCATCCCTCCTGTTACCTAAAATAGTCAGGTGGGCTGGAGAGAGAACAGCATCAGGCCACCAGATGCCCTTGGTGAGGCAGGCCAGGTAAGGCACAGGCACAGGGAGACACAGTTGTTAAAGTCCACATTTGAGCTCCAGTATCCTGAGGTATGCTGCAAAAGCCCCATCTGCAAAACCCCTTATCTCTGGTTTATTAGTTAGGGGATTGGTTTCTTCATTGAGGAGATGGAGGCTATTCCGGAAAGTGTGGACATGGAGAGGGCCAAGGAAAACATTTTCTCATTGAATTGAATGTGGCCAAATATGACTCCCTTTAGCTAAACCACTCCTTTAAGGCAAGCAGAGTCTAAGCAAAGGTGCTAGTCTCTTCTAGTTATGGCTAAAGAGACCAAAGTGCAGGACAATGCAATTCTACTTTTGCTTTTATTTTATTTTTTATATCAGTACTTCTAGTGCTGACTTTATTGCAGTTGATGGATATATAAAGCAGCTAATTGAGTGAGTGCAAGAGGGAGATAGCAGGGGTAATTTACATACCCACCCATCGTTCACTCCATCACTTACAGAAAGGAAGCAACGTCTCATAGGTTGCAAATGCTGGACAGTACTGCCAGTGAGGTTGACAGCTGTGAGGAAGATTGATAGCTCTGTGGGTTCATTTGTGTTGGGAGAACAGATGGCAGAGGGACGTGATGGGATTTAATAATAGTTCTTGTAGAAAGGTCATAGGTATAACCTAGTCCATAACACTGTTGTACTCAGCTCATGACCATTGTACTACCAAATAAACCACATATTTGGCTAAAAATCAGGGGTGTCAAGTCATTTCATAAATTACGAAAATACTGAAAGTTACAGTTTGTCATCCTAAACACTTTTCTTGAATACTTGTGAGGTTCATCTGAGAAAGAGCTTTCTAGTGTCTGGGGAGCAGCTAGAATAAGGTATTACTGCCATGAAATAGTTACATTATATAATCATAACAATTTAATAACAAGAACAAGATCCCCTCTAGGAGGACTAAACTCTGACTGTTATAGTTGTTTTCTTACTTTCTCACCCAAATGCAGCCATACAGGGGCAGATGTAAGCTGCTGGTTTGGGCAAAAGCTGCCCATGCATGGAATTCTCTAATGGGTCTGTCTGACTGAAAATTGACCAGATATTGACCAGGCAGGTTTAAAAATCTCACTGGTGCAAGGACTGCATTAGCCCATTGATGTGGCCCTTACCCTGACAATCTGCAACCAGTCATTGTGATCTTATCATTTGGCCAAACAATGGTATCAGTCCCATATTGCCCAACTCAGGGTGAGCATATTGGGGAAGATCCACTAATTTTGCGACCACACCAAATGACTGAACCTTTCAAACGATGGCCTAATTAAGTACAAACAGAGCTCACATTGTGTTGCACCTTTCAACCATTTAATGTGCTTTGTTTCAGTGGTAAAGGAATTGAAGGAGATGCTAAGGCTGGTTTATCTACATTTGTCACTGACACATTCCAGATTACAGGTACGTTACTATGGATTTTACAGTTCAATGCCTTTATTTTTATTGTACCTTCTAATATTGCTTCCATAAATACCACTGATTGCAGGGAGGAAAAGATTGGCAGTAACAATGTTTTCAAAAGACTTTATTATGGATACATGACTCCGATCTATGACAAATTGGAATTTGTCATAGATTAAAGATAAAAAGCCATTTTCCTTTAATAATAGCTTGATAATTGTAGACAAATGGGTTGTGCAGTTTTATCAACTATAGTCCTGTGACCCAAGGGGCATGGGAAATAGGTGACAAAAAGAGAAACTGATAGAATAGTCCGCAGTCTTATATTGTCTTTTATTGCACAACTTTTTTCCTTGCAGCAGCACTAACTTCCAGCTTCTGCATCTGCAAGAACACTGTCATCTATGGGAAAAGTATGCATTGTGTAATGGGATTACATTCCTGTGTAAGAACTAAGCACATTGTTTTCTACTGAGCTATCTGCAATCTGCTATACTACTCCCCTGGCTCCATAGCAGCTTATTTACTGAAACTATTGTAGTGATTCGGAAGAGATCATTTTTACCAGTGCAGAGAAATATTTTAATTATTTACTGTTCCTTTAACCAGTCATGTACTACTACATGAAGCTAAATGATGCTAGATATTGATTACTGGTCTATATCTTTCAACAGGAATCCACCCAATCCTTGTTATCACCCACAGCAGCTCTGAAAACGAGAGTCGTGTTAACCAGACATTTCGTGATCTGGGGATAAATCACAGATTCTCTCTGGAGAATTACACAACAAGCAATAAACATCGCAATCCAGATACTGACAAGAAAATACTTCAGTTCTTAGACACCTGCATCAGTGAAGCAGAGCGGGGAATCAAGACAAGGGCCAAACAAAAGCGCAACTTCACAGAGCAAGGGAGATTGCAGCTTATTCAAGAAATTAAAATGGAGTTAGACAAGAACCAAACTGAGATAGAGAGTCTGAAGAATGAGCTTCAAAAAGAGAAGGAGAAATGGAGATGTGTAATCTCATAAAACATTATAGTGAGAGCAGACAGGCCACTTTAAGGTATAATATCGTACAAGTATATTTACTTTCACAGGGATTATTAAATTATTGGCAGAGACTCAAAAATAGGTTTCCAATCTACTTAGATTGTGTCTTCATAATCTGTTTTAATGTCATAAGATTTTATCAGATAAAATTTAGTGAAAGAAGCTACATAAATACTTCTAACTGACAAGTTATTAGGGCTAGGGCCAGTGGTGGAACTACTGGGGTAGCAGAAGGTGCAGCGGCAGCAGGGCCCATGCCCATACACCCCCGATGGGGCCCATGACCGTGTCCTTTTGGAGAATTAACTTGTATCCGAGTGCACCATTTTCAGTAGAGCGTGACGTGTGATGTGACTGACGGCAGCCAGCAGGACGCACTTAAAGTTTCAGCAGCGGATCTACAAGGAGCCGTGTTACAAATGTGTGTATCCAACGCGCCATTATTGTAGGGGACTCTGCTGAGCCTTTGTACTTGCGTGCCGGCCTCTCCTGTCGCTGCGTCGACCATCATCTTTTTCCCTTTACCAGTGGACCCTACTACCTGTTTACTCTGGTGGGCCTCGCCCAACTGTATATTGAAGGATTCTGTGGATCAATTCCAGGGGGGTCTCTGCCCTGCTGCCCTCTTGGATTGTCTTTCCTTATTCTTCGTGTCCTGCACAATATCCCCCCCAACACTTAATTGTTTGCATACATTTTTTTTTTTTTTTTACACAGTTCATTTCTTATTTAGATGTTTTCTGGGACAAATTTGTAGTTTTTTTATTTGTCAAAAAATAAAATTGAAAAAAATAAAAGCTGAATAAAAAGTTGTATAGTAATGTGTGTGTGTGGGGGGGGGGTTATTGCCTTGGCTATGGGCTAGCAGGGGCTACAATGGGCACCACAAGAAGGAGATGGGGGTCGGGTCCTTAACTAGGGGAGTGGGGGTCTGTCAGTAGGTAGTGGGAGCTTGTGTAATGGCGGCTGTGGTTCCTTATAGGCAGTGGTTGTAACTAGGGAGGTGGGTATTAAAGGTATTAAAAAGCTGCCTGGGAGGGTGCACCATATACATTATATGAAAGGGAAGAAGTGTAAGAGTTTGTCTCATGTCACATCAGCAGCAGCACAACACACGTCACTGAAGTAATTCAAGGAAAGGTGTTTTTACAAGTGGTTCAAATGCTCCTTCTTATGTTGCCTGTGTAGCCTTGCACATACCCCCCCCCATAGTGTAACATTAAAGGGGTGCTTAACCTTCACATCAACTTTTAGTTTGTTCAACTTTTCAATCGGTCTTCATTTTTTTTCTTTTAATAGTTTCTGAGTTATTTCTGTCCTTTGGAGTCTTTCCAGCTGGGGGTCACTGGCCCATGTAAACAACAAATGCCTTGTTAAGCCACACATTTATTCTTATTGCTACTTTTTATTTTCTATTCAGGCCTCTCTGCAATTCATATTCCAGTCTTTCAAATGAGGTCACGGTTGCTAAGGTAATGTGGACACTAGCAACCAGATTGCTGAAATTGCTAACTGGAGAGTTACTGAATAAAAAGTTAAATAACTCAACCCGCAAATAAAACAAATTAAAAAACCCAATTGCAAAGTTTCTAAGAATATCCCTCTCTGCACCAAATTAAAGTTTATGTTAATGTGAATGACCCCTTTAATGCTGCAACCCAATGTGTGGGGGGGTGGTAGGGGGCCTAGTTGTAAATTTCCGTACCAGGGCCCTTAGGGGTCTAGTTATGCCACTGGCCAGGGCACAGAGAGTGTTGGCTCCACTGCTCTCAATCTGTGTTGCCTTCATATGTATCACATCTTAGACTGCAGAATAAATGCCTGAATTTCCCCATCCCTCTGGGGCAGCTAGCACATCAGTTCAGCAGATTTTACACACACACATGTAACCCCTTTTTGGCCACCCCTCTGGTGCCCAGCTTGTTCTTACCGATGCAGGTCCTGAGTCCCCTTTGCTAAGTGAAAGGTACTGGGAAACTCCTCTCTGGCAGTGTCTCCACCTAATAGGATCCAGGAATACACCTGCGGTTGGCCCATTAGGAATAACATTTAACACATACTTTGCTTTTATTAAAACTTCACATCAACTTTATATAAACAATGTGTAAATTAAAGGGTAAGTTAAATTATATTTACATCATACACAAATGACCCATTCCCCTGGGAACATGTGGCAGTCCATTTCCTGGCCTTCCATGCCAGGCAAAGTCCCACACTGCTCCATTGGAAGAATCAGAGTCTCAGTCCCTTATCCACAATGAGGACAATAGGTCCCAAGTAGCACTAGCAACCCAACTACCTCTCCCTCTGGATTTAGTATTGGCTCCCTCATGGCAGGCATAAATAAAGCCAATATCACAAATGGAATATTGCTGGATTCTCTCTTTTTCTTCCCTCCCCTGGCATCACTCAACCTGGGGATTCACTCAGACGGGTAGAATCACCCAGAGCTGGAGCAGGCATCCACAGTGATGAATCCATTCCATAAACATATGCTATAGTCTATAGTGTCTATAGTGCGAACACCTAAGATTTCCCTTGCTGAACTACAACATTATGGGATTAAATTCCTTCATACAAGGAACCTTCCCATAGGTGAAGGGTGATTTTTTGGTTTGGGTAAACTAAGTTTAATGTTACTTCATCAGTTTCTTCACCAGCAGTTTTCCAAGAGCAGAGAAACAACTGATTCAGTCCCATATTATAAACACTGGCAAAAGTGGTAATTCACCTGTCTGAGCACACACGGATTTTTTGTCTAAAAATGCCATTAAATCTAAAATGTGCCCCATACATAGACTGACTTAAGAGTCATTTTGCACTTAGCATGGACAAGACTATTTTGAAAATAATAAGAGGTGTGAAAGTGGCATCTGGTCACAATGGCACCATAGCAACTTCATTACACCTTCACAATTTCAGCTAAAACTTATCTGAATAGTTTAATTGAACTGCCAGTGATCATTATGGTTTGTGCCAAAACCACTTATCCAGGATGAGTTGAGATACAATGTAAGTTGCACATACAGAGAAGCAGGTGGAGGATCAGGAGCTGCTTTGTCTCTTGACTGAGATCTCCTGCACAAACACCATCCTGGGTAAATCTCAGGCTCTCCTATTCCCTAACTCTGCTTGCCACTCAAATCGGCTCGTAAACTTTCCCATCCAAATTCTCACAAGATTTTCAGTGCAAAACCTCATAATGACATAACTGGGGTCACCAGATTGTTTTTCTAAAGACACTAGTCAGCAGTACCCAGAGACAAGCTCAAATAGATACATTGGTGAGATAGAAGATTTTCTTTTTTTTTTCTTTTAACTTTCTTTTAATTCTTTAGGCAAACAGGTTTGGGGAGGCTTAGCGTCTCCAAGCCTTAATGAAAATCCGCCTATGGGGTTGCCATTTATTAGATGGATCTGCTTTGGATTAGCAATGTACAGGCCAAGAATCCTTTTCAGTAACTGAGAATAAGTATGTGGTGCCTGTATGTTCAGCTTCCACTGGTGCATGGTTAATGTGGCCAGTCTCTAGTCATTTAAATAAGGTCATAGTGGGGCCTCTGAGCACCTGTCATATCAGTTTAGATGATGTGCACCCCCGTATAAGCTGCATGTAACTTTCCTTGTCTCACATGATAATCATTAGCAGTGACAGATTACTATCTAGGCACTTGCCTAGGGCATACCTAGCTTTAGGGTAAGGCCACACTGGGCGTTTTGGGGAGATTTGGTCACCTGGCGACTAATCACCTCGTCTTTGCAGTGACCAATCTCCCGAAACGCCTTCCCTCACTCTGCGCCAGGTAAAATGAAAAAAAAAAACGCCTGCGCTAATCACACATGGCGGTTTGTTTTCCGAAGTCACCCGAAGTTTCCTCATTTGGGGAGATTGGTCACCGCAAAGATGAGGTGATTAGTCGCCAGGATCCTTCTCTGCTTGTGCCATCACCTAGGCAACTTGGTTCTCATGGTCACTGCCTGGCAAAGTCCTGGGCCTGCTTCCCTGAGTCCTTTAACTTCCTGATGATGCCACTGACATGACATGGCGCACACTCGATGATGCAACACACCTGTGCTATTGTGTGACATCACAAGGGGAGGAAATAAAAGTCCTAAGCACACCATTGGAGCAGCTCATTCGTGCGCAAATGGTCTGGTGAGCAACAACTCCTTATAGTCACTCATGCTCCATTCATCATCTTCCTGCCAGTGCCACCCACTATTCTTTGTTTGCCTAAGTAGACAATCATTTAAACCTGGTCCTAGTTAAAATAGGGGGTTTGTTGGCTACTGACTATTGGGAGTTGGGACTGTGACTGGCTCAGTCTCTGCAGGGGGTGAGGGATGGGGGGCAGCATAGCCAGCAAGAAGAATCAGGGTGCAAAATAATTTGTTAAGGGTCTCTGGGAGTGGGACTGTCTGAAGGGAGTGATGGAGGGGAGCAGCCAGGCAAAACTGAGCAAAAAAATAAATAAAGGAAAATCAGGGTGCAAAATAATTTGTTAAGGGTGTTTTTGTTAAGGAGGGCAGCCAGACTGCAGGATCAACCAAGGTGCTCAGTAAAAAAAATGAATCTGGGTGCAATTGCAAAATAATTCTAATACCATAGTCATTTCATCTGGCTGTAAAATGATTCCAAGGGTCGTCTTGGACGGTTGGAGTCTGAGAGGGAGTGAGGGCAGGACCAAGGCGACAGCTGAGCTGAAAAAACGCCATTACTCTTTGTAGTTATATAAAGGGGTATAAAAAACAATAGAGGTTATGTGGAAGAATCTATAAAAGCATGCTTGTGGGACTGCTAAAAGGAGAAAGAAAATGAAAGAGGAAAAAGAGACAGTAAAGAAAAAGACAGGAAAACAAGATACTTATATGCAGTCTATCTTTGTGCCAAAGCATCAACTTCTTCAATCTGATGGTGATGAACAAGGAACAAGTAACAAGTAACACGAAAAGTAAAGATACTTATAGTGAAACTTGTTCCTTGTTCATCACCATCCAGTTTGTTGTATCCAACTCCATTTTGGGCAATTCCTGCTATCTGTGATAAAATCAGAAAAAGCCCTGGAGATTATAATACACCTCATTCTGATGAACTAGAAACAAGTTCCTCCATAAATCAAATTGGTGACACAGTTTTGAGTACGGCATCACATTCATTCAAGCACAGGATACACAGTAGATAACAGATAAGTACTACTATAGTTTATATAAACAAGCTGCTGTGTAGCCAAGGGGGCAGCCATTCAAGCACAGGATACACAGTAGATAACAGATAAGTACTACTATAGTTTATATAAACAAGCTGCTGTGTAGCCATGGGGGCAGCCATTCAAGCACAGGATACACAGTAGATAACAGATAAGTACTACTATAGTTTATATAAACAAGCTGCTGTGTAGCCAAGGGGGCAGCCATTCAAGCACAGGATACACAGTAGATAACAGATAAGTACTACTATAGTTTATATACACAAGCTGCTGTGTAGCCACGGGGCAGCCATTCAAGCACAGGACACACAGTAGATAACAGATAAGTACTACTATAGTTGATATAAACAAGCTGCTGTGTAGCCATGGGGGCAGCCATTCAAGCACAGGATACACAATAGATAACAGATAAGTACTACTATAGTTGATATAAACAAGCTGCTGTGTAGCCATGGGGGCAGCCATTCAAGCACAGGATACACAGTAGATAACAGATAAGTACTACTATAGTTGATATAAACAAGCTGCTGTGTAGCCATGGGGGCAGCCATCCAAGCACAGGATACACAGTAGATAACAGATAAGTACTACTATAGTTCATATAAACAAGCTGCTGTGTAGCCATGGGGGCAGCCATTCAAGCACAGGATACACAGTAGATAACAGATAAGTACTACTATAGTTGATATAAACAAGCTGCTGTGTAGCCATGGGGGCAGCCATTCAAGCACAGGATACACAGTAGATAACAGATACGTATTACTATAGTTTATATAAACAAGCTGCTGTGTAGCCATGGGGGCAGCCATTCAAGCGAAGGATACACAGTAGATAACAGATAAGTACTACTATAGTTTATATAAAAAAGCTGCTGTGTAGCCAAGGGGGCAGCCATTCAAGCACAGGATACACAGTAGATAACAGATAAGTACTACTATAGTTTATATAAACAAGCTGCTGTGTAGCCATGGGGGCAGCCATTCAAGCACAGGATACACAGTAGATAACAGATAAGTACTACTATAGTTTATATAAAAAAGCTGCTGTGTAGCCAAGGGGGCAGCCATTCAAGCACAGGATACACAGTAGATAACAGATAAGTACTACTATAGTTTATATAAACAAGCTGCTGTGTAGCCATGGGGGCAGCCATTCAAGCACAGGATACACAGTAGATAACAGATAAGTACTACTATAGTTTATATAAACAAGCTGCTGTGTAGCCATGGGGGCAGCCATTCAAGCGAAGGATACACAGTAGATAACAGATAAGTACTACTATAGTTTATATAAACAAGCTGCTGTGTAGCCAAGGGGGCAGCCATTCAAGCACAGGATACACAGTAGATAACAGATAAGTACTACTATAGTTTATATACACAAGCTGCTGTGTAGCCACGGGGCAGCCATTCAAGCACAGGACACACAGTAGATAACAGATAAGTACTACTATAGTTGATATAAACAAGCTGCTGTGTAGACATGGGGGCAGCCATTCAAGCACAGGATACACAATAGATAACAGATAAGTACTACTATAGTTGATATAAACAAGCTGCTGTGTAGCCATGGGGGCAGCCATTCAAGCACAGGATACACAGTAGATAACAGATAAGTACTACTATAGTTGATATAAACAAGCTGCTGTGTAGCCATGGGGGCAGCCATTCAAGCACAGGATACACAGTAGATAACAGATAAGTACTACTATAGTTGATATAAACAAGCTGCTGTGTAGCCATGGGGGCAGCCATTCAAGCACAGGATACACAATAGATAACAGATAAGTACTACTATAGTTTATATAAACAAGCTGCTGTGTAGCCATGGGGGCAGCCATTCAAGCACAGGATACACAGTAGATAACAGATAAGTACTACTATAGTTGATATAAACAAGCTGCTGTTTAGCCATGGGGGCAGCCATTCAAGCACAGGATACACAGTAGATAACAGATAAGTACTACTATAGTTTATATAAACAAGCTGCTGTGTAGCCATGGGGGCAGCCATTCAAGCACAGGATACACAGTAGATAACAGATAAGTACTACTATAGTTTATATAAACAAGCTGCTGTGTAGCCATGGGGGCAGCCATTCAAGCGAAGGATACACAGTAGATAACAGATAAGTACTACTATAGTTTATATAAACAAGCTGCTGTGTAGCCATGGGGGCAGCCATTCAAGCACAGGATACACAGTAGATAACAGATAAGTACTACTATAGTTTATATAAACAAGCTGCTGTGTAGCCATGGTGCAGCCATTCAAGCACAGGCCACACAGTAGATAACAGATAAGTACTACTATAGTTTATATAAACACACTGCTGTGTAGCCATGGGGGCAGCCATTCAAGCACAGGATACACAGTAGATAACAGATAAGTACTACTATAGTTTATATAAACAAGCTGCTGTGTAGCCATAGGGGCAGCCATTCAAGCACAGGATACACAGTAGATAACAGATAAGTACTATTATAGTTTATATAAACAAGCTGCTGTGTAGCCATGGGGGCAGCCATTCAAGCACAGGATACACAGTAGATAACAGATAAGTACTACTATTGTTGATATAAACAAGCTGCTGTGTAGCCATGGGGGCAGCCATTCAAGCACAGGATACACAGTAGATAACAGATAAGTACTACTATAGTTGATATAAACAAGCTGCTGTGTAGCCATGGGGGCAGCCATTCAAGCACAGGATACACAGTAGATAACAGATAAGTACTACTATAGTTTATATAAACAAGCTGCTGTGTAGCCATGGGGGCAGCCATTCAAGCACAGGATACACAGTAGATAACAGATAAGTACTACTATAGTTTATATAAACAAGCTGCTGTGTAGCCATGGGGGCAGCCATTCAAGCGAAGGATACACAGTAGATAACAGATAAGTACTACTATAGTTTATATACACAAGCTGCTGTGTAGCCATGGGGCAGCCATTCAAGCACAGGACACACAGTAGATAACAGATAAGTACTACTATAGTTTATATAAACAAGCTGCTGTGTAGCCATGGGGGCAGCCATTCAAGCACAGGATACACAATAGATAACAGATAAGTACTACTATAGTTGATATAAACAAGCTGCTGTGTAGCCATGGGGGCAGCCATTCAAGCACAGGATACACAGTAGATAACAGATAAGTACTACTATAGTTGATATAAACAAGCTGCTGTGTAGCCATGGGGGCAGCCATTCAAGCACAGGATACACAGTAGATAACAGATAAGTACTACTATAGTTGATATAAACAAGCTGCTGTGTAGCCATGGGGGCAGCCATTCAAGCACAGGATACACAATAGATAACAGATAAGTACTACTATAGTTGATATAAACAAGCTGCTGTGTAGCCATGGGGGCAGCCATTCAAGCACAGGATACACAGTAGATAACAGATAAGTACTACTATAGTTTATATAAACAAGCTGCTGTGTAGCCATAGGGGCAGCCATTCAAGCACAGGATACACAGTAGATAACAGATAAGTACTATTATAGTTTATATAAACAAGCTGCTGTGTAGCCATGGGGGCAGCCATTCAAGCACAGGATACACAGTAGATAACAGATAAGTACTACTATAGTTGATATAAACAAGCTGCTGTGTAGCCATGGGGGCAGCCATTCAAGCACAGGATACACAATAGATAACAGATAAGTACTACTATAGTTTATATAAACAAGCTGCTGTGTAGCCATGGGGGCAGCCATTCAAGCACAGGATACACAGTAGATAACAGATAAGTACTACTATAGTTGATATAAACAAGCTGCTGTTTAGCCATGGGGGCAGCCATTCAAGCACAGGATACACAGTAGATAACAGATAAGTACTACTATAGTTTATATAAACAAGCTGCTGTGTAGCCATGGGGGCAGCCATTCAAGCACAGGATAAACAGTAGATAACAGATAAGTACTACTATAGTTTATATAAACAAGCTGCTGTGTAGCCATGGGGGCAGCCATTCAAGCGAAGGATACACAGTAGATAACAGATAAGTACTACTATAGTTTATATAAACAAGCTGCTGTGTAGCCATGGGGGCAGCCATTCAAGCACAGGATACACAGTAGATAACAGATAAGTACTACTATAGTTTATATAAACAAGCTGCTGTGTAGCCATGGTGCAGCCATTCAAGCACAGGCCACACAGTAGATAACAGATAAGTACTACTATAGTTTATATAAACACACTGCTGTGTAGCCATGGGGGCAGCCATTCAAGCACAGGATACACAGTAGATAACAGATAAGTACTACTATAGTTTATATAAACAAGCTGCTGTGTAGCCATAGGGGCAGCCATTCAAGCACAGGATACACAGTAGATAACAGATAAGTACTATTATAGTTTATATAAACAAGCTGCTGTGTAGCCATGGGGGCAGCCATTCAAGCACAGGATACACAGTAGATAACAGATAAGTACTACTATTGTTGATATAAACAAGCTGCTGTGTAGCCATGGGGGCAGCCATTCAAGCACAGGATACACAGTAGATAACAGATAAGTACTACTATAGTTGATATAAACAAGCTGCTGTGTAGCCATGGGGGCAGCCATTCAAGCACAGGATACACAGTAGATAACAGATAAGTACTACTATAGTTTATATAAACAAGCTGCTGTGTAGCCATGGGGGCAGCCATTCAAGCACAGGATACACAGTAGATAACAGATAAGTACTACTATAGTTTATATAAACAAGCTGCTGTGTAGCCATGGGGGCAGCCATTCAAGCACAGGATACACAGTAGATAACAGATAAGTACTACTATAGTTTATATAAACAAGCTGCTGTGTAGCCATGGGGGCAGCCATTCAAGCGAAGGATACACAGTAGATAACAGATAAGTACTACTATAGTTTATATACACAAGCTGCTGTGTAGCCATGGGGCAGCCATTCAAGCACAGGACACACAGTAGATAACAGATAAGTACTACTATAGTTTATATAAACAAGCTGCTGTGTAGCCATGGGGGCAGCCATTCAAGCACAGGATACACAATAGATAACAGATAAGTACTACTATAGTTGATATAAACAAGCTGCTGTGTAGCCATGGGGGCAGCCATTCAAGCACAGGATACACAGTAGAGAACAGATAAGTACTACTATAGTTGATATAAACAAGCTGCTGTGTAGCCATGGGGGCAGCCATTCAAGCACAGGATACACAGTAGATAACAGATAAGTACTACTATAGTTGATATAAACAAGCTGCTGTGTAGCCATGGGGGCAGCCATTCAAGCACAGGATACACAATAGATAACAGATAAGTACTACTATAGTTGATATAAACAAGCTGCTGTGTAGCCATGGGGGCAGCCATTCAAGCACAGGATACACAGTAGATAACAGATAAGTACTACTATAGTTTATATAAACAAGCTGCTGTGTAGCCATAGGGGCAGCCATTCAAGCACAGGATACACAGTAGATAACAGATAAGTACTATTATAGTTTATATAAACAAGCTGCTGTGTAGCCATGGGGGCAGCCATTCAAGCACAGGATACACAGTAGATAACAGATAAGTACTACTATTGTTGATATAAACAAGCTGCTGTGTAGCCATGGGGGCAGCCATTCAAGCACAGGATACACAGTAGATAACAGATAAGTACTACTATAGTTGATATAAACAAGCTGCTGTGTAGCCATGGGGGCAGCCATTCAAGCACAGGATACACAGTAGATAACAGATAAGTACTACTATAGTTTATATAAACAAGCTGCTGTGTAGCCATGGGGGCAGCCATTCAAGCACAGGATACACAGTAGATAACAGATAAGTACTACTATAGTTTATATAAACAAGCTGCTGTGTAGCCATGGGGGCAGCCATTCAAGCACAGGATACACAGTAGATAACAGATAAGTACTACTATAGTTTATATAAACAAGCTGCTGTGTAGCCATGGGGGCAGCCATTCAAGCGAAGGATACACAGTAGATAACAGATAAGTACTACTATAGTTTATATACACAAGCTGCTGTGTAGCCATGGGGCAGCCATTCAAGCACAGGACACACAGTAGATAACAGATAAGTACTACTATAGTTTATATAAACAAGCTGCTGTGTAGCCATGGGGGCAGCCATTCAAGCACAGGATACACAATAGATAACAGATAAGTACTACTATAGTTGATATAAACAAGCTGCTGTGTAGCCATGGGGGCAGCCATTCAAGCACAGGATACACAGTAGATAACAGATAAGTACTACTATAGTTGATATAAACAAGCTGCTGTGTAGCCATGGGGGCAGCCATTCAAGCACAGGATACACAGTAGATAACAGATAAGTACTACTATAGTTGATATAAACAAGCTGCTGTGTAGCCATGGGGGCAGCCATTCAAGCACAGGATACACAATAGATAACAGATAAGTACTACTATAGTTGATATAAACAAGCTGCTGTGTAGCCATGGGGGCAGCCATTCAAGCACAGGATACACAGTAGATAACAGATAAGTACTACTATAGTTGATATAAACAAGCTGCTGTGTAGCCATGGGGGCAGCCATTCAAGCACAGGATACACAGTAGATAACAGATAAGTACTACTATAGTTTATATAAACAAGCTGCTGTGTAGCCATGGGGGCAGCCATTCAAGCACAGGATACACAGTAGATAACAGATAAGTACTACTATAGTTTATACAAACAAGCTGCTGTGTAGCCATGGGGGCAGCCATTCAAGCACAGGATACACAGTAGATAACAGATAAGTACTACTATAGTTTATATAAACAATCTGCGGTGTAGCCATGGGGGAAGCCATTCAAGCACAGGATACACAGTAGATAACAGATAAGTACTACTATAGTTATTATAAACAAGCTGCTGTGTAGCCATGGGGGCAGCCATTCAAGCACAGGATACACAGTAGATAACAGATAAGTACTACTATAGTTTATATAAACAAGCTGCTGTGTAGCCATGGGGGCAGCCATTCAAGCACAGGATACACAGTAGATAACAGATAAGTACTACTATAGTTTATATAAACAAGCTGCTGTGTAGCCATGGGGGCAGCCATTCAAGCACAGGATACACAATAGATAACGGATAAGTACTACTATAGTTGATATAAACAAGCTGCTGTGTAGCCATGGGGGCAGCCATTCAAGCACAGGATACACAGTAGATAACAGATAAGTACTACTATAGTTTATATAAACAATCTGCGGTGTAGCCATGGGGGAAGCCATTCAAGCACAGGATACACAGTAGATAACAGATAAGTACTACTACAGTTTATATAAACAAGCTGCTGTGTAGCCATGGGGGCAGCCATTCAAGCGAAGGATACACAGTAGATAACAGATAAGTACTACTATAGTTTATATAAAAAAGCTGCTGTGTAGCCAAGGGGGCAGCCATTCAAGCACAGGATACACAGTAGATAACAGATAAGTACTACTATAGTTTATATAAACAAGCTGCTGTGTGGCCATGGGGGCAGCCATTCAAGCACAGGATACACAGTAGATAACAGATAAGTACTACTATAGTTTATATAAACAAGCTGCTGTGTAGCCATGGGGGCAGCCATTCAAGCACAGGATACACAGTAGATAACAGATAAGTACTACTACAGTTTATATAAACAAGCTGCTGTGTAGCCATGGGGGCAGCCATTCAAGCGAAGGATACACAGTAGATAACAGATAAGTACTACTATAGTTTATATAAAAAAGCTGCTGTGTAGCCAAGGGGGCAGCCATTCAAGCACAGGATACACAGTAGATAACAGATAAGTACTACTATAGTTTATATAAACAAGCTGCTGTGTGGCCATGGGGGCAGCCATTCAAGCACAGGATACACAGTAGATAACAGATAAGTACTACTATAGTTTATATAAACAAGCTGCTGTGTAGCCATGGGGGCAGCCATTCAAGCACAGGATACACAGTAGATAACAGATAAGTACTACTACAGTTTATATAAACAAGCTGCTGTGTAGCCATGGGGGCAGCCATTCAAGCGAAGGATACACAGTAGATAACAGATAAGTACTACTATAGTTTATATAAAAAAGCTGCTGTGTAGCCAAGGGGGCAGCCATTCAAGCACAGGATACACAGTAGATAACAGATAAGTACTACTATAGTTTATATAAACAAGCTGCTGTGTGGCCATGGGGGCAGCCATTCAAGCACAGGATACACAGTAGATAACAGATAAGTACTACTATAGTTTATATAAACACACTGCTGTGTAGCCATGGGGGCAGCCATTCAAGCACAGGATACACAGTAGATAACAGATAAGTACTACTACAGTTTATATAAACAAGCTGCTGTGTAGCCATGGGGGCAGCCATTCAAGCGAAGGATACACAGTAGATAACAGATAAGTACTACTATAGTTTATATAAACAAGCTGCTGTGTAGCCATGGGGGCAGCCATTCAAGCACAGGATACACAGTAGATAACAGATAAGTACTACTATAGTTTATATAAACAAGCTGCTGTGTAGCCATGGTGCAGCCATTCAAGCACAGGCCACACAGTAGATAACAGATAAGTACTACTATAGTTTATATAAACACACTGCTGTGTAGCCATGGGGGCAGCCATTCAAGCACAGGATACACAGTAGATAACAGATAAGTACTACTATAGTTTATATAAACAAGCTGCTGTGTAGCCATGGGGGCAGCCATTCAAGCACAGGATACACAGTAGATAACAGATAAGTACTACTATAGTTGATATAAACAAGCTGCTGTGTAGCCATGGGGGCAGCCATTCAAGCACAGGATACACAGTAGATAACAGATAAGTACTACTATAGTTGATATAAACAAGCTGCTGTGTAGCCATGGGGACAGCCATTCAAGCACAGGATACACATTAGATAACAGATAAGTTCTGAAGAATCCCATTGTATATTACAAAGCTTATCGTTATCTGCTTGGTATCCTCTGCTTTTTTCTTTAACCATCGTTTACCTGCACTTTTACCAGTACAGGTCAAAATAACATTATATTTCTATTACCTTGAAACAGTAACTTTGAACAGTTTTTTGTGTTGCTGTACCTTTAAGTCAGCCCATGTATGGCACCGATTTCAGATTTTATTGCATGTTTTGATAAAAATGTGTGCTCAGACAGATGAATTAGAAGTTTTTGCCAATTAAACACAAAGAAATCACCAGCGCTCGGTCTAAGCCACAATCTGGAGTTGACCGGCTGCTATAAATGATAAAAAGCCAAACTTTGTACACAAAAAGAAAGAGAAAAAAAGCTCCTGAGTTAAGGGTAAGTGCACTGTTGGTCACATTGTTTGCTGGGGACTTTATTTTAAACGCACGACATGCTTAGAATGCTAATGGATAGTGTAGGACTCCCATACAATGAGGGGCCTTGACATGGCATGTGAGTTTACATATTTTGTCCAAAGTGTAGTACTAACACCTCCTTTTTTGTAATGATTATTATTAACGCTTTGCCTGCCAAGCACATATCCCATACATGCTGCCAGACAAGGGCTCTAAGCGCCATAAATGTATCTAATACATTCTGCATTTCTAGAGCAAAACCCTCTGCATTGGAAGCTTTTTTAACAAAAAATGATTTATTATCATATCCACAAAAGCGTCACATACAGCATATTCAAGATAACTTTGGAATGGCACATAGAATGACCTGCACTGTAATATTGCTACGCATTGTGAACAATAAACAGAAAACAGTAATTCTCTCATAACTGTGTCTCCTCAATATGAATGTTGTCTCCATAGGTTGTTTAAAATTGACTGGGTAGCCGCATTAAAAGAAATAGAAAAAAAAGGGGTGTAGAAAAAGAAAAGGGAGGGGCAATAGGAGCAGGGAGGGCCTAGGGTGCATCTGCCTGATTGGATTTAGCAATATATTGCTGCCACAGCAGCCAAACTTTGTCATGCAGTTCCCGTTTATCCTCTAGAGTAGCTGCCATCTCTTCCATCTATTCACTGGAAGAAAGCAGGGTGATGAAGTCCATATGAGCATAATCAGTATTAAGTTTCCATTTTCTAGCAATGATCGTAGCTGTCGCCGTGAAGATGTGGAACAACAGCTTACTCATAGTGGGAGCAGAATCCGGTGGAGCTTCATTAAGGAGTGCTATCTCTGGTTTGATGAGTATTATTCACCCTAAGTGAATTTTAATCCATTCAAAAGTTGAGTTCCAAAGCTTTTTCACTTGTGGGCACTCCCACCACATATGTAACAAGGTGCCGGTGGTATCACAGCCTCTCCAGCATTTTGTGTTATAGGTAGGGTTGATACAATGAATTTTAGCTGGTGTCAAGTGCCACCTGAAAAGGATTTTCTTGTTGATTTCAATGTGATTAGTGCACCTAGCTGCACCCTTAGAAGCTGAGAAGATCATGTCCCAATCTTTTGGTGCAAGACTTGTTCCCATCGAAGCTGGTACAATAATTTCCGATCTGGGTCTTTCTGTATAAGCATTTTGTAACAGTCTGATAGCACTCCTTTGCCATACCTGCTTGTCCTGCATAAGTGTTCCATTAGTGTGGAAGGTCTGATGGTCCTGTAGCTTGGTAAATGTGATTGCATCAAGTGACATATTTGTAGCCATGGGTATCTAGACTGCTCCAGCAAGCCATATTTCCTTTGTAAGTCCTCAAAGGGTCTCCATGAATTGGCTAAATAAAGGTCTCCTAAAGTTCCTAGATGAATATGTGGAATCAAGCGTTTAAGAGCTGAAATAGGGGTGAGTAAAGAGGGGAAGGCCCCAAACCTATATTTCTTACGGTGCGTGACCCAGATATGAAGAAGTGGTTTGGTTGTTAGGGATGTAGCGAACGTCGGAAAAAAAGTTCGCGAACATATTCGCGAACTTGCGCAAAAATGCGAGCGGTTCGCGAACGGTTCGCGAACCCCATAGACTTCAATGGGAAGGCGAAGTTTAACATCTAAAAAAGACATTTCTGGCCAGAAAAATGATTTTAAAGTTGTTTAAAGGGTGCAACGACCTGGACAGTGGCATGCCAGAGGGGGATCAAGGGCAAAAATTTATCTGAAAAATCTGCCTGTGTGTGCTTGGAAGAGATAGTGTAGGGGGAGAGCTGTTGTGTTGACCTTGTAGGCATTGTTTGCCCAGTTTTTTTGGCCGCAGCCACTGAAGCACAGAGGCCAGAAAAAATATGCCATATAAATGCTGAAAATAGTCATTTTTTTGGTCGCAGCCACTGAAGCACAGTTGCCAGAAAAATTATGCCATATAAATGCTGAAAATATAAATTTTTTTGGTTGCAGCCACTGAAGCACAGTTGCCAGAAAAATTATGCCATATAAATGCTGAAAATATAAATTTTTTTGGTTGCAGCCACTGAAGCACAGAGGCCAGAAAAATTATGCCATATAAATGCAGAAAATATGCATTTTTTTGGTCGCAGCCACTGAAGCACAGTTGCCAGAAAAAATATGCCATATAAATGCTGAAAATAGTCATTTTTCGCCATACGTTGACCTTGTAGACATTGTTTGCCCAGTTTTTTTGGTTGCAGCCACTGAAGCACAGAGGCCAGAAAAAATTAAACCAGTAGGGTTTGCACCCTAGTTTGTAACGGTGGCGGAGGGAGGAGGACGCTAAAGGACAGCTGTGTGTGGAGTCATGAGGCTTGAAGAGAAGGACAGCTGCATAGAAGTCAGAACAAGTCTTCCGGCGTGCAGTAACCCTCCGAGATCCACCCCTCATTCATTTTAATAAAGGTCAGGTAATCGACACTTTTGTGACCTAGGCGAGTTCTCTTCTCAGTTACAATCCCTCCTGCTGCACTGAAGGTCCTTTCTGAGAGCACACTTGAGGCTGGGCAAGACAAGAGGTTCATGGCAAATTGTGACAGCTCTGGCCACAGATCAAGCCTGCGCACCCAGTAGTCCAGGGGTTCATCGCTCCTCAGAGTGTCGATATCTGCAGTTAATGCCAGGTAGTCCGCTACCTGCCGGTCGAGGCGTTCTTTGAGGGTGGATCCAGAAGGGTTGTGGCGCTGCCTTGGACAGAAAAACATTTGCATGTCTGATGTTACAGACCGGCCAAAGGGCTTTGTCCTTGCAGGTGTGCTCGTGGCAGGATTACTGGCACCTCTGCCCCTGGAATGTTGATGAGTTCCTGAAGTGACATCACCCTTAAAAGCATTGTACAACATGTTTTGCAGGCTGGTTTGTAAATGCCGCATCTTTTCGGACTTGTGGTATGTTGGTAACATTTCTGCCACTTTATGCTTGTACCGAGGGTCTAGTAGCGTTGCGACCCAGTACAGGTCCTTCTCCTTAAGCCTCTTGATACGGGGGTCCTTCAACAGGCATGCCAGCATGAAAGACCCCATTCTCACAAGGTTGGATGCAGAGCTATCCATCTCCGCTTCCTCATTATCAAGGACTGCATCATCCACGGTCTCCTCCCCCCAGCCACGTACAAGACCAGGGGTCCCCAAAAGGTCACCACTAGCCCCCTGGGAAGCCTGCTCCTGTTGGTCCTCCTCCTCCTCCTCCACAAAGCCACCTTCCTCCTCTGACTCCACTTCTGGCACCTCTCCCTGCGTTGCAGCAGGTGCCTGGGTTCGTTCTGGTGATTCCGACCATAAATCGTGCGCTTCCAGCTCCTCGTCACGCTGGTCTACAGCCTCATCTGTCACTCGTCGCACGGCACGCTCCAGGAAGAAAGCGAAGGGTATTAGGTCGCTGATGGTGCCTTCGGTGCGACTGACCATATTTGTCACCTCTTCAAAAGGTCGCATGAGCCTGCAGGCATCGCGCATAAGCACCCAGTAACGGGGGAAAAAAATCCCCAGCTCTGCAGATCCAGTCCTACCACCCAGTTCAAAAAGGTACTCGTTGACGGCCCTTTGTTGTTGCAGCAGACGTTCCAACATAAGGAGCGTTGAATTCCAGCGAGTCTGGCTGTCAGAAATCAAACGCCTGACTGGCATGTTGTAGCGCTGCTGAATGTCAGCAAGGCGTGCCATGGCTGTGTAGGAACGTCTGAAATGGGCCGACACCTTTCTGGACTGGGTGAGAACGTCCTGGAATCCTGGGTACTTGGAGACAAAACGTTGGACTATTAAATTTAACACATGTGCCATGCAGGGCACATGTGTTAAATTTCCCAGTCTCAACGCTGCCAACAGATTGCTTCCATTGTCACACACCACTTTTCCGATCTGCAGTTGGTGTGGGGTCAGCCACCGATCGGCCTGTGACTGCAGAGATGACAGGAGTACAGATCCGGTATGGTTTTTGCTTTCCAGGCACGTCATCCCCAAGACAGCGTGACAACGGCGTACCTGGCACGTCGAATAGCCTAGGGGGAGCTGGGGGTGCACAGGTGTGGAGGAGGAGAAGGAGGACCCAGCAGCAGAGTAAGAAGAAGAAGAGGAAGAAGACGAGGTAGAGAGCGATGGAGGAGTAGAGGTGGTGGCAGAACCGCGTGCAATCCGTGGCGGTGACACCAACTCCACTGTTGTTGTTGTTGTTGAGCTACCCATTCCCTGCTTCCCATTCCCAGCCATTACCAAGTTCACCCAGTGGGCAGTGTAGGTGACATACCTGCCCTGACCATGCTTGGAGGACCATGCGTCAGTAGTCATATGGACCTTTGGCCCAACACTAAGTGACAGAGATGCGGTAACTTGGCTCTGCACATGTTGGTACAGGTGTGGTATTCCCTTTTTAGAAAAAAAATTGCGGCTGGGTACCTTCCACTGCGGTGTCCCAATTGCTACAAATTTGCGGAAGGCCTCAGAGTCCACCAGCTGGTATGGTAAAAGCTGGCGGGCTAAGAGTGCAGACAAGCCAGCTGTCAGACGCCGGGCAAGGGGGTGACAGTCAGACATTGGCTTCTTACGCTCAAACATGGCCTTCACAGAAACTTGGCTGGTGGCAGATGACTGGGAATGGGAACAGGTGGTCAAGGTGGAAGGCGGAGTGGAGGGTGGTTCAGATGGGTCAAGGAGAGCAGAGGTAGAGCAGTAAGATGCTGGACCAGAAGGAGTGTGGCTTTTAGTTTGCCTGTTGCCTTTGAGGTGTTGCTCCCAAAGTGCTTTGTGCTTGCCGCTCATGTGCCTTCGCATAGAAGTTGTACCTATGTGGCTGTTGGGCTTACCAAGGCTCAGTTTCTGACTGCACTCATTGCAAATTACAATGCTTTTGTCAGAGGCACACACATTAAAAAAATCCCACACTGCTGATTTTTTGGAAGTGTGCGATCTGGCGGTAACAGTAGAAGTTGGCGGCATTGGCGGCAATGGCGGGTGCGTTGGCTGGCTGAACACAGGTGCCGATACATGTTGTTGCCCTACTGATCCCTGCGGGCTGTCCTCCCTGCTTCTTCTAAGTCTTATTCTCCTACTGCCTCTCTGACTCTCCGTCTCTCCATCTGAACTACCCTCCTCTTGCTCTCTTCTACTAGGCACCCACAAAACATCAATCTCCTCATCATCATTCTCCTCAGATGCATCAATTTCTTCTGACACATCACAGAAGGAAGCAGCAGCGGGGACCTCCTCCTCATCACTCATCATTATGTCCATCTCTGTCGTGTTCTCTGCCAGAATTAAATCTGGTGTAACGTCCTCATCTCCTTCATCTTCTTCTGCCAATAATGGTTGCGCATTACTCAGTTCAAGAAACTCATGGGAAAATAACTCCTCTGACTCCAGTGAAGAAGGGGCACCAGTGGTGGAGGAAGTGTTACGTGGGGTGGCCATAGCAGTGGAGGATGAGGAGGATGTTGTGGTAAAGTTAGAAACGGTAGAGGATGGGGTGTGCTGTGTAAGCCAGTCAACTACCTCTTCAGCATTTTGGGAGTTCAGGGTCATTGGCTTTTTAAAACTGGGCAATTTGCTAGGGCCACAGGATTGCATAGCAGCACGGCCCCTAGCACGGCCTCTGCGTGGCGGCCTGCCTTTGCCTGGCATTATTTTTAAAAAAACAACAACAACAAAAACTCAGTTGGTTTTCCTGGAAACGATAATACACACAGCTAGATGGCGGTTTGAAGAAAACACTGTGCAAATAATGCCTACAAGGTCAACGTATACACAGCGGTGGATACGGATTACGTAAAATATAAGAATGCTGCTTGAAAAAAAGTAACTCAAGTGGTTTTTCTAGAGACGATAATATTATCAATATTTAGACAAAATGTGAACAAGCTCACACAGCTAGATGGCGGTTTGAAGAAAACACTGTGCAAATAATGCCTACAAGGTCAACGTATACACAGCGGTGGATACGGATTACGTAAAATATAAGAATGCTGCTTGAAAAAAAGTAACTCAAGTGGTTTTTCTAGAGACGATAATATTATCAATATTTAGACAAAATGTGAACAAGCTCACACAGCTAGATGGCGGTTTGAAGAAAACACTGTGCAAATAATGCCTACAAGGTCAACGTATACACAGCGGTGGATACGGATTACGTAAAATATAAGAATGCTGCTTGAAAAAAAGTAACTCAAGTGGTTTTTCTAGAGACGATAATATTATCAATATTTAGACAAAATGTGAACAAGCTCACACAGCTAGATGGCGGTTTGAAGAAAACACTGTGCAAATAATGCCTACAAGGTCAACGTATACACAGCGGTGGATACGGATTACGTAAAATATAAGAATGCTGCTTGAAAAAAAGTAACTCAAGTGGTTTTTCTAGAGACGATAATATTATCAATATTTAGACAAAATGTGAACAAGCTCACACAGCTAGATGGCGGTTTGAAGAAAACACTGTGCAAATAATGCCTACAAGGTCAACGTATACACAGCGGTGGATACGGATTACGTAAAATATAAGAATGCTGCTTGAAAAAACGTAACTCAAGTGGTTTTTCTAGAGACGATAATATTATCAATATTTAGACAAAATGTGAACAAGCTCACACAGCTAGATGGCGGTTTGAAGAAAACACTGTGCAAATAATGCCCACAAGATCAACGTATACACTACTACAGCGGTGGATACGGATTACGTAAAATATATTATGGCTGCTTGAAAAAAGTCACTCCGGTGTTTTTTCTGGAGACGGTAATATTATGGATATTTAGACAGAATGTGAACAAGGTCACACAGCTAGATGGCTGTTGGTTGAATAACACACTGGGCAAAAAATGCCTACAGGGCAAATAATGCCTAAAAGGTCAACTTATACACTACTACAGCGATGGATACGGATTACGTAAAATTTATTATGGCTGCTTGAAAAAAGTCACTCCGGTGTTTTTTCTGGAGACGGTAATATTATGGATATTTAGACAGAATGTGAACAAGGTCACACAGCTAGATGGCTGTTGGTTGAATAACACACTGGGCAAAAAATGCCTACAGGGCAAATAATGCCTAAAAGGTCAACTTATACACTACTACAGCGATAGTAAAATAAAAAAAAGTAAAATAAAAAAAAAATGAATATTAAAAAAAAAAAATTACAGTTGGTGCTGCTGAACTACTAGGAGCAGCAGATTAGCACACCAGTCCCACTCCCCAACACTGCTAGACTAATAGCACTGGGCTCTTATAGTAGTAGTAGTAGTAGTAGTAGTAGTAGTAGTAGTAAAACAACAAAAAAATAAATAAAAGCAGTCCTTACAAGGACTACTGTTATTGCAGCAGTCAGCAGATGAGATCAGAAGCAGGACAGCTGCCCACTGCAGCTACATACAGAGCACTGCAGTAGAAGGTAGATTACTAGCCAGCAAAGCTACCTAAGCTTAAATGTCCCTCAAACCCCTGCAGACTTCTGTCCCTCCAATACAGAGCAGTATCAACACGATTACTAGCCAGCAAACTTTCAACTGTCCCTGAAATCACTAACAGGCAGCAGCTCTCTCCCTACACTATCTCTTCAGCACACACAGGCAGAGTGAAAAAAAGCTGCAGGGCTTCGGTTTTTATAGGGAAGGGGAGTGGTCCAGGGGAGAGCTTCCTGATTGGCTGCCATGTACCTGCTGGTCTGGGGTGAGAGGGCAAAAAAAAGCGCCAACAATGGCGAACCCAAAATGGCGAACGTCGCGCGACGTTCGCGAACTTCCGGCGAGTGCGAACACCCGATGTTCGCTGCGAACAAGTTCGCCGGCGAACAGTTCGCGCCATCTCTATTGGTTGTCGGTAAGGCTGTGGGAGCTGCTGGTCTGGAATCACGGGGAAGCCATAATAGATCAGCTAGGGAATGGCCATCCAGATAGTGGGATTCTGTATCTACCCAAGATTTATAACCAGGATCACTGTGCATTCTAACCACATTTTCAAGAAGGGACGCCCTGTGGTATAGGGAGACATTGGGTAGGCCCAAACTGCCTGAGTGTGTCGGTGTCAGGCTCTTTTGGAGATTCAATAGGAAGAGCAGTTAGAACTGCTGTTAGTGTACAGCTTTGCTGAACTTGACCCGAAGGAATAGATGCAAGTCGGAAAGCGTGGTCGGAGAACAGGCAGAAAGTCGGTAGGCGGGCAGAGGTAAACGTAGTCAGGGACAGGCAGAGGTCGGAGGCAGGCAGAAGATATTCGTAAACAGGAATCAGGCAACAGGTCAGTAGGCAGGCAGAAGTACTCGTAGTCAGGAACAGGCCGAGGTCAAAGGCAGGCAGAAGGTAATCGAAGTCCAGGTCAGGCCGAGGTCGGTAACAAGAAAGACAAATCCAAAGTATAATTAGAGAACACAGTAACAGGCACTAGCAAGGAAATCACCAAGCACTGTTTGCTCTTGCTGACATCTTTTTATAGGGACAAGTTTGGCGCCAAAACGTAATGACGCAGCGTCAACGCGCCCGCGTCCATCGCGACGACAGACAGACACGTCAGACGCCGGGAATCCTCAGGAACCTAAGCACCCCCATGTCTGCGCCCCGGCTGCGGTTACAGGTACCTTACAGTTGGGTAGTGTAATGTATTTAAAGCCAATCTGGGTTTTTTACCCTTCCATATGTAAGATTGAAGAGCGTTTTGTAGATCTTTAATATATTTGGGAGGTAGGTGTACCTGTAAGGTGCGAAATAGATAAAGGATGCGAGGGAGAATGGTCATCTTGATCGTGGCTATGCATCCTAACCAGAAGACCTCAAACTTTTGCCATTTGGTGCAGTCTGTTCTAATAGTATTTAGAACTGGGGGGAAATTTAACTGATAAGTGTTGTGCAGAGTTTTGGGAATTTTAAACCCTAAGTAAGAGATGTAGGTGTCTCGCCATTCGAACTGGTATTCCTGTTTTAGTCTCGCAACCATATCATGGGGGATACCAATTGGGAGGGCTTGAGTTTTGCTGCAATTGATTTTGTAATGAGAAATGTTCTGGAACTCCACTAATTCCTTCACTACATTCAGTAGAGATGAGGTCGGGTTCGTTAGGGTAAGGACTATATCATCCGCGAATAGACCTATTTTATGTTGTTCATCTGCTATCTGGATGCCCATTATGTCTTTGTGAGAGCGGATTTTCTCTGCTAGGGGTTCAACCATAAGAGCAAAGATAAGGGGTGACAGCGGGCAGTCTGGTCCCATTGGTTATGTTAAAGGCGTTCGACGGGCCCCCGGGACTCGGACCTTCGCCGGCGGAGCGGTGTATAGGAGCATGATAGCTTTTAAAATAATCCCCAGGAGTCCCACCTTTTTCAGCACTTCCTGCATATACACCCAATATAAGGTTAAACAGTTCCCTGGTTTTATCATTGCCTTCCCATAACGCACCCGACCTGGTCATTCTTGACAAGTCCTGGAAGAAATGAGGACAATCTGTTGGACAGAATTTTGGCATAGATTTTGACATCTGTATTCAGAAGCACTATTGGTCTATAGTTGGTGCAACTATCTGGGGCCTTGCCTTGCTTTGGAATAGTAACTATATGGGTGGTAAGGAATTTGGGGTTGATCGAATTATCAGAGACGCAGTGGTTATACAATTTTGCAAGTCTTGGAGCTAGAATAATTGAGAACAATTTGTGGTAGTTATTGGAGAATCCATCAGGACCTGGTGATTTGCCTACTTTAAGATTTTTAATCTTATCCAATACCTCAGATTCTGTTATTGGGTCATTTAAAGTTTCCAATTGGTGAGGTGTGATAGAGGGGAGTGTTATAGTAGTAAGAAACTTGTGTATTTCTGCTAATGTAGGATTGTGTCCGTGTCCCTGATCAGAGAGATTGTATAGCCCCCTACAGTAATCCGAGAAGGCTGCTGCAATTTCCCTTGGGTTGGTGACATGATCTCCATTATGATTTTGGTACTTAATTCTGGACTGTGCCTGAACATCTTTGAGCTTGTTGGGTAACAATCTGCCAGCCGTATTGCTTTTAGTATAGTATTTTAATTTCAGCAGCTTAAGTCTGAATTCAGTTTTGGCAAGCAATATTTTATTGAGCTGTGCCCTACATGCTACTATTTGTTTCTTAATTTCGACTTGTTTTGAAAGAGCAGCTTCAAACTGTTTCAATTGTGTCTCTAAATGACTTTGTTGGGTTTCTCTATTTCGTTTAACCTGTTTGCTAAGGTTAATCAGCGCACCTCTAGTTACCGCCTTATGGGCTAACCATAGTGTCTGCGGTGCCATCTCAGAACTCGTGTTGAGGTGGAAGTATTCTTGAAGTCCCTGCTCAATTTGTTGCTTATGGTCCGTTCTGGTTAATAATGAGTCATTTAGCCTCCAGACAGTTGGGCCCTTCATTTCATGTGGGGTGCTGATATCCACTACAACAGGGGCATGGTCAGACCATGACCAAGTTCTAATGGAGGCATTTTCTAGCAGGCTCGTTGTTTGGGGGTCCTCTAAAATGAGGTCAATCCTCGAATAAGAGTCATGTCTCGGGGAATAGTAAGTAAATTCCCGTAGATTGTGGTTGTGTGCTCTCCAGAGATCAATAAGGAGCATTTGTGTGCATATATGTAGTAATTTTCTGAGCCATTCTGACTAGATTCGGGTGTGGGGTCTTCCCTAACGGTCTGAGAGTATCCGCAATCTGGTCTAGAGCTATATTAAAGTCTCCCTCTTGAGATCTTGCAATTTATTGAGCGTAGTACTTAAAAATATATCTTGATTGACATTAGGTACATAAACATTAGCGATTGTATACAGTACACCATTGAGCAATCAGATTACCACCAGATACCTGCCATTGGAGTCAGTTACAACGTTATGCAAGTCAAAAGTGACATGTTTCGATATCAATATAGAGACTCCCTTTGTTTTGGTTAGTGCATATGAATGGAAACTTTGAGGGTAACTCTGGTTGAAGAATTTAGGAGGGTTACGAATCATAAAGTGGGTTTCCTGAACTAGTAGCACATCTGCACGTAATCTGCTCGCCTCCCGCAATGCTAAATTGCGTTTCTGTGGTGTATTCAAACCCCTGACATTATGCGAGACAAATCTAACCATGTTTAGGATTCAATATATGTTACGTAAACTTCTGGACTGGTGAAAGGCTTCGGGAGAATAAAATAAATGCGGCATACCCAGGAGATAGGAGTGATTGACAAGCCTATGTAAATTAGGGAGGAGAGGAGGATATAATAGTGAGAGCATAGGGTCAAAATATCAACAAAATTATAGAAAAAAAACTGAACTAGGCCTATAGGCCTGAATGAGAGTTTGTGGAGAAGGTCCAGTTGCAGCTGCCGTCCGGCTGATACCGCCAAGGGGCCAGTTCACAAAACCTGTAAAGTGGGGGGGAGGATGGAAAGATCTCCTTTTGCCCGTTCCCATCAACGGATATTCCCCAAGAAGCGAGTAAAGAGCGTGCTCCAAAGAAGGAGGGATGCCAATGGGATTCCATTACACCGTTTTCCAGTCTTATTTCCAGTCTGGTCTGTGAAGGTGAGGTTCGGTCGGTGTTGGAGGATATGCCGGTGTCTTCTGGGCTTGCCCTGTTATTGAGCCACTTGGATGCTATTTTCTGGGCGTTCTCTGGAGTAGCAAATGTATAGAAAGTTCCATTTCTGGACACCATCAATTTAGTAGGATAGGCCCATCGGTATGGGATCTTATGGTCCCGGAAAGCTTTAGTTGTCTTCTTCTGGCTAAGGTATCCATAGAGAGGTCAGTGTAAAGTTCTAGATCTGCAAATTTACCAGGCCACCCTTCTTTCTTCCTGGCGAGAGCCAGTATTTTTTCCTTCGTTTTATAGAAGTGGATTTTTGTGAGTACATCATGGGGCACCTTTTCTGGTGCAGATCTTGGTTTTGGTACCCTATGGATACGGTCCAGAGTCAGCTCAATGGGTGGCGTATCTGGGAGTATGCCTAGGAGCAATTCTCCAAAGTAGGCCTCAAGCTCCTCCACTTTAATTTCCTCCGGAATACCTCTAATGTGAATATTGCAGCGCCTGGAACTGTCCTCAAGGTCCGCTACTTTGTCAATCAGCCTGGATAGTTCTTTTTCCATGGCCTGTTGGGAATCCGCCACTTCGTTGTACGCAGCAGAGAATTCACCCATCTTGCGCTCAATATGGTCAGTGCGTTCGCCGAGTTCCCTCACCTCTTTCTTTATTTCTTCAGAGAGGCATTTAAAATCATATTGTAGAGAAGAGCGGATGTCCGTGAGCATAGATTTTATCTCCGATGCTGTTACAGGTAGTGGAGCAGCATCCGCCTCGGCCCTCGCCTCTTCATCGCTGCGTTCCAAGATGGCGCCAGTTTGCTTACTGTGTTCTAGAAAGAACTCCGATACCTTTTTTTGAGTCTTTCTTCAACGGATTTTTGGGTCCCATGTCATACCGCTCAGGCCCAGCTATATAGGATGGGTGATTTGCCACCGGCTAGCGTGGGAAATATGCTTAAATTACACCTTTCTGGGCCCTGAGAGCTGGAGAGCTCTCGTGAGTTGTGATTGCTCACATGCGTGACTTGGCTCCGCCCCTGCATTGGCAGCTTTTGACACTTCTGCAGAGGGTTAGGGAGAGGCCCAACTACATAGGCAATGCGCCAAGGAAGCTTTTAGGTCTGTCCTGTGACTCAATCCTCACAGGACAGGTCTACTTACTGAAGCACATGGAGGACTTTAGGACCACACGGACAAGGAAGATCTCTGCTTTCAGCACGCACACATTTACTGCTGTGTGTTAGATTATTTTTATTTGCTTTTCCAGCTTTTTCACATATGAACACACTCATATACATATACACACACAATTATACACTTTTTAGAGCTGTACACACATGCATACACAAGCGCACACATACTTTCTTTTTCAGTTTCTTTTATCAGTTTCCCTCTTGTTACTCCCCTAAAAACTGCTGATTTTCCAATGTGACTAATGGATCAAGCATTCTAACTACTTACCTCACTGTTGGATCAGTTATTTTGTAATTTCATTGATTTGCCTAAATGTATTGGATTTTTGTGATTTTAATGCAGTGTTATGTTTGTATTATTGTTCCTTGTGTTTTTTTTTACCGTTGTTTGCACTATGATCATTTGGAGCATAAACACATTTTTAGCAATTTTGGATTTGTCAGAATGTGTACTTTACAAAAATATATGGTTTTGGGAGGTCTTTACATGCCATATACTTCCATAAACCTATGTACATTGGGCTTCAAACTGTTCAGAGGTCCCAAGGCTTTCAAATTTGGGGTGTTTTATCTTGGTACCTAATAGTATGTGGGAAATAAAATGTTGCAAGTTTAAAGTTTTGAGGTGATTTTCAGAAATGTCACCAAAATCACCAGATTTAGGAAAGGTTTGCAGTCTGATGCTTTGGAAGAGAAAGACATGCATACCCATTTTGGATTCAGGGGAATATGTACTTTTCAAAATGATATGGTTTTCTGGGGATGAACATACTTTTTCTACCTTGCCCCCCTCCAAAATGTGTTGATTATGCAGTACCTGAAATGACAGACCATGTGGGGTAGTCTTCATTTTTGGGCCCTATATGCCATATGCTTAGTTAAACCTATACATACTGTTCAGTGGACCACAGTCATTATATTTGGGGTTATTTATGTTGATGTGGGAAATAAGATGCTGCAGGTGGAAGTTTGGAGGTGATTTTTGGAAATGTCACAACATTGCCAGATTTAGGAAAGGTTTGTGGCTTGGTGCTTTGGAGTAGAAAGACATGTATACCCAATTTGGATTCAGGGCAGGGGCATGGGTACTTTCCAAAAATATATGGTTTTCTTGGGTGAACATACTTTTTTTTACCTTTGCCCCCCGAAAATGTTTTCATTTTGCAGTATCTGAAATTACAGACCTGATTAAATGGGGTGTCCACATTTTAGGGCCCCTATATGCCACACGTTTAGGTAAAACTATACATATTTTGCTGTTCTGTGGATTCCTAGCATTCATATTTATTGGTACCTAATGATGTGAATGAGATATGATAATGTAGACTGGAAGCTTTGAGGTCCTTTTTCAAAAAAATTACCAATTTCTATTAGGGATGCACCGAATACATTATTTTGAATTCGGCGGGACCCCTGAATACTTTTTGAAAAAGATTCGGCTGAATACAGAACCGAATCCAAACACTAATTTGCATATGCAAATTAGAGAGGGGGGTGCAAAAGAGATATATTTTTTTACTTCCTTGTTTTATGACGAAAAGTGACATGATTTTAAGGATTCAGTTTAGCCAGGCACAAGGATTCAGCCAAATCCGAATCCTGCTGAAAATGGCCGAATCCTGGCCAAATGCCGAATTGAATCCTGGATTCAGTGTACAGGTATCCCTAATTTCTATAAAAAAATTATAACTTTAGGAAACAATTGCAAATTGGTAGTTTAGAGTACAAAGATATATTTACCCATTTTTGATTTTCCAGAATTCCAGTTTTCTAGGGTAAACCTATTGTGGAATGTTTGACCTTGAAATCAGAAATATGCCATTTTGTGGAGTACTGCCTGGAGATTTTGATCTATACAAGTGAGAAATGTCCATAAAACTATATATATTGTTTTCCTGAGTAAACTAAAAGACCCCCCCCCCCCGAGGAAGGCACTTAAAGTGAAAGAATACAAAATGTTTAAAACTGGTCTATCAATAAAAGTACCAAATGCCAGTTAAAGGCAAACTATTGCCAATGCTTATAATATGGGACTGAATGGGCTATTTCTCCACCAGTGAAAAATTGCTGGTGAATAAACTGTTTATGTAACATTAGACATTAGGGGCACATTTATTAAGGGTTGAATAGTAAATTTGAAATTACAAAATAGTTTTTGGTGTCAGAATTCACACATTCAAATTTTAATCCCCCAATTTAAATCTTAACTCGAATGTGAGATTTATCACAACCATGGAAACAGTTCTAATTCAAATATTCACCACCTAAAACCTGCTAAGTTCCTTTACAAGTCAATGGCAGAGGTCAATTGAGCCATTTGAATTTGTTAATTGCCTCCCTGACATTCGAGTATTTTTCGGAGGGAAAATTGATTCAAATTTGATTAGAATTTTTGGGTCGGCATTATTTGATCAAATATTAGAAGTCTGAATTTTTCTTAACCTCACATTCGAGTTGTGAGTGAATCCAAATTTATTAGAGTTAAAAAAAGCACATAAATTTGAAATTCGACCTTTGATAAATCTGCCCATTAGTCTACCCAAATAAAAATCACCCTCTGCCTATGTACGTGACAAAACTGAACTGTAACAGCTCTGACCTTTTTTTATGTGTCTTATTTATCAAGCCTGTGAGTGGTGGAGGTTGGTACATGATTAGGAACATCATTTAGGCCCTGCTATAAAGTACATATATTAGCATTTATAGCATTTTATTAGCATTTCATAGTAGCACTCAAAACCTTTGAATGCCATGTTGGACATTGAAGTATTCACTCTGACACCCCTGCACTTTGAGGAACAGCAGGTTCCAACACTGATGCATAAGTTCTGCCTTTTATACCAAGTACAAAGCTTTCCTTAAAATATTGGGGGAACAAGGTGTTTATGCCCATGTAAGTACTTTATAACCTGCCAAATTGTCCTACATTGGCCCAGGATGAATACAAGAACATTGATATTTGTATTGTAAAAGGCTACATTTAATCCAAGATAATTCACTCATATATACATGCATACATTTGTAATGATATTTGTAATGATATTTTGGGCTATCCAGACCAATGGGGTTAATCACCAGCTAGTCAACTAGAGCATGGGTTACACATGACTCTAACACTCCAGGCTAGGGCTTTCACTAGATTGCTAAATGAAAGAATAAAGGTTTGGTATAGTTTAACTACAACTCCCACAGGCTACTGTGCAATAAAACAGGAAAAAATGGGCAACAGGAGGTTCTTGTGGTGAAAACAGATGAAAACTATTTTTCTCTAGTCGGCCCTCCTGTCAGTGCAGACGTCAGGGTTTTGTCTTGATTCACCTCTGGAGGCAGGACAGAAAGATTGATGCCTCTTGGCCCCTCCTCCTCCTTCATATAAGCTCTGGCTCCACCATCTTCCCTCAGTTTTTTGTCCTGCCTCGGAGGTGAAGGACATTTTATTTATTTATTTATTTATTTTTTCAAATATTTGTTCATTATTTATTATAATTCTGCTTCACAAGGAAGACTTCTGCCACTCAGGATACGCTGAGCTATCCATGAGAGTGTAATGCGACCAGATCACCTCACAGGCTAAGTGAGAGTTCATACTCTGCTGTAAACTCTGAGCTGTTCAGAGAGCAGAACAGGGAAAAGGTTGACATAATTATTACTGGGGCACGCTGATGCTGCCTAGATGTGACCAAATTACAGGTTTATTCTGCTGAACACGCTGAGCGCTGAGCTCAGTGACACATAGCTAGACTGGTAGCGATCTGTGCGCACCATCATTTCTCACGTTCTAGGTAACATGTTCCCTTCCATAGCACAACGGCAGGGTATCTCTCGCCGCAGAGCCGAGAGAGCCGCTCTGACGTCATTACTGTGCGCGGTCCACTCGCGCCAAAATGCAGAGTGCGTAGTGAGCGCGCTGACGTCACTGATCGCGACTACAGGCAAACGGCGCTAATCTTAGCCGCGCAGTTAAAGGAAAAGCAACGCGAGACAGCTTGTCGCAAGATTAAGAGTAAAAGAGTGAGTTACTGCGGTTCTCTACATATAGATACAATGGATCAGACAGATTCCCTCACCGAGTTAAGAGCAGAGATTAACACTGCCAAGAAAAGGGAGAAAAGGTCTCAGAAGAGACCAGATAAATTACCAAAATGCAAGACATGTAAGCATTCCCTAAGGAAATCTGAAAAGAACTATTGTTCCGATTGCAAACCCAACAGGAGCTCAGATTCGTTGGAGGCCCCAATACTGTCCCCACACCCTCCACAACAGGCTGATAGGGTGGATTCTGCTCCTAACACCCCTCCCCAGGGTATAAGTTCTAGTGGGCCCACCACACCTACACCTTTTATTCCATCAACCTCTATGTTATCTCCAAGGGCTACAGAGGCCTTAACATCTAGCCCACGTGACCAGGGTACTACATCCCAACCACCATTACCAACACCACATCAATTTGGTGACTTCCTCCAGTGGATAATGAATACAGTTCAACCTTCAACATCTAGGGAACTTAAAAAGCGTAACTTGTCCATCCTTTCAGATTCATCTGAGTCAGAGGAGGGTCTGGTTTCAGAGTCAGAAGACAAACTAATTCCCCACCTACTATCAGATAAATCTGATCATTCCAATGACACTTCTGACAGTGATTCTGATGAGGAAAAACAGTCATTAATAAACCCAGAAGTATCAAAGAAACTGTTACGACAAATGCTTCAAACACTTGAAATTAAAGACGAAACAATTCCTCTCTCTAAGGCAGATAAGCTATTGGGGGGGGTGCAAAAAATCTAAGCCTACATACCCAGTTTTCAAGTCAATTACTCAGGCAGTTGAAGCAGAATGGAATCATCCAGACAGGCGCATTGCCCCCACTCAGAGATTTTTTAACACCTTTCCTATTCCAGAAGAATTCGAAAAGAAGTGGGATAGAGCACCTAAGGTGGATTCAGCAGTGTTTGCCTTTCCAGACAAACAGCACTACCAGTGGAAGAGGCTGCATTCAAGGACCCCTTAGATCGACGGATGGAATCAACACTAAAGAAGGCCTATGTTCAAGTGGCCGCCACCTTAAGACCAGCAGTCGCTTCGGCGGGCTTAGCCCGTACTGCTAGACACTGGGCCCTAGAGTTGGCACGCCAACTACCATCCTCTCAACAACAATTACAGTTAGAAGTAGATAAATTAGCAACAGCTCTGGCATTTCTCGGCGAAGCATCCATCGAGGTGGTCAAGCTAGCAGCAAAGGCAACTGCGAATGCAGTAGTACTAAGGCGAGCTCTCTGGCTTCGTCACTGGACAGGTGACACTGCTTCAAAACTCAAATTGTTATCTCTCAAGTTTACGGGAGACACTTTATTCGGTCCAGATCTCAAGCAGATTATAGCCGAAGTCACTGGGGGCAAAAGCACCTTCTTACCAGCAGGGAAGAGGCAGAGATTTGATAACTCTAACAAATGTTCAGGCAAGAGACCATGGAATCCGCAAGCTAAGCCCTTTCGTTCCTTTCGCAACTACAGGTCGTCCCAGACAGACCAGAGTAACAAATGCGGTAGGGCCACTTGGCACCACCAGAACAGAAACACAAAGAAACCAGCCACAGGCAAACCCAGTTCTGCCTGACTCCATCAGGCAGCAGAAGGGGGCAGTTGGGGGCAGACTGCAAAGATACGTGGGCGAATGGGAGACTCATGTGACAGATACATGGGTGATCACTATTCTTCAACAGGGTTACAGAATTCCTTTCTCCCCTCACTTACCACCAAGAACTTTCGTTCCAACCACTATACCACCACACAAGGAACACATTCTATGGGAAACAGTGGAGAATCTACTTATCACGGAGGTAATAGAAAAAGTTCCAACACACCTAGCGTTCAAGGGCTTCTACTCCAACCTCTTTCTCATATAGAAAAAGGAAGGTTCCTTCAGACCAATTCTAAATTTGAAACCACTGAATCACATGGTTTACAACAAGAAATTCAAAATGGAATCCATAAGATCGGTCATAGCATCCATGGAGCCAAACATCTTCATGACCTCGTTAGATCTTTAAGACGCTTACCTCCACATACCCATACACCCTGTATCCAGACAGTATCTCCAGTTCGCCATCCACAATCAACATTACCAATTCACTGCATTGCCTTTTGGACTTTGTACTGCACCACATATCTTTACCAAAATACTAACTCCAGTGGTGGCCTACCTCAGATCCCTGAGAATACATATCATACCGTATTTAGACGACATACTAATCATGGCATATTCAGAGGCACAATCAGCCAGGGACACAGACATTTGCATACGAGTACTCACCCAACACGGTTGGCTTCTCAACAACTGCCTGAAGCTCTCTAGAGCTGCCTAAAGCCTTGCCAGACATTTCAATTCCTCGGACTCTTATTCAATTCAGTGACACAGAAGGTGTCATTACCTCAGCAAAAGACCATCAAATTGATCTCCACGACTCAAACATTTCTGACACGGACAACAAGGTCAGCCGAAGACTGCCTACACCTTCTTGGTCTCCATTTGCCAGGTTTCACATGAGACCCCTCCAACAAAATGTCCTAACTCAACAAGAATCACAAGGACCTCCACCTAGTGATACCAATAGAGGAAATAACACGCAAACAATTGACATGGTGGACCTTTTCACAGAATCTACAAACAGGCCGCAGCTGGGCTCTTCCCCAGTGGGAGATAGTCACGACAGACACCAGCCTCAAGGGCTGGGGAGCAGTTTACAGATCAAACAATCTTCAGGGACTATGGTCTCCACAGGAGAGTCTTCTACCCATCAATGTGCTCGAACTACGGGCTATCGCCCTAGCATTAGAGAGTTTGACAACGCTGCTCACCTCCCTACCAGTCAGAATCCAGTCCGACAACGCCACAGCTGTAGCGTATATCAACAAGCAGGGCGGAACTCGCAGCAAGGGAGCAATGAACGAGGTAACCCGCATCCTGAGTTGGGCGAAACAGACAGTACCGATGATTTCAGCAGTATTCATTCCGGGAGTCCAGAACTGGGAAGTGGATTACTTAAGCAGAACAACCATAGACCACGGGGAGTGGTCACTCAACAGTGACACCTTCCTTCTTCTGACTCAAAGATGGAGAAGACCACAGGTGGATATGCTAGCCTCAAAGCACAACTTCAAGGTCCCCAGCTACTGCGCCAGATCATGGGACCCAGGGGCAGCCTTTGTCGACGCCCTAGTCATCCCCTGGGATTTCATGCTCATATACGCATTCCCACTGTTACCGCTTCTACCTCGGATAATTCGGAAGATAAAACACACCAGAGCAACAGTAATTCTCATTGCTCCAGACTGGCCCAACAGAGTTTGGTACTCAGATCTAGTACAGCTGTCCATCGCAAGACCATGGCGACTTCCCTATCGGCCAGATCTGCTCACCCAAGGCCCTATTCGACATCCCAACCTACCTATGCTCCGTTTGATGGCCTGGCTGTTGAGACCCAATGGTGGAAACCGCAGGGTTTCTCACAGAATGCAATAGAGATTCTACTTCAAGCACGAAAACCAACTACTGCTAAAGTGTACCATCGAGTATGGAGGCTTTTCGTATGCTGGTGTGACCAACGTCACATCATTTGGGAACATGTCACTACCCAATCGATGATAGAATTTCTCACAGATGGTTTCCAGAAGGGTCTGGCTTTACGTACCCTCAAGACTCAGGTATCGGCATTATCTGCGCTTACTCATGTACAGTGGGCAGAAGACACTGCTATAAAACAATTCTTCAAAGGGGTGATCAGGAAGAGACCACCTGTGAGAGATCATTTAAAGTGGGATTTAAAGTGGCTGTCGTTCAAGGTTACCTTCCTCATCGCAATTACATCTGCAAAGCGAGTTTCTGAGATAGCGGCATTATCTTGCAAAGAGCCCTGGTTAGTCCTCCATGAAGATAAAGTAGTTTTGAGAACTATCCCAGCGTTTTTACCAAAGGTGGTGTCTAGCTTTCATTTGAATGAAGAGATTATTTTACCATAATTTTGTCCTCGGCCACAAAATGTCAAAGAGGAACTCCTTCACAGACTAGTAGTAAGACAAAATAGAGGCACCAAAAGGATAAAAATAGCTAAAAGCACTTAAAAACCCAATGGGTAATTCAGAGGAGGTAGTAATGAACTTACCTCCTCCAAGCAGACACCAACGAAAGTGGTAATTTTCAATAATAGTTTATTCACCAAACAGTATTGCAACGCATTTCGCAGGCATTTCCTGCTTCATCAGGCAATATGGAACGGGAGCAAAAACAACTAAAAAAACAGAGACAGGCAAATTTGTAAAATATTATTGTATACAGCTGTTCGAATTATGGGGAAGTGTAGATACTAAGTGATGCCCTTGGGCCAAGTATATGAGGGGAAGGCGGAACAAGGGGAGGAGAAATAGTTCACAGCATGGGGAAACAAGTGCTAATGGACATGGGGATAGGCTGCTAGTATATATTATCTAAATTGGAAACATAATAGGAGACATAAAATAGTAATATAATAAAGGACGTGACCTAAGGTATATTTAAAGCCAGGTGATATAGCACAGATGACTAAACCAACAAAAGAAATAAATAAAATTAAGATAGAGTGAAAAACTTACCAGTGTCTTTGTATATAGTGTGACTAATTAATGGGAAGTATGTGGGGGGAGGGGAAAACAAGGGAAAGAGGAATAATTCACAGCATGGGGAAGCAAATGCTGATGGGCATGGGGAATAGGCTGCTGGTATAAGTATTAGTCTAAATGAGAAACATAAAGTATCTGGGTAGGAAACATAAAATTAAACTATGTGGGAGACATAAGTTAGTGAACTAAGGTATATTTAAAACAAGATGTAGCACAATGACTAAAGACAACAAAAAAAGGAGAAATCAATAACTTTTAAGAAGGAATAGCTATAACTTACCAGTGTCTTTGTATAAACAGGCCAGGCGCCTCTGTGCTGCTTGAGGATGCCTGGGCGTGTTATATAGTGTGACTAATTGGAGGAAAGACAAACAGGAGATGGTGTAGCCATATTGGTGGTGGAAAATAGATAGTGGTATAAATGACCATTTTGGTTGGGGCTAATAAAGTGTCATAACCAATGAAAATGCAAAGGAATGCATATAAATATATGAATATATATATATATATATACACACATAAAAAATACACGCATAAAAAGAACCTGATATATGAACTCTAAACAGCATTGAATAAAAAACCTGATGTAAGAACTCTAAACAACGTTGAATAAAAGTAATGTTAAACAAAATATAAATACCTAGACCGATTATAAAAATAATGCATATAAAATATGCAAAACTATGCTGGCAATCATGCAAAAATATGCAACCAGATATGCACATCACCTGTTCCGAAATATTGCGAAGTGATATAAATAATCGGTCATAAAAGCATCAAATATATATAAGTGCAATACAACTAGATAAAAGGCTACTAAAAGAGAGGACTGATAAAACATAAAACGGAACAATATGGCATATGGAATGATACAAGATGAATTAATAGAGTTTTTCTAAAACTTCATTAAGACCCTCAGGTACCAGGGTCCTAAAGGTCTGGATCCAGTACATTTCTCGTTTTTTTAAAAAATCAAAAGCTGCAGAATCTGCAGAACTGATGGAGTCGATAAGTGTGATAGAAAAGGTGTCGGGCTGCTGTTATGTGCTCTGTGATAGTGACGTGACATGCTGTGCATAGGAAATTTATTAATAATGTTCCTTTTATGTTGGCCTATACGGCTCCGGGCAACTTGTGTTGTCCTGCCAACATATTGGAGACGGCATGGACATATGGATAATCTCCCCACCTGCCTATACAGTGGTTGCCTATCGGTAACCCTGGTTTGTGAGTATTAACTTGTTTACTCTACCATTACTCCCTGTAAAAACATATTACACTATTGGGGCTCTTGGTGTTCCTTTTTGTCTCCTTCACATGCTAGATGTAGTGAGAGCAATCCGCATATATTTGAAACGATCAAGCTCGTATCGCACAGCAAACAGCCTCCTAGTGTCTTACGCAGGAGCAACTAAAGGACGTGCGGTCTCTAAACGGACAATAGCACGGTGGCTGGTGGACACAATCAATTCAGCCTATGATCACAGACAGAAGGCCAGACCTTTTTCAGTAAAAGCTCACTCTACCAGAGCACAAAGTACTTCTTGGGCCTTACAGAACATGGCATCACCAGAGCAGATCTGCAAAGCAGCCACTTGGGCGTCACCAAACATTTTTGTTCAGTTTTATAAGTTAAATGTTTTTGCTTCTCGAATGGCCACGTTTGGCCGGAAAGTTCTGCAAGCAGTAGCAGTACAGTAGTTCAGTTGAGACTCTATGCAGCTCCCCACCCTATAACAGGGACAGCTTTTGGATGTCCCCTGACGTCTGCACTGACAGGAGGGCCGACTAGAGAAAAAAGGGTTTTCTACTTACCGGAAAATCCTTTTCTAGGAGGCCCGAACTGTCAGTGCAGTAAGTCCCACCCAGGCTGATTTTAGTACGGGCACAGGGATATCTTTCTCGCTATCCTTTCCTTTCTATCTGTTGTCACTTGGCTTCTTTCTAAACTTATCTCCACCAACTAAGCTTTACAAACAACTGAGGGAAGATGGTGGAGCCAGAACTTATATGAAGGAGGAGGAGGGGCCAAGAGGCATCAATCTTTCTGTCCTGCCTCCAGAGGTGAATCAAGACAAAACCCTGATGTCTGCACTGACAGTTCGGGCCTACTAGAAAAGGATTTTCCGGTAAGTAGAAAACCCTTTTATTTGTACAAGACAAATGTCCCACAGGTTTACTTACACAAATGAGGTATAGGCATACATACATCACAGGCTAGAACAGGTGGAGATGCCAGCTGAGTGATGCGACTCCCATAGGATTGTAGTCAAGCAATACACCAATTCCTTCAGGCAGATGTACCTCGATGTGGTCTGGATCCCACCCAGTGGAGTGGTCAGGGAGAAGAAGTCTAAGCCTGATACCCTATACATTGTGGTCCCTTCACTAAAGGCAATCTAGGAGCCTTGGGAAGGTACTCCCTGCTACCGATCCTTGATGGAGCACAAAGCTGCTCTTCTATCTGTCCTCTCTATCTCACTCTCCTAGAGAGACTATAACAGATATAACCCTGTCTCTAGCTAACCTCATTCACAGGGTTCTCTGGTCCCCAACTCAGACACTAAAGGTGCTGGTCCCTCTAGGACAATGGCTTTACTGGGCCTTGTTGTACCCAGGCTCAATGGTAAAAAACAGTCAGGTCATTCACTATACCAAAGTGTGACAGGAAGTGGTCACAGCGCTTCCTGGCCAATAATTGGGATATGTAAATTACATTAGATGCATGGGCATCTGCCCTGCAACTAGGGAGATCAGGAAGTGTAGGGATTTAAAGCCATAGGGGCATATTAACCCTATGGGTCTCTACACATTTGTTACACTACTTATAATTAAAAGGCAAGGCTTTAGTTAAGTAGAAGATATAAAAGTTTGGTATAGTTATACTACAACTCACATAGGCTACTGTGCTTAAAATAAAAATAAGTATGCCAGGAGGTTCCTGCAGGAAACAAAAAAAACAAATATATTAAAAAAATAAATGTATTCACAGGGTTAATACTCATAAATCCACTAATGTAACTAAGGAAGGTTGGGCCCAGGTGCAGGCTGGACGCCCCTCTGGATACAGTTTTCTGTGCACCTTTGCATCAGCAAGAAATGTCTGGAGGGCCCCAAGGGGTGCGGACCCAGGTGTGATTGCACCGCTGCTCCCCCAGAAGTTACACCCCTGCAAAAATCCACAGAGGAAATGACAGACAAGATGGTACATATGCCAGGACATTTAGCAGAGACATCAAGATATGGCACAATGTGGAGTAATAGGGTAGTTAAAGGAAAACTATACCCCCCAAACAAAGTAGGTCTCTATTAAAAGATACTGAGTAAAACAGCTCATGTGTAAAATCCTGCTTCATGTAAATAAACCATTATCATAATAATATACTTTTTTAGTAGTATGTGCCATTGGGTAATCATAAATAGAAAATTGCCATTTTAAAAAATAAGGGCCGCCCCCTGAGAGCGTAAGATTCACTGTGCGCACATACAAACCACATGTAAGGTCACATGAGCCAATTAACAGACAGAGTTCTGCCTTTTGCTTCCTCACTTCTTCCTGTTACAGTTAGTGTTGTAGTATTTCTGGTCAGGTGATCTCTGAGGCAGCACAGATAGAGTCACGAAATGGTGGTTCAAGGCAAGAGATGTAAAAGGGCAATATTTATGTAAATATATATTCCAGTTTGGTAAGATTCTTTAATATGTCATTCAATTTGATATAAACTGTTGCTTAAGTATTCATTTTTGGGGTATAGTTTTCCATTAAGGTGCATCTATAGTCTAGGATGTAATACTGAGGTGTGTTCTGGATCCCATACAGTGGAATTATCAGGGAGAATAAATCTAAAGCCTGAAGTCCCTTCACTATTGACACCCCAGAGCATAGGGGAGAGCTATTCCCTACTACAAATCCTGGTTTGGAGCACAGGCTACTTGTTCTAATTAACCTCTACAAGAGAGTGCTTTAACAGAGTAGAACCTGTCTCTAGCTGGCCTCATTCATTGGGTCCCTGCACCCTGACTTATCACTAGAGGTACAGGTCACTCTAGAGCAGAACAGTAGCTCTTGCTGCTACAAAGTTAGACCACACCCACTGTTGTAGGCCACACCCTTTAAATCATACCCACCTTGCCATTTATTTTCACAAGAAAGAGATCCATAGTGCACGAGCAACATTTGCTACAAGTTTTATCATCTAGAGCAACGGTATATTAAGATTATGCAGCAGTTGTCTGATTTCTCTGTACAGGTTAGAGACCCATTATGCAGCGAGAGACAGTAGTACTGCTATTCCAATTAGATTGTACAATAAGAAACAGCAGGGACTGTCACCCCAAGCACATTATATCATGACAGCAGGGGGCACAGACATCTAAAGCACAATATAGAGAGAGAGAGAGAGAGATAGAGAGAGAGAGAGAGGCAGTAGATACTGCTATCCAATGCACATTATACACTGCAAGAGGCAGAGAGGGCTGACACATTATATACAGTGAGCGACAGTGGGTACTGCCACCCAATGCACATTATACACAGAAAGAGGTAGCATGGGACGTATACAACAAGCACATTATATACAGTGAGGGACAGAAGGTACTCGTACCTAATGCACATTATAAACAGCAAGAGGCAGTGAGGGTGATACCACATTATATACAGTGAGGGGCAGAGGATACTGGCACACAGGAATACACAATGGCTACAGAGAGAGGCCATGGGCACTGGCATCAAGAGCACATTATGTAGGTAGTTGGCACCGGCATCCCAAACACTACCCAACTCCCCCTACTTACAAGAATCATTTTTGAAGCTGGAGCCTAAAGTCTAATCTGTAGGAGGTTGAGAGGTACAAGCGCAGGGGCGTAACTACAGAGGAAGCAGACCCTGCGGCTGCAGGGGGGCCCAGGAGGTATAGGGGGCCTATGAGGCCCTAATTAATGAGAAATGTCAATATATATCGGTAAAACAGGACAACCTCTGGAAATGTTGGGGCCCTAAAATTAATTTGCTGTGGGGCCCAGTAGCATCTAGTTACTCCACTGTACAAGCGATTGCATATCATGTATTTTTCATGCAGGTTAGACAATATTATTGGATTATAACTATACAGTTATATCAGATCTCCAGTGCTGCACCACCAGTCCTTAAAATTAATGCCCACAATTAAAGGGGTTGTTCATCTTTGAGTTGAATGTTAGTATTTTGTCGAGAGTAATATTCAGAGAATTTTATTTGTTGTTTGTGAGTTATTTCCTGGTCTGCTAGCGTATTGTCTTCTGCTAGCCTTGCCTTTTTCTTTTTTATTTCATACCTCCTTACTTTTCAACCTTTCTATATAGCTCTTTCCATTTTCTTCTTGTTTTTGTTCCTCTTTTATTCATTTCCTTTCCTCTATCCACTACTTTTTACCTTTCCATCTCTCATTCTCTCCCTCCCTGTTGTTTCCATGGTACTCCATTCTTACAGTATCTATTACGTCTTACAGTTATTTACTGTTTCACCATCCTCTGCTCCTCCATTCTCATGCTCTATTCAATTTTTGTTCTGTACTGTCCCCATCCCAGGGGTTTTCTCCCTTTTCCTTTAAACATAAAAGAATATGGAGGTAGGGCATTACAGAAGGAATAATACTTCACCATCCCACCAATGCTCATAACTTGAAAAAATGTTAGATAGAAATAAAACCATATACTGTATCCCTGTATCCTATACCCCCACTGATGAAATCCCTACAACAGTCAGTACTTTACATCTTTTTCATCATCCCTGCCCACTACATTGAGAAGGGCTCTTGTTCAGTCTGTAGAGTGATTAAAGTGACACACACAAGTAAAAGAAACATAAGAGATTGATACTTAGCTGAGCGACCCCTCCATAAAATGGCTCAGCAGCAATTCCAACATAACCAGATACTCTAAAGTCCAGGCACAAGTCAAAGAGCCTCCCCCCAAATGAAGCTTTATATGTGTTTCCCCCATACAGTAAATAAAAAGTACAGTATATACATTTTAGCAGCTAACATACTATATATGATAAAAATACATCATTACTGAATTTATGTTATCACTTAGCATACTATATACGGTTAATATACATCATTATTGAGTACATCTAATCAGTGAGTATACTATATATGGTGAAAATCAAGCATTAACCAGTGTCACATTCTTGAATTGCTAAAAGCTCTAAACGCCATATTTAAGGTGTTGTTCTATTCTCTCTATCTTCTGCTCTGTCAATCACTCATTTTCCTTACACCCACATTTACTAACAATCAAATTTTGAATTTCCCCATGAACTTGAAAAATGTGAGGTTTTCCAATGTGTCTAGAAAGCTCTAAAAATGTAAGATTTATCAATTGAAAAAATCAGGAAAACCGTTAATACTAAACTGAGCCAAGTAAAAGTTGTTGAGGTACTACAGAAGCGAATTGATCATATTGGACCTTTTTGGAAATTGTCAGAAACTACCTGGATTTGAACCCAGAACTATACACTTACAAACTCCTGCATTACCTCACTGAGCCAATGGAGACCTGTGGAATTTGCTTCAATGCAAATGATTATAGATACTCTGGTTATCTTATGTATTTGCTGACCGCCTCCTCTCTCATCAGAGATGAGAGGTTTTTGGAGGTTTTCGTGGCATTCTGATTTTTTTCCAAATCGTTCAGTGCTTAATTTTTTATTCATACTTCTTTAATCCAAACTTTTAATAAATTCAGAAAGTGAGTTTAGTCATGGTTTCCGAAACTACTAAAATCTGACCTTTAATAAATAAGCCTCCAAATGCATTACAGTCATTAGGTGTTTTTTTTTCTAGCTTTTTTTTGCCACCGATCACACTAATCTTTACCCCCCAGGTAAAGACGAATTGTTGAATATTAGGATTCTTTATGTGAATACATATACTGACAGAAAACTCAATTAATGAGTGGAAAGATCCAAAAACTTCATGCCACTATGATGTTAGTTAGCCAGTAAATGTCACCTTTACACACACCCCTTGTGTTAAGTTTCATATCAACAGTTTTACCCTATGATCTATTCATCTCCATATCTTCAATGTTAATAAGGGGCAATAAACATCCTGGATGGTTTCAGGCAGATAAGCCAGAAATGTGACTCATTGTATCCCTTGTTTCATTGGCTGATGTCAGGGGCTTAGTAAATCTATTACCTGTTGCTGGGGAAATATTCGCAGAAAAGGCAAGAACTTCACCGCTCTTGCTGTGCAATTATTCCTTTATTCAAGTCAGTTTAACCGCTCCAAGTACAGAACAACGTTTACACCTCCCTTCGTCAGGTTCCACAAGTGAACTAAATTAGTCCTTAAATCCACTCAAACACCACACCCCTATGACATCATTCATGTGGGTGTGTTTCATCCAATTATTGTCCACTGTCCACTGATCATTTAGACCTTTTGGATACATTGTTTCCAACCTCCATATCTAATAACTGTCTCTATGTAACGATCATTTTTGTTTTTTATTATCATTCTCTGCCTCCACAGTTTCCAATATGTGCCACCTGGTGTGTCTCTGTTTATAAAAATGTTTTGCTAATATTGTCTCTCTTTTTTATATCTTTTTCCTTTCTGCAGTTCACTTTTTTGTTCCTGTTCCGGTTTATAATTTCCGATTGCACTTTTGTGCTCATTAAGTCTAGTTTTGATTTTCCTTGAGGTTTGCCCCACATATGCTAGGCCACAGGGGCATTTGAGGCAATTATGTTATGTCAGTGCAGTGACCATCATTTAAACCTGGGAATGTGCCCTTCCTCTGGCTGATCACTTTTTTTTACACTTTTATGTTTAGCTGCTTGCATTACTGTTTCCCCTATGCCTTTTCCTTTTTTAATAACAGAAGTGGGAGGACCTATAAACAGTTTACCATACATGTTATCTTTTTGCAATATTGGCCAGTATCTCCTTATTTTCTTATTCAAACAGTGTGAATGCTGTCCAAACATAGTGACATATGTTATATTCTGTTCCCTCTCTCTTTTTTGTTTTGGTCTGTGCTTTTTGTCTATTTCACTTTTGTACTTCAGATGTTCCTCCTTATGGTACCCCCTTTCCCTGAATTTATGTATTAAGATGTCAGCCTGCTCATTGTATAGTTCATCATTAGAGGTAATGCATCTTATACATGTTAGTTTATATCGTCCATATACCTTTTCCATGTCACAGTTTTTTGTGCAAATAAAGGGTGTGCCAATATATGCGTTTCAAATTTATACATGAAGATGTTGGTGTAGGTCGGTGCCATGTTCGCACCCATACTTGTAGAAAAAACATCTCATCAAATCTGAAATAACCTTTTTTAAGAACAAAATCCAAGCAGTCACATATAAACATTATTTCATGTGAATGTTTGTGTTGTTAGATATTCCCTTACACTTTCCACTTTTATTGAAGTGTAAAGATCTTTAACATCTATATTACACAATATTACATTTTCATTTGGTGTATCTATGTGTTACAATGTGTTAAGGAACTCTGTGGTGTCCTTTAAGGCAGTTTCCAAATGTATTACAATTAGGGATGTAGCGAACGTCGGAAAAAAAGTTCGCGAACATATTCGCGAACTTGCGCAAAAATGCGAGCGGTTCGCGAACGGTTCGCGAACCCCATAGACTTCAATGGGAAGGCGAACTTTAACATCTAAAAAAGACATTTCTGGCCAGAAAAATGATTTTAAAGTTGTTTAAAGGGTGCAACGACCTGGACAGTGGCATGCCAGAGGGGGATCAAGGGCAAAAATGTATCTGAAAAATCTGCCTGTGTGTGCTTGGAAGAGATAGTGTAGGGGGAGAGCTGTTAGTGATTTCAGGGACAGATGATAGTAAGTTTGCTGGCTAGTAATCTGCTTGATACTGCTCTGTATTGGAGGGACAGAAGTCTGCAGGGATTTGAGGGACATTTTAGCTTAGGTAGCTTTGCTGGCTAGTAATCTACTGTTCTCTTTAAACAACTGCCATACATTGACCTTGTAGGCATTGTTTGCCCAGTTTTTTTGGACGCAGCCACTGAAGCACAGTTGCCAGAAAAAATATGCCATATAAATGCTGAAAATAGTCATTTTTCGCCATACGTTGACCTTGTAGACATTGTTTGCCCAGTTTTTTTGGACGCAGCCACTGAAGCACAGTTGCCAGAAAAAATATGCCATATAAATGCTGAAAATAGTAATTTTTCGCCATACGTTGACCTTGTAGACATTGTTTGCCCAGTTTTTTTGGTTGCAGCCACTGAAGCACAGTTGCCAGAAAAAATATGCCATATAAATGCTGAAAATAGTCATTTTTTGCCATATACGTTGAGTCAACGTATGGCAAAAAATGACTATTTTCAGCATTTATGTGGCATATTTTTTCTGGCCTCTGTGCTTCAGTGGCTGCGGCCAAAAAAACTGGGCAAACAATGCCTACAAGGTCAACGTCGTTGACCTTGTAGGCATTGTTTGCCCAGTTTTTTTGGCCGCAGCCACTGAAGCACAGAGGCCAGAAAAAATATGCCATATAAATGCTGAAAATAGTCATTTTTTTGGTCGCAGCCACTGAAGCACAGTTGCCAGAAAAATTATGCCATATAAATGCTGAAAATATAAATTTTTTTGGTTGCAGCCACTGAAGCACAGAGGCCAGAAAAATTATGCCATATAAATGCAGAAAATATGCATTTTTTTGGTCGCAGCCACTGAAGCACAGTTGAAAGAAAAATTATGCCATATAAATGCTGAAAATATAAATTTTTTTGGTTGCAGCCACTGAAGCACAGAGGCTAGAAAAATTATGCCATATAAATGGACAAAATATGCATTTTTTTGGTTGCAGCCACTGAAGCACAGAGGCCAGAAAAATTATGCCATATAAATGCAGAAAATATGCATTTTTTTGGTTGCAGCCACTGAAGCACAGAGGCCAGAAAAATTATGCCATATAAATGCAGAAAATATGCATTTTTTTGGACGCAGCCACTGAAGCACAGTTGCCAGAAAAAATATGCCATATAAATGCTGAAAATAGTAATTTTTCGCCATACGTTGACCTTGTAGACATTGTTTGCCCAGTTTTTTTGGACGCAGCCACTGAAGCACAGAGGCCAGAAAAAATTAAACCAGTAGGGTTTGCACCCTAGTTTGTAACGGTGGCGGAGGGAGGAGGACGCTAAAGGACAGCTGTGTGTGGAGTCATGAGGCTTGAAGAGAAGGACAGCTGCATAGAAGTCAGAACAAGTCTTCCGGCGTGCAGTAACCCTCCAAGATCCACCCCTCATTCATTTTAATAAAGGTCAGGTAATCGACACTTTTGTGACCTAGGCGAGTTCTCTTCTCAGTTACAATCCCTCCTGCTGCACTGAAGGTCCTTTCTAAGAGCACACTTGAGGCTGGGCAAGACAAGAGGTTCATGGCAAATTGTGACAGCTCTGGCCACAGATCAAGCCTGCGCACCCAGTAGTCCAGGGGTTCATCGCTCCTCAGAGTGTCGATATCTGCAGTTAATGCCAGGTAGTCCGCTACCTGCCGGTCGAGGCGTTCTTTGAGGGTGGATCCAGAAGGGTTGTGGCGCTGCCTTGGACAGAAAAACATTTGCATGTCTGATGTTACAGACCGGCCAAAGGGCTTTGTCCTTGCAGGTGTGCTCGTGGCAGGATTACTGGCACCTCTGCCCCTGGAATGTTGATGAGTTCCTGAAGTGACATCACCCTTAAAAGCATTGTACAACATGTTTTGCAGGCTGGTTTGTAAATGCCGCATCTTTTCGGACTTGTGGTATGTTGGTAACATTTCTGCCACTTTATGCTTGTACCGAGGGTCTAGTAGCGTTGCGACCCAGTACAGGTCCTTCTCCTTAAGCCTCTTGATACGGGGGTCCTTCAACAGGCATGACAGCATGAAAGACCCCATTCTCACAAGGTTGGATGCAGAGCTATCCATCTCCGCTTCCTCATTATCAAGGACTGCATCATCCACGGTCTCCTCCCCCCAGCCACGTACAAGACCAGGGGTCCCCAAAAGGTCACCACTAGCCCCCTGGGAAGCCTGCTCCTGTTGGTCCTCCTCCTCCTCCTCCACAAAGCCACCTTCCTCCTCTGACTCCACTTCTGGCACCTCTCCCTGCGTTGCAGCAGGTGCCTGGGTTCGTTCTGGTGATTGCGACCATAAATCGTGCGCTTCCAGCTCCTCGTCACGCTGGTCTACAGCCTCATCTGTCACTCGTCGCACGGCACGCTCCAGGAAGAAAGCGAAGGGTATTAGGTCGCTGATGGTGCCTTCGGTGCGACTGACCATATTTGTCACCTCTTCAAAAGGTCGCATGAGCCTGCAGGCATCGCGCATAAGCACCCAGTAACGGGGGAAAAAAATCCCCAGCTCTGCAGATCCAGTCCTACCACCCAGTTCAAAAAGGTACTCGTTGACGGCCCTTTGTTGTTGCAGCAGACGTTCCAACATAAGGAGCGTTGAATTCCAGCGAGTCTGGCTGTCAGAAATCAAACGCCTGACTGGCATGTTGTAGCGCTGCTGAATGTCAGCAAGGCGTGCCATGGCTGTGTAGGAACGTCTGAAATGGGCCGACACCTTTCTGGACTGGGTGAGAACGTCCTGGAATCCTGGGTACTTGGAGACAAAACGTTGGACTATTAAATTTAACACATGTGCCATGCAGGGCACATGTGTTAAATTTCCCAGTCTCAACGCTGCCAACAGATTGCTTCCATTGTCACACACCACTTTTCCGATCTGCAGTTGGTGTGGGGTCAGCCACCGATCGGCCTGTGACTGCAGAGATGACAGGAGTACAGATCCGGTATGGTTTTTGCTTTCCAGGCACGTCATCCCCAAGACAGCGTGACAACGGCGTACCTGGCACGTCGAATAGCCTAGGGGGAGCTGGGGGTGCACAGGTGTGGAGGAGGAGAAGGAGGACCCAGCAGCAGAGTAAGAAGAAGAAGAGGAAGAAGACGAGGTAGAGAGCGATGGAGGAGTAGAGGTGGTGGCAGAACCGCGTGCAATCCGTGGCGGTGACACCAACTCCACTGTTGTTGTTGTTGTTGAGCTACCCATTCCCTGCTTCCCATTCCCAGCCATTACCAAGTTCACCCAGTGGGCAGTGTAGGTGACATACCTGCCCTGACCATGCTTGGAGGACCATGCGTCAGTAGTCATATGGACCTTTGGCCCAACACTAAGTGACAGAGATGCGGTAACTTGGCTCTGCACATGTTGGTACAGGTGTGGTATTCCCTTTTTAGAAAAAAAATTGCGGCTGGGTACCTTCCACTGCGGTGTCCCAATTGCTACAAATTTGCGGAAGGCCTCAGAGTCCACCAGCTGGTATGGTAAAAGCTGGCGGGCTAAGAGTGCAGACAAGCCAGCTGTCAGACGCCGGGCAAGGGGGTGACAGTCAGACATTGGCTTCTTACGCTCAAACATGGCCTTCACAGAAACTTGGCTGGTGGCAGATGACTGGGAATGGGAACAGGTGGTCAAGGTGGAAGGCGGAGTGGAGGGTGGTTCAGATGGGTCAAGGAGAGCAGAGGTAGAGCAGTAAGATGCTGGACCAGAAGGAGTGTGGCTTTTAGTTTGCCTGTTGCCTTTGAGGTGTTGCTCCCAAAGTGCTTTGTGCTTGCCGCTCATGTGCCTTCGCATAGAAGTTGTACCTATGTGGCTGTTGGGCTTACCAAGGCTCAGTTTCTGACTGCACTCATTGCAAATTACAATGCTTTTGTCAGAGGCACACACATTAAAAAAATCCCACACTGCTGATTTTTTGGAAGTGTGCGATCTGGCGGTAACAGTAGAAGTTGGCGGCATTGGCGGCAATGGCGGGTGCGTTGGCTGGCTGAACACAGGTGCCGATACATGTTGTTGCCCTACTGATCCCTGCGGGCTGTCCTCCCTGCTTCTTCTAAGTCTTATTCTCCTACTGCCTCTCTGACTCTCCGTCTCTCCATCTGAACTACCCTCCTCTTGCTCTCTTCTACTAGGCACCCACAAAACATCAATCTCCTCATCATCATTCTCCTCAGATGCATCAATTTCTTCTGACACATCACAGAAGGAAGCAGCAGCGGGGACCTCCTCCTCATCACTCATCATTATGTCCATCTCTGTCGTGTTCTCTGCCAGAATTAAATCTGGTGTAACGTCCTCATCTCCTTCATCTTCTTCTGCCAATAATGGTTGCGCATTACTCAGTTCAAGAAACTCATGGGAAAATAACTCCTCTGACTCCAGTGAAGAAGGGGCACCAGTGGTGGAGGAAGTGTTACGTGGGGTGGCCATAGCAGTGGAGGATGAGGAGGATGTTGTGGTAAAGTTAGAAACGGTAGAGGATGGGGTGTGCTGTGTAAGCCAGTCAACTACCTCTTCAGCATTTTGGGAGTTCAGGGTCATTGGCTTTTTAAAACTGGGCAATTTGCTAGGGCCACAGGATTGCATAGCAGCACGGCCCCTAGCACGGCCTCTGCGTGGCGGCCTGCCTTTGCCTGGCATTATTTTTAAAAAAACAACAACAACAAAAACTCAGTTGGTTTTCCTGGAAACGATAATACACACAGCTAGATGGCGGTTTGAAGAAAACACTGTGCAAATAATGCCTACAAGGTCAACGTATACACAGCGGTGGATACGGATTACGTAAAATATAAGAATGCTGCTTGAAAAAAAGTAACTCAAGTGGTTTTTCTAGAGACGATAATATTATCAATATTTAGACAAAATGTGAACAAGCTCACACAGCTAGATGGCGGTTTGAAGAAAACACTGTGCAAATAATGCCTACAAGGTCAACGTATACACAGCGGTGGATACGGATTACGTAAAATATAAGAATGCTGCTTGAAAAAAAGTAACTCAAGTGGTTTTTCTAGAGACGATAATATTATCAATATTTAGACAAAATGTGAACAAGCTCACACAGCTAGATGGCGGTTTGAAGAAAACACTGTGCAAATAATGCCTACAAGGTCAACGTATACACAGCGGTGGATACGGATTACGTAAAATATAAGAATGCTGCTTGAAAAAAAGTAACTCAAGTGGTTTTTCTAGAGACGATAATATTATCAATATTTAGACAAAATGTGAACAAGCTCACACAGCTAGATGGCGGTTTGAAGAAAACACTGTGCAAATAATGCCTACAAGGTCAACGTATACACAGCGGTGGATACGGATTACGTAAAATATAAGAATGCTGCTTGAAAAAAAGTAACTCAAGTGGTTTTTCTAGAGACGATAATATTATCAATATTTAGACAAAATGTGAACAAGCTCACACAGCTAGATGGCGGTTTGAAGAAAACACTGTGCAAATAATGCCTACAAGGTCAACGTATACACAGCGGTGGATACGGATTACGTAAAATATAAGAATGCTGCTTGAAAAAACGTAACTCAAGTGGTTTTTCTAGAGACGATAATATTATCAATATTTAGACAAAATGTGAACAAGCTCACACAGCTAGATGGCGGTTTGAAGAAAACACTGTGCAAATAATGCCCACAAGATCAACGTATACACTACTACAGCGGTGGATACGGATTACGTAAAATATATTATGGCTGCTTGAAAAAAGTCACTCCGGTGTTTTTTCTGGAGACGGTAATATTATGGATATTTAGACAGAATGTGAACAAGGTCACACAGCTAGATGGCTGTTGGTTGAATAACACACTGGGCAAAAAATGCCTACAGGGCAAATAATGCCTAAAAGGTCAACTTATACACTACTACAGCGATGGATACGGATTACGTAAAATTTATTATGGCTGCTTGAAAAAAGTCACTCCGGTGTTTTTTCTGGAGACGGTAATATTATGGATATTTAGACAGAATGTGAACAAGGTCACACAGCTAGATGGCTGTTGGTTGAATAACACACTGGGCAAAAAATGCCTACAGGGCAAATAATGCCTAAAAGGTCAACTTATACACTACTACAGCGATAGTAAAATAAAAAAAAGTAAAATAAAAAAAAAATGAATATTAAAAAAAAAAAATTACAGTTGGTGCTGCTGAACTACTAGGAGCAGCAGATTAGCACACCAGTCCCACTCCCCAACACTGCTAGACTAATAGCACTGGGCTCTTATAGTAGTAGTAGTAGTAGTAGTAGTAGTAGTAGTAGTAGTAGTAAAACAACAAAAAAATAAATAAAAGCAGTCCTTACAAGGACTACTGTTATTGCAGCAGTCAGCAGATGAGATCAGAAGCAGGACAGCTGCCCACTGCAGCTACATACAGAGCACTGCAGTAGAAGGTAGATTACTAGCCAGCAAAGCTACCTAAGCTTAAATGTCCCTCAAACCCCTGCAGACTTCTGTCCCTCCAATAACAGAGCAGTATCAACACGATTACTAGCCAGCAAACTTTCAACTGTCCCTGAAATCACTAACAGGCAGCAGCTCTCTCCCTACACTATCTCTTCAGCACACACAGGCAGAGTGAAAAAAACGCTGCAGGGCTTTGGTTTTTATAGGGAAGGGGAGTGGTCCAGGGGAGAGCTTCCTGATTGGCTGCCATGTACCTGCTGGTCTGGGGTGAGAGGGCAAAAAAAAGCGCCAACAATGGCGAACCCAAAATGGCGAACGTCGCGCGACGTTCGCGAACTTCCGGCGAGCGCGAACACCCGATGTTCGCGCGAACAAGTTCGCCGGCGAACAGTTCGCGCCATCTCTAATTACAATATCTTGTAAGTGTATATCTATGTACATAGCCAGTGGTTGTAATAAAGAATCCACTGTTGATACTATTGGTCTTCCAGTTCATGTATATCTGGATTTATAATCCCATTCAGTAATGAATCCTCCAAAAAATGATCTATTTCACATTTGAGGTGGCCAGTGGGGTCTCCTTCTAGTTTTTTATTGTGAACTCAAATGTAACATTTTGCATAATGAAAAAAAACCCTTTATGATATAAATTATTTAAAGATTTGTTGTTTATTTAAGTTATTTGTACATTTACTGTAATGGCAATTCATTGCAGCATTTCTTTGCCCTTATGCCCTGCTGGTTCCAACTCAATTTGCTGACAGGAGAACAAGGAAGAGGGGCAGTGATACCCTGGGGTTAATAGGGAGAATTATGTGGCCGAGATTATACTTAGCAGTCATTCCCTGTACCTAATATCCTAAATATTAAAAGGGTTGAGTTAACTTTTAGTATGATGCAGAGAGGTCTAGTGTGAGACAATTTGCAATTGGTCTTCATTTTTTATTACTTGTGTTTTTTAATTATTTCACTTTTTGTTCTGCAGTGCTGGGATAGCAGGAGCCACACACTGAGTATTAGGAGTGCAGGAGACAGTCGGTACCATATGGGGCCCAGGGTGGTAATGGGGCAGGATCGTTCTCTCCCTCTGTGCAATGGTGACACCTAGTGGACAATTAGTCATATTCCTATTGGTGAATGAGTCTCATGTCATGATTCAGTTGTGTATCTGATGTGCTTCTGATAAATATTCCAAGCAAGGGCTCAGTTATCTATTTGGAAAGTGTCTGAACATGGGTATGACAGGGTATGACATGGTAACAGGGCACATTTACTCTTCTCGTGGCTTCTCTGCTGAATTGAGGGATCCACAGATGAAGGTGAAGGAGAGAGTTGGACTGGCAGGAATTCACGGTATAAAAGCAGAGAAGTGCTATACTTATCAATGGGTGAAAATTAGAACTCACCATTTGATAAATGTGCTTCCAAAAGTTTGAGTTTTTATTTATTAAAATCTGATGCCACATTTTGATAAATCTGATAAATATTTTACAAACAATTTTTTCATTTAAAGGTCACTCTCTTATGCGTCTCAATTCCATACCCTCCCAGCCAGATAATGGAAACATCTCCTCTTCATTCTTTTCTACTTTTGGGGTTTCTATTACATCCATGAATGGAACTGTAATTTTCTCTCCATCAGTATTTTCTTACAATCCAACATTTTTGTTGTTCATCAGTTTCCCCCAATATAGAGAACTTTAAGGATACATTTTCTCCATTGGTAGATCAGAGCTCAGTTTCTCTGGAAACACAAAGCAAAAGAGAAAATCTAAGATAAAAGTGTCCAAATGTTCAGGTTCTATCCACATTCTGAGAATAGTCCTGTGATATCTGAATGATAAAATGAACCAAACACAGTGATGTAGAACAGTTACTGATAATTCACATAGATTGTCAAGGTGCCACAAACATAAACATCAGGTTCTATGAGGAGCACATATATTGTATGTTTAGATGAAAACATTGAAGGACCCACAAAGGCGATTTGAACCCCAGAGACTGAAAGTAGACAACACTTATACCACTCTATATAAAAGTAGCCCCACACTCACCTGCCTTCACCAATCCTTTTTGGGATCCTGGGTTTTTGGCTATAGTTCTAATAATGCCTCGACTTCCCAAGAATGCCTCAAGTAATACATGGGTGGCAAGAACTAGTAGTCTTGTGTTAGGAGTACAGAGGAGAGGACTGAAGCAACAAGACATATATATTCATATCCCAGTCTCTTATTCAAATCAGTGCATGGTTGCTAGGGGAATTTTTGAATCAAAAAAATTGTTTGATTCCTCGCCAGGACCTTTAATCTTAACATTTACCTGTTGCCTCATTTTCTCCTTCCTCATTGTCCTCCTCTTCATTCTCCTCATTCTGATGGGATGTCTCGAGGCTGTTTTTTGTCTGTGTCTCATTGAGTCCTAATGATTCAGTAGAAATAACAATGTAGATCTGACAGTGAGTCCATGTTTACAAATAACTTACTATTCTACAACTCTGAACTCATTCCTATCCAGAACTCTATTAAGGTCCTGCAACCTTATTCCCCAATATTTACAGATGTTCCGCTGTATTGAATGTGCATCTTTGCTGTAATAAGTACAAAACCTTAATTTAGATTTTTGCCCATCCCTATCCTTAGTATCTTAGAGTTCAGTATCCTAAGTGGATCAGATCCAGTGTTGGACTGGCCCGGTGGGACACTGGGAAAATACACGGTGGGCCCCTGCCGGGCCAGAACCCCTCTCCAAATATTTGATTTGAAAAATAAAATTCCCGGAGCTGCACAGCGCGCCTGTCAGTCAATATACTGGCCTTGACCACTATCTGCCTACACTTGTGTGTTACATGTGATGACTTTTCTAAAAAAAATATATGCCTTAATGACCTGTACATAAAAACACACCCAAAAAGAAATAATATTGATATTGATTGAAAAGGTAGGAATGTGGCAAAATGGATTTCAAGGAGAAGATATAATTCCCCAAAAAAGGGGCAGTGCACAGAATTGGATGAAATTCAAGGGCAATTACAAATGTGGTGGAAGTAGATGTAAAACTTTAAATGTTTTAAGAGATACAAATAGTGTTAAAGCTGTGAGATTAAACATTATTTCAACTGTTCATTCAAAAGGCCCATGTACTTGGTGTCCTGTAAATATGGTGCCCAATGTGTTGGTAACACAATCTGTAATGCACGAAAAATGCTTTTGGAACATATATTATTATATTATATGCTGTAGAAGGAACCGACTATAAATCAACAATGGCTAATCATGTCTTGCTACCAGGAAGATACTGCTTATATCAATCTCCGAATAATTGACAAGCCTGAATTTCAGATCAGGAGGGGTGATTTAAATGAAAGGGAGACTCCCAGACATTTCACTTGATGACCAATGAGGGCTTATAAATAGAGAGTGGGAAGTATGGTCTTGTGAACTGCATCATGGGACCTTCAGCTTCTCACAAAGTGCCACAAAATGCAGAAAGCACAAGGTTCCTCTACATATGTTTTTATAAAGGTATTTTTAATATACAGATACCTTGCTGCTCTCTGATAAATAATTGTGTTCTTAATGTGGTTACACAACGTGTTTGACATGGGAAGAAGCTAGAGATTCTGTGTCAACTGGCTATAAGTAATAAGTAGTTAGAAATAAATAAATACACACATTTTTGCATTTTGCCTCCCCAAAATGTGTGAAACGGAGTCAAAAATTTGCCGGTAAAAAAATTCACCACAAAAAAGAAATGTTGCATGTAAAAATTGTCTCACATCAACACTATTTTGACCCCCATTGACTTCAATGCGTTTCACAAATTTTCCTAGATTCGCCCATCACCAGTAATAAGTTCAAATGTCCATTTCCTTCACCTGGTTCCTGGTCTCCTTCGTCTGTCGTGTTTCCTTCTATGGGAGCAAATTGCTGAGTTTCTTTATCAATTTGTGTCCCAACCAGTCCTGTTTGTTCTCCGTTCTCTCCAGTATCAGTGGCCCCCGATTCTGAGGTTTCTGTGGGTAAATTCTCATCCTGTGACGTGCTCATGTTGGCTTATTAAAAGGAAAATGGAAAATATTACTGAACGAATACATTTTTATCATTGATGTCTCAATTTACTGAGTAAGAAGTAACAGTCACATATTCATTGAAGGCTGTATAGTATTTGTGCAGTGATTTCTAGACCACAATTAGACATTCATTGTATTTATTGACTCATTCAGCTTCAGGAAGTCTGTTATGGTTAGTGATATTACATAGTCTCTCAATGTCTCAGTCAATGGAGTTGGTTACTACCAGTAACAGAGCTGAGAGGGATCACTAGGCCTCCTCTTTAGTTCGGGCACAGGCATGTACAGTACAGAAGTATCTAGTATACACTCAACAGAATTGCCAAAGAGGACACTCAGGAGAGTGCTACAAAGAGGACACTCGGGAGAGTGCTACAAAGAGGACACTCGGGAGAGTGCTACAAAGAGGACACTCAGGAGAGTGCTACAAAGAGGACACTCGGGAGAGTGCTACAAAGAGGGCACTCGGGAGAGTGCTACAAAGAGGACACTCAGGAAAGTGCTACAAAGAGGACACTCAGGAGAGTGCCCAACATAATTAAGCAACCAGATGGCTGAAATTACAAAGTGAAGAGCTGCTAAATAAAAAGCTAAATAAGTCAAAAACCACAAATAATAAAAAATGAAAACCAATTGCAAATTGTCTCAGAATATCACATAACCCCTCAGTAGGGGGTACATTATTTCTTATATCATTATTATACAGTGAAACCTCAATTTTACATGTAAGTACTTTAAAGTTAACTTTTAGTACGTTATATAATGGCCAATTCTATGCAACCTTTCATTATCTCTTTTGTTATTGATTTTGAATTATTTTCCTCCCTCTTCTATATCTTTCCAGCTTTTTAAATGGGGATCACTGACCCCGTCTAAAAAACAAATGCTCTATAATGCTACAAATTTACTGTTATTGTTACTTTTTGATGACTCATTTATCTATTCAGGCCTCTCCTATTCATATTCCAGTCTCTTATTCAAATCAGTGCATGTTTGCTAGGGTAATGCTCAAATTCCAAACTGAAGAGCTGCTGAATAAATAGTTAAATAGGTCAAAAACCAACAAATAATAGAAATTGATACCTGGGGGCCCTTAGGGGTCTAGTTATGCCACTGGTCAGTTAAAGGACTAGTATCCATTATAGTAGCTTCTAGAAAGGTAAGATAGTTAGGGATAGTTATAAAGCGCAACCTGTGCTCCAACAAGGACTGATAACTGGAGGAAGCTCCCCATGGGCTCTGCTTTGCCTAAGAGGGGGAACCCCAGTACTGAAGAGGGATTCAGGTTATGTTCTACTCCCTGATCCATATCTGCTGTATGAAGTATATACCACATTCACTAGAAAGCCTTAAACCTATTAGCAATATACTGTATATAAGACAGCGACATTTGTGCACACTGCTACTGAAAAATGCCTTACCCTTTAAACAACACAGGGATTGTTTGTCCATATATTGCAATATATTTAAGCTGAACAACTACGTCAAAGTCATCCCATATCTGGCCAGTCCTACGCTCAATTTTATCTGATTCATTAAGAATTCTATTGCTTCATTATACATTTTACACAGGGACTAAATTTTACCTGCTTTCAAAGTAAACCCCCATACTTGGCTGCCCTTTTATATATTATATATATTATATATTAATATATATTGCAATATATGGACAAACAATCCCTGTTTTGTTTAAAGGGTAAGGCATTTTTTCAGTAGCAGTAGCACATAATGTCTCTGTCTTGAATTGGGTTGTTTAAATGGAAGAGTTGGGCAGAAATCCTCCGTGGAACCTTGGCACTGCCCTTGTCACTTACTGTCTACAATTAGGAGAGAAGAGAAGTAAAGAAGATGAACCAAAACATTAAATTGGGAAATAGTAGACTTCCTTTTGTTACAAGTTAACTGTAAAATGTTGCAAACAGGAAAGTAAGTTGGATCCTAAATAAAACGTTGGGGGATCTCATTAGGGTTCATTTTGTTATTGATCCATTTGAGGAACTTCCTGTTATGGCCTCGAAAATGAAGAGGATGATTGGTTTATTATTGCTGAATGCTGAGTTGGACATTGGAGGATGTTCAAGAGAAACATTTCTTACATGTTGTCCCTGTAATTGTCACTCTGGTGTACGAAAAGGCAACGTTATTTATCATCCTCATTTCTCTCTATGTGATAAATTGCTTATGTGGCTTAGTCTCTGTGGTAATGACACCCAGAATGATCAGATATCAACCAGATTACTGGTGCAATTCCTAAACTGAGGAGTAAAGAAGCTTCTATACAGGGAGGCCAGCAGGATCTTGTAATTGAATACTTTGACTCCAAATAGATGAAATCTTTGTTATGATTTTATCACTTTGATTCCTTTCAATCCATGAGAAGGAAAGGAGATATCATCATCAGCATAGGAAGGAGTTCTTTACTGTAAGGGCAGTCAAGTTATGGGATTCCCTACCAAGATAGGGGGAATTAGTGATTCATTGGTGGGGAGGAAAGGAGATCTCACCATCAGCATAGGAAGGGGTTCTTTACTGTAAGGACAGTCAGGTTATGGGATTCCGTACCAAGAGAGGGGAATGAGTGATTCATTGGTGGGGAGGAAAGGAGATCTCACCATCAGCATAGGAAGGGGTTCTTTACTGTAAGGACAGTCAGGTTATGGGATTCCCTACCAAGAGAGGGGAATGAGTGATTCATTGGTGGGGAGGAAAGGAGATCTCACCATCAGTATAGGAAGGGGTTCTTTACTATAAGGACAGTCAGGTTATGGGATTCCCTACCAAGAGAGGGGAATGAGTGATTCATTGGTGGGGAGGAAAGGAGATCTCACCATCAGCATAGGAAGGGGTTCTTTACTGTAAGGACAGTCAGGTTATGGGATTCCCTACCAAGAGAGGGGAATGAGTGATTCATTGGTGGGGAGGAAAGGAGATCTCACCATCAGTATAGGAAGGGATTCTTTACTGTAAGGACAGTCAGGTTATGGGATTCCCTACCAAGATAGGGGGAATTAGTGATTCATTGGTGGGGAGGAAAGGAGATCTCACCATCAGCATAGGAAGGGGTTATTATATTATATGCTGTAGAAGGAACTGACTATAAATCAACAATGGCTAATCATGTCTTGCTACCAGGAAGATACTGCTTATATCACTCTCAGAATAATTGACAAGCCTGAATTTCAGATCAGGAGGGGTGATTTAAATGAAAGGGAGACTCCCAGACATTTCACTTGATGACCAATGAGGGCTTATAAATAGTGAGTGGGAAGTATGGTCTTGTGAACTGCATCATGGGACCTTCAGCTTCTCACAAAGTGCCACAAAATGCAGAAAGCACAAGGTTCCTCTACGTATGTTTTTATAAAGGTATTTTTAATATACAGATACCTTGCTGCTCTCTGATAAATAATTGTGTTCTTAATGTGGTTACACAACGTGTTTGACATGGGAAGAAGCTAGAGATTCTGTGTCAACTGGCTATAAGTAATAAGTAGTTACAAATAAATAAATAAATAAATACACACATTTTTGCATTTTGCCTCCCCAAAATGTGTGAAACTGAGTCAAAAATTTGCCGGTAAATAAATCCACCACGAAACAAAAATGTTGCATGTAAAAATTGTCTCGCGTCAAAAATTGTCGCTTTTGTCAAAACTATTTTGACCCCCATTGACTTCAATGCGTTTCACAAATTTTCCTAGATTCGCCCATCACCAGTAATAAGTTCAAATGTCCATTTCCTTCACCTGGTTCCTGGTCTCCTTCGTCTGTCGTGTTTCCTTCTATGGGAGCAAATTGCTGAGTTTCTTTATCAATTTGTGTCCCAACCAGTCCTGTTTGTTCTCCATTCTCTCCAGTATCAGTGGCCCCCGATTCTGAGGTTTCTGTGGGTAAATTCTCATCCTGTGATGTGCTCATGTTGGCTTATTAAAAGGAAAATGGAAAATATTACTGAACTAATACATTTTTATCATTGATGTCTCAATTTACTGAGTAAGAAGTAACAGTCACATATTCATTGAAGGCTGTATAGTATTTGTGCAGTGATTTCTAGACCACAATTAGACATTCATTGTATTTATTGACTCATTCAGCTTCAGGAAGTCTGTTATGGTTAGTGATATTACATAGTCTCTCAATGTCTCAGTCAATGGAGTTGGTTACTACCAGTAACAGAGCTGAGAGGGATCACTAGGCCTCCTCTTTAGTTAGGGCACAGGCATGTACAGTACAGAAGTTTATCTGAGATGTTTGTATCTAGTATACACTCAACAGAATTGCCAAAGAGGACACTCAGGAGAGTGCTACAAAGAGGACACTCAGGAGAGTGCTACAAAGAGGACACTCAGGAGAGTGCTACAAAGAGGACACTCAGGAGAGTGCTACAAAGAGGACACTCGGGAGAGTGCTTCGAAGAGGACACTCAGGAGAGTGCTACAAAGAGGACACTGAGGAGAGTGCTACAAAGAGGACACTCAGGAGAGTGCTACAAAGAGGACACTCAGGAGAGTGCTACAAAGAGGACACTCAGGAGAGTGCTACAAAGAGGACACTCAGGAGAGTGCTACTAAGAGGACACTCAGGAGAGGTCTGCCACCTTCTTCTCTTTTCTCCCAGGGGACAGACATGTGCCGAACATAATTAAGCAACCAGATGGCTGAAATTACAAAATGAAGAGCTGCTGAATAAAAAGCTAAATCAGTCAAAAAGCACAAATAATAAAAAATGAAAACCAACTGCAAATTGTCTCAAAATATCCCTCTCTACATCCTACTAACCGTTAATTTAATGGTGAACAACTGTTTTAATGGAATTGCCTTGTAAATGAACATGCTGATTCTATGTTGCATATGTAATGTTTCTGATCTGTAGGGACTCATAGGGGGAAATTCACAAAGTTGTGATATTGAGACAAAATTTAAGTGAAGATGAAATTGTTGGATTTTCCACCAAATTCACAAACCTCTATCTCCACTTTTGTAAATTTCTCTTTTAAACAGACAGTTTTCAGATGTTGTCTCTTGCATGACACTTTAACGACATTTTTTCTAAATTTGTCTGTAGCTCTTACTAAACCTGTCAGTCAGCCAGTAAATTGGAATTTTTGGGGGAGGGGTTTATTTTAACTGGGAAAATTGTACATCATTTTTTTCAGGATAACCTGGGATTTCTAAGAGAGTAATGTGTGACCCATGTTCTACTGTTTGCTGTTTGTAACTGTTTCAGCCAAGATAGGGTTACAGATTTCTAATTAAACACTGGATGTTGTTCTTTTGTCTGGGAATGGTGGAATTGGGTTGGTTAAATGGAAGAGTTGGGCAGAAATCCTCCGTGGAACCTTGGCACTGCCCAGTTTTAGATTACTGGTACAATTGCTAAAAGGAGTTGATAGGGTGAAGAAGCTTCTATACAGAGAGGAGTGGAGGATCTAGTAGATACTTTGACTTCTAATGGGTACAATTTTGACTATGATTTGTCTACTTTGATTATTTTTAATCTGTGGGTGTAATAACAACTTACCCCTGGTGGTCTAGTGGGGGGACGGCAGAGACACCTGGTCTTCCTGGTTGAAAGGCGCAGGTGTGGCGACTTCAGCGCGCATTGGCGCGAAAATTCAAATGTACTTAAAGGGACATTTTTCATTTTCACACTGCCTGTTATAGGAGTTTGTTCCTGGTGCTTCTGAGCTTTAAACTAATCTGTCTGAACCTGTTTGATTCCTGTTGTGACCCCTGCCTGGCTTTTGACTATTCTGACCTCTGGATCCTGACCCCTGCCTGAATACCGACTACCTCTTCTGCTAAATCCCTTCTGATTGATCTCCCGGTTTGACCCTTGCCTGCCTGACTACACTTATTCTCTGCCTGCCTCGACCCAGACTGATCTGACTATGATTTTGCCTTACGCCTTGTACCACGATCTTCTGCCCAAAGACTTTGCTTACAGTTGTGCCCCTTCGCTTGTTTAGAACCTTTCACCTTGCACCTCTTGTTTTAAGACCTGGCGGCATCTGAGTAGCTGAGGGCCCATCCCGAGGCCAAAGGCGGCTGCTACAGGCGGAAGCACAAGCCGAGACCAGGGTGCTTGGCATTGGTTCTAGATTCAGGGTGCAACCGTTACAGTGGGGAACTCTCTGCCTCCAGTTGTTAGACTTTCTCCTTCTTTCCAAACATTCAAACGCTCCTTAAAGAACTGCCTGTGTAAAGAAGCTTATTCACTGTACCTGAATTAATCAGTCATTGCTGTATCATAAATCCCAAAATTGCTTCTAAATTCCTAATGTCTCAATTGTACCCTAACCTTTAGTTTGGAAACTCTAATTTGTAGGACCCTCTAATCCTATTGTATCTGTAACCCTTGTTTGTTCTCCACCATTTATTCCCTGTTTCTGTGTATCTTGTTGGGGCCTTTATCAAGGATAAAGTGCAAGTGATAAAAATGTGATTTATACAGACAATTTCCTTTCAAAAAAGGCGCCAAAATGACATATATATATATATTGCTATGTTTTAGAGCGACATCTAGTGGAGAAACCACAATATGTTTTTACAAACACAATCAGTTGTATTATTTGCACCAATAACACTGTTAAATTGTCATTTTAGCACCTTTTTTGAAAGGAAATTGTCTATATAAATCACATATCTGTCATCTGCACTTTATCCTTGATAAAGGCCCCAACGAGGGCCGAAACGTTGGAATACACGAGTGATGGGTCAATAAAATTGTTTGACAAAACTGCTGGAGTACTGGTCCATTCTGAACTGTATATATATATATATATATATAGCATTCAAACAGACCAGCAATAGCAGGCTTTCAGTGAAAAAAGCTAAATATTGTATTTATTGGTGCATATACAGCATATACACTGATAAATACAATATTTTGCTTTTTTTCACATAAATCCCAGTGCTGCTGGTCTGTAAGAATGGCACATAAATTTTACCGAGCACCTGGGTATTAAACAGACAAGTGGTGTGTCACCTATGGAATATATATATATATGTGTTTATTCCATTTATCTCTCCCATTTCCTCCTGCAGAATCTCCTGCAATTCCCAAACTCATTCCCCACTCACTTGTTAAGGGCAGGTGTCGGCACTCAGGTTTGGGTAAAGATTCATGTTCCCAGATCACTTTTATCCCAGACTTCAATTCCTGCTCAGAAAATGCTGCTTCACTTCTAGCAGTAAACGTTCCATCTGTATTTTTGGTAATTTTCTTTATTTTATCTAGTCTTTTGCCAAGACTTGACCATTGAATTTCAATAAAACGAGGATAAAATCTTTCTAGAGTGAAGATAAACTTTCCTGGTTCCTCTGAGGATTCTTCAATCTTACCTTTGGGTTTTGCTGGAAAAGAAAAGGAAAACCAGCAACTTATGAAAATATATCATATAAAGAGACACTAAAGGCAGAGATACTATGGAACTTGTTTCTAGTGCATTGTAATTAGGGATTTCTAATGGCCCAGTAAAGAGATATTGCAGCCTGTATAGTACATGGAATCTGAAGGAGGGGCAGACCATTTGTTTTATATGACACATTTACATTTATATTTACAGACATTCACAACCAGTGACCAGTGATCAGACACAGTGCGGTGTCAGTTAATCACTTTGTGACACTGTGACAACTTGTATTTTGCAGATTCTCCTGACAAATAACAGGCAATACACAATGTAACACACTGGTCTGTTATTGTAAATACAAGGCTGATTTTAATTGGCTCAAAGTTGACATCAATGCATGGCAATGTTTATCAAGCCTCAAATATCAGACAATCAGTATCTCTCTGTGACTGGGGGGATGTGTCTGTGCTTGGGGGTGCATTAGTTAGAAATGTTTGGAGAGGCTACATGTGTTGTGCTTGGGGGCTACTGATTAAAGAACTTACCTGAGGTTCCAAAATACCTTGTTTTGGCCCTGCCTTCTAGTCACTGCCTATTCACTATTAATCATACACACACACACTAACCAATCACAGTCCTGTCTTCTCCCTTTAGTCTCCTCCTATTCACTATTAATCATACACACACACACTAACCAATCACAGTCCTGTCTTCTCTCTCTAGTCTCCTCCTATTCACTATTAATCATACACACACAGTAACCAATCACAGTCCTGTCTTCTCCCTCTAGTCTCCTCCTATTCACTATTATTCATACACATACACTAACCAATCACAGTCCTGTCTTCTCCCTCTAGTCTCCTCCTATTCACTATTAATCATACATACACACTAACCAATCACAGTCCGGTCTGCCTCTTGTCACCGCCTATTCACCGTTAAAGTGGAACTATCAATTAAATAAATATGTAATATAAGCATAGTACTAAAATTGGAATCTTTCTGAATACAATTGATTAAACAATTTGAACAGTTGCCAAAATAACCAAGTAATTCTTCTTCTCAGCATGTGGCAGGTCAGATTTTTAATTTTTAATGACAGTTAGATCCAATATAACTTTTGGGTGGGATCATTTTCCTAGAAAATGTATTAAGAGTTCACTGAAATAACTGATTCCAGCACAAACACAATGTAACAAAATATCTGATTTTGGCACAATTCCTGCATGTAGAGAGACAGGATTTCTGGTGATTTTAGAACAGTGAACTCTAATAATCTGCATATTGAATGATGTTACATAGGAACAGATCACCATGATATTTTGGCACAATCATTGTGTGATATTTACCTTGTTTCTTTGTGATTATTATTGGTGACTGCAGAGACGTATGCTGTACTTGTGCCTCTATGGTGTACAGACCACTCATATTAAGCACATTTTGTGCATTCACACAGGTACTTGTCACATTATACGTCCCATTCTCATTGTCTCTGTTGTAGATCAAATCACTTTTGAGAGTCACAAATTCCTTCCCTGCAGTCCCAGGGGAACCTCTCCATTCTACTTGGATATCTTTAGGGTAAAAGTCTTTCACCTCTAGGAAGAAATTCCCTGTTGGGTTCAGATGGATCTCACTGAATTTTGGACAACCTGCAAGACACAAATATAAATATACATTATTATAATTGGTATTACTAGAAGAGATTTTACTCAAACTATAGCCCAAGCCATTACAGGTCTCTATAAAAACAAATCACAGCCTATATGGAAAATACAACTTTTTTCTTAAACATTATTTTCTAGTAGTAAGTGCCATTGGATAATCATAAACAGACTAACTAAGCTACCCTAACTAACTACTAAGCTCCACCCTCTGGCTCCCTGTGTTCACACACAAACCAAGGGCACACATATATGCTAGGTTACATCAGCCAATGAATGCACAGAGTTGGATTTTTTACTCTCACACGACTTCCTGTTTCAGCTGAAGTACTTCCTGTCAGGTGATCAGTAAGCGACACCGAGAACAACACAAAATGGCTCTCAAGGGATAAGATGTGCAAGGGCAATATTTAGTGATATGTACAAATATAGTAAGAATGGCATTGAGCTTTCAGAAGGAGACAGTGCTGCACAATAGAACTGGTTTGAGACAGCTATTGTTTCTCCCCTTCTTATTGTACTTCAATAAAACTCAAGTTAATGTTAGACAATATTAACAACATTGACAACCCTTCTTTCTCTAAACTCCTTTAACCTCCTCCCTAGGCTTATCTTTGTGCTCAGACTCCCCCTCTCACTCCAATGGTAATGCTCTGGATCTCATATTTACCAGACTCTGTTCAACCAGCAATTTTACTAACTCCCTATTTCCCCTCTCTGATCACAATATGGTCACATTTCAACTCTCACTAACTCCCTCCTCACCCCCTGCTATTCCCCAAGATATTGCTGAGCACTTCAAAAACAAAATTGACACTATCAGAAGGGACATTCCACTACTCAACCCCCCTAGACTTCCACCACCCTCCCTCCACACTCCCCAGTCTCTCCTGTGCTCCTTCACCCCTGTCACTGATGAGGAATCTCAAAGCTTCTGGCCTCTTCTCACCTTACCACCTGCCCGCTTGATCCAATTCCCTCAAAACTTCTCCGCAATACCAATCCTGGTCTAATCAAAGCCTTAACTCACCTATTTAATCTTTCGCTCTCAACTGGACTGTTTCCTTCTCAACTAAAACATGCTCTTGTCAACCCCATTCTGAAAAAAGCCTCTCTTGATCCCTCCAGTCTTGACAACCTCCGACCTATCTCTCTGCTACCTTTCATCTCTAAACTACTTGAGCGCCTAGTCTACAACCGACTAACCTCATTCCTCTCTGACAATAACCTGCTGGACCCCCTACAATCTGGTTTTAAGCCACAACACTCATGGATTTCAAGGAGAAGATATAATTCCCCAAAAAAGGGGCAGTGCACAGAATTGGATGAAGTTCAAGGGCAATTACAAATGTGGTGGAAGTAGATGTAAGACTTTAAATGTTTCAAGGACCTTTAAGAGATACAAATAGTGGTAAAGCTGTGAGATTAAACATTATTTCAACTGTTTATCCAAAGGGGCCATGTACTTTGTGTCCTGTAATGCACGAAAAATGTTTTTGGAACATATATTATATTATATGCTGTTGAAGGAACCAACTATAAATCAACAATGGCTAATCATGTCTTGCTACCAGGAAGATACTGCTTATATCAATCTCCGAATAATTGACAAGCCTGAATTTCAGATCAGGAGGGGTGATTTAAATGAAAGGGAGACTCCCAGACATTTCACTTGATGACCAATGAGGGCTTATAAATAGAGAGTGGGAAGTATGGTCTTGTGAACTGCATCATGGGACCTTCAGCTTCTCACAAAGTGCCACAAAATGCAGAAAGCACAAGGTTCCTCTACATATGTTTTTATAAAGGTATTTTTAATATACAGATACCTTGCTGCTCTCTGATAAATAAATTGTGTTCTTAATGTGGTTACACAACGTGTTTGACATGGGAAAAAACTAGAGAGTGGGACATTCACTAAGATTCATTATTGTGACAGCATCCACTCCGCCGCACTTCGCCAGGCGTATTTTCACCAGCGCTCCGTAAATTCACTAAAATCCGAAGTTGCGCTCAGGGGAAGCGTAAGGTTGCGAAGTTGCACTAGTGTTAATTCGCCAAGCAAAGCAAAGTTACGCTAGCAATGGTTAATTTGCATACGGTGCCAAATTCAAGTTACAATGGAGGAATATATAGCAGAACTACACAAGCCTGGGAAAATCTTCAAAACAGCAAATAAAATGTTTATTTTGCCTTACACATGTGCCCACTGTATAGTTAAGGTGCCATGAGTTAGGAAATGTAGGGGGGAAGGAGGGGAGCCCCAAAACATTTTTTGATCTTTTTCAGCCTATCACCCATAAAAATGAAAAACCGCCAGCGTTTTTGGGACTTAGAAAAATGTTTAACTTTTTTTGAAGCAATCCCTATCTACTCTATTGCACTTTGCCTGGTCTGAGGTGGCAAAGGAAGTCTAGCGTAAAAGGTAGCTGTAGCAATATGATATGTTACAACTGGCCACTAGAGGTCTCACTGTTTTAACTTATGCAAGAACTAGCAGGATATACTTGTTGGTAGTTACAGACCATGTGGTCAGCAGCTAATGGTCTCTCTTGGGATCAGTTAATAAAGTCTGTGCTACGTGATCCTGAGTGTGTACCTCCTTGATGTAAGTCTCTCTTCATAACATGGTGGCAGCAGGGAACTAAACCTTGGAGTGAAAAGCTGACTGAAATCACTGGGAGTGAAAGTGAAAGTAAAGCAGCATCCAGAAGCTGTGACTGGAGGTACAGCTATAACTGTGAGTAACAATCACTGCTAATATTCCTACAAGATGGAGGGTGGACTGAAACCCCCTGAGAGACTTAATGTAAATGCTTCCAACCTGTCACAAGCTTGGAAACACTGGAAAGAGGAGTTTGGCCTGTATGTGGATCTCACTGTAGCACCAGTGATGAGAACTGCAAAATAAAGCTCTTTCATTATTTGATTGGGGAAAAGGGCAGAGAAATCTCACAGACCTTATGCATAACAAGTGGCAGAGATGACAGTCTGTCTCTGAAAGATATAATCCTGGCATTTGATAAATACTGTGATCCAAAAAAAGAATGAAACTGTGGAAAGATACACATTCTTTTCAAGGAACCAGGAGCCTGGGGAAAATATTGACATATATGCCACAGAACTGAAACTACTAGCATCCACATGTGAATTTGGGGATATAAGAGACTCTCTCATAAGAGACAGAATAGTATGTGGAATCAGAGACTCACATCTGAGAGAGAGACTGCTTAGGGAAGAGGATTTGGGCCTGGAAAATGTCTCCAGATCTGCAGAGCATCTGAACTAACAAAAGATAATCTGGAAATGATTGAGGGCCCATCTGAGAGTATGGTACATGCAGTAACCGGTAAAGGAAAAATAAAATATAAAATCCAGGAAACTTTAATACTGTGTAAATACTGTGGTAAAAGACATGAAAGAGACAAAGAGAAATGTCCTGCTTATGGTCAGACATGTAGGGTCTGTGGAAAAAGAAATCATTTCTCTGCCCAGTGTAGGCAGAGCAGAAAGTCACAGCACAGATAAGTAAACACAGAGACACAGGACTCAGACACAGACAGTGCAGAGGACATACTGTGGCTGCAACTACAGTCAGTAGCAGAAAGTGTAAATGTGGTTAATCCACCAATGCTTAAAGATTCAAATCAACTTTTTGCTACATTTCTTCTAGATAGTAAGCCCATTCAGTTTCAGCTGGACTGTGGGGCAAGCTGCAATGTTATTCCCTTCCATTTGCTTAACAACAATGTTAAACTAGAACACACTGACCAAGTACTTATGATGTATAACAAAAGTATTCTGAAACTTATGGGTAAATGCAGACTTAAAATTTGTAACCCATGTAATAAAAAGAGTTACAGACTGGAGTTCACAGTTATACAAAATGGCCATCATATTCCACTACTAGGTGTAAAAGCTGTTCAGGCAATGGACTTAATAAAAGTGCAGTTTCACACCATAATGGCTCTAAAGGGCTCTACAAGTCTCCAAATGTCTCCAGAAAAGTTAGACTGTGATTTGTATTTACAGATAATACAAGCACACTATGCAGACCTGTTTAAAGGGGATGGGTGCTTGGAAGGCAAGTATAAACTGCAGGTTAATTCTGCCATAGAACCATCCAGGCTACCCATAAGGAGAGTGCCTGTAGCTATGATGCAACCACTAAAAGAAGAACTTCAGGATTTACACAACAGACACATTATAGAACCAGTTCAAAAGAGCACTGACTGGATAAGTAGCTTGGTCATAGTAAAGAAATCATCAGGTAAACTAAGGATATGTATAGATCCTAAACCACTTAACAAAGCCCTGAAAAGGAATCATTACCCAATGCCTACAATAGAAGATATTCTTCCAGATTTATCAAAAGCCAGGATATTTTCAGTATGTGATGTTAAAAATGGATTTTGGCATGTGGAACTAGATGAGAAATCAAGCTACTTGACAACTTTTGCCACCCCATTTGGGAGATATAGATGGCTCAGAATGCCCATGGGAATAAGTCCAGCTCCAGAAGTATTTCAGCAAAGGCTAAATCAAGCTCTAGAGGGACTTTCAGGTATTAAGACAATAGCTAATGACATACTAATTGTTGGTGAAGGTGACAGCCTAGAATCTGCTACCCGGGATCACAATATGAAAATAATTCATTTATTGGAAATATGTAGACAAAAAGGCATTAAACTCAATCTGGAAAAATTCAAGCTTAAAATGACTGAAGTACCGTATATAGGGCATCTTTTGACATCAGGTGGCCTAAAAGTAGATCCAGAAAAAGTCAGAGCAACTCAGGACATGCCTGCCCCAACAGACATAAGGGGAGTTCAACGGTTCCTAGGTATGGTTAATTACCTCTCCAAATTCTGTGGCCATTTGTCAGAGATGTGTGAACTACTGAGACAGTTAACACACATAGATTCACTCTTGGAGTGGACAGACACACAACAAACAGCTTTTGATGCAGTGAAACAGGCTATTGCAGATGCTGCCACGCTCACATACTATAACCCTTCTCAAGCAGTGATAATACAATGTGATGCCTCAGAAAATGGCATGGGAGCCACACTGATGCAGGAAAAAGAACCTGTAGTATTTGCAAGTAGAGTGCTAACAACTACAGAACGGGGTTATGCTCAGATTGAAAAAGAACTTTTAGCTGTTGTATTTGGTATGGAAAAGTTCTATCAGTACACTTATGGAAGACATGTAACAGTTCATTCAGATCATAAGCCATTAGAGACCATTACAAGAAAACCTTTAATAAATGCTCCAAAGAGACTGCAGCGCATGCTTCTCAGATTGCAAAAGTATGACTGTGACATCTGCTACTGTCCAGGCAAAGATTTACTTATTGCAGATGCTCTTAGCAGGGCCTACCTTCCTATCTCACATGAAGGTGACAAGGACATTGAAACTATCAATATGTGTGAATGCTTGCCGATGAGTAAAGATAGGCTTAAAGAGATACAAACATGCACAGAACAAGATCCAACACTGCAAATTCTAAAGACTACAATTTTACAGGGTTGCATAAAGTATAAACAATATACCCCTGTTGAAATGTCTCCTTTTTTCACATCAGAGATGAACTGTCAACACATCAGGGCATAATATTCAAGGGAGAAAGAGTGGTCATACCAGGGAGTCTAAGAAGAGACATCATGGAAAGATTACACACCTCACATGTAGGCATAGAAGGATGTCTACGCAGGGCATGAGAATGTGTATACTGGCCTGGAATGAATGATCAAATTAAAAAGTTCATAACTCATTGTGAAATATGTGCGTCTTGTCGAGACAAGCAGGCAAAGGAAACACTGCAAACCCATGAAATCCCTGACAGACCATGGTCAAAGGTTGGTACTGATCTGTTCACTTGGAATGACAAAGAGTTCTTGATAACAGTTGATTACCATTCCAATTTCTTGGAAGTAGACTACCTATAAGACACCAGATCAAAAACAGTAATCAAAAAGCTATCTATCTTATGTTACTGGATTTAAGAAATACACCCACACAAGGCTTGGAGAGTAGTCCAGTTCAGAGACTAATGAGTAGACGAACAAAGACTCTCGTACCAATAACTAAACAACTGCTGAAACCAAAACTTGTGGTTGACATCAATTCCAAACTGAAACTGAATCAGAATCGACAAGCAAAGTACTATAACAAATCTGCAAGAGATCTACCAACTCTTCAGAAAAATGATAATGTTTGGGTTCAACCACTCAATAAATATTGTAAACACTGGCAAAAGGCAAAAGTCATGCAGAACCTAGGACATCGGTCTTACCTAATACAAACAGAGGAAGGAAAGGTGTTGAGAAGAAATCGTAGGCATATAAAGAAGACTGGAGAACCTGATAACAGGAAGCCACAAAGACTATTTGATGAAGATCTAACTTGGCCTTCAACAAAAACATCAACAGCAATTTCTCAAGGACAGATACCACAAGAAGCAGATCAAATAAGTGGGGAGCAAGAAAATAGAGAGCCCACAAAAGATTTGTATGTCTCAGAAGTACCACATTCTTCTAAAGACACAACATATGTGTCAAGAGCTGGGAGAATGTGCAGAAAGCCAGCTCATCTCAAGGACTATGTATGACTAGCCACAATGTAACATTTTAAGTTATGCAGTTATAAACAATGTTTGCTGTTCTAATTTTTTTGTGTTCTTTAAAGAGAAAGGATGTAGCAATATGATGATATGTTACAACTGGCCACTAGAGGTCTCACTGTTTTAACTTATGCAAGAATGAGCAGGATATACTTGTTGGTACTGTAGATACAGACCATGTGGTCAGCAGCTAATGGTCTCTCTTGGGATCAGTTAATAAAGTCTGTGCTACGTGATCCTGAGTGTGTACCTCCTTGATGTAAGTCTCCCTTCATAACAGTAGCGTTCAACAATGCGTGCGTCAGTTATGTCTGTTGCGCAAATTCGCCAGGCGTAAGGGTGCAAAGTAACACTAGTGAATTTACGCCAGCGTCCGTTAGTGAATCGGCAAAATAACAAAAATGTGCTACGCTGGCGCATTCACCCTAGCGTTAGGCGCTTCGTCGTTTAGTGAATTTGCCCTCTGTGTCAACCTCAAAAATTTCCCGGCAAAAAAAACGACCACGGAAAAAAAATGTTGTGTGTCAAAATTGGCTCATGTCAAAAAATGTTTTGACACCCATTGACTTCAATGCGTTTCACAAATTTTTCCAAATTCACCCATCACCAGTAATAAGTTCAAATGTCCATTTCCTTCACCTGGTTCCTGGTCTCCTTCGTCTGTCGTGTTTCCTTCTATGGGAGCAAATTGCTGAGTTTCTTTATCAATTTGTGTCCCAACCAGTCCTGTTTGTTCTCCGTTCTCTCCAGTATCAGAAATCCTCCCTGCAACCTTGGCACTGCCCAGTTTTAGATTACTGGTACAATTGATAAAAGGAGTTGATAGCGTGAAGAAGCTTCTATACAGAGAGGAGTGGAGGATCTAGTAGATACTTTGACTTCTAATGGGTACAATTTTGACTATGATTTGTCTACTTTGATTATTTTTAATCTGTGGGTGTAATAACAACTTACCCCTGGTGGTCTAGTGGGGGAACGGCAGGGACACCTGGTCTTCCTGGTTTAAAGGCGCAGGTGTGGCGACTTCAGCGCGCATTGGCGCGAAAATTCAAATGCACTTAAAGGGACATTATTCATTTTCACACTGCCTGTTATAGGAGTTTGTTCCTGGTGCTTCTGAGCTTTAAGTTAATCTGTCTGAACCTGTTTGATTCCTGTTGTGACCCCTGCCTGGCTTTTGACTATTCTGACCTCTGGATCCTGACCCCTGCCTGAATACCGACTACCTCTTCTGCTAAAAGCCTTTCTGATTGATCTCCCGGTTTGACCCTTGCCTGCCTGACTACACTTATTCTCTACCTGCCCCGACCCGGCCTGATCTGACTACTCTATTGCCTTACGCCTTGTACTACAATCTTCTGCCCAAAGACTTTGCTTACAGTTGTGCCCCTTCGCTTGTTTAGAACCTTTCACCTTGCACCTCTTGTTTTAAGACCTGGCGGCATCTGAGTAGCTGAGGGCCCATCCCGAGGCCAAAGGCGGCTGCTACAGGCGGAAGCACGAGCCGAGACCAGGGTGCTTGTCATTGGTTCTAGATTCAGGGTGCAACCGTTACAGTGGGGAACTCTCTGCCTCCAGTTGTCAGACTTTCTCCTTCTTTCCAAACATTCAAACGCTCCTTAAACAACCGCCTGTATAAAGAGGCTTATTCACTGTACCTTAATTAATCAATCATTGCTGTATCATAAATCCCAAAATTGCTTCTAAATTCCTAATGTCTCAATTGTACCCTAACCTTTAGTTTGGAAACTCTAATTTGTAGGACCCTCTAATCCTAATGTATCTATAATCCTTGTTTGTTACCCACCATTTATTCCCTATTTCTGTGTATCTTGTTGGGGCCTTTATCAAGGATAAAGTGCAAGTGGTAGATGTGATTTATATAGACAATTTCCTTTCAAAAAACGTGCCAAAATGACATATATATATTGCTATGTCTTAGAGCGACATCTAGTGGAGAAACCACAATATGTTTTTACAAACACAATCAGTTGTATTATTTGCACCAATAACACTGTTAAATTGCTGATGACGTCATTTTAGCGCCTTTTTTGAAAGGAAATGTCTATATAAATCACATTTCTGTCACCTGCACTTTATCCTTGATAAAGGCCCCAACGAGGGCCGAAACGTTGGAATACACAAGTGATGTGTCAATAAATTTGTTTGACAAAACTGCTGGAGTACTGGTCCATTTTGAACTGTATTCAAACAGACAAGCAATAGCAGGATTTCAGTGAAAAAAGGTAAATATTGTATTTATTGGTGCATATATAGCATATGCACTCATAAATACAATATTTAGCTTTTTTCACTGAAATCCCAGTGTTGCTGGTCTGTCTGAATGGCAGATAAAATTTGACCAAGCACCTGGGTATTAAACAGACAAGCGGTGTGTCACCTATGGAAAATATATATATATATATGTGTATTCCATTTATCTCTCCCATTTCCTCCTGCAGAATCTCCTGCAATTCCCATACTCATTCCCCACTCACTTGTTAAGGGCAGGTGTCGGCACTCAGGTTTGGGTAAAGATTCATGTTCCCAGATCACTTTTATCCCAGACTTCAATTCCTGCTCAGAAAATGCTGCTTCACTTCTAGCAGTAAATGTTCCATCTGTATTTTTGGTAATTTTCTTTATTTTATCTAGTCTTTTGCCAAGACTTGACCATTGAATTTCAATAAAACGAGGATAAAATCTTTCTAGAGTGAAGATAAACTTTCCTGCTTCCTCTGAGGATTCTTCAATCTTTCCTTTGGCAGAGATACTATGGAACTTGTTTCTAGTGCATTGTAATTAGGGATTTCTAATGGCCCAGTAAAGAGATATTGCAGCCTGTATAGTACATGGAATCTGAATGAGGGGCAGACCATTTGTTTTATATGACACATTTACATTTATATTTACAGACATTCACAACCAGTGACCAGTGATCAGACACAGTGCGGTGTCAGTTAATCACTTTGTGACACTGTGACAACTTGTATTTTGCAGATTCTCCTGACAAATAACAGGCAATACACAATGTAATGATTCACTATTAATCATACACACACAAACTAACCAATCACAGTCCTGTCTTCTCCCTCTAGTCTCCTCCTATTCACTAGTCTCCTCCTATTCACTATTAATCATACACACACACACTAACCAATCACAGTCCTGTCTTCTCCCTCTAGTCTCCTCCTATTCACTATTAATCATACACACACACTAACCAATCACAGTCCTGTCTTCTCCCTCTAGTCTCCTCCTATTCACTATTAATCATACACACACACTAACCAATCACAGTCCGGTCTGCCTCTTGTCACCGCCTATTCACCGTTAAAGTGGAACTATCAATTAAATAAATATGTTATATAAGCATAGTACTAAAATTGGAATCTTTCTGAATACAATTGATTAAACAATTTTAACTGTTGCCAAAATAACCAAGTAATTCTTCTTCTCAGCATGTGGCAGGGTCAGATTTTTAATTTCTAATGACAGTTAGATCCAATATAACTTTTGGGTGGGATCATTTTCCTAGAAAAGAGTTCACTGAAATAACTGATTCCAGCACAACCACAATGTAACAAAATATCTGATTTTGGCACAATTCCTGCATGTAGAGAGACAATATTTCTGGTGATTTTAGAACATGTGAACGCTAATAATCTGCATATTGAATGATGTTACATAGGAACAGATCACCATGATATTTTGGCACAATCATTGTGTGATATTTACCTTGTTTCTTTGTGATTATTATTGGTGACTGCAGAGACGTATGCCGTACGTGTGCCTCTATGGTGTACAGACCACTCATATTAAGCACATTTTGTGCATTCACACAGGTACTTGTCACATTATACGTCACATTCTCATTGTCTCTGTTGTAGATCAAATCACTTTCGAGAGTCACAAATTCCTTCCCTGCAGTCCCAGGGGAACCTCTCCATTCTACTTGGATATCTTTAGGGTAAAAGTCTTTCACCTCTAGGAAGAAATTCCTTTGTGTGTTCAGCTGGATGTTCCTGGGTTTTGGAGAAGCTGCAAGAAACAAATATAAATATACATTATTATAATTGGTATTACTAGAAGAGATTTTTCTCAAACTATAGCCCAAGCCATTACAGGTCTCTATAAAAACAAATCACAGCCTATATGGAAAATACAACTTTTTTCTTAAACATTATTTCTAGTAGTAAGTGCCATTGGATAATCATAAACAGAAAAACTACTAAGCTCCACCCTCTGGCTCACTGTGCTCATGCACAAACCAAGGGCACACATATATGCTAGGTTACATCAGCCAATGAATGCACAGAGTTGGATTTTTTACTCCCACACTACTTCCTGTTTCAACTGAAGTACTTCCTATCAGGTGATCAGTAAGCGACACCCAGAACAACACAAAATGGCTCTCAAGGGATAAGATGTGCAAGGGCAATATTTAGTGATATGTACAAATATAGTAAGAACGGCATTGAGCTTTCAGAAGGAGCCAGTGCTGCACAATAGAACTGGTTTGAGATAGTTATTGTTTCTCCCCCTTCTCATTGTTTTTCAATAAGACTCAAATTAGTGTTAGACAATATTAACAACTCTTCTGTCTCTAAACTTCTTTCACTAACCTCCTCCCTAGGCTTATCTTTGTGCTCAGACTCCCCCTCTCACTCCAATGGTAATGCTCTGGATCTCATATTTACCAGACTCTGTTCAACCACCAATTTTACTAACTCACCATTTCCCCTCTCTGATCACAATATGGTCACATTTCAACTCTCACTAACTCCCTCCTCACCCCCTGCTATTCCCCAAGATATTTCTGAGCACTTCAAAAACAAAATTGACACTATCAGAAGGGACATTCCACTACTCAACCCCCCTAGACTTCCACCACCCTCCCTCCACACTCCCCAGTCTCTCCTGTGCTCCTTCACCCCTGTCACTGATGAGGAATCTCAAAGCTTCTGGCCTCTTCTCACCTTCTCACCTGCCCGCTTGATCCAATTCCCTCAAAACTTCTCCGCAATACCAATCCTTGTCTAATCAATAGGGATGTAGCGAACTGTTCGCCGGCGAACTAGTTCGTCCGCCAAATGTTCGCGAACGTCGCGCGACGTTCGCCAATTGGTGTTCGCGTTCGATTCGAAGTAAAATTTCGTTCGACCATTCGACCGTTCGATCGCTAAAATCGAACGATTTCCATTCGTTCGAACAATTATAAGCATTCGATTGAATTAAAATCATTCGATCGAATAGCTTCGATCGTTCGATTCGAACGAAAATCCTTCGATCGTACGAATAAAATCCTTCGATCGTTCAATCGAACGATTTTATCGAGCGTTCGAAGTTCGCGAACTGTTCGCGAACTGTTCGCTTTTTTGCCGGTGTTCGCGAACGGCGTTCGCGAACACATTAACGGCAGTTCGCTACATCCCTACTAATCAAAGCCTTAACTCACCTATTTAATCTTTCCCTGTCAACTGGACTGTTTCCTTCTCAACTAAAACATGCTCTTGTCACCCCCATTCTGAAAAAAGCCTCTCTTGATCCCTCCAATCTTGACAACCTCCGACCTATCTCTCTGCTACCTTTCATCTCTAAACTACTTGAGCGCTTAGTCTACAACCGACTAACCTCATTCCTCTCTGACAATAACCTGCTGGACCCCCTACAATCTGGTTTTAAGCCACAACACTCATGGATTTCAAGGAGAAGATATAATTCCCCAAAAAAGGGGCAGTGCACAGAATTGGATAAAGTTCAAGGGCAATTACAAATGTGGTGGAAGTAGATGTAAGACTTAAAATGTTTCAAGGACCTTTAAGAGATACAAATAGTGGTAAAGCTGTGAGATTAAACATTATTTCAACTGTTTATCCAAAGGGGCCATGTACTTTGTGTCCTGTAATGCACGAAAAATGTTTTTGGAACATATATTATATTATACGCTGTTGAAGGAACCAACTATAAATCAACAATGGCTAATCATGTCTTGCTACCAGGAAGATACTGCTTATATCAATCTCCGAATAATTGACAAGCCTGAATTTCAGATCAGGAGGGGTGATTTAAATGAAAGGGAGACTCCCAGACATTTCACTTGATGACCAATGAGGGCTTATAAATAGAGAGTGGGAAGTATGGTCTTGTGAACTGCATCATGGGACCTTCAGCTTCTCACAAAGTGCCACAAAATGCAGAAAGCACAAGGTTCCTCTACATATGTTTTTATAAAGGTATTTTTAATATACAGATACCTTGCTGCTCTCTGATAAATAAATTGTGTTCTTAATGTGGTTACACAACGTGTTTGACATGGGAAAAAACTAGAGAGTGGGACATTCACTAAGATTCATTATTGTGACAGCATCCACTCCGCCGCACTTCGCCAGGTGTATTTTCACCAGCGCTCCGTAAATTCACTAAAATCCGAAGTTGCGCTCAGGGGAAGCGTAAGGTTGCGAAGTTGCACTAGTGTTAATTCGCCAAGCAAAGCAAAGTTACGCTAGCAATGGTTAATTTGCATACGGTGCCAAATTCAAGTTACAATGGAGGAATATATAGCAGAACTACACAAGCCTGGGAAAATCTTCAAAACAGCAAATAAAATGTTTATTTTGCCTTACACATGTGCCCACTGTATAGTTAAGGTGCCATGAGTTAGGAAATGTAGGGGGGAAGGAGGGGAGCCCCAAAACATTTTTTGATCTTTTTCAGCCTATCACCCATAAAAATGAAAAACCGCCAGCGTTTTTGGGACTTAGAAAAATGTTTAACTTTTTTTGAAGCAATCCCTATCTACTCTATTGCACTTTGCCTGGTCTGAGGTGGCAAAGGAAGTCTAGCGTAAAAGGTAGCTGTAGCAATATGATATGTTACAACTGGCCACTAGAGGTCTCACTGTTTTAACTTATGCAAGAACTAGCAGGATATACTTGTTGGTAGTTACAGACCATGTGGTCAGCAGCTAATGGTCTCTCTTGGGATCAGTTAATAAAGTCTGTGCTACGTGATCCTGAGTGTGTACCTCCTTGATGTAAGTCTCTCTTCATAACATGGTGGCAGCAGGGAACTAAAACTTGGAGTGAAAAGCTGACTGAAATCACTGGGAGTGAAAGTGAAAGTAAAGCAGCATCCAGAAGCTGTGACTGGAGGTACAGCTATAACTGTGAGTAACAATCACTGCTAATATTCCTACAAGATGGAGGGTGGACTGAAACCCCCTGAGAGACTTAATGTAAATGCTTCCAACCTGTCACAAGCTTGGAAACACTGGAAAGAGGAGTTTGGCCTGTATGTGGATCTCACTGTAGCACCAGTGATGAGAACTGCAAAATAAAGCTCTTTCATTATTTGATTGGGGAAAAGGGCAGAGAAATCTCACAGACCTTATGCATAACAAGTGGCAGAGATGACAGTCTGTCTCTGAAAGATATAATCCTGGCATTTGATAAATACTGTGATCCAAAAAAAGAATGAAACTGTGGAAAGATACACATTCTTTTCAAGGAACCAGGAGCCTGGGGAAAATATTGACATATATGCCACAGAACTGAAACTACTAGCATCCACATGTGAATTTGGGGATATAAGAGACTCTCTCATAAGAGACAGAATAGTATGTGGAATCAGAGACTCACATCTGAGAGAGAGACTGCTTAGGGAAGAGGATTTGGGCCTGGAAAATGTCTCCAGATCTGCAGAGCATCTGAACTAACAAAAGATAATCTGGAAATGATTGAGGGCCCATCTGAGAGTATGGTACATGCAGTAACCGGTAAAGGAAAAATAAAATATAAAATCCAGGAAACTTTAATACTGTGTAAATACTGTGGTAAAAGACATGAAAGAGACAAAGAGAAATGTCCTGCTTATGGTCAGACATGTAGGGTCTGTGGAAAAAGAAATCATTTCTCTGCCCAGTGTAGGCAGAGCAGAAAGTCACAGCACAGATAAGTAAACACAGAGACACAGGACTCAGACACAGACAGTGCAGAGGACATACTGTGGCTGCAACTACAGTCAGTAGCAGAAAGTGTAAATGTGGTTAATCCACCAATGCTTAAAGATTCAAATCAACTTTTTGCTACATTTCTTCTAGATAGTAAGCCCATTCAGTTTCAGCTGGACTGTGGGGCAAGCTGCAATGTTATTCCCTTCCATTTGCTTAACAACAATGTTAAACTAGAACACACTGACCAAGTACTTATGATGTATAACAAAAGTATTCTGAAACTTATGGGTAAATGCAGACTTAAAATTTGTAACCCATGTAATAAAAAGAGTTACAGACTGGAGTTCACAGTTATACAAAATGGCCATCATATTCCACTACTAGGTGTAAAAGCTGTTCAGGCAATGGACTTAATAAAAGTGCAGTTTCACACCATAATGGCTCTAAAGGGCTCTACAAGTCTCCAAATGTCTCCAGAAAAGTTAGACTGTGATTTGTATTTACAGATAATACAAGCACACTATGCAGACCTGTTTAAAGGGGATGGGTGCTTGGAAGGCAAGTATAAACTGCAGGTTAATTCTGCCATAGAACCATCCAGGCTACCCATAAGGAGAGTGCCTGTAGCTATGATGCAACCACTAAAAGAAGAACTTCAGGATTTACACAACAGACACATTATAGAACCAGTTCAAAAGAGCACTGACTGGATAAGTAGCTTGGTCATAGTAAAGAAATCATCAGGTAAACTAAGGATATGTATAGATCCTAAACCACTTAACAAAGCCCTGAAAAGGAATCATTACCCAATGCCTACAATAGAAGATATTCTTCCAGATTTATCAAAAGCCAGGATATTTTCAGTATGTGATGTTAAAAATGGATTTTGGCATGTGGAACTAGATGAGAAATCAAGCTACTTGACAACTTTTGCCACCCCATTTGGGAGATATAGATGGCTCAGAATGCCCATGGGAATAAGTCCAGCTCCAGAAGTATTTCAGCAAAGGCTAAATCAAGCTCTAGAGGGACTTTCAGGTATTAAGACAATAGCTGATGACATACTAATTGTTGGTGAAGGTGACAGCCTAGAATCTGCTACCCGGGATCACAATATGAAAATAATTCCGTTATTGGAAATATGTAGACAAAATGGCATTAAACTCAATCTGGAAAAATTCAAGCTTAAAATGACTGAAGTACCGTATATAGGGCATCTTTTGACATCAGGTGGCCTAAAAGTAGATTCAGAAAAAGTCAGAGCAACTCAGGACATGCCTGCCCCAACAGACATAAGGGGAGTTCAACGGTTCCTAGGTATGGTTAATTACCTCTCCAAATTCTGTGGCCATTTGTCAGAGATGTGTGAACTACTGAGACAGTTAACACACAAAGATTCACTCTGGGAGTGGACAGACACACAACAAACAGCTTTTGATGCAGTGAAACAGGCTATTGCAGATGCTGCCACGCTCACATACTATAACCCTTCTCAAGCAGTGATAATACAATGTGATGCCTCAGAAAATGGCATGGGAGCCACACTGATGCAGGAAAAGGAACCTGTAGCATTTGCAAGTAGAGCACTAACAATTACAGAACGGGGTTATGCTCAGATTGAAAAAGAACTTTTAGCTGTTGTATTTGGTATGGAAAAGTTCTATCAGTACACTTATGGAAGACATGTAACAGTTCATTCAGATCATAAGCCATTAGAGACCATTACAAGAAAGCCTTTAATAAATGCTCCAAAGAGACTGCAGCGCATGCTTCTCAGATTGCAAAAGTATGACTGTGACATCTGCTACTGTCCAGGCAAAGATTTACTTATTGCAGATGCTCTTAGCAGGGCCTACCTTCCTATCTCACATGAAGGTGATAAGGACATTGAAACTATCAATATGTGTGAATGCTTGCCGATGAGTAAAGATAGGCTTAAAGAGATACAAACATGCACAGAACAAGATCCAACACTGCAAATTCTAAAGACTACAATTTTACAGGGTTGCATACAGTATAAACAATATACCCCTGTTGAAATGTCTCCGTTTTTCACATCAGAGATGAACTGTCAACACATCAGGGCATAATATTCAAGGGAGAAAGAGTGGTCATACCAGGGAGTCTAAGAAGAGACATCATGGAAAGATTACACACCTCACATGTAGGCATAGAAGGATGTCTACGCAGGGCACGAGAATGTGTATACTGGCCTGGAATGAATGATCAAATTAAAAAGTTCATAACTCATTGTGAAATATGTGCATCTTGTCGAGACAAGCAGGCAAAGGAAACACTGCAACCCCATGAAATCCCTGACAGACCATGGTCAAAGGTTGGTACTGATCTGTTCACTTGGAATGACAAAGAGTTCTTGATAACAGTTGATTACCATTCCAATTTCTTGGAAGTAGACTACCTATAAGACACCAGATCAAAAACAGTAATCAAAAAGCTATCTATCTTATGTTACTGGATTTAAGAAATACACCCACACAAGGCTTGGAGAGTAGTCCAGTTCAGAGACTAATGAGTAGACGAACAAAGACTCTCGTACCAATAACTAAACAACTGCTGAAACCAAAACTTGTGGTTGACAGAATCGACAAGCAAAGTACTATAACAAATCTGCAAGAGATCTACCAACTCTTCAGAAAAATGATAATGTTTGGGTTCAACCACTCAATAAATATTGTAAACACTGGCAAAAGGCAAAAGTCATGCAGAACCTAGGACATCGGTCTTACCTAATACAAACAGAGGAAGGAAAGGTGTTGAGAAGAAATCGTAGGCATATAAAGAAGACTGGAGAACCTGATAACAGGAAGCCACAAAGACTATTTGATGAAGATCTAACTTGGCCTTCAACAAAAACATCAACAGCAATTTCTCAAGGACAGATACCACAAGAAGCAGATCAAATAAGTGGGGAGCAAGAAAATAGAGAGCCCACAAAAGATTTGTATGTCTTAGAAGTACCACATTCTTCCAAAGACACAACATATGTGTCAAGAGCTGGGAGAATGTGCAGAAAGCCAGCTCATCTCAAGGACTATGTATGACTAGCCACAATGTAACATTTTAAGTTATGCAGTTATAAACAATGTTTGCTGTTCTAATTTTTTTGTGTTCTTTAAAGAGAAAGGATGTAGCAATATGATATGTTACAACTGGCCACTAGAGGTCTCACTATTTTAACTTATGCAAGAATGAGCAGGATATACTTGTTGGTACAGTAGATACAGACCATGTGGTCAGCAGCTAATGGTCTCTCTTGGGATCAGTTAATAAAGTCTGTGCTACGTGATCCTGAGTGTGTACCTCCTTGATGTAAGTCTCCCTTCATAACAGTAGCGTTCAACAATGCGTGCATCAGTTAATTTGCGTAGTAATGTCTGTTGCGCAAATTCGCCAGGCATAAGGGTGCGAAGTAACACTAGTGAATTTACGCCAGCGTCCGTTAGTGAATCGGCGAAATAACAAAAATGTGCTACGCTGGCGCATTCACCCTAGCGTTAGGCGCTTCGTCGTTTAGTGGATTTGGCCTCTGTGTCAACCTCAAAAATTTCCCGGCAAAAAAAACGACCACGGAAAAAAAATGTTGTGTGTCAAAATTGGCTCATGTCAAAAAATGTTTTGACACCCATTGACTTCAATGCGTTTCACAAATTTTTCCAAATTCGCCCATCACCAGTAATAAGTTCAAATGTCCATTTCCTTCACCTGGTTCCTGGTCTCCTTCGTCTGTCGTGTTTCCTTCTATGGGAGCAAATTGCTGAGTTTCTTTATCAATTTGTGTCCCAACCAGTCCTGTTTGTTCTCCATTCTCTCCAGTATCAGAAATCCTCCCTGCAACCTTGGCACTGCCCAGTTTCAGATTACTGGTACAATTGATAAAAGGAGTTGATAGGGTGAAGAAGCTTCTATACAGAGAGGAGTGGAGGATCTAGTAGATACTTTGACTTCTAATGGGTACAATTTTGACTATGATTTGTCTACTTTGATTATTTTTAATCTGTGGGTGTAATAACAACTTACCCCTGGTGGTCTAGTGGGGGGACGGCAGGGACACCTGGTCTTCCTGGTTTAAAGGCGCAGGTGTGGTGACTTCAGCGCGCATTGGCGCGAAAATTCAAATGCACTTAAAGGGACATTATTCATTTTCACACTGCCTGTTATAGGAGTTTGTTCCTGGTGCTTCTGAGCTTTAAGTTAATCTGTCTGAACCTGTTTGATTCCTGTTGTGACCCCTGCCTGGCTTTTGACTATTCTGACCTCTGGATCCTGACCCCTGCCTGAATACCGACTACCTCTTCTGCTAAAAGCCTTTCTGATTGATCTCCCGGTTTGACCCTTGCCTGCCTGACTACACTTATTCTCTACCTGCCCCGACCCGGCCTGATCTGACTACTCTATTGCCTTACGCCTTGTACTACAATCTTCTGCCCAAAGACTTTGCTTACAGTTGTGCCCCTTCGCTTGTTTAGAACCTTTCACCTCTTGTTGTAAGACCTGGCGGCATCTGAGTAGCTGAGGGCCCATCCCGAGGCCAAAGGCGGCTGCTACAGGCGGAAGCACGAGCCGAGACCAGGGTGCTTGGCATTGGTTCTAGATTCAGGGTGCAACCGTTACAGTGGGGAACTCTCTGCCTCCAGTTGTCAGACTTTCTCCTTCTTTCCAAACATTCAAACGCTCCTTAAAGAACTGCCTGTGTAAAGAAGCTTATTCACTGTACCTTAATTAATCAATCATTGCTGTATCATAAATCCCAAAATTGCTTCTAAATTCCTAATGTCTCAATTGTACCCTAACCTTTAGTTTGGAAACTCTAATTTGTAGGACCCTCTAATCCTAATGTATCTATAATCCTTGTTTGTTACCCACCATTTATTCCCTGTTTCTGTGTATCTTGTTGGGGCCTTTATCAAGGATAAAGTGCAAGTGGTAGATGTGATTTATATAGACAATTTCCTTTCAAAAAACGTGCCAAAATGACATATATATATTGCTATGTCTTAGAGCGACATCTAGTGGAGAAACCACAATATGTTTTTACAAACACAATCAGTTGTATTATTTGCACCAATAACACTGTTAAATTGCTGATGACGTCATTTTAGCGCCTTTTTTGAAAGGAAATGTCTATATAAATCACATTTCTGTCACCTGCACTTTATCCTTGATAAAGGCCCCAACGAGGGCCGAAACGTTGGAATACACAAGTGATGTGTCAATAAATTTGTTTGACAAAACTGCTGGAGTACTGGTCCATTTTGAACTGTATTCAAACAGACAAGCAATAGCAGGATTTCAGTGAAAAAAGGTAAATATTGTATTTATTGGTGCATATATAGCATATGCACTCATAAATACAATATTTAGCTTTTTTCACTGAAATCCCAGTGTTGCTGGTCTGTCTGAATGGCAGATAAAATTTGACCAAGCACCTGGGTATTAAACAGACAAGCGGTGTGTCACCTATGGAAAATATATATATATATGTGTATTCCATTTATCTCTCCCATTTCCTCCTGCAGAATCTCCTGCAATTCCCATACTCATTCCCCACTCACTTGTTAAGGGCAGGTGTCGGCACTCAGGTTTGGGTAAAGATTCATGTTCCCAGATCACTTTTATCCCAGACTTCAATTCCTGCTCAGAAAATGCTGCTTCACTTTTAGCAGTAAATGTTCCATCTGTATTTTTGGTAATTTTCTTTATTTTATCTAGTCTTTTGCCAAGACTTAACCATTGAATTTCAATAAAACGAGCATAAAATCTTTCTAGAGTGAAGATAAACTTTCCTGCTTCCTCTGAGGATTCTTCAATCTTTCCTTTGGCAGAGATACTATGGAACTTGTTTCTAGTGCATTGTAATTAGGGATTTCTAATGGCCCAGTAAAGAGATATTGCAGCCTGTATAGTACATGGAATCTGAAGGAGGGGCAGACCATTTGTTTTATATGACACATTTACATTTATATTTACAGACATTCACAACCAGTGACCAGTGATCAGACACAGTGCGGTGTCAGTTAATCACTTTGTGACACTGTGACAACTTGTATTTTGCAGATTCTCCTGACAAATAACAGGCAATACACAATGTAATGATTCACTATTAATCACACACACACAAACTAACCAATCACAGTCCTGTCTTCTCCCTCTAGTCTCCTCCTATTCACTATTAATCATACACACACACTAACCAATCACAGTCCTGTCTTCTCCCTCTAGTCTCCTCCTATTCACTATTAATCATACACACACACTAACCAATCACAGTCCTGTCTTCTCCCTCTAGTCTCCTCCTATTCACTATTAATCATACACACACACTAACCAATCACAGTCCTGTCTTCTCTCTCTAGTCTCCTCCTATTCACTATTAATCATACACACACACTAACCAATCACAGTCCTGTCTTCTCCCTCTAGTCTCCTCCTATTCACTATTAATCATACACACACACTAACCAATCACAGTCCTGTCTTCTCCCTCTAGTCTCCTCCTATTCACTATTAATCATACACACACACTAACCAATCACAGTCCTGTCTTCTCTCTCTAGTCTCCTCCTATTCACTATTAATCATACACACACACTAACCAATCACAGTCCTGTCTTCTCCCTCTAGTCTCCTCCTATTCACTATTAATCATACACACACACTAACCAATCACAGTCCTGTCTTCTCCCTCTAGTCTCCTCCTATTCACTATTAATCATACACACACACTAACCAATCACAGTCCTGTCTTCTCTCTCTAGTCCCCTCCTATTCACTATTAATCATACACACACACTAACCAGTCACAGTCCTGTCTTCTCCCTCTAGTCTCCTCCTATTCACTATTAATCATACACACACACTAACCAATCACAGTCCTGTCTTCTCCCTCTAGTCTCCTCCTATTCACTATTAATCATACACACACACTAACCAATCACAGTCCAGTCTTCTCTCTCTAGTCTCCTCCTATTCACTATTAATCACACACACACACTAACCAATCACAGTCCTGCCTTCTCCCTCTAGTCTCCTCCTATTCACTATTAATCATACACACACACTAACCAATCACAGTCCTGTCTTCTCCCTCTAGTCTCCTCCTATTCACTATTAATCATACACACACTAACCAATCACAGTCCGGTCTGCCTCTTGTCACCGCCTATTCACCGTTAAAGTGGAACTATCAATTAAATAAATATGTTATATAAGCATAGTACTAAAATTGGAATCTTTCTGAATACAATTGATTAAACAATTTTAACTGTTGCCAAAATAACCAAGTAATTCTTCTTCTCAGCATGTGGCAGGGTCAGATTTTTAATTTCTAATGACAGTTAGATCCAATATAACTTTTGGGTGGGATCATTTTCCTAGAAAAGAGTTCACTGAAATAACTGATTCCAGCACAACCACAATGTAACAAAATATCTGATTTTGGCACAATTCCTGCATGTAGAGAGACAATATTTCTGGTGATTTTATAACATGTGAACGCTAATAATCTGCATATTGAATGATGTTACATAGGAACAGATCACCATGATATTTTGGCACAATCATTGTGTGGTATTTACCTTGTTTCTTTGTGATTATTATTGGTGACTGCAGAGACGTATGCTGTACTTGTGCCTCTATGGTGTACAGACCACTCATATTAAGTACATTTTGTGCATTCACACAGGTACTTGTCACATTATACGTCATATTCTCATTGTCTCTGTTGTAGATCAAATCACTTTCGAGAGTCACAAATTCCTTCCCTGCAGTCCCAGGGGAACCTCTCCATTCTACTTGGATATCTTTAGGGTAAAAGTCTTTCACCTCTAGGAAGAAATTCCCTGTTGGGTTCAGATGGATCTCACTGAATTTTGGACAACCTGCAAGAAACAAATATAAATATACATTATTATAATTGGTATTACTAGAAGAGATTTTTCTCAAACTATAGCCCAAGCCATTACAGGTCTCTATAAAAACAAATCACAGCCTATATGGAAAATACAACTTTTTTCTTAAACATTATTTCTAGTAGTAAGTGCCATTGGATAATCATAAACAGAAAAACTACTAAGCTCCACCCTCTGGCTCACTGTGCTCATGCACAAACCAAGGGCACACATATATGCTAGGTTACATCAGCCAATGAATGCACAGAGTTGGATTTTTTACTCCCACACTACTTCCTGTTTCAACTGAAGTACTTCCTATCAGGTGATCAGTAAGCGACACCCAGAACAACACAAAATGGCTCTCAAGGGATAAGATGTGCAAGGGCAATATTTAGTGATATGTACAAATATAGTAAGAACGGCATTGAGCTTTCAGAAGGAGCCAGTGCTGCACAATAGGGATGTAGCGAACTGTTCGCCGGCGAACTAGTTCGCGCGAACTTCGACTGTTCGCGTCCGCCGAATGTTCGCGAACGTCGCGCGACGTTCGCCAATTGGTGTTCGCGTTCGATTCGAAGTAAAATTTCGTTCGACCATTCGACCATTCGATCGCTACAATCGAACGATTTCCATTCGTTCGAACGATTATAAGCATTCGATTGAATTAAAATCATTCGATCGAATAGCTTCGATCGTTCGATTCGAACGAAAATCGTTCGATCGTACGAATAAAATCCTTCGATCGTTCGATCGAACGATTTTATCGAGCGTTCGAAGTTCGCGAACTGTTCGCGAACTGTTCGCTTTTTTGCCGGTGTTCGCGAACGGCGTTCGCGAACATCAAATCGGCAGTTCGCTACATCACTACTGCACAATAGAACGGGTTTGAGATAGTTATTGTTTCTCCCCCTTCTCATTGTTTTTCAATAAGACTCAAATTAGTGTTAGACAATATTAACAACATTAACAACTCTTCTGTCTCTAAACTTCTTTCACTAACCTCCTCCCTAGGCTTATCTTTGTGCTCAGACTCCCCCTCTCACTCCAATGGTAATGCTCTGGATCTCATATTTACCAGACTCTGTTCAACCACCAATTTTACTAACTCACCATTTCCCCTCTCTGATCACAATATGGTCACATTTCAACTCTCACTAACTCCCTCCTCACCCCCTGCTATTCCCCAAGATATTTCTGAGCACTTCAAAAACAAAATTGACACTATCAGAAGGGACATTCCACTACTCAACCCCCCTAGACTTCCACCACCCTCCCTCCACACTCCCCAGTCTCTCCTGTGCTCCTTCACCCCTGTCACTGATGAGGAATCTCAAAGCTTCTGGCCTCTTCTCACCTTCTCACCTGCCCGCTTGATCCAATTCCCTCAAAACTTCTCCGCAATACCAATCCTTGTCTAATCAAAGCCTTAACTCACCTATTTAATCTTTCCCTGTCAACTGGACTGTTTCCTTCTCAACTAAAACATGCTCTTGTCACCCCCATTCTGAAAAAAGCCTCTCTTGATCCCTCCAATCTTGACAACCTCCGACCTATCTCTCTGCTACCTTTCATCTCTAAACTACTTGAGCGCTTAGTCTACAACTGACTAACCTCATTCTTCTCTGACAATAACCTGCTGGACCCCCTACAATCTGGTTTTAAGCCACAACACTCATGGATTTCAAGGAGAAGATATAATTCCCCAAAAAAGGGGCAGTGCACAGAATTGGATGAAGTTCAAGGGCAATTACAAATGTGGTGGAAGTAGATGTAAGACTTAAAATGTTTCAAGGACCTTTAAGAGATACAAATAGTGGTAAAGCTGTGAGATTAAACATTATTTCAACTGTTTATCCAAAGGGGCCATGTACTTTGTGTCCTGTAATGCACGAAAAATGTTTTTGGAACATATATTATATTATACGCTGTTGAAGGAACCAACTATAAATCAACAATGGCTAATCATGTCTTGCTACCAGGAAGATACTGCTTATATCAATCTCCGAATAATTGACAAGCCTGAATTTCAGATCAGGAGGGGTGATTTAAATGAAAGGGAGACTCCCAGACATTTCACTTGATGACCAATGAGGGCTTATAAATAGAGAGTGGGAAGTATGGTCTTGTGAACTGCATCATGGGACCTTCAGCTTCTCACAAAGTGCCACAAAATGCAGAAAGCACAAGGTTCCTCTACATATGTTTTTATAAAAGGTATTTTTAATATACAGATACCTTGCTGCTCTCTGATAAATAATTGTGTTCTTAATGTGGTTACACAACGTGTTTGACATGGGAAAAAACTAGAGAGTGGGACATTCACTAAGATTCATTATTGTGACAGCATCCACTCCGCCGCACTTCGCCAGGCGTATTTTCACCAGCGCTCCGTAAATTCACTAAAATCCGAAGTTGCGCTCAGGGGAAGCGTAAGGTTGCGAAGTTGCACTAGTGTTAATTCGCCAAGCAAAGCAAAGTTACGCTAGCGATGGTTAATTTGCATACGGTGCCAAATTCAAGTTACAATGGAGGAATATATAGCAGAACTACACAAGCCTGGGAAAATCTTCAAAACAGCAAATAAAATGTTTATTTTGCCCTACACATGTGCCCACTGTATAGTTAAGGTGCCATGAGTTAGAAAATGTAGGGGGGAAGGAGGGGAGCCCCAAAACATTTTTTGATCTTTTTCAGCCTATCACCCATAAAAATGAAAAACCGCCAGCGTTTTTGGGACTTAGAAAAATGTTTAACTTTTTTTGAAGCAATCCCTATCTACTCTATTGCACTTCGCCTGGTCTGAGGTGGCAAAGGAAGTCTAGCGTAAAAGGTAGCTGTAGCAATATGATATGTTACAACTGGCCACTAGAGGTCTCACTGTTTTAACGTATGCAAGAACTAGCAGGATATACTTGTTGGTAGTTACAGACCATGTGGTCAGCAGCTAATGGTCTCTCTTGGGATCAGTTAATAAAGTATGTGCTACGTGATCCTGAGTGTGTACCTCCTTGATGTAAGTCTCTCTTCATAACATGGTGGCAGCAGGGAACTAAACCTTGGAGTGAAAAGCTGACTGAAATCACTGGGAGTGAAAGTGAAAGTAAAGCAGCATCCAGAAGCTGTGACTGGAGGTACAGCTATAACTGTGAGTAACAATCACTGCTAATATTCCTACAAGATGGAGGGTGGACTGAAACCCCCTGAGAGACTTAATGTAAATGCTTCCAACCTGTCACAAGCTTGGAAACACTGGAAAGAGGAGTTTGGCCTGTATGTGGATCTCACTGTAGCACCAGTGATGAGGACTGCAAAATAAAGCTCTTTCATTATTTGATTGGGGAAAAGGGCAGAGAAATCTCACAGACCTTATGCATAACAAGTGGCAGAGATGACAGTCTGTCTCTGAAAGATATAATCCTGGCATTTGATAAATACTGTGATCCAAAAAAAGAATGAAACTGTGGAAAGATACACATTCTTTTCAAGGAACCAGGAGCCTGGGGAAAATTTTGACATATATGCCACAGAACTGAAACTACTAGCATCCACATGTGAATTTGGGGATATAAGAGACTCTCTCATAAGAGACAGAATAGTATGTGGAATCAGAGACTCACATCTGAGAGAGAGACTGCTTAGGGAAGAGGATTTGGGCCTGGAAAATGTCTCCAGATCTGCAGAGCATCTGAAATAACAAAAAATAATCTGAAAATGATTGAGGGCCCATCTGAGAGTATGGTACATGCAGTAACCGGTAAAGGAAAAATAAAATATAAAATCCAGGAAACTTTAATAATGTGTAAATACTGTGGTAAAAGACATGAAAGAGACAAAGAGAAATGTCCTGCTTATGGTCAGACATGTAGGGTCTGTGGAAAAAGAAATCATTTCTCTGCCCAGTGTAGGCAGAGCAGAAAGTCACAGCATAGATAAGTAAACACAGAGACACAGGACTCAGACACAGACAGTGCAGAGGACATACTGTGGCTGCAACTACAGTGCATCCTCGCAGTCCCCGGATCAGATATCTGATCTGGCAGACAAGGGGTGCACAGACTTTCCCTGGCCTATTTCCTGCTCAGTCCCCGCAGTGACCCCACCAGAGAAGCACTCAGTGGAGCAGGAACAGTGCAGGGATCGGACTCGCAAAGAAGTTGGGAGAAAAGTTTCCAGGGGGCAGCCTGTTTATGGGGGCGGCGGCAGAAGCAGTGCAAGGGGCAGCCGGGGACCCCCGAGGGAGCGAGACAGCAGCAGCATTTCCTTAGGCAGCCAGCAAGAGGGGAGACTGGGCCAGGAGGGCACAGTGCTGGTGTGCAGGGGCAGCAGTTCGAGACGCTACCAGCTCAAGAACCGAGGTGAAGGGCAGCAGCAGCCAGAGCCGGCTGGGGTGGGATTAGTTCGGAGACTGTTTCTAAAAGAAAAGCCTCCCGAAGGTGTCAACTGAAGCCCCGTGACGACAGCATCCCCTGCCCCTCAAAAAAGGCATTTCCTGGGGAAGTAAAGAGCGGACTCCTGCTCCAGAAGCTGTTTGCAGGTCAGAGCGGGTGGATAAGCGGAATCTGCTGCTGCCGGAGCCTTCGTAGTCATGGTAACCGCCCGAGTAACTGCCACACGTCGGACCAGCTGGTTCCTCGGCCGCAGTGGAGCTACTGTCATCGTCGGGTTACATCTTGTACCGACTCCTCCCCAGTCACACGGGGCTGCAGGTTCAGCGCCGCTACAAAAACACTTCCACTGGCTCTACGCGCGTCTCCTCTACAAGTTCCCAGTCGTGTCACAGCAGAAAGGTCTTCGGTCTGTGTCGGTCCCGAAGGGTCTTGATCCGCAGCTTCAACTCTCTTCACTTCACACGCTGTCAGGGAGGACAAATCGAGCGCTGCAGGAAGGATGGTCGCCTTTTCGCCGTTTCTGAAGAGGACAGGAAGCGGAGTATCTGTAAGTTATTTCTTAATAAAGGCTTTGCTATTTTAAATTTTAATTTGTGTTGGTGTTATTTTTTCGTTATGTACTAACGAATTTTTGAAAAAAAAAATTTGATGTTACTGGTCCTTTAAGCTACGCATGTGTTTCCATACAAATCTGGAATCCAAATGATCATTTAGTTTTAAATCTTCAGTGAAGTAGTTCAATACATTTTTAAATGTCAAACCACTACAAATTTGATGAATAAAAAAAATACAAAATTCCCCACACACAGATGCTAGAGTACTTTGTAACTGATCATTATGATAAATAATTTGATCGGCATTCTTGTTAATGAAATGTAAAATTTCAACAGGGTAAAACCCACTCAGAGGCGATATTCCATATGAATCAAAAAATAGGATACGTCTTTTACTATCGATGAAAATGGCTAACCAATGTTCACCAGGTAGTCTAGAATTATGAGTGTTTATAATATACGCGGCCGGTAAGTATTCCAATTTACGAACAGGTAAGAGATCACACGGGAAAACTCCAACGAATACATGGCGTGTGCAGGGGTCGGATCTTAGAATACGTGTAATCTCCAGGGTATTCATTTTTGTTTTTACTTATAGAAAATCATACAGTACTTCACGTCTCTGAATTATCTCAATAATGTTGTCAAACACCCCATATACAATCATATTTACAGTTCTGTCCAGCGCTCTTGAAAATCTTATTTCAGCTGTTAGATTACCACTACGTATCAATGAAAAATGACAACCACGTTCTTGATCTGGAGTTAAATCAAAGCCGAATAATGTATATCCTCCAAGAAACGATTCACGGTCTATTACAAAACCAGAATCAATGTTCTTTTTTCCCGCAATTTGTACAAGAGCCATGTACTCTCTGATGGCGTTTCCATTTTCAAAAACAGGTTGAAAAGCTTTGCTGGGAATTTGGGTTCCGTCGCTGTATAGGGCAATGAAATTTATGTTGTTATGATGGAAGCATAACGGATTTAAATCTAGCGAGCCGGAAAATGCGTCATTTTCGATAAAACCTATGATTACCAGCTTCGGAAGCTGCCCCAAAAAGAGGTTTTCTTGGTTGCAAACACGACTGCCTGCCGGTATGCTGAATACTTTCATACTGACACGATCAATGACATACTTAGCATTACTGGTAAGAAGGCCCTGGGCGTGACCTATACGCACAGCGGGTGATACCTGTACTCTTTTAACAAAAAGTGACGCGTTAAGTATTTGAACCTTGAATGGTTCAGCTTCGGCAGACATTAAGCAAAATTGGTCCTTATTCCTGGTAAGTTTTATTTTCAAGTCTAAACCGCTTAATAATAATTTATCCTGATAGAACAAGTCTGTGTGTAGTGGACCTTGCAACTCAAAGATCCGCCCACGTTCAGTTAGGCGCGCGTGTTTTGTGAAACCTTCGTTATCACCCCCTAGAACACGCGTATGATGATGTCCGGCTGTATCCTTGTAAAACATTCCGGCAGTGAATTGTGATGATAATGCGTCAGAACTATAATTCAGAATAGTCTCGATGTAAGCCCTGTAGGCATACAAATTATTAGATTGCGTTATGAGTCTATCACCCAGTGTAACATCTAACTGGTTAAATAAGGTTGCTCACACGGGCTCCATCAGCTGGTGCTGTGTTGTTGTTTTTTAGTATTCTACATGTAACATAGAGTAAGGTATTGTTGAGATCCAGGTAATGTTCACCGCTACCAGCTATATAGAATTCCAGTGGAGCTGTATCGTTGATGGCGGATAACGGTTGTACTTCCACGTACATACTCTTTTCTACACTTGTTTGGGTAGGCTGTATTTCAAAAAGGTCCAATTCCGACTTTACACATTCGACTGATGATGAGTGGATAAATGCCATGATTTTTCCGGATGTCGATACTAGCTAGAATATATCATTTTTGTCTCTGGCACCGCCGCGTTGCTTCTTTTTCTTTCTGTCTTTACTCTTATTGTTTAGACGTTGAAGCGTCCAAGGCGGATGTAGCGTAACCCTCTTCCGTTTTTTATTGGGGGTGTTTTTGCTTATGTAGACTAGACCCGATCCATCCTGGCCGTCACCGGTAATTTTATTCATCATGGCGGTGGAAAATTTACCTACAACATCTTTAGCTATATTTTTGGCTGCTGTTTTTACATGTGGCTTTACAAAGTCTATACCGCGTTTCAGTAGCGGAACAGCGCGGCGAAAAAGAGCTCTAAATACACCGGCCAATCCAGCTCCATGTTGGTACGCACCCCCGTGGAAACCAGAAATTCCGTGACCAGCTTGCGCTTTATAATAAGCGCTGTAAATGTTTGGCTCCCCATAGTTTTTTATAGCCACCATAGTATATTAATAGATGCCTCCACGCCGCGGGCGAAAGTGTAGTTTCACGATGGCTTTCCCGTATTTAAATGACACGTTTCTGTTCTGATCATTCTTTATCTCTATCGTGATGTTGTCGAAATGATGCTTACTGACAGGAATGTAATCCCGCTTTATAAACTGCTGTGTAATAATTTCATTGTTGATACCTAATATTGGTACGGTTCGAAGCAACGTTGTATAGAAATCACCAATCCGCTGGGGTCTGATAATGTCTGAATATACAAATAACGTGTAAAATCCCGCTTTTATATCCGCACATACTCGACCATTGATGCTGTTATTAAAATGGTTAGAATCAATACCTAAAATAGCTGTTAATTTATTACTAGCCAAGAATGTGTGTGTCCCTTTTACAGATACTAATCGTTCTAACTCATCGTATCGCAGCTTTACATCGTACACTGGTGATTTTAAAGTTTCAATTTTATCATTTATAGCCTTTATCAGGTCTCTTACAGTGCTGTACAAGCCAGGCTTTATATTTAGTTCTTTCAGGGGTCCTCCAGGAATTCCTACATATATGAGTCCTTCATCAGATTCAATATTGTTGAATGTATGAGGATATTGTATTTCGGTCATTCCAACTTCCCACTCCCCTGTGAGCATAACGGGTTTAGATAATTTCACAGTGTAGCTGGATATTTCATTTTGAGGGTATGTGTTAAGCGATGCATTACTGGGTAGTGTTATATAAAAATCGCTTTCCTCCATTATCACTGAAATTTAAAAAGAGGTTAGTTGTTGCTTTTTGATCCAACTATTGAACTTTGCCGGATAGCCTAACCATTTAACGTAGTAAAGAATCTGTCCTCTGACAACTTTCTGTTTCAGTACCTTTTCAATTCTGTATACACGATTGTAATTTTCAGGTATCTTCTGTATTTCTTCAGCATAGAATGTGCCTTCAATTGGTTCGTCGTATATATCCTTTAACTTGTAGACTGGCCTCATGCCTCTAGTGTTCACCGCGGTAATGATGAAAATCTCATCTGTAAAGCTCTGTTCATAACCTTTACTAAAAACGTCTTTGTATTTTGAAATCCTCACGTGATCACCGAGTTTAAAGGTTGGTTTAATTTTTTTAGATTTAAAGTAACAGGCATATATATTTTTCCAGACCGTGAGTGAGTTTGCATTTGTTACATCAACAGGCCTGATGCGTGTTGTTCGATGGACAGTGTGGTTATAACTATAAACGATGTCCTTTAATACGTCTATATAACGATATGTATTGTTTTGGGTAAAATAGCGCCACATTTTAGATTTTAATGTCCTATTAAATCTCTCCACAATTGCCGCTTTTACATTATTGTTAGTCACAAAGTGGTGTATAGCCTGTTTTTTAAATAATGCTTTTACATTCTTATTTAAAAACTCTTTACCACGATCAGTCTGTAGTTTGCAAGGTTTATGGCCACTGCTAAATATAGTCTCAAAAGCGTTTGTAACACTTTTGCCTGTTTTATCATACAGACTAAAGACCCAGGCATATTTTGACAACACATCTATGACAGTAAGTATGTATTTAACCCCGTTGTTGTATTTTGCATAATCCGTCATTGAGACCAAGTCTGCCTGCCATTGTGCGTCTATATCTGAAACACAAATTCTATTTCTTTCGAAATTCTTACGTACTGGTTTGTGTAGCGTATATGAATCCTGAGTGGCCAACCACTGCCTTACAGTATTTTGTTTTATGCCTTTATTTTTAATACTCTGATACAAGTTTTGAACACCACCAAAACTGCCTGTATTTTGAGGCGTATAGTATGCTTTTTTTAACACAACTTTAATGTTTTTCGATGACGCCATTTCTATTGTGAAAGACTGTTTTAAAATGTATCAAGCATTTAGATTAAATGCATAATGAACCTGAAAGCTCATTCCCCTTTTAGATCAGCAGTAGTCCGTGATTGCCTGACAACCCTGTTACATAATGAGTTGTGCATTTCAAAAAGGTTCACAAGTAATTGCCAAAGCAGACATAGTCTCTTATGCATTTCAAAAAGGTTCACACTGTTTTGGAGGTCTATAAACAATCCTTGATTTTTTCAGTTTCGCTGTTGCAGAGCAATCCTATCGTCTTGTGCAGTTCAAAAAAGTTGTAATAGTTTTGGAGGACTGAGAACTGTCCTTGTTTTTTATCAGTTTCACAGATGCAGAGCAGTCCAAATGTCTTGTTTTCTCGTCGCTATTTTCACATCGGAATGTGTTAATTTAAAAAGAACAAACATTTAAGTCATCTGTTTTTTTAATTTATTTATTTATTTTTTTCCCGGAATTCATCTGTAGTTATAACAAAAACCGCATGATGGCCCTCGCAGTCACACCGCGACCCCATATAGCGCTTGTAATATCAAACATAACCAACTGGTGGCGCTCACAGTAGAGGATAGCTATGGTTTATGGGCATTACACAAAATGGCGGCTTAATTTCACAAAATGGCCGCTGCGCAGTGGGCGGGGAATGCTTTGCCTCTGGCTAGCTAGGGTTTATGGGTACTACACAAAATGGCGGCTTAATTTCACAAAATGGCGGCCGCGCAGTGGGCGGGGAATGCTTTGCCGCTGGCTAGCTAGGGTTTATGGGTATTACACAAAATGGCAGCTTACTTTCACAAAATGGCGCCCGCGCAGTGGGCGGGGAATGCTTTGCCGCAGTGGGCGTGGCCATGTCAGGTCAGAAAGAGCAGATCAAACTTAGCTCCGCCCATTAGGGCCAGTAACCCCGCCCATTAGGGGCGGGGCACCTGTCAGGGGGTGGGGCACCTGTCAGGGGGTGGGGCACCTGTCAAGTTGATTGATACTGTAGCTGTATACTACTTATGTCAAACTACACACTGCCCCAGGGTTATACATAGGGAGGACAGAACATTTCTTAATAGCCTAAACTTTATTACAATAGTGATAACATTGTGTTCCTTGTGTATGTTCCTTGTGTGTGTTCCTTCTGCTAATGGTTCAAGGCATCAGGGCCCCAAGCATTGTCTAGTAGATTTACTGTAATAGAAATGGAACCCTTTTATGGTTCCATAAAATGAAATACAATGTGATGCTGACACATGTACCTCCATGCTCCATATGATTTTCCATACTGGAGCTATTAATAAAAGGATCAGTTTCGCTGCCCCAATGAGTCATCAAGTCAGTTCCTTGGACATCTATAAAGCAAAAAGGTTCGGATGAGGAAAGGAAAAAGACCAACGGGATTCCTTAATTTTTGTTCTGCTTTTATAGATCAGATCATAGATATAATATCATATACTATGAAAGGAAAACTGTATCACCAAAATGAATACTTGAGCAACAGATAGTTAATATCAAATTAAGTGACATATTAAAGAATCTTAACAAACTGGAATATATAGTTAAGAAAATATTGTCCTTTTACATATTTTACCTTAAATCCCCATTTCATGATAGTCTGTGTGTCCCTCAGAGATCACCTGATCAGAAATACTGCAGCTCTAACTGTATCAGGAGAGATCACCTGACCAGAAATACTACAGCTCTAGCTGTAACATGAAGAGATCACCTGACCAGAAATATTGCAGCTCTAACTGTAACAGGAAGAGATCACCTGACCACAAATAACGCAGCTTTTACTGTAACAGGAAGAGATCACCTGACCAGAAATACTGCAGCTCTAACTGTAACAGGAAGAGATCACCTGACCAGAAATACTGCAGCTCTAACTGTAAGAGGATGAGATCACCTGACCAGAAATACTGCAGCTCTAACTGTAAGAGGAAGAGATCACCTGACCAGAAATACTACAGCTCTAACTGTAAGAGGAAGAGATCACCTGACCAGAAATACTACAGCTCTAACTGTAACAGGAAGAGATCACCTGATTAGAAATACTGCAGCTCTAACTGTAACAGGAAGAGCTCACCTGACCAGAAATACTGCAGCTCTAACTGTAACAGGAAGAGATCACCTGACCAGAAATACTACAGCTCCAACTGTAACAAGAAGAGATCACCTGACCAGAAATACTGCAGCTCTAACTGTAACAAGAAGAGATCACCTGAACAGAAATAATGCAGCTCTAACTGTAACAGGAAGAGATCACCTGACCAGAAATACTACAGCTCTAACTGTAACAAGAAGAGATCACCTGACCAGAAATACTGCAGCTCTAACTGTAACAGGAAGAGATCACCTGACCAGAAATACTACAGCTCCAACTGTAACAAGAAGAGATCACCTGACCAGAAATACTGCTCTCTAACTGTAACAGGAAGAGATCACCTGATTAGAAATACTGCAGCTTTAACTGTAACAAGAAGAGATCACCTGACCAGAAATACTACAGCTCTAACTGTAACAGGAAGAGATCACCTGACCAGAAATACTGCAGTGCTAACTGTAACAGGAAGAGATCACCTGACCAGAAATACTACAGCTCCAACTGTAACAAGAAGAGATCACCTGACCAGAAATACTACAGCTCTAACTGTAACAAGAAGAGATCACCTGAACAGAAATAATGCAGCTCTAACTGTAACAGGAAGAGATCACCTGACCAGAAATACTGCAGCTCTAACTGTAACAGGAAGAGATCACCTGACCAGAAATACTATAGCTCTTAACTGTAACAAGAAGAGATCACCTGACCAGAAATACTGCAGCTCTAACTGTAACAGGAAGAGATCACCTGACCAGAAATACTACAGCTCCAACTGTAACAAGAAGAGATCACCTGACCAGAAATACTGCAGCTCTAACTGTAAGAGGAAGAGATCACCTGACCAGAAATACTACAGCTCTAACTGTATCAGGAGAGATTATCTGACCAGAAATACTGCAGCTCTAACTGTAACAGGAAGAGATCACCTGACCAGAAATACTACAGCTCTAACTGTAACAAGAAGAGATCACCTGACCAGAAATACTGAAGCTCTAACTGTAACAGGAAGAGATCACCTGACCAGAAATACTGCAGCTCTAACTGTAACAGGAAGAGATCACCTGACCAGAAATACTGCAGCTCTAACTGTAACAGGAAGAGATCACCTGACCAGAAATACTACAGCTCTAACTGTAACAGGAAGAGATCACCTGGCCAGAAATACTGCAGCTCTAACTGTAACAGGAAGAGATCACCTGACCAGAAATACTACAGCTCCAACTGTAACAAGAAGAGATCACCTGACCAGAAATACTGCAGCTCTAACTGTAACAAGAAGAGATCACCTGAACAGAAATAATGCAGCTCTAACTGTAACAGGAAGAGATCACCTGACCAGAAATACTGCAGCTCTAACTGTAAGAGGAAGAGATCACCTGACCAGAAATACTACAGCTCTAACTGTATCAGGAGAGATTATCTGACCAGAAATACTGCAGCTCTAACTGTAACAGGAAGAGATCACCTGACCAGAAATACTACAGCTCTAACTGTAACAAGAAGAGATCACCTGACCAGAAATACTGCAGCTCTAACTGTAACAGGAAGAGATCACCTGACCAGAAATACTGCAGCTCTAACTGTAACAGGAAGAGATCACCTGACCAGAACTACTACAGCTCCAACTGTAACAAGAAGAGATCACCTGACCAGAAATACTGCAGCTCTAACTGTAACAAGAAGAGATCACCTGAACAGAAATAATGCAGCTCTAACTGTAACAGGAAGAGATCACCTGACCAGAAATGCTGCAGCTCTAACTGTAACAGGAAGAGATCACCTGATTAGAAATACTGTAGCTCTAACTGTAACAAGAAGAGATCACCTGACCACAAATAACGCAGCTCTTACTGTAACAGGAAGAGATCACCTGACCAGAAATACTGCAGCTCTAACTGTAACAGGAAGAGATCACCTGACCAGAAATACTGCAGCTCTAACTGTAAGAGGAAGAGATCACCTGACCAGAAATACTGCAGCTCTAACTGTAAGAGGAAAAGATCACCTGACCAGAAATACTACAGCTCTAACTGTAACAGGAAGAGATCATCTGACCAGAAATAATGCAGCTCTAACTGTAACAGAAAGAGATCACCTGACCAGAAATACTACAGCTCTAACTATAACAAGAAGAGATCACCTGACCAGAAATACTGCAGCTCTAACTGTAACAGGAAGAGATCACCTGACCACTAGGGATGGGTGAATTTTTTCGCCTTGTTTCGCGGAAAAAATTACGCCCATAGACTTGTATGGCAGCGTGCGTCAAAAAAAAAGACGCGCGTCAAAACCGTTTCGCCGCGCGACAAAATTTTTTTGACGTCCATAGACTTTAATGGGCATCTGCGACCTTTCGCCGGCTGCGAATTTTTGGCAAAGCGAAACGGGTCAAATTCGCCCATCCCTACTAACAACAAATATTGCAGCTCTAACTGTAACTGTAGGAAGAAGTGTGGAAGCAGACTCTGTCTGTTAATTGGCTCATGTGACCTAACATGTATAGTTTGTTTGTGTGCACCGTGAATCCTAGGATCCCAGGGGGCAGCTCTTATTTTTTAAAATGGCAATTTTCTATTTAGGATGATCCAATGGCACATAGTACTAAAAAAGTATATTATTATAAAAAGTATCAGCAGGAAAATCCTCCTTTCTACCTCAAGAACGAAGAAAATTTGTCTAGAATTCCTAGAAGGTCCATAAAAAGAAACAAGACCATACAAGCCAGGGACGCAGTTTTCCAGACAATGGTAGAACAGAACTCAGTCCATTCCCCATAATTGTGGGTTCCTTAAGATCAAAAATATAAATGACTATTTCCACCTATTCCTCAAAAACAAACCAAATGGCCAGTCCAGAGTCATTCTCAACTTGAGAAAACTAAACTTAACAGTTGAGAGTTCCATCTTTCAAAATGGGATCCATCTCACAGCTCTTGGATCTGGGTGAGTGGCTTGCAAAATTGGACATAAGAGATGCGTACATTCACATCCCCATCAGAAAATGCACTTCCGTTCGACCTGGCCACTGCACCCAGGGTGTTCACAAAAGTGTTAGCTCCAGTCATAGCAAACTTGACAATATAAGGAATCCAACTGTTTGCTTATCTGGACGATATCCTCACAAAAGCCCCATCGAAAGACAACCTCATTGCTCATCTACAGAAGGTGGTCTCCTATTTACAATACCTAGGATGTGTGATAAACAAGGTAAAGATTTAATTACTTTCCTGGATTTTTTGGGGTTGACAATCAACACAGCGGAATACAATCTCAGCCTCCTGGCCAGGAGAGAATTAAATATTCTACATACTGTAAACACTTTCCTAGCCAAAGCTATCCAACCATCAGAGAAATGTCAAAAGCTAATGGTAAAGTTAATCTCTACTATGGGCTGCATGAAATGGGCCCAATTACACACAAGGATATTTCAGAATGACTTCCTGAAAATATGGGATCAGGGTTATCGAATGCCTCACCAACCTATTCACCTAGATCCAATACTGTATTATGGTTGAAAAATTCTGCTAACCTACAACAGCCAGTGACCTTTCTCCAACCAGAATGGGTTATAGTGACAACAGATGCCAGCAAGTGGGGCTGGGGAGCTCAATCTGCGGAACTCAAGACACAGGGTAGTTGGGCACCCTCAGAGATCTCAAGATCCTCCAACTGGAAAGGACTGATATCCTTCCAACATCTCCTCCTCCACAAACCAGTCATGATCAGATCAGACAATTACATATCAGTGAGATGTCAGAACAAGCAAGGAGGAACCAGGTCAAAAAGCTTATTAGACTTGGCCATTCTTATATTCTCATGGGTGGAAAATAACCAGACTTTAGAGCAGAACATATACCAGGAATTCAGAACATACTGGCAGACAGATTGAGCAGGTCCACTACCCATCCAGGGGAATGAGAGCTCCATCAAGTAGCATTTCCGTTATCCAGGAGAAATGGGGGCTGTTCTGCTTGGACCTGATGGGCATTGAGCAGGAATAAAAAAACTAATGACTTTTCTATCTTGGACCACAAATCAGAAGGCCTTAATGATGGATGCGTTTTCCTTCCAATTGGAATTTCACAGAGCATACATATTTTCCCCCATCCCCTTAATCCAAAGGGTTCTGAGAAAGATAAAGAAGGACCAAGCAGAAGTAGTACTGGTAGCCCCCTGGTGACCAAGGAGACCACGGTTCTGCCAGATCATGATGCTCTCCAAAGATCAACCACTCAAGTTTCCATGCTGGAAGAATCTGCTTACACAAGCAAGATAGTTCACCCTCACCAAACCAAATGGGCCTTAACAGCATGGCTTTTGAAGGACTGAATCTAGCCTTATCAGGACTTTCAAAAGGCTCTACCTCCACACTAATGGTGGCTAGAAAACTTTGCACCCTGCAAAGATATTTTGCAATGTGGGAAAAATTGTCCAAATGGTGCAAAGAAAATAAATCCAATCCCCTCGCTACATCAGAAGTCAATGTGGTGGAGTTACTGCATAGAAGGGTAGAGCTTAAGTTAAGCATCTCCACCCTAAGGAGCCATGTCAAGCTATATCCCGCTTCTTAAAGGGATACTGTCATGGAAAAACATGTTTTTTATAAAATGTATCAGTTAATAGTGCTACTACAGCAGAATCCTGCATTGAAATCCATTTTTCAAAACAAGAAATGGATTTTTTATATCTAATTTTAAAATTTGTTATGGGGCTAGACATTTTGACATTTCCCAGCTGCCCTCAGGTCATGTGACTTGTGTGGAAAAAGATGGATCAGCGCCTTTGGCAACGGAGTCGAACTCACCAGAAACAAATAGAAGTTTTTTACTTCTATTTGTTTCTGGTGAGTTCGACTCCGTTGCCAAAGGCGCTGATCCATCTTTTTCCATATGAAGTATTCCACAGTTGAGAGACTGAACTAGGACCGGCAGGAGAGGACTAAAAACTAAAGGACTGACCTTTTTTTATATCTGGTGCCTATTTTGCATTTTTGTGCATATATTGCATTTAGATAACATTTGTGTAAAAAATTCATGTGACTTGTGCTCTGATAAACTTCAGTCACACTTTACTGCTGCACTGCAATTTGGAGTGATGTCATTACCCCTCCCTCCTACAAGCTGCTGTAATGTAAATAGAGCCTTGTCTGCTGAGCCTGTCAATTGAACAATAGGCAGGAATCTAGATAAGCTCCCACTGACACCACTTCAGGACTGAATTAATATAGTCCTGTGATCACTGCCCCCCCTTACGTTTGAAATTTTTATATATATATATATATATATATATGTTTTTTATATGGTACGGCACTACTGAGGACTTGATTTCCTTTACAAATGACCTTAACTCTTTACCCTCAGCAGTCAAGTTGACCCTAAGCTATGACAAAACATCTATGCACTATTTGGATGTCACGGTGTACAAGGATATGCCCAATAAGAAACTCCAGACAAAAATCTATCAAAAATTAACAGTTAGGAACACGTTGCTTGACTATAGGAGCAGTCACCCTAAGCATTTGGTGAACTCTCTTCCAAGATCACAGATGTTGCGAGTGGTTAAAATCACGAGTGATCTTGGGGAACGAAAAAAAGCTTTGCATGCAATGTCGGCACGCTTTTTGGAGAGGGGATATCCCAACGACATTATTACACAAGCCAGAGGGTGGGCATTGAGTCTGGACAGAGCGACTTTATTACGAGCCAAGTTTCCGACTCAAGATAGAAATCAGGATGATCTGTTCTAAAAGCACTGGCCTTTGGTTAGCACCGACCCTGACATGTCAAAGCTTGTGAACAAGAAGCTCCGCTTTGGCTATAGACGCAACAGAAATTTGAGGGAACTCTTGACACCTGCAGACCCGGCAAAGAAGTATGTAAAATCAACAGGAGGCATTATGTTAAAACCTGGAGTTTTTAAATGTAATAACTGTGTGATGTGCAACACATTAATGCTTGGGGACCAATTTTTCAACCCTCATAGCGGGAAAGCTTACCATATAAAACACAGATTAACCTGCCGATCACAAAATGTGGTATACATCATAAAATGTCCGTGTGGCCTGCTGTATTGCGGCAAGACCACGAGACAACTGAGGGACAGAATCAGCATGCATAGGTCAACGATGCGGGCGGCATTGGATACAAACTATGATAGCAAAAAGGTGAAACAGGATATATCCAAACAACCCATTGCCCAACATTGGTTGAAGGTGAAGCACCCCATTTCTACATTCAAATGCATGCCTATAGATGTGGCAAAAAGTCCACGAAGGGGTGGAGACATTGACCGGATTTTACTACAAAAGGAAGCATTCTGGACATTTGAATTGGGGTGTGTTGCTCCGAAAGGGCTGAACTCTACCCTCCAATTTAATGGATTTCTGGATAGGAGATAGCTATTTTGCAATTTTGGAAAAAGAAACAATACAGCGATCACTATGTCTTTTCTAACCTTAGCTAGGATTTGAAACAATGTTTATGCATAAATAATATGTTGCAATATCGTAGATAAGAATGAGTAATTGTTACAGATGTAACTTAGCAACAGTTTTGATTTATAGTGCTAACTAGACGCAAGTTAGAAATACATATGGTTTGTAATAACCTGAAGGTGCCGTTACATTATGGTTTTAGAAATTTTAACCTAACCACTTTTATAAGAATGCAGCACTTTAACACATTAGTGTTTTAATCACAATGCATTTTAACAATCAGTAAGTTGTTTTAACCAACATTTTAAGATGCTTTTCACTGCTGCTACCTAAAAGGCCATACAAGGAGTTAATTTTGCACAATGCAACGCAGGCACAGTCACATGATGTGGGTGGAGGGTATTTAAGTGGTTTTCAATGTATGTTATATCACCTTGATAAAGGTCCCAAGAGGGACCGAAACGTCGATTGTACATACTAAATGTAACAATACAAGTTTTCTTCACTGCAAAGACCCCTGGTGCTGGTTTTTTGTTCTTTTATATATATATATATATATATATATATATATATATATATATATATATATATATATATATATATATATATATACACACACACACATACACACACAATTCATTTTGGGCACTGGAAAAAATATTTTATATATACACTCTGTATATTCATTACAGAGTGGCTGCCTCCAAGCACACAGGTAATGCTGCGCCTGCTGTTAGAGCAGCACAGGATAAATGTGTAATGAGCACAAATGGAAGCCCCCACGACAAAATACAAACTGAAATAACTTATGCATGGATTTGTGGATTAACATTTTATTTGCCAGACAGTGTTTATGGATGTGTGTTTTTTATAAAAATACAAAAAAAAAAAAAAAAAAAGTTTAAAATGACGACAGATTCCCTTTAAAGGTTGCTTGGGCACACAAACCTGTGGTCAAGTGGTTCTTTCTAGAACTGAAGAGAATTTCTCCTGTGAACAGAACAGTACCTTTGCGGGATATATGCCTAGTTGTAGATGCACTTAGCTGCAAACCATTTGAACCCATTGAAACAATTCCCATAAAAACACTGAACCTTAAAATGTGTTTTTTGTTGGCCACTACAATGGCCAGAAGAGTGGGAGAGCTGCAGGCCCTGTTGATGATGGAAAGGAAACTTACCTTTCTGCAGGACAGTAGTGCTAAAGACAGTGGATACATTCATCCCTAAGGTCAGATTTCTACTTCATACTACAAAAATACAAAGTCCAGCATAGAGCAGAAGTGGCACACTCTGGATGTGGTTAGAATCCCTACTTGTGATCCCACAGGGGAAAAAAGCTGGAGCAAAACCATCTAAATCAACTGTCGCAAATTGGATCAAGGAGTGCATAAGAACAGTGTATGGTTCAAAATCTAGCACAGCACCCTCTAAAATTAGAGCACATTCTACTAGAGGCATAACAGCTTCCTGGGCATTCCAGTCCAGAGTTTCTTCTGAAGAGATCTGCAAAGCAGCAGTGTGGTCTTCACTCCACACATACATCAACCATTATGAATTTGACGTGTTCACAAACAAAATGTAATTGGTTTTTCATGTCTCATTACTTGGCAGGAGGGATTAACCTGTTCTTGCCCACTACCATGTTCCAGTCCAGGAAAGGAAAATCTCGGTAAGTATGATTTTCACTTATCACCTAAAAGAATCATATTGGTGTTTTGTATACTTTTCTTTCTCTAGAATCATTATCAGCACAGCATTATATTTCTCAGCCATTTGTAAGAACTTCCAATAAGGAACCTATAGGGGCAAATTCACTATGCGCTGAAGTGCGTCAATTCGCTAGCGTTGGTCTTTTTCGTTACTTCGCAAATTCACTAATGAATGCTGGTGTAAATTCACTAGTGTTACTTCGCACCCTTACGCCTGGTGAATTTGTGCAACGGACGTAACTACACAAATTCACTAATGCGCGCAGTGTACTGAACACTACCTTTTACGCTAGACTTCCTTCACCACCTCAGACCAGGTGAAGCGCAATAGAGTAGATAGGGATTGCTTCGAAAAAAGTTCAAATTTTTTCTAAGTCCCAAAAAACACTGGCGTTTTTTCTATATTATGGGTGATAGGCTGAAAAAGATCAAAAATTTGTTGGGGCTCCCCTCCTTCCCCCCTACATTTCCTAACTCATGGCAACTTAACTATACAGTGGGCACATGTTTAGGGCAAAAAAAAAAATTATTTGATGTTTTGAAGGTTTCCCAGGCATTTGTAGTGATTGTACGTATTCCTCCATTGAAATTTGAATTTGGCGCCGTATGCAAATTAACCATCGCTAGCGTAACTTCGCTTAGCGTATCAACGCTAGTGCAACTTCGCAACCTTACGCTACCCCTGAGCGCAACTTCGGATTTTAGTGAATTTGTGGAGCGCTGGCGAAACTACGCCTGGCGAAGTGCGGCGAAGTTACGCCTGGCGCAACTGCGAATCTTAGTGAATTTGCCCCCATAGTATTTAACCACAGCCCTTTCAGGAAATGTTTATTTTCATGTTTATTACTATGCAGCAGAGGGGACATTAGAGGACACCCTCTATAAAAGGCCAGATAGTATCCTATGCCTATGGGATGATACAGCATGTGGAGCAGAACTAGCAACTTTTCATCTTGTTGGTTATATGGCAATAAGCTTTGTTCTTATTGGTTCAGGAATGTGACTGACAGTGTTGCTTCACAGAATGGTTATTTTATCTGTTTTGTGAAACTGAGCTTTTCATTTTGTGGAAAGAATGAATCATGTACTATAAAATCTTGTTTTCTGTCACAAATATCTATTTTGTCATTCAAATCTAGCTTGTCATGCACTAGTTACTTACACTATTATATATTATGTCCAAGTTTTTTTTACATAATACATTCTGTAAGTAACTTTGCACATAAGTGCGTCCGTTACATGGAGGTTATACATTTGTGCGACAGATTGCTTGTTAAACTGTACAGAATGGAGTTTGTGATATAATGACATCCTTTTGTGCACTAACCAGATTTTGTTCTCATTCTTTAATAGAAATAAGTTTTTTGTATATTTTATTTTATCTGGGTATGGTCACAAATACTTATATACCATGAGAGACATTCATTCTGTGTATTAGGGATAGTTTTGTAAACAGAATGTATTTGGGGCAAACGGCACCCCATAAGGGAGGGTCTTGTGCCACTAAGGATAGAGATGGTCTGTGCCCCCCAACACTCTGCACCTCACCTTGAGATCTCCTCCATCTGTCCCCCAGCTATCAGACCAATCAGATTTCAGTATCTGTAGGGCACCTAGAGGTTTTCAGAGGCACTGAGCTGCCACCCATTTACCCCGCACACCTGCCCAACACACCAGTGAGATCTCACCACTGCACAGTATTATAGATCCACTCAGCAGCACATGGTGACACTTAGACTGTAAGCTCTTCTAGATGGGTTCCTTCTTCTCACAGTGTCTCTTACCACATTAATCGCCTGTGGGTACATTTATTTACAAAGTACAGCCCTACATATCCCAGCAACAATATTAACATTACACGTATTTCCAATAAGCACAGACTCTTAGATTTCACTCTGACTGCATTTCACACTGGAGCCTGGGCAGCCCATCCAGTGACCAGTATATTAGACCTTGCCTACCTTTTTCATCCCCTGTAGTGAAACAACGTATTCTCTTCTTCATTTTGATCAGACCGGCAACAAATGGCACCATCAGAACAACAGCAGCTATTATTATTATTATTAGTATAGAACTCCCCTGAGCATCTGGAAAGAAAGAGGACAGACAATAGTTACACCCTGGGTTTCATTGAATATTACTATCTGAATATTTACTGTGTATTGATTTATTGTACTAAAGAATATGGGATAAGGTCTTTAAGAGGGATCACATGTCTCTGTCTCTTTGGTCTCCACCTGTTGTTTGGGTTGGATGTGCTGGAAGGATTTTTTGAGGAGAAGAGTAAGCCCCAAAGTAACTGATGCATAAATAAAGTCATGAAAACGGGACCCTGTGAATGAAGTGTTAGGGCACCCTGTCATAGAAATCATTAGGAGTATAAACTAGGGAAGGCTACCTCATAAAAGCAGTTGTTGCTCCACTGAGGAAAACTAATGCGGCACAAAACAAAATGTGAGGACCACAATTTGAAAGAGACTCAAGCTAATTTTATAGGGTCCCAGCAAGAAGAAACTAGAGTGGCTTACTAGTGACCCATGATAACCACACAATATTGAGGGTCATGTGGGCTACGGTTTCCAAAAAAGCACATTTAAACAATCTTTTAATAGCACCCTATTGAATAGGCATACACTTGTGGGTACATTGTACTAATGTAGGCTCCTAAGGTAGGGATGAGGTTGTACCTATAAATTATAACTGCATCTCATCACACTTTCCAGCATGCTATGGGTTGTTCAGATAGTGACACTTTATTAGCCCCATAACTAATAAATAAATGACAATAATTGCCCACCTGTGAGTTGCACAGGCACTTTGAGCACCAGAGGTTGGGTGAGGGCCTGATGTTCCACCACACAAGAGATCTCCATCCCCTGACTCTCAGCTGTTGGGAGGAATCGGTAGGATGACTCCAGAGCAGAACTGTTAATCCTTTTTATCTCTGAAGCTTCCACATGACTTCCATTTGCTAACCAACTCACAGCAATGGCTTCTGGGTAATACCCCCACACTCGGCACATCATAGTCTGTTCCTTATTCTCATAAAATGGCTCATGACTGATGTTTATGAAGGGAGCAACTGGAAGTGAAAGCCAAATTATTACTCAGTCTTTAAATAGTGTCATATTACATGTTATATTTAGTGAGCCCCCCCCAAAGCACAAGGCCACAATATAGAGCAAGTTGGGCCATGGGACCCTGAGGAGCTGTCTGCAAATATTCAGGATAGACCCTATGTATACTAACTGAGAGTACCGTTTAGTGAGCAGCTTGGCTTTGGCTCCACCAAATATTCATGCAGATTTAAACAAATTTAGAAACACAAATGTGAAGAATGTGACAGAACTGAGACTCATTTCCCAGACTGGTCACCTACCCAATCACCTATCAACTAAACTTTAGAGACTCATCTCAGAGACATTGAAAAAGACTCACAAATAGAGAACTTGATTATTTGTACTAAAAACCTGGCATTTACTTATTTTATATGGTTAAATACTTTTTGTATTTGGGTACTTATATTCCATATCCTGAAAAACAGACTTTAGTATTTCCTCTATTTACACTCACAGTTACTTTGAAATATTTGATTTTTTTGGAAAATTTTTATATACATGTATATGGCACAATGATGGGAAGTAGATATGCCCCTAGTTATGCCAACTGGTTTTTGACTATTGAAAGATTACCTTTTAGATCTTAACTGGGAGCAATAGATTATACAGACTTGCCAGATAAGGTTTGAAATGATCCTTGTAGGAGAAGTATTTGATTCCCTTGGAAGTTCAGTGGAAGGTACAAAGGCTTGCAATTCATATAACGGGATGGTAAAGTACAAAAGCCTTAGTATAACTTGAATGGACACTAAGTCCAACTGTGAGGAGCTTCATCTGACAAGAGACCTTCACACCCAATAAATGGGCCCTCCCTCTATAGTTGTGGTATCATGGTACTAAGCTAATAAATGGAGTAAGGCTTTGTTTGACCCACCATACACTTTGCCCCTGTCTTCTTCTTACTATGTTGTACTGTGGTACTAAAGTTGAAATTTCCAAATGGTTGTCCTTTTTATTGGCCACCAATGGGATGGACAGATACTCCTTGTTTTATTTAGTAGCTTAATGCACAAAATGTTTTAATGTCCTTAATATATTGATGGAAAAATCTGCGGTTGTCTTGAGCTAAACTGGATAAACAGGGAAAATGAAGCTCCTTCACATTTGTTCCTTGTGAGTGAGATAAACAGAAGAGTTTTAGAGTTTTATTACACTGAAGAGCTTTAAAGCTAATTATGAAAATGGAATAAAAACTGAACCTCCTTCATTACCTGCATAGATCAGTTGGAAGTCCTCCTGGAGAGGGACAGTGAGAGAGAAATGTTGGACCCTAATAGAGAAGATCTGGTTCCTGTTCTCTTTGGTGGGTACAATGGTCACTGTGCTGGTTGTACTGTGGGTGCCATCTGGGTCTCTCTGGGGCTTATTCACAGTAACACCAGGTAATATCTCCCCATCTCTCAGCCATTTAACATCAAGATCCGTGGGGTAGAATCCAGTGATGGAGGCTCTCAGGTCACTTTCCTTATTCTCAACCACTACTTTATTAGAAATTAAGATGCGAGGGGGGGCTGCAACAGGTAAAAATATCATTTCAGTCATATGAATTTATTGTAATGATCAAAATCTTATGGTAAACAAAAGTGCCCATTGCACCCCCCCCGAAATACATGATAATGAAACTCATATAACTGGACAAAATGGTAAATTAAAGTAACATTTTATTTGTACCTTGAATTGTCAGTGTAATCTCCTTTGTTTGCCACTCTGGGCTGTAAGTGACTGTACAGGTGTATCTCCCACCATCAGATACCTGTGTATTAGACACAGACAGAGAGGCATCTCCCCATGGGGCTGTAGTTGAGTTTAGGGAGAATCGGGGATCTGTTGTGCTCACTTCATTGTCATATCTCAGTATTTTCCTTCCATTGAAATCCCAGCGTATGGCCAAGAATTTTGGATCAGCAGGGAATTTATTCACTTGGAATGTGCAGGGAATCAGGATGTTGGATCCTTTCTGGGCAATGTGGGGGGAAGGAGCAGTCACCTCCAGAACAGCACCTGCAGGAGGAGAGATGAAGCAAATAATATATGAAGGGCCCATAGGGGTTAATCTGCCCCTATGGCTTCAAGGCCCTACCCTTTTCTCAGTTACCAGGCAAAATCCTGTGTAGCTCAGTGTTATTGGCCAAGAGGTATAATGACAACTTCCTGCCACACTGCACTATAGTGAGTGGAAGGAGTGGCCTCTTCTTCTTTGGCTGCTGGATGCTGCAGGATACACAGTAGATAACAGATAAGTACTACTATAGTTTATATAAACAATATTTATGAGAAAAAAAATTGATTAAATAGTCCCGACCCGAAAGTTTGAATCAAATTTGAACTCCAAAAAAAAACCTCTAATATTTCTCATGATTTTTTTTTATGACATGCAACTTTTTATTTCTCCCATTGGGACGTCTACTTGTGAAAAACTTTGCTCATGTCTACTGTTGACTTTGTCATTAACTTGGCAGGTTTTAGTTGGTGAATATTCAAATTAGAACTGTTTCCAAGGTTGAGGTGTGATAAATCTGGTTTTGTCTCCAATAAGGATTTATTATATCTGTACAGTAACTAAAATTGACTGCACAGTTTAAACATAAGCAGAAGAAACAAAGTATCAATAGCTCTGGGTTTGTGGTTCAGTCCAATTAAACAATTCAGTGAATTCTCTTCCCCTTTTAGGATTTGGAGGGTGTTGATCCCTCTGTCATTGGGTACCAGGAATTCAATCACCAGAACGTAGGCCCGGGTGTGTGAGTACGGATCTACATTTACATGTCCCATCTCTAACCCCCACATGCAGGTCTCGCCCATATACTGAATGGTTGGTAAATCTTTCCCTTTGTTCAGTGTTGGACCGGGTACCTGGGGCCCACCACTACCTCCAACAGCCTGCAATGTATAGCTCTATAGAGTGAGGATGATGCAGAATTGGTCTGATGCTTCTAAATCCAACAGAATTTCAGGATTATTGTTGGATGGTCAGGCAGTGGGTGAATATGACTAAATCTAAGGGTAGAATAAAGTCCCTTGGGGCAGTTGTTTATATATGTTATATCTTTTATATCTGGATTTTCTATGACGGACGAATGGCTAGTGTTAGAGGGTCGATATCTATTACCCCCGCACTGTATGACGCCAAAACGCTATAGGGCCCAAGGCAGGATGGACTATAAGGGCTAATGGTCAACTGTGGACAATGGTCACTCATATAACTTATAGTAGGCCATACAAATAAATGATCTCCACTCTGTTATTTAGATTCCAGAGTGTCAGTATAGTGTCAGCATGTCTCTTATGCCCTTTTGCACAAGTGTTGCTCAATAGCTGTACCACAATGACTATGTTTAGCCAACAGATGTCTACGAGGCTATGGACAGTTGGAACCAGAAATTTCTTATGTTGCAAAACTGCACAACTTACAGTAATTTATAAATATATGTATATGTAAGTCTCCTCGCCAGAGCATGTATGGTATTTTTCTGTATTCCCCTTGTCACAATTACTGTAAATACCTTCTGAAAGCTATAGAACGCTTGGACCAAGAGGTGGGTCTTTGGTGAGTCCTTGGGTGACATTCTGTGTGTTACTCCAACAGCTTACCCAGACACAACTGTTATGTTGTATTATGTATGAATGCATTGCCTAACTATTACTAAAGGTTTTCCTTTACTGAGTTTTGTCTTACACGAGGTCAAAATGGTAATACTAAAAATACCTTCATATGGTGACCCGCCGACCAGTCTTTTCCCAGTCATATTTTCAGGCAAGTTTAGAAGTCGAGTACTCTGGCCGCTACAGGCAACTGGAGTCTACCCGTGGAGCTCTCTACTCCCGGAAGGTTTTCCCTGGAGCTTTACTCCCGGATGGTTGATACATGTACGGAAAGGCCCCCTGGGGTGGGCATATATGTTTATTCTAACTTCTTCTTTTTGCCTATTGTTTTGTTAATTGTTGTGTTAATCAGCTGAAATGATCTGCCATTCATGATAGGAATCTGCAGTTTCCTTCCTGTTTTTGTATTTTGTACTTCTCTTATTCCTTATCATGAAGTGTAGTCTAAAACATCTTGAAATAGAAATTACACGTTGTTTGATGAATGCAAAAGGAATGCTGAACGTTTGCCTAGCCGAGTGTGTGAGTAACTTTAGTGTAACTGTAATCTGTGTGATAGTATATGAGAGCATGTGTGACTCTATCTCAGAGTCTACTTGCTGTTTAGGAGTTTTTCTGCGGTTCCTGTTTATGGGGCGACCTAACAGGCCAGAAATATGGAAAACTAGGTTTTCTGAAGGAAATTCTTTAGAGTCTGAAGTGTGAATCACTTTCCTGTCCGTTTGAATTGTCAGATAAAAAACGAGAGCCCTACAAACATTTAGGTGTCGCCCATCTGCAACTTCAAACCTATTTTCTCCCTTTCCACTCAATTGTAAGCATCTTCTAAATTACAGAGAAAAGTATAACTTCATTTTTTCCTGCAGGTGACTCCAGTTTATATGTCTGTTTGTTTTATAAACCAATGTTAATTGCTCGCTGCTAAGCTTTTTTTGTGTCCTACAGGTCTGTTAGAGCATATTTTGAATGTAATACTTGTTTGTATGTTAGAAATAGTGATGGGCAAATTTATTTGCCAGGCGCAAATTCGCAGCGAATTTTGCGCAATTCGCTGCCAGCGAATAAATTCGCAAAACGCCCGTGAAAATTCGCCCAAAAAAAATCATCAAAAAATGCCCGCCTGCGTCAAAAAATGAGACACCCATCACTAGTTAGAAAGAAAAGGACTTGACTTGACGGTTATATGAATTTGATGTGTGTCTAATGAATACGTTTGCCTTACTATTTTAGGTTCTCTTTAATGTTTATATGTTTTAATAGGTACCTCTTATAATGTAATATTTGTTCTATGTGTCTGTCACTATTATACTAATATTGTCATTTTGTCTTTGACTATCATGTCACTATTCTTATCTTATCCTGACATTGTCTTCTTTGTTATTTAGTTCTCTTGTGTATTTCTGTTTGTGAATGTTTTACTCATGAATAAGGTTAATACACTCCACTTGTCTTTAAAGTGTTAACAGAAATATTAGTGTTGTCTCTTTAAATGTTCTCTGTTATAGTTTTTTGTCTCAAACTAACTTTACTTCTATTTTTGTCTTGATGGGGCACATTTACTAAGCTTGATTGAAGGATTAGCATAAAAAATACTTTGAATTTCGAAGTATTTTTTTGGCTACTTCGACCCTCGAATAAGCTACTTCGACCTTCGACTACAACTTCAACTTCGAATCAAATGATTCAAACTAAAAATCGTTCGTCTCTTTAAAAAAACTTCGACCTCCTACTTCGTCACCTAAAACCTACCGAGCACCAATGTTAGTCTATGGGGAAGGTCCCCATAAGCTTTCTAGCAATTTCTGATCGAAGGAAAATCATTCAATTGATTAAAATACTTTGAATCATTCGATTACAAGGATTTAATTGTTTTTTCCGTTAATCGTTTGATCAAAAGAATTGCGGTAAATCCTTCTACTTTGATATTAGAAGTCGAAGGATTTAACTTCGATGGTCGAATATCGATATTCGACCCATAGTAAATGTGCCCCTATGTGTTAGATTAATAACTTTTCTTAGTGTATTATGTTTGACTTGTGATCTCAAAAAAGCATGTTCCATTGATCCATTGGAGTGCCCAAAACATTTTAAGTATCAAAGTCTTTGTTAAGTGTCACAGAGGAGGGGACAAGACTGAGTTTTCCTGGCCAGAAGGCGATAGTTTTCTTCCCTCACAACTTGAGATTCTACTGTGACAGATAAAGGATAAGTTACACAGTCTCAGAACTTTTGCTTCCACAGACGGTGCAGCCCCAGTAATGAAGATTCTTATTGTGCTAATGGTTCAGGATGCTTTAAAATTATTAAAAGTAGTATATTAACAGTAGTATAATAACAGTAGTATAATAACAGTAATACTTCCCCTGAATATTCTGAAGACAAACATCATGACAAGCAAATAAATGACAGTCAAACACCAGGGCCCACTCACACTGAAGTACTTAATGGTGCATTAGACTTACAGCACCTTTAGAGGAAATCTAGTTCATAGTCCAAACAATAACAAGAAGGATTCTATTTGCTGGTACTGTCATAAAAACGACACTTCCCAGAATCCTCCATTGCACAATATTTCAGATGCTCAATTTCTCTCACTGTTTTGGAACTTTTTTATCAGCCCGCTGGCTCAGGAACTTTTAACCACAGCAAATACTTTTAACTTTACCATTTCATACTCATCTGTATTTTGTTTCTGTATCTCCTCAATCTGGATCTTTTTCACCAACATGAAGGTAAACTTGATGCAGTTTGGATCACATACCCGATTCATTCATTGGTACAGGTTAAACTCTTTTCATTATTCTTTACACAGATGTGAATCTATTATTTCATATTATTGTAGTGCATTTGCAGTCCAACAAGAGGGGAGTATTATATTGTGGATCCTGTTTTTGTTACTATTTTTTCTAATTAAATAACTTTCAATTCATAAAAATGCAGCTTATGTGCTTGTGCCGCTGCTACAGAAATAAATGTCTCCAGTATCATTGCACTTGTGTATCTTGTATCACACGTCTGCAAGTGTAAGAAAATGCAGAAGGGACTTAATGGATTTATTGTTCATTTCATCTGATAACCTGTCATTTCACTACCAAATTTGTAGAAATAAATGATGCTACTAAAATGGGTCTCATTTAGGCTAAATATATAAAGGTACAAGAGAGAACTTGTTAAATGTTTTTCCTGGTTATGATGAATCAATATTATTTTCAGGCCCGGATTTGTGGAAAGGCAACCTAAGCCTGGGCCTAGGGTGGCAGGATTTTAGGGGGGGCATGCTGTCCAACCACACCCACATTGGTCCAGATGATGAAAATTTGCTTGAAAAAAGGGGAGTGGATAGGGGCGACAAACGACAGTGGGCCTAGGGGCGCCTACTATGTAAATCCGGCCCTGATTATTTTGTTATAAGAAGGAAACAGTACAGGTTGTATTTGATAGTTTATACAATTAAATTCTGTTTGCAAATAACACTGATATTAAGTGTTGTTGTGTCTTTGTACCATCCCACTTCCAACAACACAATTAGTGGCAGCATTCGGTTGGATTTACTCCCAGCTGTCCTATCAATTCTCTGTAACAATCCTATCAGCTGTTGTGGACTCTCTCCATTTGAATTAACCACAAGAAAACAAACGTCCTTCACTCATATCATAAATGTACAACCACTTCTCATTACTGACAGTTCATACAGTAGTTTCAGTAGAGTTCTTTAGCTAGTACACTAGATAAGTCAGTATTACCAGAACACCAGATATTGTCACATTGTCTCTTTGTTTCCAGGTTGGTGATCTGAGCAAAATTCCATCAGTAGCTGTTGAGATTATTCACTATATTCCAATCCATTCCAAATAGAACAGCTATCATTGATCCCACCACTCATTGAAGGAAACTCTACATACAAAGAGCCATTTCATAAGTTTTCCATTCATATCTGTGATGCCTTTACATCTATTGCTTATCCGAATATCAGATCTATGGACTGATTATGAACTCTTAAGAACTGTACAGAGACTGCTGCATTAACTGAATACAAGTGACTGTTTCTTCATATTTCTATCCACAGCCATGATGTCTCTCTGATTGGACTTTCCTCTATAATGAACTGATGGACTGATATTTAAATGGGTTCATTTTAAGTTTTAGATTCATACAGTATTGAATGTGATATAGTTAAATTGTGTGAAATTGACAAGAACAACGGGAATGTGATAATGTAACATTTTCTCTGTATGTTTAGTTATAGATTAGTTATGAAAACAACAAAGGTAAAATTGTATCTGTTTAAAAAGGGTTTTAGAAGAAAAGTTTCCTGTAATTACTTAATTGTATTATTGCCCCAGGTCCTCAGCTCTATATGTAGCTGCTTGTGTGTAAACAGCACTGACATAAACAAAATGATAAACCCCATAATAATATGTCATGTGCTAATATTAGTATTGAATAGAGTCGAGATCCCAAGACTAGTCCCGCCCATAATGTAAAATCTATAAAAAATATAAATCAATCACCATCATAAACATAGAGGTTGTCCAAATAAATAGAGTACCTGACCAAAATAGTGTGACTTTAGATTAGTATGTGTTCTGATAGGAGAAAGAAGGTTGTACTCATATTGTTTCTGAAATGTTTGTTGAATGTCATATAGTCAAAGTTTTAGAGCTGCGACAATAAGTGTAATGTTTTTATAGAAGAGTTCAGTTATTCCAAATGATTAGGTTACATTTTATAGCTGGTTAAACAACTTCATTGGAAGTTTCATTAAGTCTATCCATGACATTCTAGCATTAATACTTGCTCTATATTTCTCTGTTAGAATTCTGCTTTGTGCTATAATAATGGGGAGGTTTGAAGAAAGAAAGAAAAAAATGAATAATTTTTACTTTAAAGATGCAATATGCTCAGTATTATTCAATTCATTTTTGCTTAGTTATGTTTTTATGCATATGCAATGTTTTCTTTCCAATGTATAATATGTTTTTGCACATATATTTTCTTTAAGCCTTATATAACATGGTGGCATATAGATATCCACATTTAAATATCTTTGTGAGGTTTCCTGTTGCCAACTATATCTCAGCTTAGTTACTTCCTCAAAGCAGGATTTACTTTTAGACCCTTTAGCCTCCTGTTTTTCTTCTCTGATCTCAGCTTGAAGTTTTCACTTCTGTGACTGGTGCTGTCATGATGTTTAACTGTAACTCACAAGACCTCTGTTTTTATTATGACAAACCCTCCCTTGTTCTCAGGGTTCCTCTCAGTAACCCGTAAAATGCTAATGACATGGTAATATGAAACACATTTCTGCATTTCAAGAGAGGATATGATAATATATTTTTATATGAGCACATTTATATGAGAACAGCCTATTCCAATGAGGGACAAATGGTTATGTGTCAGAGTGTAAGAATAATAAAGTCTAATAACAAATGCCCCTATCATTCTGACTCAGCAATAACCAAAGGGAAGGGAGGGGTGATGTTCCCCCATTTATTATTTCTCTTATTAATGACACCCAGTGATGAGAGTCCACTTTGTAAGTTACTGACAGAATTGAGAGTGTCAGCAGATACGAGATGAGACCCCTTTGTACACAAGTGTTTTCTTCATTTACTGATTCCTCCCTGTGTCTGATTTTAACAGATAAAGAACCACAAGGCTGAGGGACAGTTGTAAGCGGGAAACTATTTTCAGTGCAATATCTGTAGTTAAGAACATTCAGTTCTCTTCCAACATTTTGGGAGAGTTCAAGTTATATAAGGTATGTATGTGTAGTACTCCCATTTTATTCTATAAAAGCTTGTGAAAAGGAAAGTGTCTTTGGCAAAATGCTTGTGGGACACTTTGGTGTAACATGATCATTTTCCCAAACCATTAAAAATTCTTTGTTAAACTCAATAAACCTCATTCTATTTGAAATAGCCTTATCTCTGAGTTTTGCTTTCCATATAAAGAGGTCATAGCAATAAAATTATCTACAGATTCCAAGATGAAAACCCAGCGACATCTCTCACATGTAAATACTGCCTGGAACTGCTGCTCCAACACCACATACATGTGACACTGAGTGATACCAGCAAATCCACTCATATTTACACTGGTACTTACAGTCTCCCAAATGTAATTCCTCACAAACGCCTTAAGGTTTTTAACTCTGCTTAACACTTAATTCACATGCAACACTTGGATCACATGCGACACTCGCTAAGCAGCTCCCACACTTACTTTGCCTTCACAAGTTTAAGGTTTTAACTAGAGCCCACAAAGCCTGTTCAGAATTTACCTGATTAACTCCTCCCCCTTAATTAGAAGAAAGAGGGAAAGGAGAGAAAAAAATGCTATTTGCTACCAGCAGTAAATAAAAACCCTTATTAACCTTTTTTTATAAAAATGTTCCCCTTAGACCTCTAAAGCTAAACCACAAAAAGAAAAGAAATGCACTTAATGTATCAACTAGTTTACCCCAAAGAGAGAAAAGAAAAAGCTGTTTGTCTCAGTCAGACTCACAGAACACACAGCAGTCAGTTATTTGCACTTACTCCCTCCTTACACCCAGCACTCCCAGCATGCACAGCAAACACCAACGCCTTAAGGTTTTTATAGTAACTACCTGCCTACTATACTAACTACCTGCCCACTATAGTAACTACCTGCCTATTATAGTAACTACCTGCCTATTATACTAACTACCTGCCTATTATAGTAACTACCTGCCTATTATACTAACTACCAGCCTATTATAGCAACTACCTGCGTATTATAGTAACTACCTGTCTATTATAGTAACTACCTGCCTATTATACTAACTACCTGCCTATTATAGTAACTACCTGCCTATTATACTAACTACCTCCCTATTATACTAACTACCTGCCTATTACAGTAACTACCTGCCTATTATAGTAACTACCTGCATATTATACTAATTACCTGCCTATTATAGTAACTACCTGCCTACTATAGTAACTACCTGCTTACCTGTAGTTGTAGTCAGCTTAGGGCTCTTACACATGACCGTTCCGACCTGCGCTCCCCTGCGTTCCGTTTTTTGGCGTTCAGCCGCAGGGGAGCACAGGAATAGACGCAAGTCATTATTTGAAATGGGGCTGTACTCACTCAGGCGCGTGTAGGCGCCGAACGCAGGTTCAGACGCAACATGCTGCATTTTTCCTGCGTTCGGCGCCTACACGCGCCTGAGTGAGTACAGCCCCATTTCAAATAATGACTTGCGTCTATTCCTGCGCTCCCCTGCGGCTGAACGCCAAAAAACGGAAAGCAGGGGAGCGCAGGTCGGAACGATCATGTGTAAGAGCCCTTAGAGAGGCCCCCTCTCACCCTCCCTATTAACCCTGCCCCCCATGCTCCTCATGAATGATTGGGGGCTCTTTATATTGCTATTAAACAGCAGAACTGAGGGACAGAAGGTCCAGAAGCCATTGAGGGGGGGACTTGTAGGTCCAGATTTCCAGGAGGGGGGCAGCAGTGTCGTAGTGGTCAGAGTTCAGTGGTCAGAGGTCAATGGTCAGAGGTGAGAGGTGAGAGGTCAGGAGAGGTCCCGGCCTTGCTATATTCTTGCCGCTTCCCTATTAATAACAATGTCATCAAGTGTCAGTATTTCCGGCCAGACCAGTAACTTACCAGTCAGGTGACAACTGTACAGCCAGGACAACTAGTTAGTGACAGAGGTGATTCTATACAGCCAACAGCTGCTGTTATCAGGGGACACGTGAGAGCCACAACATTTCTCATGCTGCCACTTCTGCTTTAATGTTTCTATTTATTACACCACAAAACTGTCCTGTATCTCATTATTATTATTATTCCAGCGCTGATCTCTTCCTACACTGACTCTGCTGATTCCTGGGGGAGGAGTTTATTATCTCTTCCTACACTGACTCTGCAGATTCCTGGGGGAGGAGTTTGTTATCTCTTCCTACACTGACTCTGCTGATTCCTGGGGGAGGGGCTCATTATCTCTTCCTACACTGACTCTGCTGATTCCTGGGGGAGGAGCTCATTATCTCTTCCTACACTGACTCTGCTGATTCCTGGGGGAGGAGCTCATTATCTCTTCCTACACTGACTCTGCTGATTCCTGGGGGAGGGGCTCATTATCTCTTCCTACACTGACTCTGCTGATTCCTGGGGGAGGAGCTCATTATCTCTTCCTACACTGATGCTGCTGATTGCTGGGGGAGGAGTTTATTATCTCTTCCTACACTGACTCTGCTGATTCCTGGGGGAGGGGCTCATTATCTCTTCCTACACTGACTCTGTTGATTCCTGGGGGAGGAGTTTATTATCTCTTCCTATACTGACTCTGCTGATTCCTGGGGGAGGAGTCTATTATCTCTTCCTACACTGACTCTGCTGATTCCCGGGGGAGGAGTTTATTATCTCTTCCTACACTGACTCTGCAGATTCCTGGGGGAGGAGTTTATTATCTCTTCCTACACTGACTCTGCTGATTCCTGGGGGAGGAGCTCATTATCTCTTCCTACACTGATTCTGCTGATTGTTATGTGGAGGAGGAGCTCATTATCTCTCCTTACACGGCTCTGCTGATTCCTGGGGGAGGAGCTTGGTATCTCTTCCTACACTGACTCTGCTGATTCCTGGGGGAGGAGCTCATTATCTCTTCCTACACTGACTCTGCTGATTCCTGGGGGAGGAGCTCATTATCTCTCCTTACACTGACTCTGCTGATTCCTGGTGGAGGAGCTCATTATCTCTTCCTACACTGACTCTACTGATTCCTGGGGGAGGGGCTCATTATCTCTTCCTATACTGACTCTGCTGATTCCTGGGGGAGGAGCTCATTATCTCTTCCTACACTGACTCTGCAGATTCCTGGGGGAGGAGTTTATTATCTCTTCCTACACTGACTCTGCAGATTCCTGGGGGAGGAGTTTATTATCTCTTCTTACACTGACTCTGCTGATTCCTGGGGGAGGAGCTCATTATCTCTTCCTACACTGATTCTGCTGATTGTTATGTGGAGGAGGAGCTCATTATCTCTCCTTACACGGCTCTGCTGATTCCTGGGGGAGGAGCTTGTTATCTCTTCCTACACTGACTCTGCTGATTCCTGGGGGAGGAGCTCATTATCTCTTCCTACACTGACTCTGCTGATTCCTAGGGGAGGAGTTTATTATCTCTTCCTACACTGACTCTGCTGATTCCTGGGGGAGGAGCTCATTATCTCTTCCTACACTGACTCTGCTGATTCCTGGGGGAGGAGCTTGTTATCTCTTCCTACACTGACTCTGCTGATTCCTGGGGAAGGAGCTCATTATCTCTTCCTACACTGACTCTGCTGATTCCTGGGGGAGGAGCTCATTATAACTCCTTACACTGACTCTGCTGATTCCTGGGGGAGGAGCTCGTTATCTCTTCCTACACTGACGCTGCTGATTCCTGGTGGAGGAGTTTATTATCTCTTCCTACACTGACTCTGCTGATTCCTGGGGGAGGGGCTCATTATCTCTTCCTACACTGACTCTGCTGATTCCTGGGGGAGGAGCTCATTATCTCTTCCTACACTGACTCTGCTGATTCCTGGGGGAGGAGTTTATTATCTCTTCCTACACTGACTCTGCAGATTCCTGGGGGAGGAGTTTATTATCTCTTCTTACACTGACTCTGCTGATTCCTGGGGGAGGAGCTCATTATCTCTTCCTACACTGATTCTGCTGATTGTTATGTGGAGGAGGAGCTCATTATCTCTCCTTACACGGCTCTGCTGATTCCTGGGGGAGGAGCTTGTTATCTCTTCCTACACTGACTCTGCTGATTCCTGGGGGAGGAGCTCATTATCTCTTCCTACACTGACTCTGCTGATTCCTAGGGGAGGAGTTTATTATCTCTTCCTACACTGACTCTGCTGATTCCTGGGGGAGGAGCTCATTATCTCTTCCTACACTGACTCTGCTGATTCCTGGGGAGGAGCTTGTTATCTCTTCCTACACTGACTCTGCTGATTCCTGGGGAAGGAGCTCATTATCTCTTCCTACACTGACTCTGCTGATTCCTGGGGGAGGAGCTCATTATAACTCCTTACACTGACTCTGCTGATTCCTGGGGGAGGAGCTCGTTATCTCTTCCAACACTGACGCTGCTGATTCCTGGGGGAGGAGTTTATTATCTCTTCCTACACTGACTCTGCTGATTCCTGGGGGAGGGGCTCATTATCTCTTCCTACACTGACTCTGCTGATTCCTGGGGGAGGAGCTCATTATCTCTTCCTACACTGACTCTGCTGATTCCTGGGGGAGGAGTTTATTATCTCTTCCTACACTGACTCTGCTGATTCCCGGGGGAGGAGTCTATTATCTCTTCCTACACTGACTCTGCTGATTCCTGGGGGAGGAGTTTATTATCTCTTCCTACACTGACTCTGCAGATTCCTGGGGGAGGAGTTTATTATCTCTTCCTACACTGACTCTGCTGATTCCTGGGGGAGGAGCTCATTATGTCTTCCTACACTGACTTTGCTGATTCCTGGGGGAGGAGCTCATTATCTCTTCCTACACTGACTCTGCTGATTCCTGGGGGAGGAGTTTATTAACTCTTCCTACACTGACTCTGCTGATTCCTGGGGGAGGAGTTTATTATCTCTTCCTAAACTGACTCTACTGATTCCCGGGGGAGGAGTCTATTATCTCTTCCTACACTGACTCTGCTGATTCCTGGGGGAGGGGCTCATTATCTCTTCCTACACTGACTCTGTTGATTCCTGGGGGAGGAGCTCATTATCTCTTCCTACACTGACTCTGCTGATTCCCGGGGAGGAGTCTATTATCTCTTCCTACACTGACTCTGCTGATTCCTGGGGGAGGAGTTTATTATCTCTTTCTACACTGACTCTGCTGATTCCTGGGGGAGGAGCTCATTATCTCTTCCTACACTGACTCTGCTGATTCCCGGGGGAGGAGTCTATTATCTCTTCCTACACTGACTCTGCTGATTCCTGGGGGAGGTGTTTATTATCTCTTCCTACACTGACTGCAGATTCCTGGGGGAGGAGTTTATTATCTCTTCCTACACTGACTCTGCTGATTCCTGGGGGAGGGGCTCATTATCTCTTCCTACACTGACTCTGCTGATTCCTGGGGGAGGAGCTCGTTATCTCTTCCTACACTGACTCTGCTGATTCCTGGGGGAGGAGCTCATTATCTCTTCCTACACTGACTCTGCTGATTTCTGGGGGAGGAGTTTATTATCTCTTCCTACACTGACTCTGCTCATTCCTGGGGGAGGGGCTCATTGTCTCTTCCTACACTGACTCTGCTGATTCCTGGGGGAGGAGCTCATTATCTCTTCCTACACTGACTCTGCTGATTCCTGGGGGAGGAGTTTATTATCTCTTCCCACACTGACTCTGCTGATTCCCGGGGGAGGAGTCTATTATCTCTTCCTACACTGACTCTGCTGATTCGTGGGGGAGGAGTTTATTATCTCTTCCCACACTGACTCTGCTGATTCCTGGGGGAGGAGCTCATTATCTCTTCCTACACTGACTCTGCTGATTCCTGGGGGAGGAGTTTATTATCTCTTCCCACACTGACTCTGCTGATTCCTGGGGGAGGAGCTCATTATCTCTTCCTACACTGACTCTGCTGATTCCTGGGGGAGGAGCTCATTATCTCTTCCTACACTGACTCTGCTGATTCCTGGGGGAGGAGCTCATTATCTCTTCCTACACTGATTCTGCTGTTTCTTATGTGGAGGAGGAGCTCATTATCTCTCCTTACACGGCTCTGCTGTTTCCTGGGGGAGGAGCTTGTTATCTCTTCCTACACTGACTCTGCTGATTCCTGGGGTAGGAGCTCATTATCTCTTCCTACACTGACTCTGCTGATTCCTGGGGGAGGAGTTTATTAACACTTCCTACACTGACTCTGCTGATTCCTGGGGGAGGAGTTTATTATCTCTTCCTAAACTGTCTCTACTGATTCCCGGGGGAGGAGTCTATTATCTCTTCCTACACTGACTCTGCTGATTCCTGGGGGAGGGGCTCATTATCTCTTCCTACACTGACTCTGTTGATTCCTGGGGGAGGAGCTCATTATCTCTTCCTACACTGACTCTGCTGATTCCTGGGGGAGGAGTCTATTATCTCTTCCTACACTGACTCTGCTGATTCCTGGGGGAGGAGTTTATTATCTCTTTCTACACTGACTCTGCTGATTCCTGGGGGAGGAGCTCATTATCTCTTCCTACACTGACTCTGCTGATTCCCGGGGGAGGAGTCTATTATCTCTTCCTACACTGACTCTGCTGATTCCTGGGGGAGGTGTTTATTATCTCTTCCTACACTGACTGCAGATTCCTGGGGGAGGAGTTTATTATCTCTTCCTACACTGACTCTGCTGATTCCTGGGGGAGGGGCTCATTATCTCTTCCTACACTGACTCTGCTGATTCCTGGGGGAGGAGCTCGTTATCTCTTCCTACACTGACTCTGCTGATTCCTGGGGGAGGAGCTCATTATCTCTTCCTACACTGACTCTGCTGATTCCTGGGGGAGGAGTTTATTATCTCTTCCTACACTGACTCTGCTGATTCCCGGGGGAGGAGTCTATTATCTCTTCCTACACTGACTCTGCAGATTCCTGGGGGAGGAGTTTATTATCTATTCCTACACTGACTCTGCTGATTCCTGGGGGAGGGGCTCATTATCTCTTCCTACATTGACTCTGCTGATTCCTGGGGGAGGAGCTCATTATCTCTTCATACACTGACTCTGCTGATTCCTGGGGGAGGAGTTTATTATATCTTCCTACACTGACGCTGCTGATTCCTGGGGGAGGAGTTTATTATCTCTTCCTACACTGACTCTGCTGATTCCCGGGGGAGGAGTCTATTATCTCTTCCTACACTGACTCTGCAGATTCCTGGGGGAGGAGTTTATTATCTATTCCTACACTGACTCTGCTGATTCCTGGGGGAGGGGCTCATTATCTCTTCCTACATTGACTCTGCTGATTCCTGGGGGAGGAGCTCATTATCTCTTCATACACTGACTCTGCTGATTCCTGGGGGAGGAGTTTATTATATCTTCCTACACTGACGCTGCTGATTCCTGGGGGAGGAGTTTATTATCTCTTCCTACACTGACTCTGCAGATTCCTGGGGAGGAGTTTATTATCACTTCCTACACTGACTCTGCTGATTCCTGGGGGAGGGGCTCATTATCTCTTCCTACACTGACTCTGTTGATTCCTGGGGGAGGAGCTCATTATCTCTTCCTACACTGACTCTGCTGATTCCTGGGGGAGGAGTCTATTATCTCTTCCTACACTGACTCTGCTGATTCCTGGGGGAGGAGTTTATTATCTCTTTCTACACTGACTCTGCTGATTCCTGGGGGAGGAGCTCATTATCTCTTCCTACACTGACTCTGCTGATTCCCGGGGGAGGAGTCTATTATCTCTTCCTACACTGACTCTGCTGATTCCTGGGGGAGGTGTTTATTATCTCTTCCTACACTGACTGCAGATTCCTGGGGGAGGAGTTTATTATCTCTTCCTACACTGACTCTGCTGATTCCTGGGGGAGGGGCTCATTATCTCTTCCTACACTGACTCTGCTGATTCCTGGGGGAGGAGCTCGTTATCTCTTCCTACACTGACTCTGCTGATTCCTGGGGAGGAGCTCATTATCTCTTCCTACACTGACTCTGCTGATTCCTGGGGGAGGAGTTTATTATCTCTTCCTACACTGACTCTGCTGATTCCCGGGGGAGGAGTCTATTATCTCTTCCTACACTGACTCTGCAGATTCCTGGGGGAGGAGTTTATTATCTATTCCTACACTGACTCTGCTGATTCCTGGGGGAGGGGCTCATTATCTCTTCCTACATTGACTCTGCTGATTCCTGGGGGAGGAGCTCATTATCTCTTCATACACTGACTCTGCTGATTCCTGGGGGAGGAGTTTATTATATCTTCCTACACTGACGCTGCTGATTCCTGGGGGAGGAGTTTATTATCTCTTCCTACACTGACTCTGCTGATTCCCGGGGGAGGAGTCTATTATCTCTTCCGACACTGACTCTGCTGATTCCTGGGGGAGAAGTTTATTATCTCTTCCTATACTGACTCTGCAGATTCCTGGGGGAGGAGTTTATTATCTTATCCTACACTGACTCTGCTGATTCCTGGGGGAGGGGCTCATTATCTCTTCCTACACTGACTCTGCTGATTCCTGGGGGAGGACTTTATTATCTCTTCCTACACTGATTCTGCTGATTCCTGGGGGAGGGGCTCATTATCTCTTCCTACACTGACTCTGCTGATTCCTGGGGGAGGAGCTCATTATCTCTTCCTACACTGACTCTGCTGATTCCTGGGGGAGGAGTTTATTATCTCTTCCTACACTGACTCTGCAGTTTCCTGGGGGAGGAGTTTATTATCTCTTCCTACACTGACTCTGCTGATTCCTGGGGGAGGGGCTCATTATCTCTTCCTACACTGACTCTGCTGATTCCTGGGGGAGGAGCTCATTATCTCTTCATACACTGACTCTGCTGATTCCTGGGGGAGGAGCTCATTGTCTCTTCCTACACTGACTCTGCTGATTCCTGGGGGAGGAGCTCATTATCTCTCCTTACACTGACTGCTGATTCCTGGGGGAGGAGCTCGTTATCTCTTCCTACACTGACTCTGCTGATTCCTGGGGGAGGAGCTCATTATCTCTTCCTACACTGATTCTACTGATTCTTATGTGGAGGAGGAGCTCATTATCTCTCCTTACACGGCTCTGCTGATTCCTGGTGGAGGAGCTTGTTATCTCTTCCTACACTGACTCTGCTGATTCCTGGGGGAGGAGCTCATTATCTCTTCCTACACTGACTCTGCTGATTCCTGGGGGAGGTGCTCATTATCTCTCCTTACACTGACTCTGCTGATTCCTGGGGGAGGTGCTCATTAGCTCTTCCTACACTCACTCTGCTGATTCCTGGGGGAGGAGTTTATTATTTCTTCCTACACTGACGCTGCTGATTCCTGGGGGAGGAGTTTATTATCTCTTCCTACACTGACTCTGCTGATTCCCGGGGGAGGAGTCTATTATATCTTCCTACACTGACTCTGCTGATTCCTGGGGGAGAAGTTTATTATCTCTTCCTACACTGACTCTGCAGATTCCTGGGGGAGGAGTTTATTATCTCTTCCTATACTGACTCTGCTGATTTCTGGGGGAGGATTCTATTATCTCTTCCTACACTGACTCTGCTGATTCCTGGGGGAGGTGCTCATTATCTCTTCCTACACTGACTCTGCTGATTCCTGGGGGAGGAGCTCATTATCTCTTCCTACACTGACTCTGCTGATTCCTGGGGGAGGAGTTTATTATCTCTTCCTAAACTGACTCTGCTGATTCCTGGGGGAGGAGTTTATTATCTCTTCCTACACTGGCTCTGCTGATTCCCGGGGGAGGAGTCTATTATCTCTTCCTACACTGACTCTGCTGATTCCTGGGGGAGGAGTTTATTATCTCTTCCTACACTGACTCTGCAGATTCCTGGGGAGGAGTTTATTATCACTTCCTACACTGACTCTGCTGATTCCTGGGGGAGGGGCTCATTATCTCTTCCTACACTGACTCTGCTGATTCCTGGGGAGGAGCTCATTATATCTTCCTACACTGATGCTGCTGATTCCTGGGGGAGGAGTTTATTATCTCTTCCTACACTGACTCTGCTGATTCCTGGGGGAGGCGCTCATTATCTCTTCCTACACTGACTCTGCTGATTCCTGGGGGAGGAGCTCATTATTTCTTCCTACACTGACTCTGCTGATTCCTGGGGGAGGAACTCATTATCTCTTCCTACACTGACTCTGCTGATTCCTGGGGGAGGAGCTCATTATTTCTTCCTACACTGACTCTGCTGATTCCTGGGGGAGGAACTCATTATCTCTTCCTACACTGACTCTGCTTATTCCTGGGGGAGGAGCTCATTATCTCTTCCTACACTGACTCTGCTGATTCCTGGGGGAGGAGCTCATTATCTCTCCTTACACTGACTCTGCTGATTCCTGGTAGAGGAGCTCGTTATCTCTTCCTACACTGACTCTGCTGATTCCTGGGGGAGGAGTTTATTATCTCTTCCTACACTGACTCTGTAGATTCCTGGGGGAGGAGTTTATAATCTCTTCCTACACTGACTCTGCAGATTCCTGGGGGAGGAGTTTATTATCTCTTCCTACACTGACTCTGCAGATTCCTGGGGGAGGAGTTTATTATCTCTTCTTACACTGACTCTGCTGATTCCTGGGGGAGGAGCTCATTATCTCTTCCTACACTGATTCTGCTGATTGTTATGTGGAGGAGGAGCTCATTATCTCTCCTTACACGGCTCTGCTGATTCCTGGGGGAGGAGCTTGTTATCTCTTCCTACACTGACTCTGCTGATTCCTGGGGGAGGAGCTCATTATCTCTTCCTACACTGACTCTGCTGATTCCTAGGGGAGGAGTTTATTATCTCTTCCTACACTGACTCTGCTGATTCCTGGGGGAGGAGCTCATTATCTCTTCCTACACTGACTCTGCTGATTCCTGGGGGAGGAGCTTGTTATCTCTTCCTACACTGACTCTGCTGATTCCTGGGGAAGGAGCTCATTATCTCTTCCTACACTGACTCTGCTGATTCCTGGGGGAGGAGCTCATTATAACTCCTTACACTGACTCTGCTGATTCCTGGGGGAGGAGCTCGTTATCTCTTCCTACACTGACGCTGCTGATTCCTGGTGGAGGAGTTTATTATCTCTTCCTACACTGACTCTGCTGATTCCTGGGGGAGGGGCTCATTATCTCTTCCTACACTGACTCTGCTGATTCCTGGGGGAGGAGCTCATTATCTCTTCCTACACTGACTCTGCTGATTCCTGGGGGAGGAGTTTATTATCTCTTCCTACACTGACTCTGCAGATTCCTGGGGGAGGAGTTTATTATCTCTTCTTACACTGACTCTGCTGATTCCTGGGGGAGGAGCTCATTATCTCTTCCTACACTGATTCTGCTGATTGTTATGTGGAGGAGGAGCTCATTATCTCTCCTTACACGGCTCTGCTGATTCCTGGGGGAGGAGCTTGTTATCTCTTCCTACACTGACTCTGCTGATTCCTGGGGGAGGAGCTCATTATCTCTTCCTACACTGACTCTGCTGATTCCTAGGGGAGGAGTTTATTATCTCTTCCTACACTGACTCTGCTGATTCCTGGGGGAGGAGCTCATTATCTCTTCCTACACTGACTCTGCTGATTCCTGGGGAGGAGCTTGTTATCTCTTCCTACACTGACTCTGCTGATTCCTGGGGAAGGAGCTCATTATCTCTTCCTACACTGACTCTGCTGATTCCTGGGGGAGGAGCTCATTATAACTCCTTACACTGACTCTGCTGATTCCTGGGGGAGGAGCTCGTTATCTCTTCCAACACTGACGCTGCTGATTCCTGGGGGAGGAGTTTATTATCTCTTCCTACACTGACTCTGCTGATTCCTGGGGGAGGGGCTCATTATCTCTTCCTACACTGACTCTGCTGATTCCTGGGGGAGGAGCTCATTATCTCTTCCTACACTGACTCTGCTGATTCCTGGGGGAGGAGTTTATTATCTCTTCCTACACTGACTCTGCTGATTCCCGGGGGAGGAGTCTATTATCTCTTCCTACACTGACTCTGCTGATTCCTGGGGGAGGAGTTTATTATCTCTTCCTACACTGACTCTGCAGATTCCTGGGGGAGGAGTTTATTATCTCTTCCTACACTGACTCTGCTGATTCCTGGGGGAGGAGCTCATTATGTCTTCCTACACTGACTTTGCTGATTCCTGGGGGAGGAGCTCATTATCTCTTCCTACACTGACTCTGCTGATTCCTGGGGGAGGAGTTTATTAACTCTTCCTACACTGACTCTGCTGATTCCTGGGGGAGGAGTTTATTATCTCTTCCTAAACTGACTCTACTGATTCCCGGGGGAGGAGTCTATTATCTCTTCCTACACTGACTCTGCTGATTCCTGGGGGAGGGGCTCATTATCTCTTCCTACACTGACTCTGTTGATTCCTGGGGGAGGAGCTCATTATCTCTTCCTACACTGACTCTGCTGATTCCCGGGGGAGGAGTCTATTATCTCTTCCTACACTGACTCTGCTGATTCCTGGGGGAGGAGTTTATTATCTCTTTCTACACTGACTCTGCTGATTCCTGGGGGAGGAGCTCATTATCTCTTCCTACACTGACTCTGCTGATTCCCGGGGGAGGAGTCTATTATCTCTTCCTACACTGACTCTGCTGATTCCTGGGGGAGGTGTTTATTATCTCTTCCTACACTGACTGCAGATTCCTGGGGGAGGAGTTTATTATCTCTTCCTACACTGACTCTGCTGATTCCTGGGGGAGGGGCTCATTATCTCTTCCTACACTGACTCTGCTGATTCCTGGGGGAGGAGCTCGTTATCTCTTCCTACACTGACTCTGCTGATTCCTGGGGGAGGAGCTCATTATCTCTTCCTACACTGACTCTGCTGATTTCTGGGGGAGGAGTTTATTATCTCTTCCTACACTGACTCTGCTCATTCCTGGGGGAGGGGCTCATTGTCTCTTCCTACACTGACTCTGCTGATTCCTGGGGGAGGAGCTCATTATCTCTTCCTACACTGACTCTGCTGATTCCTGGGGGAGGAGTTTATTATCTCTTCCCACACTGACTCTGCTGATTCCCGGGGGAGGAGTCTATTATCTCTTCCTACACTGACTCTGCTGATTCGTGGGGGAGGAGTTTATTATCTCTTCCCACACTGACTCTGCTGATTCCTGGGGGAGGAGCTCATTATCTCTTCCTACACTGACTCTGCTGATTCCTGGGGGAGGAGTTTATTATCTCTTCCCACACTGACTCTGCTGATTCCTGGGGGAGGAGCTCATTATCTCTTCCTACACTGACTCTGCTGATTCCTGGGGGAGGAGCTCATTATCTCTTCCTACACTGACTCTGCTGATTCCTGGGGGAGGAGCTCATTATCTCTTCCTACACTGATTCTGCTGTTTCTTATGTGGAGGAGGAGCTCATTATCTCTCCTTACACGGCTCTGCTGTTTCCTGGGGGAGGAGCTTGTTATCTCTTCCTACACTGACTCTGCTGATTCCTGGGGTAGGAGCTCATTATCTCTTCCTACACTGACTCTGCTGATTCCTGGGGGAGGAGTTTATTAACACTTCCTACACTGACTCTGCTGATTCCTGGGGGAGGAGTTTATTATCTCTTCCTAAACTGTCTCTACTGATTCCCGGGGGAGGAGTCTATTATCTCTTCCTACACTGACTCTGCTGATTCCTGGGGGAGGGGCTCATTATCTCTTCCTACACTGACTCTGTTGATTCCTGGGGGAGGAGCTCATTATCTCTTCCTACACTGACTCTGCTGATTCCTGGGGGAGGAGTCTATTATCTCTTCCTACACTGACTCTGCTGATTCCTGGGGGAGGAGTTTATTATCTCTTTCTACACTGACTCTGCTGATTCCTGGGGGAGGAGCTCATTATCTCTTCCTACACTGACTCTGCTGATTCCCGGGGGAGGAGTCTATTATCTCTTCCTACACTGACTCTGCTGATTCCTGGGGGAGGTGTTTATTATCTCTTCCTACACTGACTGCAGATTCCTGGGGGAGGAGTTTATTATCTCTTCCTACACTGACTCTGCTGATTCCTGGGGGAGGGGCTCATTATCTCTTCCTACACTGACTCTGCTGATTCCTGGGGGAGGAGCTCGTTATCTCTTCCTACACTGACTCTGCTGATTCCTGGGGGAGGAGCTCATTATCTCTTCCTACACTGACTCTGCTGATTCCTGGGGGAGGAGTTTATTATCTCTTCCTACACTGACTCTGCTGATTCCCGGGGGAGGAGTCTATTATCTCTTCCTACACTGACTCTGCAGATTCCTGGGGGAGGAGTTTATTATCTATTCCTACACTGACTCTGCTGATTCCTGGGGGAGGGGCTCATTATCTCTTCCTACATTGACTCTGCTGATTCCTGGGGGAGGAGCTCATTATCTCTTCATACACTGACTCTGCTGATTCCTGGGGGAGGAGTTTATTATATCTTCCTACACTGACGCTGCTGATTCCTGGGGGAGGAGTTTATTATCTCTTCCTACACTGACTCTGCTGATTCCCGGGGGAGGAGTCTATTATCTCTTCCTACACTGACTCTGCAGATTCCTGGGGGAGGAGTTTATTATCTATTCCTACACTGACTCTGCTGATTCCTGGGGGAGGGGCTCATTATCTCTTCCTACATTGACTCTGCTGATTCCTGGGGGAGGAGCTCATTATCTCTTCATACACTGACTCTGCTGATTCCTGGGGGAGGAGTTTATTATATCTTCCTACACTGACGCTGCTGATTCCTGGGGGAGGAGTTTATTATCTCTTCCTACACTGACTCTGCAGATTCCTGGGGAGGAGTTTATTATCACTTCCTACACTGACTCTGCTGATTCCTGGGGGAGGGGCTCATTATCTCTTCCTACACTGACTCTGTTGATTCCTGGGGGAGGAGCTCATTATCTCTTCCTACACTGACTCTGCTGATTCCTGGGGGAGGAGTCTATTATCTCTTCCTACACTGACTCTGCTGATTCCTGGGGGAGGAGTTTATTATCTCTTTCTACACTGACTCTGCTGATTCCTGGGGGAGGAGCTCATTATCTCTTCCTACACTGACTCTGCTGATTCCCGGGGGAGGAGTCTATTATCTCTTCCTACACTGACTCTGCTGATTCCTGGGGGAGGTGTTTATTATCTCTTCCTACACTGACTGCAGATTCCTGGGGGAGGAGTTTATTATCTCTTCCTACACTGACTCTGCTGATTCCTGGGGGAGGGGCTCATTATCTCTTCCTACACTGACTCTGCTGATTCCTGGGGGAGGAGCTCGTTATCTCTTCCTACACTGACTCTGCTGATTCCTGGGGGAGGAGCTCATTATCTCTTCCTACACTGACTCTGCTGATTCCTGGGGGAGGAGTTTATTATCTCTTCCTACACTGACTCTGCTGATTCCCGGGGGAGGAGTCTATTATCTCTTCCTACACTGACTCTGCAGATTCCTGGGGGAGGAGTTTATTATCTATTCCTACACTGACTCTGCTGATTCCTGGGGGAGGGGCTCATTATCTCTTCCTACATTGACTCTGCTGATTCCTGGGGGAGGAGCTCATTATCTCTTCATACACTGACTCTGCTGATTCCTGGGGGAGGAGTTTATTATATCTTCCTACACTGACGCTGCTGATTCCTGGGGGAGGAGTTTATTATCTCTTCCTACACTGACTCTGCTGATTCCCGGGGGAGGAGTCTATTATCTCTTCCGACACTGACTCTGCTGATTCCTGGGGGAGAAGTTTATTATCTCTTCCTATACTGACTCTGCAGATTCCTGGGGGAGGAGTTTATTATCTTATCCTACACTGACTCTGCTGATTCCTGGGGGAGGGGCTCATTATCTCTTCCTACACTGACTCTGCTGATTCCTGGGGGAGGACTTTATTATCTCTTCCTACACTGATTCTGCTGATTCCTGGGGGAGGGGCTCATTATCTCTTCCTACACTGACTCTGCTGATTCCTGGGGGAGGAGCTCATTATCTCTTCCTACACTGACTCTGCTGATTCCTGGGGGAGGAGTTTATTATCTCTTCCTACACTGACTCTGCAGTTTCCTGGGGGAGGAGTTTATTATCTCTTCCTACACTGACTCTGCTGATTCCTGGGGGAGGGGCTCATTATCTCTTCCTACACTGACTCTGCTGATTCCTGGGGGAGGAGCTCATTATCTCTTCATACACTGACTCTGCTGATTCCTGGGGGAGGAGCTCATTGTCTCTTCCTACACTGACTCTGCTGATTCCTGGGGGAGGAGCTCATTATCTCTCCTTACACTGACTGCTGATTCCTGGGGGAGGAGCTCGTTATCTCTTCCTACACTGACTCTGCTGATTCCTGGGGGAGGAGCTCATTATCTCTTCCTACACTGATTCTACTGATTCTTATGTGGAGGAGGAGCTCATTATCTCTCCTTACACGGCTCTGCTGATTCCTGGTGGAGGAGCTTGTTATCTCTTCCTACACTGACTCTGCTGATTCCTGGGGGAGGAGCTCATTATCTCTTCCTACACTGACTCTGCTGATTCCTGGGGGAGGTGCTCATTATCTCTCCTTACACTGACTCTGCTGATTCCTGGGGGAGGTGCTCATTAGCTCTTCCTACACTCACTCTGCTGATTCCTGGGGGAGGAGTTTATTATTTCTTCCTACACTGACGCTGCTGATTCCTGGGGGAGGAGTTTATTATCTCTTCCTACACTGACTCTGCTGATTCCCGGGGGAGGAGTCTATTATATCTTCCTACACTGACTCTGCTGATTCCTGGGGGAGAAGTTTATTATCTCTTCCTACACTGACTCTGCAGATTCCTGGGGGAGGAGTTTATTATCTCTTCCTATACTGACTCTGCTGATTTCTGGGGGAGGATTCTATTATCTCTTCCTACACTGACTCTGCTGATTCCTGGGGGAGGTGCTCATTATCTCTTCCTACACTGACTCTGCTGATTCCTGGGGGAGGAGCTCATTATCTCTTCCTACACTGACTCTGCTGATTCCTGGGGGAGGAGTTTATTATCTCTTCCTAAACTGACTCTGCTGATTCCTGGGGGAGGAGTTTATTATCTCTTCCTACACTGGCTCTGCTGATTCCCGGGGGAGGAGTCTATTATCTCTTCCTACACTGACTCTGCTGATTCCTGGGGGAGGAGTTTATTATCTCTTCCTACACTGACTCTGCAGATTCCTGGGGAGGAGTTTATTATCACTTCCTACACTGACTCTGCTGATTCCTGGGGGAGGGGCTCATTATCTCTTCCTACACTGACTCTGCTGATTCCTGGGGAGGAGCTCATTATATCTTCCTACACTGATGCTGCTGATTCCTGGGGGAGGAGTTTATTATCTCTTCCTACACTGACTCTGCTGATTCCTGGGGGAGGCGCTCATTATCTCTTCCTACACTGACTCTGCTGATTCCTGGGGGAGGAGCTCATTATTTCTTCCTACACTGACTCTGCTGATTCCTGGGGGAGGAACTCATTATCTCTTCCTACACTGACTCTGCTGATTCCTGGGGGAGGAGCTCATTATTTCTTCCTACACTGACTCTGCTGATTCCTGGGGGAGGAACTCATTATCTCTTCCTACACTGACTCTGCTTATTCCTGGGGGAGGAGCTCATTATCTCTTCCTACACTGACTCTGCTGATTCCTGGGGGAGGAGCTCATTATCTCTCCTTACACTGACTCTGCTGATTCCTGGTAGAGGAGCTCGTTATCTCTTCCTACACTGACTCTGCTGATTCCTGGGGGAGGAGTTTATTATCTCTTCCTACACTGACTCTGTAGATTCCTGGGGGAGGAGTTTATAATCTCTTCCTGCACTGACTCTGCTGATTCCTGGGGGAGGAGCTCATTATCTATCCATACACTGACTCTGCTGATTCCTGGGGGAGGAGCTCATTAGCTCTTCCTACACTCACTCTGCTAATTCCTGGGGGAGGAGTTTATTATTTCTTCCTACACTGACGCTGCTGATTCCTGGGGGAGGAGTTTATTATCTCTTCCTACACTGACTCTGCTGATTCCCGGGGGAGGAGTCTATTATCTCTTCCTACACTGACTCTGCTGATTCCTGAGGGAGAAGTTTATTATCTCTTCCTACACTGACTCTGCAGATTCCTGGGGGAGGAGTTTATTATCTCTTCCTACACTGACTCTGCTGATTCCTGGGGGAGGGGCTCATTATCTCTTCCTACACTGACTCTGCTGATTCCTGGGGGAGGAGTTTATTATCTCTTTCTACACTGACTCTGCTGATTCCTGGGGAGGACTTTATTATCTCTTCCTACACTGACTCTGCTGATTCCTGGGGGAGGGGCTCATTACCTCTTCCTACACTGACTCTGCTGATTCCAGGGGGAGGAGCTCATTATCTCTTCCTACACTTACTCTGCTGATTCCTGGGGGAGGAGTTAATTATCTCTTCCTTCACTGACTCTGCTGATTCCTGGGGGAGGAGTTTATTATCTCTTCCTACACAGGCTCTGCTGATTCCCGGGGGAGGAGTCTATTATCTCTTCCTACACTGACTCTGCTGATTCCTGGGGGAGGAGTTTATTATCTCTTCCTATACTGACTCTGCAGATTCCTGGGGGAGGAGCTCATTATATCTTCCTACACTGACGCTACTGATTCCTGGGGGAGGAGTTTATTATCTCTTCCTACACTGACTCTGCTGATTCCTGGGGAGGCGCTCATTATCTCTTCCTACACTGACTCTGCTGATTCCTGGTTGAGGAGCTCATTATTTCTTCCTACACTGAGTCTGCTGATTCCTGGGGGAGGAGCTCATTATCTCTTCAAACACTGACTCTGCTGATTCCTGGGGGAGGAGCTCATTATTTCTTCCTACACTGAGTCTGCTGATTCCTGGGGGAGGAGCTCATTATCTCTTCCTACACTGACTCTGCTGATTCCTGGGGGAGGAGCTCATTATCTCTTCCTACACTGACTCTGCTGATTCCTGGGGGAGGAGCTCATTATCTCTCCTTACAGTGACTCTGCTGATTCCTGGGGGAGGAGCTCGTTATCTCTTCCTACACTGACTCTGCTGATTCCTGGGGGAGGAGTTTATTATCTCTTCCTATACTGACTCTGTAGATTCCTGGGGGAGGAGTTTATTATCTCTTCCTACACTGACTCTGCTGATTCCTGGGGGAGGAGTTTATTATCTCTTCCTACACTGACTCTGCTGATTCCTGTGGGAGGGGCTCATTATCTCTTCCTACACTGACTCTGCTGATTCCTGGGGGAGGAGCTCATTATCTCTTCCTACACTGACTCTGCTGATTCCTGGGGGAGGAGCTCATTATCTCTCCTTACACTGACTCTGCTGATTCCTGGGGGAGGAGCTCATTAGCTCTTCCTACATTCACTCTGTCGATTCCTGGGGGAGGAGTTTATTATTTCTTCCTACACTGACGCTGCTGATTCCTGGGGGAGGAGTTTATTATCTCTTCCTACGCTGACTCTGCTGATTCCCGGGGGAGGAGTCTATTATCTCTTCCTTCACTGACTCTGCTGATTCCTGGGGGAGAAGTTTATTATCTCTTCCTACACTGATTCTGCAGATTCCTGGGGAAGGGCTCATTATCTCTTCCTACACTGACTCTGCTGATTCCTGGGGGAGGAGCTCATTATATCTTCCTACTTTGATGCTGCTGATTCCTAGGGGAGGAGTTTATTATCTCTTCCTACACTGACTCTGCTGATTCCTGGCGAAGGGGCTCATTATCTCTTCCTACACTGACTCTGCTGATTCCTGGGGGAGGAGTTTATTATCTCTTCCTACACTGACTCTGCTGATTCCTGGGGGAGGAGTTTATTATCTCTTCCTACACTGACTCTGCTGATTCCCAGGGGAGGAGTCTATTATCTCTTCCTACACTGACTCTGCTGATTCCTGGGGGAGGAGTTTATTATCTCTTACTACACTGACTCTGTAGATTCCTGGAGGAGGAGTTTATTATCTCTTCCTACACTGACTCTGCTGATTCCTGGGGGAGGGGCTCATTATCTCTTCCTACATTGACTCTGCTGATTCCTGGGGGAGGAGCTCATTATCTCTTCCTACATTGACTCTGCTGATTCCTGGGGGAGGAGCTCATTATCTCTTCCTACACTGACTCTGCTGATTCCTGGGGGAGGAGCTCATTATCTCTCCTTTCACTGACTCTGCTGATTCCTGGGGGAGGAGCTTGTTATCTCTTCCTACACTGACTCTGCTGATTCCTGGGGGAGGAGCTCATTATCTCTTCCTACACCGATTCTGCTGATTCTTATGTGGAGGAGGAGCTCATTATCTCTCCTTACACGGCTCTGCTGATTCCTGGGGGAGGAGCTCGTTATCTCTTCCTACACTGACTCGGCTGATTCCTGGGGGAGGAGCTCATTATCTCTTCCTACACTGACTCTGCTGATTCCTGGGGGAGGAGCTCATTATCTCTCCTTACACTGACTATGCTGATTCCTGGGGGAGGAGCTCATTATCTCTTCCTACACTGACTCTGCTGATTCCTGGGGGAGGAGCTCCTTATCTCTTCCTACACTGATTCTGCTGATGTCACGACCGGCACCCGATGCCAGAACAAATGCCAAGCACCCTGGTCTCGGCTCGGCTTCACCAGTAGTGTGACCACCGTTGGGCTTCGGGAGGAGCCCTCAGCTTACTTGGGTGCCACCTGGACTTAATGAGGGGTGCAAGGCGAGATGTTCTGGCTGGCAAAGGGACACGGCTGTTTAGCAGAGTCTTTAGGCCGAAGGTCACAGTACAAAAGGATTAGGCAGAAGGATGATCAGACAGGCTGGGTCGAGGCAGGCGGATATCAGAATTGTCAGGCAGGCAAGGGTCAAAACCGGGTTGTCAATCAGGGGAATAAGCAGGAAGAGTTGACGTAGGCAAGCGAGGCGTCCCTGCCGCATAGGTAACTTCCTAACAGCTGATTCTTATGTGGAGGAGGAGCTCATTATCTCTCCTTACACGACTCTGCTGATTCCTGGGGGAGGAGCTTGTTATCTCTTCCTACACTGACTCTGCTGATTCCTGGGGGAGGAGCTCGTTATCTCTTCCTACACTGACTCTGCTGATTCTGATGTGGAGGAGGAACTCATTATTCAGAACAGTAATAGAATTACAAGATTTTTCAAAGTTTTATCAAAAAACAATTGGCCAAACTGCTTGGTGGGCGGGTAAGTTTATCAGATATGTGATATCATGAACCAGTAGTAGAACTATAGGAAGTACCTCTGGCTGCACAAGTACAGATTATTGCTTAATATTATTGTTACTGCTTTACCAGTAAATGTAATAAGATTTTGGCTTTGGTGGGAGCTCAGGTGATGCCATTGTGTTTCCAAGCTCAGAACTGGGGCAATCGTTATCAGATGGGTCAGATGCTTTTCTCAGCCCAAACCATTAGAGATGGCGCGAACTGTTCGCCGGCGAACTTGTTCGCGCGAACATCGGGTGTTCGCGCTCGCCGGAAGTTCGCGAACGTCGCGCGACGTTCGCCATTTTGTGTTCGCCATTGTTGGCGCTTTTTTTTGCCCTCTCACCCCAGACCAGCAGGTACATGGCAGCCAATCAGGAAGCTCTCCCCTGGACCACTCCCCTTCCCTATAAAAACCGAAGCCCTGCAGCGTTTTTTTCACTCTGCCTGTGTGTGCTGAAGAGATAGTGTAGGGAGAGAGCTGCTGCCTGTTAGTGATTTCAGGGACAGTTGAAAGTTTGCTGGCTAGTAATCGTGTTGATACTGCTCTGTTATTGGAGGGACAGAAGTCTGCAGGGGTTTGAGGGACATTTAAGCTTAGGTAGCTTTGCTGGCTAGTAATCTACCTTCTACTGCAGTGCTCTGTATGTAGCTGCAGTGGGCAGCTGTCCTGCTTCTGATCTCATCTGCTGACTGCTGCAATAACAGTAGTCCTTGTAAGGACTGCTTTTATTTATTTTTTTGTTGTTTTACTACTACTACTACTACTACTACTACTACTACTACTATAAGAGCCCAGTGCTATTAGTCTAGCAGTGTTGGGGAGTGGGACTGGTGTGCTAATCTGCTGCTCCTAGTAGTTCAGCAGCACCAACTGTAATTTTTTTTTTTTAATATTCATTTTTTTTTTATTTTACTTTTTTTTATTTTACTATCGCTGTAGTAGTGTATAAGTTGACCTTTTAGGCATTATTTGCCCTGTAGGCATTTTTTGCCCAGTGTGTTATTCAACCAACAGCCATCTAGCTGTGTGACCTTGTTCACATTCTGTCTAAATATCCATAATATTACCGTCTCCAGAAAAAACACCGGAGTGACTTTTTTCAAGCAGCCATAATAAATTTTACGTAATCCGTATCCATCGCTGTAGTAGTGTATAAGTTGACCTTTTAGGCATTATTTGCCCTGTAGGCATTTTTTGCCCAGTGTGTTATTCAACCAACAGCCATCTAGCTGTGTGACCTTGTTCACATTCTGTCTAAATATCCATAATATTACCGTCTCCAGAAAAAACACCGGAGTGACTTTTTTCAAGCAGCCATAATAAATTTTACGTAATCCGTATCCATCGCTGTAGTAGTGTATAAGTTGACCTTTTAGGCATTATTTGCCCTGTAGGCATTTTTTGCCCAGTGTGTTATTCAACCAACAGCCATCTAGCTGTGTGACCTTGTTCACATTCTGTCTAAATATCCATAATATTACCGTCTCCAGAAAAAACACCGGAGTGACTTTTTTCAAGCAGCCATAATAAATTTTACGTAATCCGTATCCATCGCTGTAGTAGTGTATAAGTTGACCTTTTAGGCATTATTTGCCCTGTAGGCATTTTTTGCCCAGTGTGTTATTCAACCAACAGCCATCTAGCTGTGTGACCTTGTTCACATTCTGTCTAAATATCCATAATATTACCGTCTCCAGAAAAAACACCGGAGTGACTTTTTTCAAGCAGCCATAATATATTTTACGTAATCCGTATCCACCGCTGTAGTAGTGTATACGTTGATCTTGTGGGCATTATTTGCACAGTGTTTTCTTCAAACCGCCATCTAGCTGTGTGAGCTTGTTCACATTTTGTCTAAATATTGATAATATTATCGTCTCTAGAAAAACCACTTGAGTTACTTTTTTTCAAGCAGCATTCTTATATTTTACGTAATCCGTATCCACCGCTGTGTATACGTTGACCTTGTAGGCATTATTTGCACAGTGTTTTCTTCAAACCGCCATCTAGCTGTGTGAGCTTGTTCACATTTTGTCTAAATATTGATAATATTATCGTCTCTAGAAAAACCACTTGAGTTACTTTTTTTCAAGCAGCATTCTTATATTTTACGTAATCCGTATCCACCGCTGTGTATACGTTGACCTTGTAGGCATTATTTGCACAGTGTTTTCTTCAAACCGCCATCTAGCTGTGTGAGCTTGTTCACATTTTGTCTAAATATTGATAATATTATCGTCTCTAGAAAAACCACTTGAGTTACTTTTTTTCAAGCAGCATTCTTATATTTTACGTAATCCGTATCCACCGCTGTGTATACGTTGACCTTGTAGGCATTATTTGCACAGTGTTTTCTTCAAACCGCCATCTAGCTGTGTGAGCTTGTTCACATTTTGTCTAAATATTGATAATATTATCGTCTCTAGAAAAACCACTTGAGTTACTTTTTTTCAAGCAGCATTCTTATATTTTACGTAATCCATATCCACCGCTGTGTATACGTTGACCTTGTAGGCATTATTTGCACAGTGTTTTCTTCAAACCGCCATCTAGCTGTGTGAGCTTGTTCACATTTTGTCTAAATATTGATAATATTATCGTCTCTAGAAAAACCACTTGAGTTACTTTTTTTCAAGCAGCATTCTTATATTTTACGTAATCCGTATCCACCGCTGTGTATACGTTGACCTTGTAGGCATTATTTGCACAGTGTTTTCTTCAAACCGCCATCTAGCTGTGTGTATTATCGTTTCCAGAAAAACCAACTGAGTTTTTGTTGTTGTTGTTTTTTTAAAAATAATGCCAGGCAAAGGCAGGCCGCCACGCAGAGGCCGTGCTAGGGGCCGTGCTGCTATGCAATCCTGTGGCCCTAGCAAATTGCCCAGTTTTAAAAAGCCAATGACCCTGAACTCCCAAAATGCTGAAGAGGTAGTTGACTGGCTTACACAGCACACCCCATCCTCTACCGTTTCTAACTTTACCACAACATCCTCCTCATCCTCCACTGCTATGGCCACCCCACGTAACACTTCCTCCACCACCGGTGCCCCTTCTTCACTGGAGTCAGAGGAGTTATTTTCCCATGAGTTTCTTGAACTGAGTAATGCGCAACCATTATTGGCAGAAGAAGATGAAGGAGATGAGGACGTTACACCAGATTTAATTCTGGCAGAGAACACGACAGAGATGGACATAATGATGAGTGATGAGGAGGAGGTCCCCGCTGCTGCTTCCTTCTGTGATGTGTCAGAAGAAATTGATGCATCTGAGGAGAATGATGATGAGGAGATTGATGTTTTGTGGGTGCCTAGTAGAAGAGAGCAAGAGGAGGGTAGTTCAGATGGAGAGACGGAGAGTCAGAGAGGCAGTAGGAGAATAAGACTTAGAAGAAGCAGGGAGGACAGCCCGCAGGGATCAGTAGGGCAACAACATGTATCGGCACCTGTGTTCAGCCAGCCAACGCACCCGCCATTGCCGCCAATGCCGCCAACTTCTACTGTTACCGCCAGATCGCACACTTCCAAAAAGTCAGCAGTGTGGGATTTTTTTAATGTGTGTGCCTCTGACAAAAGCATTGTAATTTGCAATGAGTGCAGTCAGAAACTGAGCCTTGGTAAGCCCAACAGCCACATAGGTACAACTTCTATGCGAAGGCACATGAGCGGCAAGCACAAAGCACTTTAGGAGCAACACCTCAAAGGCAACAGGCAAACTAAAAGCCACACTCCTTCTGGTCCAGCATCTTACTGCTCTACCTCTGCTCTCCTTGACCCATCTGAACCACCCTCCACTCCGCCTTCCACCTTGACCACCTGTTCCCATTCCCAGTCATCTGCCACCAGCCAAGTTTCTGTGAAGGCCATGTTTGAGCGTAAGAAGCCAATGTCTGACTGTCACCCCCTTGCCCGGCGTCTGACAGCTGGCTTGTCTGCACTCTTAGCCCGCCAGCTTTTACCATACCAGCTGGTGGACTCTGAGGCCTTCTGCAAATTTGTAGCAATTGGGACACCGCAGTGGAAGGTACCCAGCCGCAATTTTTTTTCTAAAAAGGGAATACCACACCTGTACCAACATGTGCAGAGCCAAGTTACCGCATCTCTGTCACTTAGTGTTGGGCCAAAGGTCCATATGACTACTGACGCACGGTCCTCCAAGCATGGTCAGGGCAGGTATGTCACCTACACTGCCCACTGGGTGAACTTGGTAATGGCTGGGAATGGGAAGCAGGGAATGGGTAGCTCAACAACAACAACAACAGTGGAGTTGGTGTCACCGCCACGGATTGCACGCGGTTCTGCCACCACCTCTACTCCTCCATCGCTCTCTACCTCGTCTTCTTCCTCTTCTTCTTCTTACTCTGCTGCTGGGTCCTCCTTCTCCTCCTCCACACCTGTGCACCCCCAGCTCCCCCTAGGCTATTCGACGTGCCAGGTACGCCGTTGTCACGCTGTCTTGGGGATGACGTGCCTGGAAAGCAAAAACCATACCGGATCTGTACTCCTGTCATCTCTGCAGTCACAGGCCGATCGGTGGCTGACCCCACACCAACTGCAGATCGGAAAAGTGGTGTGTGACAATGGAAGCAATCTGTTGGCAGCGTTGAGACTGGGAAATTTAACACATGTGCCCTGCATGGCACATGTGTTAAATTTAATAGTCCAACGTTTTGTCTCCAAGTACCCAGGATTCCAGGACGTTCTCACCCAGTCCAGAAAGGTGTCGGCCCATTTCAGACGTTCCTACACAGCCATGGCACGCCTTGCTGACATTCAGCAGCGCTACAACATGCCAGTCAGGCGTTTGATTTCTGACAGCCAGACTCGCTGGAATTCAACGCTCCTTATGTTGGAACGTCTGCTGCAACAACAAAGGGCCGTCAACGAGTACCTTTTTGAACTGGGTGGTAGGACTGGATCTGCAGAGCTGGGGATTTTTTTCCCCCGTTACTGGGTGCTTATGCGCGATGCCTGCAGGCTCATGCGACCTTTTGAAGAGGTGACAAATATGGTCAGTCGCACCGAAGGCACCATCAGCGACCTAATACCCTTCGCTTTCTTCCTGGAGCGTGCCGTGCGACGAGTGACAGATGAGGCTGTAGACCAGCGTGACGAGGAGCTGGAAGCGCACGATTTATGGTCGGAATCACCAGAACGAACCCAGGCATCTGCTGCAACGCAGGGAGAGGTGCCAGAAGTGGAGTCAGAGGAAGAAGGTGGCTTTGTGGAGGAGGAGGAGGAGGACCAACAGGAGCAGGCTTCCCAGGGGGCTAGTGGTGACCTTTTGGGGACCCCTGGTCTTGTACGTGGCTGGGGGGAGGAGACCGTGGATGATGCAGTCCTTGATAATGAGGAAGCGGAGATGGATAGCTCTGCATCCAACCTTGTGAGAATGGGGTCTTTCATGCTGTCATGCCTGTTGAAGGACCCCCGTATCAAGAGGCTTAAGGAGAAGGACCTGTACTGGGTCGCAACGCTACTAGACCCTCGGTACAAGCATAAAGTGGCAGAAATGTTACCAACATACCACAAGTCCGAAAAGATGCGGCATTTACAAACCAGCCTGCAAAACATGTTGTACAATGCTTTTAAGGGTGATGTCACTTCAGGAACTCATCAACATTCCAGGGGCAGAGGTGCCAGTAATCCTGCCACGAGCACACCTGCAAGGACAAAGCCCTTTGGCCGGTCTGTAACATCAGACATGCAAATGTTTTTCTGTCCAAGGCAGCGCCACAACCCTTCTGGATCCACCCTCAAAGAACGCCTCGACCGGCAGGTAGCGGACTACCTGGCATTAACTGCAGATATCGACACTCTGAGGAGCGATGAACCCCTGGACTACTGGGTGCGCAGGCTTGATCTGTGGCCAGAGCTGTCACAATTTGCCATGAACCTCTTGTCTTGCCCAGCCTCAAGTGTGCTCTCAGAAAGGACCTTCAGTGCAGCAGGAGGGATTGTAACTGAGAAGAGAACTCGCCTAGGTCACAAAAGTGTCGATTACCTGACCTTTATTAAAATGAATGAGGGGTGGATCTCGGAGGGTTACTGCACGCCGGAAGACTTGTTCTGACTTCTATGCAGCTGTCCTTCTCTTCAAGCCTCATGACTCCACACACAGCTGTCCTTTAGCGTCCTCCTCCCTCCGCCACCGTTACAAACTAGGGTGCAAACCCTACTGGTTTAATTTTTTCTGGCCTCTGTGCTTCAGTGGCTGCAACCAAAAAAACTGGGCAAACAATGTCTACAAGGTCAACGTATGGCGAAAAATGACTATTTTCAGCATTTATATGGCATATTTTTTCTGGCAACTGTGCTTCAGTGGCTGCGTCCAAAAAAATGCATATTTTCTGCATTTATATGGCATAATTTTTCTGGCCTCTGTGCTTCAGTGGCTGCAACCAAAAAAATGCATATTTTCTGCATTTATATGGCATAATTTTTCTGGCCTCTGTGCTTCAGTGGCTGCAACCAAAAAAATGCATATTTTCTCCATTTATATGGCATAATTTTTCTGGCCTCTGTGCTTCAGTGGCTGCAACCAAAAAAATGCATATTTTGTCCATTTATATGGCATAATTTTTCTAGCCTCTGTGCTTCAGTGGCTGCAACCAAAAAAATGCATATTTTCTCCATTTATATGGCATAATTTTTCTGGCCTCTGTGCTTCAGTGGCTGCAACCAAAAAAATTTATATTTTCAGCATTTATATGGCATAATTTTTCTGTCAACTGTGCTTCAGTGGCTGCGACCAAAAAAATGCATATTTTCTGCATTTATATGGCATAATTTTTCTGGCCTCTGTGCTTCAGTGGCTGCAACCAAAAAAATTTATATTTTCAGCATTTATATGGCATAATTTTTCTGGCAACTGTGCTTCAGTGGCTGCGACCAAAAAAATGACTATTTTCAGCATTTATATGGCATATTTTTTCTGGCCTCTGTGCTTCAGTGGCTGCGGCCAAAAAAACTGGGCAAACAATGCCTACAAGGTCAACGTATGGCAGTTGTTTAAAGAGAACAGTAGATTACTAGCCAGCAAAGCTACCTAAGCTAAAATGTCCCTCAAATCCCTGCAGACTTCTGTCCCTCCAATACAGAGCAGTATCAAGCAGATTACTAGCCAGCAAACTTACTATCATCTGTCCCTGAAATCACTAACAGCTCTCCCCCTACACTATCTCTTCCAAGCACACACAGGCAGATTTTTCAGATACATTTTTGCCCTTGATCCCTCTCTGGCATGCCACTGTCCAGGTCGTTGCACCCTTTAAACAACTTTAAAATCATTTTTCTGGCCAGAAATGTCTTTTTTAGATGTTAAAGTTCGCCTTCCCATTGAAGTCTATGGGGTTCGCGAACCATTCGCGAACCGCTCGCATTTTTGCGCAAGTTCGCGAATATGTTCGCGAACTTTTTTTCCGACGTTCGCTACATCCCTACAAACCATTGTATGGAACCAGTGCATCTGTAATGCCAGTTATAGTTGTACAAGACCTTTGGACTGAGAAAATCTAATGAGGAAACAATTTTTTGGGTCCAAGGGTACTATGAACTCCAGCTCTGAACTCAATGCAGGGTATAATAAACAACCATTTCTTTGCAGCTTGTTGCTTTCCCAGTTTATTATACACTGCATTGGGTTCAGAGTTGGAAGGTGCACTTTGGATTCTTTCCAACCAATGGAGCGTTTGCCTCACTGTACTTCTTGGACCCTGATATTGCCAACACTATAATTAAAGGGGCCAGTGCAGCCAATCACATTGAACTTAGTTAATATACCAGCCCACAGTACAAAACTCCGCCAACAAGGGATAATGAACCTTACTATAAAATTAACCTTTTTCTATGCCACCCTCCCATGCTCAACCAAGGGGGTTATTTAACCCTGTCGGGTCATGACTGCCTGAGACCAGTTTTCCAAATATTTATATGTAGCTCACCCGTGGGTGGACTTCAGAAGTAGTGTAGGAAGTGTGACTGGCTGGTAGCATTTCATGGATACTCTTATGCTGTTGGCAACTCCCTGCAACTCCCAGCTGTGTGCATGTCCCCATTTAAACATATTCCCCTCGTGATGCACAGACAACCAGGGTGAAAGTGACAGCAGTCCAGAGGATTGCTTCAGACAAGTAACTTATTTATTGAAGAATGACAGTGGATCTGTCTCACAGCAGTCAGCCAATTACATCTTCAAAGTCATTCAGTGCAAATAGTGGAAATCCTTCACACATGGTATATTTAGTAGTAGTAACTCTCTCAGGGGCTCAGGGGTAGTACAGTATAATCTTGGTGATGTTCCCCAGCACTAGGGGTGCCACGGGGTATCTTGTTCCTTGGCACTGTCCCTGCACCTCAGCTCACCCACTCATGTCTCTGTTTGGTGGCTTGATCACCCCAAGTGTGCTAACCCCAACTACTCTCCTTGTTGGAGCCGAAAGCTGCTCACTAAATACACTGCCTCTAATGTTTGCTCCTAAAGCAACTATTACACAAACTGCTAAATAACTTTGTCCCTACTGGAGGGAGGTTGAGAGCTCAGTGTCCCTGGTACCAGTGTCATGATGTACTGGATGGAGAGCTGATACAGTAGTGGGTGTTGGATATGGTTGATATATGGAGAGAGCATGAGAGCTCAGGGTACCAATGTAACATAGTAAGTTAGGCTGAAAAAAGACACACACCCATCAAGTTCAACCTTTTAAGTCTATATATAACCTGTCTAACTGCCAGTTGATCCAGAGGAAGGTAAAACCCCCATCTGAAGCCTCTCCAATTTGCCTCAGAGGGGAAAAAATTCCTTCCTGACTCCAAAATGGGACTAGTCCCTGGATCAACTTGTACTTTGAGCTATCGTCCATATCCCTGTATTCCCTCACTTGCTAAACACCATCCAACCCCTTCTTATACCTATCTAATGTATCAGCCTGTACCCCTGATTCACTTCCCAGCTCTCCCTGTAACACCCCTTTCCCTCCTCTAATCTCATTGGCTCCCTCCTGTCTGCTGGGAGGAGCTACTGGTGAATAAAGCATCCAACCCCTTCTTATACCTATCTAATGTATCAGCCTGTACCCCTGATTCACTTCCCAGCTCTCCCTGTAACACCCCTTTCCCTCCTCTAATCTCATTGGCTCCCTCCTGTCTGCTGGGAGGAGCTACTGTTGAATAAAGCATCCGACCCTTCCTTATACCTATCTAATGTATCAGCCTGTACCCCTGATTCAGGGAGACAATTCCACATCTTCTCAGCTCTCCCTGTAACAAACCCTTTCCCTCCTTAACATGAAACCTCCTTTCCTCTAATCACATTGGCTCCCTCCTGTCTGATGGGAGGAGCTACTGCTGAATAAATAATTGTATAATCCCATATATATATTTATATATAGGGATAATATCCCCCTTAAATGTCTCTTCTCCAGTGTAACCAATCCCAACTTGACTTTCCCCATAACTGATCCCTTCCATCAGCTTAGACACTCTCTCTACTGTCCCTTATATATTTATATATAGTGATCATATCCCCTTAAATATATATATAGTGATCATATCTGATCATTTATTTATATATAGTGATCATATACCCTTATATATTTATATATATATCAATTATTTCCCCTTATATATTTATATATAGTGATCCTATCCCCCTTATATATTTATATATAGTGATCATATCCCCCTTATATATTTATATATAGTGATCATATCCCCTTATATATTTATATATAGTGATCATATCCCCCCTGATATATTTATATATAGTGATCATATCCCCTTATATATTTATATGTAGTTATCATATCACTCCTTAAGCGCCTCTTCTTCAGCGTGACCATCCCCAATTTGGCCAGTCTTTCCTCATAGCTAAGATTTTCCCTTTACCAGCTTAGTTGCCCTTCTCTGTTCCTTCTCTAATACAATAATGTCCTGTTTGAGTGATGGAGACAAAACTGTACGGCATATTCTAGATGGGGCCTTACCAGTGCTCTATACAGTGGGACCCCCTCCTCCCTTGACTCTCTGCCCCATTTAATACAAGTCAAGACCTTATTTGCCCTTGATGCTGCTGACTGGCATTACTTGCTACAGACAAGTTTATTATCTACAAGGACTCCAAGCTCCGTCTCCATTATGGATTTGCCTAGTGCAGTCCCATTAAGGGTATAAGTGGATATTGTTACATCCCAGGTGCAGGACTTTACATTTATCAACATTGAATCTCATTTGCCACTTAGCTGCCCAGATTGCCAGTTAGTCAAGATCCTGTTGCAAGTGCCACATCTTGGATGGAATTAATTGGGCTGATAGTTTTGTCTCATCTGCAAACACTGATACATTACTTACAATACCCTCCCCTAAGTCATTAATGAACAAGTTAAATAAAAGTGGCCCCAATACTGAGCCCTGAGGGACCCCACTAAGAACCTTACTCCAAGTAGAGAATGTCCCTGTCACGGTCGGCACCCTACACCAGAACAGATGCCAAGCACCCTGGTCTCGGCTCGACTTCCCCAGTTAAGTGACCGCCTTTGGCCTCGGGAGGAGCCCTCGGCGTACTCAGGTGCCAACTGGACTTAACGAGAGGTGCAAGGCATAAGTTCTGGCAGGCAATGGGGCACGACTGTTTTACAAGGATACTGGAAGATAGGAAGCCACTAGGAACAGGCAGGCCGGGCCAGCACAAGCAGTTAGAATAGTCAGACAGGCCAGAGTCGGGATTAGAGATCATAGAATAGTCGAAGAACAGGCGAGGTTTCAGGATTGGAGAGATCAGAAGAGTCAAAAACAGGCAGGATCAAGATTGGAGAGTTCAGAGAAGTAATTCAGGCAGGCAAGGGTCAAAACACAATAGATAGTCAAAAGAAGTCTATATCAACACCCAGGAACAAGGCAAATTGAACCTAACAACAGGCAATTACCTGAAAGCCAAATTCCCCTTTTATACATTTGAATCTCGCGCCAGTTGCGCGCTGGCGTTGTCACGCCAACGCAACTGCGCCTTTAAATAATGCACGAGTGCGGCGGGCGCGCCCTAGAGGAACCGGCATAGGAAGAAGAAGGCAGCACAGCGGGCGTCCACGCCGAGGACGCGGCGTGGACCCCGCTGCCGCTAGACCACCAGGGTAAGTTCCTTACAGTACCCCCCTCTAGGAGGGGCCACTGGACCCTCAACCTTACCAGGAGACCGGGGATGGGATTGTCTCCTAAGGTAGTCCACCCTGGCATCAGACTTGACCAGATTTTTCACCAACACTGGAAGAGGACTTGATTGTTGGTGGACCTGTATGGCTGGTTTCAACACAGAAACATGAAACAGATTAGATAATAAAAATATCTCAGGTAACTCAAGACGGTCAGAGGTTGGGTTCACGATTTCCACAATAGGGTATGGACCTAAAACTTTTGGCCCTTGCTTAAGAGCTGGAATTTTAAGCTTAATTTTCCCAGTGGATAACCAAACCAAGTCCCCAACCTGAAATTTGGGTACTTCCCTATGGGACTTATCTACTGCTCTTTTTGAGTGGATGTAACTGCCGATAGGGAACTACATACCCCAGAACGAAACTTAGATCTATGCTCAACAGAAGGGAGTTTCTCTAAGGAAGTAACTGCTACCATTAGAATGGAAGCTAAACATGAATCTTGGCATTTGGAACCCCACTGAATAACCTCCCCAGTTACCCAATCAATATGGGGGTTGTGTACCTGTAGCCATGGTAACCCCAGAATTAGCAGAGACGAGGAACCATCGAAAACGTGAAAAGCTAACTTTTCACAATGCATATTATTCACACACATAGATAATGTCTTGGATTTTTGGGTTATCAAACCTGACCCAGTGGGCTTTTATCAATAGCAGAAATCCTCATAGGAGGTGTGAGGGGAATAAGGGGAATATTATACCTTTCTGCGAAGGCAGCATCTAGAAAATTCCCCCCAGCCCCAGAATCCACTAAGGCCCAAACTGTAACTGAACCCCCAGGCCAGGATAAAACTACAGGTACTAAGTTCTTTGAGGCGAATTGGGGAGAGGAAATCTCTCTACCCAAATGGAGCTTCCCTTCTCCACATAGGCTTCGAGAATTTCCAGGCCTCTTGGGACAATTTTTAAGGAAATGCCCATTATCCCCACAATACATGCATAAACCCAGGGATTGCCTCATGAGGTCATGGGAAAAACCTCTATTACCCGGAGTAACTGACGGAACAGACCCCTCAGGAATCTCAGATTGCTGTACATCCAACCTCTCGGAAAGAGACCTCAGACCTTGAATAATAAAATTCTGCTTCCCCTCTTGTTCATCAAGGCGCTGGAGGAGGGTTGAATACAACAGTTCAGTGGTTTGCGGAATAGCGGGAACTTCTTCCATTTTCTTCTGTCTCATGGGCCCGTTGTACTGTCACGGTCGGCACCCTACACCAGAACAGGTGCCAAGCACCCTGGTCTCGGCTCGACTTCACCAGTTAAGTGACCGCCTTTGGCCTCGGGAGGAGCCCTCGGCGTACTCAGATGCCACCTGGACTTAACGAGAGGTGCAAGGCATAAGTTCTGGCAGGCAATGGGGCACGACTGTTTTACAAGGATGCTGGAAGATAGGAAGCCACTAGGAACAGGCAGGCCGGGCCAGCACAAACAGTTAGAATAGTCAGACAGGCCAGAGTCAGGATTAGAGATCATAGAATAGTCGAAGAACAGGCGAGGTTTCAGGATTGGAGAGATCAGAAGAGTCAAAAACAGGCAGGATCAAGATTGGAGAGTTCAGAGAATAATTCAGGCAGGCAAGAGTCAAAACACAATAGATAGTCAAAAGAAGTCTATATCAACACCCAGGAACAAGGCAAATTGAACCTAACAACGTGCAATTACCTGAAAGCCAAATTCCCCTTTTATACATTTGAATCTCGCGCCAATTGCGTGCTGGCGTCCTCACGCCAGCACGACTGTGCCTTTAAATAATGCGTGCGGCGCGCGCGCCCTAGAGGAACCGGCATAGGAAGAAGAAGGCAGCACAGCGGGTGTCCACGCCGAGGACGCGGTGTGGACCCCACTGCCGCTAGACCACCAGGGTAAGTTCTTTACAGTCCTATTAACAACCACCCTCTGTACCCGATCCTGTAGCCAGTTTCCTATCCATGTGCAAACGACTTCATTAAGCCCAACAGACTTTAGTTTAGAAAGCAGTCGTTTGTGGGGCACAGTATCAAAGTCTTTGGCAAAATCCAAATAGATCTACTGCCCCCCCACTGTCCAGAATCTTACTTACCTCATCATAAAAAGCAATCAAATTAGTCTGACATGACCTATCCTTCATAAAGCCATGCTGATTGTTGCTCATAATGACATTAACTAGGACAAAATTAGGAATCATCATCATCATCATTTATTTATATAGCGCTGTCAAGATACGCAGTACTTTACTGCAGTTATAGCAAACAGGGAATAAATGGTGGATAGCAGACAAGGATTACAGAGTACAATAGGGTTTATAAACTAAAAGGTTAGGGTACAATTGAGACATTAGGATTGTATAAACAATTTGTCATTTTTGATACAGCAATGATTAATTAAGGTACATCGAATAGGCCTCTTTAAACAGATGGGTCTTTAAGGAGCACTTGAAAGTTTGGAAGGAAGGAGAAAGTCTGACAGCTTGTGGCAGAGAGTTCCAGAGAAAAGCAGAAGCCTGAGAGAAGTCTTGTAGGTGAGAATGGGCAGAAGTGATCAGAGGAGAAGTGAGGGAAGATCAGAAGCAGAGCGTAGGTTTCGTGAAGGAGAGTATTTGGAGATTAGAGATGAAATATAGGGAGGGGTTTCTTTATTAAGGGCCTTGAATGTGAGTGTAAGTAATTTGAATTTGATTCTAGAAGAGATTGGGAGCCAGTGAAGGGACATACATATGGGAGCAGCTGATGTTGAGCGGTGAGATAGATGAATGAGTCTAGCGGCCGCGTTTAGAACAGATTGGAGTTGTGAAAGGTGACTTGTTGGAATACCTGTGAGGAGTAAGTTGCAATAATCAAGGCGGGAGATGATGAGAGACTGAATCAGTGTTTTAGTTGATTCTGAACTGAGATAGGGTCGTATTCGAGCAATGTTGCGCAGTTGAATACAACAAGATTTTGCAAGTGTTTGAATGTGTGGTGAAAAAGACAGATGAGAGTCTAAGATGACTCCTAGGCAGCCTGTGTGGTGGAATGAAAGGTGGTGTTGTTTACTGTGAGTGATATCTGAGGGACAGGGGAAGATCTTGGAGGAAATATAATTAGTTCTGTTTTTGAGAGGTTCAGTTTTAGGTGGCGCTGTGATATCCAGGAGGAGACAGCAGATAGACTGTCTGTGACTTGGGAAAGGACAGAATTAGAAAGATCAGGAGTAGACAAGTAGAGTTGGGTGTCATCAGCATAAAGGTGATACTGAAGTCCAAATGACTGAATACGTTTTCCTAGTGAAGTTGTATAGAGCGAGAACAGCAGGGGGCCAAGAACAGAATCCCACTGCAGTGTCCGCAATTCCTGCAGGGGAAAGTGCCGTGTGATCTCATAGGCTGTTGGTTGTTTAGGTTACACTTAGGGGAGTATGTCACACATCCTTTGCAAGGTTCTAAACATTCAATTAAAGGTTTTTTCACCTGTGACACCAGCAATGTTATCTATTGCCTGAAATGCCCCTGTGGTCTGGCCTATGTGGGCCAGACATCCAGATCCATTAAAACAAGATTATATGAACATAAGTCCACAATCAGGAATTATCAACTACCTGCCGTTGGTCAAACAACTTTAGGGACACAAGCAACTACTAGGGATAAAGAAAAGGAGTTGGTTAAAACTAAACGAGAAACCCTTCTAGCCAAACACTTTTTCACACATGGCCACAGGGGGGCGCAGCTCCGTTGGCAGGTGTTAGAAAAAGTTATGTGTAAACAGGGCCAAGATATCAAAAGATCTCTCCTACAAAGGGAGTGTTATTGGATCTGGGCATTGCAAAGCAGGGCCCTGAAGGGGCTTAACGAGGAGTACAATATGTTGTGTTATTTATAGAATGGTAGAAATATATTCTAATGTTATTCCTTCTCCTTTCAGATAAAAACTTTGTTATGAGATCCCTTCAGGGACAGGTAAAGTGTCCTTTTTTTCCCCATCCCTTTAGGATGCAGGGTTATCTTATCTTATCTTCTTTTAATCGAATCTGTCTAGCTGTCACAATTTTAACTTTTTTTCATGGCCTTTGTGTTGCCATATTGTTTTTAAAAATTTTTTCTCTTAGATATTCACCTTTATATTTCATCACTTCCAGCACTACGTGAAGTCAAAATAAAGGACTACCACTTATGGACTTTAACGGATCTTTTATTATGTTCTTTTTGATGGGCATTTTTGATAAAAATATTTTCACTAAATGTTTCTACTAAACAGGTTTTTACTGCAATATCTTTTAACATTGTCCTTTTTAACTGCATTTTCCACTATGAAACTTTATATCAGTGTATTGTTAATTGGCACCTGGATGCATATTCTTTCACTTTAACATTGCATTTTAAATGGCATCTTGATATGTAAAAATCTTTTCCAATGCAAAGAACTTTTTTCACACCAAAGCTTGTTAAATATGCTAATTTGTTAATTGCACACCCTTTAAATCATGTCTGCACTTGTCCACACTATGCTTGACAAAGGGGCGTGACCCCGAAACGTTGCACTACTGCATAATAAAATTGCAAGGGCTTGTCCTGCTACTACAATTCCTGTGTGCAGGAGAGAGTGTATCAGAGATTGGGTGGAGAAGGTGAGAGGGTATGGGGTCAAGGGAGCAGGTGGTGGGTTTTGAGCAGGCTAGAAGTTTGCTAACTTCATCTAGAGTTGCAGGGGTGAAGGAGTGCAAAGTAGATGTGAGTGGAATGTGATCCCTTAACAAGCCTTCAAATAATTTGCCCACCACAGATTTCAGACTTACTGGCCTATAATTGCCAGCCTGAGATCGTAATCCCTTTTTAAATATTGGAATAACATCATCTTTTCTCCAATCCATAGGCACCATACCAGATGAAAGTGAATCTGAGAAAATCAGAAATAGGGGCTGGTCTAAAACTGAACTAAGCTCTCTTAGAATGCAGGGGTGTATGCCATCAGGCCCTGGAGCCTTGTTTACATCAGTTTTTATTAAAGCTTTATGAATCATATCCTGAGTCAGCCACTGACTAGATTGAGCAGATCCATTAGTGCAGTTATAAAGTGAGCCTGGGAACTCACACTCCTCTATTGTATACACTGAAGAAAAGAACTGATTTAACACATTTGCCTTTTCTGTATCTGTTACAACCTTACCATAATTTAAAGGAGCATCAATCTCAACCCACATGCTCTATACAGTGGTCATTCTTCCTCTGTATAGAGCACTGGTAAGGCCCCATCTAGAATATGCCGTACAGTTTTGGTCTCCATCACTCAAACAGGACATTATTGTATTAGAGAGGGGACAGAGAAGGGCAACTAAGCTGGTAAAGGGAAAATCTTAGCTATGAGGAAAGACTGGCCAAATTGGGGATGTTCACTCTGGAGAAGAGGCGCTTAAGGGGTGATATGATGACTATGTATAAATATATAAGGGGATCATATAATAATCTCTCTAATGATTTATTTACCAGTAGGTCTTTCCAGCTGACACAAGGTCACCAATTCCGATTAGAAGAAAAGAGGTTCCGCCTAAATATTGGGAAGGGGTTTGTTACAGTGAGAGCTGTGAAGATGTGGAATTGTCTCCCTGAATCAGTTGTACAGGCTGATACATTAGATAGGTACAAGGAAGGGTCGGATGCTTTATTCACCAGTAGCTCCTCCCAGCAGACAGGAGGGAGCCAATGAGATTAGAGGAGGGAAAGGGGTGTTACAGGGAGAGCTGGGAAGTGAATCAGTGGTACAGGCTGATACATTAGACAGGTACAAGGAAGGGTCGGATGCTTTATTCACCAGTAGCTCCTCCCAGCAGACAGGAGGGAGCCACTGAGATTAGAGGAGGGAAAGGGGTGTTACAGGGAGAGCTGGGAAGTGAATCAGTGGTACAGGCTGATACATTAGACAGGTACAAGGAAGGGTCGGATGCTTTATTCACCAGTAGCTCCTCCCAGCAGACAGGAGGGAGCCAATGAGATTAGAGGAGGGAAAGGGGTGTTACAGGGAGAGCTGGGAAGTGAATCAGGGGTACAGGCTGATACATTAGATAGGTACAAGGAAGGGTAGGATGCTTTATTCACCAGTAGCTCCTCCCAGCAGACAGGAGGGAGCCAATGAGATTAGAGGAGGGAAAGGGGTGTTACAGGGAGAGCTGGGAAGTGAATCAGGGGTACAGGCTGATACATTAGATAGGTACAAGGAAGGGTCAGATGCTTTATTCACCACTAGCTCCTCCCAGCAGACAGGAGGGAGCCAATGAGATTAGAGGAGGGAAAGGGGTGTTACAGGGAGAGCTGGGAAGTGAATCAGGGGTACAGGCTGATACATTAGATAGGTATAAGGAAGGGTTGGATGCTTTATTCACCAGTAGCTCCTCCCAGCAGACAGGAGGGAGCCAATGAGATTAGAGGAGGGAAAGGGGTGTTACAGGGAGAGCTGGGAAGTGAATCAGGGGTACAGGCTGATACATTAGATAGGTACAAGGAAGGGTCGGATGCTTTATTCACCAGTAGCTCCTCCCAGCAGACAGGAGGGAGCCAATGAGATTAGAGGAGGGAAAGGGGTGTTACAGGGAGAGCTGGGAAGTGAATCAGGGGTACAGGCTGATACATTAGATAGGTACAAGGAAGGGTCGGATGCTTTATTCACCAGTAGCTCCTCCCAGCAGACAGGAGGGAGCCAATGAGATTAGAGGAGGGAAAGGGGTGTTACAGGGAGAGCTGGGAACTGAATCAGGGGTACAGGCTGATACATTAGATAGGTACAAGGAAGGGTCGGATGCTTTATTCACCAGTAGCTCCTCCCAGCAGACAGGAGGGAGCCAATGAGATTAGAGGAGGGAAAGGGGTGTTACAGGGAGAGCTGGGAAGTGAATCAGGGGTACAGACTGATACATTAGATAGGTACAAGGAAGGGTTGGATGCTTTATTCACCAGTAGCTCCTCCCAGCAGACAGGAGGGAGCCAATGAGATTAGAGGAGGGAAAGGGCTGTTACAGGGAGAGCTGGGAAGTGAATCAGGGGTATAGGCTGATACATTAGATAGGTATAAGAAGGGGTTGGATGGTGTTTAGCAAGTGAGGGAATACAGGGATATGGGAGATAGCTCATAGTACAAGTTGATCCAGGGACTGGTCCCATTTTGGAGTCAGGAAGGAATTTTCCCCCCTCTGAGGCAAATTAGAGAGACTTCAGATTGTTTTTTTTCTGGCAGTTAGGTAGGTTAAAAAAAAAAAGGTTGAACTTGAGGGTGTCTTTTTTCAATCTAACTTACTATGTTACTATGAATGTGAAGCAGCTGTGGGAGTTGAAATGGATCAACTAATGGATCAGCCAATTGGAACCTGCCCCTGGATCACTCAGCTGCCTCACTCACACTCACACACCCAAGACAGGAACTGTAAATCTTAAATTTTAGTTTTGTAGAAATTGTAGAAAATAAAAGATGGGAAGGAATTGAAAAAGGTTGTTATTTCTGTGAACAATCTGAACTCAGTCTCAGGATATCATATAATTCTCATTATTTATAGACCATCTTATTATGATCCATGTAATAAAACATGTCAGAACTGAGATTCAGAATAGTTACTGGTATTCTAAGTACTAATGGCCCAAATAGCTACTGGTCTGTGGCAACTTACATTAAACAGATTTCTAGTACTCGAATTGCTTCTACAGGTTATAGTAACCAGGCCCTTTGTGTCTATGCAATCAGCCAAGCTGGGCCCAGTAGGACTCAAGGGCTCATATTACATGGGAAATAATAGTCCAAGTTTGTAATAAGAGTTTCCTACAGTAACCACAGCCCAGAGGTTGGACCGGCACATCCTTCTATTGTTTCCTTCTTGGAATGTGCCTGTTTGACACTGAGAGTCATTATGTGAATGAACAATTGGTTGCAATGAGGGGGATGGGTAGCAAATTAGTGGGGCCCACAGGGTATATATACATATAGTCTATATAAATAGATCCTGTATAAGTGAACAATAAACTGCCCCTCTGTCTCAGCAATAGAAGGGAACTGACATAAAGTGACCCAGCAGAATGAAACAGAGTCTGAACAAGTCCCGCACAGTTTACTTATGTCCCAACATTTGAAGGATGTAAAGAGGGACAAAAACATCAGTTGCACCAGTGGATCTTTTTGACCCCGCCTATTTTATGGCCACACCCTCTAATTACCAAGTCCATTTTACTAAATTTGGCAGGTTATGAAAGTTTGAGCTCATTTCTGGGCGTTTTAGGGCCATGTTTTATGTATTATTTTGCTAATGAACAGTTTTGTTAAAGAAGCTGAAATTGTCCTTTAAGAAGTGAGACTTGTTTATCCTAAATAGTTACAGTTGTATCTTTGCTTATCTTAAATAATTACAAATGTATCAAAGTGCAGGTGTTCTGAGTTCTCTGCCAAAAAGCCTCTTATCTGAATTAAGTTTCAGAAACTTTGTATGGTTTTCTGGTCGTCAGTGCAGGAGATCAAAGAGAAATTTGAAACATTTCAGTAAAAAACCCGGGACTGTGGGCTGAGCTGTGAAAATCAGGACTGTCCTGCAGAGAACGGGACTATTGGGAGATACAGTGTGTAAGAAGGTGATTGGATTGTGTGCATGAGAAAATGTATTGAATGTGTAAAGTGAATGTGAGTGCTGTAGAAAATGTTAAAGTAATGTTAAAGTAATTGAAAGTGTTAAATGTGTTGGAAGACTGTAATGTGTAAAATGTACCACAAGATGGCAGTGTTGTCATGTAAATGAATGGTAAAGGTTCCATGCTGGATAACAGAGGGAAAGCACATGTACAGTATTGAGAACAGCACATGAACAGTAAAGGTGGCCATAGATGCAAAGATCCGCTCGTTTGGCGATGTTGCCAAACGAGCGGATCTTTCCCCGATATGCCATTAACAGGCATGGCTATATCGGGGGTAATCTGATTGTTCGGCCGTACGGCCGAACGATCAGATTACGATGTGCCATGAGCTCCGGCAGGATCGGTCGGGTCAAAATCAAACCTGACCGATCGACCAAACGACCGATCTCCGCCGGACGAAAGAAGTCGGCACATGCCACACACGATCCGAAAATCGTACGAATCCTCGATTCGTACGATCGGATCTGTGTGTCTATGGCCAGCTTAAGTGTTAGGGTGGTGTTTAATTGAAGAAGGTATTTAAAGGGGAGACACACCCAAAAGGTTTGTTCACATGCATTTGGGTTAAGATAGAGAGAGGGCACAAGTGTGAAATACTAGGTATTTCAGATAGTCAGGACTATTTAGCATGGGTAGTTAAGACCCCAACGAGGAGGTAGTGGCATATGTGCCAAGGCTAAGCCAGAGAGGGTGCGAGTGGAAGTTATAGGAAAAAGGACATCCTGAAGGAGGGGGAAAAGAAAAGTCCTATCCGGAGTAGGTCAGAGGGGCATGGGTCGTATGCCGGACTGGTAGGACCGGAAGGTGTCACAAGAAAATTCCTACCCTGAAAGGTCAGTGGTGCACTGGGGGTGTCAGCCCGACTGAAGCAGGAGATGGTGAGTAACCCTGGAAAGGTATGTCCTTCGGAAGGTTTCGGGGAAAAACCTTTGTGTGTTTGGAGTGTCGGCTTAGCCAGCAAAGGAGAAGTGTATCATTGTCGTGGATTATATATCTGTATGTCCTGATGTGTGGAAGAGTCATCTGATGAAAGAAAGTGTATCCAAATAAACAGTTCAACTTGTTTTATCATCAAGAGTGTGGACTTCAATCCTTGGATCAAGTTGGGTTTCCATGGTGACAGTGTTAACCCCTTCCTACCCTTGCATAATTTGGTGTTAACCTTTTACTCCCCTTACAAGTGTGTAGTTTGTGTGTAAGTATAAGATGCACTCAGATTGTGCAGCAGTGTCTATAGGAGAGGTGTATTTGTTATAGTTTAATATTTGTATAAAACATTTAATGGACACAGTGTAATAGAATTGGGCTCAGGGTTGTAGTGGAACAACAGTAACAAACATGAGAACCAAAGCAAATTCCAAAGGTTCTCACATTCTGCTTCCCTTTCAATCTTTTAATAGGGAGAATTGGGAGTCACAATGTAACAGCTTGTCCCAAACCCAGGAAAGTGCTGCCATTGGCTCATTGCTGCCACATAATTGTGCTTATTCTCACATGCAGCATTGTGCAACTACAACTAGATTCAGGATAACATGGGGACATGGGCACATAAGGAAAACCTAAGTAATACCAATATTTAATTTGTTTCTCCCCTCATAGTTTGTATAAAGCTGCGTCTGTCCCTGTATTTCTGTGACATGTGGAGGATGAGGACAGGGATCAGGATAAGGGCAGTATAAAGACACGAACAATCCCATGTCCACAAGGCACTACAGTGAAATACAGTTAAACCCCCATTGTTTCACTATATGAAGTATATGAAGTGCAATAGTTAGTGGTATTAGTGTAAGTGCAGTTTGTGTTTCAAGTGTTGCACGTCTCACGTCTTCCTCTCATGACTCCTACAGTTGCCTCCCTGCCAGTGTTGCTCCCTTAAGGTGGCCATAGACGCACAGATAATATCGTACAAAACTAATTTTCGTCCGATATTCGTTGCATGTATGGTGGAAAAAGAGCGACCGATATCGGCAGAAGACTTGGATATCGGTCGGCTCGTCCATCGGGCTGGACGGAAAATTTTGATCGGGTGCCTTTGAAGGGACCAAAACATCGGCCATTGTTAGTGCTGAATCATCAGATACAGGTAGAATTGTATTGTTTCTTCCCGTATATCTACCTGTATATCGGACGATTCAGCTCTACACGTGTGTATTGAAACGAACGATCTTTCTTGGAAACATCTTTTCCAAGAAAGATCGTAATTGTTACATCTATGGGCACCTTTACTCACGCGACTCCTCTCCATGCTGCTCCCTCCTCCCATCCATTATCTCAAATCTCGTCTCCCCCTCCTGTCCCATTGGGGGCCAAATTAGCCTCTTGTGGGCATGGGATGGTGGCATGACAGGTGGTAGATGGGCTCAGATCCCAGATACATTCATATCATTATATAAGTTTAGTTATAAAAGTTTAATTACAGGGCAGCCTATAGCTTTAAATGCACAGCTGGGCCAGCAGGTATGTGATTGGAGGGCCCCCTGCCGGCTGAAAGCCCGCGAAAAGAAGTTATATATAGAGCCCCCCTCACAGCACCCGTGTCAGCGCAGCCTGGGGATAGCTTCAGAAGAATTTCCCCACCCACCCACCCTCAAGTTATTTGAATTTAAAAAAAAAAAAAAAAAAAAAATGTCACAGCCAATTATATGGTTCATAATAAATGGATTCATTAATGGCGGATGTTTAAAATGTTAATTGGCTCCTGGCCGATACCATGGCGGGGCTCATATATACACTGAATGGCAAGCTCTGCAATTGTACGGAGCTGGGCTTGGTTATTACTGTTAATTTAAGCAGTGAATGTTAATGGAGTAATTACAGATGCTGTTTAATAAACTTGGCTGTGGCCTTTCTCCACACAAAACAAAGTGTTTATGTTTTATTTTGCTAAGAACGTTTCCTTATGTTTAAATGTTCATGCCTACTGATCCCATGTCCACTATCGCAAGTCTCGCTGCCCCCTCCCATTCAAAATCTCAAATTTCACTCCCCGCTCTGTGTCGCTCCCTCCTCCTTCCCTGGCCTCCTCCCCCTCCCACATCTCTAATGCAGCTGAATGACCACGCAGAGCAGGGTCCTGCTAAATAATCTGAATAACAAGCAAAAGAAATACAGGTACTAAAAGGGATACAGGGAAAGAAAAAGAAACAACAAGGAGGGATAACAGTAAAAACAAGTATTGCATTTTGTAAAAAGCAAAGACTGGAAGTAAAAACTGAACTCAGAAACTGTAGATTATAATGGATAATGTACCCCCTACTTAAAATTTATAGAGATATTATTAGCACCTCGGAGTTATATGACCTGTATAAAAGCACTAGTCCTGTGGTCTCATACTTTTATATTGTCACATAACTCCTCTGTAACGTAATATCTTTATAAATTACAGTAGGGGGTACATTATCCACTATATATATCTGCTAAATTCACTTCATTGTGTCCCCTCCTGCCCATATGTAACATTGCTTTATTTCTTTATATATTATTATATCAAGTAAAAAGCAACTCTAATGTCTCTCCTACAGTCACTATTGTTCTATCACGATTATATCAAGTAAAACATGTCCCTGATACAGTCACTATTGTGATATCACTATAAGTAAAACATGTCCCTGCTATTGTGGATATTCATTGTTACATCATTTGAATGAATCACAGCAAACTCCTGATCTCCTAAACACTGATAATTGTTTCCTATACAGTTGTGAATATCAAGTCTGTGTAATGGGGGGGAGAGAAACTCTGGGTCATTACGAGAAGTTGGGGAGTGGCAGCAACCCCCCTGCTCAGTTGTCATCTCTCCCCTTATTATCCCTGTATTGTCTGTGTCTGTCCATAGGATCTCATACAGTAATGGGATCTGTGACCCTCCGGCAGCAAAATAAATCTATGCTCCCACCCTACATATTGTGCCCCCCCAGCTGATAATAAAGAGACAAATGTTACCTGATTGGGGGAGGAATGAGAAGAGGAAAATGAGGAGAATGTGTTGTCGCTCCATGTTCTGCAGCTTCTGCTCAAATCGCTTTCACTTTATATTTCCAATTACTCACTGACGTTCCCATAATGACGGAACATCCCCCCATATAAGCAATAGATCTGTGTGTAATAAAGATCCTGTTTGTTATTAAAGGGTAAGTGATCCTCCTGTACTTACTCACCCCTTCCCACAACCTGCACCTCTGGTTAGTGTTAGACTGGGGTGTCCAAGTACCATGGGGGACTGATACTTTAAGGAACCACCAACCCAGCCGCTGAGACCCCCCCAAACTATTATGACCCCCTGCCACCCCCTCCCAAATGCATAATGCCCCCCCCCTCACCACATGTGCTTCATCTTCCCCCATTGTCACATCCATAATAAAATCTCTCACAGCACAAGGAGGAAAGAAGAGAATAATGCAACACAGATATGAAGCTACTTATCTGTCTATTATACTAACTACCTGCCTACTATACTAACTACCTGTCTATTATACTAACTACTTGCCTATTATACTAACTACCTGTCTATTATACTAACTACCTACCTATTTTACTAACTACCTGTCTATTATACTAACTACCTGCCTACTATACTAACTACCTGTCTATTATACTAACTACCTGCCTACTATACTAACTACCTGTCTATTATACTAACTACCTACCTATTTTACTAACTACCTGTCTACTATACTAACTACCTGCCTATTATACTAAGTACCTGTCTATTATACTAACTACCTGCCTACTATACTAACTACCTGCCTATTATACTAACTACCTGCCTACTATACTAACTACCTGCCTATTATACTAAGTACCTGCCTATTATACTAACTACCTGCCTATTATAGTAACTACCTGACTATTATACTACCTGCCTATTATAGTAACTACCTGCTTACCTGTAGTTGTAGTCAGCTTAGAGAGACCCCCTCTCACCCTCCCTATTAACCCTGCCCCCCATGCTCCTCATGAATGATTGGGGGCTCTTTATATTGCTATTAAACAGCAGAACTGAGGGACAGAAGGTCCAGAAGCCATTGAGGGGGGGACTTGTAGGTCCAGATTTCCAGGAGGGGGGGCAGCAGTGTCGTAGTGGTCAGTGGTCAGAGGTGAGAGGTCAGGAGAGGTCCCGGCCTTGCTATATTCTTGCCGCTTCCCTATTTATAACATTGGCATCAAGTGTCAGTATTACCGGCCAGACCAGTAACTTACCAGTCAGGTGACAACTGTACAGCCAGGACAACTAGTTAGTGACAGAGGTGATTCTATACAGCCAACAGCTGCTGTTATCAGGGGACACGTGAGAGCCACAACATTTCTCATGCTGCCACTTCTGCTTTAATGTTTCTATTTATTACACCACAAAACTGTCCTGTATCTCTTTAATTATTATTATTCCAGCCCTGATCTCTTCCTACACTGACTCTGCTGATTCCTGGGGGAGGAGTTTATTATCTCTTCCTACACTGACTCTGCTGATTCCTGGGGGAGGAGCTCATTATCTCTTCCTAGACTGACTCTGCTGATTCCTGGGGGAGGAGCTCATTATCTCTTCCTACACTGACTCTGCTGATTCCTGGGGGAGGGGCTCATTATCTCTTCCTACACTGACTCTGCAGATTCCTGGGGGAGGAGCTCATTATCTCTCCTTACACTTACTCTGCTGATTCCTGGGGAGGAGCTCGTTATCTCTTCCTACACTGACTCTGCTGATTCTGATGTGGAGGAGGAGCTCATTATTCAGAACAGTAATAGAATTACAAGATTTTTCAATTTTTTTCAAAAAACAATTGGCCAAACTGCTTGTTGGGTGGGTAAGTTTATCAGATATGTCATATCATGAACCAGTAGTAAAACTATAGGAAGTACCTCTGGCTGCACAAGTACAGATTATTGCTTAATATTATTGTTACCGCTTTACCAGTAAATGTAATAAGATTTTGGCATTGGTGGGAGCTCAGGTGATGCCATTGTGTTTCCAAGCTCAGAACTGGGGCAATCGTTATCAGATGGGTCAGATGCTTTTCTCAGCCCAAACCATTATATGGAACCAGTGCATCTGTAATGCCACTTATAGTTGTACAAGACCTTTGGACTGAGAAAATCTAATGAGGAAACAATATGTAGGTCCAAGGGTACTATGAACTCCAGCTCTGAACTCAATGCAGGTATAATAAACAACCATGTATTTGCAGCTTGTTGCTTTCCCAGTTTATTATACACTGCATTGGGTTCAGAGTTGGAAGGTGCACTTTGGATTCTTTCCAACCAATGGAGCGTTTGCCTCACTGTACTTCTTGGACCCTGATATTGCCGACACTATAATTAAAGGGGCCAGTGCAGCCAATCACATTGAACTTAGTTAATATACCAGCCCACAGTACAAAACCCCTCCAACAGGCTGACCTTATTTCAAGGGATAATGAACCTTACTATAAAATTAACCTTTCTCTATGCCACCCTCCCATGCCCAACCAAGGGAGTTATTTAACCCTGTCGGGTCATGAGTGCCTTAGACCAGTTTTCCAAATATATGTAGCTCACCCGTGGGTGGACTTCAGAAGTAGTGTAGGAAGTGTGACTGGCTGCTAGCATTTCATGGATACTCTTGTGCTGTTAGCAACTCCCTGCAACTCCCAGCTGTGTGCATATGCCCAACATATTCCCCTCCTGTCTGCTGGGAGGAGCTACTGGTGAATAAAGCATCCGACCCTTCCTTATACCTATCTAATGTATCAGCCTGTACCCCTACTTCCCAGCTCTCCCTGTAACACTCCTTTCCCTCCTCTAATCTCATTGGCTCCCTCCTGTCTGCTGGGAAGAGCTACTGGTGAAAAAAGCATCCGACCCTTCCTTGTACCTATCTAATGTATCAGCCTGTACCCCTGATTCACTTCCCAGCTCTCCCTGTAACACCCCTTTCCCTCCTCTAATCTCATTGGCTCCCTCCTGTCTGCTGGGAGGAGCTACTGGTGAATAAAGCATCCGACCCTTCCTTGTACCTATTTAATGTATCAGCCTGTACCCCTGATTCACTTCCCAGCTCTCCCTGTAACACCCCTTTCCCTCCTCTAATCTCATTGGCTCCCTCCTGTCTGCTGGGAGGAGCTACTGGTGAATAAAGCATCTGACCCTTCCTTGTACCTATCTAATGTATCAGCCTGTACCCCTGATTCACTTCCCAGCTCTCCCTGTAACACCCCTTTCCCTCCTCTAATCGCATTGGCTCCGTCCTGTCTGCTGGGAGGAGCTACTGGTGAATAAAGCATCCGACCCTTCCTTGTACCTATCTAATGTATCAGCCTGTACCCCTGATTCACTTCCCAGCTCTCCCTGTAACACCCCTTTCCCTCCTCTAATCTCATTGGCTCCCTCCTGTCTGCTGGGAGGAGCTACTGGTGAATAAATCATCCGACCCTTCCTTGTACCTATCTAATGTATCAGCCTGTACCACTGATTCACTTCCCAGCTCTCCCTGTAACACCCCTTTCCCTCCTCTAATCTCATTGGCTCCCTCCTGTCTGCTGGGAGGAGCTACTGGTGAATAAATCATCCGACCCTGCCTTGTACCTATCTAATGTATCAGCCTGTACCCCTGATTCACTTCCCAGCTCTCCCTGTAACACCCCTTTCCCTCCTCTAATCTCATTGGCTCCCTCCTGTCTGCTGGGAGGAGCTACTGGTGATTAAAGCATCCGACCCTTCCTTGTACCTATCTAATGTATCAGCCTATACCCCTGATTCACTTCCCAGCTCTCCCTGTAACACCCCTTTCCCTCCTCTAATCTCATTGGCTCCCTCCTGTCTGCTGGGAGGAGCTACTGGTGAATAAAGCATCCGACCCTTCCTTGTACCTATCTAATGTATCAGCCTGTACCACTGATTCAGGGAGACAATTCCACATCTTCTCATCTCTCACTGTATCAAACCCTCCTTAACATGAAACATCCTTCCCTCTAATCACATTGGCTCCCTCCTGTCTGATGGGAGGAGCTCCTGCTGAATAAATAATTGTATAATCCCATATATATATTTATATATAGTGATCATTTCCCCTTAACTGTTTCTTCTCCAGTGTAACTGATCCCTTCCATTTCCTTTATCAGCTTAGACGCTCTCTCTACTGTCCCTTATATATTTATATATAGTGATCATACCCCCCTTATAAATTTATATATAGTGATCATATCTCCTTATATATTTATATATATAGTGATCATATCCTCTTATATATTTATATATAGTGATCATATCCCCTTATATATTTATATATAGTGATCATATCCCCTTATATATTTATATAGAGAGATCATACCCCCCTTATATATTTATATATAGTGATCATATCTCCTTATATATTTATATATAGTGATCATATCTCCTTATATATTTATATATATAGTGATCATATCCTCTTATATATTTATATATAGTGATCATATCCCCTTATATATTTATATGTAGTGATCATATCCCCTTATATATTTATATATAGTGATCATATCCCCTTATATATTTATATAGAGAGATCATACCCCCCTTATATATTTATATATAGTGATCATATCTCCTTATATATTTATATATAGTGATCATATCTCCTTATATATTTATATATATATAGTGATCATATCCTCTTATATATTTATATATAGTGATCATATCCTCTTATATATTTATATATAGTGATCATATCCCCTTATATATTTATATGTAGTGATCATATCCCCTTATATATTTATATATAGTGATCATATCCCCCTTATATATGTATATATAGTGATCATATCCCCTTATATATTTATATAGAGAGATCATATCCCCCTTATATATTTATATATAGTGATCATATCTCCTTATATATTTATATATAGTGATCATATCCCCTTATATATTTATATATAGTGATCATATCCCCCTTATATATTTATATATAGTGATCATATCCCCCTTATATATTTATATATAGTGATCATATCCTCTTATATATTTATATATAGTGATCATATATCCCCTTATATATTTATATATAGTGATCATATCCCCCTTATATATTTATAGATAGTGCTCATATCCCCTTATATATTTATATATAGTGATCATTCCTCCCCTTAAGCATCTCTCAGGATGGGAACATGATGAGAATAGGAAGTAGAATTAAAATAAGGAGTTGGAGTTCAGCACAAACTGAAGGGAAGGAAGTTCTGTTCCATAAATATCCCTTGAGATATGTTTTAATAATAATAATAATAATAATAATAATAATAATATTATAAGGTCTCAGCCTAGCGACATTGCTTTGCACATTCTGTAGCCCCAGTCCTGCAGGGAAGAAAAGAGCATGTGAGAGAGATCATGGAGGAGACATTGTGATTGAGCTGCAAATCTCACCCATAGAAACTGCTTTCCCATGACAACTAAGGAGAACAGTAACCCTTTAATTGCCCTTCTACTGCTACTTCTATGCTTCCATCTCTGCTGAGCAAATAATAATAAAAGACGACAACATCCCCCTCTTTCTCTGCTCTCTACCTCTTAAATCAAATCTAATAATCTTCTGTATCATCATCATCATCATCATCATCATTCTGTATGTCTCGTAATCTGCACTGAACCCAATCCTCCTCCTCTCCCCCCCCCCCACTGTTACGCAGACACTGCTTATATTCTTTCTGGGAAATAGAAACAACTATTCCAGGAAAGACGTCAGAGAGAACAGAATTTTTTTCAGCACTGCCATGTGATTTAAAGGGGAAATGTCCCTCCCCTGTGTGACATGAGCTCAGTCAGTTGGGGGGTATGTAGAAAAGGGGGGACAGATATAAATATACATGTATTATTGTTACACACACAGCTGATTCCTCACATTGATAGGAACCATGAAACTCCAGTTCCCATTATCCCTTAGGCTCAAAGTGTCATACAACACCTCACTCACCTTATTCCCCTGTGAAGTGATGGATTCTGGGAGATCTTGTGCTTTCCAAAGAATCTATGTGCCACTTACTATACTGCTACAGAAATGTTGGTTTTTGGTGAGGGCAGCTGAGGAATTCTCATGTAGAACACATTGGTGTCTCTGTATCATAGGCAGCACTTCAGTGTAACATAAGGAACTTGCAAAGTGCAAGACAATGGGTAAATGTGAATATAATGTGAGCAGTTTCCAGTGAAATAATGCTGAAGTAAATCCATAAGTGCCGTAAATATCATTATCTCTGTATGTGACGCTAAGGGGAAACTGCTAAATTATTGCAGGGCCCTGACTGGTGCTAAATACAAAGATATAAAAAGCAATAAGATGGGCCAATATATGATGAGCCAATAAGGTGAGAGCAGTGCAGGTGCTGAATAATGTCTCTGGTAGGTTGAGAGTTATTATAAGTCTTTAGTCCATTACTTGCCTTGCAAAACCAATTTTGGAGTGAAGAGTAGGGTATGCTGTGCCTAAAACTGGCACACTAATGTATAGTACACCCTTAATAATCTGAATTGTTGCTTTAATATAATTGGAAAGGACACAGTAGAATATATTGGGCCTATACATTTGTAAATCTGGGTCTGACTATGTTATGAGGGAACATTGCAAGTCAAGTAATGAAAAAGATGGGAACGTTTATGTTTGATGGTTATAGATTGACACATGGCAATATGTTGGACTGACAGCTCTTGTGATGGAAGTGCTTGGATGATCCTATACTTTTTCATGTAAGTGGGTAATCTCTAAATGTCATAGAGTCTAGGCAAAGGGCTATGTGACTGACAGCTCTTGTGATAGAAGTGGTTGGGTCTTCCTATTCTTTTGTATGGAAGGGGATAATCTATAGTAGGCAAAGGGCTATGTTGTTGCCAGGCAGTCTTTGACCTGGATTGGAAAGACCTGGATTGATTGGTCAACTTTGACCGATATGGAAATGAAGGAGACTTGGTGGGTTGTTCTCTCCCTATGGTATTACGGGATAGCGGCAATGTCAAATTGTCATAGAGTCTAGGCAAAGGGCTATGTTGTTGACCTGGTTTGGAAAGTCCTCTTGTGATTGGTCATCTTTGACTGATATGGAAATGAACAGGATTTGGTAGGTTTTTCTCTCCCTATGGTATATGGGGGAAATTTTAAATGTAAAGTAATGGAAGAGATGGGAAGGTTGAAGCTTGCTGGGTATAGATTGATAGATGGCAATGTGATGGGCAGTGTATACACACATGCACAAAGTACTGGAGGGGAAGGCAGGGGAGAGCGCCTCATGTAAGAAGGAGGGGAATGTGGTGGAGAGAGAGTGGTGAGTTGCAGAGAGGAATGGAGAGGGAGGGGAAAGCAATGAAGGGTAGGAAAAAAATCCGTCAGGGAGGATGAGCAACAAATATAGACTAGGGGTAGGCAGTGGACAAGAACCTGCCCAGCACCCTCTTTCATTGTACCCTAGGCAGGTGCCTCTTCTGCCTACCCCTAGTTCCAGACCTGTGCCATGCCCTTCCTTTTCCCATACAGAGACGAAAAAAAGAGTTGCAAGTGAAACATCCACAGTTTTATTTGCAGGCTCTTTCATCACCCCTTTAACTATTCTGATCAGGTCTCCTCACTGGCAGCCCACCAGCCCAAAGCCCATCAAACCCTCTTTGCCTAAACCCTCTCTTCTTCTCCTTCTCCAGTAACGCTGACTGTTCCCTCCCATTGAAGACACCTGGCTGCCTTTTATACCCTTGTGCCTCTAGTGGTTGGAGTAAAGTACTACAACTAACTTACTGTATTAACTATACTGCCGCCTGTTGGCTAAATAAGAAACTAACACCATATATTTATAGAAATAAGTCAAATCAACTGGACTTGCTGTGTTTTTGAAGACGTTTCATCAGTCATACAACCGGCTTTCTCAATTCAGAATAACTTGTACATAGGATCTTGCTTTGCTTTATATCCTCTGGAATGTTGTTCCAATCAATGTCACTAATTTAGGTGTTGATTGTATTAGCAAGATTGGAGCTTTGATGTGTTATTCAACCTTCCAGGGAGATGTGCCAAAACAGCATCGTATGTGACAGACAATAGATCTCACACCCCATCTCTATTCAAAAAGGAAACCAGCAGCACAATGTGTTGAATTGCAAAAGTGCACCAAAAATTTAATAAGCCCACATCATACAAACAATGTTTTTGGCATACCAGGCCCTTCATTAAGCTTGATAAAGGGCCTTGTATGCCGAAATTTTGACTTTGTGTATGATGTTGGCTTAATAAATTTTTAGGTGCACTTTTGTAATTCAACACACAGCTGCTGGTTTCCTTTTTGCATATTGTTATGAATTGGCAACAGGAGTGGGTCTTCCAGTTCAGCACCTGACACTACAAAAAGTGTGTATCTGTGAGGTGAGCACCCCCCATTAATTAGTATGTACAATTTCCCACCTCTATTCTTTAAAACCTCTTTTATAGCATTAGAGATCACCCAAAGACTTTCCATCACAAGATTTGTCATTCCTACACATTGTCATATGTTAAGCATCAAGCACAGCCCGGGAATAAACACTCTTCCAGATCCTTCTTGGCAAAAACACTCCCAGCTTCATCATAAAGGACTCCACTGGAGAAAGGGTAGACCTACCAGCTCCATAAAAGGATCAGACATTCCAAGACATTCCAACACATTGCTATTACGCTATGCCCAGCAAGCCTCAACTTTCCCATCCCGTGAACCATAGTGAGAGAGAAACCTACCAAGTCTTCTTCGTTCCCATATGACCAATCACAAGAAGACATCTAAACCATGTCAAAGACTGACTGTCAACAACATAGCCATTTGCCTATTAGAGATTACCTACTTACATGAATCTCTAATAGGCAAATGGTTATGGAAGCCCCAACCACTTCTATAACAAGAGCTGTCAGTCACATAGCCCTTTGCCTAGCTTCTATAACAATTAGAGATTACCCACTTACTTGAAAAAGTATAGGATCACCCAAGCACTTCCATCACAAGATCTGTCATTCCAACACATAGCCCTTTGCCTATTAGAGATTACCCACATACATTGCAAAAGAATAGGAAGACCCAAACACTTCTATCACAAGAGCTGCCATTCAAACACATTGCCATGTGTTAAGCTGTGCCCAGCTAGTCTCGACTTTCCCATCCCGTGAACCATAGGCAGAGAAAAACCTACCAAGTCTTCTTCATTTCCATATCAGTCAAAGATGACCAATCACATCGCTAGGACGTGGCAGCAACTGGAGGTGGGGGCGGAGGTGAGTGGAATTGGCCGGCACTGAGACATGCGGGCCATGGGGCGCCATTTAGTCAAATCTGGCCCTGCCAATTCGCGCATGCAAGCGGCAATTCCCGCATGTGCGCACTAATGTCTTTTCATTCCTTATTTTCTTTAATATAACATTATTGGGCTTAATATGTTGTAAAATGTACATTATAATCTTAATATCAATTACAGAAAAGTGTGAAAGTTCGGATATAGATGGGTATTGAACCCTGTACCTTTGGCATCAAATGCACCACCACAGCATTACTGATAATTGCTTGTTCAGGAGATTACTTTATCTGTGATGTACTTCACACACATTGTAAAAAAAAAAAAAAATCAGGGCATAGTAATGGGAAAATTAAGTTCAGGGGTGGATGGAGGAGGCATTGAAACTTACTTTTAATTATTTATATATATATATATATATATATATATATATATATATATATATATATATATATATATATATATATATAAAACCAGTGGCGAACTGGAATAATTACACCTTGTTCTTCAAATGAATCAAATGGACACAATGGACTCAAATTACACTTTGTATTTCATTGCATGACGTCATGTTTGGCGCCATTATTCACTCAGGGGGTGGGTATTTAAACCATTTTTTGTTAAACCACATTATCCTTGAAAAAGGTCCCCAGGTGGGACCGAAACGTCGGATGATATATGTGTTTTGTATGAAATAAACACTATTGCTTCACAAAACAACAGTGTGTGCTGATCCATCGTGTTATATATATATATATATATATATATATATATATATATATATATATTTTCTTTTTAGTCCCTCAACACTTAAACTCTGCAGATCTTCTTTCCTAGCCATGTACACACATAACTCTGTGTTCACACTTTAAATGATTGTGACCTGATTCTTAACATAATGTATGAAGAGCCCCCCTTTCTCCAACTTAGATTGAGATCGTGCCATGATCTTTCTTCATTGTGAATCACATACGGCAAACCGGTAGCTATAGAAATACCTTGTGCTTGTCGACCTCTAGTGGCAACAGCTGGAACTGCATGCAGGTAACTGCGATAAACTCGATGGGACAACTCACTTGCTGCCAATGATTTAACATTACAGCATATTGAATGTACCATAAAAAGTGACTCCATCTGTAGGAGAAGATGTGAGTACAGAGTTACAGGAAGCTAAGGAAGAAATTAAAGAATATTTAGATATAAAGGTAAAGAATATTGTAATGCCCACTTGGCCAACCCCCCTGGTGCCAAGGTCATTCCTGCTTACCAACTTGAGTCCTGAGTCCCCTTTGCAAGGTGAGAGGGTACTGTGAATGCTTCTCTGGCAGTGCCTCCACCTAATGGGATCTGGGAATACACCTGGAGTGGCCCAATTAGGGCAACAAATCAATCACACACTTTATTATATAACAAATATAACTTTTATGTAAATTTAAAGGGGAAGTAAAACTTTACATTCACATTAATATAAATTCCCACTACCTAAGGAACCTGTAGCAGTCCAGTCCTGGTAATTCCCTGCCAGGAAATGTCCCACACTACTCCATTTTGGCAGCCCAAGATTCTCAATCCCTTGTCCCCCAAAAGAGTACCAGTCCTAGGTAGCACTACCTGCCCACATACTTTTCCGCTGGAAAGTGCTTGCTCCCATGTGGCAGGCACACAAACAGCCTGTTTCTCCAAACAGGAGATCTCTGGATCTTTATCATTTCCTACCCCTTCCCTCAGGTAACACTCACCCCAAGGGAGTCACACAGATTAGTAGTCTTACACAGAGCTGACAGGCATCCACAGCGATGCAATTTTTAACTCCAGGCTCCCCTAGCCAAGCATATCAAGGCTTAAATCCTTCAGGTATTTGCTCCCAATGCTGTTTATAGTGTGAGCCTCCAGACATAACACTTTCCATAGTGTGAACATGAAAATCCAGCAATCCAAACTCTAACTCTCCTGGTCGAGCTTTCAGGCACTGGAGGATCCTGCCCAGCCTTGGCAGGCCTATCAAACTCCCTTTTTGTCTACATTTTCCTGGATAGGATTCACTATCTCCACAGTGAAACAAAGTTCAGCAGCAATCCAGTAATGATGCAAGATAAAGATCCAAATCAAGATGGATGCGTGAGCACATGGCATTCTCCTTTTATATTGGTGCACAGCGACACCTTGTGGCGACCTTTGGGATCAGCCATGCTGCACCAATCCAAGAGCTCTGCCCCTGGAAACTCTAAGAAACTGTAGCTTTCAGCAAATTCTTTCAGTCACCTTCACCTGTATATCGTGCTCACTCTCCAGTCAGGCCACATCAGAAGACCCACAGACAATTTAAGCAAATATAGGTTTGGATGGAGAACATAAGATGCAGTGTCTGCCTCAGATAATTATTTATTGAATCACAACATGTTTTGAATCACAAGGATCCTTTATCAAGTGAAGGTACAAAAATACAAACACACCTTATAAAACCAAACCCACCTTACAGCTCCACCCCTGTAAATTAGTATAATTAATTTGTAAGTGCTGCCAAGTGATTTCTTCTTCCACTCATTAGGTACTCCAAAGTTAAAAGTCCAAACAGTAGAAGTAACCATTCATAATGTCCAAAAAACTGTGAATATTCATGGCTGCCCAAATAGAAATAGATCCACTTTTTAATTGAAATAGTGATATACAACTTAACACACTGTAACATAAAATAGCTAATTTTTGACATATAGCAACAATTGTTGCAATACTAAAACAAACTGCATAAAACAGCTACAAGGATAAACTTAGGTACTACTCATATTAAAGTCTACCTACCATTGTAATCCATAAACATGTCATTTAAAATTAGCAATTATACCTTATCAAATAGGCATTATACCCTAATTCAGTGTAAAAACACAGTAAATTACAACCACAAAATTTTTAGAAAAATTCAACATATTATATACACTGTAATTTAGGGTCAGTAGAAAAAACTTATCGTGCCCTAACTATTAGGTCAATTGACCTTGTAAGATAAGTGGGCCAGTATCAATGGATTCTGAAAAAGGAAAAGTTTTTAATTTTAGACACTATTTACAAAAAACATTTTATTCTCCAAGTTTTGTTCAAGCCCTTCGGAGCTAAAAAATTTAATTTTAAGATCCATTTCACCTCTCTTTGTAACATATTTTGTTTATAGTTACCTCCTCTGCTCAGTGGTTGGACTACCTCCAGTACAGCCCATTTTAATTGGTCGTGTGTGTGTTGTATTGAAATGTCGAGAAACTGCTGTGTCAGTATAGGTGTCCTGCTTAAAGTTACTAATGTCACCTTTGTGTTCCTTAATCCTAGTTTTGAAGCTCCTAGCTGTCTGTCCCACATATACTAGCCCACATGGGTAGTGATGGGCGAATTTGCGCCGTTTCGCTTCGCCGAAAAATTTGCGAATTTCGCGCGAAATTCGCGAAATGGCGAAAAATTTGTGAAACGGCGCCGGCATCTCGTTTTTGACGGCGGCGCTCGTTTTTCCGACGCTGGCGCCCGTTTTTGACGCCGGCGCCCGTTTTTTACGCCGGCGTCCATTTTATCGAAAAAAAAATTTTGATGCCGGCGAATTTTTGACGCAAATTTTCGCTGGAGTTTCGCAAATTTATTCGCTGGCGGCGAATCGCGCAAATTCACCGCAAATTCGTGCCTGGCGAATAAATTTGCCCATCACTACACATGGGCATTTGAGCATATAAATGACACCTTTGGAGTCACAGGTAACATAGTCATGTAATTTAATCTTTGTACCTTGAGTTGGATGGTCAATACTCTCACCTTTTATAATGGAGGCACAACATACACAATTTAAGAACGGGAATGTGCCTTTTTTAGGAGTCCCTAAAAACATTTGTTTGTTTCCTTTTTGGACACAAAACATCCCTGATACTTTTTCCCTTTTTATAACTGAAAATAATAGGTTCCATGAATAGCTTTCCAAACTTATTATTACCTTGCAGGATTGGCCAATATTTATTTCAAGAATGCAATGGGGGGTATATCACTAAATTATCTATTTTAGGTATTGATAGAGTGCTTAAAGGGATCCTGTCATGGGAAAAAAACATTTTTTCAAAATGAATCAGTTAATAGTGCTGCTCCAGCAGAATTCTGCACTGAAATCTATTTCTCAAAAGAGCAAACAGATTTTTTTTATATTTAATTTTGAAATCTGACATGGGGCTAGACATATTGTCAATTTCCCAGCTGCCCCAAGTCATGTGACTTGTGCTCTAATAAACTTCAGTCACTCTTTACTGCTGTACTACAAGTTGTGGTGATATCACCCCCCCAGCCTAACAACAGAACAACGGGAAGGTAACCAGATAGCAGCTCCCTAACACAAGATAACAGCTGCCTGGTAGATCTAAGAACAACACTCAATAGTAAAATCCAGGTCTCACTGTGACACATTCATTTACATTGAGAAGGAAAAACAGTAGCCTGCCAGAAAGCATTTCTCTCCTAAAGTGCAGGCACAAGTCACATGACTGGGGGCAGCTGGGAAATTTACAATATGTCTAGCCCCTTGTTAGATTTCAAAATTGAATATAAAAAAATCAGTTTGCTCTTTTGAGAAATGGATTTCAGTGCAGAATTCTGCTGGAGTAGCACAAATAACTGATACGTTTTGAAAAAAAAAACATCTTTTCTGATAACAGGATCCCTTTAAGGGAAAAAGAGGTGGAGATGCTCTGCCCAGGTTACTCTGTTTGGAAACAAAATGGATTTTCTTTAAACAGAGCAGGAAACCTTAAATAGTGATTTTGATGTTACATGCTTTTTTTAAGCAACCAGTGGTTCTCTTCGAGCAGTTTACCCTTGAAAATATATATATTTTACTTAATGTAATCCCTGTGCTGTCCAACAAAGGCTCATCATTCTATGTGTCAAATACATTAAACACATTATATCTAAATTATATGTGTATATTTAAAAATTTAACTGGGGAAAACCTGATCTAATTGAATCAATTTTTATTGATTATTTGTTTCATTTACTATATTTTTTAATTCTTCATTTGCTTATATATCATTAATTATTATCATTCATTATTATTTTTTCAGTAATTGTATTTTGATCTTTTTTGCTTTTGGGGTGTATTCTGTAACTAGCATTTATTTGGATTATTGTTTTTGCACGGACATGTTTGCAACAATTAGCACTTTGACCACTAGGTGGAATTTTACAAATTGTGATTGCTGTTTTGTGATTGGCTACAGCCCCTTTATAATAGGTGTACAGGGGTGTGCCATTCAGCCTATGAGTAAGTGCCCCAACAGGCATGAAACGCGTTAGGTTTTTTTTATGTCCCAATAAAATTTTTTAACTTATTGCTTCTTTACTATTGGAGGTCCCCATATCTTTTTTTGAAATGTTGTTCTGGACTTGCACCCTGAGACTGGGCTGAACTGTGAGTAAATCCTCTTCAATTTATTTAATATTTGAATTTGAATTTTTTTGATTCATAAGTTATTTTTGAGTAGTACCATATGTATTTTTCTGTAAGGCATTGGCACAAACCCTGCCACTATAAATATTTATTAATTACCTTTTCTATTTCCTTACTGTGTTTAACAAATTTAGATACAAACGGAATCCTCCTTTTAACTCTCTCATTACCCTGTAATAAATCTTCCCTTTTTAGGAGTGCAACTTCTTCCATGGTATGTGTCAAGTCTGATGGGGAATAAGCTCTTTCTATAAAGTGTGTAAACATAGTTTGACTTGAGCAATCATAGTCAGTGATTAATGTAGTTATTCCTTTTGTCCCTTAGGGATAGCTCTAATTGTACAGGGATTATGAAAACTCTTAGCATGTAATATGCTGTTCCTCTCTGTCTCTTTTCCATACAGTTTAGTAATGATCTTCCCCATAGCAATTGACAAATTCACATCCAAAAAAATAATTTTAGTGTCAGATATTTCAACTGTAAACGTAATCGTTTCATGGCTTAAATTAGCCTCATGTATCATCTCCAGTAATGCCTCTTGGGTCCCATTCCATAACAGCAAAATGTCGTCCACAAATCACATGTGAGATATAATGTGTTGACTTAGTCTATGTTTCAAAAATAATTTTTCTTCTAGCTTGTGGACGAATATATTTGCGAATGATGGAGCGACCGAAGCACCCATAGAGGTCCCTTGTGGCTGCCAAAAAAACCTAATTTTCAAATTTGAAATCATTTTTTTGTAAAACCACTGTTAAGCAATCAAGTACAAAATACATCAGCTGATTCTCAATATTAGTATCAAGAAGTCCCTCTTCAACAAACCTGATTCCCTCCTCCTGAGGTTTAGATGTATATAAGCTCTATATGTCTGTACTGGCTAATAAAGTGTTAATTGGAAGGTCTTGTATTTTCGCTAATCTGTTTAATAAATCATTGGTATCTTTCAAACATGTAGGTATTTTCATTACTATTGGCTGCATAAACACATCCGAAAATTGGGACAAAGGCTCTAGGACTGACCCTAACCCTGATACTATGGGTCGTCCAAACAGATTTTCGAAGGACTTGTGAATTTTGGGCAACAAGTATAGCACAGGTGTTCTAGGATGGTTGTTAATCAAAAATTGAAACACATTTTTAGGAATGATGTTATTATCATGGGCTTCTGTAACCATGCTGTCTACCATTTCCTTGACTTTAAGTGTGGGGTCAAACCCTATTGGTCTATAATGTCCTGGGGTGTGAAGTTGTTTTTTGGCCTCACTTATATACATGGACCTATCCATTGCTATAATAACTCCCCCTTTGTCCGCTTTTTTATTATTATAGAGTCATTATTCTATAGGGAGTCTAATGCTTTATTTTCTTTCAATGACAAATGATATGTCTGCTTAAAGTGTAAATGCTTATCCCACATTCGCTTCACCTCTGTTCTTACCACATTTTCAAATGTATTCAAAGCAGTATTTTCCACCTGTGGAACAAAATTATTTGTGCAAATAAAATTCCCCATAACATCACTTGATTAATCATTTGTAATGGTATCTGCAAAATGTATTTTTAATTTTAATGTACATATAAATTTCTGAAACTCAATTTCCCAGTCATTAAAGTCCCCTTTATACATGGGTACAAATCCTAGTCCTTTATTTAATACTGAAAGTTCAGCCTGTGTTAGTTTGTGTGCTGAAATGTTAACAACCAGATTTACCTGCGCTGCTGCTTTACTCGCTGCGGGTAACTCTCTCATGGAAGAGGCGCTCTGGGATTTTTCCGAGTTTGGTTGCTGTCTGGGAGAAAACCTCCTTCGCATCCTGCGTCTATACTTTCTCTGCTGGAATCTAAAATAGAAAGAGAGGTAGCGGCTAATCTTGAATCCCTCCTCCTATCATCCGATTGGTAATCGCTCCTCTCTCTGGGGTGATGCTGAATGTATTCACTGTATACTGTGGCGGAGTTACTGGTTGACTGGCCAGATTCCTTGGCTTAAACCTCCATGGGGAGGAAAAAGGTGAGAGTATTGACCATCCAACTCAAGGTACAAAGATTAAATTACATAACTATGTTACCTGTGACTCCAAAGGTGCCATTTATATGCTCAAATGCCCATGTGGGCTAGTATATGTAGGACAGACAGCTAGGAGCATCAAAACTAGGATTAAGGAACACAAAGGTGACATTAGTAACTTTAAGCAGGACACCTATACTGACACAGCAGTTTCTCGACATTTCAATAGAACACACACACGGCCAATTAAAATGGGCTGTATTGGAGGTAGTCCAACCACTGAGCAGAGGAGGTAACTATAAACAAAAGATGTTACAAAGAGAGGTGAAATGGATCTTAAAATTAAATTCTTTAGCTCCGAAAGGCTTGAACGAAACTTGGAGCATAAAATGTTTTTTGTAAATAGTGTCTAAAATTAAAAACTTTTCCATTTTCAGAATCCATTGATACCGTCCCACTTATCTTACAATGTCAATTGACCTAAATGTTAGGGCAAGGTAAGGTTTGTTTTTTCTACTGACCCTAAATTACAGTGTATATAATATGTTAAATTTTTCAAAAAATGTTGTGGTTGTAATTTACTGTGTTTTTACACTGAATTTGGGTATAATGCCTATTTGATATTTGCTCATAATTGCATAATTGCTAATTTTAAATGACATGTTTATGGATTACAATGGTAGGTAGATTTTAATATGAGTAGTACCTAAGTTTATCCTTGCAGCTGTTTTATGTAGTTTGTTTTAGTATTGCAACAATTGTTACTATATGTCAGATATTGGCTATTTTATGTTACAGTGTGTTAAGTTGTATATCACTATTTAAATTAAAAAGTGGATATATTTCTATTTCTATTTGGGCAGCCATGAATATTCACAGTTTTTTGGACATTATGAATGGTTACTTCTACTGTTTGGACTTTTAACTTTGGAGTACCTAATGAGTGGAAGAAGAAATCACTTGGCAGCACTTACAAATTAATTATACTAATTTACAGGGGTGGAGCTGTAAGGTGGGGTTGGTTTTATAAGGTGTGTTTGTATTTTTGTACCTTCACTTGATAAAGGATCCTTGTGATACAAAACATGTTGTGAGTCAATAAATAATTATCTGCAGCAGACACTGCATCTTATGTGCTCCATCCAAACCTCTATTTGCTGAAACTCTAAGAAACCCTACTCTCAAGCCAACAGGGGAATTCCCAGACCATGAGGTCTTAGACCATAGGATTAACACTACACTACAATATTATTGCACAAGCTAGGAGGGTGGTTAAAGAACTAGATTAGAAATGTAATACTTATTTTTTCAAGAAGGTTTTTGGAAATAGTGTTGATTTGGTCACATTGTTATGGTTGTGAAGTGTCTGGTAAAAATGACATTTTGAAGGAAGTATGAAGTATCTATAGTGAACTTTATTCTGAAAAAGTAAGAAACAAGCTTCTGGAGGAAGATTGTTAAGGGTTAATTGAGAAGTGTCTTGAAGAAGATGATAGAGTGATGTTAAGTGAAAAACTTGAGAAAAAGGGAAACAGATGAGTGTGTGACAAATAAAGATGATGAGTGTGTGACAAATAAAAAACCAAATACAAAAAGTATTGTAGAAGTGAAACCTATAGTGGCTAACAATAAAAATAGATTGCAAGCTTTTGGAGCACCAAGGCCCCTTTTATCAGGCAAAATACAAATGAAAGCTAGAAAGGCACAACATATATACTGTTAGATAGGTTTCACACTATGTGACCTGACTGAATCCAGACTCCTGGACTATTTACAAACCACCCTAATTCACTGTATTATCTCTACAATTTATCTCTATCTATAACTTCCTAATTTATTGCCCATGAATACATTTCACTGATTTAACAGAATATATGCTGTGCCTTTCTAGCTTTCATTTGTATTTTGCCTGATGAAGGGGCCTTGGTGTTCCGAGAGCTTGCAATCTATTTTTATTGTTAGCCAATAAAGGTATCACTTGTACAATACTTTTTGTATTTGTTTGTTTTTTTATTTTTGCTACTGACTAACATGGTACCACAGTTTTTTTTGAGAAATATGAGAAAGGGAAAGGTTCCAGGGTGTGATGGGTCCCCTATTGAATATAATTGTGAATTTTTGGATTTGATTGGTGAGTATATTTTTGAGGTATGTGAGGAAGTGTTGGGGAATGGGTGTTTGACAGAGAGTATACAAAAGAGTATAATTAGTTTATTGTATAAAAAAGGGATAATAAGAATTTGGAAAATTGGAGACCAAAAGCTCTGCTGAATGTAGACTACAAAATTATTGCCAAAATTCGAACTAATCGGTTGAGGAGTGTAATTTCCAAGATGGTAGAAGAAGAACAATTTTGTGCAGTACCAGGTCGGCAAATTAATGAGGCATTGATATGTCTTTGTGATATTTTATGGTTTACAAATGTGAGGAAACAACCTACAGCTGTGTTAACTATTGATTTTGAAAAGGCATACAACCAAGTAACCCATGATTTTATGTTTTCTGGGTGTTCCAGAGAAGATGATAAAATGGATTAAATGTTTGTATAAGAATATTGTAAGTGCAGTGCAGGTGAATGGTTTTCTTTCTGAAACAGTGAATATCAATTCAGGGCTGAGACAATATTGTCCTCTGTCACCAATTCTTTTTTTGATATTTACATTAAAAAAAAAATGAAAAATTATTTCACAAAACGAACATATTTCAAGATTTAGGTCTCCATAGAAATTCAGCATTAGTCTTCCCTAAATGTTTTACATCTCTTAGAAAATACAAATACATTTTTGCTAGACATAATCCAATACATTGCTCTGGAGTTATGTTATCACGTTTAAACAAAATTATATTATGAACTTTCCACAGTGATTCCTTCATGCAGTTTACAGTATATCATGAATGTAATTCTAAGGTACCAAAAAATGCATCATTCATATCAAAGTTTTTTACATCAAAAACATTATACAATAAAACAAACAATTTTCCCCATACAAATTTAGCATAAACACAATCCCAAAAAACATGTTGAACAGTTTCTTCATATCTACACTTTTCTCTAGGACACACTTTGGTTGTATCCGAGCGCCTCTTATACTGAAAAGACCTAGTGGGTAAACAATTCTGCACAATTGACCATGCTAAGTCTTTTTGATGATTTTCCATTTGCTTTTCTGACACATTTCTCCAAATCCTTTTGCTTTGTTCAACAGAAGAATTGTCCACAATAATAACATCCTCTTTAGATTGGATCCATTTTGTTAATTTCTTTTGTCAGATAAAAAGTCCTTAGGGGCATCACTTAAAACATATTTTTTAAAAGATTTTTTTTTAAAAAAAAAAAAAGCTCCAGCACAATAAGATATAAAACTAGATTGAATTTCTAATTTTTTAAGATTTCGATAAAACAAAAGAATTTAACATACAGGAATCTTTCGAAATCAGGAAAATATTTTCCACCATTTTCTTTTGCTCTAATATCCTTTATTCGACTTAACTTTCCATCTTAGAATTCCATAGCAAAATGAAACATAATCTAATTATTCTCTTCATATTTAGAGTAGAAGGTGGAAAAATCATTGCAATATACAACATCATTGGCAACAATACTGACTTAACAATTAAGGTTTTCCCTTCCATTGTCAGCCCTCTAAGTGACCGATAGTATAATTTTTTTTTTTTGCATTTTTCCCAGTAAGATATACCAATTAGGTTGACCATCATTTTTTGCATTAAAAAGAATTCCTAAAATGTTTACTCCTTTGTCTTAGTTGTCACTTCACAATTAACATTTTCCCAATTACCTATCCCCAAACACTGACATTTATTTATATTTATCTTAAAGGGATACTGTCGTGGAAAAAAATGTTTTTTACAAAATGTATCAGTTAATAGTGCTACTACAGCAGAATCCTGCATTGAAATCCGTTTTGCAAAATAAAAAATGGATTTTTTTATATCTAATTTTAAAATTTGCTATGGAGCTAGACATTTTGACATTTCCCAGCTGCCCTCAGGTCATGTGACTTGTGCTCTGATAAACTTCAGTCACACTTTACTGCTGCACTGCAAGTTGGAGTGATGTCATTACCCCTCCCTCCTACAAGCTGCTGTAATGTAAATAGAGCCTTGTCTGCTGAGCCTGTCAATTGAACAATAGGCAGGAATCAAGATAAGCTCCCACTGACACCACTTCAGAAGGACTGAAATAAGATAGTCCTGTGATCACTGCCCCCACTTACGTTTCAAAAATAAAATAAATAAATAAAAATTATATATATATATATATATATACACACACATACACAATTCATTTTGGACACTGGAAAAAATATTTTATATAGATAGTTTATTATATTTGTTTACACAAAAATGAATGGCAGAAAGACAGGAGTACACTCCCAGGACTGATGACAGGGAATAGAAAAAAGGATAAAATAAGGACATACTTGAAAACCAGGAAAACTTAGGAGGAAGTCTAGGAAGGGTTAAAATAGCTGAGGAGAAAGGAGGCAGTAAGTAGTTAATGAAAAAAGAAGTATTGCAGGCAGGAAAGGAGCGCAGTGTGTGTGAGGTGAATAGCACAGGGAACTCACAGCTCCTTTACCTCATCTAGTAACCAGTAAAACTAACTAGGAAGGCAGCAAGGAGAGAAAGTTCCCCCCTCCAAAGGAAAGCAGAGAACAAACTTACAGAACTGCAGGAGCTTTGATAGTGTCTGTGGGAGGAGGGGCTGCTAGTGCAGCTGTAGAGAAGGCAGACGTAGGAAAGTGAAAGTAATTGCTTCCCTTCAAACCATGTGACCGCTCTCCTCCAATCATCACAGCATGGGCAGAGAGGGGAGGGGGAGTGTACAGCTGGATTCTCATGTCGTGGTGCGACCTGGCTTTTCATTACAGAGTGGCTGCCTCCAAGCACACAGGTAATGCTGCGCCTGCTGTTAGAGCAGCACAGGATGAATGTGTAATGAGCACAAATGGAAGCCCCCATGACAAAATACTAACTAAAATAACTTATGCATGGATTTGTGGATTAACATTTTATTTGCCAGACAGTGTTTATGGATGTGTGTTTTTTAAAAAAAAGCAAAAAAAAAAAAAAGTTTAAAATGACGACAGATTCCCTTTAAAACCAGATGCTTGACAATAACATTTTGTTAACAAAAGAGCTCTTTGAATTGCGGCTTTTCACAAAAAATTGTCACATCATCCATGTATGACACAACTTTAATTAACCACCTGGTTAGAACCAATGGTTCTAATGCACATATAAATAAGATCAGGGACAATGGACATCCCTGTTTAACACCACTCAAAAGTGGAATTTCACGCGTCCTATTACCATTTATTTGAATTTCACACACAGTTTGACGATAAAGTGCATGGATTTGATTTAACATAACATCAGGTAACCCCATTTTTTTTTTAAAAACTGCAAGTAAAAACTGATGGGAAACACGATCATATGCCTTTTCAAAATCTAAGGATAAAATTGCTAAACTTTGCTTACGGTCATTAGAATACCATATTATATCCCGGATTAGGGACAAATTATCCCAAATACACTTTATGGGCACCCCACATACCTGACTATAATGAATTACTTTTTCAATTACCAACTTAAATCTGTTTGTTAATAATTTAGCAAAAACTTATAATCAGAATTTAAAGAAATTGGGCGCCAATTTTTAATATCAGAAGTATCACCTTTTTTTATTAGAACCACAACATTTTTTCTCCAAGATTATGGTAAAACCTTCACATAAAAACATTCACTAAAAAGCATTCTGTAAAATTCACTTGCAATACCATCCAAACCTGGTGTTTTTCCCCTAGTAGCACTTTTAATGAACTCTAAGATTTCCTTTTCAGTAAAAACCTTTGACAAAGTGTCACAATCAGAATCATCTAGAACACTTTCAATATTACTTATACAATCATTGAAAAACACCAGATCTACAACTTTTTCATTAAATAAGTAAAAGTAAATGACCACCTTAAATATACCATCCATGGAGATTTGACCATTTAAACCAGTGGTCCCCAACCTTTTTCACCCATGAGCAACATTCAGATGTAAAAAGAGTTGGGGAGCAACACAAGCATGAAAAATTTTGTGGGAGGTGCCAAATAAGGGCTGTGATTGGCTATTGGTAACCCCTATATGTACTGGCAGCTACAGGAGGCTCTGTTGGCAGTACATCTGGTTTTCATGCAAGTAAAACTTGTCTCCAAGCCAGGTATTCAAATATTAGCACCAGCTTTGAGACCACTGGGAGCAACATCCAAAGGGTTTGGGAAGCAACATGTTACTCACGAGCTTCTGGTTGGGGATCACTGATTTAAACATTCAATATTTTTTTCCCAGAATGCAATTTTTTGAAAAAGAATTGTGTGCATTTCTCATTTTCTTCCAGAGACTTAATTCGGCTATTAAAGGACAAGGAAAGGCAAAAAACTAAAATCCAATTTTTAGTTTCTTTAATGAATAAGAAACCTATCTCCAATATTTTTTAATTAAAAAATATGTACCGTTTTTAAAAGAAGCACTGTATGCAGTGAAATTCTCCCTTCATTTACTGCTGTGGATAGGAATTGTCTGATGGTCCCTAAATGCTGAGCAGGGAAACAATCATACTTATGAACAGCAGGGGGAGCCCCCGCCTTACTTACCAGCCATGCAGAATTCAAGCAGCTTTGTTTATGATGATCCCTAAGCAGCCCAGACCACACTGAGCATGTGCAGGGTCAGGGTCAGGCAAAGATGTATAACAAAGTTACAAGATGGTGACCCCCTGTGGCCAACTTTGAAAGCATAAATCATTTGTTTGATTAGGCTTGTGGTGCAGTAAGTTCATGTTTATGTTTAGTGTACAAAATACAGCATTTCTAGCCTTATTCTATTTTAGACTTTCCTTGTCCTTTAAAGATAATTTCCTTCTCCTTATGATCAAGATATTTGGTAATTTCCTTTTTAACCATGACAATATCATTTGAAACATCAATCCCAACCTCTTTTAATTTGTATAGAGTTTGGAGACGAGCATTCAAAACAGAATAATACCTTCTCCTTTCCTTAGCTTTTTCTTTACCACAGGAGATAAAAAAAATCTTTAATTTTTAACTTTATTTTCTCCCACCAACACATAAAGGTTTCTTGCGGTGATTTTTGTTTTCTCCACTGAGAATATTTATTTTTAAAATTCTCAATAACCACAGGGTCATCTAGTAAAGACACATTCACTTTCCAGTAATTTTTATTAACCGTTTGTGTTCCCAAGCATGACACCTTAACCAATAAGAAATTATGATCAGAAAAAATATTTTGTACCAAAGTAGCACTAATAGGATCCAAATTCTGTGACACAAAGGCAAAATCGATCCTTGAACTTACATTCCCATTTGTCCAAGTGTAACCAGGTTGAGTTTTATTGCACTTTGCCCACACATCAGTAAAACCTAGATCAGATACCATGTTTTTTAAATAATTAGCTGATTTATCCATTGTTCTGTTCACAGCCCCCCCCAGCCCTCTTCTCCCCGGGGAGAACACAATTAAAATCACCCAATAAAAACATTGGCTCAGAACCAGGTAAGAACAAATTCAAAGTAGCAAAAAGATCAGATCTTAATTCCTTTCCAGGTGATGCATACACATTCACAATTTGAAAACTTATACCATTAAAGGATACTTTTACCAAAACCACTCTCCCAGGTATAATATCATGAACTGCTTGAATTTTAAAAGCATGACCTTTAAAAAGAATAACCACACCTGAATATTTACCATCATTACCACCTGACCAAACCGATGGACCTAAACTCCATTCAGTTTTTAATAAATCATAGTTTGGCATAAAATTTAAATGACACTCTTGCAGACATAAAAAAATGGAAATCAATTGTTTGTACGTAATCGAAAAAAGCAGCCCTCCTCTGAGGACTCTTTATGCTCCTGACATTTAAGGAGCCAGTTTTAAAGATAAGGGTCATAAAAGGAAAACATTTTAGCCATTATCATGAAATTCAGATCCATCTGGTGGTTTAACCCCTGAACACTGCACACCAGATGACTCAGCTGAAACCTCCATCTCATCAGCAGATGATATGCCCTCCCCAGAGGAAGGAAACTGATTAATATCCTGTGTTGGGTTTTTAACTTTTTTCTTTTCCTTTTTGGTTTGTCTACTTTTCTTGGCCTTAGGAACCCCAGTTTCGGCCTCTGGAGGAAAATTAGACCTAGGCTTTTGTTTCACACTTTCCTCCTCAAACCTAGGACCTTCAGTGGTAGCAACAGAAACCCTTGCACTGCTGCGCTGAACCCTCACCTCCTCCACCTCAGGTTCTGCAGGTAAAATAGTGACCTCATTAGCATTTACCTGCCTGGCTGCTTTTGTCCTATTTGCATAAGACATTGGACAAACACGGTATACATGCCCACTTTTACCACACAATGTACAAAAAATTTCTGATACACAGCCAGCTGTAACATGATCTTTAGACCCACAATGACAACATATTTCTATGTTACAATCTTCTTGAACATGCCCATAACATCGACATTTCCTACAAAATTTTGGTTGATCTCTGTAAAAAAGATAACCCTTATTAGGGCCAATCATGAAATTTGCAGGTGGGTGTGATTGGCCTCCAGGGCCGGTCTCGTCAGCTTTTAAGACGACCACAAATTTTCGTCGAGCATTCCACACCCCCAACTCATTTGTAGCCTTGCCAATATATTTCACGGACTCGCAGAATCTCAGCAGAAAAAGAGAAACATCTTCAATTGGCACATGTGGGTTGTACATGTGTACAAACAAAAGCTTAGTATCTTGGGTGTATAACAAAGAAACTTTGATACCTTCCAGAAGAGGGTCATCTTTATGCTGAGAATAAACATGATGGAAATTCTGGCAGACGACTTGGCTTACGAAGGTAACGTCATAGAGACCCGCCTTTGGAAAATCCTGGATGCACAAAATATCCTCTTTCTTTAGACCACAAAGGCCAAAAAGAATCTTTTCTCCAATGAAGCGTAGACCTTTTTCTCCACGAAATTTCTCCTCCACTGCCAACTTAACAGTATCTTTCATCCGCACCTCAGGGAAGGTCGGAACACGAACATCGGCATGGCTAGCCATAACGATCATAGAAAGCAATCAGATCACAACTGACAAGTCATGGGTCAATTATCTGATCCCAGCTAACTTCCACGATCTTATAATGTCAGTATCATGATGTAAGCTAACATTCCAACACATAACCATGTGTTGACATGTGCCTAGTAAGCCTCAACTTCCCTATCCCGTAATACCATAGGGAGACAACAACCCACCAAATCTCCTTCATTTCCATATCGGTCAAAATTGACCAATCATAAGAGGACATTTCAAACCAGGTCAAAGACTGCCTGTCAACAACATAGCACTTTGCCTAGACTCTATGACAATTTGACACCGCCGCTATCCTGTAATACCATAGGGAGACAACAACCCACCAAACCTCCTTCATTTCCATATCGGTCAAAATTGACCAATCACAAGAGGACTTTCCAAACCAGGTCAAAGACTGTCTGTCAACAACATAGCACGTTGCCTAGACTCTATGACAATTTGACACCGCCGCTATCCTGTAATACCATAGGGAGACAGCAACCCACCAAATCTCCTTCATTTCCATATCGGTCAAAGTTGACCAACCACAACAGGACTTTCCAATCCATGTTAAAGACTGCCTGTCAACAACGTAGCCCTTTGCCTTCTATAGACTCCTCCCTGCCATACAAAAGAATAGGAAGATCAACAGACTTCTATGACAAGAGCTATCAGTCACATAGCCCTTTGCCTAGCCTCTATGACAAATTAGCCATTGCCTAAGCACTCCCATGATATAATCTAACATTCCAACACATTACCATGTGTTGACATGTGCCTAGTAAGCCTCAACTTCCCTATCCCGTAATACCATAGGGAGAGAAAAACCGGCAAAGTCTCCTTCTTTTCCATATCGGTCAAAATTGACCAATCACAAGAGGACGTTCCAAACCAGGTCAAAGACTGCCTGTCAACAACATAGCACTTTGCCTAGACTCTATGACAATTTGACACCGCCGCTATCCTGTAATACCATAGGGAGACAACAACCCACCAAATCTCCTTCATTTCCATATCGGTCAAAATTGACCAATCACTAGAGAACTTTCCAAACCAGGTCAAAGACTGCCTGTCAACAACATAGCACTTTGCCTAGACTCTATGACAATTTGACACCGCCGCTATCCTGTAATACCATAGGGAAAGAACAACCCACCAAATCTCCTTCATTTCCATATCGGTCAAAGTTGACCAACCACAAAAGGACTTTCCAATCTATGTTAAAGACTGCCTGTCAACAACATAGCCCTTTGCCTACTATAGACTCCTCCCTGCCATACAAAAGAATAGGAAGATCCCCAGGCTTCTATGACAAGAGCTGTCAGTCACATAGCCCTTTGCCTAGCCTCTATGGCAAATTAGCCATTGCCTAAACACTCCCATGATATAATCTAACATTCCAACACATATCCATGTGTTGACATGTGCCTAGTAAGCCTCAACTTCCCTATCCCGTAATACCATAGGGAGAGAAAAACCAGCAAAGTCTTCTTTTCCATATCGGTCAAAATTGACCAATCACAAGGAGACTTTCCAAACCAGGTCAAAGACTGCCTGTCAACAACATAGCACTTTGCCTAGACTCTATGACAATTTGACACCGCCGCTATCCTGTAATACCATAGGGAGACAACAACCCACCAAATCTCCTTCATTTCCATATCGGTCAAAATTTACCAATCACAAGAGGACTTTCCAACCAGGTCAAAGACTGCCTGTAAACAACATAGCACTTTGCCTAGACTCTTTGACAATTTGACACCGCCGCTATCCTGTAATACCATAGGGAGACAACAACCCACCAAATCTCCTTCATTTCCATATCGGTCAAAGTTGACCAACCACAAGAGGACTTTCCAATCCATGTTAAAGACTGCCTGTCAACAAAGTAGCCCTTTGCCTACTATAGACTCCTCCCTGCCATACAAAAGAATAGGAAGATCCACAGGCTTCTATGACAAGAGCTGGCAGTCACATAACCCTTTGCCTAGCCTTTATTGCAAATTAGCCATTGCCTAAGCACTCCCATGATATAATCTAACATTCCAACACATAACCATGTGTTGACATGTGCCTAGTAAGCCTCAACTTCCCTATCCCGTAATACCATAGGGAGAGAAAAACCGGCAAAGTCTTCTTCTTTTCCATATCGGTCAAAATTGACCAATCACAAGAAGACTTTCCAAACCAGGTCAAAGACTGCCTGTCAACAACGTAGCACGTTGCCTAGACTCTATGACAATTTGACACCGCCGCTATGTAAAACCATAGGGAGACAACAACCCACCAAATCTACTTCATTTCCATATCGGTCAAAGTTGACCAACCACAAGAGGACTTTCCAATCCATGTTAAAGACTGCCTGTCAACAACGTAGCACTTTACCTACTATAGACTCCTCCCAGCCATACAAAAGAACAGGAAAATCCACAGGCTTCTATGACAAGAGCTGTCAGTCAAATAGCCCTTTGCCTAGCTTCTATGGCAAATTAGCCATTGCCTAAACACTCCCATGATATAATCTAACATTCCAACACATAACCATGTGTTGACATGTGCCTAGTAAGCCTCAACTTCCCTATCCCAAAATACCATAGGGAGAGAAAAACCGGCAAAGTCTTCATTTCCATATCGGTCAAAATTGACCAATCACACGAGGACTTTCCAAACCAGGTCAAAGACTGCCTGTCAACAACATAGCACTTTGCCTAGACTCTATGACAATTTGACACCACCGCTATCCTGTAATGCCATAGGGAGACAACAACCCACCAAATCTCCTTCATTTCCATATCGGTCGAAATTGACCAATCACAAGAGGACTTTCCAAACCAGGTCAAAGACTGCCTGTCAACAACATAGCACTTTGCCTAGACTCTATGACAATTTGACACCGCCGCTATCCTCTAATACCATAGGGAGACAACAACCCACCAAATCTCCTTCATTTCCATATCGGTCAAAATTGACCAACCACAAGAGGACTTTCCAATCCATGTTAAAGACTGCCTGTCAACAACGTAGCCCTTTGCCTACTATAGACTCCTCCCTGCCATACAAAAGAATAGAAAGATCCACAGGCTTCTATGACATGAGCTGTCAGTCACATAGCCCTTTGCCTAGCCTCTATGGCAAATTAGCCATTGCCTAAGCACTCCCATGATATAATATAACATTCCTAAACATTTTCATGTGTTGACATGTGCCTAGTAAGCCTCAACTTCCCTATCCCGTAATACCATAGGGAGAGAAAAACCGGCAAAGTCTTCTTCATTTCCATATCGGTCAAAATTTACCAATCACAAGAGGACTTTCCAAACCAGGTCAAAGACAACATAGCACTTTGCCTAGACTCTATGACAATTTTACACCGCCGCTATCCTGTAATACCATAGGGAGACAACAATCCACCAAATCTCCTTCATTTCCATATCGGTCAAAGTTGACCAACCACAAGAGTACTTTCCAATCCATGTTATAGACAGCCTGTCAACAACGTAGCCCTTTGCCTACTATAGACTCCTCCCTGCCATACAAAAGAATAGGAAGATCCAAAGGCTTTTATGACAAGAGCTGTCAGTCACATAGCCCTGTGTTGACATGTGCCTAGTAAGCCTCAACTTCCTTATCCCATAATACCATAAGGAGAGAAAAACCGGCAAAGTCTTCTTCATTTCCATATCGGTCAAAATTGACCAATCACAAGAGGACTTTCCAAACCAGGTCAAAGACTGTCTGTCAACAACATAGCACTTTGCCTAGACTCTATGACAATTTGACATCACCGCTATCCTGTAAACCATAGGGAGACAACAACCCACCAAATCTCCTTCATTTCCATATCGGTCAAAATTGTCCAATCACGAGGACTTTCCAAACCAGGTCAAAGACTGCCTGTCAACAACACAGCCCTTTGCCTACTATAGACTCCTCCCTGCCATACAAAAGAATAGGAAGATCCACAGACTTCTATGACAAGAGCTGTCAGCCACATAGCCCTTTGCCTAGCCTCTATGGCAAATTAGCCATTGCCTACGCACTCCCATGATGTATGCTAAAATTCCAACACATAGCCATGTATTGACACGTGCCTAGTAAGCCTCAACATCCCTATCCCGTAAACCATAGGGAGAGTAAAACCGGTAAAGTCTTTTTCTTTTCCATATCGGTCAAAATTGACCAATCACAAGAGGACTTTCCAATCCATGTTAAAGACTGCCTGTCAACAACATAGCAATTTGCCTAGACTCTATGACATTTGAACACCGCCGCTACCCCGTAATACCATAGGGAGAGAACAACCCTCCACATCTCCTTCTTTTCCATATTGGTCAAAGTTGACCAATCACAAGAGGACTTTCCAATCCATGTTAAAGACTGCCTGTCAACAACTTATCCCTTTGCCTACTATAGACTCCTCCCTGCCATACAAAAGAATTGGAAGATCCACAGCCTTCTATGACAAGAGCTGTCAGTCACATAACCCTTTGCCTAGCCTCTATGGCAAATTAGCCATTGCCTAAGCACTCCCATGATATAAGCTAACATTCTAACACATAACACTACATTGACATGTGCCTAGTAAGCCTCAACTTCCCTATCCCATTATACCATAGGGAGAGAAAAACCGGCAAAGTCTTCTTCATTTCCATATCAGTCAAAATTGACCAATCACAAGAGGACTTTCCAATCCATGTTAAAGACTGCCTGTCAACAACATAGCACTTTGCCTACTATACACTCCTCCCTGCCACACAAAAGAATAGGAAGATCCACAGCCTTCTATGACAAGAGCTGTCAGTCACATAGGCCTTTGCCTAGCCTCTATGGCAAATCAGCCATTTCCTAAGCACTCAAATGATGTAATGTAACATTCCAAAACATAACCATGTGTTGACATGTGCCTAGTAAGCCTCAACTTCCCTATCCCGTAATACCATAGGGAGAGAAAACCGGCAAAGTCTTCTTCATTCCCATATCGGTCTAAATTAACCAATCACAAGAGGACTTTCCAATCCATGTTAAAAACTGCCTGTCAACAACATAGCCCTTTGCCTAGACTCTATGACAATTTGACACCGCCGCTATCCCGTAATAACATAGGGAGAGAACAACCCACCAAGCCTCCTTCATTTCCATATCGGTCAAAGTTGACCAATCACAAGAGGATTTTTCAATACGGTTTCTATCAGTAATAAAGTCTCAAGTAGGAAAAAACCCACAATTACTTTACAACATCACGTGAAACCAATATTTATTCTTTTTTTTAAATAAAAATATACAACAACAAAAAAAAACAACTTTTATTTTACTCCTTTACTTCAATCTTCAGATGTAGTCCAAGATATGGATTCTCAGAAATTCTTCCGAAGTATTTTCAAAATCCACATCTGCTCGCAATGCCGCTGTTTCCACAAGAGGATTTTTCAATCCATGTTAAAGACTGCCTGTCAACAACATAGCCCTTTGCCTAACCTCTATGACGAATTGGCATCGCCGCTATCCCGTATTATCATAGGGAGAGAACAACCCACCAAATCTCCTTCGTTTCATATAAGTCAAAGTTGACCAATCACAAGAGGACTTTCCAATCCATGTCAAAGACTGCGTGTCAACAACATAGCCAGTTGCCTAGCCTCTATGACAAATTGACATCGCCGCTATCCCGTAATACCATAGGGAGAGAACAACCCACCAAGTCTCTCCTTCATTTCCATATCAGTCAAAGTTGACTAATCACAAGTGGACTTTCCAATCTATTTCAAAGACTGCCTTTCAACAACATAGCCCTTTGCCTAGACTCTATGACAATTTGACATTGCCACTAGTGATGGGCAAATTTGCGCCGTTTCGCTTCGCCGCGAAATTCGCGAAACGGCGAAAAATTCACAAAACGGCGCCGGCATCTCATTTTTGATGCTGGCGCCCGTTTTTCCAACGCCGGCGCCCGTTTTTGACGCCGGCGTCCATTTCTTTCGAAAAAATTTTTTTGACGCCGGCGAATTTTTGACGCGAATTTTTGCGGGAGTTTCGCGAATTTATTCGCTGGCGGTGAATCACGCAAATTCGCTGTGAATTCGCGCCTAGCGAATAAATTCGCCCATCACTAATTGCCACTATCCTGTAATACCATAGGGAGAGAACAACCCACCAAGTCTCCTTCATTTCCATATCAGTCAAAGTTGACCAATCAGAAGAGGACTTTCCAATCCATGTCAAAGACTGCCTTTCAACAACATAGCCCTTTGCCTAACCTCTATGACAAATTGGCATCGCCGCTATCCCGTATTATCATAGGGAGAGAACAACCCACCAAGTCTCCTTCGTTTCATATAAGTCAAAGTTGACCAATCACAAGAGGACTTTCCAATCCATGTCAAAGACTGCGTGTCAACAACATAGCCAGTTGCCTAGACTCTATGACAAATTGACATCGCCGCTATCCCGTAATACCATAGGGAGAGAACAACCCACCAAGTCTCTCCTTCATTTCCATATCAGTCAAAGTTGACTAATCACAAGTAGACTTTCCAATCTATTTCAAAGACTGCCTTTCAACAACATAGCCCTTTGCCTAGACTCTATGACAATTTGACATTGCCACTATCCTGTAATACCATAGGGAGACAACAACCCACCAAGTCGCCTTCATTTCCATATCAGTCAAAGTTGACCAATCACAAGAGGACTTTTCAATCTATGTCAAAGACTGCCTGTCAAACAACATAGCCCTTTGCCTATTATAGATTACCCCCTTCCTTAGAAAAGAATAGGAAGACCCACACCCCTCTATCACAAGAGTAGTCAGTCACATAGCCCTTTGTCTAGACTCTATGATAATTTGACATCACCCAATCTTTTTTCTTCAGCTTTTAAAGTTTCTTCAAAAAAAGAAGTCTGCATGATTATCCAGAATACAAAAATGCGGGGGGTTGTGGGTTCACACCTGATGCCAATTTCAAAACATTTAGAACCCTGTCTAAATGATTCAAGTAAATATGTAAGTGCATGTAATTTTGAAACAGGGTTTTTTGTTACAAAGATATTATCATAATATTGATAAGCCACCATACCATGTCAAGGCAAACCCCACTTGGTGGTCCCTAACTTATTAGATTATCTAACTAGTTATGATTATCCAGAATACTGAAAAAAACCTTTTTTAGCTAAACATCATATAGTAAAAAATTGTAGATATATATATATATATATATATATATATATATATATATATATATATATATATATATATATATATATATATTTGTATTATTTAAATTTATACCAGTCTTTAATTTTCCATTCATTTTCAACTTTTTTCCATATCTTTTTTTATCAATCAAAAACAAATTATATAAGTTACTTAATACAGTCAGTATGAAAAACAGAAAAGTTATGTGACTAAGATTTTTCTGCACTTCCAAATAGCTTCTTTCGTTACATTTATTATTTGCCAAGCTTTAATAATATTTTCATCTTTACATTTTAATTTGAATCCAAAGATAACTACTTCTTAACTCAAAGCATCCAACCCAGTAACATATTTTTAAAAAGTACCCATCTTTTTCCATACCATTTGCAGAAAATGACAATTCCATAATATATGTGATACTGTTTCTCCGCTCTTACAATTTTCTCTAGTGCATTTTGGATTTTTTATTAATCCCCTTAAAAACTGGAAATTACTTACCGGTAAAGAGTTATGTACAATTTCCCAGGCCAGATCTCTTTGACTGTTTGTCAGATTTTTATTTAATACCATGTTCCATATTTTTTTTGAGATTTCACTGTTATACCTTTCAACTGTACACACTATTTCATCTTTCCTTAGTCTCTTTGTCATATGTTTTGAATTCATCATATCACTATAATCATACTTTTTCAAATCATATTTGTTTACAATTCTTTCCATATTTACATATACACACTTTCTCCCACTTGTTTTTTATAAAAAACCAACCACCACTGTATCTAATGAAATCTGCAACTATACTTTCTTTTGCTATTATCTTAAAAATGAAGGCAATATGCTTTAAAAATAAAAACTGCCTAATGTCAGCAACATCTCTTCCTCCTTTTGCCATGTCTTTATACATAATCTCCCTTTTTATTCTCTCCATCTTTGACCCCCATATGAAAATAAAAATTTCACGTATAAATTTTCTCAAATAACGATCAGATGGTAAAAACACAACTGACACATATAATAAAAGAGGTAATTAAACAGCTTTTATAATTAAAACTTTTCCAACTTCTTCAAAATGCTAATCTCATTTTTATTTTTCCTAACAATGAAATCCAATCTTCCTCTCGTGATAAAATCTGGTTAAAAGTAATTCCTAAAATTTTAATCTTACTTTTAGCAACTTTAAACTTACAAAAGTAATCAAAGCTCCAATTTCCATATGTGCTACATGTTGATTTATCGCTATTTAAAATTAACCCTGATACATTTTTAAAATAGTTTGCAATAAAAACTACCCTATATATAAAAACAGAATCTGTACATACAACAACTATATCATCCATATACGCAAGACATTTGACTTCTTTCTGATTACTCCCAGGCACTTTTACTCCTCTAATCATTTTATATTTTCTAAAATTTCTCAATAAAGGTTCTATCACACAAATAAATAAAATTGGCGATAACAGACATCCTTGTCATACTCCTGATGTCACACTTATTTAATTTGTTAAAAACCCATTTACTAACACTTGACTTTCTGCATTATTATATAGAACTTTAACCATGTTAATGAATTTCTTACCCAAATTAATTTTTTTAAATGCTTTTTCAAAGTCAAGCGAAAACAGGCTAACCCCCTGATCTCCATCCAGAACATCATATACCCTCATTAAAACAGGCATTTACCATCTCATAGAAATCATATTTAATTAACTCCCAAAATTTCACATAAAATTCTATAACCAATCCATCTATCTCTGGAGATTTATTTCTTGCAAAGCTTTTTACTGCTTCCTCTATTTCAATTACCGAAATATCCCCACCTAAAACCATTTGTTCTTCTAAATGTAAAACTCTATCTAATTTATTTAAGAACATTTCTAAAACAAATTCATAAATGTTTCCATTTTTTCCAAATAAACCATTATAGAAGTTAAAGACCTCATCTCAAATATATTTAATATCATTTTTGGCATTTAAACTATCAATCTGGTTACCTTTTTTGACACATCTAAAGAAAAAACTTGTACATTTTTCATTTTCCTCAAAATCCTTCACTCTAGAATTAAAAATTCTTTCTTTACCTCTATGCTGTAACGATCTGTTACCTGGGATCCCGGAGGAGGACAGCTGGTCCTATGCAGACAAATGGCAACTGGAATTCCTCTACAGCTCCGGTCTTCACCGACGCCCTTTTGGGGCCCCGGACTTTCTGCGGCGAAGTCAGCAAAGGAGCCAAGCGTGTTAGCCAAAAGCGAAGTATCCATGGATCAGGCAAAGGCGTAGTCAATTATAGGCAGTGGTCGATTTCAGGAAGCAGAGAAGCGAAGTACCAAGGGATAAGGAAAAAGTGTCGTCAAGTTCAAGCAGTGGTCGGTCCAGGCAGCGAAGGTACAAGGTTGAATAAACAGGCCAAGGGTCGAATAAACAGGAAAGCAGGCAAACGGGGCTTGAGCAGGAACTGTGGAAACAGAAGCCAGCTTGGGCAATGTGAGGAGGAAGAGGAAGGTATTTAAGGGGACAGGAACCAATCAGGAGCAGGCTGAGGAAGACAGACAGATCAGGGACCAATAGGAAGCCAGGCGCCCAATTTAGATGTCATAGCTCCTCAGTGTTTTGGTGGGAGCATCCATTTTGGTGTGCACCAGTGTTTATGCGCCGGCGCCTAAGTTGACGCGCTCCAGCGTTTATGCGCTGGCGCGCTGCTGGTGTTACAGTACCCCCCCTTCAGGAGACCCCTCCGGGGGCTCCCAGGGCTTGTCGGGAAACCTCCTATGGAAGGTCCTCAATAATCTGGGGGCATGGGTATTGGCAGCACTCACCCACGATCTCTCCTCAGGACCAAAGCCTCTCCAGTGGACCAGGTACTGGACTCCTCTTCTGGACCTACGAGAGTCAATAATATCGTGTACCTCAAATTCCTGATGGCCATTCACGAAAACAGGAGGAGGAGGTGATTCCAGAGAAGAAAATGCATTCTGGACAACAGGTTTGAGCAATGAAACGTGGAAAGAGCTGGAAATTTTCATGTTGGGAGGAAGGTCCAACCTCACAGACACCGGATTAATGATTTCCTTTACTTTAAAAGGACCGATGAATCGGGGACCCAGCTTAGGACAGGACTGCTTAAGCTTGATATTCCTAGAAGAGAGCCAGACAGAGTCCCCTACCTTGAACCCGGGAGCAGGGCGACGATGTTTATCGGCAGCCACCTTCTGGCGCGAAGAAGCCTTGGCAAGGGCAGAATGAGCATCTGTCCAGATCTTCTGAAAGTTCCGAAACAAGGAGTCAGCTGCAGGAACGTCCACTTTGACAGCAGTTGGAGGAAGAGCTGAGGGAGAGAGACCATAGACACAGAAAAAGGGAGAGCAGTTCAAAGAGCTATGTTTGAGATTATTATGTGCAAACTCAGCCCAAGGAAGAAGATCAGACCAGTTATCCTGATTTTGTGAGATGAAAAATCGGAGAAACTGCTCCAAAGATTGGTTCGTCCTTTCAGTCTGCCCATTACTCTGAGGATGGTAAGCCGTGGAAAAGTTCAGATGAATGTTCAGAAGTTTACAAAAAGCCCTCCAGAATCTTGAAACAAACTGAACGCCACGATCAGAGACAATGGAGGAAGGAATGCCATGCAGACGAAAAACCTCTTTGACGAAAAGCTGAGCGAGAGTGGAGGCTGTGGGCAACTTCTTGAGGGGAACAAAGTGTGCCATCTTCGAGAATCTATCCACGACGACCCAAATGGTAGTCATCCCCGAAGATTTGGGTAAATCCACCACAAAGTCCATTGCAATGTCCACCCAGGGTTGGGAGGGAGTGGGTAAAGGTTGAAGAAGGCCACAAGGAAGGGAACGAGGAGTCTTCTGTTGAGCACAGGTGACACAGGAAGACACAAACAAAGAGACATCTTGTTTCAAGAAGGGCCACCAAAAGTACCTGGATAACAAATCGATGGTCTTGTTGACACCAGGATGCCCAGCCAACTTGGAGGAATGAGCCCAGGACAGGACTTGAGGAACAGAGTAGGCAGGCACAAAGGTCTTCCCAGGAGGACATTCTGGAGGAGAGACAGAAACAGGAGCCACAATGAATTCAGGAGGGATAATTGGAGTAGGAGAGAGAACAGGGGCTTCATCCGACGAAAATGATCTGGACAGGGCATCAGCCTTGGAGTTTTTTGAACCAGGGCGAAAAGAAATTATGAAATTAAATCTGGAGAAAAAGAGAGCCCAAAGTGCTTGGCGGGGATTCAGTCTCTTGGCAGAAGAGATGTATTCAAGATTTTTATGATCCGTAAGAATGGTGATAGGTTCAGCCGAACCCTCCAGTAAATGACGCCATTCCTCTAGGGCCAATTTAACTGCCAAAAGTTCTCTGTTGCCCACGTCATAGTTTCTCTCAGCAGAGGAAAATTTCCGTGAAAAGAAGGCACAGGGATGTAACGGGCCATGAAAGTCAGACCGTTGTGAGAGGATGGCCCCAACTCCGGAATCAGAAGCATCCACCTCCAAAACAAAAGGACGAGAAACATCTGGATGAATCAAAACAGGAGCAGAAGAAAAGGCTTGTTTCAGGTCATCAAAAGCTCTCTGTGCTTCAGGGGTCCAGACAAACCTTGTACCCTTCCTAGTAAGGGCAGTGATGGGAAGGACGATGCCGGAAAAATTTCTAATGAACTTCCTATAGAAGTTGGCGAAGCCCAGGAACCGTTGGACTGCTTTCAGATTAGAAGGAGGGACCCATTTGTGGACCGCAGAGACTTTTGCTGGATCCATCTCAAAACCAGAGGCAGAAATGATGTAACCAAGAAAGGAAATCTTGGGCTGATGAAATTCGCATTTGTCAATCTTGGCAAACAAATTATTCTCTCTGAGGCGTTGAAGGACCTGTCTCAGATGAGAAACATGAAGAGATTCACAAGGGGAGAAAATCAAAATGTCATCCAGATAGATGACAACAAAGGAGTAGAGGAGGTCTCGGAAAATATCGTTCATGAAGTCTTGAAAGACAGCGGGGGCGTTGCAGAGGCCGAAAGGCATGACCAGGTACTCATAATGGCCGTCTCGTGTGTTGAAGGCTGTCTTCCACTCATCTCCTTGCCTTATACGGAAAAGATTGTAGGCTCCCCTGAGGTCTAACTTAGAAAAAATTTTGGCGCCCTTGAGCTTATCAAAAAGTTCAGGAATGAGAGGGAGAGGATATCTGTTTTTGATAGTTATCTTGTTGAGACCACGATAATCGATGCATGGCCGAAGACCCCCATCCTTCTTCTGAACGAAGAAAAATCCGGCACCAGCAGGTGAATTAGACTTCCTGATGAACCCCCTAGATAAATTGTCCTGGATGTAGTCCTTCATAGCCTGAGTTTCAGGTATGGATAAAGGGTAAGTTCTTCCCCTAGGAGGGACGGTTCCAGGGATCAGGTCAATGGGACAGTCATAGGGTCTATGGGGGGGAAGGACTTCAGCGCTTTTCTTCTCAAAGACATCAGAAAAGTCTCTATAACAGGCAGGAAGAGACTCGAGGGTGGATAAGGAACAAACGGAGACTGGAGAAGAAGAAGAAGAGAGCAATTGGAAGAACAGCAGGAATTCCAAGCAGACAGTTCTCCAGCAGACCAGTCAATAGCAGGGTTATGCAGTTGCAGCCAAGGCAACCCTAGGATGACCGGAGTGGAAGGACAGGAGATGGCCAAAAACGAAATCTTCTCTTTATGGAAAGAACCAACTTGCAAGTGCAGAGGGCAAGTGGAGTGAGTAATCAGTCCAGGAGAGACGGGATGTCCATCAATTGCTTGAGCCGCCAGAGGCACTTGAAGAGGAACAAGGGGCAAGGAAGAGGCTCGGGCAAAAGAGAGGTCAATGAAGTTCCCAGCAGCACCGGAGTCGATGAAAGCCTGGCAAGGAATGGTTTTGGAGGAGTGCTTAATAAGACATGGAACCAATAGGCGAGAGTAGTTTCTTGGTGGAGAAGAAGCGGCAGTGCCCAGGACGGTCTCCACCGGCCGACCTAGGCTTTGGAGTTTCCCTGCGGCCGAGGTTGAGACTTGTTAGGACAAGTTTTGACAAAATGACCCTTCAGGCCACAGTAAAGGCACAGACCTGCCGTACGACGACGAGACCTCTCCTCGGGGGTAAGTCTAGTAGCCCCCAGCTGCATGGGTTCCTCCGGCACAGGAAGAGAATTAGCTGGAGAAGGAATGTTGGAGTCGAGGAGCAGTCTGTGAGCACATGATTTGGCCGAAAGCCTCTCCTTCAGTCGAACATCAATTCGGATGACCAAAGAGACCAGGTCTTCAAACTGCGGAGGAAGATCTCGGGCAGCCAACTCGTCTTTTAGGGACTCATTGAGACCGTTCCAAAAAGCTGCCACAAGGGCCTCGTTATTCCAGGATACCTCCGCGGCAATGGTACGGAAATCATTGGCGTACTCGGCTGCAGAGAGTGACCCCTGGGAGATCTTTAAGAGACGAGTCGAGGCATTCTCCTTCCTGCCAGGAGCATCAAAAATCTCACGGAAAGTGGATAGGAAGGCCGTGGAGTTGTGAACCAGAGGATCGTCCCGTTCCCAGAGAGGGGAAGCCCAGGCCAGGGCCTTTCCATAAAGCAAAGTCAAGACATAGGCCACTTTGGACTTTTCATTAGGAAACTGTGAAAGCTCGAAGTGGATCTTGCACTGGTTCAAAAAACCTCGACAGGTCTCGGGGTCCCCGGAGTAACGAAGGGGTGCAGAAATCTTGGGTCTCCAGCAAAAACTCTCCCCACTGGGTAAAAGAGCCGAGACCAGAACTGGAGCAGGCGGTGCCACAGAAACAGGAGGCAATGGGGTCTGGGAGGCCTGCAGGACATCTAGGCGACTGGACAGATGTTGAATACTCTGAGCGAGATGCAACTGCTGGGTCTCAGAATCCTCAAGACGCTTCATGAGAGCCTCCAAAACAGTCTCCAGAGAGGAAGGTCGACCAGCGGCTTGGGAAGGATCCATTTTAAATGGCCCAAGCTAACTGTAACGATCTGTTACCTGGGATCCCGGAGGAGGACAGCTGGTCCTATGCAGACAAATGGCAACTGGAATTCCTCTACAGCTCCGGTCTTCACCGACGCCCTTTTGGGGCCCCAGACTTTCTGCGGCGGAGTCAGCAAAGGAGCCAAGCGTGTTAGCCAAAAGCGAAGTATCCATGGATCAGGCAAAGGCGTAGTCAATTATAGGCAGTGGTCGATTTCAGGAAGCAGAGAAGCGAAGTACCAAGGGATAAGGAAAAAGCGTCGTCAAGTTCAAGCAGTGGTCGGTCCAGGCAGCGAAGGTACAAGGTTGAATAAACAGGCCAAGGGTCGAATAAACAGGAAAGCAGGCAAACGGGGCTTGAGCAGGAACTGTGGAAACAGAAGCCAGCTTGGGCAATGTGAGGAGGAAGAGGAAGGTATTTAAGGGGACAGGAACCAATCAGGAGCAGGCTGAGGAAGACAGACAGATCAGGGACCAATAGGAAGCCAGGCGCCCAATTTAGATGTCATAGCTCCTCAGTGTTTTGGTGGGAGCATCCATTTTGGTGTGCACCAGTGTTTATGCGCCGGCGCCTAAGTTGACGCGCTCCAGCGTTTATGCGCTGGCGCGCTGCTGGTGTTACATATGCTCTATTTCTTTCTTTGTATCTTTAATTTCTTCTTCTATATTATATTCTAATTCTCTAAAAGCAACCATTCCCTGTAGTTTACAATTTAAAAATTATAGTAACTCCACTCCTCTTTCTTTTTTCTAATACCTTTTCTAATGAAAAATAACTTAAATTAATTTTTCATCCAGTCCCACCAGATTCTTTTAGAAGTGAAAGAGCCTTTCAAATTTCTCCAATATTTATACTTGGAATAAAAAAGTTCAGATATTTTCTCATCCTCTAATAATAATCAATTTAACTTCCATGGTCTTTTTGCACTAGTAACTATGTTTTCAGATAACAGAGGCACATATAGAATTTTATGATCTGAAAAGCCATTTGGTATTAGTTCTACTTCACAGATTTTAAAATCTTTAGTACAAAAACAAAAATCTATTCTTGACTGACTAATTTTGTTTGCCCAAGTAAACCCTTCTTTATCTCTGTGTTTTTCCTTCCACGTATCTGTTAACTTAAGATCGCTTAGCATGTTTCTCAAAGTTAAAGAAGATTTATCTAATTTACCATCTCCTTTTCTATCTTTTACCCCAATGATACAATTATTCCAACACTTTTGAACACAAATTATTTCAGCTTTTAATGTAGCTAAAAAAATCAAAAATTCAATTTCTCCTGCCTTCATTCTTTATACTTCTTATATACTCAGTTGATTAGTATAACATAGTAAAACATGTAGGAGAAAAGGAAAAAGGAAAAAAACAAGAAATACCACTCCAAAAAAACAAACAAAAAAAATTAGCTTTAAGGTCAGATTAATCAACTATTAAAAAAAAAAAAAACAATACCAAAGTTTTGACAAACATTTTCCCCAGAGAAAAAGGCTGGCCCCCATTTCCAAGAATTAACTAGGTGTATATAACTTTTACAAAACTCAACCCAACACTCTTGAACACAAATTATTTCAGCTTTTAACGTAGAAAAAGGAAAAAAAACAAAAATTACCACTCCAAAAAACCCCACAAAAATTACCATTAAGGGCAAAAACTTGAGGGGCACCAGGCATGTACCTGTCACTGCTGCCTACCCCTAATCCGACTGAGTGAGTTCTGCGCTTTCACCTATTTGTGCGTGTGTGCATGTGCGCACATGAGGGGAGGGGGAGAGTGTACCGGAAGGGGTTCAAGTGGCTGGGCAATGCACATGCGCACACTCGTCCTGCACGCATGGTGGATGGGGAGCCAGGGCTGGCCGGGTTGCCTGGGGTGTCCAGTGGTCCAGGCCCTGAGTTTGCAGGCTAAGTAAAGCAATGGACCTCCCTGCCCCAGCTCTTTTCATTTGCACAGCTTGTGCTTGTGTATAGAAACACACAACAAAGTGAACATCAGCCTAAAAATAGCTGCTTTTATGTTTTTGGGTCAACCCAGTGGTGGAACTACCGGGGGGAGTAGGGGGTGCAATTGGGCCAGGGGGGACCCGCCTTTAGGGGGGGTGGGGGGGACCCAGCTTTACATCCTGCACCAGGGCCCACCCCAATCTAGTTACATTACTGGGTCAACCTACGCTCTGCTGTTTTATGTGAAACATTTTATGATACAGTAGTTGAGGAAAAACGATGGGCGAAATATTTTGCCATGAAAAAATGTTCATAGACTGTAATATACAGTAAAGAAGTCATCCAGTTTGGAAAAAGTAACATGCAAGGATGCCCTTTGACTTCAATGAGCTTCACCCACTGTTTTGCAAATGTTCTGTAAAAAAAAGGCAGAGTCACCTGTCCCTATTGAGGAATAAAACACCAACAGTGGCACGAGTCATTTTTAAAATGTCGGCACCAGCATTTCCAACATACGCACTGTAGTTGGCCAGGTATTAGCAGCACATTAAGTTTCTCTCTGTTGAGTCATTTATTTGTGGATTAAGTTTTTACAGGTATTGTGATCATTTTGCCCTTCATATGTATTGGATATTTAGTTGATGCTGCAGCATTTCAGTACATCACAGATGAGGGTTAGTTTTGACTTGTCTGCAACAGTGAGTGTTGGTGGCCAAATGGATACAGTGTTTTCTTTTAAAATAAGAGGTTATGAGTTCAATTCCCTTTTCTGCCTTAAATTGTATTAATTTCTCTAATTAGTTTTGATATGTAAAATTTTCATTTTATGACATATCAAGCAAATTATTGATAATCCGGGAATAGACTTTTTTGGTGTGACTAAATGTCATGAAATTCCTTGAATGAAATTGATGGTGACACTGTGTCTTTGCATTCCTTATTTTCTTTAATATAACATGATTGGGCTTAATATGTTGTAAAATGTACATTATAATTTTAAATATCAATTACAGAAAATTGTGAGACTTTGGGTATAGATGGATCTTGGCAAATGCTTTACCAAATGCCCCACCACAGCACCTCTGAGAGTGACCTGTTCAGAAGTTTCCTTTATCTGTGATGTCAATCACACATTAAAAAAATAATCAGTGCATGGTAATGGGGAAATGAAGCTCAGGGGTAGATGGAGGAGGCATTGGGATTAATTTTGGTTATTTATTTATATATATATATATTTTTTTAGCACAAATGCTTCATTGTCACATGTCACATACAGCATATACAAAATAGCTGTGGAATGGCACATACAATGACCAGCATTGAAATATTGCTACGCATTGTGAACAATAAACAGAAAACAGTAAATCTCTCATAACTGTGTCTCCTCAATATGAATGTCATCTCCATAGATTGTCTAGAATTGACTGGGTAGCCGCATTAAAAGAAAAACAAAACACAAAAAAGGGGGGTAGAGAAGGAAAAGGGGAGGGCAATAGGAGCAGGGAGGGCCTAGGGTGCATCTGCCTGATTGGATTTAGCAATATATTGCTGCCACGGCAGCCAAATTTTGTTATACAGTTCCCGTTTATCCTCCAGAGTAGCAGCCATCTCTTCCATTTGCTCATTGGAAGAAAGCAGGGTGATGAAGTCCATATGAGCATAATCAGTATCAAGTTTCCATTTTCTACCAATGATCATAGCTGTCGCAGTGAAGATGTGGAACAGCAGCTTCCTCATAGTGGGAGTAGAGTCCGGTGGAGCTTCATTAAGGAGTGCTATCTCTTGTTTGGTGGGTATTATCCATCCTAAATGAGTTTTAAGCCAATCAAAAGTTGAGGTCCAAAGCTTTTTCACTTTTGGGCACTCCTACCACATACAGATGCAGCCACTTTGGTTTGTCTGTTTGACACAGAATAACTAAACACAGATATCCCATTTATCTCATTTAACACAGAAAACTGCGTCACAACATCCCATCTAATTAAAGCATTCACCATTGTGAACAATGGAGCTTTGGTATGCTAATGAAAAGGTTAAATGCATTAAATGAGTTAAGATGACTTAAGATAACACAGTTTCTTCAATTACCCCTGAGTCATGACGCATTTAACTCACAAATCCAAGTGGCTTCATCTGTATGTAACAGGGTACCTGCGGTATCACAACCTCTCCAGCATTTTGGGCTATAGGTAGGGTTGATGCGATGAATCTTAGCAGGTGTCAAGTGCCATCTGAAAAGAATTTTCTTGCTGAGTTCAATGTGGTTAGTGCACCGAGTTGCGCCCGTAGAAGCCGAAAAAATCAAGTCCCAATCTTCTGGTGCAAGACTTATATTGAGATCCTATTCCCATCGTAGCTGGTACAATAATTTCCGATCCGGGTCTTTCTGTATAAGCATCTTGTAACAGTCTGATAGCACTCCTTTGCCATACCTGCTTGTCCTGCATAAGTGTTCCATTAGTGTGGAAGGTCTGATGGTCCTGTAGCTTGGTAAATGTGATTGCATCAAGTGACATATTTGCAGCCATGGGTATCTAGACTGCTCCAGCAAGCCATATTTCCTTTGTAAGTCCTCAAAGGGTCTCCATGAATTTGCGAAATAAAGGTCACCCAAAGTCCTAATTCCTTTAGCATGCCAGTCACTTAGATGAATATGCGGAATCAGGCGTTTAAGAGCTGTAATAGGGGTGAGCAGAGAGGGGAAAGTCCCAAACCTATATTTCTTGTGGTGGGTGTTCCATATATGAAGAAGTAGTTTGGTCGTCAGTAAGGCTGCGGGAGTTGCTGGTCTGGAATCATGAGGAAGCCATACTAGGTCCGCTAGGGAATGTCCAGCCAGAAAATGGGATTCTATATCCACCCAGGATTTACAGCCAGGATTACTGTGCATTCTAACCACATTTTCAAGAAGGGACGCCCTGTGGTATAGGGAGACATTGGGAATACCTAAACCTCCTGAGTGTGTCGGGTAGTCTAACGTATTTAAAGCCAATCTGGGTTTTTTACCCTTCCATATGAAAGATTGAAGAGCATTTTGGAGATCTTTAATGTATTTGGGAGGTAGGTGTACCTGTAAGGTGCGAAACAGATAAAGGATGCGAGGGAGAACGGTCATCTAGATTGTGGCTATGCGTCCCAACCAGGAAAGCTCAAACTTTTGCCATTTGGTGCAGTCAGACCTAATAGTATTCAGAAGTGGGGGAAAATTTAACTGGTAAGGGTTGTGCAGAGTTTTGGGAATCTTAACCCCTAAGTAAGAGATATAGGTATCCCGCCATTCAAACTGGTATTCCTGTTTTAACTTCGTGACCATATCATGGGGGATACCAATTGGGAGGGCTTGAGTCTTACTGCAGTTGATTTTGTAATGAGATATGTTCTGGAACTCCCCTAATACCTTCACTACGTTCAGTAAAGACGAGGTCGGGCTCGTTAGGGTAAGGACTACGTATATCATCCGCAAACAGACCTTTCTTATGTTGTTCATCAGCTATCTGGATGCCCATTATGTCTTTGTGAGAGCGGATTTTCTCTGCTAGGGGTTCAACCATAAGAGCAAAGATAAGGGGTGACAGCGGGCACCCTGTCTGGTCCCATTGGCTATGGCAAAGGCACTCGACAGGGCCCCCAGGACTCGGACCTTCGCCGACAGAGCGGTATATAGGAGCATGATAGCTTTTAAAATATTCCCCTGGAGTCCCACCTTTTCCAGCACTTCCCGCATATACACCCAATTAACCCTATCGAACGCCTTCTCCGCATCCAAAGAAAGCACCATCAGGGGGAGCCTGTCCCTTTCAGCTATATGGATAAGGTTTAACAGTTTCATGGTATTATCAGGGGCCTGCTGTCCCTCAACGAACCCGACCTGATCATTCCTGACAAGTCCTGGAAGAAATGAGGACAATCTATTGGACAGAATTTTGGCGTAGATTTTGACATCTGTATTTAGAAGTGCTATTGGTCTATAGTTGGCACAACTATCTGGGGCCTTGCCTTGCTTTGGAATAGTAACTATATGAGTGGCGAGGAATTCAGAGTTGATCAAATTGTCAGAGACCCAGTGGTTATACAATTTTGCAAGTCTTGGAGCTAGAATGGGGGAGAACAATTTGTAGTAGTTGTTGGAGAATCCATCAGGACCTGGTGATTTGCCTACTTTAAGGTTTTGAATCGTATCCAAGACCTCAGTTTCTGTTATCGGGTCGTTTAAAGTTTCCAATTGGTGAGGTGTGAGAGAGGGGAGTGTAATAGTGGTAAGAAACGTACATATTTCTGCTAATGTAGGGTTGTGTTCTAATGCCTGATCAGAGAGATTGTAGAGCCCCCTATAGTAATCCGAGAAGGCTGCAGCAATGTCCCTGGGGTTGGTGAGATGATCTCCCTTATGCGTTAGGTACTTAATTCTGGACTGTGCCTGAACATCCTTAAGCTTATTGGCTAGCAGTCTGCCAGCCTTATTGCTTTTAGTATAGTATTTTAATTTCAGCAGCTTAAGTCTGAATTCAGTTTTTATTTATATATTTTTTAAATTATTTTTTAATTTGTTACATTTATTTTTTTAGTTCCTCAGGACTTAACCTCTGCAGATTTACTTTCCTAGCCATGCAAAAATATTCATACTTCTATTTAAATTATTGTGACTGGTTTCTGAGCACATGAAGAGCCCCCTTTCTCCAGACTACATTGAGTGCATGCCATCTTTCTGCACTGTGAATCACTAAAGCAAGCAGGTGACTATAGCAATACTTTGCACTTGGCGACCTCTAGTGGCCAGAACTGGAACTGCATGCAGGTAACTGCGATAAACGCAACGGCACATCTTAAGCTTTCTCACTTGCTGCCAATTATCTAACGTTACAGCGCGCCAGATGTACAATCCGTTCTGGCTTCATCTGTACCTTACAGTTGGTACGTTTTGGATTCTCTTGCTTGTCTTGGTAATTCCTCGAAAAACACAAGTTCATAAATACCTCTGTTATAGTATTCCGGTAGACAAAACAGATTCTTTGGCTCAATTCCACAGGTCTTCATCTAGGCTTCCACCACATAGCATAGTCCATTCGATCCACGATGTTCCTCTGGTATCTCAAAAACTGCTGTATATTTGTAGCGAGTCTGTGCATCTGACGGTATTCCGAAGAAGCTCTCCTTCACCACACAAGGCGGCTTGTGGTCAAATTTTGAAAAATCTTCAATAGACTCCAAACGGTCTCCTCCCAATGGCTGCATCAAGCTTAAGATCCCAATAAGAAGTGATCAAGGTAGAACTGCCTTTCTTTTTTTATCATATACCTTTCAGTTAACGTTTTCTGAAATTTTTGTTTATTTCTAAATAGATTTAAAGATTTCATAAAACATCATAAAGGTATATTTAAAAAATAAGTAAAGAAAAGAAAGCATATGTATTTAAATTTAAACCAGTCATTTACTTTCCATTCTTCTATTGCAGAGTTTCCAATACTTTTTTTCTCTAATAATAAGAAAAAATATAAATTTCTTAGAGCTATTTTTACACAATCTAATACAGATATAGTTTCTCTTTTCCAAACTAATATATTCCTACATTTCCAAATTGCTTCTTTGGTCACAGTTATTATTTGCCAGGCCTTATATGTATCTTCCCCTCCACCTCCCATTCTAAAACCATAAAAAACTATTTCATAATTTAACAATTTTATGTTTGTAATATATTTTAACAAACTTCCCATTTTTTTCCATACACTCTGGGCAAAATTACAGTTCCAAAACACATGCATCACTGTCTCATCACAGAAACATCCATCTCTTGGACACTAAGGGGCAAATTCATCAAGGGTCGAATATCGAGGGTTAATTAACCCTCGATATTCGACTGGGGAATGAAAATCCTTCATCTTCGAATATCGAAGTCGAAGGATTTTACGCAAATACTTCGATCGAATGTTCGAAGGAATAATCGTTCGATCGAACGATTAAATCCTTCTAATTGAATGATTCAAAGGATTTTAATCCAACGATCGAAGGATTATCCTTCGACCAAAAAAAGTTAGGCAAGCCTATGGGGACCTTCCCCATAGGCTAACATTGAGCTCGGTAGCTTTTAGGTGGCGAACTAGGGGGTCGAAGTTTTTTCTTAAAGAGACAGTACTTCGACTATCGAATGGTCGAATAGTCGAACGATTTTTAGTTCAAATCCTTCGATTCGAAGTCAAAGTCATAGTCAAAGGTCAAAGTAGCCCATTCGATGGTCGAAGTAGCCCAAAAAACACTTCAAAATTCAATGTTTTTTTTCTTCTATTCCTTCACTCGAACTTAATGAATGGGCCCCTTAGGGTTTCTTAACAAACTTCTTATATACTGAAAATATCTGACAGATAATGCATTGTGCACAATTACCCATCCCAAGTCCTTTTGACTGTTTGTTAAATTTTTATTTAACACCAAATTCCATATTTCTTTAGAAATGTTTTCATTAAACTTTTCAACAGGACAAACATTTCATCTTTTTTAAGGTTTTTCTCCACTTGCTTTGAATTAACAATCTCTATAACCTCTAAATCCTTTAAATTATATTGCTTCACAACCCTTTCTAAAATGACATAAAACCTACTGATCCTAAAAGCGTACGGACTTTGCTTATTTAATGTATCCCACTTATTTCTCACAAAAAACCACCCACTTACCACTATTACACCCACAAGCAATATGTTTAAGAGATTAAAATAATCTAATATCTGGAACACCTCTTCCTCCATTAGCAACATCTTTACACATAATTACTCTTTTAATTTTTTCCATTCTAGATCCCCATAAAAAAATAAAAATTTCTCTTATATATTTAAATCAGATGGTAAAAACACAATAGACCAATACAATAACAAGGGTAATAAAGTGGCTTTAATAATTAAAATCTTACCCACCATAGATAATTTCATTAGCTTCCAAAAAGCCAATTTCTTTTTCATCTTTCCTAATAAAACCATCCAATCCTCCTCTCCAGACAAAGTGATTAAAAGTGATTCCTAAAATCTTAACACTATCTTTGCAAACTTTAACATTACCAAAACAATTAAAAACCCAATTTCCATAGGCACAACAAATTGATTTATCTACGCTCAACACTAACCCTGACACATTTTCAAAATACTTTATAATAAAAATGAATCTATTAATTGAAACATATTCTGAACAAACTACCACTACATCATCCATATAGGCTAAACTTTTAACTTCTCTTCCATTGCCACCTGGTATTTTCACCCCTCTAACTAATTTATCTCTCCTTATAACTTGCAATAAAGGTTCCATTAAACAAATAAAAAGAATTGGAGACAAATGGACATCCTTTCCCAACTCCAGAATTAATCTTAATTTTTCTTGTTAAGAAACCATTAACTATAACCTGACTTTCCACATTATTATACAAAACTTTAATCTTTTTAATAAAACCCCTTGGCAAATTCATTTATCTAAAACTAAAAACATAAAATCATGTGACACGCTATCAAAGACTTTTTTAAAGTCCAATGAAAATAAAGCCACTCCTTGATCTCTATCCAATACATCAAATAACATATCCCTAATTAATACTAAACTTTCCCAAACTGTTCTTCCTGGCACTCCACATCCTTGCCCTTCCTCTATAACAATATTTATTCTTTTCCTAAACCTGTTTGCCAATACTTTTGCCATAATTTTATAATCAACATTTAATAAAGTTATTGGTCTATAATTCCTAATATCTTCTTTGTCCCCCTTTTTATAGATTAAAGTAACCAATCCTCCTTTTTGAAATTTAGCCAACTCCCCCATCTTAAAACTTTCATTTACTATTTTACAAAAATCAAATTTTATTATATCCCAAAACTTAAGATAAAATTCAATTGTCTAGACCTGGTGATTTATTTTTAGAAAAACTCTTAATTACCTCTTCTAACTCCGTAATTGTAACATCCCCATCAAAAACCTTTCCTTCTTCAGTATTAAAACACCTGCTTAAATTGCCTAAAAACATTTCTACAAAACTAACATCAATTGTCTTTTTCTCCCCAAATAAATTATTATAAAAATTAAAAACCTCCTCTAAAATATATTTTGTCTCCATTACACCATTTAATTTGAAAATCATATTACTCTTTTTACAACTTTTAAAAAAGAAACTAGTACATTTTTCACCTTCCTCAAACTCTTTAACTCTTGAATTAAAAATAATTTCCCAACCTCTTTTCTGTATCCAGCTTTTAATCGCTTTTTTCAACCTAACATCCAAGATTTTGAAAAGCCACCATACTCTGCAGTTTCTCATTTAAAAACCTATTATAGCACCACTCATTTTTCTTCTTCTTAATACCATACCGTATGAAAAATAATTTAACCTCCCTTTTTAACCAATCCCACCAGCTCCTGTAAGAACTAAAAGAACTTCTAATGTTTTTCCAATACTGATATCTTTCCATGAATTCATCAATAACATTTGTATCCCCCAATAAAGAACAGTTTAATTTCCAAGGCCTTCTAGCAGTAGTAACCATATTTTCAGAATATAATAAAACAAATAAGATTTTTGGTCAGAGAAACTATTTGAAAGCAAATCCTCTTCACTAACCTCAAATATTTTTGAGCAAAAACAAAAATCAATCCAAGATTCCAAATTTTTATTTGCCCAAGTAACTCCCTCTTTATTCTTATGCTTCACCCTCCATACATCAACTAAATCAAAATCAACCAAAAGATGTTTCAGTATCATAGAAGATTTATCTAACTTTTTTACATCTTTTTCTTCAATTATGCAATTAAAATCCCCCAATATAATGACTGGATCTTTTCCAGTTAGGAAAAAACACATTTTCTTAAATAAATTTACTGTATCGTTCATTTTAGTCCCCCCATAAACACACAATTTTAATTTTCATACCTTTAAATAAACAAAAAAAGCCCTGCCTGGTTCTATCTCAATCATATTTCCAATTACAGAAAACTCCCCCTTCACTAATAACCCCACTCCAGAATTTTTTACTAGATTTTCTCCTGGAAAAAAAAAAAGATATTCCAAGTTTCCATGATTCAGATAAAAAATTATAATTTTTACAAAAATCAATGCCACACTCCTGTAAACAAAAAAAATCTGCTTTCACTGTGGCCAAAAAGTCAAAAATTACAGTTCTCCTCTTAATACTTTTAATGCTCCTGACATTAAAGGAAGAAAAATTTACCAACATCAGGAAAAAAAAAACACAAAAATAAAATAAAATAAAAAATGAACAAAAAAGGAGAATGTATTCTGCCACGCTGACAATTATCAGAAAGTCTAATTTTACTACCAAAAATCAATGCCACACTTTGTAAACAAAAAAAACAAAACAAAATATCAACTTTCCTTGTGGCCAAAAATAAAAAATACAGTTCATCTCTTAATAATTTCAATGCTCCTGAAAAGGTATCAACATCAGAAACAAAAAAATGAGTGGAAAAAATAATAATAATTCAGCCAACCTGGCAATAACAAGCCTTCAAAAATTGAATTAAAAAAAAAAATAATAAAAAAATAAATAAAAAAATAATAATAATATATTCAGCCAACCCGGCAATAACAAACCTTCAAAAAATGAATTAAAGAAGAAAAAAAAAAGCTTCAGAAATTCATCAACAACAAAGAAAAATATCACCCAGGTTCTTTTTCACCTTTCTCCACTAAAAATAAATTAGAAGGTGCACTCAATCTGCTAACGCCCCGATCACATTTTGACAAAATTTCACCGTCACTCAGTGGAGAAAGTACAGTAAACTCCAAAGTATCCATAGTCTCTTCTTTTTCTACTTTTTTGCTTTTTTCTCCTTTCTCCTTCTTTTCTTCCTTTTCCCCTTCTCCCTCACTCATCTCCTCCTCCTCTGAGAAAGCAGACAAGTCCTCCTTTCTCCTCTTCCTTCTTTCACCTCTAGACATTTTCTTCACCCTTTTTCCTTCAGGCACAGTCATGCCTGCACTTACCACCTCTTGCTCCGTCTGCATGAATACTACCACCTGTTTTTTAACCAGAATTCTGCTTCCAGGCCTTTTACTAACAACTAGGGCCTTTTTCAGTTTACTGGCATAGGTCGACTCCGGGCAGTCTATGAATTTATGGCCTTTTTTGCAAAGGGAACACTTAGGCTCATTCTTACACTCCTCATCATCATGCCCAATCCCATCGCATACTCTGCACACTATGCCATAAGTACACTCAGTTGAAAAGTGGCCAAAATCATTGCATTTCCAACAGAAAGTAGGCATCCCAGAGTATTTAAGAAAGCCTCGGTTTCCCCTTATGCTGATTGTCTGAGGAGGATGGTATAACATATCTAATGACTCATCAAATTTCAATTTGGCTTTAAAAAGTCTCTTTCCTGACCAAATGTTATATTCATTCTCAATATCCTTGACAAATTCCACCTCCTCAAAGATCCCCCAGAGATAACCAAGCACCTCTAAATTGGTAACATAGTTATTGTACATAGTCACAATTACCATTTTAACATTGTCCTGGTGCTTGAAAAACACTTTGCATCCAGAGAGCCTGTCATCCTGCTTATTAACCAGAAAATTCTTGCGGAAATCACGGTATTTATTAGTTTCATGAAAAACAAGTTTATAAATACCTCGATTGTAGAACTCTGGAAGACAAAATAAGTCTTTAGGCTCAATCCCACAGATCTTCAAAAGGACCTCCACAACATAAGTAAATCCAGTAACACCGTGCTTGTCCTCCGGTATTACCACAACAGCCGTATTCTTGTAACGAGTCTGCTGATCTGAAGATGTTCCTGAAAAGTCCTCCATTTTTTCAAGTAGAAAGCTATCCTGGGCAAGGGAGCCTCAGGGCACATCAGGGTAGGTCAATCCCTGCTTGAAACTAACTCAAGAATGGTCTCCTCCCTATAGCAGCATCCAGTTTAAGACTCAATAAAGTGTGTATGCAAAGTATTTGGTGACTGGAGCGAGATAGAGTTGTGTGGTTGAAAATGGGATAACTGTGCTTGAAGTTGTGTTTGGCAGGGTGTATGACAAGATATGTTGGAGGTAGTATGTTAAGAAAGTATGATTTGTTCGTATGGGATAACAGAAGACCAGTGTGTTTTAATGCACCATGGTTTTATGTTAGAATTGAAAGATGTATTAGGAGAAATGCTTTGGAAGGAGTTGATTGGAATACATGGTGTGAAAGTAAAAAAGTTTTGAGTATGTTGGAGATGAGAGAAGAAATAGAAGGGATAGGTGGTTTGACTAAAGCTGAAAGTAAGGAAGTGTGGTTGATAGTTAATGAGAAAGATCTTCCCTGGATGAGTGTAAATGGTTGTCTGCCGACAAGAGTCTTTCAAAGGTGCAGACGTCTAGTGGATAGTGAGCAGTGCCGAGAGGGGGTTGTAATGGTATAGAGAATTTAGTACATGTTTTTATGTGTTTATGCAAGTTCCAGGTAACGTTTCTTGTACAGTGTTAGTCCATTGGAAAAGTAATAGGGTAGTGGTGTAAAGGAGATACCTTTATTGGCTAACTAAAATGATAATCACAGCAAGCTTTCAGAACATTGCAGTTCCTTCTTTAAAGCTGATTACAAAGAAATGTGCAAGAAATGTATGGAAGAAGATGAGAATATTGATTAAACGTTTGACTGGTGTGGAAGAATTGTCTTTTACTATGATGATGTATGGTTTAGGAATGACTGATAAAAGGAAGGCAAGGATATTGTGGTTTATTGTAAACTGTATAAAAGAAGTATTATGGAACTCGAGAAATGTACTAGTAGTCAGGAAAAATTAGGTTATTGAAACTGAATGTGTGGGTTGGATTTGCGGGAGACTGTTTATATTATTTCAGATAGGAAAAAGTCCGGAATTGATGCTGAGGGCATCTGGAAAATCAAGAAATGCAAAGCATGAATTTTTTTTATAGTTTAAATTCACTTGAAAATTAAAAGATTTTTTTTCAATTTTTTGTGATTGTAATTATGTTATGTTGATTGAATGATTTATTTTCTGTATATTTCTTTTGTACTTTTGAAATAAAAAAATTGTGGGTCTTCCTATTCATTTTCATGTAAGTGGGTAATCTCTAATAGGCAAAGGGCTATGTTGTTAACAGCCAGTGTTTGTCATGGAGTGGAAAGTCGTCTTGTAATTGGTCAGCTTTGACTGATATGGAAAAGAAGAGGACTTGGTAATTTTTTTCTCTCCCTATGGTTCACGGGATGGGAAAGTTGAGGCTTGCTGGACACTGCTTTCCACATGCAAATGTGATGGACTTGGGCACTATCCTTCGAGGGATGGTGATCAACACAACTGGGCAAAGATGGAAATCCCACCTGAAGTGCCACATACAGAGAAGCTGTTTTTCTGAAGGAGAAAAGAGAAGAATACTGCCTTCATGAGATCCAGAAAGATCATTGAGGATTTGTTGGGCATGGAGTGATCAAGCATTTTCTGCATGCATGTTTTGCCTTTAAAAATGCAAGTCAACTCCAGACATGTTAAATGCGCAGCAAGGGAAAAGCATCGGATCCTGCACTGGTAGAACTATCTTGTATCTTTGTAATACAAAAAGTTATAAATATAGTTCAAGGGAGAGCTTTGCTTGTCATATTTTGTTTTTTGGGTTCTGTCTTCAATCTTATAAATGAATATGCACCAAATAAAAGACAAGAGAGAATTGATCTTTTTGAAAAAATTAAAGATTTCTTAGGAGGGAAAGAAAATATAATTTGGGCTGGGGACTTTAATTGTATTATACAGAATGGTGATAGGTGTGGTGATACGGGCGGTGGGGTTATGGACGTTCAGGAAAATTTCTAAAAGAAATTGTTTCAATGTTTCATTTTCAGGATGCTTATGTTGAAAAAGCAGATATAAATAATCAATTCACATATTATAGTGATAGAGGAACAGTGTCCTCATGTATTGATTTTTGTTTTATTTCCAGGTCTTTGGAAGTTTCTAGTTTCATAGTGAGGAAAATGCCTTTTTGGGACCATGGCTGTATTGAGTGCTGTGTCAGTACAAATGATATGTGTAAGTAAGAAAGGGGGTGTGGAAACTAAATGTGTCCTTGTTGGAAGATGAGAATGTAAAGAGTTAATATAGAGTATGGCTGGATAAATGGGTAAAAAAAATCTTTGTTTGAGGATATAATGTAATGTTTTGAAAATGAATCAGTTAATAGTGCTGCTCCAGTAGAATTCTGCACTGAAATCCATTTCTCAAAAGAGCAAACAGATTTTGGGGCAGCTGGGAAATTGACAATATGTCTAGCCCCATTTCGGATTTCAAAATTGAATGTAATGCTGGAGCAGCACTATTAACTTATGCATTTTGAAAAAAAAAAAAAAATTCCCATGACTAAAAACTAAAAAAATCTTTATTAAAAAGGGAAGAGAGAGAGAGGAGAAAATGGATGGAATATGAAAGATGGCAAAGAAGGGTAACATATTTAAAGGAGTTTGGGAGAGAACATGATTAAAGAACTAGCAATGGCAAGAGAACAAGTTAGAAAGACGTTGGAAAAGGAAGGAAGTAAAATAATTGCTCAAGCAAGAATGGTGATTAAGGAAAAGGATGAAAAATATAGTAATTATTTCTTTTAAAAAAGTGTATGGGAGGAGGGTGGAAATGAAAAGTATATTTAATGAGCTGTCTCCTCTTCTATCTGAGGAATTAGGGGTCTGAAACCTGTCATGTGACAAAGTTAATTTTGTTGTTTAATCAGCTTTTATATTTCTTTTGGGCCGTACAGGGTGGGTGATTGGTGGCAGGAGGTGAGGCACTTGTGTTGTTACAGGAGCAGTTGGGAAACATCTGAGGACAATGATAGTTTTTTGTGCTGACAAATGACAGTGGGCCTAGGGGTGCCTACTATGTATATCCGGTCCTGGGCAGTTGCTATAGGTGGAAGACGTGACTGGGAGCTACGCACTTGTTCTGGATTTACTGAGCCAATTGTGACGCAACTAAACTGGTTAGAGGGAGGGAAGAGTTAAATTATAAGGGGAGACTGTCGAGGTTGGGGTTGTTTTCTCTGGAAAAAAAGGCGCTTGTGAGGGGACATGATTAGACTTTACAAGTACATTAGAGAACAGAAGTAGTGTAGAGAATTAGAAGTAGTGTTCTGGCTATTATGTTACACATCCAGTCACTCCAGTCTTTGTACGTTACATTTTGGCTAACTAACTATATTAGATACATTTTTTATTTTGCACAGTCTGTTTATTTACACAGTTTTCATTTTTATACTGAACTGTTCCTTTAAAGGAACAGAGTAGGGGGTTCTTCAAAGTGAGGACAGTGAGGTTGGGGAATGAACTGTTGGGGGATGTTGTGATGCTGTTTCTATTAGATGATTTCTTGGACAAGCAGAATATCCAAGGCTATTGTGATAGTAAAATCTACAATTAATATCTATATTGATATATATATATATAGTTTCAGTGAGTCTGTGTAAGTATTTGCACTGAGGTTTATTTGGAGGAGTTGAACTTTATGGAATGTGATCATTTTACAACCCAACTATGTCACAAGGAGATTTGTCACCTGCAAGAAATTTGTGCTACAAGTCTTTCAAACCTCCTGAAATTGCCTTGCGATTCACTAATCTTCACATAAAAATCACATTGCATGAGGCAATCACAGAAAAAAGTGCTTTCTTCTCTTAAATGTTAGCTAAAGGGATAATAAATTGCCATCATATTCCCAGACTTTTGAAATGAGCACTTTCTCAAGAGCAAGTCAGTCATCAGTAATGTCCAGCTTAACATTACCAGCGTTCCTAAATACATTAGAAAAATACATTTATAGTTTGCTGAAGTTAAATTTCAAACCCAGGTAGGTGTGACCCTAAGCAAAACCCTAGTGGAGTCTAGATAATTGGTTTGTGGATAAGAGATCCTCTGCCTGTACTTCACTATGGATACATTTTCTTATACTCAACAAACAGAGGTGTGTTTTGTTGTCACAATAAAGCACCAACCAGAGCCGTCTCCTCTTCTATCTGAGGAATTAGGGGTCTAAAACCTGACAAAGTTCATTTTGCTGTTTAATCAGCTTTTATATTTCCATTGGGCAGTACAGGGTGGGTGATTGGTGGAAGGGAGTGAGGCACTTGTGTTGTTACACAAGAAGTTGGCAACAACCTGAAGACAATGATAGTTTTTTGAGCATGAAAATGTTTTGTCTAAACACAGACGGGTGGAGCGTGTTCAGAATACCTTACAAATGGCTTTGTGATGAATTATTTGTTGAATATCAACTTCAGACGTCCCTTCCTCTTTCTATTTGTAGTTGAATTATTTTCACTTTCATTCCTGTGTATAGCACCCACAGTCCCATTTAATAGCAAGCACTTTGCCCATTACAGTTGTCTCTGTCACACTGCTCCTGTTGTGTAGCCATGGCACAGCCGGCGCCAAATGATCTGCAGGAGAGGCTGCGTCGGTACAATATACCCAACCCTATAGAGAATGTCAGACACCAGTTCACCCACATATTTATTATGCTGTTTGGAATGATGGGACACGGCAAAAGTTCCCTTATTAACTCCTGTATCAGTGTGCTCAACAACCACAACTTTGAAAATAAGGCTGGAGCTGGAAACACAGATTATGCATCAACAATTGTGAGAAAGAGCTTCAAACTAACACAAACTCTGAGTATTGTCGACAATCGAGGTTTTAATATAATTAATGATGCAGAACTTTCAGAGGCAAGCGCTCAAATGAGTGAGTATCAAATCTACTTGTTATTGAAACATAAATCTGTCACCCCTCTTTCTATTTGCCCTTTTATTGCCCTTACTTCTAGTTTACTCTTTCCTACCACAGTCACCCCTGTTATATTTACTTGTATTCCTCAGCCGTTCATTTTACTTTGTTTCTTTCTCTCACCAAACTAGGGGCCCTAAGGGAAATGGGAGAAGTCAAATGGGAAAACAGTTATAAAGAGACATTAAAAGTATTTCTAAATCAAATTACTGCTCAAACCACATTCTTTGTTCCAGTTCTGGTTTTCAGGTAAGTGATTTCTGCTCTTTGTCTATAAAAGGAGTTTCTGACAGACTGATCACCATGTTCCATATTGTCCTTCCCTGTTACCCACAATTCATCTCTTCATCTAACCTGCCTGTCACTTTCCCATGACGCTTTTTCATCTAGTGAACTTTATCCCATTCTATTGCATTTATTTGCAATACTTGTATAGAGCAGCACATTCTCATTACTCTCTACTTGCACAGTACCCCTCAGTGACACAATTATGGGAGCTGTGAGCAACAATATGACATTCATGATATATTCATTTCCGATAAACCTGCCATTCCTTTTGCACTTCATACACTTCATACACTATTTTCAACCATATAATGTGTTTTGTTTTAGTGCTGAAACACATCTGAATAATGGAGATATGAATGGTTTATCTTCGTTTGTCTCAGAAGCATTTCACATTAAAGGTATGTTGTTATTGATGTTACAGTTCTATGGCTTTATTTTTTATAGTTCTTTCTAATATTATTCCTATAAATACAACTGGGATTGTAGGAAAAGGAGGAGGAAAATAGTAAAATAGTACAAAATCTGGTTGATAATGTAGCAATAATGTATTTTGGATGCAAGACTTATGCAACTCTGGATTAAGGTGGCCACCCACTTGCTGACAAACAAAAATATAGTTCACTTGTAATTAATGTTCACTCACTTGTATTACCCAATTTCAGGCTGTGTAGAGGGATATAAACCAGAATAGGGATACTAAAAACAAGAGAAAGCTGTAAAACCCTACACTACCTTACTAAAATTAATTGAGATCTAATTATATAAGTGCTTAGTGCTATTATAAACATATGCTTAGTTCTCAATCAATTTAGCACCAACATACAATTAATGGTATTTCAATCGATGGTGTTATATACAAATAACTAAAATGATTAAAGTGCTTAAGTGCTATAAATTAGGTGCTGTGACCTTCAACAAAATGTATCTACACACAATTGATTAATCTAAAAGTTCATGGTTCTTATATGAATTAAATAAGGTGCTAGTGATGTAGTTATAATTTTGAAGTGAGTTCATGGTATCAAATAATTAAAAATAAAGCATCAGCAATTCATGAATAAAAGTTAGAAATGAGAAAATAGTCTAGAGGTGGAGTTGTCCCCAAGAAACTGGCTGTGTTGTTCTGAGCCCTGGGACATCACACGTGGGAGGAAGGCAGAACACTGAGGACTGGGGTCTCATTACTACGTCTTGTAAGGAGAGAGAACTTTGCTATAAAACCAACACATCCTCAGTGCCTTAGAGATAAAAGAGAATAAAAGGAATGAATGCTGCGCTAGTAGGGGTACAATTCCATTAAATTTCTCTGGATCCAAGATTCAATTAAAGTTTAAAAAGGTAAGATTTCAATAATAAAAAAGGGTTTGAAGGCTTGCCGACGTACATTTCGTTTACGCTTTATCAAGGCAAATGGGCTTTTCATTCGTTTCATGGCTTTTTAAAGCTTTAGCGTCTGACATCATAGAGATCTCATTGAGATCTTGCGAGATTCTCACACTGTGGAGCCTCAGTGCTGCACACCTGTCAGTATGATACTCACAGCTTCCAGCCTTTTCCATTTGTCCTAATTTAGGAATTTTCCTGAATCTTGTGGTAAATGATATCTTAGAACTTTAGCCCAGTGTTTATGAGAAAATGTATCTGTAAGAGAAAAAATGGCTATTAGGAAATGCAAAAATGGGATGATGTACAGATGAAACAATCAGATAAGGGTGGCAATGTGGTAATTTGGCCGAATTATATGTATCTAAGGGAAGCTTATAAACAACTTTCCACAAACAGTTATAAAGAAATTTTGGGTGACCCAACGGATAACTTTAAACAATGCTACGATATAATGGTCAATGAAGCTTTTAAAGCACATACTGTATAATAAATAGAAAAGAGAAACAATTTTTGACTGTGGATCACTCAAGAATATCCACCTTTTATCTTTTACCTAAGATACATAAAAACATTAAAGTACCACCAGGAAGACCAATCATCTCTGGCAATGACAACCTTACTGAAAAGACTAGCCAGTATCTAGATATTAGAATCAAACCCATAGTGGAAAATCTAGAATCTTATGCCAGAGATACTATGGATGTTTTAAACCAGTTAGAAGAACTAGAAGTACCCAAGGGAACATTGCTAATTACATTGGATGTAGAATCCTTATATACTTCTATAAAGCATGTTTCAGGACTAAGTGCTCTCCACTACTTTCTGATGAAATATATGGGAGAACTAGATGAAACTATCATATTTCTGGAGAAGTTAATGGGGTTTATCCTTTACTATAATTACTTTACCTTTAACGGGAAGTTCTATTTACAAACCCAGTGGACAGCGATGGGAACTTCCTGTGCCCCATCATATGCTAATTTATTTCTGGGGTTTTGGAAGGAGACAATAGTATGTGGAAAAATGATGTCTGCTTATACCAAGAAGATATTAAAATGGATTCGCTACATTGATGATGTCCTGTTAATATGGTTGGGCACAAAAGAGGAGGCCCTAGATTTTGTTGACAAACTTAATATCAACAATCTCAATATAAAACTGACTGTCAATGTATCAGAATCCATGATTTCCTTCCTGGACGTCATGATAATTAATAACGAAGGGGGCAAGTTAGTAACTAGGAACTATAGGAAGGAAACCGCTACTAATTCCTTGTTAAACTTCTCCAGCTATCATCCGTATTCAGTGAAAAAGTCTCTCCCAATAGGTGAATTCCTACTGCCTGAAAAGAAATTGCTCTTCCTTTGAAATATTTAAGGGACAGGCCGGGGAACTAAAAGTCAGATTAAAACAAAGAGGCTACTCCGGGAAACTGGTAAAAAAGGCTACCATAGAGCCCTATGTACTGAGAGGTCACAATTATTACAGATAAAAGAGAAATTGACTGTACCACATACAACACAAACAGTTGTCAAATACAAAATATTATCAATAAACATTGGTCGATTCTAAAAGAGGATGAAACACTGAGTACCATTCTTGATGAAAGAGTTTCAATTTGCTATAAACGAAGTCCGAATTTAAAGGACCTATTGTCCAATAGTCAATTTAAAAATCCGCAGAAAGTGGCGAGTAATAGCGGATGTTTTCCATGTGCTGAATGTAACATGTGTGGGAAAATGTCAAGAACTACAAATCCTTTTATGACAGATTTGGTAAACATCATAATGTCAATTGACATATTAATTGCAAATCCAGGGGAGCGATTTATTGCTTGGAAATATGTGGCTATGACAACCCAAATGCTGAAGATAAGAGTTCAGCAGAATTGCAGTTCTATACGCAATGCTGGCAAGACTGATAAAACAGATGAAACTCTATCTACAGTTACTTGGCATTTTAAAACATAACATAATATGAATCCAGCAGACTTAAAGTTCTGGGCCATAGAAAAAAATCAATGTAGGCATCAGAAAGGGTGATCTGGAACAAGCACTTCTCAGAAGGGAAAGTTACTGGATTTTTAAATTAAATACAATCTCTCCTAATGGTATAAATGAAAATATGTTTTTCCAGGCATTCATCTAAGTCTATATACACATATATTAACGCTTTGATTAAAAACAGTGAACCGAAATGTTACTTCTGGACATTATATTGGTTGCTATGGTAAATCTCGTTGGTAACCCTTTTCCCCATAGATCCGTGGTAAAAACCCTGACATCCTCCCCTTATGGGAGGAGATTATCTAATCATTGAGCCTGTTTGTATTCGTGAGACAAACTGGAGTGATTGACATGTTAGGAAAGCTGTGAGTATCATACCGACAGATGTGCAGCAATGAGGCATCACAGTGTGAGAATCTCGCGAGATCTCAATGAGATCTCTATGATGTCAGACGCTGAAGCGTTAAAAAGCCATGCAACAGATGAAAAGCCCAGTTGCCTTGATAAAGCGTAAAAAAAGCTCATTATTGAAATCTTACCTTTTTAAACTTTAATTGAATCTCGGATCCAGAGAAATTTAAGGGAATTGTAGCGATATTAGCGCAGCATTCATTCCATTTATTCTCTTTTATCTCTAAGGCACTGAGGATGTGTTGGTTTTATAGCAAAGTTCTCTCTCCTTACAAGACGTAGTAACGAGACCCCAGTCCTCAGTGTTCTGCCTTCCTCCCACGTGTGATGTCCCAGGGCTCAGAATAACACAGCCAGTTTCTTGGAGACAACTCCACCTCTAGACTATTTTCTCATTTCTAACTTTTATTCATGAGTTGCTGACACTTTATTTTTAATTGTTTGATACCATGAACTCACTTTAAAATTATAACTACATCACTAGCACCTTATTTAATTCATATAAGAACCATCAACTTTTAGATTAATCAATTGTGTGTAGATACATTTTGTTGAAGGTCACATCACCTAATTTATAGCACTTAAGCACTTTAATCATTTTAGTTATTTGTATATAACACAATCAATTGAAATACCATTAATTGTATGTTGGTGCTAAATTGATTGAGAACTAGGCATATGTTTATAATAGCACTAAGCACTTATATAATTAGATCTCAATTAGTTTTAGTAAGGTAGTGTGGGGTTTTACTGCTTTCTCTTGTTTTTAGCACCCACTTGTTGGGCCAGATGAGACTTTTGGGGTTAAGGCCAATAAATGGATCATCATTTGTATCTATGTAAACCAGTTGGATGAGGATGGAAGTAATGCTCAGATTCATTATATAATTAATCCAACAGGATTTTCAAACCTGACAGATTGATATCTGCCAGATTTTTGGTTAACAATAAAGAGAAAGAAAGTTTAGTGTGTCCTTTAGTGTTGATTCCTCCTGCAGATCCTTCCACAGTCTCCCAGCTGAACACAGAAAGTATCAATCAAAAATGGATCAGCGCCTAGGGCAATGGAGAAGCCAGAAACAGTATATAGTGTAATAAGTTCCAATTAATTTGGAGGACACAAAAAACTCTTTTCAATGTGTTTTCCTCCAATGACCTCTCCTCTCCCTTGTGTGGTACACCAATAATTAATCCTGGTAGCCGCCACCAATCTGGCACAATTGTCTACTTACAAGACCCATAATGGGGATATCGCATGTAGTATTTAGCAGGTGTGAGGTCTCCTCACCGAGTACCTTTAGGCTCCAATAAGGGAATACAGAAATCCCATAGCGTAATACTGTTTAATTGTAAAATATTTTTAAAACAATTTTGCACTCACATTTGCTATATGAAGTCAGTCACATAAAAAACGCAAGTCCTTAGCAGGTTGCCGATGTAATACAAGAAGGGATATTTGCTGGCAAAGTTTTTTCTCTCTCCTTCTCCTTGTGACATTCCCTGCAGCTTGCAGTGATGTCACTTCTGCCTGACGCGTTTCACCGAAACCAAACAGCTCCCTTAGAGGCATGTGGTCTGTTCTGCGTACTTCCCTTAAGAAGCCATTGTCTCTGGTTGCCATGTCAACCCCCCTCTTCCAAACCTAACTTGTGGTCCACCGGTCCGATACCCCGTTTGAGTACAACTTCCTGGTTGGCAGAGTTCTGGTTTCTCGGGTTTCATGGCATGAGAGATCCCTTCTTTCAGTCTAATTTAAAACATTAAGAGCCTTCTAATGATATTATAAAAATACTACGTTGGAGTCCATTTTTCATTTGATGCTTTTTCCTATACATAATGATATCCGAAACCCCCCCCTCTTTGTTTGCATATTAACACTTTATTGCTTGCAGGGGGTGCTCATTTCAATTCATAATATGCACAATTACTGTCACCTTTACCTGTAAATGTAACTTTCCTACGGCAGATTTTCTACTTGTATATGAAATTTGTTTCCTGATATATTAAAAATAAAAACAGATATAAACGAATTCATTAAAAAGTAATTTTTATAGATAAACAAAGGAATTTTCCCGTGTAGTCCAATTTTTAAAAAAAACTAGTGCATACATCAATTTTCCTAACCCTACCCATTCCTCATACTTAATTTTTTAATTCATCAATTGTTGTATGTGTTTAAAGTGCTAGTGCTGTGTTGAATTTACATATAAATTTGTGTATTTGTTGTGTTTTTTTATTTGTTTTTGTGATCTAATCTACCTAGTCATTTTCTTGTGTCTATATTATTTTCAGATTTTAAATCTCTTAGGTTCATAATTATATTTAACCCTATTGGACTGAGTCTGCATATTATAGATCAATTTACGCTCCTCTTGCAATGTTCTCATTATATCTCCATCTCTCCAACTTGTTGTGATCACTGTTATTCCCCAGAATTGAATCCCTTGGCATTCCTATTAGGACTATGTTTAATATGATTGGCTACACTATGATTTCCCACCCCTTTTTCTATGTTTCTAACAAGTTTGTTTATTCTTTCTCTCAATGCTCTATTTGTTTTCCCTACATATTGTAGGCCACAAGGGCATTCCAAACAGTATATAACAAGTTTAGTTGTGCGTTTAATGCAATATTCAATGTTATATAGTTTATTAATGACCCTCGATGTGAAAGTGATCTTTTTTTCTGCATACCTGCAGGCTTTGTATAATGCACATGGGAAAAATCCCTTCCAATCTTCCCTTTGTTTTTTTTGTTTTCGTTCTTTCTGTAGGGATATAATTCTTAATTAGCATTTGCCCCAAATTTCTTGCTCTTTTATAAATCACTTGTTTTTTTTGGTAAGATTCCTTTTAGTTGTGTATTTCCCTCTAGTATATTGCAATGTTTGGTGAGGATTTTTCTTATAGCTGGGGTCCCTGGGGCATTTGTGGTGATAAATGTAAAAACCTCTTCTTTGTCTTTTTTTTGCTCTACATCCTTAATTCTCAATATTTCTTTTCTGTCTATTTCTGATATTAATCATTAATCATGATAAATATGACATCATCTATGAAGCGCCGCCATAGGATTAGATTCCCACCCAGTCTCTGCATAATACTGTGTTCCTCCCAAAATCCCATAAATAGGTTAGCGTAACTCGTGGGAATCTTGTTCCCATTGTGGTTTTTGAATAGTTGGGCAGGTCAACAGTGGGCCCCATACTTGGGTCAGTAAGTTGTCAGAGAGGCTGAATCAGCAGCTTTTTTTCCTGTGATGAGAATATCCACCATAAACTGATAAACAGGCCAAGTCCTTAACTACTTTATTACAAATAATTCTAAAATGCTTCTATAATGTCTAAGATGTCATTTTATGGTCCAGTTGACCTCTTTCCTCTCCCAATTATGAGGTATTGACTTGTAAAGGAGTAGAAAAACCTGCTGCGCTGCTCAACCAAACTTTACTCAGTGTTTGCTGAACTAGAAATCCCAGAATAATGTAACATATAAGGAAGGTTGGGGCATGCTGGGAGCTGTAGTCCAGCAACATCAGGGTTGTATTCTTATAGCAATGTTACTCTCTGGGGCCCAGGGCAGCATTAATATGCAAAATAATCCTCAAATGAGAATCGTAGCTGATGTGAGTAAATGTGGCTCCATGTTGTTTTGTAATAATATTACCTGTGCGGCGGGGTCGCCCCCCCACGCCATCGGCGGGGACGCCCACCGCGTGGTTCTGTGGCTCAGGATCCAGCGCCATCTTGATTTCTAGGGCGCACCTCTTTGGTGCACATTTTGGTGCAAAATTTGAAGGTATTTAAGGCCCATTCATACTCCCAGCCAGTGCCCGTGATAGAACTTGTTTCTAGTGGTTCCTGAGCCTTGTGCGTCTGATCTGTTCTGTATCTAGTCTGTTTGATTACCCGTGTTTGACCCAGCCTGTTCCTGACTATTCTGTATCCTGACCCTCGTCTGCCTCCGACAACTCTTCCTGTTTAACCCCTTGATTGACAACCCGGTTTGACCCTTGCCTGCCTGACGATTCTTGATATCTGCCTGCCTCGACCTTGCCTGTCTGACGATTCTCTTGCCTGCTCCATTAGTACCGTCACCTTCGGCCCAAAAGACTCTGCTAACAGCCGTGCCCCTTCGCACCCCTCGTTAAGTCCAGGTGGCACCTAAGTAAGCTGAGGGCTCCTCCCTGAAATAAATAAAATAATGTGTGTATGTAAGATAATAGCAAGATGGCTGACGTAGTACTGGGAATCAGCATTCTCGTTGGTCAGTTCTCTTGAATGTGTGGGCATAGTAGGACACCTTTATGGTTGGGTTTAGTGTTCTAGTTCCCCTCCCCCCACACCTATTTCATGATACCAGAGCAGGTTTCAGTCGAGATGTAACATAGAAAAACATAGCAAAAAGAAAATACTAAGGAATAAAAAACAGAAAAACAATATAGTGGCCATTCTGATGCCTTCACTCTCTTAAACCTTCTCCGTATAATTAAGTAATAATGCTAAGCAATAAATATATGCCCATATCTCTCAACAGGAATCCACCCAATCCTTGTGATCACCCACAGCAGCTCTGAAAATGAGAGTCGTGTTAACAAGAAATTTCTTGATCTGGGGATAAATCACAGGTTCTCTCTGGAGAATTACACAACAAGCAATAAACATTGCAATCCAGATACTGACAAGAAAATACTTCAGTTCTTAGACACCTGCATCAGTGAAGCTGAGACAGGAATTAAGGAAAATGCTGCTGCTCAGGGTCACTTCATAAATCAAGGGGCAAAGCAGCTTCAACATGAAATTGATATGCAGTTTGCCAAAATGTTTAGGGAGATAGAAAAAGAGAAGAAAGAAAACGAAAATCTAAAGAAAGAGCTTCAAGAAGAGAAAAACAAGAAATGTTCAATCTCATGAGACAATACAAATATATCAGGCATGATGATATCACATATATCACTAATACAAGGATTCATAAGCTGAGGGTGGGGATGCATAAAAGGTCCCTATGCTCATTAGTCATCAGACTTTAATACTGTGTCATTTCTTCCTTCAACAGACAGAAGTTAATTAAACCAGTTTTCCATTATAAATCAATTTATATTGCATGAAAAAGGGAATCAGGATATCAGGCATTTGGCTACATCGTGGATTTGGGGCACTCCTTATACATGTGCCTCCGACTGGGAAAGAGTTGGGTTGTGCAACTGTGGGAACCCCAATATGTTTCACTCTAATGATCTTTATATTGAGTTACTGGAACCCTATAGACAAACCTGTCCACAAGCCATTCCTGCCAATCCATAAAGCATTGTATCCATTGTTCTGTTCTGTGACAATTTACATCACATTCTTGTTAGAAAGGAGAGGGAAAAGAAGTCACAAAACTTCCACCTGGTGTAGAGACCAATAGCAACCATCACATATTGTTTTCTAATATGAGGCCAGTAAATGGCAAGCTGCTGTGTAGCTATGGGGGCAGCCATTCAAGCAGAGGATACACTGTAGATAACAGATCAGTACTACTATAGTTTATATAAACAAGCTGCTGTGTAGCCATGGGGGCAGCCATTCAAGCACAGGATACACAGTAGATAACAGATAAGTACTACTATAGTTTATATAAACTAGCTGCTATGTAGCCATGGGGGCAGCCATTCAAGCACAGGATACACAGTAGATAACAGATAAGTACTACTATAGTTTATATAAACAAGCTGCTATGTAGCCATGGGGGCAGCCATTCAAGCACAGGATACACTGTAGATAACAGATAAGTACTACTATAGTTTATAGAAACAAGCTGCTGTGTAGCCATGGGGGCAGCCATTCAAGCACAGGATACACAGTAGATAACAGATAAGTACTACTATAGTTTATATAAACAAGCTGCTATGTAGCCATGGGGGCAGCCATTCAAGCACAGGATACACTGTAGATAACAGATAAGTACTACTATAGTTTATAGAAACAAGCTGCTGTGTAGCCATGGGGGCAGCCATTCAAGCACAGGATACACAGTAGATAACAGATAAGTACTACTATAGTTTATATAAACAAGCTGCTGTGTAGCTATGGGGGCAGCCATTCAAGCACAGGATACACTGTAGATAACAGATCAGTACTACTATAGTTTATATAAACAAGCTGCTGTGTAGCCATGGGGCAGCCATTCAAGCACAGGATACACAGTAGATAACAGATAAGTACTACTATAGTTTATATAAACAAGCTGCTATGTAGCCATGGGGGCAGCCATTCAAGCACAGGATACACAGTAGATAACAGATAAGTACTACTATAGTTTATATAAACAAGCTGCTATGTAGCCATGGGGGCAGCCATTCAAGCACAGGATACACTGTAGATAACAGATAAGTACTACTATAGTTTATAGAAACAAGCTGCTGTGTAGCCATGGGGGCAGCCATTCAAGCACAGGATACACAGTAGATAACAGATAAGTACTACTATAGTTTATAGAAACAAGCTGCTGTGTAGCCATGGGGGCAGCCATTCAAGCACAGGATACACAGTAGATAACAGATAAGTACTACTATAGTTTATATAAACAAGCTGCTGTGTAGCCATGGGGGCAGCCATTCAAGCACAGGATACACAGTAGATAACAGATAAGTACTACTATAGTTTATATAAACAAGCTGCTGTGTAGCCATGGGGGCAGCCATTCAAGCACAGGATACACTGTAGATAACAGATAAGTACTACTATAGTTTATATAAACAAGCTGCTGTGTAGTCATGGGGGCAGCCAGTTAAAACAGTTATACTTGCAAGTAAACCTCTGATTGTATTAGTGATAGAGTTAGTAGAAGTATTATTCCAATAGTTTGAGATCATGAGATGATAGAAAGAATACAATGTAGGTGGGATAAATAGAGCAAAGTTTATGGAAGCAAATTGTTGAAACCAAATTCCATGTATAAATGGGCAGGTCCAAAATATATGGGAGGAGCTTCCTCTCTCCTCAGTTCTTCCAGCAGTTTTGGGGTTGGTCATAACATAGGGTATGTCGTTTAGTTGGAGTTTGATACAAGAACATAAGGATTTTATAGATATTTTCTCTTTATCTGAACCAGGTGTCCCTCCTTCTTGTATTTGCCCAGATAGAGACCCAGTTCCAGTTCATGGGGGGTTGAGAGAGGAATGATTCCCATTTCACCATATAGGGGTGTCTATGGGGTGGGTCGAGGTCAAAAGTATTTGATTTTACAGATTAACCCTTTCTGTCACAGTCCCAATTTAAGATTTAATTCAAATGATGGAATGTTTTTTTGTTTTTTTTTACAGGAAGATAAATGTGTCTGAAATGCGATTCCCTACAGGACTAAAACAATATTCCCTCTTTCCTGTAAATCAGGACATGTGTTGCCAAAAAACATTGTATTTGTAGCTGCTCCATCAATAAATGCCAATGTTATATATCAAAAAAATCACATAATAATGTCATTGCTCCTTTAAATTCCTGCCTTCCATGAGGACTGACAACCTGTGTAATTAAACTGAGATATAATTGTATTTACTGCTTAATCCTCACTCTGGGGTGAAAATCAGATGTTATAGAAGATCATTGATTGGGTAACGATCACTTGATGTTACTATGTTAATCCTCTGTATTTGTGATGTTCTAAGCAAATTGTAATTCTCTTCTGCTTCTGTTCTCATTATCATTTATATGTTAATTGTTACAGAATCACCAATAAAGATATTAGATGAATACACAATGAAACAAACAGGTGTGTTGGTGTAAGTATTGAATATATCATTAACAAGCAGTAAATAAAAACTAGACACTATTTTATTTGTATAAATGTTTTGTTGGAAACCAGGTCTTCCATTGGCTCTGAACTGTCACAGCTGGGGCCTAATTTACTAATTGTAAGCAGTGGGGGCAGGTACAAAACTATAACTAAACACTGCTGGAACTTACCTGGTAGTAATTACAGGATTTATTAGAACTCATAGGGACAAATTCACTAAAGAGCGAAGTGACTAACATTAGAGAAAATTTTGTTACTTTGCTGATTTACTAACGTTCGCTGGCATAACTTCACTAGCGAAGGAGATTCTAGCGCTACTTCGCACTCTTACGCCAGGTGACGTTTCACTCTGGTGAAAGAGCGTTATTTCATAAATTCACTAAGTTGCGTATTTTACTGAGCGTTACCTGTTCCGCCAGACTTGCCTTCAGCACCTCAGACCAGGCGAAGTGCAATAGAGTAGATAGGACTTCCTCAAAAAATAGTTGAACATTTTTCTAAGTAATTTTTCAGGATGATAGGCTGCAAAAGATCATAATTTTTTTCTGGGGTACCCGGCTTCCCCCCTACATTTCCTAACATATGGCACATAAACTATACAATGGGCTCATGTGTAGGGCAATAAAGCAACTTTCCCTGGGCTTGTGTAATGTAATGTATTTGCTGCAACATATACGTCCATTGTACTTTAACTTCTCGCCATATGCAAATTAGCCAACACTATCGTAACTTTGCTATGCTAATTTTAGTGAATTAGCGTTGTCCTGGCAAATCTACGCCTGGCAAAGTGTTGCGATGTGAGCGAAGAAATCACTGGTGAATTTTTGGAGGTTAGTGAATTTGCACCATAGTGGTCTGCAGGCTGAGTAGGCTGTTGTATGGTCTTCAAGTACCTACTTTCAGGGCTGGGGCTTACCTGTGATTTCTTCTTAACATGCGTTTAGTCTCATGGCAAAGTGTCGGCTCGAGCCATACCGCGGCGACCCCTCCCTTATTGTGTTTTGCATGGCAGCAATATGTCCATTACTAAAGGGAATATAAACCTACTATCTCTGCAAAATGGGTAACTGACAGCTTACCTTCAGATGCAAGAACATTTACCAAAGGAGAGAACTGGAGAGAAGTTTTATTTATTGCTTTAAAGAGGATGTGAACCCAGCTGTAACACCATCTCACAGCACCCCTAGATTTCTATAGATTTTCCCTAAAACGTTACGAATTTTACTGACCAAAAACGTTATTATAAATGCAAGAGAACTGACCAATGAGAATACTGATTACATACAGAGATGATTGTGCCATTTTTCGGGTAATTCTATGACACTGGAATGAGACATGGGGATAAAGGACAGACTTGTTCAGTGAAACTGGGCTTAATGTTTCCAACTCCAGTTGCAGAACAAACAACATGGAGCCAGAGTTACTCACATCAGCTGCGATTCTCATTGGAGGATTATTTTGTATTTTAATACTGCCCTTGGCCCTGGAGAGCTGGGGGAAAGTTTTATTGAGCAATATTACTTTAAAAATACAACCCTGATGTTGCTGGTCCACAGCTCCCAACATGCCTTAACCTTCATTATATGTTACATTATTTTGAGATTTGACTTTGATTTGTGGAAATTCACCACAAATTTGCGCTTGGCAAATAAATTCTCCTGTCACTATATTCTACTGCTTTTTCATTCATTAAATGGATGTCTGTAAAGTGATGAAGAGAATGGAATAAGTTATATCCTCTATTTACTCAATATATTTTCTCCCCTATATTGTCTGATCCCATGTTCCTACTGCACCTTCATTCCCAACCTTTGTATAAGAAACACCCCACTTCCACCATCCACCCCATAACTACTGCTCTGCTCTATTTGTCCCACTTTATTGTCTCTGCCCCAGAACTTACTCATCTATTCCCCCCAAGTAAAGGTGAGTTGGAATATAAGGAATTTGTATATTGATACATTTACTGATGGGAAACTAGATAGCAAGCAGAGATGTGAAGCTTCCCGTGATTGTCATAATCAGTTCACCAATTCCTAAGGTAAATAAGGGGCGATAAACATACGGGATGGGTTCAAGCAGATAATACAGAAATGCGACACATTGTATCACTGGTTATTGTCAGGCACTCAGTAAATCCCTAACTAAACAGAATTGTCTCACCCATGAATCAGAAGGAAAGTGAAAGAACATTCCCCTCGTGGGTGTGTATCAGTATTTTGTGCCTCACTTATTTGAGTATTAGAGTCACAGGAAAGTCCAGTCCAGTTCTGCTGGGATTAGTTCTGTTCATGTCAGAAATACAATTGTAGAACAATGATAACAATGGGTTTAGTCATTGGAAAGGGTTTTTTTTCTAAAGAAAACATAACTACCAGACAACGTATTTCAAATAAGTTACTTATCAAAGAACCTTCCATCATTTACACTAGGGATGAGCAAAACATTTTGCAGTGAAAAAATGCCCATAAATTCTAATGTGTTGTGCACGGTTTAAAAAATGTTGTGCAAATATATTCTCCACAACACACCAACCTATATTCCTCACTCCTTCTTTAAAAAGCTAAATAAGATCATAATGCCTTTGATTTGGGCCAAAAAACACCTTGTATCTCCTGGGAGCAACTTACTGCCCCCATATCAGAGGGAGGATTAGCTTTACCACTTTTCTATCTCTATTACCTGGCCTCCCAATTATATTATTTGCAATAGTGCTTAGTCCGAAACCCCTATAACCCCAATACAGCCCTGCAGGCCTCTATTATACAGTCCTTGGAGGGACTAACCAGGTTCCCATATAGGCACCCCACAGATATGGCCATCCTACCCGAAACAATGTTGGCTACAGCACTGAAACTTCTCAAGCATCCCCTCCAATTGTGGGGCAACTCACTCACTTCTCCCCCATTTTTGGAACATACCTGATTTCATCTACTGGCCAAAACTAGGCATCAAAACGTTGGGTGACTTAGTTCCCAAGGGGCAATTCCTTACTCTCCAGGAGTTGCAAGACAGATCCCCAAACCAAAGGATACAATTTTGTAGATACCTGCAGCTCAGGCATGCCTTTGTAGCACAATTTGGATCGCTCTCTCCTGCAGATAAGGTGGAGGAAATTGAAACCACTCTTTACTCTCCTAGCCCTGTCCTGTCTAATGATACAAGGACCTACAGGGCACGGTCAACCCCCCGTTTGATTAAGCCCATAATCTCTAGTTGGACGCTATCCCTGGTCTCAGTCAGGAGCATTGGGAAGAAGCCACTGCTACAACGTATGACTTCCTGATCTCAATCAGAGATAGGTGTATAAATTATAAGTTTCTCCACCAATCTTATGTGACCCCAGTCAAACTGAAAAGGATGACCAAGAGACAAGATCTTTGCCCCCGCTGTAAAGCAACGGGAGCAAACTTTATACATAAGGTGTGGAACTGTCCTCCAATACAAAAATTATGGAGAGACCTGATAGGTACCATAGCTTCTGATTTGGGGACTCCAAAGGTGGTAAGCCTAGAGGTCTGCCTATTGGGGGTTCTAATATACTACTCTGCTGTCTAAATTTGTTGTGCAAAAAACATCCATTGCCTTCAATGTATTTGGCAATTTTTTTTTGCTGGTTTGCAAATTTTTGGGAAAGCAAAATGGGTCAGATTTGTCCATCAATAAGTTCTGCATGTTCTGTATATTCCACGTATAGATATAGATATAGATATATTAGTAAAAATGCCAGATTCATCTTTTCCATTGAGCTGCCATGTTGTGTAGGTCTGTGTGAGATCAGCTGACAGGAAGTAACACAGCTCTAACTGTAACAGGAAGTAGTGCAGTTTTGTCCATTCATTGACTAATAGAAGCTAGCATGTATGTGTGCCCTTGATTTGTGTGAGAGCACAGTGCCTTATATGAGCCACAGAGTGGAGCTTTAACACATAAAATATAACATGTCTTACTTATAAGCACAAACAAGTACCCAGTGCCAACTGGACCCAGCATTGCTGTTATTCACTGAGGTACTTGTGTCTGTACCTGCCCCAGATCAACTGACAGCACATCAAGGACACATGAGTTGTGTCTAACTGAAGAAATTAACACAAAAAAACCTTGGAATTATGGGAAGTCTTGACCTTGCTGGTACTAGGGTTGCCACCTGGCCAGTAAAAATGATGGTTGATCCCAATGTTATTAATAGGGAATAAAGATAAATATATAGGAAGGTCAGTGATCCCAATGTTATTAATAGGGAATAAAGATAAATATATAGGAAGGTCAGTGATCCCAATGTTATTAATAGGGAATAAAGATAAATATATAGGAAGGTCAGTGATCCCAATGTTATTAATAGGGAATAAAGATAAATATATAGGAAGGTCAGTGATCCCAATGTTATTAATAGGGAATAAAGATAAATATATAGGAAGGTCAGTGATCCCAATGTTATTAATAGGGAATAAAGATAAATATATAGGAAGGCTGTTATTTTTTTCAGAAAAGGTGGCAACCCTAGCTGGTACTTGCTGTGTGGCTTCCTTTCAAACAATTGTAACTCACAGCAAAGAGTCCCCAGCCTCTCCAACTGATTAGCTTGGTGTCAAACATACCTGACTATTCAGCTTCCACTGCCTTTCAACATAATGTTCAATCTAATTCCTGTAACAGTCAAAGCAGATCATAACCCTGCCCTATGCTATATGTCTGTACTTACCTCCAGATACTCACCAATCCATTAGTTACCCCTTCTACTAACATGCCCCTCAGCTCCTCGCTCACTCCCTCCTCACATAATGTCTCTGCTCCTTCTTACTAGTGCTCTGACTGGCCTGGTGTTAGCCTAGAAGAACACACACTGAGCAGATTTTGAGGAAACATGGAAGTCTTTTGCACCAGTTTGTGAGCCACTAGCCTAATACTGTAAGTACCCTCATGCACCCATAGCACATACAGTACACATACCATACAGTTCATACAATAGAACATTGGTACTCACAAACATAAAGGAGTGTAGGCAGATCATATCATAGGGGTGCCGGTGTATCACTCCCATATCCACTGCAGTCAGTAATTTAAGTTAAAAGGATCAAGCTACACTCGTGCCATTGGTGCTTCATCTGACAGGGGTTGGAGTTTGGGTGGATTGGGGGCACAATTATGGGGTCAGTACGAAACAGGGGCCCTGTCTTATTGTCCCTCATATGATGATTTAACCACTGGAAGTTAAAAGCTGGTCAAGCTGCCAACATTGCACCAAATGCTCCTCACAGCACAAACCGAGGCTGCTCAGATGATGCAGATGGAAGGAATTATTCCGTTTTGTTACTAAAAACCCAAAGTACAAAGTATAGGGAACATTTAGCAAATTAATTGGATTTTAAACAACTGTCCAAATCCAGTTTCTGAAACAGGTTGTTTAACAAACTAGGTGATCACTAGGTGATTTTAATGTCCTTTTATCCCAAATAGAAGACAGATCACACCCATCTCCAGATTATACCTCTCACACTTTGACTTGGGAAACACACCATTAACCAGGCATCCTAATATGATATTTGACTTCTAGATCACCCAAGGGCAAGATAGTATAACATTTCCTCTACTGTACATAAAGTACACATTCATCTAGATGACTTTTTGGTCTCTCAACCCTGTCTTACTAAATCTTACTCAACTGATATTGCCCCCATTACATGGTCTGATCATGCTCCAATCCAACTTTCCTTAAATCTAGCAGCTCAAGTAGAAATCCACACTGTTGGTTGAATGAGATTTTGCTAAATGAACATAGTTTATATAAATCTATAGAAAAGTCCCTGAAGTAATATTTCACTCTAAACAAAGGATCAGTCACATCCGTAGCTACACTCTGGAAAGCCCATAAGGCCACCATTAGAACATTCCTTATTGCCATTTTTACCTCTGCAAAAAAAACAAAAAACAAACACAGACACAACATCTACAGATTCTCATATGTCAGCTAAGAAAACATGAAATTCAGTATAACCAAAACTAACAGGCTATTGTCTAAAATACTCACAGCACAAAATGAACTTAAAGCATTTCAGTTGCAAGAGGTTGATAACGTGTTCATTTGGACTAGACAAGGGTTAAATGAGATGGATAATAGCAAGGAAGTTGAGAGACCAAACATTGCAATTGCTCTACAAAGAAATTCAGGTCAGTTTGTTTATAACCCTAATCAGATCAATGAACAATTTAATAATGAATTCACAAACTTTATAATTTACCAAGTAGCGAATCTCACTCCATCTGGAAAATTTCTTTAGACAAACAAATCTACCTGTATTTCAAGAAAATGTTTAAGTTCATAAATCAGGAAATTATTTTAGAAGAGGTTAAGTCTGCCAAATGGCAAAACACCTGCTCCAGACAGGAACCCCTACCAATATTACAAATTGTACCCACGAATTCTCTCCCCATACAATGAGTATTTACTGGGAACACCCATACCTCCATCAGATCTTGCATCATATCTCTGACGGATACTGAAGGAGGGTAAAGACCCAACCTGCTGTTCAAGCTACAGACCAATTGCCCTCTTAAACTAGGACAATTGACTAACCACACTCCTTCCCAAGCTAATTAATGTGGACCAGGTAGATCTAATCAACTGATCTAATCAACGTCAAGGCCACCCAGCTCTACTTAGCCTAGATGCAGAAAAGGCTTTTGATCACCTGCAACATTTACAATTACAAAGCCCTTACCTTACAGTGCTAAAAACATTATATTCTAAACCTAATGCCTATCTTAAATTACCTGGGAAGATTGACACACCTATAACAATTTCCAATGGAACGAGACAAGGTTGCCCCCTGTCCCCCCTGCTTTTCACCCGGAGTATGAGAAATAACTCAAGACATTAAAAGTCTCAAAGTAGGACTGAGCAACTCAAGGTGGTGCTATAAGCTGATGATGTAATTTTAACCCTAACCTCCCCACATACATCTCTTCCTGCACTTCATAATCTTTTAGAACAATATAGCGCAATATCTGGCTATAAGGTAAATATCACAAAAATCAATAAAACACTGGACTCAGTTTTCCCTTTAATGGGTGGAGGTCAGCCACAGCTTTTATTTATAGTCAAAAATAGATAAAGCCATCCTTGTCATGTTATACCAAACATAAGATTATCCAGATGCCAGCCACCTCTGTGAGAGAAACCCTATTGATAAGACCCAAGTGGCAAGGACCAAAAATAATTACCTACCAGCAGCTGTGACTTCTGATTGTATTAAAAATAACATCATTTTGACATAGGGAAACCAGTTTGTTGAAACCTTTTTATAACAATGACAGTAATACATCAGTGTATTATGATTAGTCACCATTGTGGGAGACCAGACACACTGACAGCTCTCCAGGTGCCTGTGATGTTGCAAGAGGAGAAGGATGAGCAGCTCCCCCTTTCATCAAAGCCACCCCTTTAGTGCCCTTAGCCAATCCTTTACCCCCACATAATCAGCCCCAGAGTTCCCTCTGCTCCCAGCACCTCCCCACAGTCCAGGGCTCCCTTCATATACCACTTTGGTACCATATGCACCGTTTGAAATGCGAATTATGTACTTTCATTTGTGATTTTTCTTTTAAGAATAATAAAAATATAAGTTACAAAGGAAACCCAAGAGAGTTATTATTAGTAGTATTATCATTATTAACATGTATTTATAAAGCACCAACATATTCCAGAGCTCTGTATATTATATGGGTGTATATACTGTCTATACAGATTTACATGCAAAGTTACCAATAACCACTACAAGAGGTGAGGAGAGTCCTGCCCAAAAGAGCTTACAATCTTGTATTCCTGTGCAGTAACAGATTTTTTTTTCCAGAAAAGTTAGCCAAAAAATAATATCACATACTGTAGCCACAAATATGGAGCACTATTGGCTCAGCTTACACTTTCTTATCAAGCATTTGGCTTGGGGCAAGAGCTCACATTTTGCCCTGCTGCCTCTAGTTGAGTCTGAAAAATAAAAGGTTTGAAGTTAGGATATGTAAATACCAAACATCAATATGAGCAGTATATTGTTTCCTCTGGCCCAGTTAAAATGACAGCAGTAGAAGAAGATCATTTTTATTTTTGTAAAGGGCTTCCCTGGGATCTGCTGAATAAAATGCTGAATTCTAGAGAAAGTGATGAGATAAGAAACAAAGAGCTCCTGCAATGAGATATTTTGATACGAAACATGTATTTGTGCTGCTGATGATCTATAATAAGTCGGTGGAAAACAGAAAAGCTGCCAGGCCTGGATTTGTGGTCAGGCCACTAAGGGTTGGGCATAGGGAGGCTAAAATAAGGGGCAGAATGCCACCCACTGCCACATTAAATGTTCCTAAAGCAACAGAGCTGACAGGGGAAGAGAGTGCAAAGTTGGGGAAAGCAGTTTTGTGTGAGTCAAAAAGCAACTGGGGCAGATTTGAGTGGTGGAGGGGAAAGTGAACAGGGAAACAGTATGCAAAGTAGCAGAGCAATTGGAGAAAACCATGTTCAACTGAGGGGAGGCACATTGGGAGGAGGTTTCAGTGGTGGGGGGAGGGTTTATGAGATGGGATGGAAGTTGGGGAGTGGTGGGGTGCAAGCAGTGGGGGGCATAGGGGCACAGGCACTGTGAAATCTGGCTTTGGAAGCACCAGGTACCCAAAAATTGAGTAAGTGTGTTGATAGAACTGACCAACTTCAACAGAACTATTAATAATTGTATATAATATATATATATCATTTATAAGACAATAGCTTGCTCTATAATGCTTCATTATATATATATATATATATATATATATATATATATATATATATATATATATATATATATATATATATGTGTGTGTGATAGAGGATCCGCACTCTCATTTTCAAAGTATTAACAACTTTTATTTATCACATTACAATCCGACGTTTCAGTCCCTCCTGGGGACCTTTCTCAAACATATTGTGCACAAACAGTGTAACCAATTAAATACCCTCCCCCTCCAGTGAATTTGGCACCCTCATGACATCATTAGTCCATATATAGTCTTGTGAATAAACATTTTCTTCTCTTTGTTGAAAAACCTGTGTGTCCTCCTTTTCTTGCACCACTAGGTGTCAGCGTTGTGCTTACAAGTGTCCATATAGCCCTACCTCCTACTACTTCTTAGGAAGGAACATTGTTGCAAGGTGTGAGGTGTAACAAAAGAAGCAAAAAAATATATACAAAAAAGAAACATATTACTCACAGGGCTGAGATATTGTCACACCTTATTTTGGCACATTCCTGTATGGTTTAAGAGACACAATTAGTATCAACATCATAATCAGTTTAGTTTCAAGTTAAAAAAACAATTAAGTTGTAACTGCCCATTTAGGCCCTTAGGGACAACACAATCGAGTTCATAGATCCAAAATGCCTCCCGTTTTAACAACATTTTATCTATATCTCCACCTCTTGGGGGTTTCTTTATGTGATCTATTGGCAGCATTTGAACGCAGATGGATTGTGTTGTGCTTCACGCCAGTGTTTTGCTACTGGTTGTTGTGCGATGTCCTGCTTTTTTGGATCAATTTTCCTATCCGGATCTAGCGCTGCCCTAATGCTGGCTCTGTGCATATTTATTCTCTCTTTTAATTGTCTAACAGTTTTGCCGCAATATATGAGGCCGCAAGGGCATTTGATATTAATATACACTACTGCTGTCAATGTGCTTGTCAATCTATGTTTTATCTCGTATTTTTTACCCGTTCTTGGGTGTTGAAACTCCTTCCCCAAAATGAGTGTATTGCATATGATGCAACCTGTACATTTCTACACTCCTGGTTGTGCTGTTAGGAAATGTGCCACTTGTGACTTTGTGTACTTGTCTACTGGCTCTGATGGACTTAGATGTTCTTTCAGGTTTGTACTTCTTGAGTAACTGAATCTCGGCTTTCTGGGGACTTTATTGCTTAATGCTTCATCAGTGGCCACTATTTCCCAATGATTGGAAACAATATCTTTAATGGCTCTACTGTGTGGGTTGTACTTGCTCACATAGTCAATATCTTTTTGATTAGCGTGTTGGGATTGGTGTTCTTTGCTTTGTAGTAACTGCTCACGTGTCATGGCCATCACCACATCCCTAGTATCCTTAATCAATTGTTTAGGATAACCCCTTTCCAACAATCTGGTGCACATTCTGTCTAAGTCTTTTCCTTTTTGGATCGCTATCTATCCGGACCACTCTTATCATTTGTGACCTGGGGAGAGAGTTTAGGAGATGTTTGGGGTGGTGACTTCTGTAATGTAGTAGGGTGTTTCTGTCTGTAGCTTTAGTAAAGATCCGTGTCTGTAGGCTACCATTGTGTTTGTACAGTTCAACATCCAAAAAGCTTAACTGTTGGGAGTTGTAGTTCAATGTTAATCTAATGGGTGTATTCAAATTGTTGAGGCTATCTACATACATTTTTGTGAAACCTTCCTCTTTTTGATTTTCTACCAAGGGGAAAGCTAACATATACATGAAAGATTTAATTGACCCCATTGATAAGACTCTAATCTCCTGGTCAGAATTTAAAGAAAAATTCAAGTTACTGAAACCCGATAGATATTATTATCTCGCTTGGCAATGTGGCCTTTCCTTGATTCAGAATAGGAATCATTTTTGTGGTTTCCGATCATTGGTGAGCTGAAGCTCTGTTAGAATTTACTACACATCCTTCTAATAGATAATCATCCATTACTAGACATCTCATCTAAATGGTCCGATTTTCTTCAACAATACTGGGCACATTTACTATTGGTCGAATATCAAGGGTTAATTAACCCTCGATATTCGACTATCAAAGTTAAATCTTTCGACTTCGAATGTCGAAGTCGAAGGATTTACTGCATTCCGTTCTATCGAACCATTGAAGGAAAAACGTTCGATCAAACGATTAAGTCCTTTGAATCAAATGATTCGAAGGATTTTAATCCATCGATTGAACGATTTTCCTTCAATCATAAATGACTTAGAAAGCGTATTGGGACCTTCCCCATAGACTAACATTGGTGCTCGGTAGGTTTTAGGTGGCGAAGTAGGTGGTCGAAGTTTTTTTTAAAGAGACAGTACTTTGACTATCGAATGGTCGAATAGTCAAACGTTTTTTAGTTTGAATCATTCAATTCGAAGTCAAAGTCATAGTCAAAGGTCGAAGTAGCCAATTTGATGGTCGAAGTAGCCAAAAAAGTACTTCGAAATTCTAAGTATTTTTCATTCTAATCCTTCACTCGAGCTAAGTAAATGTGCCCCTACATGTCCTCCTCTGATCTTGTTAAAGGAAAACTATACCCCCCAAACCATGTAGGTCTCTATAAAAAGATATTGCATAAAACAGCTCATATGTAAAACCCTGCTTCATGTAAATGAACCATTATCATAATAATATACTTTTCTATTAGTATGTGCCATTGGGTAATCATAAATAGAAAATTGCCATTTTAAAAAATAAGGGCCGCCCCCTGGGATCGTAAGATTCACTGTGCACACATACAAACCACATGTAAGGTCACATGAGCCAATTAACAGACAGAGTTCTGCCTTTTGCTTCCTCACTTCTTCCTGTTACAGTTAGTGTTGTAGTATTTCTGGTCAGGTGATCTCTGAGGCAGCACAGATAGAGTCACGAAATGGTGGTTCAAGGCAAGAGATGTAAAAGGGCAATATTTATGTAAATATATATTCCAGTTTGGTAAGATTCTTTAATATGTCATTCAATTTGATATAAACTATCTGTTGCTTAAGTATTCATTTTGGGGGTATAGTTTTCCTTTAAGTCTATTTATGATTATAACAAAATTATCCTCTCTGAGAGTTGAAAGGGTTTAACAGTTCAAGCTTGTCTATTTAGGTTATGGAAAAATATATGGAAAAGATTAGTCCTCTCGATCTGATCCTTATTGCCCTAAATGTGGAGAACCGGATGTACTATTTTTGGTCCTGTCCCAAGATAAGTATTTATTGTAGTAAAGTTGCTAGATTTCTAAATTCTAAGTTACAAACAAATATAAAATTATCCCCTAGCTTTGCTTTATTTCATATGGAAGGCAATATGCTTCTCTTAAAGGGCAAGTAAAGTGTAAAATAGAAAAAGGCTAGAAATGCTGTATTTTGTATACTAAACATAAACATGAACTTACTGCACCACAAGCCTAATAAAACAAATATTTATGTTTTTAAAGTTGGCCACAGGGGGTCACCATCTTGTAACTTTGTTATACATCTTTGCAAGACCAAGACTGTGCACATGCTCAGTGTGATCTGGGCTGCTTAGGGATCGTCATAAATTATGAAAACAGCACAAGTCAAATAATATCTGCCAGAAGCCGATACAACAAGACTGATTAATAATCAGAATATACAGACTGCACTGGGACCTGTGTTGTCATGTAATCTAATGTGGATTTTATAGTTTTTCTATTGTTTAATATAAACTTTCTCCAACTCTGCAGAACCAGTGGCTGCAGCAAAATAATCCTCCAAATAGAATCCCAGTTTATCTGTTTAAATCTGGCTCCATGATCTTTGTCCCTGCAGCTGGAGTTGGAAACAGTAAAGGGGATGTAAAGGCAAAAATAAAATCCAATACAAATCTCTACACAGTCGCCGACTGCTCTACAGGGAAACAAACAAAGTTGCTTGAGTTCTGCATGGCTGAGAAGAAAGGCGGGGGCTCCCCCTGCTGTTCATAAGTATGATTGTTTCCCTGCAGAGCAGTTTTTTTGATTCTAAAAACAAGGATCACATTTTTAAGTTCCTTCATATCTAAATTCATGTCAATGGAAAATGGTCTTTTTCCTTATGTTTCTGTAGTGTTTACATTTATATCCACTGGGTATACTTATATTTATTTTTACAGTTTATGTTATTTGTTATATGTTATTAGTTTGATTCATTTGTTGATTTAATTGTATAATTTTATTGCATAATATTTATGGAGGACTAGATGTCTTTTTTTATGTTGAGTATAAATGTTCTCGTTTCTGCATTTTATTGAGATGTGTCTCAGAATTTGGATTGCTTTCTTATAAAACTTCAATAAAAATGTTGAAATAGAAAAAAAAAGAAATGGATGAATGGAGGGAATGTTGGGGAGATATTTGTTTTTGAAAGGAGTTTTCTCAATAAATGAGTTGTAGCTCTCCATTCAGCTGTGTGACTGCTTCTGTTTATCAGTTGGGGGTGTTTGGATATTTAACTCTGTGTGACCCACTGGATGGACCAGGGAGAGAAAGAAATATTCTGATACAGAAACGTTCCAGGTTGGACTTTAACAAATACCTTCTATTTCCCTTTAAATTCTACTTTCTGTTTGTCTCACATGAGAGGCAGGTAAATGACAAGTCAGGTACCACATGCTCTGCAGTCTCTTGTCGTATTTAAATAGAGTGTATGACAAAATAATCACTAAGCTTTTCAGTGATCACATGGGAGAGGGACAATGACTGTTTGTTAACTAAACTTTGGTTCCGCAGCCATAACAGCCTATCGTTGTGTCTGACCAATCACAATTCAATGTTACATAAGGTCACAATGGACACCTTGGTTTTTTAAAGATATTGTATAATTTCGTAATTTCACCAATGAAAAGCCTTGTATTGGTAGGCTCCTCCCCTGAGCCCCTCTGTCACCTCATGGTAATCCTGTCTTTTTCCCTCCTTGTACCCCCATTTACACCACATTGTATGGGGATTAAGCTCATTCACATGACACACATTCCAATACAGATACAGATCTAAACCAACCGGTCTTGTGAGATGGGTGGAACTTTAACCCTTTCATTGATATCATTCATGCATTCACCCAATCTGGCCAATCACACAGCCTCTGCTTTATAAGAAATACCAGAGATTGGTTGGTTGGGAAGGGTTAGTTTCCCTTTAAACACATATCAGTGATAGGGTGAGCAGACCCTGACACTGGGAGCAGGGGGAGAAGTGTGTGTAGGTCAGGAGTCATGTTTCCTCATGTGGGTACAGAATGGAGGGGCCAAACTCTTTTGCTCCTAATTATGCCTCGGACATACTCTATTTGTGCAAAACTAAACATTTACCCTCCCCGGGGTAATGCTACAGCCATTAATATAATCACACTTCTAATAAATGTAACTTGCTGGGCTGCACTGATTGAAAACATTTTGCATAGTGAAAAAAAACCTATCTGATATGATTAAAGTTATTTGTACATATACAGTAATGGCAATTCATTGTGGTGTTTCTTGGTCCTTCTGCACTGCTGGTTCCAACTCTTTCTCTCTCAACATCGATGATATGAATGGCACAGTGACAGTGCAGTCAATTGTACAAATCTCCATTTAGATGGCCGCGATTTTATTATAAATGTTGTTTCCTTTAAACATTCACAAATAAATATATGTTGATCATAAAAATACATTATAATGAAACACAATTTGCTGACAGGAGAACAAGGAAGAGGGGCAGTGATACCCTGGGGTTAATAGGGAGAATTATGTGGCCGAGATTATACTTAGCAGTCATTCCCTGTACCTAATATCCTAAATATTAAATGGGTTGAGTTAACTTTTAGTATGATGCAGAGAGGTCTAGTGTGAGACAATTTGCAATTGGTCTTCATTTTTTATTACTTGTGTTTTTTAATTATTTCACTTTTTGTTCAGCAGTGCTGGGATAGCAGGAGCCACACACTGAGTATTAGGAGTGCAGGAGACAGTCGGTACCTTATGGGGCCCAGGGTGGTAATGGGGCAGGATCGTTCTCTCCCTCTGTGCAATGGTGACACCTAGTGGACAATTAGTCATATTCCTATTGGTGAATGAGTCTCATGTCATGTTGTTGCAGTTGTGTATCTGATGTGTATTCCACAGTCGTAGAGTGACTGAAACACTGGGAACAACATACACATGGAACAAACACAATTTACTTCTCTGCTGAATTGAGGGATCCACAGATTAAGGTGAAGGAGAGAGTTGGAAAAGCAGGAATTCATTGTAGAAAATCACAGAAGTGCTACACTTGTAAACACAGAAAATAAGGGGCAGATTTGTGTCAATTTAGAACCCACCACAGAAATAAAACACTCACTTTCTATTCATTCATTTCGATATCAATGGGTGAAAATTAGAACTCACCATTTGATAAATTTTGATTTTGTTTATTAAATTCTGGTCCCACATTTTGATTAATCTGCCTTTTTAAATGTTTTACCCTTTAGACGCAAACTCTTTTTTCATTTAAAGGTCACACTCAAATCTGCTGCTCAAATCCATTCCCTCCCAGCCAGATAATGGAAACATTCCAAACCTATGGGAGAATCAAACTCTGTTGAATTAACTGATCAGTGTCCTATTCCATCCCCATTCTGTATCTCACTCTCCAGGATTGCTGATTTTCTGATTCTTCTTCCCCAGGGTCTGACACATCTCCTCTTCATTCTTTTCTACAGTTGGGGTTTCTCTTACATCCATGAATGGAATTGTCTCTTTCTCTCCAACATTTTTGATGTCCATCACTTTCCCACAATATGGGAACTTTTGGTAGAACTAATGGATAACCCTTAAAAATCTTCTGTTAGATCAGAGCTCAGTTCCTCTGGAAACACAAAGCAAAAGAGAAAATCTAAGCTAAAAGTGTCCAAATGTTCAGGTTCTAACCACATTCTGAGAATAGTCCTGTGATATCTGAATGATAAAATGAACCAAACACAGTGATGTAGAATAGTTACTGATAATTCACATAGATTGTCAAGGTGCCACAAACATAAACATCAGGTTCTATGAGGAGCCCATATATTGTATGTTTAGATGGAAAGGACTTTATTGAAGGACCCACAAAGGAGATTTGAACCCCAGAGACTGAAAGGAGACAACACCTATACTTCTCTACAGATAAGTATCTCCACCCTCACCTGCCTTTTTGGAATATTGTGTTTTTTTATATAGTTCCAAATATTAAACATTATTTCAACTGTTTATCCAAAGGGGCCATGTACTTGGTGTCCTGTAATACACAAAAAATGTTTTTGGAACATATATTATTATATTATATGCTGTAGAAGGAACCGACTATAACTCAACAATGGCTAATCATGTCTTGCTACCAGGAAGATACTGCTTATATCACTCTCAGAATAATTGACAAGCTTGAATTTCAGATCAGGAGGGGTGATTTAAATGAAAGGGAGACTCCCAGACATTTCACTTGATGACCAATGAGGGCTTATAAATAGAGAGTGGGAAGTATGGTCTTGTGAACTGCATCATGGGACCTTCAGCTTCTCACAAAGTGCCACAAAATGCAGAAAGCACAAGGTTCCTCTACATATGTTTTTATAAAGGTATTTGTAATATACAGATACCTTGCTGCTCTCTGATAAATAATTGTGTTCTTAATGTGGTTACACAACTTGTTTGACATGGGAAGAAGCTAGAGATTCTGTGTCAACTGGCTATAAGTAATAAGTAGTTACAAATAAATAAATAAATAAATACACAAATTTTTGCATTTTGCCTCCCCAAAATGTGTGAAACGGAGTCAAAAATTTGCCGGTAAAAAAATTCACCACAAAAAAGAAATGTTGCATGTAAAAATTGTCTCACATCAAAACTATTTTGACCCCCATTGACTTCAATGCGTTTCACAAATTTTCCTAGATTCGCCCATCACCAGTAATAAGTTCAAATGTCCATTTCCTTCACCTGGTTCCTGGTCTCCTTCGTCTGTCGTGTTTCCTTCTATGGGAGCAAATTGCTGAGTTTCTTTATCAATTTGTGTCCCAACCAGTCCTGTTTGTTCTCCGTTCTCTCCAGTATCAGTGGCCCCCGATTCTGAGGTTTCTGTGGGTAAATTCTCATCCTGTGACGTGCTCATGTTGGCTTATTAAAAGGAAAATGGAAAATATTACTGAACTAATACATTTTTATCATTGATGTCTCAATTTACTGAGTAAGAAGTAACAGTCACATATTCATTGAAGGCTGTATAGTATTTGTGCAGTGATTTCTAGACCACAATTAGACATTCATTGTATTTATTGACTCATTCAGCTTCAGGAAGTCTGTTATGGTTAGTGATATTACATAGTCTCTCAATGTCTCAGTCAATGGAGTTGGTTACTACCAGTAACAGAGCTGAGAGGGATCACTAGGCCTCCTCTTTAGTTCGGGCACAGGCATGTACAGTACAGAAGTATCTAGTATACACTCAACAGAATTGCCAAAGAGGACACTCGGGAGAGTGCTACAAAGAGGACACTCGGGAGAGTGCTACAAAGAGGACACTCAGGAAAGTGCTACAAAGAGGACACTCAGGAGAGTGCTACAAAGAGGACACTCGGGAGAGTGCTACAAAGAGGACACTCGGGAGAGTGCTACAAAGAGGACACTCAGGAAAGTGCTACAAAGAGGACACTCAGGAGAGTGCCCAACATAATTAAGCAACCAGATGGCTGAAATTACAAAGTGAAGAGCTGCTAAATAAAAAGCTAAATAAGTCAAAAACCACAAATAATAAAAAATGAAAACCAATTGCAAATTGTCTCAGAATATCACATAACCCCTCAGTAGGGGGTACATTATTTCTTATATCATTATTATACAGTGAAACCTCAATTTTACATGTAAGTACTTTTAAGTTAACTTTTAGTACGTTATATAATGGCCAATTCTATGCAACTTTTCATTATCTCTTTTGTTATTGATTTTGAATTATTTTCCTCCCTCTTCTATATCTTTCCAGCTTTTTAAATGGGGATCACTGACCCCGTCTAAAAAACAAATGCTCTATAATGCTACAAATTTACTGTTATTGTTACTTTTTGATGACTCATTTATCTATTCAGGCCTCTCCTATTCATATTCCAGTCTCTTATTCAAATCAGTGCATGGTTGCTAGGGTAATGCTCAAATTCCAAACTGAAGAGCTGCTGAATAAATAGTTAAATAGGTCAAAAACCAACAAATAATAGAAATTGATACCTGGGGGCCCTTAGTTGTCTAGTTATGCCACTGGTCAGTTAAAGGACTAGTATCCATTATAGTAGCTTCTAGAAAGGTAAGATAGTTAGGGATAGTTATAAAGCGCAACCTGTGCTCCAACAAGGACTGATAACTGGAGGAAGCTCCCCATGGGCTCTGCTTTGCCTAAGAGGGGGAACCCCAGTACTGAAGAGGGATTCAGGTTATGTTCTACTCCCTGATCCATATCTGCTGTATGAAGTATATACCACATTCACTAGAAAGCCTTAAACCTATTAGCAATATACTGTATATAAGACAGCGACATTTGTGCACACTGCTACTGAAAAATGCCTTACCCTTTAAACAACACAGGGATTGTTTGTCCATATATTGCAATATATTTAAGCTGAACAACTACGTCACACTCATCCCATATCTGGCCAGTCCTATGCTTAATTTTCATCTGATTCATTAAGAATTCTATTGCTTCATTATACATTTTACACAGGGACTAAATTTTACCTGCTTTCAAAGTAAACCCCCATACTTGGCTGCCCTTTTATATATTATATATATTATATATTAATATATATTGCAATATATGGACAAACAATCCCTGTTTTGTTTAAAGGGTAAGGCATTTTTTCAGTAGCAGTAGCACAAAATGTCTCTGTCTTAAATATATTGATAATGGGTTGAGGACTCTTGTATTTGACTATATGTATTTTGTGGTCACACCCTCATTGCACCCCCGCTTAATGGTTTTAAAAACTAGTGGTGAGCACAAGTTTCCCTTGTTTGTTATAGTTATACAGGAGCAGTGACCAGCTCCATGTTGTAGCTCCCACCCTTCCCAGCTATAGTCAGGTGATCCCACTGGTGTCTAATAAAAGGGCAGCCAAGTTTGGGGGTTTTACTTTGAAAGCAGCAAGTAAGTTGCAGGTAAAACTTAGTCCCTTTGTAAAATGTATAATGAAGCAATAGAATTCTTAATGAATCAGATGCAATTTGAGTGTAGGACTGGCCAGATATGGGATGAGTTTGACATAGTTGTTCAGCTTAAATATATTGCAATATATGGACAAACAATCCCTGTGTTGTTTAAAAGGTAAGGCATTTTTCAGTAGCAGTAGCACAAATGTCTCTGTCTTATATATATATTGATAATGGGTTGAGTGCAGAGGATCTTGTATTTGACTAAAGCCTTAAACCTGCCATATGGTCTCCACATGTGATTGTATCTGACTACATGAATATATAGACTATTGCTTGTGGGTAAACCCCTGTGGTGCTTTGACAATAAAACTTGTTTGCAAGAACCTCTGCAATCCTCTGTCTTTATTTTTCCACAACAGCAAAATAGGTGTAGTTGCACAACTCCCTCACCTTCCTCTTCCACTTAGCAAAGGCCCATCTGGATGAGAGAGTCCAGTGGGACCCATTTTCTACTGTTTTCTATTTGTGACGTTTTAGCCAAGATAGGGTTACAGATTTCTAATTAAACACTGGATGTTGTTCTTTTGTCTGGGAATGGTGGAATTGGGTTGGGTAAATGGAAGAGTTGGGCAGAAATCCTCCCTGCAACCTTGGCACTGCCCTTGTCACTTACTGTCTACAATGAGGAGAGAAGAGAAGTAAAGAAGATGAACCAAAACATTAAATTGGGAAATAGTAGACTTCCTTTTGTTACAAGTTAACTGTAAAATGTTGCAAACAGGAAAGTAAGTTGGATCCTAAAAAAAACGTTGGGGGATCTCATTAGGGTTCATTTTGTTATTGAACTTCCTGTTATGGCCTCTAAAATGAAGAGGATGATTGGTTTATTATTGCTGAATGCTGAGTTGGACATTGAAGGATGTTCAAGAGAAACATTTCTTACATGTTGTCCCTGTAATTGTCACTCTGGTGTACGAAAAGGCAACGTTATTTATCATCCTCATTTCTCTCTATGTGATAAATTGCTTATGTGGCTTAGTCTCTGGGGTAATGACACCCAGAATGATCAGATATCAACCAGATTACTGGTGCAATTCCTAAACTGAGGAGTAAAGAAGCTTCTATACAGGGAGGCCAGCAGGATCTTGTAATTGAATACTTTGACTCCAAATAGATGAAATCTTTGTTATGATTTTATCACTTTGATTCCTTTCAATCCATGAGAAGGAAAGGAGATCTCACCATCAGCATAGGAAGGAGTTCTTTACTGTAAGGGCAGTCAAGTTATGGGATTCCCTACCAAGAGAGGGGAATGAGTGATTCATTGGTGGGGAGGAAAGGAGATCTCACCATCAGCATAGGAAGGGGTTCTTTACTGTAAGGACAGTCAGGTTATGGGATTCCGTACCAAGAGAGGGGAATGAGTGACTCATTGGTGGGGAGGAAAGGAGATCTCACCATCAGCATAGGAAGGGGTTCTTTACTGTAAGGACAGTCAGGTTATGGGATTCCCTACCAAGAGAGGGGGAATGAGTGATTCATTGGTGGGGAGGAAAGGAGATCTCACCATCAGCATAGGAAGGGATTCTTTACTGTAAGGACAGTCAGGTTATGGGATTCCCTACCAAGATAGGGGGAATTAGTGATTCATTGGTGGGGAGGAAAGGAGATCTCACCATCAGCATAGGAAGGGGTTCTTTACTGTAAGGACAGTCAGGTTATGGGATTCCCTACCAAGAGAGGGGGAATGAGTGATTCATTGGTGGGGAGGAAAGGAGATCTCACCATCAGCATAGGAAGGGATTCTTTACTGTAAGGACAGTCAGGTTATGGGATTCCCTACCAAGATAGGGGGAATTAGTGATTCATTGGTGGGGAGGAAAGGAGATCTCACCATCAGCATAGGAAGGGATTCTTTACTGTAAGGACAGTCAGGTTATGGGATTCCCTACCAAGATAGGGGGAATTAGTGATTCATTGGTGGGGAGGAAAGGAGATCTCACCATCAGCATAGGAAGGGGTTATTATATTATATGCTGTAGAAGGAACTGACTATAAATCAACAATGGCTAATCATGTCTTGCTACCAGGAAGATACTGCTTATATCAATCTCTGAATAATTGACAAGCCTGAATTTCAGATCAGGAGGGATAATTTAAATGAAAGGGAGACTCCCAGACATTTCACTTGATGACCAATGAGGGCTTATAAATAGAGAGTGGGAAGTATGGTCTTGTGAACTGCATCATGGGACCTTCAGCTTCTCACAAAGTGCCACAAAATGCAGAAAGCACAAGGTTCCTCTACATATGTTTTTATAAAGGTATTTTTAATATACAGATACCTTGCTGCTCTCTGGTAAATAATTGTGTATTTAATGTGGTTACACAACGTGTTTGACATGGGAAGAAGCTAGAGATTCTGTGTCAACTGGCTATAAGTAATAAGTAGTTACAAATAAATAAATACACACATTTTCGCATTTTGCCTCCCCAAAATGTGTGAAACTGAGTCAAAAATTTGCCGGTAAATAAATCCACCACAAAACAAAAATGTTGCATGTAAAAATTGTCTCGCGTCAAAAATTGACGCTTTTGTCAAAACTATTTTGACCCCCATTGACTTCAATGCGTTTCACAAATTTTCCTAGATTCGCCCATCACCAGTAATAAGTTCAAATGTCCATTTCCTTCACCTGGTTCCTGGTCTCCTTCGTCTGTCGTGTTTCCTTCTATGGGAGCAAATTGCTGAGTTTCTTTATCAATTTGTGTCCCAACCAGTCCTGTTTGTTCTCCGTTCTCTCCAGTATCAGTGGCCCCCGATTCTGAGGTTTCTGTGGGTAAATTCTCATCCTGTGACGTGCTCATGTTGGCTTATTAAAAGGAAAATGGAAAATATTACTGAACTAATACATTTTTATCATTGATGTCTCAATTTACTGAGTAAGAAGTAACAGTCACATATTCATTGAAGGCTGTATAGTATTTGTGCAGTGATTTCTAGACCACAATTAGACATTCATTGTATTTATTGACTCATTCAGCTTCAGGAAGTCTGTTATGGTTAGTGATATTACATAGTCTCTCAATGTCTCAGTCAATGGAGTTGGTTACTACCAGTAACAGAGCTGAGAGGGATCACTAGGCCTCCTCTTTAGTTAGGGCACAGGCATGTACAGTACAGAAGTTTATCTGAGATGTTTGTATCTAGTATACACTCAACAGAATTGCCAAAGAGGACACTCAGGAGAGTGCTACAAAGAGGACACTCAGGAGAGTGCTACAAAGAGGACACTCAGGAGAGTGCTACAAAGAGGACACTCAGGAGAGTGCTACAAAGAGGACACTCAGGAGAGTGCTAGAAAGAGGACACTCAGGAGAGTGCTAGAAAGAGGACACTCAGGTGAGTGCTACAAAGAGGACACTCAGGACAGTGCTATAAAGAGGACACTCAGGAGAGTGCTACAAAGAGGACACTCAGGAGAGTGCTACAAAGAGGACACTCAGGAGAGTGCTTCAAAGAGGACACTCAGGAGAGTGCTACAAAGAGGACACTCAGGAGAGTGCTACAAAGAGGACACTCAGGAGAGTGCTACAAAGAGGACACTCAGGAGAGTGCTACAAAGAGGACACTCAGGAGAGTGCTACAAAGAGGACACTCAGGAGAGTGCTACTAAGAGGACACTCAGGAGAGGTCTGCCACCTTCTTCTCTTTTCTCCCAGGGGACAGACATGTGCCCAACATAATTAAGCAACCGGATGGATGAAATTACAAACTGGAGAGCTGCTGAATAAAAAGCTAAATCACTCAAAATCACCAATAATAAAAAATGAAAACCAATTGCAAATTGGCTCAGAATATCCCGCTCTACATTATACTAACCGTTAATTTAATGGTGAACAACGGTTTTAATGGAATTGCCTTGCAAATGAACATGCTGATTCTATTTTGCATATGTAATGTTTCTGATCTGTAGGGACTCTGTAGGGAAATTCACAAAGTTGTGATATTGAGACAAAATTTAAGTGAAGATGAAATTGTTGGATTTTCCACCAAATTCACAAACCTCTATCTCCACTTTTGTAAATTTCTCTTTTAAACAGACAGTTTTCAGATGTTGTCTCTTGCATGACACTTTAATGACATTTTTTCTGAATTTGTCTGTAGCTCTTACTAAACCTGTCAGTCAGCCAGTAAATTGGAATTTTTGGGGGAGGGGTTTATTTTAACTGGGAAAATTGTACATCATTTTTTTCAGGATAACCTGGGATTTCTAAGAGAGTAATGTGTGACCCATGTTCTACTGTTTGCTGTTTGTAACTGTTTCAGCCAAGATAGGGTTACAGATTTCTAATTAAACACTGGATGATTAGTGATGGGCGAATTTGTGCAGTTTCGCTTCGCCGAAAAATTCGCGAAATTCGCGAAACGGCGAAAAATTCGCGAAACTGCGCCGGCGTCTCGTTTTTGACGCCGGCGCCCGTTTTTTGACTCTGGCGCCCGTTTTTGGCGCCGGCGTCCGTTTTTTCGAAAAAAAATTTTGACGCCGGCGCCCGTTTTTGGCGCCGTTGCCCGTTTTTGGCGCCGGCGTCCGTTTTTTCGAAAAAAAATTTTTGACGCCGGTGCATTTTTTCCGCTAATTTTCGCGGACGTTTCGCGAATTTATTCGCCGACGGCGAATCGCGCAAATTCGCCGCGAATTTGCACCTGGCGAATACATTCGCCCATCACTATGGATGATGTTCTTTTGTCTGGGAATGGTGGAATTGGGTTGGATAAATGGAAGAGTTGGGCAGAAATCCTCCGTGGAACCTTGGCACTGCCCAGTTTCAGATTACTGGTACAATTGCTAAAAGGAGTTGATAGGGTGAAGAAGCTTCTATACAGAGAGGAGTGGAGGATATAGGAGATACTTTGACTTCTAATGGGTACAATTTTGACTATGATTTGTCTACTTTGATTATTTTTAATCTGTGGGTGTAATAACAATTTACCCCTGGTGGTCTAGTGGGGGGACGGCAGGGACAGTGTGGCGACTTCAGCGCGCATTGGCGCGAAAATTCAAATGTACTTAAAGGGACATTTTTCATTTTCACACTGCCTGTTATAGGAGTTTGTTCCTGGTGCTTCTGAGCTTTAAGCTAATCTGTCTGAACCTGTTTGATTCCTGTTGTGACCCCTGCCTGGCGTTTGACTATTCTGACCTCTGGATCCTGACCCCTGCCTGAATACCGACTACCTCTTCTGCTAAATCCCTTCTGATTGATCTCCCGGTTTGACCCTTGCCTGCCTGACTGCACTTATTCTCTACCTGCCTCGACCCAGACTGATCTGACTATGATTTTGCCTTACGCCTTGTACCACGATCTTCTGCCCAAAGACTTTGCTTACAGTTGTGCCCCTTCGCTTGTTTAGAACCTTTCACCTTGCACCTCTTGTTGTAAGACCTGGCGGCATCTGAGTAGCTGAGGGCCCATCCCGAGGCCAAAGGCGGCTGCTACAGGCGGAAGCACAAGCCGAGACCAGGGTGCTTGGCATTGGTTCTAGATTCAGGGTGCAACCGTTACAGTGGGGAACTCTCTGCCTCCAGTTGTTAGACTTTCTCCTTCTTTCCAAACATTCAAACGCTCCTTAAAGAACCGCCTGTATAAAGAGGCTTATTCACTGTACCTGAATTAATCAGTCATTGCTGTATCATAAATCAAAAAATTGCTTCTAAATTCCTAATGTCTCAATTGTACCCTAACCTTTAGTTTGGAAACTCTAATTTGTAGGACCCTCGAATCCTATTGTATCTCTAACCCTTGTTTGTTATCCACCATTTATTCCCTGTTTCTGTGTATCTTGTTGGGGCCTTTATCAAGGATAAAGTGCAAGTGATAGAAATGTGATTTATACAGACAATTTCCTTTCAAAAAAGGCGCCAAAATGACATATATATATATATATATTGCTATGTCTTAGAGCGACATCTAGTGGAGAAACCACAATATGTTTTTACAAACACAATCAGTTGTATTATTTGCACCAATAACACTGTTAAATTGTCATTTTAGCACCTTTTTTGAAAGGAAATTGTCTATATAAATCACATTTCTGTCACCTGCACTTTATCCTTGATAAAGGCCCCAACGAGGGCCGAAACGTTGGAATACACGAGTGATGGGTCAATAAAATTGTTTGACAAAACTGCTGGAGTGCTGGTCCATTTTGAACTGTATATATATACTATATAGCTATAGATCATATCCCCCTCTGCGGAGGGGAGGGGATAGATCCAAGATATTACTCCAGAGAGAGGTATTCTGGATCAAAAAATTAAATACTATGAAGCCTAATGGACTAAATGAACATTGTTCCATTCTGTGTTTTTTGAGTCAGCGATAATGTTACTTTTGTATTAACAGGTTTTTCAATTTGATACATTTATTATAAAGCTTACTTTGCTATCAGTCTAAAGTTGTAACATTATTAACAATTTTTTAGTTCCATACATCCTTATGTTTTAAATGTCGGTTCCCTTCTAGAATTGACATTATGAGGTTTTTCCATCCATATCCCTCCCAATCTGGTGGGTATAGAGTTAACTGTTACATGACATCTTGGACAGCTTGTGATTGGATGAGTGCTATGTGGTTTTAATTATTTATACCTGTAACATTTTACCAAGCAGTTTATGGTCTTGAAAATGGTCTTAGATACAGACCGAAACGTCGACCTGCTTTTTTAAATGTACTCAATAAAATGTAAGTTTTTTAACTTTTTTGGAATACCTGTGTGCATCCTTATTTTTGGATTTTATACATATTGCTGCTTGGGGGTAGCACCAGGACTGTGTACGATTTTGTTGGTGTGCTGAACTAATTGGATTTTTGTATATATATATATATATATATATATATATATATATATATATATATATATATATATATATATATATATATCATTCAAACAGACAAGCAATAGCAGGATTTCAGTGAAAAAAGGTAAATATTGTATTTATTGGTGCATATACAGCATATGCACTCATAAATACAATATTTTGCTTTTTTTCACATAAACCCCAGTGTTGCTGGTCTGTAAGAATGGCAGATAAATTTTACCGAGCACCTGGGTATTAAACAGACAAGCGGTGTGTCACCTATGGAATATATATATATATATGTGTTTATTCCATTTATCTCTCCCATTTCCTCCTGCAGAATCTCCTGCAATTCCCATACTCATTCCCCACTCACTTGTTAAGGGCAGGTGTCGGCACTCAGGTTTGGGTAAAGATTCATGTTCCCAGATCACTTTTATCCCAGACTTCAATTCCTGCTCAGAAAATGCTGCTTCACTTCTAGCAGTAAACGTTCCATCTGTATTTTTGGGGGGGGGGGTTTTGTTTATTTTATCTAGTATTTTGTCAAGACTTGACCATTGAATTTCAATAAAACGAGGATAAAATCTTTCTAGAGTGAAGATAAACTTTCCTGGTTCCTCTGAGGATTCTTCAATCTTACCTTTGGGTTTTGCTGGAAAAGAAAAGGAAAAACAACAACTTATGAAAATATATCATATAAAGACACACTAAAGATACTATGGAACTTGTTTCTAGTGCATTATAATTAGGGATTTCTAATGGCCCAGTAAAGAGATATTGCAGCCTGTATAGTACATGGAATCTGAAGGAGGGGCAGACCATTTGTTTTATATGACACATTTACATTTATATTTACAGACATTCACAACCAGTGACCAGTGATCAGACACAGTGCGGTGTCAGTTAATCACTTTGTGACACTGTGACAACTTGTATTTTGCAGATTCTCCTGACAAATAACAGGCAATACACAATGTAATGATTCACTATTAATCATACACACACACTAACCAGTCACAGTCCTGTCTTCTCCCTCTAGTCTCCTCCTATTCACTATTAATCATACACACACACTAACCAATCACAGTCCAGTCTTCTCTCTCTAGTCTCCTCCTATTCACTATTAATCATACACACACACTAACCAATCACAGTCCTGTCTTCTCCCACTAGTCTCCTCCTATTCACTAATAATCATACACACACACTAACCAATCACAGTCCTGTCTTCTCCCTCTAGTCTCCTCCTATTCACTAGTCTCCTCCTATTCACTAATAATCATACACACACACTAACCAATCACAGTCCTGTCTTCTCTCTCTAGTTTCCTCCTATTCACTATTAATCATGCACACACTAACCAATCACAGTCCTGTCTTCTCCCTCTAGTCTCCTCCTATTCACTATTAATCATGCTCACCCACTAACCAATCACAGTCCTGTCTGCTTTCACCCTGTTGTCACCGCCTATTCACAGTTAAAGTGGAACTATCAATTAAATAAATATGTAATATAAGCATAGTACTAAAATTACAATATTTCTGAATACAATTGATTAAACAATTTAAACCGTTGCCAGAATAACTAAGAAATTCTTTATGGTCCCCTTTTCAGAATGTTTCAGGGTCAGATTTTAATGACAGTTAGATCCAATATAACTTTTGGGTGGGATCATTTTCCTAGAAAATGTATTAAGAGTTCACTGAAATAACTGATTCCAGCACAAACACAATGTAATAAAATATCTGATTTTGGCACAATTCCTGCACGTAGAGAGACAGGATTTCTGGTGATATTAGAACAGTGAACTCTAATAATCTGCATATTGAATGATGTTACATAGGAACAGATCAGCATGATATTTTGGCACAATCATTGTGTGGTATTTACCTTGTTTCTTTGTGATTATTTTTGGTGACTGCAGAGACGTATGCCGTACTTGTGCCTCTATGGTGTACAGACCACTCATATTAAGCACATTCACACAGGTACTTGTCACATTATACGTCCCATTCTCATTTTCTCTGTTGTAGATCAAATCACTTTTGAGAGGCACAAATTCCTTCCCTGCAGTCCCAGGGGAACCTCTCCATTCTACTTGGATATCTTTAGGGTAAAAGTATTTCACCTCTAGGAAGAAATTCCCTTGTGTGTTCAGCTGGATGTCCCCGGGTTTTGGAGAAGCTGCAAGAAACAAATATAAATATACATTATTATAGGTGGTATTACTAGAGCAGATTTTTCTCAAACAAGCAAAATTTTAATTTAAAGAAAAACTATAGCCCAAGCCATTACAGGTCTCTATAAAAACAAATCACAGCCTATATGGAAAATATAACTTTTTTCTTAAGAATTATAGTTTTCTAGTAGAAAGTGCCATTGGATAATCCAAAACAGAAAAACTGTAATTTTAACTACTCCACCCTCTGGCTCACTGTGCTCACACACAAACAAAGAGCACACATATATGCTAGGTTACATCAGCCAATGAATGCATAGAGTTGGATTTTTTACTCCCACACTACTTCCTGTTTCAGCTGCAGTACTTCCTGTCAGGTGATCAGTAAGCGACACTGGCCCAGACCAACACAAAACGGCTCTCAAGGGAAAAGATGTGCAAGGGGTAGTGATATGTACAAATATAGTAAGTATGACATCTCAGTGCATTGAGCTTTCAGAAGGAGCCAGTGCTGCACAACAGAACTGGTCTGAGACAGCTATTGTTTCTCCCCTTCTTATTGTACTTCAATAAGACTCAAGTTAGTGTTAGACACGAGAATAGCTCCCAAACTGCTATCTGGTTGGCTGCCCATTGTTCTGTTGATAGGCTGCTGATGGGCAATGGAGGAGGGAAGGGGGAGGGTGATATCACTCCAATTTGCAGTACAGCAGTGAAGAGTGACTGAAGATTAGCAGAGCAAAAGTCCCATGACTGGGACACCTGGGAAACTGACAATATGTTTGCCCTTTTAAAAAATGTATTTCAGTGCTAAATTCTGTTTCCCTACTATTAACTGATGTATATTGAAAAAAACACGTTTCCCACTACAATATCCCTTAAATAGGGTGAAATACGTATTCTGAAGGTACCCAACTTGCCTTTTCCATAACTAATCCCTTCCATTCCCTTTATCAGCTTAGCTCTTCTCTGTACTTTCATTATTTCATTACTGTCCCCTTATATATTTATATATAGTGATCATATCCCCTTATATATTTATATATAGTGATCATATCCCCCTTATATTTTTTATATATAGTGATCATATCCTCCTTATATTTTTATATATAGTGATCATATCCCCCTTATATATTTATATATAGTGATCATACCCCCCTTATATATTTATATATAGTGATCATATCCCTTATATATTTATATATAGTGATCATATCCCCTTATATATTTATATATAGTGATCATATCCCCCCTTATATATTTATATATAGTGATCATATCCCCCTTATATATTTATATATAGTGATCATATCCCCCTTATATATTTTATAAATAGTGATCATATCCCCTTATATATTTATATATAGTGATCATACCCTCTTATATTTTTTATATATAGTGATCATATCCTCCTTATATTTTTATATATAGTGATCATATCCCCCTTATATATTTATATATAGTGATCATATCTCCCTTATATATTTATATATAGTGATCATATCCCCTTATATATTTATATATAGTGATCATACCCCCTCATATATTTATATATAGTGATCATATCCCCTTATACATTTATATATAGGGATCATATACCCCTTATATATTTATATATAGTGATCATATACCCCTTATATATTTATATATAGTGATCATATCCCCTTATATATTTATATATAGTGATCATACCCCCTTATATATTTATATATAGTGATCATATCCCCTTATATATTTTTATATAGTGATCATACCCCCTTATATATTTATATATAGTGATCATATCCCCTTATATATTTATATATAGTGATCATATCCCCTTATATATTTATATATAGTGATCATATCCCCCTTATATATTTATATATAGTGATCATATCCCCTTATATTTTTATATATAATGATCATATCCCCCTTATATATTCATATATAGTGATCATATCCCCTTATATATTGATATATAGTGATCATATCCCATTATATATTTATATATAGTGATCATACCCCCTTATATATTTATATATAGTGATCATATCCCCTTATATATTTATATATAGTGATCATATTCCCCTTATATATTTATATATAGTGATCATATCCCCCTTATATAGTTATATATAGTGATCATATCCCCTTATATATTTATATATAGTGATCATATCCCCTTATATATTTATATATAGTGATCATATCCTATTTCCATCATTTCAAGTTAATTTACAAGCAAATTGTCCAATGGGTGAATTACTAGGGAAGACAACGTGCAGCCCTCCATTAGTTGTTAAATTATAATTTAGGTCACACATGTGTAAGACAACTCTGAACTCATCTCTATGGGGCAAATTCACTAAGCTGCGGCCACCTCTAATTCAATAAAATCCAAAGTTGCACTCAGGAGGCAAAAGTTAGTTGCGCCAGCATTAATTCGTCAGGCTAAGTGAAGTTGCACTAGTGAAGGCTAATTTTCATATGGCGCCAAATTTTTAAATTTGAATGAACGTGTATCCTGCAGCGCATACAGAACACTACACAAGCCCAGGGGAACTTAATAAAAGGTTATATACTGTAGGTGTTCTAATGCCCTACACATGTGCCCACAGTATATGTAATGTGCCATATGTTAACAAATTTTGGGGGGAAGGTGGGCACCCTAAAAAAAAAATTTGCACTTTTTCAGCCTATCACCCAAAAAACGCCAGCGTTTTTTTGTGACCTAGAAAAAATATCAACATTTTTGGGACTTAGAACATTTTTCAACTTTTTATTTACAAACTCCTATCTACTCTTTTAAACTTCGCCTGCTCTGACCTGGTGAAGTAAACTCTGGTGAAGGAGGCAACGTTCACAAAAAAATTTGCGTAGTTTCGCCCCCCTTCGCCAGAGTGCAACTACTCCAACTTTAGGGTGCGAAGTTGAGCTAGGCTATCCACTTCACTGGTAAATTTTCACCAGGGTCACTGATATGAAATTTGCGAAGTGGCAAAATGAGGTCATGCTGCCGAATTTTCGCCAGCGTTAGCCACTTCACATTTTGGTAAATTTGTCCCTATATATCACCCAACCACTTACTATTCTCCTCAACTGACCTGCTCCTCAACTCTTCTCTCATTACCTCCACAGACACTAGGGCTGCACCCCTCCTCTGGAATTCTTTTCCATGATTTTTCCCTTGTAGATTGTAAGCTCTTTTGTACCTGTACTGGTTGTTATGTTTGTAACTCTTTATGTTCTATGTATGTAATTTGCATGATTTCTTTGTATAAACACATTTATTTTACAGCACTGCGCAATATGTTGGTGCTCCAAAAATACATGTTAATAATAATGATAATAAAAATAATAATTACATTTGAATGTTTAGCTTAAATGATTGTGATACCTTTGTGCCTTTCAATGTAGCAGTGTTTGCTGTGTCACCCATCATTCTATTTCATGTCCCCAGTCTTATGATATGAGTCAATAATCACCAGCACACATTAAAGAGACAAATACATCATTTACAGGTTTACAAGGAATTGAGGATCTCAGCTGGAACATTCTCAGAGAAATGAAGAAATAGCCCACATGACAGGGAGTATGGAGAGCTGTTTCACTAACACAAAATTATGATTTGGATTTACAACAAAAAGACCCATTTAGAACATTTCCCTCAGGGAATATTTGTGAATGTTGTCAAATGACCAACGGCAAAGTATTTGTATTGTTTTGTAGCTAGAAATAGACTTCCAGTCCCATTGTTTTCTACTGACCTACACCTAATCATTGATGTCCCTGTCAACAATCACCCGTGTATCACCTCTGAAATGAGCTGTTATAGGATTAAACTGCCCCCCAGCTAAACTGACCAAGAATTGTCTCCCCCCTCCTCAGCCGAGGCCAAGAAGCACCTGATACAGAGGGTCTGTGCTCTCACCAGATCTCCAACCCCCTTATATGGATAGAGGAATCAACTCCACAACATTTCTGTCATGTCTCCAGTATAAGCTTCTACCATGCTATCATATTCCACAATTCATTTGCTCAGAGCTCCCTCCTCTGGACACTTCCTGTAAGTGCACAAGGTCACTTCCTATATCCATTTTACACCTCCATAATGCTTGTGGCAGAATTTGAACTAATCAGGCTACCATAGTCCCACCATGTGACCTAGAGCAATGCCTTGTGGGAGCCAGGACTCTATTTTACAGACCATGCTGTGGAAGAAGCACACACAGTTTCATCTCTCCTCAAGGTAGCATCGCTGGTAAGCAAATAGTTGCACCAAATCACCTCCACAGCTGCCAGCACCCCCAGAGACATTGCTGCATAGACTTTCATGCCAGCTAGTATCTGTTGTTGCATTTATATACATATATGTTTATATTGCACTGTTCATTGTAATCTATTTACCTTATTTTCTGTTATTTGTTACAGTTTCAGCTATTCCCCTTTGTTATCCAGTAAAATCTACAGACTTCAGTTCACAGTCTCTTTATTGGAGTGTGGGGAGGTTTAGCTGTATGTCGAACTACACACTGTCCCGGGGTAATACATAGGGAGGACACAACATTTCTTAATAACCTAAACTTTATTACAGTAGTGATAACATTGTGTATGTTCCCTGTGTGTGTTCCTTCTGCTAATGGTTCAGGGCATCAGGGCCCCAAGCATTGTCTAGTAGATTTACTGTAATAGTAATGGAACCCTTTTATGGTTCCATAAAACGAAATACAATGTGATACACGTACCTCCATGCTCCATAAGATTTTCCATACTGGAGCTATTAATAAAAGGATCAGTTTTGCTGCCCCAATGAGTCGCCAGTCCAGTTTCTTGGACATCTGTAAAGCAAAATGGTTCAGATGAGGAAAGGAAAAAGACCAACGAAATTCCGTAATTTTTGTTCTGCTTTTATAGATCAGATCATAAATATAATATCATACTATGAAAGGAAAACTGTATCACCAAAATGAACAATTGAGCAACAGATAGTAATATCAAATTAAGTGACATATTAAAGAATCTTAAAGGAATTGTTCAGTGTAAAAATAAAAACTGGGTAAATAGATAGGCTGTGCAAAATAAAAAATGTATCTAATATAGTTAGTTAGCCAAAAATGTAATGTATAAAGACTGGAGTGACTGGATATGTAATATAACAGCTACAACACTACTTCCTGCGTTTCAGCTCTCTTTGTTTACACTGACTGGTTACCCTGGCTACCAGGCAGTAACCAATCAGAGACTTGAAGGGGGGCCACATGGGTCATATCTGTTGCTTTTGAATCTGAGCTGAATGCTGAGGATCAATTACAAACTCACTGAACAGAAATGTACCATGTGGCCCCCCTTCAAGTCGCTGACTAACTCAGAGTTATAGAGCTGAAAAGCAGGAAGTTGGATTCTGGCTAATTTATTAGACATCTGTTCACTCCAGCCTTTATACATTACATTTGTGGCTAACTAACTATATTAGAAACATTTTTTATTTTGCACAGCCTATCTATTTACCCAGTTTTTATTTTCACACTGAACTGTTCCTTTAACAAATTGGAATATATATTTAAGTAAATATTGCCCTTTTACACATTTTAGCTTAAATCCCCATTTCATGATAGTCTGTGTGTCCCTCAGAGATCACCTGACCAGAAATACTGCAGCTCTAACTGTAACAGGAAGAGATCACCTGACCAGAAATACTGCAGCTCTAACTGTAACAGGAAGAGATCATCTGACCAGAAATACTGCAGCTCTAACTGTAACAGGAAGAGATCACCTGACCAGAAATACTGCAGCTCTAACTGTAACAGGAAGAGATCACCTAACCAGAAATACTACAGCTCTAACTGTAACAAGAAGAGACCACCTGACCAGAAATACTGCAGCTCTAACTGTAACAGGAAGAGATCACCTGACCACAAATATTGCAGCTCTGACTGTAACAGGAAGAAGTGTGGAAGTAAAAGACTTAATTGGCTCATGTGACCTAACATGTATAGTTTGTTTGTGTGCACAGTGAATCCTTGGATCCCTGGGGGCAGCTCTTATTTTTTAAAATGGCAATTTTCTATTTAGGATGATCCAATGGCACATAGTGCTAAAAAAGGATATTATTATGAAAAGCATCAGCAGGAAAATCCACCTTTCTACCTCAAGAACGAAGAAAATTTGTCTAGAATTTCTAGAAGGTCCATAAAAAGAAACAAGACAATACAAGCCAGGGAGGCAGTTTTCCAGACAATGGAAGAACAGAACTCCATTCTCCAGTCCATTCCCCAAAATTGTGGGTTCCTTAAGATCAAAAATACAAAGCATTATATTTCCACCTATTCCTCAAAAACAAACCAAATGGCCAGTCCAGAGTCATTCTCAACTTGAGAAAACGAAACTTAACAGTTGAGAGTTCCATCTTTCAAAATGGGATCCATCTCACAGCTCTTGGATCTGGGCGAGTGCTTGCAAAATTGGACATAAGAGATGCGTACATTCACATCCCCATCAGAAAATGCACTTCCGTTTGACCTGGCCACTGCACCCAGGGTGTTCACAAAAGCTCCAGTCATAGCAAACTTGACACTATAAGGAATCCAACTGTTTGCTTATCTGGACGATATCCTCACAAAAGCCCCATCAAAAAACAACCTCATTGCTCATCTACAGAAGGTGGTCTCCTATTTACAATACCTAGGATGTGTGATAAACAAGGTAAAGATTTAATTACTTTCCTGGATTTTTTGGGGTTGACAATCAACACAGTGGAATATAATCTCAGCCTCCTGGCCAGGAGAGAGCTAAATATTCTACATACTGTAAACACTTTCCTAGCCAAAGCTATCCAACCATCAGAGAAATGTCAAAAGCTAATGGTAAAGTTAATCTCTACTATGGGCTGCATGAAATGGGCCCAATTCCACACAAGGATATTTCAGAATGACTTCCTGAAAATATGGGATCAGGGTTATCAAATGTCTCACCAACCTATTCACCTAGATCCAATAATAGTACAATCACTGTATTATGGTTGAAAAATTCTGCTAACCTACAACAGCCAGCAGTGGCATAACTAGATGTTGCTGGGCCCCACAGCAAATTAATTTTAGGGCCCCCAACATATTCAGTGTTTGTCCTGTTTTAACAATATGTGTTGAAATTGCTCATCAATGAGAGCCTCATGGGGCCCCCTGCATCTTCTGGGCCCCCCTGCAGCCGCAGGGTCTGCTTCCTCTGTAGTTATGCCCCTGACAGCCAGTGTCCCTACTCTAACCAGAATGGGTTATAGTGACAACAGATGCCAGCAAGTGGGGCTGGGGAGCTCAATCTGCAGAACTCAAGACACAGGGTAGATGGGCACCCTCAGAGATCTCAAGATCCTTCAACTGGAAAGGACTGATATCCTTCCAACATCTCCTCCTCCACAAACCAGTCATGATCAGTTCAGACAATTACATATCAGTGAGATGTCGGAACAAGCAAGGAGGAACCAGGTCAAAAAGCTTATTAGACTTGGCCATTCTTATATTCTCATGGGTGGAAAATAACCAGACTTGAGAGCAGAACATATACCAGGAATTCAGAACATACTGGCAGACAGATTGAGCAGGTCCACTACCCATCCAGGGGAATGAGAGCTCCATCAAGCAGCATTTCCATTATCCAGGAGAAATGGGGGCTGTTCTGCCTGGACCTGATGGGCATTAAACAGGAATAAAAAAACTAATGACTTTTCTATCTTGGACCACAGATCAGAAGGCCTTAATGATGGATGCATTTTCCTTCCAATTGGAATTTTACAGAGCATACATATTTTCCTCCATCCCCTTAATCCAAAGGGTTCCGAGAAAGATAAAGAAGGACCAAGCAAAAGTAGTACTGCTACCCCCCTCTTGACCAAGGAGACCACGGTCATCATCATCATCTGCCAGATCATGATGCTCTCCAAAGATCAACCACTCAAGTTTCCATGCTGGAAGAATCTGCTAACACAAGGCAAGATAGTTCACCCTCACCAAACCAAATGGGCATTAACAGCATGGCTTTTGAAAGGTTGAATCTAGCCTCATCAGGACTTTCAAAAGGCTCCACATCCACACTAATGGTGGCTAGAAAACCTTGCACCCTGCAAAGATATTTTGCAGTGTGGGAAAAATTGTCCAAATGGTGCAAAGAAAATAAATCCAATCCCCTCGCTACATCAGAAGTCAATAAAGAAAATAGCCATGCAGAGGTAGCACCCACCCTCAAAGACTCAGAGGAGTGTTGGTACCTACCAATATTTGGGGTATACCACCCAAAGAAACCAGGGCAGATTAGAGTGGTCTTTGATTCCAGCGCCAAATTCAAAGGTGTTTCCCTAAATTACATTCTCCTAACAGGCCCTGCCTCAATAATAAACTTCTGGAAGTACACCTTCGTTTTCGCAAAGACTCTATTGCCTTTATTGCTGACATTCAACAAATGTTTCATTGTTTCCTTGTTAGAGAGACAGACAGAAACTTCTTGAGATTTTTCTGGTTCCGAGACAACAACCCTTCCAAGGACATAACAGAGTACCGTATGAGGGTGCACATATTTGGCAACAGTCCTTCGCCTGCAGTTGCGATCTACGGGCTCAGATGCTCTGCTCAAGTAAGTGAGGTAGAGTATGGGTCAGATGTCAGGCAATTAGTAGGAAAAGACTTCTATGTAGATGACTGCTTAAAATAGCTACCTTCAAGCGAAGCTGCTATCAGTCTTCTCAAAAGAGCGCAGGAAGCACTTGCCTGCTCCAACCTCAGGCTTCACAAAATAGCTTCTAACAGCAAAGTAGTGATGGAAGCCTTCTCTTCACAAGACTATTCAAATGATCTAAGAGACTTAGACTTGGGAGCGGACTCTTTACCCGTATAACGGAGCCTCGGGCTTCTGTGGAACTTAAAGTCTGATACCTTTGCCTTCCAAGTAAACAGGGAAGAAAAACCCTTCACTCACAGAGGTGTTCTGTCCACAATAAATAGCCTGTATGATCCTTTAGGATTTGCTGCTCCTGCTCACCATACAAGGTAAAGCACTTCTAAGAGACTTAACCCTCGACACATCCAATTGGGACACCCCACTGGCTCCTGACAAAAAGAATTTGTGGGCAGAATGGAGAAGTTCTCTAACAACTCTTTCCAACCTTTGCGTTACACGCCCGATGGGCGTCATATTCACTTGTATGACCATCAGCTGTCCATATAGAGGTCATTGAGTCAATGGACACTTCAAGTTTCATCAATGCTCTGAGACGCTTCATTGCAATACGAGGACCTGTGAAGCACATTCGTTCTGACAGAGGTACTAACTTTGTTGGAACAACCAAGGAATTGCATATTGCCTTGAACATCAATGCTATGGATGTAGAGAGATACTTAACTGATCAGGATTGCATCTGGACATTCAACCCACCTCACTCTTCTCACATGGCAGGAGCTTGGGATAGTATGATTGGCATAGCCCGAAGGATCCTCAATTCCATATTCCTACAAGTGGGAACTGCAAGGCTCACCCATGAGTCTCTAATTACATTCATGGCTGAAGTTTCAGCTATTATAAATGCCAGACCACTTACTTCTGTCTCAAATGACCCAGAAGATCCTTTCTTGCTTATACCTGCCACTCTGCTTACTCAAAAGACTGAGACAATCAGTGTTCCTTCTGGAGAGTTTACTACCAGTGGAGACAAGTACAGTGTCTCGCAGACACCTTCTGGGATAGATGGAGAAAACAGTTTATCTCCACTTTACATCCACGAAACAAGTGGCAAACTACCAAACCCAATCTCAAACTTGGTGACGTTGTTCTTGTGAATCACAGAGAAACTAATGGCCCTTAGGTCTCGTCACAAATACATTTCCAAGTGAGGATGGGAGAGTCCGCAAAGTTGAGGTCAAGACCTCCAAGCAAGGAGAAACCAAATTGTTCCTCAGACCAGTGACTGAACTGACTTTACTGCTGTCTCCTGAGGAATAAAGTAGTGGCATCTATAAATGCCAAACAGGGAGTGTCATGTCTCCAGTATAAGCTTCTACCATGCTATCATATTCCACAATTCATTTGCTCAGAGCTCCCTCCTCTGGACATGTGCTGTAAGTGCACAAGGTCACTTTCTATATCCATTTTACAACTCTATAATGCTTATGGTAGAATTTGAACTAACCAGGCTACCATAGTCCCACCATGTGACCTAGAGCAATGCCTTGTGGGAGCCAGGACTCCATTTTACAGACCATGCTGTGGAAGAAGCACACACAGTTTCATCTCTCCTCATGGTAGCATCGCTGGTAAGCAAATAGTTGCAACAAATCACCTCCACAGCTGCCAGCACCCCCAGAGACATTGCTGCATAGACATTTCATGCCAGCTAACATTTGATGTTGCATTTATATGCATATATGTTTATATTGCACTGTTCATTGCAATCTATTTACCTTATTTTCTGTTATTTGTTACAGTTTCACCTATTCCCCTTTGCTATCCAGTAAAATCTACAGACTTCAGTTCACAGTCTCTTTATTGGAGTGTGGGGAGGTTTAGCTGTATGTCGAACTACACACTGTCCCGGGGTAATACATAGGGAGGACAGAACATTTCTTAATAACCTAAACTTTATTACAGTAGTGATAACATTGTGTTCCTTGTGTATGTTCCTTGTGTGTGTTCCTTCTGCTAATGGTTCAGGGCATCAGGGCCCCCCAAGCATTGTCTAGTAGATTTACTGTAATAGAAATGGAACCCTTTTATGGTTCCATAAAATGAAATACAATGTGATGCTGACACACGTACCTCCATGCTCCATATTATTTTCCATACTGGAGCTATTAATAAAAGGATCAGTTTCGCTGCCCCAATGAGTCGTCAAGTCAGTTCCTTGGACATCTGTAAAGCAAAAAGGTTCGGATGAGGAAAGGAAAGGAAAAAGACCAACGAGATTACTTAATTTTTGTTCTGCTTTTATAAATCAGATCATAAATATAATATCATATACTATGAAAGGAAAACTGTATCACAAAAATGAATACTTGAGCAACAGATCAGAAATACTGCAGCTCTAACTGTATCAGGAGAGATCACCTGACCAGAAATACTACAGCTCTAACTCTAACAAGAAGAGATCACCTGACCAGAAATACTGCAGCTCTAACTGTAACAGGAAGAGATCACCTGACCACAAATAACGCAGCTCTTACTGTAGCAGGAAGAGATCACCTGACCAGAAATACTGCAGCTCTAACTGTAACAGGAAGAGATCACCTGACCAGAAATACTGCAGCTCTAACTGTAACAGGAAGAGATCACCTGATTAGAAATACTGCAGCTCTAACTGTAACAGGAAGAGATCACCTGACCACAAATAACGCAGCTCTTACTGTAACAGGAAGAGATCACCTGACCAGAAATACTGCAGCTCTAACTGTAACTGTAGGAAGATGTGTGGAAGCAAAAGACACAACTCTGTCTGTTAATTGGCTCATGTGACCTAACATGTATAGTTTGTGATGATCCAATGGCACATAGTACTAAAAAAGTATATTATTATAAAAGCATCAGCAGGAAAATCCTCCTTTCTACCTCAAGAACGAAGAAAATTTGTCTAGAATTCCTAGAAGGTCCATAAAAAGAAACAAGACAATACAAGCCAGGGAGGCAGTTTTCCAGACAATGGAAGAACAGAACTCAGTCCATTCCCCATAATTGTGGGTTCCTTAAGAATACAAGAATTATATTTCCACCTATTCCTCAAAAACAAACCAAATGGCCAGTCCAGAGTCATTCTCAACTTGAGAAAATGAAACTTAACAGTTGAGAGTTCCATCTTTCAAAATGGGATCCATCTCACAGCTCTTGGATCTGGGCGAGTGGCTTGCAAAATTGGACATAAGAGATACGTACATTCACATCCCCATCAGAAAATGCACTTCCGTTCGACCTGGCCACTGCACCCAGGGTGTTCACAAAAGTGTTAGCTCCAGTCATAGCAAACTTGACAATATAAGGAATCCAAGTGTTTGCTTATCTGGACGATATCCTCACAAAAGCCCCATCGAAAGACAACCTCATTGCTCATCTACAGAAGGTGGTCTCCTATTTACAATACCTAGGATGTGTGATAAACAAGGTAAAGATTTAATTACTTTCCTGGATTTTTTGGGGTTGACAACATAGCGGAATACAATCTCAGCCTCCTGGCCAGGAGAGAGTTAAATATTCTACATACTATGAACACTTTCCAAGCCAAAGCTATCCAACCATCAGAGAAATGTCAAAAGCTAATGGTAAAGTTAATCTCTACTATGGGCTGCATGAAATGGGCCCAATTCCACACAAGGATATTTCAGAATGACTTCCTGAAAATATGGGATCAGGGTTATCAAATGCCTCACCAACCTATTCAACTAGATCCAATAACAGTACAATCATTGTATTATGGTTGAAAAATTCTGCTAACCTACAACAGCCAGTGTCCCTTCTCCAACCAGAATTGGTTATAGTGACAACAGATGCCAGCAAGTGGGGCTGGGGAGCTCAATCTGCAGAACTCAAGACGCAGGGTAGATGGGCACCCTCAGAGATCTCAAGATCCTCCAACTGGAAAGGACTGATATCCTTCCAACATCTCCTCCTCCACAAACCAGTCATGATCAGTTCAGACAATTACATATCAGTGAGATGTCAGAACAAGCAAGGAGGAACCAGGTCAAAAAGCATATTAGACTTGGCCATTCTTATATTCTCATGGGTGGAAAATAACCAGACTTGAGAGCAGAACATATACCAGGAATTCAGAACATACTGGCAGACAGATTGAGCAGGTCCACTACCCATCCAGGGGAATGAGAGCTCCATCAAGTAGCATTTCCGTTATCCAGGAGAAATGGGGGCTGTTCTGCTTGGACCTGATGAGCATTGAGCAGGAATAAAAAAAACTAATGACTTTTCTATCTTGGACCACAGATCAGAAGGCCTTAATGATGGATGCATTTTCCTTCCAATTGGAATTTCACAGAGCATACATATTTTCCCCCATCCCCTTAATCCAAAGGGTTCTGAGAAAGATAAAGAAGGACCAAGCAGAAGTAGTACTGGTAGCCCCCTGGTGACCAAGGAGACCACGGTTCTGCCAGATCATGATGCTCTCCAGAGATCAACCACTCAAGTTTCCATGCTGGAAGAATCTGCTTACACAAGGCAAGATAGTTCACCCTCACCAAACCAAATGGGCCTTAACAGCATGGCTTTTGAAGGGCTGAATCTAGCCTTATCAGGACTTTCAATAGGCTCTACCTCCACACTAATGGTGGCTAGAAAACCTTGCACCCTGCAAAGATATTTTGCAGTGTGGGAAAAATTGTCCAAATGGTGCAAAGAAAATAAATCCAATCCCTCGCTACATCAGAAGTCAACGTGGTGGAGTTTCTGCAGAGAAGGGTAGAGCTTAAGTTAAGCATCTCCACCCTAAGAAGCCATGTCAAGCTATATCCCACTTCTTAAAGGTTGCTTGGGCACACAAACCTCTGGTCAAGTGGTTCTTTCTAGAACTGAAGAGAATTTCTCCTGTGAACAGAACAGTACCTTTGCGGGATATATGCCTAGTTGTAGATGCACTTAGCTGCAAACCATTTGAACCCATTGAAACAATTCCCATAAAAACACTGAACCTTAAAATGTGTTTTTTGTTGGCCACTACAATGGCCAGAAGAGTGGGAGAGCTGCAGGCCCTGTTGATGATGGAAAGGAAACTTACCTTTCTGCAGGACAGTAGTGCTAAAGACAGTGGATACATTCATCCCTAAGGTCAGATTTCTACTTCATACTACAAAAATACAAAGTCCAGCATAGAGCAGAAGTGGCACACTCTGGATGTGGTTAGACTCCCTACTTGTGATCCCAAAGGGGAAAAAATCTGGAGCAAAACCATCTAAATCAACTGTCGCAAATTGGATCAAGGAGTGCATTAGAACAGTGTATGGTTCAAAATCTAGCACAGCACCCTCTAAAATTAGAGCACATTCTACTAGAGGCATAACAGCTTCCTGGGCATTCCAGTCCAGAGTTTCTTCTGAAGAGATCTGCAAAGCAGCAGTGTGGTCTTCACTCCACACATACATCAACCATTATGAATTTGACGTGTTCACAAACAAAATGTAATTGGTTTTTCATGTCTCATTACTTGGCAGGAGGGATTAACCTGTTCTTGCCCACTACCATGTTCCAGTCCAGGAAAGGAAAATCTCGGTAAGTATGATTTTCACTTATCACCTAAAAGAATCATATTGGTGTTTTGTATACTTTTCTTTCTCTAGAATCATTATCAGCACAGCATTATATTTCTCAGCCATTTGTAAGAACTTCCAATAAGGAACCTATAGGGGCAAATTCACTATGCGCCAAAGTGCCTAACGCTAGCGTCAATTCGCTAGCGTTGGTCTTTTTTGTTACTTCGCAAATTCACTAACGAACGCTAGCGTAAATTCACTGGTGTTACTTCGCACCCTTACGCCTGGCGAATTTGCGCAACGGACATAACTATGCAAACGCATATATGCAACGCGCGCATTGTACTGAACGCTACCTTTTACGCTAGACTTCCTTCGCCACCTCAGACCAGGCGAAGCGCAATAGAGTAGATAGGGATTGCTTCGAAAAAAGTTCAAATTTTTTCTAAGTCCCAAAAAACGCTGGCGTGTTTTCTACATGATGGGTGATAGGCTGAAAAAGATCGAAAATTTTTTTGGGGCTCCCCTCCTTCCCCCCTACATTTCCTAACTCATGTCAACTTAACTATACAGTGGGCACATGTGTAGGGCAAAAAAAAATTTTTATCTGATGTTTTGAAGGTTTCCCAGGCATTTGTAGTGATTGTACGTATTCCTCCATTGAAATTTGAATTTGGCACCGTATGCAAATTAACCATCGCTAGCGTAACTTCACTTCGCTTAGCGTATCAACGCTAGCGCAACTTCGCAACCTTATGCTACCCCTGAGCGCAACTTCGGATTTTAGTGAATTTGTGGAGCGCTGGCGAAACTACGCCTGGCGAAGTGTGGCGAAGTGCAGCGAAGTTATGCCTGGCGCAACTACGAATCTTAGTGAATTTGCCCCTATAGTATTTAACCGCAGCCCTTTCAGGAAATGTTTATTTTCATGTTTATTACTATGCAGCAGAGGGGCCATTAGAGGACACCCTCTATAAAAGGCCAGATAGTATCCTATGCCTATGGGATGATACAGCATGTGGAGCAGAACTAGCAACTTTTCATCTTGTTGGTTATCTGGCAATAAGCTTTGTTCTTATTGGTTCAGGAATGTGACTGACAGTGTTGCTTCACAGAATGGTTATTTTATCTGTTTTGTGAAACTGAGCTTTTCATTTTGTGGAAAGAATGAATCATGTACTATAAAATCTTGCTTTCTGTCACACATATATATTTTGTCATTCAAATCTAGCTTGTCATGCACTAGTTACTTACACTATTATATATTATGTCCAAGTTATTTTTTACATAATTCATTCTGTAAGTAACTTTGCACATAAGTGCGTCCGTTACATGGAGGTTATATATTTGTGAGACAGATTGCTTGTTAAACTGTACAGAATGGAGTTTGTGATATAATGACAAGCTTTTGTGCACTAAACAGATTTTGTTCTCATTCTTTAATAGAAATAAGTCTTTTGTATATATTTTATTTTATCTGGGTATGGTCACAAATACTTATATACCATGAGAGACATTCATTCTGTGTATTAGGGATAGTTTTGTATACAGAATGTATTTGGGACAAACGACACCCCATAAGGGAGGGTCTTGTGCCACTAAGGATAGAGATGGTCTGTGCCCCCCAACACTCTGCACCTCAACTTGAGATCTCCTCCATCTGTCCCCCATCTATCAGACCAATCAGATTTCAGTATTTGCAGGGCACCTAGAGGTTTTCAGAGGCACTGAGCTGCCACCCATTTACCCCACACACCTGCCCAACACACCAGTGAGATCTCACCACTGCACAGTATTATAGATCCACTCAGCAGCACATGGTGACACTTAGACTGTAAGCTCTTCTAGACAGGTTCCTTCTTCTCACTGTGTCTCATTCCACATGGCACTTAATCCCCTGTGGGTACATTTGTTTACAAAGTACAGCCCTACATATCCCAGCAGCAATATTAACATTACACGTATTTCCAATAAGCACAGACTCTTAGATTTCACTCTGACTGCATTTCACACTGGAGCCTGGGCAGCCCATCCAGTGACCAGTATATTAGACCTTATATACCTTTTTCATCCCCTGTAGTGAAACAACGTATTTTCTTCTTCTTTGTGATCAGACAGGCAACAAATGCCACCATCAGAACAACAGCAGCTATTATTATTGTTGTTATTATTATTATTAGTGTAGTACTCCACTGAGCATCTGGAAAGAAAGAGGACAGACAATAGTTACACCCTGGGTTTCATTGAATATTATTATTAGGGATGCACCGAATCCACTTTTTTGGATTCGGCCGAACCCCCGAATCATTCACAAAGGATTCGGCCGAATACCGAACCGAATCCGAACCCTAATTTGCATATGCAAATTAGGGGTCGGAAGGGGAAAACATTTTTTACTTCCTTGTTTTCTGACAAAAAGTCACGCAATTTCCCTCCCTGCCCCTAATTTGCATATGCAAATTAGGATTCGGATTCGGTTCGGCCGGGCAGAAGGATTCGGCCGAATCCGAATCCTGCTGAAAAAGGCCGAATCCTGGCCGAATCCCGAACCGAATCCTGGATTCGGTGCATCCCTAATTATTATCTGTGTATTGATTGATTGTCCAAAAGAATATTTATTTAAGAGGGAACACATGTCTCTGTCTCTTTGGTCTCTACCTGTTGTTTGGGTTGGATGTATTTATTGAGGAGAAGAGTGAGCCCCAAAGTAACTGATGCATAAATAAAGTCATGAAAAACGGGACCCTGTGAATGAAGTGTTAGGGCACCCTGTCATAGAAATCATTAGAAGTATAAACTAGGGAAGGCTATCTCATAAAAGCAGTTGTTGCTCCACTGAGGAGAACTAATGCGGCACAAAACAAAATGTGAGGACCACAATTTGAAAGAGACTCAAGCTAATTTTATAGGGTCACAGCAAGAAGAAACTAGAGTGGCTTACTAGTGAACCATGATAACCACACAATATTGAGGGTCATGTGGGCTACGGTTTCCAAAAAAGCACATTTAAACAATCTTTTACTAGCACCCTATTGAATAGGCATACACTTGTGGGTACATTGTGCTCATGTAGGCCCCAAGGTAGGGATGAGGTTGTACCTATAACTTATAACTGCATCTCATCACACTTTCCAGCATGCTATGGGTTGTTCAGATAGTGACACTTTATTAGCCCCATAACTAATAAACAAAAGACAATAATTGCTCACCTGTGAGTTGCACAGGCACTTTGAGCACAAGAGGTTGGATGAGGGCCTGATGTTCCACCACACAAGAGATCTCCATCCCCTGACTCTCAGCTGTTGGGAGGAATCGGTAGGATGACTCCAGAGCAGAACTGTTAATCTTTTTTATCTCTGAAGCTTCCACATGACTTCCATTTGCTAACCAACTCACAGCAATGGATTCTTCTGGGTAATACCCCCACACTCGGCACATCAGAGTCTGTTCCTTATTCTCATAAAATGGCTCATGACTGATGTTTATGAAGGGAGCAACTGGAAGTGAAAGCCGAATTATTACTCAGTCTTTAAATAGTGTCATATTACATGTTATATTTAGTGATCCCCCCCAAAGCACAAGGCCACAATATAGAGCAAGTTGGGCCATAGGACCCTGAGGAGCTGTCTGCAAATATTCAGGATAGACCCTATGTATACTAACTGAGAGTACAGTTTAGTGAGCAGCTTGGCTTTGGCTCCACCAAATATTCATGCAGATTTAAACAAATTTAGAAACACAAATGTGAAGAATGTGACAGAACTGAGACTCATTTTCCAGACTGGTCACCTACCCAATCACCTATCAACTAAACTTTAGAGACTCATCTCAGAGACATTGAAAAAGGCTCACAAATAGAGAATTTGATTATTTGTACTACAAACCTGGCATTTACTTATTTTATATGGTTAAATATTTTTTGTTTTTGGGTACTTATATTGCATATCCTGAAAAACAGACTTTAGTATTTCCTCTATTTACACTCACAGTTACTTTGAAATATTTGATTTTTTTTGACAAGTTTTATATACATGTATATGGCACAATGATGGGAAGTAGATATGCCCCTAGTTATGCCAACTGGTTTTTGACTATTGAAAGATTACTTTTTAGATCTTAACTGGGAGCAATAGACTATACAGACTTGCCAGAAAAAGGTTTGAAATGATCCTTGTAAGAGAAGTATTTGATTTCCTTGGAAGTACAGGGGAAGGTCCAAAGGCTTGCAATTCATATAACGGGATGGTAAAGTACAAAAGCCTTAGTATAACTTGAATGGACACTAAGTCCAACTGTGAGGAGCTTCATCTGACAAGAGACCTTCACACCCAATAAATGGGCCCTCCCTCTATAGTTGTGGTATCATGGTACTAAGCTAATAAATGGAGTAAGGCTTTGTTTGACCCACCATACACTTCGCCCCTGTCTTCTTCTTACTATGGTGTACTGTGGTACTAAAGTTGAAACTTCCAAATGGTTGTCCTTTTTATTGGCCACCAAAGGGATGGACAGATACTCCTTGTTTTATTTAGTAGCTTAATGCACAAAATGTTTTAATGTCCTTAATATATTGATGGAAAAATCTGCGGTTGTCTTGAGCTAAACTGGATAAACAGGGAAAATGAAGCTCCTTCACATTTGTTCCTTGTGAGTGAGATAAACAGAAGAGTTTTAGAGTTTTATTACACTGAAGAGCTTTAAAGCTAATTATGAAAATGGAATAAAAACTGAACCTCCTTCATTACCTGCATAGATCAGTTGGAAGTCCTCCTGGAGAGGGACAGTGAGAGAGAAATGTTGGACCCTGATAGAGAAGATCTGGTTCCTGTTCTCTTTGGTGGGTACAATGGTCACTGTGCTGGTTGTACTGTGGGTGCCATCTGGGTCTCTCTGGGGCTTATTCACAGTAACACCAGGTAATATCTCCCCATCTCTCAGCCATTTAACATCAAGGTCTGGGGGGTAGAAGCCAGTGATGGAGGCTCTCAGGTCACTTTCCTTATTCTCAACCACTACTTTATTAGAAATTGAGATGCGAGGGGGGGCTGCAACAGGTAAAAATATCATTTCAGTCATATCAATTTATTGTAATGATCAAAATCTTATGGTAAACAAAAGTGCCCATTGCGCACCCCCCCCCCAAAATACATGATAATGAAACTCATATAACTGGACAAAATAGTAAATTAAAGTAACATTTTATTTGTACCTTGGATTGTCAGTATAATCTCCTTTGCTTGCTGCTCTGGGCTGTAAGTGACTGTACAGGTGTATCTCCCACCATCAGATACCTGTGTATTAGACACAGACAGAGATGCCTCTCCCCATGGGGCTGTAGTTGAGTTTAGGGAGAATCGGGGATCTGTTGTGCTCACTTCATTGTCATATCTCAGTATTTTCCTTCCATTGAAATCCCAGCGTATGGCCAAGAATTTTGGATCAGCAGGGAATTTATTCACTTGGAATGTGCAGGGAATCAGGATGTTGGATCCTTTCTGGGCAATGTGGGGGGAAGGAGCAGTCACCTCCAGAACAGCACCTGCAGGAGGAGAGATGAAGCAAATAATATATGAAGGGCCCATAGGGGTTAATCTGCCCCTATGGCTTCAAGGCCCTACCCTTTTCTCAGTTACCAGGCAAAATCCTGTGTAGCTCAGTGTTATTGGCCAAGAGGTGTAATGACAACTTCCTGCCACACTGCACTATAGTGAGTGGAAGGAGTGGCCTCTTCTTCTTTGGCTGCTGGATGCTGATCCAACTGGGTGTGCGCATGGGAGCCTGAGTATAGTAAGGCCCAGAAAGCCCAAGTTGAGGACCAGGAAACCCCGTGAATGAGGTTTAGCTATAGTAGGGCAGACTTGTCATAGTCTCTCTAGGAGAGAAAGGTAGATAGTGTAAAGAGAAAAAGCAGTTGAAGCTCCAACAAGGATTTGCATTGGGGAGTAGCTTCCAGATTTGCATTGGGGAGTAGCTTCCACTCTGTGTGACTGGCTCCAGTCAGGGACCTCAGTGAAGAGGGTGTTAGGTTATCTGTCAGCTTCCTGATCATTACACTGGATGGGGACGGCTACTGAATACTGCAAATGCCTAATGAATGTCCTTCCTCAGCTGAAATACCCATTACCTGATGTGACTGTGTGTCATGTGCTAATAACTCATCTGTGTACGTGAGTAAACCTGGGGATATTGTCTTCAGACTAATAAACAGTTTCTTGTTTGCATCATGAGAACCTCCTGGCACCCAATCATTTTGTATGTTTTGTATGCACAGTAGCCTGAGTGTTGTAAGTTGCACTACACCTCAGAGGGAATGCTTCCATTTAGCGAAGGCCCTGATCCTGAGGTATGAGTCCAAATATAACCAAGCTCTGCTCACTAGCTGGAAAGTGACCTGTGGTGTGGATAGTCCAGATTAGGGAATAAAGTAATGCCATATAGTGTATTGATGTAATGCCATGACACCCCCATGTTATTTAATGTTCCCCTATCCTTACTTTGCTAGGGAATATATATATAAATATATGTATCCTGTGCTTGAATGGGCAGCCATTCAAGTACTACTATAGTTTATATAAACAAGCTGCTGTGTAGCCATGGGGGCAGCCATTCAAGCACAGGATACACAGTAGATAACAGATAAGTACTACTATAGTTTATATAAACAAGCTGCTGTGTAGCCATGGGGGCAGCCATTCAAGCACAGGATACACAGTAGATAACAGATAAGTACTACTATAGTTTATATAAACAAGCTGCTGTGTAGCTATGGGGGCAGCCATTCAAGCACAGGATACACAGTAGATAACAGATAAGTACTACTATAGTTTATATAAACAAGCTGCTGTGTAGCCATGGGGCAGCCATTCAAGCACAGGATACACAGTAGATAACAGATAAGTACTACTATAGTTTATATAAACAAGCTGCTGTGTAGCCATGGGGGGAGCCATTTAAGCACAGGATACACAGTAGATAACAGATAAGTACTACTATAGTTTATATAAACAAGCTGCTGCGTAGCCATGGGGGCAGCCATTCAAGCACAGGATACACAGTAGATAACAGATAAGTACTACTATAGTTTATATAAACAAGCTGCTGTGTAGTCATGGGGGCAGCCATTCAAGCACAGGACACACAGTAGATAACAGATAAGTACTACTATAGTTTATATAAACAAGCTGCTTTGTAGCCATGGGGGCAGTGATTCAAGCACAGGATACACAGTAGATAACAGATAAGTACTACTATAGTTTATACTAACAAGCTGCTGTGTAGCCATGGGGGCAGCCATTCAAGCACAGGATACACCGTAGATAACAGATAAGTACTACTATAGTTTATACAAACAAGCTGCTGTGTAGCCATGGGGGCAGCCATTCAAGCACAGGATACACAGTAGATAACAGATAAGTACTACTATAGTTTATATAAACAAGCTGCTGTGTAGCCATGGGGGCAACCATTCAAGCACAGGATACACAGTAGATAACAGATAAGTACTACTATAGTTTATATAAACAAGCTGCTGTGTAGCCATAGGGGCGGTCATTCAAGCACAGGATACACAGTAGATAACAGATAAGTACTACTATAGTTTATATAAACAAGCTGCTGTGTAGCCATGGGGACAGCCATTCAAGCACAGGATACACAGTAGATAACAGATAAGTACTACTATAGTTTATATAAACAAGCTGCTGTGTAGCCATGGGGGCAGCCATTCAAGCACAGGATACACAGTAGATAACAGATAAGTACTACTATAGTTTATATAAACAAGCTGCTGTGTAAGTTAGTCAATGGGGTGTAGACTGCGCTCTGTCCAAAACGGTGGGAAAGAAAGCTGCACCAAAGTTCAATCTATGGATCCACTTGTCCACATAAAGTTCAAAAGAAAATAGGGAATGAAAGGTGCGCTGGGGATACCTGTAGAGAAAGGGAGACACAGCCTATCTAGAGTAGTATCTTTTGTACACTTTAGCGGATATTCAATAATCAGATCTACTCACATTCGTGGAATGATCATATCGCAAAAGAGATCTGATCGCATATGTCTTCAGTGTGAGGTTAGTATGCGGCTAGCGTGTCATTTTATCCTAGAGAAAAATTATTTTTGGTTTGAAGGGAATTATTACTTACAAACCAATGGGACAGCTATGGGAACTCGATTCGCCCCTAGCTATGCAAATTTATTCATGGGCTATTGGGAATTAACTAATATCACTCCCCTCCTTGATTCGAACATCGGACTTATAGCTTGGAAACGCTACATAGATGATTGTCTATTTATTTGGAAAGGTCCTGAACAATCCTTAAAAAACTTTCTGAATACTATAAATCAAAATGATTTTAATCTGACTTTTACCAGTGAATTCAGTAGCCATACTGTACATTTTCTAGATTTGACAATATCGATTGACAATAACAAGTTTGTGACCAGTCTATATCGCAAACCAACCGACTGCAATGGTTTCATCTTGAACTCCAGCTGCCACCATAAAAAATGGCTTGATAATATTCCTCTTGGTCAATTTAATAGAGTAAAAAGAAATTGCAGTAAAATAAGTGATTACGAAAAAGAATGTAAAATATTATATAAACAATTCAAAGAAAAAGGATATAAAAAAGAAATTGTGGATAATGCCAAGAAGATTTGTGATATGAAAGATCGAAAAGAAATGTTAAAACATAATCATCAGAAACAAAAAATCCCACAAGAAAACGCCATTTCGTTTATCACTACATTTAATAATTCGAATAAAAATTTGGAACAAATAATAAACAAACATTGGCATATTTTAAAAAATGACAGAGATCTGTCTGGTTTCCTAACGGAAAAACCGAAGGTAATCTATAAAAGACCCCAAACCATAAGACAAATGCTAGTACCAAGTTGTCTACCTCTTAATGAAGCAAAAAACGATACATTTCTCAGCAGTGGAAAAAAGGGATTTTATTCATGTGGCAGTTGTAAAGCTTGTAAAACATGCAAAAACAATACAAGAAAATCGTTTAATTTTAATTCAAATGTAACAAACGAAACATTTGACATAAAAGATACAATCACTTGCAATAATAAAAATGTAATATATTTATTACAATGTCCATGTATGTTACAATATGTGGGGAGAACTACCAGAAGCCTGAAAATTAGAATACGTGAACATGTTAATAACATACAAAAAGGAATGACTACTCATAGTGTCCCTGCACACTTTAAAACATATCACAATTCAGATCCCACACAGTTAACTTTCATGGGAATATCGCTTAAAAAGAACCATTGGCGTGGGAGTGACATGACTAAAGTAATATCACAGGAAGAGACTTACTGGATTCATAAATTAAAGACTTTAACCCCCAAAGGTTTAAACATTGACATCGATATTAAATGTTTTTTAAAACACTAAAAAATTTTTTTTAAATTCGTTTTATTATATATTCCATTTTATTATTATATATTCTCTTTTATATGGCATGACTAAATAAATGTGATTTGCATTTTTAATTGAGAGAACTACCCACGGAAGGGATAAAAACACCTCTGTGAAGCAATATGGGAAATCAGCCCCTGAGGAAGTATAATTGTATACGAAACGCGTTGGGCATTGTACTGTTAAAAATACTTGACTATAATAAATTCTTTAAAGGCAAAAGATTTTGCCGTAAATTCATTTCGAAACAAACCCCCTTGAGCTAAAATATCCAGTAGAGAAGTGGAAAGCAGCGCCGACAGTATTCCCAGGCGAGATTGAAGACCGCGTGGAGGAGAACGCCGACTTGTGAAACTGCGGGAAACACCAGAGCAGCGTCTACTGGAGGAGAATACATCATCGCCAGAACTTAGACATTGGGCCGTGATCGGACGTAAACCCCAGCAAGTGCCGCCAACCCAACCCGTGCAGAGGTCGATCTGAACACGATCCAGATAGCGTTCTATCAAGCTATATGTACATACACTTGAGGTAAGCGCATTATCGGCTTAAAACTACCTCTCTGCTAGCTGTACTACACTATCCGGCATCCTTACTTAACAGGCGAAAGAACCGACCAGACACGCTAGCCGCATACTAACCTCACACTGAAGACATATGCGATCAGATCTCTTTTGCGATATGATCATTCCACGAATGTGAGTAGATCTGATTATTGAATATCCGCTAAAGTGTACAAAAGATACTACTCTAGATAGGCTGTGTCTCCCTTTCTCTACAGGTATCCCCAGCGCACCTTTCATTCCCTAAGCTGCTGTGTAGCCATGGGGGCAGCCATTCAAGCACAGGATACACAGTAGATAACAGATAAGTACTACTATAGTTTATATAAACAAGCTGCTGTGTAGCCATGGAGGCAGCCACTCAAGCACAGGATACACAGTAGATAACAGATAAGTACTACTATAGTTTATATAAACAAGCTGCTGTCTAGCCATGGGACAGCCATTCAAGCACAGGATACACAGTAGATAACAGATAAGTACTACTATAGTTTATATAAACAAGCTGCTGTGTAGCCATGGGGGCAGCCATTCAAGCACAGGATACACAGTAGATAACAGATAAGTACTACTATAGTTTATATAAACAAGCTGCTGTGTAGCCATGGGGGCAGCCATTCAAGCACAGGATACACAGTAGATAACAGATAAGTACTACTATAGTTTATATAAACAAGCTGCTGTGTAGCCATGGGGGCAGCCATTCAAGCACAGGATACACAGTAGATAACAGATAAGTACTACTATAGTTTATATAAACAAGCTCCTGTGTAGCCATGGGGGCAGCCATTCAAGCACAGGATACACAGTAGATAACAGATAAGTACTACTATAGTTTATATAAACAAGCTGCTGTGTAGCCATGGGGGCAGCCATTCAAGCACAGGATACACAGTAGATAACAGATAAGTACTACTATAGTTTATATAAACAAGCTGCTGTGTAGCCATGGGGGCAGCCATTCAAGCACAGGATACACAGTAGATAACAGATAAGTACTACTATAGTTTATATAAACAATATTTATGAGAAAAAAAATTGATTAAATAGTCCCGACCCGAAAGTTTGAACCCTCTAATATTTCTCATGATTTTTTTTATGACATGCAACTTTTTATTTCTCCCATTGGGACGTCTACTTGTCAAAAACTTTGCTTATGTCTACTATTGACTTGGCATTAACTTGGCAGGTTTTAGTTGGTGAATATTCCAATGTTTCCAAGGTTGAGGTGTGATAAATCTGGTTTTGTCTCCAATAAGGATTTATTATATCTGTACAGTAACTAAAATTGACTGCACAGTTTAAACATAAGCAGAAGAAACAAAGTATCAATAGCTCTAGGTTTGTGGTTCAGTCCAATTAAACAATTCAGTGAATTCTCTTCCCCTTTTAGGATTTGGAGGGTGTTGATCCCTCTGTCATTGGGCACCAGGAATTCAATCACCAGAACGTAGGCCCGGGTGTGTGAGTACGGATCTACAGTTACATGTCCCATCTCTAACCCCCACATGCAGATCTCACCCATATACTGAATGGTTAGTAAATCTTTCCCTTTGTTCAGTGTTGGACCGGGTACGTGGGGCCCACCACTACCTCCAACAGCCTGCAATGTATAGCTCTATAGAGTGAGGATGATGCAGAATTGCTCTGATGCTTCTAAGTCCAACAGAATTTCAGGATTATTGTTGGATGGTCAGGCAGTGGGTGAATATGACTAAATCTAAGGGTAGATTAAAGTCCCTTGGGGCAGTTGTTTATATAGTGGATAATGTACCCCCTACTGTAATTTATAAAGATATTATAAGTCACCGAGGAGTTATGTGACCATATAAAAGCACGAGGCCGCAGGCCGAGTGCTTTTATACAGGTCACATAACTCCAAGGTGACTACTAATATCTTTATAAATTACATTAGGGGGTACATTATGCATTATAATCTAGTTTTTATGTACAGTGCCTTACAGTGGCTGTGTATGTGCAGAGTTTTACTGGCATTGATTTATGTGGTACAAAATAACACTTTTGAGGCTGTTTCATTTTGCCATACCCCCCCCCCCATTAAACTTTTTCCATGTAGTTACTTTTTTTGGGGATAAGTACCTTTTGAATTAAATCCATTTTCATTTTCCTTGTGCTGCATTGAGTGACGTCGTCAGTTGCAGGTTAAAGACAGCTGAGGGGGGGGGAGGGTGAATAAAGGAAGGTGACAGAATTCAGGAACAGAGAGTGATGGCTAAAGGCGGAACGAAACCGGAGTTTCACTGTGTAAGGACTGTGTGAGGGAGACTGGAATGACATCGTGGAGGGGGAGCTAAAGGAGCAGACAGGGAGGAGTAGGAAGTTAAAGTTAAAACGGTGAGTGGAAGGGAGGGGGAGTGAGACAGAGAGGCACTTTGCGAAGGGGAGGGAGATGATAGAAGCATCATGTGACGGGAGCCAGACGGAGGGGGTGGGGCTAGGGAGAGCCGAACCTTACACTGACTGATTTAAACAGGCCATAGTCATGACACTGGAGGAGCGCGCCGTGTAAAGAAAAAGCTGAGCCAGCGAATTACAGAAGCAGGACGCAGTGGAGGAAAAGAGAAGCAGCGGCAAGTGACGTCTCTAGCTTATAAACGGCGCGTTCTGATGTCAGAATGCGCCATTTATAAGGATATAATTTACAGTCTGGTCCCATAGGGAATTGACCAGACTGTAGATTATATATGTTATATCTTTTATATCTCGATTTTCTATGACGGATGAATGGCTAGTGTCAGAGGGTCGATATCTATTACCCCTGCCCTGTATGACGCCATAACGCTATAGGGCCCAAGGCAGGATGGACTATAAGGGCTAATGGTCTACTGTGGACAATGGTCACTCATATAACTTATAGTAGGCCATACAAATAAATGATCTCCACTCTGTTATTTAGATTCCAGAGTGTCAGTATAGTGTCAGCCTGTCTCTTATGCCCTTTTGCACAAGTGTTGCTCAATAGCTGTACCACAATGACTATGTTTAGCCAACAGATGTCTACGAGGCTGTGGACAGTTGGAACCAGAAATTTCTTATGTTGCAAAACTGCACATCTTACAGGAATTTATAAATATATGTATATGTAAGTCTCCTCGCCAGACCATGTATGGTATTTCTCTGTATTCCCCTTGTCACAATTACTGTAAATACCTTCTGAAAGCTATAGAACGCTTGGACCAAGAGGTGGGTCTTTGGTGAGTCCTTGGGTGACATTCTGTGTGTTACTCCAACAGCTTACCCAGACACAACTGTTATGTTGTATTATGTAAGAATAAATTGCCTGACTATTACTAAAGGTTTTCCTTTGCTGAGTTTTGTCTTACACAATGTCAAAATGGTAATACTAAAAATACCTTCATATGGTGACCCGCCAACCAGTCTTTTCCCAGTCATATTTTCAGGCAAGTTTAGAAGTCGAGTACTCTGGCCGCTACAGGCAACTGGAGTCTACCCGTGGAGCTCTCTACTCCTGGAAGGTTTTCCCTGGAGCTTTACTCCCGGATGGTTGATACACACGCGGAAAGGCCCCCTGGGGTGGGCATATATGTTTCTTCTAACTTTTTATTTTTGCCTATTGTTTTGTTAATTGTTGTGTTAATCAGCTGAAATTATCTGCTATTCATGATAGGAATCCGCAGTTTCCTTCCTGTTTTTGTATTTTGTACATCTCTTATTCCTTATCATGAAGTGTAGTCTAAAACATCTTTTAGATAGAAATTACATGCTGTTTGATGAATGCAAAAGGAATGCTGAACGTTTGCCTAGCCGAGTGTGTCTATCTCAGAGTCTACTTGCTGTTTAGGAGTTTTTCTGTGGTTCCTGTTTATGGGGCGACCTAACAGGCCAGAAATATGGAAAACTAGGTTTTCTGAAGGAAATTCTTTAGAGTGTGAAGTGTGAATCACTTTCCTGTCCGTTTGAATTGTCAGATGAAAAACGAGAGCCCTACAAACATTGATACATCGATATTTAACCCATAGTAAATGTGCCCCTATGTGTCAGATTAATAACTTTTCTTAGTGTATTATGTTTGACTTGTGATCTCAAAAATGCATGTTCCATTGATCCATTGGAGTGCCCAAAACATTTTAAGTATCAAAGTCTTTGTTAAGTGTCACAGAGGAGGGGACAAGACTGCGTTTTCCTGGCCAGAAGGCGATAGTTTTCTTCCCTCACAACTTGAGATTCTACTGTGACAGATAAAGGATAAGTGTAAGAGCAGATATATTAATATACACATTACATGCCATTAGATCTAGCAGGCTTATGCCAACCAATAGATAGAAAGTGATAGAAAGTCTCACATATGCTTCAGCTGAGACATTACACCTATTCTCTGCTCTTTGCTCAGCAAACTTAGATCCAGTCCTTAATATTGATACTCAGGAGCAATTCAATGCCATTTAAATATGCCTATTGGCAACCTTAGAGTGACACAGGGTTACACAATCTCAGAACTTTTGCTTCCACAGACGGTGCAGCCCCAGTAATGAAGATTCTTATTGGGCTAATGGTTCAGGATGCTTTAAAATTATTAAAAGTAGTATATTAACAGTAGTATATTAACAGTAGTATAATAACAGTAATACTTCCCCTGAATATTCTGAAGACAAACATCATGACGACCAAATAAATCACAGTCAGTTGTTTCAAACACCAGGGCCCACTCACACTGAAGTACTTAATGGTGCATTAGACTTACAGCACCTTTAGAGGAAATCTAGTTCATAGTCCAAACAATAACAAGAAAGATTCTATTTGCTGGTACTGTCATAAAACTACACTTCCCAGAATCCTCTGTTGCACAATATTTCAGATGCTCAACTTCTCTCACTGTTTTGGAACTTTTTTATCAGCCCACTGGCTCAGGAACTTTTAACCACAGCAAATACTTTTAACTTTACCATTTCATACTCATCTGTATTTTTGTTTCTGTATCTCCTCAATCTGGATCTTTTTCACCAACATGAAGGTGAACTTGATGCAGTTTGGATCACATACCCGATTCATTCATTGGTACAGGTTAAACTCTTTTCATTATTCTTTACACAAATGTGAATCTATTATTTCATATTATTGTAGTGCATTTGCAGTCCAACAAGAGGGGAGTATTATATTGTGGGTCCTGTTGTTGTTACTATTTTTTCCAATTAAATAACTTTCAATTCATAAAAATGCAACTTATGTGCTTGTGCCGCTGCTACAGAAATAAATGTCTCCAGTAATCATCGCACTTGTGTATCTTGTATCACACGTCTGCAAGTGTAAGAAAATGCAGAAGGGACTTAAATTTATTGTTTATTTCATCTGATAACCTGTAATTTCACTACCAAATTTGTAGAAATAAATGATGCTACTAAAATGGGTCTCATTTAGGCTAAATATATAAAGGTACAAGAGAGAACTTGTTAAATGTTTTTCCTGGTTATGATGAATCAATATTATTTTCAGGCCCGGATTTGTGGAAAGGCAACCTAAGCCTGGGCCTAGGGTGGCAGGATTTTAGGGGGGGGCATGCTGTCCAACCACACCCACATTGGTCCAGATGATGAAAATTTGCTTGAAAAAAGGGGAGTGGATAGGGGCGACAAACAACAGTGGGCCTAGGGGCGCGTACTATGTAAATCCAGCCCTGATTATTTTGTTATAAGAAGGAAACAGTACAGGTTGTATTTGATAGTTTATACAATTAAATTCTGTTTGCAAATGACACTGATATTAAGTGGAGTTGTGTCTTTGTACCATCCCACTTCCAACAACACAATTAGTGGCAGCATTTGGTTGGATTTACTTCCAGCTGTCCTGTCAATTCTCTGTAACAATCCTATCAGCTGTTGTGGACTTTCTCCATTTGAATTAACCACAAGAAAACAAACGTCCTTCATAGGGATGTAGCGAACCGCCACCGATGTGTTCGCGAACGCCGTTCGCGAACACCGGCAAAAATTGCGAACAGTTCGCGAACTGTTCGCGAACTTCGAACATCAGAAAATCGTTCGATTCGAACGATCGAAGGATTGTAATCGTTCGATCGAAGGATTTTCGTTCGAATCGAACGATCGAAGCCATTCGATCGAATGATTTCATTCAATCCAATGGCTTCGATCGTTCGATTCGAACGAAAATCCTTCGATTTTAGCGGTCGAATGGTCGAACGATTTTGACGCGAACGTCGCGCGACGTTCGCGAACTTGCGGCGGACGCGAACAGTCGAAGTTCACGCGAACTAGTTCGCCGGCGAACAGTTCGCTACATCCCTACTCCTTCACTCATATCATACATGTACAACCACTTCTCATTACTGACAGTTCATACAGTAGTTTCAGTAGAGTTCTTTAGCTAGTACACTAGATAAGTCAGTATTACCAGAACATCAGATATTGTCACATTGTCTCTTTGTTTCCAGGTTGGTGATCTGAGCAAAATTCCATCAGTAGCTATTGAGATTATTCACTATATTCCAATCCATTCCAAATAGAACAACTATCATTGATCCCACCACTCATTGAAGGAAACTCTACATACATACAAAGAGCCATTTCATAAGTTTTCCATTCATATCTGTGATGCCTTTACATCTATTGCTTATCCGAATATCAGATCTATGGACTGATTATGAACTCTTAAGAACTGTACAGAGACTGCTGAATTAACTGAATACAAGTGACTGTTGAATATTTCTTCATATGTCTATCCACAGCCATGATGTCTCTCTGATTGGACTTTCCTCTATAATGAACTGATGGACTGATATTGAAATGGGTTCATTTTAAGTTTTAGATTCATGCAGTATTGAATGTGATATAGTTAAATTGTGTGAAATTGACAAGAACAACGGGAATGTGATAATGTAACATTTTCTCTGTATGTTTAGTTATAGATTAGTTATGAAAACAACAAAGGTAAAATTGTATCTGTTTAAAAAGGGTTTTAGAAGGAAAGTTTCCTGTAATTACTTAATTGTATTATTGCCCCAGGTCCTCAGCTCTATATGTAGCTGCTTGTGTGTAAATGGCACTGACATAAACAAAATGATAAACCCCATAATAATAGAACTGAGTCATGTGCTAATATTAGTATTGAATAGAGTCGAGATCCCAAGACTAGTCCTGCCCATAATGTAAAATCTATAAAAACTATAAATCTATCACCATCATAAACATATGTAGCTGACCAACATAGTGTGACTTTAGATTAGTATGTGTTCTGATAGGAGAAAGAAGGTTGTACTCATATTGTTTCTGAAATATTTGTTGAATGTCATATAGCCAAAGTTTTAGAGCTGCAACAATAAGGGGCACATTTACTAATGGTCGAATATCGAGGGTTAATTAACCCTCAATATTCGACCCTCGAAGTTAAATCCTTCAACTTCGAATATCGAAGTCGAAGGATTTAGCGATATTCGTTCGATCAAACGATTCGAAGGATTTTAATCCATCGATTGAACGATTTTCCTTCGATCAGAAATTGTCTAGAAAGCCTATGGGGACCTTCCCCATAGGCTAACATTGATGCTCGGTAGGTTTTAGGTGGTGAAGTAGGAGATCAAAGTTTTTTTTTAAAGAGACAGTACTTCGACTATCAAATGGTCGAATAGTCTAACGATTTTTAGTTCAAATTGTTCGATTCAAAGTCAAAGTCAAAGGTCGAAGTAGCCAATTCGATGGTCTATTCCTTCACTCGAGCTAAGTAAATGTGCCCCTAAGTGTAATCTTTTCATAAAAGAGTTCAGTTATTGCAAATGATTAGGTAAAGTTTAAAGCTGGTTAAACAATTACATTGGAAGTTTCATTAAGTCTATCCATGTCATCTTAGCATTAATACTTGGTCTATATTTCTATATAAAGAATTCTGCTTTGTGCTATAAGTACCTCCCCCCAACTTCTGCTCTCATTTGATTTCCATCTATAAGATAAAGCTTTTCTCAGCCGTATGTGGGGAGGTAAGAAAGAAAGAAAGAAAGAAAGAAAGAATCATTTTTTACTTTTCAATAGTAATGAAATCAGTATTATCTCTTATAAGAGGTTACATATTACATGTTACATATATATATATATTATATAGTCCTTTTTCTAGGGTTTTCTGTTCCCAGCTGCACTTAGCCAAGTTATTTCATGAAACAGGAAACAATCATTTCTCACTACTAATACTGCTTGATCTCTCAGCCGCATTTGACACTGTAGATCACCCTCTCCTCCTCCAGTCCCTCCAGTCGCTTGGCCTTCGTGACACAGCCCTGTCCTGGTTCTCTTCTTACATCACCAATCGTTCCTTCAGTGTCTCCTACAATGGAGTATCATCTTCTCCCCTACCTCTTTCTGTTGGGGTTCCTCAAGGCTCTGTCCTGGGACCATTACTATTCTCCATCTATACTTCCTCCCTTGGCAAATTAATAAATTTGTATGGTTTCCACTACCACCTCTATGCTGACGATACTCAGATCTATCTCTCATCTCCTGATCTCAACCCAGAACTCCTAACTCGCGTCTCCTCCTGCCTGTCCGCTATCTCTACCTGGATGTCGCAACGCTACCTTAAATTAAACCTCTCTAAAACTGAAATGGTTCTCTTTCCTCCAACTAACACCAGTAACATCCCGGAAGTATCCATCATAGTTAACAATTACACTATCACCCCCTCTCCCCAGGCCTCCCCCTCCAGAGACTGTCAGCTCTCCAGTCCATAATGAACACTGCTGCGAGGCTCATACAATTCAGCAACCGCTCCTCCTCTGCCTCGCCATTCTGTCAATCCCTGCACTGGCTTCCATTACCTTTCAGAATCAAATTCAAATTAATGACCCTGACTTTCAAACCACTTCATAACTCTGCCCCACCCTACATCTCTGAACTCATCTCTATATACTCACCCACTCGCTTACTACTCTCCTCTACTGACCTGCTACTCAACTCTTCTCTTATTACCTCCTCACATTATCACATTCAAAACTTTACAAGGGCTGCACCCCTCCTTTGGAACTCTCTCCCACCGTCTGTCCGACTTTCTCCCAACCTTTCTGCTTTCAAGAAATCTCTTAAAACGCACTTCTTTCGAAAAGCCTCCCCTCACTCTGCTTAACTACCAAACGCAACACCACATACAGTACCACATTTCTCACCCACTTAATTTGATCTTGCCACTCCCACACCTTGTGTATTACTCCCTTCCCTTTAGAGTGTAAGCTCTTTTGCATAGGGCCTGCCTCACCTTTTGTACCGGTATTGATTGTGATGTTTGTAACTCCATATGTTCTATGTATATAATTCATGTGATGTAGTTGTATAATCACATTTACTTTACAGTGCTACGCAATATGTTGGCGCTATACAAATACATGTTAATAATAATAATAATAGTAATAATATCTGTAGCTCCCGAGATTCCTGGTTTTTCTTTTCACTGATTTCAGCTTTCAGCTGCACTTCTGTACTGGTGCTGCCATGATGTTGAACTGTAACTCACAACAGCACACACCACTGTCCCAATTATTATAACAGACCTCCCTTGTTCCTGGGGGTCCTCTCAGCACTCTTACTGTGCCTGTAATATACTTATATGAAATGTTTTTAAACGTTTCAAGAGAGGAAATGTTTATATAAAATATATCTGAAAATATATATAATATATCTGAGAAAGGCGCTTCCTTGGGGGAGAGAGACCGACTCGCCACATGCAGCGACAAGGGGAAGAGGAACTGCCTGCACCAAGATCGGATTCAGCATCTTCCACTTCATCATCTTTTTTAAGTGGGTCACAAACATCGGAGGGAATACCAGGAAACAGAGACGTCCAGGGAAAAAGCATAAAAAAGAAAGGACACTATGCAAACCGCCACAAGCAGAAACTGTGGTAAATATTTCCAGTGTGCCTCTTACTACAGAACAGCAACAGGTATTAACTAAGGGGTTATCCTTTGCACTTGTCTCTAATCCGGACTTTTTCAGCTGGACATTGAACTTTACCGGTTGTTTAAGGTTCAGTTTGGGCAGGGGAGGATGGATATTGAGACGGATAAAATTGGCACCTTTGTGGGTAAAACTATGGGACTCAAACCTGTTAGCATGTTTAAACCTGACGTAGATAATGCTTTTGTGGATGTAGCTGAACTAGAACAAAAATATAACAATGGGGATGTTAGAGTAACATCGCATAATTTAAGTAAAAAAGAATTTGAGACTTTACAGGAAATTAAGAATAATCAATCACTTATAATAAAATCGGTAGATAAGGGAGAAGCATTGGTGGTGATGGATAGGGAATTTTATATAAATGAAATTAAACGCCAACTTGGCAATACAGAAACCTATAGAAAAGTCACCACCAATCCTCTTTTCTCTATAAAAAGAAAGATTGAATGTCTGTTAAATCAGGCCTTAGAATTAGAAGTGATAGATCTTACTTTAGCACAATTTCTTCAACAATCTGCTCCGGTTTCACCAATTTTTTATATTTTGCCTAAAATTCATAAATGTTTGGAAAGACCGCCTGGCCGATTGTTTCATGCATTAACTCTATATTATCCCCTTTGTCTATTTTTGTAGATCAAGCCATCAGAATGTATTTACATAACCATAGATCTTTTTTGAAAGACACTAATGATTTTTTGACATAAATATATCTGATTTGCCACCGGATTTTGTGTTGGTGACCTTTGTGTGGAGAGCCTCTACACCTCCATCCCACATGATGGGGTGTTGAGGCTGTCCGCATCGAGTTGGAACAAGATGAGACCTTAGACAGATCTCAAAAGAACTTATTATATTGCCGTGTTTGGAAATGATACTGTATAATAACTATTTTTTGTTTCAAGATGATGAGGAACGGCAATGGGGTTCAATGTGGCCCCATCCTACGCAAATATATTTATGAACAATTTTGAGGTGAAATATATATATATACTAATGAGTTGTTTATGCAACACTGTAAATTATGGTTACGTTTTATCGATGATGTATTTGCGCTGTGGGCGGGGCCACTTTGGACCTTGACAGAGTTTCACCAACAGATTAATTCAAGGTTACCACATATAAAATTTACATTGCATAAAAGTAAATCAGAGATAGCCTTCTTGGACACCCTTGTGCTCAATTGTGGTGGTCATTTAAAGGTGGATCTTTTCACCAAACCCACTGATAAAAACACGCTTTTACACTGTGATTATTTTCATCCGTTTTCAACCAGGAAATCACTTCCAAAATCTCAATTTCTACATGTGAAACGTATTGTGACAGATGAGGATAGATCAAATAGAAGGTTGGATGAAATGCAACGAAAATTTCTTGAGAGAAGATACCCCATTTCCTTATTAAAAGAACAACGTAGGGTTGTGGATAATGATAGAATGGGTATCGAGAACAGAAAATTCAAATATAAAAATAAAAGAATTCCATTTGTTTCTAAATACACTGTATTGAGCCAAGATGTGTCCAAGGTAATCAATAGACATTGGAGCTTATTGAGAGATGGCTTACCAACTATTGAGGCTTTTCATGATTCATCCCTCATGTCATATAAGAAAAATCAACCCATTGGATCTATATTGGTCAAGTCAGATATAGGGGGTAAACAGATAAAACAAGGTGCACAATGTCCAAAAAATAATGGCACTTTCCCCTGTTTATCTTGTAACTGTTGCTCCAACTGTCAAAAGGGAGATACATTATATCATCCCCGGAAAGGGAACCCGATCAAGATCAGGGGATATTATACATGTACATCTACTTTTGTGGTATATGTTATAAAATGCCCCTGCGGATATTTATATGTGGGACAAACCACATGAATGAGAAGAGATAGAATCAGGGAGCACAAATCTGCCATTAGATTAAAAAAGGTGGAGCAGGTGGTTGCATGTCATTTTACCGAGAAAGGCCATGGGGTTCAACAACTTAAATTCCAGGTTATAGATAATGTTCCGAAATTCCATAGAGGAGGTGATAGAAATAAAGAATTACTCAAAAAAGAAGCCTGGTGGATACGATATTTAGAAATAATGGAACCCCATGGCCTCAATCGGGAATATGATTTACACGCCATATTCCGATAAAATTGTTTTTAATTTGGTTTTATTCATGTTTTGATTTTACAGATATTGGGACACAGGAATCGTCTTGATAATTTGTTGATAGAATTGTTCCACTAACCAAAATGTGAATATTTGAAAATGTATCTGTACTATAATGCTTTTCCAGTATTTTGCAATAAGATGGCGCTATGATATATATAGTATAAAATGTTTCAACATGTGCGTAACATTATCTTGATAAAGGGCCATTGTTTGGCTTGAGATGTTGTAACTGTCCTGATCATTAAGCCTAAGAAAAGCAAAATAAAGGCTTTTTAAACAGATATTCCTGTTGGTGCTGTCTGCTACAGTGTTTGTGGATTTACGGTTTCGGAGTCGGTTGGAGTGGACACCGAATGAGGTGCACCTAACTACTAAATGGGAGCTTTGAGTTCCTGGAGAGTGCTGCCTAAATTGTATTTTGATAAAATATATCTGGAATGGTCTAATTCCTATGACGGACGAATGGCTAGAGTCAGAGGGTCGATATTTGTTACCCCCGCCCTCTATGACGCCATAACGCTATAGGGCCCAAGGCAGGATGGACATGGGCGGATCTTCATTAAGGCTTGGGGAGGCTAAGCCTCCCTAAAATCTGCCAGAGAACTTGGAAAAAATAAAAGATATGAAAAAAACAGTTACGTTTATAACCTCTACACTACAGGTTTGAGCAATAGCAGAAAAAAAAATCTAAAAGCATCCTATTGGTTGTTGTGATGTCACGTACGTTACGTATCCGTTATTTGTGGCGAGTACAAGATGTGCAGAGTCGACGAACACTGGGAGTACAAGTATTTTGAAGTGTGAGCAGATCGAGCCAGCAGCTCCTGAATGCGGACTTTGTACATCGCCTGGTATGTGAGCTCCCCAAAGTGTCAGTGCCCTGTACAAGAGTCTGAGCGCCTCCAATAAATCTTCCATTTCAAGGCTGAGAGGCTCCTTTAGTTCTTAGAGATGGCCTGGGGCGTAACTATAGAGGAAGCAGACCCTGTGGCTGCAGGAGGTATAGGGGCCCCATGAGGCCCTAATTCATATACAATTTCAATAAATATTGGAGAAACAAGTCAACCTCTAAAAATTTTGGGGGCCTGAAAAATAATTTGCTGTGAGGCCCAGTAATATCTAGTTACGCCACTGGAGATGGCATTCATTTCTGGCAGCCATTGATTTGGGCTGGGGGTGTAACAGACTCTCTTAGGAATGGACTCCTGACACTATAGCAAATATTCCAGCTCTTCTATTTGCAGCCCCTGCACTTAAGCTGTAGAGCAGCGACTTTCAACACAAAATATGTGCAAGCAGTGAAACAATCCTTATATTGTAATAGTGGGATGACATTGCTGCATTACCAAGACACCAAAGTCATTTTTTTACATTACATTTTGCTTGTGTGAAATAAGTACAGTGTGTGTTGTTCACTTACAAACAATAGCACTCATTTTAATTACATTAACAATGTGTTGGTGGGGGAGGGGGGTTGAACTAAATCAGTTTGCAGGTCTCTGCTTCATGAGATGCTTAAAGGAACAGTAACACCAAAAACTGAAAGTGTTTTAAAGTAATGAAAATATCATGTAGTGTTGCCCTGCACTGGTAAAACGGATGTGTTTGCTTCAGAAACACTACTATAGTTCATATAAACAAGCTGCTGTGTAGCAATGGCGGAAATTGAAAAACGACTATATGGCACAGGATAGATAATGGATAACAGATAACACCATTAGACAGACAGAGATTATCTTCTATCTGCTGTGTAACTTGAGCCTTTTCTCCTTTGAATGGCTGTCCCCATGGCTACACAGCAGCTTATTTATATAAACAATAGTAGTGTTTCTGAAGCAAACAAAGCAGTTTTACTAGTGCAGGGCAATACTGCATTATATTTTTATTACTTTAAAACAATTTAATTTTTTGATGTTACTGGTCCTTTAAGGCCAGGGACAGAATTTGGGGACTTTGTCCATATTACAAAAGACTAAATATTGTTGCTTAAAGGTCCACTAATGCTGCACCCTTTTCTAAAAACTCATTGAGAGTGGGCAGGCCATTTATAAATTGTGTCTTGATATTTTTGAACATATAGGGGCTCATTTTTCTAAGGGTCGAAGTGAATTCGAAGTGAATTTTCGAATTCAAAAACTTTGAATTTTAAAGTAATTTTTGGGTCCTTCGACTATCGAATAGGCCAAATTCGACTTCAACTTCGATTCGAATTAAAAAACGTTGAATATTCGACCATTCGAAAATCTAAGTACTGTCTCCTTAAAAAACTTCGACTTCGACACTTCGCCACCTTAAAGCTGCTGAATTGCTGTGTTACCCTATGGAGACCTCCTAGAACCTATAGCCAACATTTTGCTACGTTTTTAGAAGTCAAAGGTTTTTTTTTGTAAATTGTTCGACCAATCAATTAAATTGTTCAAATCGTTCAAATCGAAGGATTTAATCGTTCAATCGAATGATTCTACTTTGATCGCATATGGGCATTTTCGATAAAAAAAAGTTGACTTTGAATATCGAACTATTGCAATTCGATGGTCGAATTTCATAGTTTTTTTCACTTCGAAATTCGATCCTTAGTAAATGTGCCACATAGTGTGGGTCCCATATACAGTAGTCATTTAACTAATGCTAATTTATATATACTTTAGATGTCATTGATATTTTTTTTTCTGCATATTGATGTGCAAAGTATTACACAATAATCAATGCAAATATATATGTCAGAATACAGTTGGCGTAAAGAAACAGTTCATTGTAAAAATAAAAACTGGGTAAATAAATAGGCTGTGCATATTGAAAAATGTATCTAATATAGTTAGTTAGGCAAAAATGTAATGTACAAATGCAGGGTTACAACAACAGTTAGCAGGAGAGAAGCAGAGACAGGCACTGGAGTCCCTGTGGTATGTCAGCTGGTAACTCTAGAACTGCTGCAGGCTGAGTTATACAGGGAACTCTGAGTATCACTCGTGTATTATAAGGGATAATGTACCCCCTACTGTAAATGATAAGGATATTAGAAGTCACTGAGGGGTTGTTCTGTGACCATATAAAGACACAAGGCTGCAGGCTGAGTTATACAGGGAACTCTGAGTATCACTCATGTATTATAAGGGATAATGTACCCCCTACTGTAAATGATAAGGATATTAGAAGTCACTGAGGGGTTGTTCTGTGACCATATAAAGACACAAGGCTGCAGGCTGAGTTATACAGGGAACTCTGAGTATCACTCATGTATTATAAGGGATAATGTACCCCCTACTGTAAATGATAAGGATATTAGAAGTCACTGAGGGGTTGTTCTGTGACCATATAAAGGCACAAGGCTGCAGGCTGAGTTATACAGGGAACTCTGAGTATCACTCATGTATTATAAGGGATAATGTACCCCCTACTGTAAATGATAAGGATATTAGAAGTCACTGAGGGGTTGTTCTGTGACCATATAAAGGCACAAGGCTGCAGGTTGAGTTATACAGGGAACTCTGAGTATCACTCATGTATTATAAGGGATAATGTACCCCCTACTGTAAATGATAAGGATATTAGAAGTCACTGAGGGGTTGTTCTGTGACCATATAAAGGCACAAGGCTGCAGGCTGAGTTATACAGGGAACTCTGAGTATCACTCGTGTATTATAAGGGATAATGTACCCCCTACTGTAAATGATAAGGATATTAGAAGTCACTGAGGGGTTGTTCTGTGACCATATAAAGGCACAAGGCTGCAGGCTGAGTTATACAGGGAACTCTGAGTATCACTCATGTATTATAAGGGATAATGTACCCCCTACTGTAAATGATAAGGATATTAGAAGTCACTGAGGGGTTGTTCTGTGACCATATAAAGGCACAAGGCTGCAGGCTGAGTTATACAGGGAACTCTGAGTATCATTCATGTATTATAAGGGATAATGTACCCCCTACTGTAAATGATAAGGATATTAGAAGTCACTCAGGGGTTGTTCTGTGACCATATAAAGACACAAGGCTGCAGGCTGAGTTATACTGGGAACTCTGAGTATCACTCATGTATTATAAGGGATAATGTACCCCCTACTGTAAATGATAAGGATATTAGAAGTCACTGAGGGGTTGTTCTGTGACCATATAAAGGCACAAGGCTGCAGGCTGAGTTATACAGGGAACTCTGAGTATCACTCATGTATTATAAGGGATAAAGTACCCCCTACTGTAAATGATAAGGATATTAGAAGTCACTGAGGGGTTGTTCTGTGACCATATAAAGGCACAAGGCTGCAGGCTGAGTTATACAGGGAACTCTGAGTATCACTCATGTATTATAAGGGATAATGTACCCCCTACTGTAAATGATAAGGATATTAGAAGTCACTGAGGGGTTGTTCTGTGACCATATAAAGGCACAAGGATACAGGCTGAGTTATACAGGGAACTCTGAGTATCACTCATGTATTGTAAGGCATAATGTACCCCCTACTGTAAATGATAAGGATATTAGAAGTCACTGAGGGGTTGTTCTGTGACCATATAAAGGCACAAGGCTGCAGGCTGAGTTATACAGGGAACTCTGAGTATCATTCATGTATTATAAGGGATAATGTACCCCCTACTGTAAATGATAAGGATATTAGAAGTCACTGAGGGGTTGTTCTGTGACCATATAAAGACACAAGGCTGCAGGCTGAGTTATACAGGGAACTCTGAGTATCACTCGTGTATTATAAGGGATAATGTACCCCCTACTGTAAATGATAAGGATATTAGAAGTCACTCAGGGGTTGTTCTGTGACCATATAAAGACACAAGGCTGCAGGCTGAGTTATACTGGGAACTCTGAGTATCACTCATGTATTATAAGGGATAATGTACCCCCTACTGTAAATGATAAGGATATTAGAAGTCACTGAGGGGTTGTTCTGTGACCATATAAAGGCACAAGGCTGCAGGCTGAGTTATACAGGGAACTCTGAGTATCACTCATGTATTATAAGGGATAAAGTACCCCCTACTGTAAATGATAAGGATATTAGAAGTCACTGAGGGGTTGTTCTGTGACCATATAAAGGCACAAGGCTGCAGGCTGAGTTATACAGGGAACTCTGAGTATCATTCATGTATTATAAGGGATAATGTACCCCCTACTGTAAATGATAAGGATATTAGAAGTCACTGAGGGGTTGTTCTGTGACCATATAAAGACACAAGGCTGCAGGCTGAGTTATACAGGGAACTCTGAGTATCACTCGTGTATTATAAGGGATAATGTACCCCCTACTGTAAATGATAAGGATATTAGAAGTCACTCAGGGGTTGTTCTGTGACCATATAAAGACACAAGGCTGCAGGCTGAGTTATACTGGGAACTCTGAGTATCACTCATGTATTATAAGGGATAATGTACCCCCTACTGTAAATGATAAGGATATTAGAAGTCACTGAGGTGTTGTTCTGTGACCATATAAAGGCACAAGGCTGCAGGCTGAGTTATACAGGGAACTCTGAGTATCACTCATGTATTATAAGGGATAAAGTACCCCCTACTGTAAATGATAAGGATATTAGAAGTCACTGAGGGGTTGTTCTGTGACCATATAAAGGCACAAGGCTGCAGGCTGAGTTATACAGGGAACTCTGAGTATCACTCATGTATTATAAGGGATAATGTACCCCCTACTGTAAATGATAAGGATATTAGAAGTCACTGAGGGGTTGTTCTGTGACCATATAAAGGCACAAGGATACAGGCTGAGTTATACAGGGAACTCTGAGTATCACTCATGTATTGTAAGGCATAATGTACCCCCTACTGTAAATGATAAGGATATTAGAAGTCACTGAGGGGTTGATCTGTGACCATATAAAGACACAAGGCTACAGGCTGAGTTATACAGGGAACTCTGAGTATCACTCATGTATTATAAGGCATAATGTACCCCCTATTGTAAATGATAAGGATATTAGAAGTCACTGAGGGGTTGTTCTGTGACCATATAAAGGCACAAGGCTGCAGGCTGAGTTATACAGGGAACTCTGAGTATCACTCATGTATTATAAGGTATACTGTACCCCCTATTGTAAATGATAAGGATATTAGAAGTCACTGAGGGGTTGTTCTGTGACCATATAAAGGCACAAGGCTGCAGGCTGAGTTATACAGGGAACTCTGAGTATCACTCATGTATTATAAGGGATAATGTACCCCCTACTGTAAATGATAAGGATATTAGAAGTCACTGAGGGGTTGTTCTGTGACCATATAAAGACACAAGGCTACAGGCTGAGTTATACAGGGAACGCTGAGTATCACTCATGTATTATAAGGTATAATGTACCCCCTACTGTAAATGATAAGGATATTAGAAGTCACTGAGGGGTTGTTCTGTGACCATATAAAGGCACAAGGCTGCAGGCTGAGTTATACAGGGAACTCTGAGTATCACTCATGTATTATAAGGGATAAAGTACCCCCTACTGTAAATGATAAGGATATTAGAAGTCACTGAGGGGTTGTTCTGTGACCATATAAAGGCACAAGGCTGCAGGCTGAGTTATACAGGGAACTCTGAGTATCATTCATGTATTATAAGGGATAATGTACCCCCTACTGTAAATGATAAGGATATTAGAAGTCACTGAGGGGTTGTTCTGTGACCATATAAAGACACAAGGCTGCAGGCTGAGTTATACAGGGAACTCTGAGTATCACTCGTGTATTATAAGGGATAATGTACCCCCTACTGTAAATGATAAGGATATTAGAAGTCACTCAGGGGTTGTTCTGTGACCATATAAAGACACAAGGCTGCAGGCTGAGTTATACTGGGAACTCTGAGTATCACTCATGTATTATAAGGGATAATGTACCCCCTACTGTAAATGATAAGGATATTAGAAGTCACTGAGGTGTTGTTCTGTGACCATATAAAGGCACAAGGCTGCAGGCTGAGTTATACAGGGAACTCTGAGTATCACTCATGTATTATAAGGGATAAAGTACCCCCTACTGTAAATGATAAGGATATTAGAAGTCACTGAGGGGTTGTTCTGTGACCATATAAAGGCACAAGGCTGCAGGCTGAGTTATACAGGGAACTCTGAGTATCACTCATGTATTATAAGGGATAATGTACCCCCTACTGTAAATGATAAGGATATTAGAAGTCACTGAGGGGTTGTTCTGTGACCATATAAAGGCACAAGGATACAGGCTGAGTTATACAGGGAACTCTGAGTATCACTCATGTATTGTAAGGCATAATGTACCCCCTACTGTAAATGATAAGGATATTAGAAGTCACTGAGGGGTTGATCTGTGACCATATAAAGACACAAGGCTACAGGCTGAGTTATACAGGGAACTCTGAGTATCACTCATGTATTATAAGGCATAATGTACCCCCTATTGTAAATGATAAGGATATTAGAAGTCACTGAGGGGTTGTTCTGTGACCATATAAAGGCACAAGGCTGCAGGCTGAGTTATACAGGGAACTCTGAGTATCACTCATGTATTATAAGGTATACTGTACCCCCTATTGTAAATGATAAGGATATTAGAAGTCACTGAGGGGTTGTTCTGTGACCATATAAAGGCACAAGGCTGCAGGCTGAGTTATACAGGGAACTCTGAGTATCACTCATGTATTATAAGGGATAATGTACCCCCTACTGTAAATGATAAGGATATTAGAAGTCACTGAGGGGTTGTTCTGTGACCATATAAAGACACAAGGCTACAGGCTGAGTTATACAGGGAACGCTGAGTATCACTCATGTATTATAAGGTATAATGTACCCCCTACTGTAAATGATAAGGATATTAGAAGTCACTGAGGGGTTGTTCTGTGACCATATAAAGGCACAAGGCTGCAGGCTGAGTTATACAGGGAACTCTGAGTATCACTCATGTATTATATGGGATAATGTACCCCCTACTGTAAATGATAAGGATATTAGAAGTCACTGAGGGGTTGTTCTGTGACCATATAAAGACAGAAGGCTGCAGGCTAAGTTATACAGGGAACTCTGAGTATCACTCATGCATTATAAGGGATAATGTACCCCCTACTGTAAATGATAAGGATATTAGAAGTCACTGAGGGGTTGTTCTGTGACCATATAAAGGCACAAGGCTGCAGGCTGAGTTATACAGGGAACTCTGAGTATCACTCATGCATTATAAGGGATAATGTACCCCCTACTGTAAATGATAAGGATATTAGAAGTCACTGAGGGGTTGTTCTGTGACCATATAAAGGCACAAGGCTACAGGCTGAGTTATACAGGGAACGCTGAGTATCACTCATGTATTATAAGGTATAATGTACCCCCTACTGTAAATGATAAGCCTTGTGCCTTTATATGGTCACAGATCAACCCCTCAGTGACTTCTAATATCCTTATCATTTACAGTAGGGGGTACATTATCCCTTATAATACATGAGTGATACTCAGAGTTCCCTATATAACTCAGCCTACAGCCTTGTGCCTTTATATGGTCACAGAACAACCCCTCAGTGACTTCTAATATCCTTATCATTTACAGTAGGGGGTACATTATCCCTTATAATGCATGAGTGATACTCAGAGTTCCCTGTATAACTTAGCCTGCAGTCTTGTGTCTTTATATGGTCACAGAACAACCCCTCAGTGACTTCTAATATCCTTATCATTTACAGTAGGGGGTACATTATCCCTTATAATACATGAGTGATACTCAGAGTTCCCTGTATAACTCAGCCTGCAGCCTTGTGCCTTTATATGGTCACAGAACAACCCCTCAGTGACTTCTAATATCCTTATCATTTACAGTAGGGGGTACATTATACCTTATAATACATGAGTGATACTCAGCGTTCCCTGTATAACTCAGCCTGTAGCCTTGTTCTGTGACCATATAAAGGCACAAGGCTGCAGGCTGAGTTATACAGGGAACTCTGAGTATCACTCATGTATTATATGGGATAATGTACCCCCTACTGTAAATGATAAGGATATTAGAAGTCACTGAGGGGTTGTTCTGTGACCATATAAAGACAGAAGGCTGCAGGCTAAGTTATACAGGGAACTCTGAGTATCACTCATGCATTATAAGGGATAATGTACCCCCTACTGTAAATGATAAGGATATTAGAAGTCACTGAGGGGTTGTTCTGTGACCATATAAAGGCACAAGGCTGCAGGCTGAGTTATACAGGGAACTCTGAGTATCACTCATGCATTATAAGGGATAATGTACCCCCTACTGTAAATGATAAGGATATTAGAAGTCACTGAGGGGTTGTTCTGTGACCATATAAAGGCACAAGGCTACAGGCTGAGTTATACAGGGAACGCTGAGTATCACTCATGTATTATAAGGTATAATGTACCCCCTACTGTAAATGATAAGCCTTGTGCCTTTATATGGTCACAGATCAACCCCTCAGTGACTTCTAATATCCTTATCATTTACAGTAGGGGGTACATTATCCCTTATAATACATGAGTGATACTCAGAGTTCCCTATATAACTCAGCCTACAGCCTTGTGCCTTTATATGGTCACAGAACAACCCCTCAGTGACTTCTAATATCCTTATCATTTACAGTAGGGGGTACATTATCCCTTATAATGCATGAGTGATACTCAGAGTTCCCTGTATAACTTAGCCTGCAGTCTTGTGTCTTTATATGGTCACAGAACAACCCCTCAGTGACTTCTAATATCCTTATCATTTACAGTAGGGGGTACATTATACCTTATAATACATGAGTGATACTCAGCGTTCCCTGTATAACTCAGCCTGTAGCCTTGTTCTGTGACCATATAAAGGCACAAGGCTGCAGGCTGAGTTATACAGGGAACTCTGAGTATCACTCATGTATTATAAGGGATAATGTACCCCCTACTGTAAATGATCAGCAAACATAAATTTAAATGCCCATTGGTATGTATCTTATAGGATGCATTATTAGTTCTCCTTTAGTGCAACCCCAGAAACAAAAACGTACTCCTTTTGTATTTGTTTATGACTTATAATATATATAGAATTACAATTCATCAAAGAAGGTCCGCACTCTCAGGTCTTAAAAATTAAATATGGTTTATTTAAAAAAAGACTAACGTTTCGGCCTCTCCGAGGCCTTTCTCAAAGTACAAACAGGTATACAATGAAGGCCTTAAATAATTGACTGACAGCAGCATCATCATCATCACTATGCGTCAATTACTATAGTTGTTAAGATTCACATATATAACACATTAAAACTCAAAACACTATATATTAACACCCCAATTCAACTGAATAAGGACATAAAAACATACTATGTAACAGTATTACTTGTAGCTTTTTGTTATACAACGCTCAGTCAACCTGGCTGTATTATTAAAGTAACATAGTAAGAATATTCGAGTATAGATGAAAGGTCTGAATATCAAAATGCCCCAAATGCGATATATAAGGATACACAGAAAAACATAAATCATGAAACATAAAGCGACAACTTGTCGATGGTCATGATCCTTCAAAAAACTCAGATGTCAGTGTTATATCTTAGCTAATGGTACACAGGCCCTCCCCTTGTCAGTATACCCCAAATTAACCCATTAGTATTACGTCATTATTGTGTAGGTACTTATGGAAACTCTGATAGTGTATATATAACCCTAAAGTGACTCAAGTACTTAATATAACCCCTTGTGTTGGGAGTATTAACCCTTAGTATAACAGCTGCTCCCATTCTTAAAAGTGAATAAATATACTAGAAAATAAGTACTCATAATTTATATATCGTGCTTCTCATCCAGGAGTATATATAGTTAAAAATTCAAAAGCAATAAATACATAAGAAATAGAAAAAACCTTATCAAAAAACTAAAGAAATACAAGCAGAAATAAAAAAATAAATAATAATGATAAAAGATCCCAAACTGAAAAAATCACCAAGGTATGTGAGACATATTGTTCCGTCAAAATATCCATATCCAGTGCTATATAAATACACAGTAATATTAGTAAATACAAATCTTTGTCCCCCAGTGCAGGGGAATGACTTACGTGTCTGGGGCAGGAGGAAGAGGCAGAGAATTCCCTGGATCCTGAGGAACGAGATCAGTACAGTGACTCCTCCTGGGTCTCCCATCATTGTCCCCCACACTCCTCCTTATTCTCCTGTAACCCTCACATGTTGTGCCCCTTATTCCTGTGTGTGTCCCCTCACCTGCCCCTCGCACAGTTGGGGGAAAGCTACCGAATCCCTTCTACAAATCCAATATCCAGTTGTGCAGAGCCTCATGGCAGGGACTGGATTTCCTTTCACTTTCACCTTCAAACACAAACAGACTGAGACACAGAGACAGACACACGGCCTCAATGTTTTTCCTTGGGTGTTGCCCGAGTGTCTCTCCCTTACATCAAGCTGGACACACACACCCTTTAATGCAATCTAACACACTAAGGGTTAAATCCCTATTTCCATTCGGCCCAATACGTCCAAGTAGGGGTTAAGTATTTTTTTCTCTATCTCTCTGAGCACCTCGTTGCAGCAGCTCCCCCTCCTTTCTGTTAATATTAACCCCTCACACCCTGGGCTCATGTTCCAACTCCTGCCGCTGCCTGTGCTCAGCAGTAAAACCTCAGAAACTCAGTATTTTTGCCTTTGTCCAAGTCTCTAGATATGGTGCTTCTGGAGTATGTTTTTCATACCAAATCATATATCAGAGACACCTCTGACTTCTTATTAAAAATTGGCAATTTCCAAAATCTATCCCCTGGTATATAGTTGGTTAATCTTGATGTGGAGCCTCTATAAGTCTATCCCACATGATGGAGGTGTGAGTCATTGAACATCTCAATAATGATATTTCACTGGATGGAGCACAAAATATACTTTCTTGTGAAATTATTATAAATTGTGTTATATTAAAACTATTTTTTATTTCAAGATGATTTTTACTTACAGATTAAAGGAACAGCAATGGGTTCAAATGTTGCCCCGGAATGATTTCCGACGTTACGGTAAATGTTGGTATCGCTACATAGATGAGATTTTCGCAATATGGACGGGGCAACACTCGGACTTAGTCAGGTTTGTGGATAGATGAAATAAATGGATTCCTCATGTAAAGTTTCCAATAGACTGTGATGCTGATAATATTCCTTTTTTGGATGTGATGGTGGAGAAAAAACAACTGACATATTTGTCAAAAAAACAGACAGAAATAGACTTTTAAGAGATGACTCTTTTCATCCACCCAGGCCCGGATTTGCAGCAAGGCCGCATAGGCCCGGGCCTAGGGCGGCAAAAAAATAGGGGCGGCATTCCGCCCAGCCGCATTATGTCCCCATTCAATTACAGCAGCTGCGCCGGCGTTTTTTCACCAGCGCGCTGGGAAGGGGAGGTGAGCGCTAGGACCGCCTGGTCGGACCGCGCAGCCTATTGGCGCCCCTCATTGAAATCCGGCGCTGCATCCACCGCACACAAGAAAGTCGTTGCCTGAGTCACAATTATTAAGAGGGAAGGTCAGTGAACAGCAGATACTGAGAGTAAAAGAAATGAAGGAGAAATTCAAACACAGGGGATTTCCAGAGAGGATTTTGGAACAAGCCGGAAGTGAGAAGAGAAAATATGAGACAAACAAGAAAAAAGATCAGCAGGTTAAGAGGATTCCTTTTGTGAGTAGATTTAATGTCCTGAGTGGGGAAATTTCAAAGATATTGGGAAAGGGGTGGGGCCTGTTAGCTAGAGATTTACCAGAAAAAAACTCCTTCAGTTCCCCACCAGTAATGTCATATACAAGGGCAGACACTATAGGAGGGAAACTAGTAAGAGCCAATTTGGGTCCAGCAGTGAGATACACCCAGACGGCTTTAAAACCACAAAAATGGGAACTTTTCCCTGTTATGGTTGTAGCCATTGTAGTAATGTACTGAAAGGTCCCCATGTGTTCCCTCCTCTGTATTGTACCCTCCTCTGTATTGTACCCTCCTCTGTATTGTACCCTCCTCTGTATTGTACCCTCCTCTGTATTGTACCCTCCTCTGTATTGTACCCTCCTCTGTATTGTACCAGCCTCTGTATTGTACCCTCCTCTGTATTGTACCACCCTCTGTATTGTACCAGCCTCTGTATTGTACCCTCCTCTGTATTGTACCCTCCTCTGTATTGTACCATCCTCTGTATTGTACCCTCCTCTGTATTGTACCAGCCTCTGTATTGTACCCTCCTCTGTATTGTACCACCCTCTGTATTGTACCACCCTCTGTATTGTACCATCCTCTGTATTGTACCAGCCTCTGTATTGTACCAGCCTCTGTATTGTACCCTCCTCTGTATTGTACCCTCCTCTGTATTGTACCAGCCTCTGTATTGTACCCTCCTCTGTATTTTACCACCCTCTGTATTGTACCACCCTCTGTATTGTACCATCCTCTGTATTGTACCAGCCTCTGTATTGTACCCTCCTCTGTATTGTACCCTCCTCTGTATTGTACCAGCCTCTGTATTGTACCCTCCTCTGTATTGTACCCTCCTCTGTATTGTACCAGCCTCTGTATTGTACCCTCCTCTGTATTGTACCACCCTCTGTATTGTACCACCCTCTGTATTGTACCCTCCTCTGTATTGTACCATCCTCTGTATTGTACCCTCCTCTGTATTGTACCATCCTCTGTATTGTACCCTCCTCTGTATTGTACCATCCTCTGTATTGTACCAGCCTCTGTATTGTACCCTCCTCTGTATTTTACCACCCTCTGTATTGTACCACCCTCTGTATTGTACCATCCTCTGTATTGTACCAGCCTCTGTATTGTACCCTCCTCTGTATTGTACCCTCCTCTGTATTGTACCAGCCTCTGTATTGTACCCTCCTCTGTATTGTACCCTCCTCTGTATTGTACCAGCCTCTGTATTGTACCCTCCTCTGTATTGTACCACCCTCTGTATTGTACCACCCTCTGTATTGTACCCTCCTCTGTATTGTACCATCCTCTGTATTGTACCCTCCTCTGTATTGTACCATCCTCTGTATTGTACCCTCCTCTGTATTGTACCCTCCTCTGTATTGTACCAGCCTCTGTATTGTACCCTCCTCTGTATTGTACCATCCTCTGTATTGTACCAGCCTCTGTATTGTACCCTCCTCTGTATTGTACCCTCCTCTGTATTGTACCAGCCTCTGTATTGTACCCTCCTCTGTATTGTACCCTCCTCTGTATTGTACCACCCTCTGTATTGTACCCTCCTCTGTATTGTACCACCCTCTGTATTGTACCACCCTCTGTATTGTACCATCCTCTGTATTGTACCCTCCTCTGTATTGTACCATCCTCTGTATTGTACCAGCCTCTGTATTGTACCCTCCTCTGTATTGTACCATCCTCTGTATTGTACCCCTCTGTATTGTACCATCCTCTGTATTGTACCCTCCTCTGTATTGTACCCTCCTCTGTATTGTACCCCCCTCTGTATTGTACCACCCTCTGTATTGTACCATCCTCTGTATTGTACCCTCCTCTGTATTGTACCATCCTCTGTATTGTACCCCCTCTGTATTGTACCATCCTCTGTATTGTACCATCCTCTGTATTGTACCACCCTCTGTATTGTACCCTCCTCTGTATTGTACCATCCTCTGTATTGTACCACCCTCTGTATTGTACCCTCCTCTGTATTGTACCCTCCTCTGTATTGTACCCTCCTCTGTATTGTACCCTCCTCTGTATTGTACCATCCTCTGTATTGTACCCTCCTCTGTATTGTACCCTCCTCTGTATTGTACCCTCCTCTGTATTGTACCACCCTCTGTATTGTACCCTCCTCTGTATTGTACCCTCCTCTGTATTGTACCACCCTCTGTATTGTACCCTCCTCTGTATTGTACCCTCCTCTGTATTGTACCCTCCTCTGTATTGTACCACCCTCTGTATTGTACCCTCCTCTGTATTGTACCCTCCTCTGTATTGTATCCTCCTCTGTATTGTACCAGCCTCTGTATTGTACCCTCCTCTGTATTGTACCCTCCTCTGTATTGTACCCTCCTCTGTATTGTACCCTCCTCTGTATTGTACCACCCTCTGTATTGTACCCTCCTCTGTATTGTACCCTCCTCTGTATTGTACCCTCCTCTGTATTGTACCACCCTCTGTATTGTACCCTCCTCTGTATTGTACCCTCCTCTGTATTGTATCCTCCTCTGTATTGTACCAGCCTCTGTATTGTACCCTCCTCTGTATTGTACCCTCCTCTGTATTGTACCCTCCTCTGTATTGTACCCTCCTCTGTATTGTACCCTCCTCTGTATTGTACCATCCTCTGTATTGTACCCTCCTCTGTATTGTACCCTCCTCTGTATTGTACCCTCCTCTGTATTGTACCACCCTCTGTATTGTACCCTCCTCTGTATTGTACCCTCCTCTGTATTGTATCCTCCTCTGTATTGTACCAGCCTCTGTATTGTACCCTCCTCTGTATTGTACCCTCCTCTGTATTGTACCCTCCTCTGTATTGTACCCTCCTCTGTATTGTACCACCCTCTGTATTGTACCCTCCTCTGTATTGTACCCTCCTCTGTATTGTATCCTCCTCTGTATTGTACCAGCCTCTGTATTGTACCCTCCTCTGTATTGTACCCTCCTCTGTATTGTACCACCCTCTGTATTGTACCCTCCTCTGTATTGTATCCCCTCTGTATTGTACCCTCCTCTGTATTGTACCCTCCTCTGTATTGTACCAGCCTCTGTATTGTACCAGCCTCTGTATTGTACCCTCCTCTGTATTGTACCCTCCTCTGTATTGTACCCTCCTCTGAAAGGAACACAGATCCCCATCAATGGTTTTTACACGTGTGAATCCACATATGTAGTTTACAGCATAAAGTGCCCATGTGGGAAAACTTATGTAGGAAAAACTATTGTCAGTGTTAGAAACAGATTAACGGAACATAAATCGTTAGGATTAGGAATAAGTTGAAGGAACCAGTTGTCAGGCATCTCAATGACAGTGGTCTCACCATTAGTCAATTATCATTTCAAGTTTTAGATTCAGTATCAGAAATGAGACGTGGGGGAGACGGTGATAGGGAGAAGCTCAAGTGATACGTAAATTAGGAACTATGTCCCCGCATGGTCTCAATCATGAATATGATCTATATCCATTCTTATTTAAGTCATGGTTTTATTTTTATATTGGTTTTATGTTTTATAGGTTGGCACAGAAACAATTTATCTGCCAGATTATATGATAATATGTGTTGTACATGTGGATACCCAGATAAGTGCTTGTTAGAACCATGATATGGACTTAAATAATATGGACTATGTTATAGCCTGTATTTGATGTTCTGGGATCTAAATGTCATATATTGTATGTGTACATATACATTTGGATTGTAAATCCTAGAAAATTAAATACTATAACCTGTGATGACAGCGAGGGCTCAGTATTCCCCCTGTAATATATATATATATACAATGGTGTGTTTTATGCTTGATAAAGAGTGGAGGGCCACTGGAAACGTTACACACTTATGCTGCCCCAAGATGGAACAAATAAAGGTGAATTTTAATGAAGAATTTGTAGTGCTGTTTATGGAGAGAAACATAATCTCAGCAGTAAAACCCCCACTAGTCCTGCCCATTTGTTCCTCCTTTCCCAGGCTGCACAGGGGACCCACCAGCACTCAGCTCACTGCACTGTAGGACAGGAACCAATCAGTAGCTAGCAGGACCTGATAGGGAACTGAAGCCTGTCTGTGCTTGTGTGACTGCAGGGCTGTGATTGGCTGTCACTTACCCCCAGTTTAACCCACCATTGTGCATTCCCCGTGGTTCCAGCTGGCAGTCAGTCTATAGCAGAAATGTGGAGTGGGAGGAGTCAGGGGTGTGTCTTTCAGCTACTGACCCCCAAGAGTCCTACACCCCCAATATATTGAACTGGACACTTAGACCCTCCTGCTGCTCCTTTTCTCTCTGCCAAAGCAACGGGCCCCTCATTGCCTGCAGCGCCTACATTATAACATCACCATTATGTGTAAATTCTCTCATTAGTCTATTAGTATTTGTTACATTGGGGCAGGTCCTTTTCATGTGCCAGAGACACACATCTGATTTTTATTATCTCTATATATATTATATATATTATATTCTGCTTTAGGGACTATACAATGGCACTTACTTATATAAACATTTGTGCAGTTCAGTCGCTCAGTGTCAGTAGTTGTATGTTCTCTGTTTAGAATTAATTCATTATGGGGCAGATTTGTCAAAGTGAAAATTCGAATTTATAAAATTTGAATTTCAAGCTAATTTTTGTGTACTTCAACTTGGGAATATTCCAAATTCGATTTGAATCTGAAAAAAATGCGAAAATTCAAATATCAAAATTGACCATGTACTGTCTCTTTAAAAATTTGACTTGGATCCTTTCACCATCTAAAACCTGTCAACTTGCTGTTTTAGCCTATGGGGGACCTCCAAGAACCTATTTGGAGTCAATTGGTGGACTTTGAAAAATCAAAGTTTTTTTTTAAAATAAACTTCGAATCAGATTCGTATGAAAACGGCCTATTCACCCTGAAAAAAATCAGATTTTTTTAATAAATTTCGGTTGGTCTTTTTTAATTCAAATTTCAACGTTTGTTTTTAATTCGAGATTCGACCTTTGATAAATCTGTCCCTTAATGTCCACTTGCCTTTGAATGAATTCCACTAGATACTTCAGATCATGACCTGGACCAATGGGGATCTTCGTATTTAGAGCAGCCGGTAGGATTCTAACCTTTGAATATTCATCTCATCACAGCTCAGTCCTTATTCGCTGCACAAACCAAAAATGGTGATGTAGAGATAAGAACAGATTAAAGGGGAAGTAAATACCAATACCATATGGAACATGTGTTCTGCCTATTTTCTTTATTAAATTACAATTTCCCTTATAGATATTTGTCTTGTTTTATCTGTATCGCCCCCACCCTGTATTAAATTATTGGTTTAAATGGGGAAAGTGAGCTCTGTATAAACAACCCCCTCCTTTCTCCCAGCTTCAGTCTATGTCAGGCTTTCAGATAAGGAGTAATTCATTTCTCAGAAAGGTTTATCTGAGGTCTGGGAATTTGAGTAATTGCCTTTTCCTCTTCCCACGTTTGCTCAGAAGAATCACAGGAAACAGGAAAACGAAACTGGTTAGAGTTTCAGTCTATTTTATATATTTCTCCAGCAAAACAATAGAGAAAGTAGAACACAAAGTCATGTTGAACAAGTGTGATCCCTGTGTGTTATTATATGTGACAGTGACTGAATCAGACTCGGTGCATTCACCCCACATTCACCCCCACCCGGCACAAACTGTAACAGGGAAACTGCTGTACCCCATGTTTATTCTCAGGCCTTGATAAGGCACCTATTTTATATATATATATATTTACTTTCATTCCAGTGTATTTGCATTTCCATTGAAATAACAGAATGAGAATTTGGCTGCCTGCAATACAGGTAAATAATAGGAGTATTAATAAAAGGAACGCTGAGAGTTCTTGAAGAATATTGGGCTCATAGATTATTGTGGAGTCCTAAACACAGATATTCTCTCATGGAAACAGGCCTGATATTCCAATCTCACAAGGATAGTTGAAAGATAACTCGAGACAGACAAAAAGTTCCTAAAGATTATGGTCTGTTGTAATATATATCTTGGAAAACAGATGTAAGAACAAGGTATATTTCTTATTAAGAGCATGGCTGCCACTTAATGGCCTGGGAACCTACATTTGGATGGTATGTCAGATACGTAGGGTCAAAGAGCTGTTAAAACAAGTATAAACTGGTGAAAAAATGTGTAGTATTACATTTTATTAAGGGAAAGATTATGTTTATACATACAGATGAAGCCAGACTGGATTGTACTTCTGGCGCGCTGTAACAGATCCGGATAAACGCGTTGGTCGCATTAAGCGCAGGGAAACACGCTGTCCTGACGTTTAAAAAGTATCAGAGTTGAAAAAAAAATAGGCGCAACTCCTTAGCCGTCTTCTGAGCATGGCAGTGAGTTATTGTGAGCATGGCAGTGGGAAATTCATTATGCTGGATCTATTGTAAAATGCTTTGGATATTAGCCATAAGATATGCAGCATTAGTAATCGCTTTAGTTTCAACTCCTAATAACAGCAGTATCAATACCCTTGAGGTCTAGGTGCTGGACTTTTATTTAAAATTATTATTTAAAAGTGCTTATTCAATATAATATGTCATAAATTATTTTTTTGAAGATAAAAAAAAAAAATACTACGTATGTTTGTCATTTTTTTTTTTTTAAATAAAAATAGCTTTAACTTGGCAGTTCATTTTCATGTGACATTGGTTCAATATTAATATTATAGAAAAGCTACCGAACTTCATGGCAGTTTGTCACAGATAGGGATAGGCCAGTTTCACCCATTTTGTTACAGCAAAAGGCGAAATGTTGCAGACACCCATTAAAGTCTAAGTGCATCAAAAATGTTTTGACGCACGCAACATTTTTTTTGACACGTGTTTTTTTTTTTATGACGCACGACGCCATACTGCAACTGCCATTTCCACAATATGGGGAAAAATTTGCCCATCCCTGGCCACAGCATTTTATAGTATATACCTACTATGTGGTAACCAGGTAAGTTAGAACATTAGTAATAGTACAGTGGATATGTGTTATCCATATACACAAGTAGCAGAGTGAGCAGTGATACTTATAGAAGCAGGTTCATTTGGGTTGGAAACACTATGGGAAACAGAGCCAATGGCTCACAAAGGCCTTTGGGGATTTGCAGTAAATACTCTAATAATGGATTTGCAGCTTCAAAGGTCCTAGTGTAGTTGGTTGTAGTGTGTTTATAGGGAGACGTAAGGTACATTGTTAGAAGGACTTATGTGGCAGTTGCAGTCTGGCCTATAACAGGTCCTGTTAAGCTGGTGAAAAGTCATCCTGTCATTTTAGCATCTCAAAATCAGAAAGAATTTCTTCACTCCTGCACAGTCTCCATTAACAAACATTACCACAACTAATTACATCTGAGCGATTGTACAGTTATATGGGGTGGTTATACTTTAGTGTCAGGGAATGGTAACGGTTATAGCAGTATAGTGCCTGGTGCCAACCCCTCATGGGTCATTATTAGTGGGGGCATTCAGAGGCTATATCCTATACTATCCTCATCCCCATTGGAAGCAGCAGTCCTGCCCTGCTTGTGAGACTGTTCATATGAGCAAGCTCTTGTGCTTTCAAATGCTAATTAGCTAAAGTGCACAGCAATACACATTAAAGGTGATTCAGGTACAGACAGTGTCGGACACCAGGATACGTCCCGGGGGGCCCAGGTGTCAGTGGCCCCTCCTGCTGCTAAACATTTGTCTTATTTCATGGCCATTCCCAAATTCTATGAGAACAAAGAGGCTAAATAGATGAAATAATAGATAATAGTATGTAAAGAAAAGAGACAGGAGAATAGAAATTGAGTGAGGAGAGGAAGACTAATAATACTGAGAGTGGCCCCTGGTCTAAGATTAATTGATGGGCCCCTACTCAAAGGTTTTTGGGTGGGCCCCTGGTGTCCCAGTCTGACACTGGGTACAGACAACAAAGGGTAGGGGTGGGGGTTGCCTGCTGTTGTATTCCCTGTGCTTAGTAAGAGGTTGTGGGAGATGGTAATGTGAGATTTTGTGCAGGGAGAGAAACCCCCATCTAGACTTAAAGGACCAGTAACACAGAAGCGCCGCTGCTTCCGTGCAGGTCCAGACTGAGACTTAAAATAGGCCCTGGCATTTCAAGTACACAGAAGCCCAAACAGCCCCACCAGCCCAATAAATACTGACTTTCTATGGCACCTTATAGCAGCCCCTCTGGCATTTGCCAAAACTCACAGATTGCCAGTCCGGGCCTGCTTCCGTGTGCAACTGCGCTTCCAGCATGAACGATGCAGCTGCTCTCTGCGCTGCTTTGCTTTCCGCTACTTCTTCTCTCTCTCTACTTCCTGCCCCCTCCATCATCCGCACCCTCCACCGCATTCATGGCTCTGAGCTGGGGGCCGGTGCTGTATCTGGGAGGCGCTCACTGCAGGGTCGGACTGGACATGCGGGGGCCCACCGGGTAACTATACTCCGGCCCCCCGCGCGCATGCGTGAACGTCTGGCCGCACGCCAGCGCGCATGCGCGAACGTCTCGTCACACGCCGGTGTCTGCGAAAAACGCCTGTGCGCATGCGCAAACACCGATGCGCATGTAATACCGGCGCACCAATTAATTTTTATTTGGGGGCCCAGACATCGGCGGAGGGGGGCCAGAACATTAGGGGAGGGGGGCTGGGCCGGCGGGGGCCCATGAAGGCCGGGGCCCACCGAGTTTTTTCCCGGTTTCCCGCCGGCCCAGTCCGACACTGGCTCACTGTGCTGCCGTGGGCACAAATGGCATTGGGCCTAGGGGCTCCCGATATATATAAATGTTCATAGACTCAATATACAGTAAAAAAAACATGTTTATTTAATATGTTGTAAAATGTACATTATGCTTTTAAAGGGGACCCGTCACCCAAAAAAATTATTCAAAATCCTATTTTATCATATTAGTCAAGCAAAATGAACTTTAATTACACTATATAAATTATTTGAATCTTGTTTTCTTCAGTCTGGGAATTCATAATTATAACAAGCAGGCAGGAGCCATTTTGTGGGACACTGTTATTAAGACATGCTTTGTATCAGTTCAGAATCTTTTTCGTGCACCAGAATGGGGGACCCAATGTCCATCCCCATGTACTGGCTACACAATTAAATGGTAAAGAGAATGGGCGAATATGTGGAGAGCAGTGACATCTAGGAAGTGCTGAATGGAAAGTGAAAGTAATTGTCTGCCCATGGCATAGAGGAGGGGCAGACAATATTTGATTGACAGCTGAGATTTTTAAATGAGCTTACAACTGCTATGAATGCTTTAATAAAAAATAGAAATTAGATTTCATGTTTAATTAGTAAAGGACTTTTATTATACAGATTTTTGTGTCTGGGTGACAGGTCCACTTTAAATAGCAATGAATTATAGGTAAATTGAAAAAGAAAATTGTCAGTCAGTAACATAAAGAACCCCAGCCCAAAATCCTAACCATTCGAGAGTCAAAAATACTCACAGTGCATTGCAGTAGCCAGACATAGCAGCATGTGGAGTGTTTGAAGGACAAAAGCAACGGACACATTGAAATTGGAAACACTTCTGTGTTGAATATTGTATTTTGACTGTATTAATATTCATAATATCCTTTGCTTTCAAGTTAGAAATAAGTGGTGCCAGCGAGGTGTTAAAACCCCTTTCCCCAACTAAAGTCTTAGGCGTGAGTTCTTGAATACAAAAATCTAAATGTTAATGAGCTGGGGGGAAGCTTGGCAACCAAGCCTACTTGTATTTAGAGTAGTCCATTGTTTAACCCTTTCACTGCCAGCTGATTTAGTCACTTGTGATACATTTAATTCCAGTTTGGTGCTATTTCAATTCAGGGGACTTTTAAATTAGGGACAAAGCTTTCCTATAGTTTGTGAATTGTGTTACATTTCCAAAAATCCCCTCATAGCTTCCACTTTTCAGCATCTCTCACATACTATTGGCTGTCAAATCACAGCTTCCAGGTGCTTTTAGCTACTCGGAGTAGAAATAAAGATCAGCCCAAAGGTAAATAATATGCCCTGTAATTAGGTTTGACACCTTTTCTGGAAAAAAAATACTGGCCTTCCTATATATTTATGTGTTTCCAGGCCAGGTGGCAACCCTATCAGTAGTACATACAGTAACGTGTGAAGTAGGTCTGGACTGGGAGTCAAAATAGGCCCTGGCATTTCAAGTTCACAGAGGCCCAAACAGCCCCCTACCAGCCCAACAAATAGTGACTGTCTATTGCAACTTACAGCAGCCCCTCTAGCATTTGCCACAACCCACTGATTGAACAGGTAAACAATGTGGGCATTTACTGTACAATCTGAGCGTAAGGTTTGAGCAACAATAGACGGCTTTTACAGCCTGAATATGAGATGTAAACAATGCAGAAGCCAGCTAATCGCAGTACTGATTCCTTTAAGGGCAAAACTCCACGGGCGATAAGACACATTTACTGCTATTACTTACCGTATATACTCGTGTATAAGCCGACCCGCGTATAAGCCAAGGTACCTAATTTTACCTATGAAAACCAGAAAAACTTATTGACTCGCGTATAAGCCTAGACACAACTCAGAAAAGTCTCAGAAATATCAAACAGTCGGTTTAATGTTAAAAATCAAGCCATGATGCTTAAAACATTAATACATCGTACAATGATAAAAAAAAAACCTCTGGTAGATGAAATAGATATATTAAGAAGACAGCTGCCTTACCGGAAAATTTGCTCCAATGGGAGGGGAGAGTCAGGAAGCTGCTCCCTGTAGTAGGCGCTGATCGCCTTCAAAGGCTGCCCAGAGTTGTTAGTGGGTGGGAGGGGAAGCTGCTCTCTGCTGCTGGGCCCCTTCAAAGTTTATAGTGAATAAATCCGTGACGTCACCCAGGTCCTGTACTTCTTTCTTGGCAGCACGCATATCCTACTACTGGAGACCAGGGACAATGGATTAAAGCTGTCCAGTGAGTGTTTAAACAGTTAGTCTTATCGCTGAGATTGATTTATTTTTTCACTTTCCTTCTCCTTTAAGCAATCGCTGGGGTAGGGGCAGCTGATGCTGGCAGGCAGAAGGGGAGAGCCGGCGCCGGAGTTGTTACGTCGCTGAGCTGATGACGTCAGCGTGCGCACACACTCCTTGCGCTGTTGCTCTTTCTTTGCGGCTGGGAGCATGTGGGATTCATCGCTACCAGTAAGGCAGCTGACCCGCGTATAAGCCGAGGTAGGATTTTCAAGCACATTTTGGGTGCTGAAAATCTCGGCTTATACGCGAGTATATACGGTACCTTAGATTTGGCGCATCCGAAATGATACATGCGAATCATTGAATTACATTAGATGGCGTTGAAGACGTCTGTGGAGTTTCGGCCTTAAAGCTTATCCATGGTAATCAGTCACAGCAGCCTGACTTTGTGGGGGGGGGGGGGTAGGGGGGATACACAGCATAGACTTGCTAAGACCTGTGGCTCTAATTCCCTAAAAATATTGCGCTTTTTTTGGGATTTAAAATATGGGACAATGTATATTGGAACAGACAAGTAAAAATGCCTCTAAACTTACTTTCCAGTGTTTATGTACAAGAGGTATATACAGATATATATTGAGGTTAGCAGCCCAGCCAACAGAATCAATACTTTGGTTCCTTTGGAGATTCAGATGATTACATTGTAGATGTACTAAATGCTACTTAAGGTCCCCATAGAAGCAAAGAATTGACTTGTTGAATGACCGATTTTAGTGAAATCGACCAATCCGTCAAATTATCGTGCGGTTAGTGGGATTCGAACGATCGTACATCTTACGATTTTTCAGCCGACATCTGTCAGAAAATTGATGGGCCAGGTAATAAAATCTTTATTGGTCCCAGTGTAATGTATGTGTGTCTGTAGGGCCAGGCAGCTCCCCTTTGTTTTCCTGCCAATGTCACTTGAAATTGTCTTTTTAGTTGATGGACACATCGTAGATTTAATTGTGGTCTCACGATAATGAAAAGATCTTTTAAAGATTTAATGCTTTATGCTTGTTCTGGTCCTTACACTAATGACAAATTTATTACCAAAATGATGATATACAGGATTTAGTTATTTAGGTGCAATTCTCTATGGATTGGAAATAATCTTGAAAAATCAATGGCATTATAGAGAGGTGACAAAAAATAGTTCAAAATAATAAATAGTTAAAAATAAAACTGGGGGAAAAAATTATGTAAAAAATTTCTCAGAATTGAACTCATGACCTGCAGTTTCATTAACCTGTATCAAGCCAACAAGGCTATACAGCCTGAATCATTGATGGATGCGCACAATACGTTATAAATATTTATTAGTTTTCTGTTCAAATATATTGCAATCTAATATTTAAAAAAAAAAACTGCAGCATTGTTAAAAAAAAAAACATAAGGGCAGATCATGGATTTGTTTTACAGTTCTGAGTACAGATCCCCTGTCATAGCCCAATGCAAAGTCATCCACAAATACAATTTATAATTAGTGTTCCTCTCCATCAGAAATGTCTCCACACTTTTATTTATACTGCCTTAATCTTCTATCAGAATACAAAGAGATCGTTTCTCCAGCTCTTCAGTTTTTAATGAACGATCTGTCTCCTCTCGCCTCTCACTGCAGTTCACATAGATTCCTATCTGAAGCAATACATAGCGCTTAGAGACATCTAGTGGCCAAAGCTGGTATTGCAGTCAATTTAAAAACAGTAACTGCGTTAAATGCGACTTTAGTTATCGCACTTGCTGCTGCTTCGCTAGCGTCACAGCGCGCTAAATGTACTAAAGAAAGCATATGTACATCTATCTCTGATTTGTACTATGTATTTGTTATGTATTTTATACATTAATGTTAATTAATCCATTAATGTTAGTTAGTTAATTGATGTGTGTTGTTTCCATAATAATTGTAAGTTTTGGATATTTAAAGAGACGCAAGATAGGGAAAAACAGACTTTGTGAAATAAGAGATACAACAGTGGCATCTTTTGGTGATTACACTAAAGGACTTTGGATTTAAAGACAAAGGACTCTTTTCTCATTGGTTCCAAAGTACATCAAAGGAATTCCTCAGTCAAAGTTGTATAAATGGACGGCTCTAAAAGTACAATTTAGCTCATGTTGATTTCTAACTCCATCAAGAAGAAATGAAACATCTAGAGCTCAAATATAAACAGAGAGAGAGGAAAATATCCATCAGAGGAACAGGAAAGGTATTGGAACATTATTACTGGAGAAAAGAAGAATTTTCATTCCAATACGTTGTACTCTCTAGTATCATCATCAGGTCTATTACATTCACTGTCTTGCATCGCTTCAATAAATCCTTCCTTTAATGAGCCTAAATTGGACTGGATTTTTGTTAGAGGTTTCAATTTCTAACAGTTCTGTAGATGTTGCAGTTGGGCAGGTTATTCAATATGGGATATTACTGTATATACACACCTCTCAGCAATAGCAGTAGGAACATAACTACCTAAAGTGGGGCCCGGGTGCAGACCGCCCTGCCAGGCCTTGGCTCCCTCATTGTGCAGAGATGAGATCTGACCCATTGCTGCAACTCCCACAATCTCTGCACCCTCTCTGCATTCCCTTCATCATCCTCCCAGACCAGTGTGTTTGTTAAATATTCCCCATAGTGTCTTTACTCACCTGCTCAACTGCAAAGTTCTGGGAGAAGATGAGCCCCGAATTCCCACCCCTGCTAATTGGAGATGAAGATTTTATTTTCCTTTAGGTTAATTTACATGTAACTTTCCTGAGCGCTTCTTTACTGTCCCAGTGGGATGTTCCACCCTGCACATAAATTCTGCCAAATGATCTGATTTTATTGTTGGAATAAAAGTGACACTGGAGTGACAGGTAAAAGTCTTATCCTCCTGCTCCTGTGAGTCAGTAAGTGTCTGTCTGTAGGTCTCTGTATCCAGTGGAGATTCCTTCTTGTCTCCTTTCTCCAGTCTAAACCAGTGCACAGTGAGATCATCAGGGTAATAACCAGATATCCTGCACCTCAGGGAGACTTTCACATTCTTCTTCAGTATTCGAGTTTCATTATCCCCCACTTGGGGGCGCCAGGGGAAATCTGCAACACAATGGAGTAAATGAAATATGAATGTGTCTCCAGTACATTTATTATTCATATCCACTCTCTGTTATACTGATCATTTAAAGAACATTTTCTACACAAAACACTTATACCACATCCTGATCCAACACCTGGATTGAGTAGATCCCTGAATGAAACCTATTGGCTACAGGAATCACATTACAGAGAGTATAAGGAGTGAGCCCCATTATCCTGGCTCAGTAACTGTACCTGCCACAGACACTTCTCTGGATTCGGGGTCACCCATTGACTCATGTTTCCAGGTCACTCGCACCCTGAAGGCTGGATCCTTAAAGAGATCCTTTGGGACACTACAAACACTTGTGACGTCCCACGTTAGATCAGAGTTTTCTCTCCAGTTTTCCTTGGGAGGTTGTTGGGTCTCCTCTCCACAGTCCCACTTTATCCTGATGTCTTTAGGGTAAAATCTCTGCAGGTTTAGGGTCAGGTCCAGATTCTGGGACCCCTGGAATGTGATATTTATTGGCTCCTGCACCTTGGGCTTTGCTGGAAGATAAACATTGCAGGGAAGTAATAGAATTAATATTGTGATATTCCTTCATTTGTGACTTCTCTGCACAGGAAAATGGAGTTTTACATCCAAGCTCCACCTACAGACTCCTTCCTACAGCCATGGAGGCCGGACTCAATGAGAAAGGGGTGGGGCTTAACATTTCTAGACAATCCAGGCATGGCTTCTGCTAACTGGGTGGGGCCCAGGCAGTGTGGGGATGGCTTAAAATTTATTGGGGAATTGTTGATGTAAAATATAAAGAAAATGTACCAAATTCCCTGCAAATTCATCTCCTTTTTTCATCACAATATTTAATGCTATAAAAGGTAGAGTATTAGCTGTCAGGTTATGAGAAGGGCTCAACAAAAGAAGCCCCGCCCATCCATCAGAGACAGATGATTTATGTGTCAGACTATATGAATGTTGGGTGGGGATAAAAGGAGAGAACTCTCCCAACAACTGTGATAATAAAACAATATCACAATTTGCAGACTAGCATCTAGAATATATGTATAAAAAGGGCAAATATTCCTTACCTTGAATAGTTTCAGTGTGAAAATGTTTCTCTTTGGTTTTCCCACCACTGACAAATTTACAGCTAAACGTTGCTCCCTTGTGAGTATCCAGGTGTGGAGTAAAAGTCAGAGTCGCTATGTGGTTATTTACCTCCTTCTCACAATGTACCACGTACTGACCAATGAGCAGAGGTTCTGTGGCCTCCTCCTCTCCCGATTGGTTTATCACAATCCACTCATCACTTCCTCCTCCCTTCACTGACCAGGTGACCTGCACATCACTAGCGCAGTTGGTCCCAGTGCACTGCAGTTTGGTCTTCTCTCCAACAATCAGTGCTCTTGGCCCCACAATGGTGTTCAGTGAGACTGTGGCTAATCAGGGAACAGGAATAGATTCCATATAATTACCCAGTCCGATACTTTATAACCCAGATACAGGTTAAATTGTATTACTAAAACACAGCCAAGGTTTCTGGAAAGTATTGCATTAAACTAGCCTATACCATATAACCAGCCTCTGCATTTAGTTACACAACCAAATCATATTGCAATGTGACATGCCCTGAGAGAGCCAATCACTGCCTCCTTCTTGCTACTTTTGGCATTCCCTTTCTCTGCACCTCTCTAGATCATTTTCTAAATCTCAGTGACCTCCTAACCTCCTCCCCTACATCGCCATAGCCCCCCAATGTCCTTCCCTACATCTCCATGACCTCCATTTTCTCTTCCCTACATCTCCATGACCTCCTAACTTCCTTCCCTTCATTTCAATGACCTTCTGACTCTCTTCCCTACATTTCCATGATCTCCTAACGTTCTAACTGTCCTTTCTACATCTTCATAACCTCCTGACTCTCATTTCATCTCCATCACCTCCTAATGGCTTCTTCCCCCATCTTTTTACATTTTCTATATGTTCCTGCCCCTCCCCTTTTATTTGTTTAAGTTTATCCAATCCTCATCCTCTCAGTTCTCTTTTCTACAAATCTATGACCTAACTGCCTTCCCTACTCCATGACCTTCCGACTCTCTTTCCTTCATCTCCTTGACAACTTGCCTTTTTTTCCTACATCTTCATGGCCTCCTAACGGCTTCTTCCTCCATCTTTATCCATCTTCTTTACCTTCTGACCCCTCCCATTTTCTCTTTTATCTTTAGCCAATCCTCATCATTCCATCCCTTTCCCTCTCCTTCCCCAGGCTCTGTGTCTTTTTTCATACTCCACTGCTCTTTCTTCTTTTCTCTTGAATTTGTACCTGTTTTTGCCCCTTTTACTCTATTCCATGCCTCCATGCCTCCACCCTGTTTAGTAAATGTATTAGTATATCAGTAAAGCAAATGGAGATAAGCTAGTTGGGGTCTTGGTGACCAAATATTTAGTGTCCTCAGAAATTGCAAATGCTAAAAAATACAAATTCCTTACAGTTTCTCTTGCGTTTCCAGATCCAGAATATCACGGCAGCGATTACAAGAAGCGGTACAATGACACACAACACTACAATAATGGTAGAGTCTGTCTCTGCCAGGGAATGGAAAAGAAATGAAGAAATATGAAAGTAAATAAGAATAAGGGATTAAGATTTAATTTGTTTGATTTAGATTATTTTGATCTTTCTTTTCTAGGGTCCAAAAAATAAAAACATAAAAGAACTGAGAAACAGCCAACATTTTTTTAAATGTTTTGGTCAAGTAGCAATATACTCGTGTATAAGCCGACCCGCGTATAAGCCGAGGTACCTAATTTTACCTATGAAAACCAGAAAAACTTATTGACTCGCGTATAAGCCTAGACACAACTATGTTATATATGTTGCTCTTTCTTCGCGGCTGAGATGCCTCACTACAACATGCAGGAGCCATGAATGGGCAGTAGTGAGGAAGGGTAGGGCAGCAAGGACACATGAAATGAAGACTGCAGCTCAAAGTCAAAGGGTATATTATATTGTGAGACATTTTATACTTATATTATTGGAATATTGGAATTATAAATTCTAACATCCAGAGAGTTGCAATTGAACAACTGCTGGAGGGCTGCAGGTTTGACATCCCTGATTTATATCAATGCACCTTCCACCATTAAGATGGGAGCACAATGCATAGTTCTAGGGTCCCTCTAACTGTGGTCCTTACACTACTGGGGGTTTGCTGAGGTGACCTTTGATCCCAGCCTGCAGAAGCCAAGTGCTTTCCCATTGGGCAGCGGCGCTTATAAGGGATGATTAGGTAGAAAGGCTGACCAATCAACTGTAGCCCAGGCCAGTAGCACCAGGGGCTTCCTCGTTGCTTCCCCTTTGTTCCACGCGGTGTGCGTGCGCGTCCCTTTGTCTCTCAGTGTGTGACAAGCAGAGAGTTGGGCAGTAGCAGAGCAGCAGTCCTGATACAAGAGACGGCACTTACCCTGAGGTGAAGGTCCGATACTCTTACTGGTCGCTGCTTAAGGCGCTGGGACTAGAGAAGACGCGCACTCGCGAATCACGGAATGGAGGAGGAGACGCGCAAGCGCAGTTCAACAAAGCTGTCACGTGGGGCAGGTCTAGGCGGGGTTTGCCTTATTACGCCTAGATGACACTTGCGCTGTTGCTCTGGGAGGGGGATTCATCGCTACAAGGCAGCTGACCCGCGTATAAGCCGAGGTAGGATTTTCAAGCACATTTTGGGTGCTGAAAATCTCGGCTTATACGCGAGTATATACGGTAGCAGAAATAATTATAATATTATTTTATTCATTTCTACATTTATTACAAAATCTGTAAATTATTTAAAAAATAAAGTGTGGCTGGTGGAAACCAAGAATAGAAATCATTTTGAAAAAAAAATCCTAGGTGAATTTGCTTGGAAAATTGTGCTTAGTAAATAGATGATATGAATTTCAACTGTTTGCCTTTTCACAAAATTTCCTCCTTCAGTAATATACAAAATTGCCTGTTAAAATACACCCCAAAAATACAGTTTTACAAATTTTTACAATTTTTACAAATTGCCTTATAATAACATTCCTTATATTGTACTAAAATATATTTAAGATGAACTTCATTTCATGTATGAGGGCTCATTTACTATTCCAAGTGCAAGAGCAGTACCAGCATTCTCATAGAATGAAATGGAGCAGCCATAGGGAAGGTAAGGGCCGAGGGAGCATCAGCCAGAAGTTTTTTACACAAATGTGTTGCATTTCTAAATGGTAATCACCAGTCACTCCATAGCCTGCCTAGTACCTGTATATTCCAGTAGGAACTCTTTCTGATGAAAATGGGGGTGAGATGGTTGCTGGACTCTGCAGGAGAAGGTCTTGTACCCTGAGACATTTGCCCAAGGGATAGTCAGAGTACTGCTCACACTGTATGTCCCATCTGAACCTTGATGTGGTTTTCCCAACACATGGACACCAAGGACTTCCCCACCGCTTATCCAAGTTATGTTAATCTCCTTGGGGTAGAAACCAGTAGCTGAACAGGATAAAGTATTTCTGTGTTTTTGAGTTATTGCGACTTCGGGCGGGTCTGTAAGAAGCAAAGATCAATGAGGTTTCACTCGAATTCTGATCAAATGGAACCAATGTTTTGCTACATTCTGTACAGTGAGAGGTTCCTTTGGATACAAAAAGACTAAGTAAAACCCCAATAAATACATAATGCTTAATTTTTTTTGCACCCAACTAAGAACTCCACAGCAATGTTGCAACAAACTCTTTGGATGGTATCTCATGTTTATCATCCTATTTCCAACAAAACCGCAGAAATATTTCTAATGGGGGTGGGAAACAGGATGAGGGGTGGTGGTTGTAATCAGCAATAATAGCTCCCTATAAACATGATCCTGTTTTGTCTAGAATCAATATTGTCTTTTACTTTTCCATTAGGAATAAATACTAAATAAACAGAGAACATCCAGTCTTATAAATACCCAGCTCTTACCAAAAACATTCAGCATGATCTCCCTGTCTTCTTTCTTAGGACTATAGACCACAACACATGTGTAGACCCCTTCATCTGAGATCCTCACATTGGATAATATCAAAGAGAAGTTGCCATTGCCAGCTGTCTGCTGGTTAAATGATCTCCTGGGTGTGGAACTGAAGCCTTTGTTATCAAATCTCAAGATTTCTTGGTTCTGGAAGTACCAGATCACCGCCAGGTAATTTAGGATCAGAGAAGCGTTGCCAACTGAAGAAGTGCATGGGAGATGTATGTCAGATCCAACCAAGGCATTGAGAGATGGAGGAGCAGAAAGTTGCAAGGTGGCACCTACTGGAAGATGTGGAAGGGAGCAGAGACACGATTAAGTTCTTATTCTGTATATTGTGTAACATACAAACAGTACAACTGGTACAGACATAATATCAAAGGTTATTGTGATACTAAACTCTATAGTTAGTATAGATATGGGTATATATCATTTATGTGACAGTAGGGAGGGGTGTGTGTATGGGGCTGGGTTTTCATTTGGAGGGGTTGGACTTGATGGACTTTGTCTTTTTTCAATCCAATTTAACTATGTAACTATAACTGACCCTAGAATTGAGATCATAAGCTCCACTGGGGCAGGGACTAAGGCTCACAATACCTCAGCTCTGTAAATAAAAAATTCTGTGAAATATATATATATATATATATATATATATATATATATATATATATATATATATATAAGATACTCTTCCAGAAGTCTATGTTCACTTAAATGACTTTAGAACAAATCACAGACATACAGAAAAAGAAACACCATAACCAGAGTGTGGTCTAGTGCCGGCCCTCGGCGCTTCTAACGACAGTGCTGTTTTTATGTAAGTGGGACCCCAAGAACCAGCTAAAATATAAACAGTGACAAACTTTAAATGACAATTGTGGATTGGATTTGTTAATATTTATGAGAGTGCTAAAGTAATCTTGCTTTTCCTGGGAGAGCGCAGACTTGAGACATGCCAAAATACATTGACGATGGAGGAAGTTGGTTTTTGCAAAGGAGTGCGTCTATATGTGCTCTGCAGATCATGGGCAAAAGCTCAGGAATTATACTTGAGACCACCTTAAGGGTGGCTGCTGGAGGATGCAGGAGGACATTTGGTAAAGAAAAACCCAAATAGAGAGGGGTGATCATCAATGTGCAATGGAACAAGGAGGAGGAATATGTCTGAGGCAACAACAAAAAGAGAGAATTCCCACCAGCACAGCCTGTAGAACAGGGGAAGTTAGAGGTCACCATGATAGAATTCAGGTTCAATGGCATGGTCATTCCTAAGGAAGTAAGGAGGGTTTTTTTTCTGAATTGTGTAAAACTGCGACCCAGTGGGGTTTTCACTTATTGTTTACGGTTATACAGGGCTGGACCTATCAAATGTGGGGCCCAATTGGGACCATGTTGGCGGGGCCCCTAGACAAAGTGTTGCTGGCTACTGACACAGCAAGTATTTAGGAAAATAAGGGCATACAGGCACAAAATAGAAAGGAAAGGGGCAGTGCGGGGCCCCCAGAGGTGCGGGGCCCAATTGGGCCCAATTGGTCCAATTGGCCTAAGGCCGGCCCTGCGGTTATACCACCAAATTTGTGACTATTTAAGTTTGTTTGGTTTGAAAAATAAACCCCAGGGAGGAGCCTGTCCATTTTTGTTACAAACCTGAGCCTCTCTGCTCACTAGTGTTGCACTTTATCTGCTCACTAGTGTTGCACTGCTGTATAACAATGGTGCGACGTACAGAGTAAGGACTCGTTATTCCACAGGACACTGATCCCCAACCCTTGGACGTTGCGCCCAGTGGCCTCAAAGCAGGTGCTAATTTGTGAATTCTAGACTTGGAGGCAAGTTTTGTTGCATAAAAAGAAAAGAAAGGTTAAAAATTATTCTTCTGCCCCATTATACCCCTCCCTGACTTTATAGCCCAATGCTAATTGCACCCCAGACAGTACTGAGAAATACAGAGAAATATAGAGAAATACAGAGAAATACAGAGAAATATAGAGAAATACAGAGAAATATAGAGAAATACAGAGAAATATAGAGAAATACAGAGAAATACAGAACTTACCAGTTTGGTGCAGGAGGAAAAGGTAGAGAAACCCCAGACGGGGCATGTTGGGGTGTGACTCAGTTTAGCAGCCCCCCTAATTCTCTGTATGACGAGTTGTAAATGAAGGGCTGATGTTTGTCAGGGTGGGAGCCCCGGGGCTCAGAGTCATTACTGGCACCTCTATCTGCTCTGCCCTATTGATATGAACTTTAGCCCCAAACTGGTGAATCATTTACTATTATTTACCCCAAGTGCATATAATAAACTGATCATACCCCGCCCCCCAATCTAACATTGTATAACATGAAAGTATTTATCTCCCTCCAAAGAATCGGTTATTATTTTGTACTTTGTCCTTCTGTGTATTTAACCTGGTGTCACTGCTTTATTGCTATAGATTTGTATCCCAGGGATCAGCTCAGCCTCACGTCTCATTTCATTTACTTTCCTTCCTCTATATCCATAGTTTGTACAGATATAGATCTCTTTATACACAGCTCACAGTGTACTCAGTGCTGTACAGTAGAACAATATATTGACAGACAGGGATCAGTATAATAAATATAATAACAATGATGTGCTAATTGGGTTAGGAGGTCCCTGGTCCCTAAGTGTAGGTGACTGTCCTCAGGAATAAGCTCACAATAAGCAAATAAATAATAATAATAATAATAATAATAAGCTAAACCCTTGCTGAAGCGATTGGGTGATATTTCCTCTCTTTAAATGAACCAATGAGGGAAGAGCAAAGGCCCCAGTGACACTGAGAGACTGAATTCCTATAAAGAGAAAGTGAATGGGAGAGAATCAGAGGAATCAGAGCCGGGGCTGTTGTTTCTCAGGATACAGAGTAAATAGAGGACAGAGCAGATAAACCAGTTTCTAGTTTCAGGGACAGGGATTTTAGGTCAAAGTGTTTCATGTCTCTAAGGGTTGGGCCACATAAGCAAATTCGGGGAGATTAGTCGCCTGGGGCAGGCACCTGGAACGCTTTGTTTTCCGAAGTCATCTGGAGTTTCCTCATTAGGCAATTACGGGCGACTTCTGAAAATGAAGTTTTTCGAGTGCCTGACCCATGCGATTTTCATTATAGCAGGCAGAAGGCAAGGGAAGGCACATTGGGGAGAAATACAGAGAAATATAGAGAAATACAGAACTTACCAGTTTGGTGCAGGAGGAAAAGGTAGAGAAACCCCAGACTGGGCATGTTGGGGGTGTGAGTCAGTTTAGCAGCCCCCCTAATTGTCTGAATGATGAATTGTAAATTAAGGGCTGATGTTTGTCAGGGTCGCCTGGTGACTAATCTCCCCGAATCTGCCGTATGGCCAGACCCTAAAGGTTCATGACAATGAAGTTAAAAGTAGGTTCCAGAAGTAAAAATTCCCACTGTCAATGAAAAAACAAGAACAAATATGCACTCATAGTTAATTTTAAGCTATTGTCTATGATTCCTCCTTACCCAATACACAATTCATACAGGTAATTTGGCCTGGGTTTATGAAAAAGTCCACTCATTGTTTGATATTGTACCAATATATATATATATATATATATAAATATCAGCAATTAGCTTTGAACACTCTACTATAAATAAGAAGGAAAGACATGATTGGTTGTTACAGGTTCTGCCCTTGTGTAATTTTGCACCTATGTTAGTAGATAAGCCTCATCTGTGTCTCTTTACTTCCCAAGGTGCATCAGTCCTAAATAATTATAAGAAGTTGTATGTCACGAGGGGAATACTTAAAATCATATATTTGAGGTTGTCCTTATCCTTAGATTTCAGGTATTCCTGGACATTTAAAGGGAACATTTAAAGAAAACATATTGTGTAAAAAACAAGAATGTGCCAGTGTATTTTACTGTTTTAAATATAATAACACAGTAAGTGAGGTTGAAAAAAGACACACGTCCATCAAGTTCAACCTTAAATCTATATATAACCTGCCTAAATGCCAGTTGATCCAGAGGAAAGTGAAAACCCTTTTATTGAAGTCTCTCCAATTTGCCTCAGAGGGGAAAACAATTCCTTCCTGACTCCAAAATGGCGATGGGACCAGTCCCTGGATCAACTTGTACTATGAGCTATCTCCTATATCCCTGTATTCCCTCACTTGCTAAACACCATCCAACCCCTTCTTATACCTATCTAATGTATCAGCCTGTACCCCTGATTCACTTCCCAGCTCTCCCTGTAACACCCCTTTCCCTCCTCTAATCTCATTGGCTCCCTCCTGTCTGCTGGGAGGAGCTACTGGTGAATAAAGCATCCGACCCTTCCTTGTACCTATCTAATGTATCAGCCTGTACCCCTGATTCACTTCCCAGCTCTCCCTGTAACACCCCTTTCCCTCCTCTAATCTCATTGGCTCCCTCCTGTCTGCTGGGAGGAGCTACTGGTGAATAAAGCATCCAACCCTTCCTTGTACCTATCTAATGTATCAGCCTGTACCCCTGATTCACTTCCCAGCTCTCCCTGTAACACCCCTTTCCCTCCTCTAATCTAATTGGCACCCTCCTGTCTGCTGGGAGGAGCTACTGGTGAATAAAGCATCCGACCCTTCCTTGTATCTATCTAATGTATCAGCCTGTACCACTGATTCTGGGAGACAATTCCACATCTTCAAGGCTCTCACTGTAACAAACCCCTTCCCAATATTTAGCTGGAACCTCTTTTCTTCTAATCGGAATGGGTGACCTTCTCCAGAGTGAACATCCCCAATTTGGCCAGTCTTTCCTCATAGCTAAGATTTCCCCTTTACCAGCTTAGTTGCCCTTCTCTGTCCCCTCTCTAATACAATAATGTCCTGTTTGAGTGATGGAGACCAAAACTGTACGGCATATTCTAGATGGGGCCTTACCAGTGCTCTATACAGTGGGACCCCCTCCTCCCGTGACTCTCTGCCCCATTTAATACAACTCAAGACCTTATTTGCCCTTGATGCTGCTGACTGGCATTACTTGCTACAGACAAGTTTATTATCTACAAGGACTCCAAGCTCCGTGTCAATTATGGATTTGCCTAGTACAGTCCCATTAAGGGTATAAGTGGATATTGTTACATCCCAGGTGCAGGACTTTACATTTATCAACATTGAATCTCATTTGCCACTTAGCTGCCCAGATTGCCAGTTAGTCAAGATCCTGTTGCAAGTGCCACATCCTGGATGGAATTAATTGGGCTGATAGTTTTGTGTCATCTGCAAACACTGATACATTACTTACAACACCCTCCCCTAAATCATTAATGAAGAAGTTAAATAAAAGTGGCCCCAATACCGAGCCCTGAGGGACCCCACTAAGAACCTTACTCCAAGTAGAGAATTTATTACCTCATCATAAAAAGCAATCAAATTAGTCTGACATGACCTATCCCTCATAAAGCCATGCTGATTGCTGCTCATAATGTCATTCACTAGGACAACATTTTGTGATCCCTTAAAAAGCCTTCAAATAATTTGCCCACCACAGATGTCAAACTTACTGGCCTATAATTGCCAGATTGAGATTGTCATCCCTTTTTAAATATCAGAATAACATCAGCTTTTCTCCAAACCATATTTACCATACAAGGTTAAAGTGAATCTGAGAAAATCCGAAATAGGGGCTGGTCTAAAACTGAACTAAGCTCTCTTAGAACCCAGGGGTGTATGCCATCAGGCCCTGGAGCTTTGCTTACATTAATTTTTATGAATGTAAATGAGCTTTATGGATCATATCCTGAGTCAGTCACTGATTAGACTGAGCTGAAGAAAATAACTGATTTGTTATTGATGTGTGTGTGTGTGTGTGTGTGTGTGTATATATATATATATATATATATATATATATATATATGTGTGTGTGTATGTGTGTGTGTAAGGCAGACTCCTATAAAAGATATGGACTGATGTAAAAGATAAAGATCTTAGGGTAGATTTAGGCCTTACCAACAATGTCTAATTTGACCTGTGTGTCTTTCTGTAGTTGCTGATATATCACACGGCACATGTAGATCCCTTCTTCTGAGATGGACACGTTGGCCAGAGACAAGGAGGCATCTCCCATATTTGCTGCCCATCCCGTAAATGAAGTCTTTGGGCTGAGGGACAAACCTTTGTTATCAAATCTTACAATTTCGTATGTATTTATACCTCCATCAAAATCTTTGTCTCCAACAAAATTCCTTGAGAAGATCTGCTTTAATTATATATGTAAAAACTGTGTGTCAGTCAGGGCCCCATAGTGTTGCTATGGTCTAGGGCCCTTCGCACCTACTGGATCTTCAGTCTTAATTCTTTTCCCCCCAATAATAAACATTTAAACCTGCATTTACAGAACATGTAGGAAGGGCTTTTACAAATGAACCAGGTTTCTTGAAGAAAAAAGTAGACTCACCACATCACACGAGGGGAAGGGGATCCAAGTGTCCATACCCCAGACCTTCAGTTCAAGGAGAAGAAACACCAAAAAAATCCTTCACAGATCAGACGGCACAACAGCACCACAGTCAAAAAAGTTCTGTCCATTCTTTTCTTAAAAGGTTCCAGCGCCCTTTAACATAGTGTAAATTAAGCCTGGCGCATTTTGTGCCTAAACGGGGCACTGTTCTATTTTAGTTTTCTCTAACATTTTACAATGTTCCAAGTGAGTTTAATGGAAAGGAGGAGATAATCCTGGGGAAGCTGTGGGCAGTAACATTGGAAGGAATGTTCCTATAGAAGGATCTTGCTGTGTTCCCCTTTATAGGGAAAGCATTCTGACCCCCCATGATTCCACACTGACCCCCCCCAAAACAAGCCCCCAGAAGCAGAGTGTGTTTTGCTATAGATAAAAGGGCACTAACTAGCTATGGGCAGTACCAGGAGCAGGGGGAGAGGCAGGAGGGCCATTTGAGGAGAAATCTGCTGGTTCCCGTGTGTCTCCCAATTTTTATCATATTCCTTGTGTCATTGGGAAATGTCTGAGTGACTTGGCCTGGGCAGGAGGCAATACTCACCGCTGGCGTTAAAGCGAGAGATTCTTTATATTTGCCCTTTATTCATCCATCACTTCATGACTGTCTCTCCTTCCTCCGATTTGGCGCTTTGATGTGGCTTTGTGTTAGTGATGAGAAAGTGAAACTTGTCCTTCAATGTTCAACTAAAGCCTTAAAGGGACAGGGACTTTGTAATTGAATTTCATTAACAGAATGTTAAAACTATAAGTGTGGAAGAACAATTAGAATATATCGTTAAAGTTAGAAGAAATGATGGACAATTTACGGGGGGCCCCACTAGGAACAATAATAACACACACAGGCCCTGAAGAAAATGAAAAATGAAATGAGAAACTAATGCAGGAAACCTTTCAAGCAAAATGGCAGAAAAGATTTGGCCTAAAACGGAATCATCCACAAAAGATTCAACTGAATTGGAAACCAATTCCAAACCCTGATTTGCAAATAATAAAAATAACGTTAGTGACACCCACATATTAGAAGCATAGTCAGGACGTAGATAAGTAAATATCCACTCATTTCTATGAAAGTCTCATGATGCACAACTCAAAATGAGATCATTGGTTCTGGATTCTGAAACATTCCCCTCTCCATTCAAACAGGTCTGTGTTAAACCTATATTTATATCTAGACCTGTCCTGTCTCTCTAATTACTGTCCTGTCTCACTTCTACTAATTGCCTCTAAAATCCTACAATGTATTGTGTTCTCCTGTATCATTTTCTTTCTTTCTACTCACCCAAAATCTGTTAAACCCACTGCAATCTACAGCCCACTTCAGGGGTGCCCATAGGGTAGAACAGGATCCACCAGTAGACCTTTAGCTGATGATCAGTAGATCTCAAAGAGTTTATGCAGACTCTGAATTGTAACACCTTTAATCTCAGATTCACATATGGATCTAGTAAAGAATCTGTTAACTTCCTTGACTGTAGCAGATGGTCTTAGGACCCATAAAGATACCCTAAAGTAGTGCACATCATAAAAAGTGGCTAAACATTATACCACGAGGACAATTTGGGTGAATTAAAAGAAATTGTTCAAACCCAAGAGATTATCAACAGAGCTGTGAATACTGGAAAAAGATTTTAAAGAAAAGGGATATAATCCAGGAATAAGAAAAAATGCTAAAAAAACAGGTAGATGAAATAGATGGAGCTGATTTACTGGCCACAAAAACTAAAACAAAGGGGTTACAAAGTGTACCATTCACTACAGAATTTGGTAAAGGAGCTTACAAATTGGCCAATATCCTAAGGCAGTGATCCCCAACCAGTAGCTCGTGAGTAACATGTTGCTCTCCAACCCCTTGGATGTTGTTCCCAGTGGCCTCAAAGCAGGTGATTATTTTTGAATTCCCGGCTTGGAGGCAAGTTTTGGTTTCAGAAAAACCAGGTGCACTGCCAAACAGAACCTCAATGTAGGTTGACAATCCACATAGGAGCTACTAAATGGCCAATCACAGCCCTTATTTGGCACCCCAGGGACATTTTTCATGCCAGTGTTGCTCCCCAACTCCTTTTACTTCTGAATGTTGCTCACGGGTTCTAAAGGTTGGGGATCCCTGTCATAAAGAAACATTGGCATATTCTGAGAATAGATAAGGACTCAATTATTTTTACTCGGCCGAGTACCCTGCGACAATCTCTAGCCCCTAGTTTCCTAAGAAAGGACACCAAACCAACTTGGTTGGGAAGCAGCAAGGGTTTTGTTAAATGTATGCAATATAACATAGTAACATTATAAGTGAAGTTTAAAAAAGACACACGTCCATCAAGTTCAACCTATTAACTTTTTTTAACCTGCCTAACTGCCAGTTGAGAATGTAATGCTTGCAAAATCATAAAAGACAAACAGCAACGTATATGTGACTTTAAATCAAATCAGACCAATAGAAAATATGAAATCAAACAGCTAATAATTTGTGACACAATTAAGCGATTCGAACGATTTTAATCGACCGATCGAAGGATTTTTATTCGAAAAAACTTAGAAAAGTGCTGGGGAAGGTCCCCATTGGCTAACATTGCACCTCGGTAGGTTTAAAGTGGCGAAGTATGAAGTCGAAGTTTTTTTAAAAGAGACAGTACTTCAATTATTGAATGGTCGAATAGTCGAACGATTTGTACTTTGAATTGTTTGAATCATTTGATTCGGTTGAATTCGATCTAATTTGACCAATTCGATGGTCGAAGTACCCAAAAAAATATTTTTTTATTAGAACTATTCACTCAAGTTTAGTAAATCTGCCCCATAGTGTCTCTGAACATTTTATACAGTATCACAACAGTGATCCGAGTGTACTTAAGGCAATAGGTATTTCACAAAAATGGAGGCGCTGGAAAGGGGGAGATAATGTATAAATAATATCCCAGTTGGAAACAAAATGGATTGTGACACTAAGGACTAAGTTGGATTTTATGAACATGTGTATAATATCCCTATGAATACATCTATACATATATTTATATATTTATGTATTTATCTGTTTATATACACTTTGGGGCAAATTCACTAAGGCACGAAGTGCCGAACGCTAGCGTTAATTCGCTAGCGTTTGGCATTTTCGCTACTGCGCAAATTCACTAACGAACGCTGGTGTAGTTTCGCTAGTGTTACTTCGCAACCTTACGCCAGGCGAATCTTCGCTAGCGACGAAACTACGCAAATTCACTAACTTTCGCAGTATACTGAACGCTACCTTTTACGCTAGACTTCCTTCGCCACCTCAGACCTGGCGAAGCGCAATAGAGTAGATAGGGATTGTTTCAAAAAAAGTCAAAATTTTTTCTAAGTCCCAAAAAACGCTGGCGTGTTTTCTACATGATGGCTGATAGGCTGAAAAAGATCGAAAATTTTTTGGGGCTCCCCTTCCTCCCCCTACTTTTCCTGACTCATGGCAACTTACCTAGACAGTGGGCACATGTGTAGGGAAAAATAACATTTTTAGTTGCAGATTTGAAGGTTTTCTAGGCATTTGTAGTGCAGATACGTGTTCCTCCATTGAAATTTGAATTTTGCGCCGTATGCAAATTAGCCTTCGCTAGCGCAACTTCGCTTTATATAGCGAAACAACGTTAGCGCAACTTCGCAACCTTACGCTACCCCTGTGCGCAACTTCGGATTTTTGTGAATTTGCCCCTTTATTTCTTTGGTTATTTATTGTATTTTATGAAGTGATACTTTTAATCTGGATTTTATGAATAATTTCTAATTAATTGAAAAGATCTGATTAGCCAATGAGAAGGCATATTTTAATTGGAAGGAGTATAATAGGATCGATTTAATGAGTTTGATATGAGCCTCTGATGAAGTGAGAAACTCACGAAACACGTTAGGTCGAGTATTCCAATCTCAAATGTAAGTTTGGATATCTATGATTGTTAATAAAGTTGGTTGTTAATTAGTAAATAAACCAAATCATTTCCAGTCCACAGAGCTTCGCACAGTTGACCCTCTGGGGGACCCGTGGCTGCAGGGGGCAACCAAGGAGTGGAGAGGAGCTTGGGGGGGATAAGTGGAACAGGAGGCAGAGAACGAGACCACGAGTACCTGGCAGTTATGAATATAATGAATGAATCTAACCAGAGGATCTTGTGAGTACATAAATTAGCAGGGGTCTGACCGCTTACATTTTGGTTCTGCACAAATCTTTCTATCTTTCTATCTCTTGGAGGATCGTGGAGGAGTGTTGGAAGTTGAGAGGAGACTGCTCTTCAGAGATATAAGGTGTATAAAGAGATCTTCAAGCTGGTGGGAGATGGGAGGAGATCGGAGTGATTGGTGTGACCTTTAGAGGAAGGCGTCCTTCTAATTAGTAAAGTATGGGCACTCCTGAGCTACTTACTACAACCGGTTGTATGGTTGAGTTGGTGGAATCACAGGGAGATGGAAAAGTTGAATCCCAGGGATAGTGTCCCAGTGATTATAGTCACCTGTAATCATGGGCTACTGCTACTGTTGTAGCTGCAGCTGAAAACTGCACCAACCTGGGGTACTTCAGTAAGAGCAATGTATAGTGATCAATTGGATCCTCTTGTTGGTAGAGGTGGTCTTTGTGATGATCACACAGGGAACACTCAGCACAGCAACTTGGAAAAGGATTTACTTGTGAATCACTCAGAGATAATACAGAGCACATTTAACAGTATGCAAGATCAAAACCAATATGGTGGAGAGAAAAGAAAAACAACATTAAAGATCATTGCAATCATACATTAACAATATTCACAGCGCCACCTTGTGACCATTTTAATACTCCAGTGTTTAAGCCTGAATGCTATTGTATGTATTCCAACACCTCTCTATGGAGAAAAGTTTGACGTTTCACTCTACTGTGTATACACAGCTCTACTGACTTGTACTCCTACAGTAGTACCCGAGGTAGGTGTAGAGTTTAGTGAACAGGAGCACTGCTCTGGGGTCTCAGGTAGGATAATAATCACAGGGGGAAGGGATGGCTTATATTTTGGCACCCCAGTGATTATGCATTTTGCACTACGGTATAAACAAGCAGCCCTTGTGTGAAGAGCTTAGTTCAGTTTTAGATCAGCTTTAATTTCTGATTTTCTCAGATTCACTTTCATCTGGTATGGTACCTATGGATTTGAGGAAAGCTGATGTTATTCCAATATTATAAAGAGATCAATTAACCCAATCAATTTTTAGCCTGACAAAGGCCAGTAAGTAGATGGGTGAATCTGTCCTGTTTCGCTTTATAAAATAATCAGTGAAACGACAAAAAAAATTCAGAAATGCATTGAAGTCAATGGGTGTCAAAATAATTTTAACGTGCGGGAATTTTGACGAGAGTGACAATTTTTATACGAACTACTGTTTTGTCCAAATGCAATAAAGTCAATGGGCGTCTGAATAACTTCCACACGATTGACAATTTTGATGCACAACACATTTTTTTGTTGCTGCAAATTATTCACCGGCAAATTTTCTCGCAGTTTTGCGAAAACATTTGCAAAGGGGTGAAATTCGCTGCAAATCCATGGCTGGCAAATTTATTCGCCCTCCACTACCAGTAAGTCTGACATCTTTGGTGTTATTTGAAGAGCTGTTAAGGATCACTTTTAAGATTATGTTCTGCATGGCTTTATGGGGGGCAGATCATGTAAGAAAAACCTAATAGCACTCTAAGGTAAAGCAGAAAGACTGAAAGTTTGTTGTCCATAAGAAACAGGAGACATTCCAAAATCACTTTTATACATTAGAGCTCTATGATAATTGCTCAGATCTGTACATTGGGGAGATTAAACCACCTAACAATTTTTTAGAGGTAAAGAAACCCTACCAAATAGTTAGTATCTATACCAAGTTTAACTCAAACCTTAAATTGCAGGGCTGAGGTAGTTAATAATAATAATAATTAATAAAGAGGTGCTATCTAATAAATTACGTAAAGTGCTAGTGCAAATAAATAATGTGAGATCAGTCAGCCACACGGCTGGTGATAAAAAATAATTGATTGTTCTTAAATCAAAGCTGTATATTACCCCACCAATAGATTCTAATGCCACCCCTTAATAGATAAATTCATTCGTTGATTAATTAATAAGATGCAATTATTCAATAGAGTTAACAAATTAATATTGCAATTAAATTCCACCAGTAAAGTGCAGTGCAATAAATAGGATAAAAAATGAGACTTGGTAATTAATTGACTAGTTAAAAAGGAGTAATTCAAAATTTACCAAAAATTAGTATGGGTTAAAAAGAAATCTGGTCACAATCCATAGATAAAATTCATAGAAAATTGAAAAAAGAGAGGGTGGAGTTGTCCTAAAGAATAGAGGATCCGCACTCTCCTTTTCGTTTCAAAGTATAACAATTTTTTTTATTTCTCACATCACAATCCGACGTTTCGGTCCCTGGAGGAGGGACCGAAACATTGGATTGTGATGTGAGAAATAAAAGTTGTTACACTTTGAAACGAAAAGGAGAGTGCGGATCCTCTATTCTTTATACCTTAAACAATGATCGAGCACCTCCATCCAACTAACGTCAGAGGTGCGGGCACTTCAGAAAAAGTTTATATATATATATAATGTATGTTCAGTGTGCGCACTCTTACCAGATCCAAAATATGTGAATGGGTGCGTTGGTCAAATTGTTTCGTACAGCAGCAAATGGACTATTGTGATATTAAATAATACCAATTTATATATATATATATATAGCATAGCAAATGGACCCGTACTCCTTTTTCTCGTGAAAATAGATGTGTTTTTATTCACAATAAACATCCAAGGTTTACCAAAAGGGCCGAATGTTGGATATGCATTCTAAATAAAAACATCTATTTTCACAAGAAAAAGGAGTGCGGGTCCATTTGCTATGCTATATATATAGAAATTGGTATTATTTAATATCACAATAGTGACAACAGATGGCTATTGGCACAATGTGCACATGTGACTTTTGGATAAATTGAAGCTCAGGTTACTGTATGAAGTAAAAGCCGTGGACACAAATAGGAACATTTCCCTTCAGTGTGGGTCAAAGCAGTGACATAACTAGATGTTACTGGGCCCCACATATCCAGAGGTTGCCCTTTTTTTTGCCAAAATATGTTAAAATTGCTGAATAATTATGGCCTCGTAAGGCCCCTATACTTCCTGGGCCCCCTTGCAGTTGCAGGGTCTGCTTCCTCTCTAGGTTAAAGACATTTCTTTGGTAAATAGAGTCAGTTTACTAAAACACATACAAATACCAATGGTTTTTACCTACAATATAGTTATTTGCACAATGTAGTGGAGATTTATTGTTAGATGAACGTCCCTGGGCTTCTTATTCAAAAGTGGAGATGAGATCTGACCCGTTGCTGCAAATCCCTTGGTCTCGGTGTTTCCTTGGCAAAGTGGACACAGTTTTCATTCTCCTCCCAGACCAGTGTGTTGGTTAAATCGTGTCCCATCCACATGCACTGGCCAACTACATGAGTAACAGATGTGGGAGAAGATGAGCCCCTCATTTCCAGCCCTGCAGCAAAGTGATAGTTGAAGATCAAGGTTTTACTTTAGATGTTGAATATACATATAACTGTCCTGAGCACTTCTCTACTGTCCCAGTGGGATGTTTCACCCTGCACATAAATTCTTCCCCATGATCTGATTTTATTGTTGGAATAAAAGTGACACTGGAGTGACAGATAAAAGTCTTATCCTCCTGCTCCTTTGAGTCAGTAAATGACTATATGTCTTTGTATCTAGTGGAGACGTTTTCTTCTTTCCTCCTTCCTTCTTAAACCAATGTGCAATGAAAGCGTCGGGGTGATAACCAAATATCCTGCACTTCAGAGTGACTTCTGACATTCTCATTCAGCATTCGAAAATCCATATCCTCCACTTTGGGGCGCAAGGGGATATCTGCAACACAGTGGAGTAAATTAATAGTAATGTTTCACTCTCTGTTATACTGATCCAATACAGAACATGCAATGGCCTGAAACAGTACCCTAATTTAATCATAAAATATAAGACTGAATAGCATCATAAAATAGTGTATTCACACCATGTTACTGCATGATCCTTATTGTGTTATTGTAAAATGTTTTGGGGGGAATGCAAATATTAGGGTGAAGGTTATTTTGCTATTTTAGAAATTGTTGGAAATATGGAAGGGTAACAGACACACTGAAATGCAGAAAGTGATCTTTGCAAATGTCCCCACAAACAGTTTGGCATAAAACCCCATTCATTAAAGGAATTTGCATCAAATGAGCTTGTTGCACTTGCAGGGGGATTCTTGGAGCTACACTGTAACTTTCAACAGATTTGTTCAAACAACTTCACCTGTGCAATCGTGCTCACTCTCCAATCAGGCCACACCAGAAGACCCAAAGGCAATTTCAATACATCAGGGTATGGATGGAGCTACACGTTCCTACACACCACATCTTCCCACAGTTCCCTCAGCTCTGCATCAATAGGCTCAGCACACTCAGTGTGAAGCATCAGACTCACACATCACTATATGACACCAACCAGTTGTTGAAAATTTTCAGTGCAATTGTGTCACATTTAGGGTTGACGTGTGAGCACAATTGTGTACATTTTGCTACTCCGGCTGCAATTACATCAGACACAATTCCCCCAGGCAGGTGCAACAACACTGGAGTTTTGGGAGCAAATGTTGATTGCACTGAAAATTGCACTTTACCGACTGCACTTGTGGTTGTAAATGACTCCTGTAATTACTCTAATCCATTAGTACTGCTACAAAACAAATGGGGACACAATGATGATAGTGTCTCTTGACTCCTAATGAGAAGTGTTGTATCCCATGTGCTACAGAAATCACATTATAGAGAGTATAAAAGTGAGTCCGGAGGGCGTGGCCGACTGAGCAGCCCCCTTATATCCTCCCCCACATGCCGACATCGCACTTACCACCGGCATCCTGAAAGCAGGGAGGCAACCGGACTAGCGGCGCGAGAAGCCACAGACTTGCGTGATCAAGGCCCCCAGGCGCTACTGACTGGAAGCGCGGTCCCCGTCGGAACCCGATATTGGAGCCTGGGAAGGAGGAGGCAGGGATGAACAGCAGGGGGTGAATGGCTTTGAAGCCCCGGGGGCCCCCCCACTGCCACATAATATCTGCACCACAAGTGCCTAGCAGCACCAGCACGCAGGGCCTTACCTCTTACCCAGCTAAGCCATAGTGGCACCTTATGCCCAGCAAGTTTCAAGTGGCACCTGCTATTGATTATCTGCCTCCCTTTGACCCAAAAGACTGTAGCCAGCACAAATCCAGGGTCCGGCACTGAGACTGTGTTAGGGGGCATACATACATTTGGGCCCATCGGATCTACCTACTGCTCCTGTTTAGTGACACCCCTGGACTGTCACTTCAGACCTGAGCCCAGGTAATTGCAGGAGTGCTGTGACCAGTGTATGGTGCTCACAGACCCCTCTGCACACATCAGCAGGGTATAGAACACGGTCTTGTGTTCAAGTGGTAGACCTGTACCCTTTAACATGCCAGATTGACCTGCTACCCTGAGTGGTCGACCCATGCACCACCAGTAATCCTCAACGTACGCCTTCTTCCTTCTAACCAAGTCTTCATAAGCAGAATACTACTGTTGCAGATCGCTCTGTCCAGTAAAATACAAAGATGGGAAAACACTCAAAAACAAAAATCAGACGCAGCAATGAAGCTTGAACGCTTTGCAAGAACAACATCTCAGGGCCCATCGCAAGACTCTGATAATGCTTCACCTCCATCATCACCGGCCTCCCCTCCTATGGACCAGGAGATGAGAGAACCATCCTCGTCGGAGCTGCTTGCAGCAATAATGGAGAGTCGAACATCGACTACAACATAACTAGAGGAAATAAAAGTGGATCTCTTGCTCTTATGACATGACCTCCAAAATATTAGATAGCCTACTACTGAACTCGAGACAAGGGTCTCCACACTGGAGGACATCGTAACTTCTCTTCCAAATGACATCTCGGAGATTAAACAGCAATTGAAGTCAGCTCTTGACAAATCTAACGACCTAGAAAACTGACTACGCAGGAACAATGTGCGTATCATAGGTCTACCAGAGAAGTCAGAAGGTCAGCACCCTGAATTATTCATAGAGAACTGGCTTAAAGATTTGGGGCGGAGACTTTCTCCAATATTTTCGTGGTTGAGAGAGCGCACAGAGTACCGACTAGACCCCTGCCACCGGGGGCCCCTCCTTGACCATTTCTGTCAGGACTTACCAGTATAATCCAGACGTAGAAGAGGCTGGAGCAGAAGATAATGAACCCACAAGCGCCTCACACAACCGCTACCCACCTGGAGTGGAACAGGGAGTAGGGTTGTGGAGAGTAGCCAATGAGACGTTCAGCGAAGTACAAGGGATTAGGCAAAAGGCGTAGTCAGGAGATCCAAGGTCAAAGGCAGGCAGCAATATTCGTAATCGGTAAACAGGCAAGAAGGTCGAGACAGGCGGCAGTAATCAAAGTCCGGGTTCAGGCAAGGGTCAATAATCAGGAATCCAAAGTTCAGAGTCGCTAGGGTTTCAGTCAAATAACCTAATAACCAGGCAATGCATGTTAATCTGGTCAGGGTTTAAATACAGGGCTTTTGGCGCCAAACTGGCGTCATTGCGCTGACGTCGCGGAGCTGACGCCAGTACGTCCGTCACAGGCGTTTCCGCCTACGTCCTTGCGCCCGCGACCGTCGCCGACGCCTCCGCGACCGTCGCCGGCGTCCCGCGTCAGACGCCGACGCGCATTAGCGCGTCCGCGCCTGCGCCGGACAGGACGCAAGCATGCGTTCTCACATTGCCCCCCATCAAGGAGCGGCCTCAGGACGCGACCACCAGAAGGCTTACCAGGATGAGTTCTATGAAATTTTTCCAGCAACTCAGGAGCGTGGATATTCGACGCTGGTTCCCAGGAATTTTCTTCTGGACCGTAACCTTTCCATCTCACCAGGTACTGGAGCCGCTTGCCTCTTAGTCTGGAATCCAGGATCTCCTCAACCTCAAATTCTTCCTGTCCGTTGACCACCACAGGTAGCGGAGGAGGAGTCGAACGCCCAGGGAAACGGAATGTTGAGGCTGGTTTTAGAAGAGCAGCATGAAACACTGGGTGGATGTGCCAGGAAGCTGGAAGTTTGAGTTGAAAGGCCACAGAATTGACTTGGCGAATAATAGGGAAGGGACCCAGGAAACGCTGACCCAACTTCCTACTGGGACAAGAAAGCTTAAGGTTAACAGTTGATAACCAAACACGGTCACCCACCTTGAACTCTGGATCCCCTCTCCGTCTCCGATCGGCATACATCTTGAAATTTTGTTGGGCCTGCTTCATGTTTTCCTGGATCTTTTGAAAATTATCGGATAAGAAGGTTAGTCGGTCTTTGACAGCAGGAACTAAAATGTCAGACACAATGGCAGAGGGAAAAGTTACTGGATGAAAACCATAGTTTGCGAAGAAGGGGGACTGATTGATTGAAGAATGATGGGAATTATTATAGGCGAACTCGGCTAAAGGAAGAAGATTTACCCAGTCATCTTGGAGGTAAGAAGAATAACATCTCAGATATTGCTCGAGAGTCTGATTGGTTCGTTCGGTCTGACCATTGGACTGGGGATGAAAGGCAGAGGAAAGGGACACCGAAATCTTGAGAGCTCCACACAACGATCTCCAAAACTGAGAAGTGAATTGTGGTCCTCGATCCGACACCACCTCATCTGGAAGACCATGGAGCCTTACCACTTCCTTAATGAAGGTATCAGCAGTCTCAGAAGCAGAAGGAAGTCTGGGTAACGACTTGAAATGAGCCATCTTTGTTAAGCGGTCCACAAAAACGACAATCGTGGAACAATCACAAGACAACGGCAACTCAGAAATGAAATCCAAAGAAACCGAGCCCCATGGACGAGAAGGCACCGGCAGAGGTTGAAGAAGACCAATAGGCCGAGAATGAGAGTCCTTGGACCTAGAGCAGACTTCACAAGATGAAACAAATTGAAAACAGTCCTTAGCCAACCCAGGCCACCAAAATAGTCTCTTAGCCAGGATAATAGTTTTCTTGATACCTGGATGACCTGCCAATTTTGAATCATGAACATTCTTGAGGACCTCTAAGCGCATAGGTTCAGGAACAAAAATTTTACCTTGATGAAGAAGAAGACCCTCCTTGGAAACTAACGATGGTTCAGAGAGATTTGAGGAAGCGTTTTTAATTCCATCAACCAGGGTAGACTGTAGCAGAAGAAAATTATTAGAGTTTAAAATTGTTTCTGGAACCAAGGACGGCTCGTCTTCAGAAGAAAACATACGGGACAAGGCATCTGCTTTAACATTCTTAGACCCAGGTCGATATGTAAGATGAAAATTGAATCTCATAAAGAATAAAGCCCACCTTGCTTGTCTGGGTCTCAACCTCTTGGCCGAACGTAAGTACTCTAGATTCCTATGATCCGTAAAGATGAGGATTGGATGTTTAGATCCTTCAAGGAGATACCTCCACTCTTCAAGTGCTAACTTGATGGCAAGCAGTTCACGATCAGCAACATCATAGTTACATTCGCTTTTGGCCAGTTTACGGGAAAAAAAAGCAACAGGATGCAGATCCTCCTGAAACCCAGCTCTTTGTGATAACACAGCACCCACCGCAAGCTCTGAAGCGTCAACTTCCAGGATGAAAGGAAGGGAAACGTCAGGATGATGAAGAATTGGGCCTGAAGTGAAGAGTGCCTTCAATTTCTCAAAGGCCGCCTGAGCTTGTGGTGACCAACAAAACTTTTGATTGTTACGAGTCAACTCAGTGATTGGAAGAATAACTTGGGAAAAATTCTTTATAAATTTCCTGTAAAAATTGGCAAAACCAATAAAACGTTGGACAGCTTTCTTGGAAGAAGGAATTGGCCAATCAAGAATTGCGGAGATCTTCCTGGAGTCCATCTGAATTCCCTGCGGAGAAAGGAAGTCCACAGATGTTTGTTCAAAGATGCATTTCTCAATCTTGGCATAAAGCTGATGAATACGAAGACGAGCCAGCACCTTCTTTAAATGTGATCTGTGTTCCTCCAAGGAATTAGAAAAAACAAGGATATCATCCAAATATATAATAACGAATATGTCTAAGAAGTCTCTGAAAACATCATTGACAAAATGTTGAAACGTTGCAGGGGCGTTGCAAAGACCAAAGGGCATGACTAGGTATTCAAAATGCCCATAACGTGTACGAAAAGCCGTCTTCCACTCATCACCTTCTCTTATTCTGACTAGATTGTATGCGCCACGGAGATCCAGTTTAGAAAAGATCTTAGCCTCCGCCAAACGTTGAAAAAGTTCAGGAATAAGAGGGAGTGGATAACGATTCTTAACAGTAATCTTGTTCAGATCCCGGTAATCAATGCACGGCCTTAAGGAATGATCCTTTTTTTCAACAAAGAAGATCCCAGCCCCTGCTGGAGAGGAAGATTGTCGAATAAAGCCCTTGGCTAAATTTTCATCTAAGTAAGAACGTAGTTCCGATAGTTCAGACTCGGACAACGGATAAACTCGTCCAAAAGGAATCTGGGCCCCTGGAAGGAGGTTAATAGGACAATCATAAATACGATGAGGAGGCAACTTATCTGCCCCCTTCTTATTGAAAACGTCCGTGAATTCCCAGTAAGCTTGAGGAAGAAGATTGTGAATTTCGGAAGCAGGAGACAAAGAACAGACTCTGTTGAAAGAGAAAATGCATTGGGAAGAACAAAAATTTGAGAGAAAGTTCACTTCACCGGTAGTCCAGTTGATGGACGGGTTGTGTTTCTGCAACCAGGGTAGACCCAAAATAACGGGAAATAGAGGTGAAGAAACTACATCAAAGTTCATGACTTCAGCATGCCCTTTATTTAATACAACAAAAAGTGAGACGGTCTCTTGCACCACAGGGCCCGAGGTAATCAGGGAACCATCTGCCACACGGAGGGCTATGGGATTCTTTTTGGACTGGAGTGGGATCTGGAACTGCAGCGCCACTTTATTGTCCAGGAAACACCCGCTGGCCCCAGAATCAAGGATTGCTTGAAGCTCTACCCGCTTGTCTCCCCACTGCAACGACAAAGAGACAGTCAGAAGAGGCACGGGAGCATGGCAACTGGAAAAGTCTCTTTTGAAGATCCTCTTACCCGTTGGACGAATCGGACACCCCCGAAGCAAGTGACCTGCTTGTCCACAGTAAAGGCAGAGGTTGAGTCTGCGACGTCTGATCCGTTCTTCTGGAGTTAACGCAGATTTAATGGCTCCAATCTGCATCGGCTCTGGGGCTGTACTGAAGACGGGTGGCGGAACAGCTGGAGGAAAAGTGGAAGGCATTCGGATAGGAGGTGGAGCGGTTGGTAACATCCAAGACTGCGGTGGAAGACCTGCTTTCTCAGCTTCTTCTTCCTCTCTGCGCTCCCTGAGCCTCCGATCGAGTTGGATGGCCAGGCAAATAAGGTTTTCCAGACTGTCGGGAATGCCAGTACGGGCCAATTCATTTTTCAGTTCAGGCGAAAGGCCGAAGCGATACTGGTTCTTAAGGGCAGCCGGATTCCACTCCGTGTCATCTGCCCATTGCCGGAATTCTAGAGTGTAGTCTTCTGCTGGACGGCTACCTTGCTTCAAGGCACGCAGGGCGGCTTCAGCAGTAGTGGCTCTGTGTGGATCGTCAAAAAGAACTGCCATGGCTTCAAAGAAGGAGTCTACTGTGGCCAATGCAGGACTGTGGCGATCCATAAGACGAAAAGCCCACGTCTGTGGTTCTCCCGTCAGAAAAGAGATAATCACCCCTACCCGGGTCTGCTCAGAGGGATAGGTATGAGGCTTGAGAGTAAACAGTAGCTTACAACAGCTCCTAAAATTCCGGAACAACTTTCGGTCACCCGCAAACTTCTCCGAAAAAGCCACCTTAGGTTCCGAAATCTCAGAGGTTATCACCTGGACTTCCGCTGGAACCGGAGGATTTGCTGCGGCCGTGGAAGGAAGAGCAACCGGTGGTTGGGTCCTAACGTGCTCCTGTAACTGAGCATAGCCACTTTGCAGCTCCCGGACAGCTTGCGTAAGGGAAGATAACTGTTGCGTCAAGACTGCAAACGGGGACGCCCCTTCAGCTGGATCCATCTTTGGGCCTGGTTATACTGTCAGGACTTACCAGTATAATCCAGACGTAGAAGAGGCTGGAGCAGAAGATAATGAACCCACAAGCGCCTCACACAACCGCTACCCACCTGGAGTGGAACAGGGAGTAGGGTTGTGGAGAGTAGCCAATGAGACGTTCAGCGAAGTACAAGGGATTAGGCAAAAGGCGTAGTCAGGAGATCCAAGGTCAAAGGCAGGCAGCAATATTCGTAATCGGTAAACAGGCAAGAAGGTCGAGACAGGCGGCAGTAATCAAAGTCCGGGTTCAGGCAAGGGTCAATAATCAGGAATCCAAAGTTCAGAGTCGCTAGGGTTTCAGTCAAATAACCTAATAACCAGGCAATGCATGTTAATCTGGTCAGGGTTTAAATACAGGGCTTTTGGCGCCAAACTGGCGTCATTGCGCTGACGTCGCGGAGCTGACGCCAGTACGTCCGTCACAGGCGTTTCTGCCTACGTCCTTGCGCCCGCGACCGTCGCCGACGCCTCCGCGACCGTCGCCGGCGTCCCGCGTCAGACGCCGACGCGCATTAGCGCGTCCGCGCCTGCGCCGGACAGGACGCAAGCATGCGTTCTCACAATTTCTTCTCTGCATACTAAATTACAGAGATTGCAACGCAGCACTAAGGGCAGCCAGACTCAAAGGGCCTCTCTCCATTAAAGAGGACCTGTCACCTTGAGACATGAGTAATATATAGCTTTCCATCCTTAGTTAAATCCTTTAGTCAGCTGTTTTTGTCTATATCCTAAACAGATTAGAAAATATCCTATATATAAAAAGTGTTTCATAGGCGCTGCCATCTTGAAACAGGACCCCTTTGTGTTTTGTGTGTGGGCTGAGCCAAACTGCCAAATCTCATGCATGTCTAGTCATAGAGTATACTCTGTGATAGCAAAATGTAGGGCTATGGCAAGCAACTGAGGCACTGTGTCTTCCTAAAGACATACATATGATAGATAGAGAGATAGATAGACATAGATAGAGAGATAAATAGATGATGGAGAGATAGATAGATAGATAGATGATAGATAGATAGAGAGAGAGATAAATAGATAGAGAGATAGATAGAGCAATCGATAGATACATAGAGATATAGATAGAGCGATAGAGAGCGAGATAGATAGAGAGATAAAGAGAAAGAGAGAGAGATAGTGTGATTAAAATGTGACTAAGGAGAAGGAGGAAAGAAAGTCTCTAACCTCATAAGTTACCTAGAAATGATAGTTTCTGCTAGATATGCAATATACTGTATGAACTATAGTTTCTATATATATATATATAGAGAAAGATGATAGAACTCGCACTCGCAAGGTCAAAAAGTGTTTATTTCAAACAAAAAAACTACTAACGTTTCGGCTTGCACTCAAGCCTTTCTCAAAGTGAATTTGCAGTCTCACACCAAACATTTAAACCCAAATGTGGCGGGAAACAGTGTAGTGTGACGTCACAGTGACGAAAATTGGGGATTTTCCATTAGAAAGTGGGTATATACAAAAGCAAAATAAAACAAGAATGTGACTTATACAAATATGAAAGCTAAATAGACTCAGCGTAACATAAGTAACAAGTGTGTAACAATGTTTAGCAGTATATCTAAAGTTTCAATAACACAAATACATTGTAGTAGCAGCTCCGGATGTAAGCCTCAGCACTACAGGCATATGACAAAAGTCCAAGTAGGGAAAAGTCATTAAGGCAGCGGTGTCAGATGAGGAATAAAGATTTCCAGTCAGTTGGAGTAATGTCCCTCCTGCCGCTTCATGTTCGGTGTAGTGTGTGACCGCAATAGCGGTTCCAAAGGTCGCCCATCAAGTTAGGTCGGCTGCGCCCGTTGTTGTGCTAAGTCTCTCATTGCCGATGGTTGTATTGCTCATCGGTGTGTAGTCTCACCCGAGGCCTGTGGGGCAGGTGTAACACATTCTCCTGGTGGCCGCATGCTTGTGTAAGTCTTCGCGGTCGGGAATGCAGCGTAACCATCACAGTGTTCACTTAGAGGTTGAGTGGGGTCATACAGGGGTGCATCTAGGGTCATAGCACTCTCCACGCTTTAGCTAAGCCGCTCAACGCGTCATGCGGCTGTAAGCAGCTTAATAACCGTCAGAAGTAGTGTGCGGTTGCCATGCAGTCCGTGCATAGCAACCCACCTCCTACACCAATCAATCCATTGTAGGGTTATCCACAGTATATAGATAAAACGTACGTACGCTGTGATCAGCGGTATCATCACCGAGACTTGCTGCTGTGCATGGTCACACTCCACCAGTGGTTATAGAAACCGTATAGGTAGGACCTCTCAATCGGGTACCCCAGATCTACTCTGGTGGCTAGGCAGGTTGCTTTGCTTTATCCATACGTTTATGTCAGCGATAATCCACCTGGATGTAGTATGGCGCCATCTGTGTCCTCAAAGGGATCAAGAGGTACAAAGTGGGGTGCCCTTGGGGTCATATCTGCATCACTACACAGCAGAACCGCAGCTTGAGTTGTATTGCTATAAATGGCGCTGTATTCTGTGGCACAGGTGGGCGGTTGCCAAGGATTCTGTACATAGCAACACGTTTTCTTGAATAATGTACGCTGTGATTAGCGGTATCATCACCGAGACTTGATGCTGTGCATGGTCACACTCCACCGGTGGTTATAGAAACCGTATAGGGGTCCTACCTGTACGGTTTCTATAACTACCGGTGGAGTGTGACCATGCACAGCAGCAAGTCTCGGTGATGATACAGCGCCATTTATAGCAATACAACTCAAGCTGCGGTCCGCTGTGTAGTGATGCAGATATGACCCCAAGGGCACCCCACTTTGTACCTCTTGATCCCTTTGAGGACACAGATGGCGCCACACTACGTCCAGGTGGATTATCGCTGAGCAAAGTTTTAATTAAAAAAAATGACAGAATTGTTTTTAAATATAATTTGGCAGAAATAAATTAGAACACTTTACAGAACTGTAAAAAAAAAAACATTAAATCAGCCCCATCCCATGCTCAAACACACACAGACAAACACAGAGAGACACAGAGACAAAAACACAGACAGAGACACAACACACAAAGACACAGAGAAACACACACACACACAGACACTCAAACACAGAGACACATACACACACACAGAGACACACAGACACAAACACAGAGAGACACACAAACACAGAGACACACACACACACAAAGACACACAGAGAGACACACAGACACAAACACAGACAGAGAGACACAGACACAAACACACACAAAAAGACACACAGAGACACACACAGACACAAACACAGAGACACACACAGACACAAACACACAAAGAGACACACAGAGAGACACACAAAGAGACACACAAAGAGACACAGACACAAACACACAAAAAGACACACAGAGAGACACACAGAGAGACACACAAAGAGACACACAAAGAGACACACAAAGAGACACACACAAACACAGAGACACACACAGACACAAACACACAAAAAGATACACAGAGAGACACACAGAGAGACACACAAAGAGACACACAGAGAGACACACAGACACAAACACACACAAACACAGAGACACACACAGACACAAACACACAAAAAGATACACAGAGAGACACACAGAGAGACACACAAAGAGACACACAGAGAGACACACAGACACAAACACACACAAACACAGAGACACAAACACACAAAAAGACACACAGAGAGACACACAGAGAGACACACAGACACAAACACAGACAGAGAGACACAGACACAAACACACACAAAAAGACACACAGAGACACACACAGACACAAACACAGAGACACACACAGACACAAACACACAAAGAGACACACAGAGAGACACACAAAGAGACACACAAAGAGACACAGACACAAACACACAAAAAGACACACAGAGAGACACACAGAGAGACACACAAAGAGACACACAAAGAGACACACAAAGAGACACACACAAACACAGAGACACACACAGACACAAACACACAAAAAGATACACAGAGAGACACACAGAGAGACACACAAAGAGACACACAGAGAGACACACAGACACAAACACACACAAACACAGAGACACACACAGACACAAACACACAAAAAGACACACAGAGAGACACACAGAGAGACACACAGAGAGACACACAAAGAGACACACAGACACAAACACACAGAGAGACACACAGAGAGACACACAAAGAGACACACACAAACACAGAGACACACACAGACACAAACACACAAAAAGACACACAGAGAGACACACAAAGAGACACACAAAGAGACACACAGAGAGACACACATAGACACATAGACACAAACACAGAGACACACACAGACACAAACATACAGAGAGACACACAGAGACACACAGACACACAGAGAGACACAGACACAGAGAGACACAGACACCCCTACCTCCCCTCTACCTCTCCTAGGAGCTTCGTGTAACAGCATGGGAACTGACACCTCCCAACCCGTCTGCTGGCCAATCGCCTTTGCCTGACTGATCGAGGGAGGAGGAGGAACATGCAGCTGCTTGATGAGTGACTGTGAAGCAGAAGCCCAGTGTGCTGTAAATCTCTCTCCTCCTCTATCTCTCAGTCTTAGCAGCAATGACGCTGCAAGATTGACAAAACCATTGATAGTAAGATCTTTTTACCCCTCACTCCGAGCAGGTTTGGTGGCAGGCTGGCCAGAGGCTTTAAGAGGCGTGCAGATACTTCTTCCTCGCTTCAAGCATCGACACTGAGGTGAAATCTCGCGAGATTTTGAGTCAGCATATTTTTCCCATGAGGCTTTGCACACCGACTTTCACAAAGTCGGGGCTTGTGGAGTCTCGTGCACACTTTTAAACCTCTCTATTAGTTACATGTATTTAAAAAAAAGAGAAGCTATGTGATTACTATTAACTCTTTATTTACAGTTCTACTATAAGTAAAAAAGTGACAGGTTTCCTTTAATGGAGCCACTGTGTCGCTATCTCCAGACTATTCACTGACCATACAAAAACAAAGGGCTACCTTCACTGCAGTCAAGAAGCACACCCACAGAAGCCGACGATTGGATCACCCAAAAACACCACCCCGCAACTAAGATGAAGGATAATACCTTAAAGGCCGGACACTCTGCACATAGTGTGCCCCATCGGTATGACCTGGGTCTGTCGACATACTGTCATATTGGTGAGTAGCTGTTACTATGCACCCCTCCTGTAAGCTACAGTATTCTTCACACATTCATCTGTGGCCCAACGGGCTGCCCCCCAACATCCATCCCTTGATAACCACCTCGGTAACAGACATGATAGTGCTCAGCCCTTACATATGCTCAGATGAAACGCATAAACATTTGCTGAGCCCCCTATTGTCGCACTTCTGTACTTGGGGGTACTAGATCATTGCACCCTGACACATAGAGACTAATGCTGGTGCTATAATACACACTCCTGGTTACGGGGCCACACATTGCTTACAAGGTTACATCCTGATCTCATTCTCATAAGAGTTGTGCCGGTCAACAAAACAGGTGCATGGGAGGCCACGGCATACGGCATCCCATTTAAGTTTTTGAACAATTTATTATTGCATTTATTGCTTGCTATTGTTATATTATTATGTTTATGTGTTAAGAAGGAGCGCTGCTTAGACCACCACAGCAACACTGCCCATGTCATGTAATTGTTATGCGTATAGGCCCACCCAGGTTATGGGGGACATAAAGTTAATGTCATGGAAGGTTCGAGGTCTGAACTCGAAATTTTAGAGGGCCCTAATATTTGATTATGTAGCCAGATACAAGCCAGACATACTCCTATTGCAAGAGACACATCTGGTAGGGCAAAAACTGCTGGCACACGGTGGGTTGGGTATCACTCCCACTATTCCACTCACTCCAGAGGAGCATCCGTAAAATCCGTAAAACTTTCCAATTTGAGCTCCTAGATCTAACTACTGACCACTATGGGTGGTTCATAATTCTCCACTGCAGGATAAATAAACAAGAAATTGTACTGGTTAACTTTTCTCTAGTCGGCCCTCCTGTCAGTGCAGACGTAATGGGTTATGTTATCCTTCACCTCTGGAGGCAGGACAGAATTGTTGACTCCTGGCCCCTCCTCCTGTTATAAGGACTGGCTCCACCTTCTCCCCTCAGTTCTTTGTCCTGCCTCAGGAGGTTATGGACAGATATTTCTGCTTCTCTATTTTTTTTTTTTTTCCCTTTCTTTTACTAGTTTTTTACACCAATTAGGGCATGGTGATCGGTTCCCTTTTTGGTATAATTCTAAGCTGAGCGTTCTGTACGGCTCACACTGGCCATAGGTGACATGCAGAGCTGTCACAGGCACACAACCTATAGGGTATGCAGAGCTACCCGCTATCATGTTAGGTTGTTGGCTGATTATCGGGACCTTCAGTGCAAAGGAACAAAGCACTATCTGTACACGCGCCAAGGGGGTAAGTATACAAGTCGCATAGTCCGCAAGGGACTGGTGGTCACTGGACTCCCACAAAAGACCCATATGCCTGCAGTGCTAATGGGTTAAGTACCTTGGTTGATGCGATTAAATCCTTTGTGCACCCTTTCCATCGGATCCCTGTGACCATCCGAGTGCTCATTGTGGGACAGTGGTGAAGGCCGGTTGCCTCGCAACAGACCACGCTGCTTGGGTGCGGTAGTTTTTTTCGCACCGTCGGCGCACTGACGTCATCATTGTCAGCCACATCTGGGATTCATTCTGCATCGCGGCGGCTCTTCGCGCCAAGGCATAGGCGCTTTGACGTCATCAGGCGCGGCCGCTCTTCTCATTGCGGCTCACGCGTCAGCTCCAGTGTAGGCGCAAGTTTCTCCTCTCCAACAATATAAAGCAGGCAACGGTCAGCCTATCTATTCCGGTCACGGAACGGATTAACAACAAATCCTGCAGCATTTTTTTCGAGACATATTGTCCAGGGGTGAGTGTAAACCTCATTTTTGTTGGGACTCAATCTGCACACATGGAGAAATCAGACTCTCTCACAGAGTTAAGGGCGGATATACAATCTGTTAAAAAGACTAAAAAACCTGAAAAACTACCAAAATGCAAAACCTGTAGACACTCATTAAGGAGATCAGAGAGAAATTATTGTTCTGACTGTAAAGCCAGCAAAACTACAGACACTCAGGGACCACCTGTATTATCACCACAATATCCTCTGTCTCAACCACCTCCTGATCCAGTCAATACTGACAACGGGAGGGCACCACCTACTCCTATCCTGTCTCCATCACATCCAACTACCCCATTGCAGGTCACAGGAGATTCCTCTCCACTCCCACCTTGGAATCAACCTGGTTCCTCCACTCCAGTTCCACCACAATTTGGGGATTTCTTACAATGGATAATGAAATCTGTTCAACCCTTTCCATCTACATCTTCTGAATATGCACAATCAGCTAGACAAAACAAAAAGCGTAAAGCCGCGCTTACAGTGGACTCCACTTCAGATTCAGAAGAGGGGTTAGCTTCCGAATCAGATCAGGAAGACAATGCCTGTTTAGATAAATCCATATCTGATCATTCTCCTGAGTCAACTTCAGACGATGAACACACACAAACTACTAATCCAAAGGTTACTAAAAAGTTACTTAGGGAAATGATGCACACGCTCGAGATCAAAGATGAAACAGTGGCACTATCTAAAGCTGACAAACTCTTAGGAGTTCAAAAGAAATCTAAATTGACTTTCCCAGTGTTCAAGTCAGTCACACAAGCAATTGAAACAGAATGGAATCAACCTGAGAGACGGATTGCTCTTACTCAACGTTTTTTCAATACATATCCAATTCCTGAGGAACACCACAAAAAGTGGGAAAAAGCCCCACGGGTCGATTCGGCGGTCGCACGCCTGTCTCGACACACGGCCTTACCTGCTGAAGAAGCGGCATTTAAGGATCCTTTAGATCGCCGCATGGAATCGACTCTCAAAAAATCCTACGTCCAAGCAGCAGCAATTTTGAGACCAGCTATAGCTTCAGCGGGTTTAGCCCGTACAGCACAACATTGGGCACAGGAACTTGCCACTCATCCACCGTCATCAGCACTCGAGTTACATTAAGAAGTAGAAAAACTCGTTACCACTTTCTCCTTCCTTGCCGAAGCGGCCATGGAAATTACTAAATTGGCTGCAAAAGCAACGGCAAATACAGTTGTTACAAGACGTGCCTTATGGCTCAAGCACTGGTCAGGGGACACTGCTTCGAAGTTGAGACTGTTGTCACTTCGTTTCACGGGCGAATCCCTTTTCGGTCTAGACCTTAAACAGATAATATCGGATGTCACTGGAAGTAAGAGTACCTTCCTTCCCACTGGGAAGAAACCACGTTTTGATCATTCTTCTAGATTTCCAAATAGAAAAAATTGGTCCTCCCAAACTCGCCCTTTTCGGCCCTTTCGGTCAGCATTCCGGTCAACTCTCCCAGACCAGACCAATAAGCGCCCCAGACCGCCTTGGCAACAACAGTCACAGACCAACACCAAGAAACCTATCCCCAATAGATCCACATCCGCCTGACTCAGCCCTCCTAGGGCACACTCAGGTGGGCGGCAGACTGCAGAGATACTTGGGCACTTGGCAGGCACACGTCACAGACACATGGGTGCTAACCATAATTCAACAAGGCTATCGAATCCCTTTCACACATCTCCCAAACACCAGTTTCCGTATTTCTTCAACTACTCCAAAACGGTCACTATTGCTCCACCAGGCAGTCAACTCTTTGCTGCACGCAGAAGTCATACAGCCCGTACCACTACCTCAAAGGTTTCGAGGGTTTTATTCAAACCTTTTTCTAGTCAGAAAGAAGGACAGCTCATTCAGGCCAGTGCTGAACCTCAAAGCTCTCAACACATTCGTTTCCAATCAGAAATTCAGAATGGAGTCCGTCCGTTCAGTTATTGCAACTATGGAACCACGATACTTCATGACATCCATAGACCTTCAGGATGCTTATCTACACATACCCATTTGTCCCGCATCCCGCCATTACCTACGATTTGCGATAGGCAACCTCCACTACCAATTTACTGCCTTGCCCTTTGGACTTTGTACTGCACCGCGGGTTTTTACCAAAGTTTTAACGCCAGTGATCGCCTACCTCAGAACCCTGGGGATCAAGATCTTACCGTATTTGGACGATCTTCTCATTTCAAGTCCTTCCGCAGCCCAAGCAGCTGCGGACACTCATTCCTGTCTCCAAGTGTTATCACAACACGGATGGCTGATAAACTACCGCAAAAGTACACTTCAACCAACTCAGACCATCCAATTTTTGGGTCTGGATTTCGATTCCCAGTTACAGAAGGTGTTCTTACCTCAAGACAAGGTGAACAGACTAGTTCACGCAACCAAAGCTTTCACAACAGCTCCGTCAACCTCGGCAGAGTATTGTCTCCGCCTTCTGGGCTTCATGGTATCCGCACTGGAAGCAATTCCATTTTCCAGATTTCACCTTCGTTCTCTCCAAAACAATTTTCTGAGTCAGTGGAACAAAAACCACAAGGATTTAAACCAAATCATTCCCATTTCCCACATAACACATCAGAGTTTGGAATGGTGGATGGACCCAGCCAACCTCCACAAGGGCAGGAGTTGGGCCCCCTCCCAGTGGGAAATCGTGACTACAGATGCCAGTCTCACCGACTGGGGAGCGATTTATCACAATCACACGTTGCAGGGCACTTGGAAACCGGGAGAAACCACTTTACCCATCAACGTCCTGGAACTCAGGGCGATCGCCTTAGCTCTAGAGGGACCACACTCCTGCAGTCTCAAGCCGTACGTGTCCAATCCGACAACGCCACGGCGGTGGCGTACGTCAACAAGCAGGGCGGCACACGCAGCAGATTGGCCATGCAGGAGGTGACCAGGATCTTACAATGGGCAGAACTTACAGTGACCAATCTGTCCGCGGTCTTCATACCGGGAATACTCAATTGGGAGGCAGACTATCTAAGCAGAACTACCCTCAACCAGGGGGAGTGGTCGCTCAATGACGCAGTGTTCCAGCAACTAATGGCCAAATGGGGCGTCCCGCAAATCGACATGTTGGCCTCCAAACACAACAACAAACTTCCACTGTATTGTGCCAGAACAAAAGACCCACATGCGGCGTTCGTGGACGCCTTGGTCATTCCCTGGAACTTCCACTCAGTGTATGCCTTCCCACCCCTGGCCATCCTGCCCAGGGTAATCGCAAAATTGAAGCAAAGCAATGCCACCACTATTCTAATAACGCCGGACTGGCCCAACCGGGTGTGGTACACGGATCTGATTCAACTGTCTGTATCCAAACCGTGGCGGTTGCCGGACCATCCCAATTTGCTCACTCAAGGTCCAATCAATCACCCCAATTTACCATTCCTCCGTTTAACGGCGTGGCTCTTGAGACCGACTGGTGGTCCCAGCAGGGGTACTCACAGAATGCCATAGACATTTTGCTTCAAGCACGCAAGCAGTCCACAACTAAAGTGTATCATAAAGTTTGGAAAACTTTCTTAACATGGTGCCATCACCGCAGTTTTCACTGGGACAATTTATCACCTTTTGTTGTCATTGAATTCCTCACTGATGGCTTCAGGAAGGGCCTTGCTCTACGGACGCTTAAATCACAAGTATCAGCACTGACAGTCCTGACTCATGACCGTTGGGCTGACAAACCAGAAATTCAACAGTTTTTTCAAGGGGTGGCGAGGGTACGGCCTTCAATTCGACAACCCCTGTCCACCTGGGATTTGCCTCTGGTACTCAATGCCCTGCAAAAACCCCCGTTTGAACCACTAGCATCTTGTGAACTTAAGTGGCTATCCCTCAAGGTTGTTTTTCTTGTGGCCATCACGTCTGCAAAGCGTGTATCAGAATTGGCTGCTCTTTCCTGCAAGGAACCGTGGATTTCTTTCCATACCGACAAGGTGGTGCTCAGGACGACACGAGATTTTTTGCCAAAAGTAGTGTCCGAGTTCCACATCAATCAGGACATTGTTTTACCTTCCTTTTGTCCCCAACCAGCTAATGAACGTGAAAAACTTCTTCACACGTTGGACGTTGTGCGGGCGTTGAAGATTTATGTTAAGAGGTCATCTTCCTACAGGCATACTGATCGTTTATTTGTTTCTTATGCAGTTTCTCACAAAGGACTGGCCATTTCGAAGAGAACGATTGCTCGTTGGTTAGTGGAGACTATCCACACTGCCTATGACTTCCAGCACAAGCCCAGACCGTTGGCAGTCAAAGCTCACTCGACTAGGGCACAGAGCACGTCCTGGGCACTGCGGAACATGGCTACGGCCGAACAAATTTGCAATGCTGCCACCTGGGCTTCGCCAAATACTTTTATCAAGTTTTACAAGTTACATGTTTTTGCATCACAAGCGGCTGTGTTTGGCCGTAAAGTTCTCCACGCTACCGTGGCTCAATGACTCACAACTTCAGCTATGCAGTTCACAGTTCTACCCACCCAAATTGAGGGACAGCTTTTGGACGTCCCATTACGTCTGCACTGACAGGAGGGCCGACTAGAGAAAAGGGGATTTTGTACTCACCGTAAAACCCTTTTTTAGGAGGCCCGAACTGTCAGTGCAGTAAGTCCCACCCAGGCTGATTTTAGTATGGGTTTCGGACATCTCTTGTCTCTATCCTTTCTGATCTGTTGTCTCTTGCTCTTCCTTCTGTCTATACTGTCTCCACCAGCTGAGCTTTTTGAACGAACTGAGGGGAGAAGGTGGAGCCAGTCCTTATAACAGGAGGAGGGGCCAGGAGTCAACAATTCTGTCCTGCCTCCAGAGGTGAAGGATAACATAACCCATTACGTCTGCACTGACAGTTCGGGCCTACTAGAAAAGGGTTTTACGGTGAGTACAAAATCCCCTTATATATGCCACCCCCCTTCAGTAGGGAGACACTAGACCTAGTATTTACCAAGGTGTCACTATACGTCCCCAACCCGCTCTGTATTATTGGAGACTGGAATACGGTAATGGACCCCCAAAATGACAGGCATCCCACTGCAACACACCAACCTGGCCCACTAAAACAATGGACTGAAGCCCTAGGGCTATTAGACATCTGGAGGCTTAAAACCCCCTGGGAAATCAATTCTCATACGGTGGGGAAACATACCTTATCACGGTTAGATATGGCCATCTCATCTACTGACTTTACACAATGGGTAAAAGACATCAATTACCTCCCAAAAGCCTTGTCAGATCATGCCCCTCTGCAACTACTGATTAGCACTACACCAAGGCAAGGACACTCTCTTTGGAGACTATCCCCCTTGTGGCTCAACAGCACGGAGGTGACGGAGGCATGTTAATGCGGGAACCAGTAGCTCTAATATGGTCTGGGAGGCGTCCAAGGCAGCCGCTAGGGGCACACTCATCTCAGCAATTGCAGGGGTGAGCAATTTGGCTTAACAGGCTGTCGCTGAGGCAGAGGAGAGGGTCTGGGAAGCAGAGCGGGCATACAGTGATAGGGAGGAGGATACTAACTACCAGGCACTGGTGATTGCCCAAAGAAACTTAGAACTAGCACAAACTAATTACCAGTAAAAAACTACTGTATGCAGCCCAGAGATCCTTTGACCAAGGAGATAAAAATGGGAAGACCTTAGCATACCTAGCCAAAGCGGTCCAACCGTCTACATTGATTCCCAGAATCAAAACAACTACAGGCATATATACCTCTGACCCAACAGAAATGGCAGAAATATTCGCATGCCACTTTGCCGACCTATACACTTCACGAGTCAAATACTCTGACACCGAACTAGAACAGTTCTTACAAGAAATCCCCTTTCCTAACCTTTCCAGAGCAGAATCCTCCTATCTAAACAGCCCAATTACGCTAGGAGAAGTAGTAGCCACCATTGGCAGTCTCCCATCAGGGAACGCCCCAGGCCTTGACGGACTTCCAGTAGCCTCGTACAGACTCCTTAGTGAAACATTTGCCCCGCAACTCCATACCACTCTTCTAGAGGCTCACAAAACAGGCTCCATCCCTCAATCCTTCTACTCTGCACTGATTGTGCTTATACCGAAGGAGGGAAAGGACCCAGACCCTACCCTCCCATTTCACTTAAAAACACAGATGTCAAAATTCTGGCCAAAATTCTCTCCAAACGCCTTACAAAGTTATAACCTCAGTTGTCCACCCAGACCAAACAGGTTTCATGCCCAATAAAATTACGGCTATAAACTTACGCAGATTACATACCCATGTGCAAGCCACTCATATGAACGGAGGTACCAGACTTATAGTGGCATTAGATGCCACTAAAGCCTTTGACTCGGTCGAATGGCCCTACCTATGGAAAGCCCTAGAGAAGTTTGGCATAGGCCCTACCTTCATAGCTTGGCTTAAACTCCTCTACCCAAACCCAGTTGCGCAGGTCATAACACTCTCTCCCGAGCCTTCCCTCTTACCCGAGACACCAGACAGGGCAGGGCTCTTTTGAAGCAATTAGAAATATGCCTTACAGGAAAGCCAAAGACACCCCTAAACTGCCCCACACACTAAGCTGCCCACAAAGAGCCTGGATGCTTGCCACTAAAGTTCAAAAGCTGCAAGCCCTCCATCCCCCTATACCCCACTATGGAGAAACTGCAATCTGCAGCACCTACTTCATCTACCGGACTTTAAGTACTGGCCAAAATTATGGGTCAGATCTCTTAGTTAACAGCACCTTCCGACTCTTACCCAAGTAGCGACTAAACTAAACCATCCAAACATAGCTTGGCACAGATATTTCCAACTCAGACACGCTTTTGCTGCCCAATTTGGTAGCCTGGCAATCTGTACAAAAACCCAACCACATGAAGACAGGCTTTGGGACTCAAATCCACAAAAGCTGGTCTCTGGGCTGTACAAGACACTGATATCCACCATCAATAGTCCATTTAACAAAGCAAAAAACAAGTGGAATGACTATGAAGATTTTCATTCATCCAGGTCATGGTATATCTAGTATAGGTAAATCTAAAGACAACTGGACTTGCTGAGTAATCAATGAAGACGTTTCACTACTCATCCGAGCAGCTTCTTCAGTTCAACTGACTGGTGTGGGAAATTATCGGATGCAAAGTTGTGCTCAACACAACTGACTATGACTGCAAGATAACCGCTCTACTCAGTGATAGCAATACATATGAACCCTTAAGGAAAGACCCAACCAGCGGTTACAAGAAAAAGGTAATAGGTTGCCTACAACAACTTGAAAAGGAGAAAGCCATTGATCGAGTTTTATACCACCGCCTGTACCCCAGAGAAGCCACACCATGTTTATACAGACTCCCCAAGATACACAAAGAAGGAGCCCCACTAAGACCCATTGTCAGCAGCATAAATTCAGTGACATACAACATTGCAAAATTCTTGGCTAACATCTTAGCCCCATTGGTAGGCAATACAGTGCATCATATCCAGAATGCCAAAGAGTTTGTAACCAAGATTCACGGCGTTACACTAGAGGCAGAAGAAACAATGGTATCATATGATGTCACTTCTTTGTTCACATGTATACCTACGACAGAGGCGATTGAGACTGTAAGAAATTGACTGCAACAAGATAACACCCTCAGCAGCAGAACGAAGCTCAGTCCCAAACTTGCTAGATTTGTGTCTTAATACGACATACTTCTTGTACAAGAACCTTTTTTTATAGACAGAAACATGGCTGTGCAATGGGTTCTCCAGTCTCTCCTATTGTAGCAAACTTGTACATGGAGGAAGTGGAAAGGAGGGCCTTACTTACTTTCCAGGGAACTACACCGACTCACTGGTTCAGGTATGTGGAGGATACTTGGGTTAAAATCAGATCCAATGAAGTGGTGGCTTTACAGAACACATTAACTCAGTGGAAATAAGATCAAGTTCACAAGGGAAGATGTCCATGAGAACAAACTTGCCTTTTTGGACTGTTTGATGTGCATCCAAGAGGGGGGTAACTTGAAGACGGAAGTATACAGGAAACCCACTCATGCAGATCAATATCTATTGTTTGATTCCCACCATCTGCTGGAACACAAACTGTGTGTCATTAGAACTCTGCACCACCGGGCGGAATGTGTGGCAACTGATACAGAGTCCAAAGACAAAGAGCAAAAACATCTTAGAGGAGATTTGAAAGCGTGTGGCTGCCCAGACTGGGTCTTTGTAAAAACAGCAGCAACCAAGCCCAAAGGGAACACCAATAGAAATAACCACCCGGAGACACATAGTCGGCGAAACATAGTCATCCCATATGTAGCTGGAGTGTCTGAGAAACTCAGGAGGATTTTTAACAAACACCACGTCCCTGTGTTTTTCAAACCTAGCAATACATTGAGACAAAAACTGGTACACCCAAGGGATCCAACCCCTAAAGAAAAACAAAGCAATGTGGTATACGGAGTCCAGTGTAGTGAGGAGAGCACAGATCTATACATTGGGGAGACAAAACAACTGCTCACCAAGCGAATGGCTCAGCATAGGAGGGTGAACTCTACAGGGCAAAACTCAGCTGTCTTTCTACACTTAAGAGACAAGGGACACTCCTTTGAAGATAACAAGGTCCAAATCTTGGATAAAGAAGACGCTGGTTTGAACGAGGCTTGAAAGAGGCGATTCATGTCAAGGTGGAGAAACCATCCCTGAGGCGGGGGCCTTTGACACCACCTGTCTGCTACATACAATACTGTTCTAACTTCTGTACCCCGTGGTTTCAGAACACTTCACACGTCCATTCATGCAACTCCCACAAGTAACACCTCCTTCTAGGAGTTGCATGACACATTGGATAATCCTATCACAGTAACTACACAGAATCAACACCTCTGTGAGTTTCTTCAGATGTCACCTCTTTGCAGAGTTACAATGTGCCATTGTGATTGGATTAGTGGAAGAGTTTATATGCCGAGAACTTCCCACACCAGTCAGTTGTACTGAAGAAGCTGCTCGGATGAGTATAAATGCAAGTGTATGAGAGAATATATATGTAATATAACTTTTTTTTTCAGTAAATTAAATCCTATATAAGCATGCTCAAATCCTGTGAGAATTAGAAGTAACATGTAATACTCACATCAACCTAATACGTAGCAGACTCTATGCTCCAAATGTGTACCTGAATGTCTTAATCCAATATGTTGTGGTCCTGCGTGACCAACTGCACTTTTCATCATCAATGCCTATATTGTCTGTTGTTAAGTATGTTGTTTGTTTCAAAACGCAAAATAAAAACCTTTAAAAAAAAAAGTGAGTCCCATTATCCTGGCTCAGTAACTGTACCTGCCACAGACACTTCTCTGGATTCGGGGTCACCCATTGACTCATGTTCCCAGGTCACTCGCACCCTGAAGGCTGGATCCTTAAAGAGACCCTTTGGGACACTACAAACACTTGTGACGTCCCACGTTAGATCAGAGTTTTCTCTCCAGTCTTCCTTGGAAGGTTGTTGGGTCTCCTCTCCACAGTCCCACTTTATCGTGATGTCTTTAGGGTAAAATCTCTGCAGGTTTAGGGTCAGGTCCAGATTCTGGGACCCCTGGAATGTGATATTTATTGGCTCCTGCACCTTGGGCTTTGCTGGAAGATAAACATTGCAGGGAAGTAATAAAAATAACACTAATATTCCTTCATTTGTGACTTCTCTGCACAGAAAAATTGAGTTTTACATCCAAGCTCCACCTACAGACTCGTTCCTACAGCCATGGAGGCCGGACTCATTGAGAAAGGGTTGGGGCTTATCAGAAAGTTTCTAGACAATCCAGACATGTCTGTGTTTAGCTGTTAGGGATAAAGTGGGAGATGGGGATGGCCTACATTATATTGGGAGTATGTCGGTAAAAATCTACTGTCAGCCTGAATCAGAATTCATGGAATCACTTCTAGAATATATGTATAAAAAGGGCAAATATTCCTTACCTTGAATAGTTTCAGTGTGAAAATGTTCCTCTTTGTTTTTCCTACCACTGATAAATTTACAGCTAAACGTTGCTCCCTTGTGAGTATCCAGGTGTGGAGTGAAAGTCAGAGTCGCTATGTGGTTATTTACCTCCTTCTCACAATGTACCACGTACTGACCAATGAGCAGAGGTTCTGTGGCCTCCTCATCTCCCGATTGGTTTATCACAATCCACTCATCACTTCCTCCTCCCTTCACTGACCAGGTGACCTGCACATCACTAGCGCAGTTGGTCCCAGTGCACTGCAGTTTGGTCTCCTCTCCAACAATCAGCGTTGTTGGCCCCACAATTGGTTTCAGTGAGAATGTGGCTAATCAGGAGACATGTTAATACCATATTAATGTTAATGTTAATATTATTGTTAATTCCATATTAAACGGGTTGTTCACCTTTGAAATAACTTTTAGTATGATGTAGAGAGGGATATTCTGAGACAATTTGCAATTGGTTTCAATTTTTATTATTTGTGTTTTTTGACTTATTTAGTTTTTGATTCAGCAGCTCTCCAGTTTCTTATTTAAGCAATCTGGTTGTTAGGGTGCACATTACCCATTAACCATGCATTGATTTGAATAAGAGACTGAACTATGAATAGGAGAAGCATGAATAGAAAGATGAGTAATAAAATAAGGGATAACAATACATGTGTAGCCTTACAGAGCATTTGCTTTTTAGAAGGAGTCAGCGACGCCCATCTGAAAGCTGCAAAGAGTAAAAAAGGCAAATAGTTGTAACCCTTTTGACACCCCTTTGTCGGTGTTGCACTCCATGTGTGGTACTTACCTGATGACATGGGACAAACCTGAGCCACTCCGCAGTGGTATGGGGAGAGACTGGGTACCTGGTACTTACTAGCGCAGTGCCTCCACCTAGTGGGATCCGGGAATGCACCTACGGGTGGCCCACTAGGAATACAGTAATAACACACACACTATTGGTTAAACTAAATAACGGTTTATAAAAAAATAAATGGGCAACTAGTACATGCAGCACTCCTAACTGGTGGCAATAGGGCCTTACTAACTAACTTGCTAGCGCCAAACTGTCTGCCTAACTAATAAAAGCAAATCCTTTAATACACGGTCTCTTTATCTTCAGCGTCTCTTTAGGGTACTGTCCCTTTAACCAGGATACTCACACAAATCCTCTTTGGATACTTTAGATCTCTCTCCAGGTGAGTCCAGCACAGTCAGACATACAGCCCCTTTGGATGCTCAGATAGGAATCTCCTGCTGGTTGTTCCTCCAGTCTGGATTCCTTTCACACTCTCTGTCTCTCCAGGCACAGTATGTGGCTTCCCTGTGCCAGTCTGATCCAAATGAATGTGGTGCAGCCTCTCAGCTCTCTGAGCCCACCAGCAGCTCTCTGGCTTCCTTCTCTGTCCACCATGCGGCTCTCTATGCCATGCTCTTCTTTTGCCAGTCTCTGTGACCTCCTCTTCCTGCCAGCCACTCACTAGCTGCTGTGTCACTTCCTGTTGCACTGAGATCACTGAATAGCTGGTTGCTAGGTAACAGCTTACAGCACACACACAGGCTCTGGGCTTCTGCCATTACAGGGATAAGGGCAATGATTCTGTACAGATTCCCTACATAGTTATTAAACTATAAAAAATAAATAATCAAAACCAATTGAAGAGTTGCTTAGAATTGGCCATTCTATAACATATTCAAAGTTACCTTAAAGGTGAACCACCCATTTAATGCCATATTATATTCCAGATGCAGCTTAATTCATATTACTAAAATAAAGGGTTCTGTAAGGTGTTGGTCACGTAACAGTCCCTGTATTTAAAAACTGACACCTCAGTGAAATTATATTGGATATAGGGAGACAACCTCTGCCTTCTCCCTTCTACTTTGTTCCTCTCCAATCTCTACACACTGTCAGCTTTCTTACCTCTTTCTCCATAACCTCTCAACTTTCTTCTAGCTCCAGCCAGTTCTCATCCTCTTCCCCACACGTTTGTTCTTCTGTGCCTTGGTTGGCTTCTTTGCAACCATTCTGATTAGTCTATGCCCCTTATTCTTCCTCCCCATTACTCCTCTTCTCTCTGGGCCTCCAGAGCCAATTTCATTCCTCCCCATACTCTTTTGCTCTTTTCCACATCTCGGTGTCCATTTAACCTACTTCCCAATACCCCTCCACCTCATGAATGCCCCTTCACCGATCTTTGTCTCACCTCCACCTCCTTCCTGTTCCCTCTCTCCACTGTGTACATGCTCTCTCACTCTCCTTACCAAAAAAAAGATTCCTAGGTTTTGCCTATAGTGGGGTCCCCACTTTCTGGAGGGGTGGATTGTGTTAAATAGCCTCAGAAGGCTATATAACACAAGGAAGACAGGATGCCTCAGTTGTAGAGGAAGATATGGTAGGACTAGCTCATATGATGGCTAGCTCCTGTTATACCTCACTGCAGAGAGGTAGCGAGACATGACGTTAGCACCAGGCTAAAGGCTAACCCAGTCCGACCAGTGCTACCGTCAATCCTGTTCTCGAACGTTCGCTCCTTGGACAACAAGATGGATCATCTGTGGCTCCAGCATTCAAGCCAGCGAGAAATAAAGGACTGTTGCATCTTTATTTTCACAGAAACATGGCTAAACACAAACATCCCTGACTCAGCTAGCCGAGCTAGCCTGCTACCGAGCCAACAGAAACGCTGCATTGTCCGGCAAGAGCCGAGGTGGCGGTTTGTGCATCTATATCAACAAACTCGGGTGCACAAATTCTGCTGAAGTGACTGGCCACTGCTCACCACAAGTAGAGTTTTTAATTGTTAAATGTCGGCCTTTCTATCTGCCGAGGGAATTTACTGCAGTACTAGTGGTAGTTGTGTACTTGCCGCCTAGCTCAAATGTTAACCTGGCGCTAGGAGAGCTGTACGAGGCTATCAACAAGCTTCAAACAACACACCCGGATGGATTTATCATTGTTGCTGGCGATTTCAACCACACGAACCTGAAGTCAGTGCTTCCCAAATTCTTTCAACATGTGAACTTTGCTACAAGGGGAGAGAACTGTTTGGACAAAGTCTACACGAATGTGCGCGGCGCCTACAAAGCCTTCGTGCGCACCCACATAGGTTCCTCCGATCACCGGACAGTGATTTTATCACCCACATACACATCGCTGCTCAAACGCACAAAACCAGCCAGAAAGACCATCACAGTCTGGCCGAGTGGAGCTGTGGAAGCACTTCAGGACTGTTTCGACTGCACAGATTGGAACATGTTCAGGGAGGCTGCTACCAACAATGGCTCCATCAACTTGGAGGAGTACACAGACTCTGTGACCTGCTACATCAACAAATGCATAGAGGATGTTACCGTCTCCAAAACTGTCACCACGAGAGCCAACGAAAAACCCTGGTTTACAGCAAAGGTTCGTGCACGGAGAGAGATGCCACTTTCCGATCAGGGGACAGAGTTGCTCTTAAAATAGCCAGGGCCAACCTCTCTCGAACCATCCGACAAGCAAAGCAGGAGTACACACTGAAGATTCAAAAGCATTTCGACAACTCAAAAGACTCACGCAACTTATGTCAAGGCATTCAGGCTATCACACAGTACAAGCCTGCGTGGAGCAGCAGCGACGAAGACGCCACACTCCCAGAGGAACTGAACAAGTTCTATGCACGGTTTGATGCGCTAAACAAAGAGCCTGTGAGGAAAGCCACACCTCCTCTCACCGACCAAGTAATCTGTCTACCCGTGGCCGACGTGAGGCGAACCTTAACCAAGGTCAATCCACGAAAGGCTGCCGGACCAGACAACATTCCTGGTCGTGTGCTCAGAGACTGTGCTGATCAGCTGGCTGACGTCTTCACTGACATTTTCAACACATCGCTAAGCCAGATGATCAAACCCACATGCTTCAAGTCCACCAACATCATTCCAGTGCCAAAGAAATCTTCAGTAACCTGCCTGAATGACTACCGCCCTGTTGCACTAACCCCAGTCATCATGAAATGCTTAGAGAGACTTGTGATGGCACACATCAAGAGCACCCTCCCCCGCTCACTTGACCCACTACAATTTGCATATCGGCCAAACAGGTCAACTGAGGATGCCATATCTTCTGCACTCCACCTCTCACTAACTCATTTGGACAAGAAAGACAGTTATGTGAGAATGCTGTTCATAGGCTTTAGCTCAGCATTCAATACCATCATCCCTCAAAAGCTGAGTGGGAAACTAAGAGAGCTGGGATTGAGTACCACTCAGAGAGGCCTCAGTCTGTTCGTATTGGCAACAAGGTTTCCAGCACCATCAGATTGAGCACAGGAGCTCCTCAAGGATGTGTTCTCAGCCCGTTGTACACATTGCTGACACATGACTGCATAGCTAGACACAGCTCGAACCACATCATCAAGTTCGCCGATGACACAACTGTGGTGGGGCTCATCAACCACAACGACGAGTCGGCGTACAGAGATGAGGTTCAGCAGCTGGGGGTCTGGTGCAGTGAGAACAACCTGTCACTGAATGTGGATAAAATGAAAGAGATGATCGTCGACTTCAGGAGAACTCTCCCTGTTCACACACCACATCAACGGCTCCACAGTAGAGACAGTAAAGAACACCAAATTCCTGGGAGTCCACATCTCTGATGACCTCACCTGGACCACCAACACCACCTCCATTACCAAAAAGGCTCAGCAGCATCTTCACTTCCTAAGACGACTGAAACGGGCCAGCCTTCCGCCTCCCACCCTCACAGTGTTCTACAGGGGCACCATAGAGAGCGTCCTGACCAGCTGCATCTCCATCTGGTACAGTAGTGTCAGCTCTGCTGACCGGAAAAGTCTAGAGCGGACTGTCAGAGCAGCTGGTAACATCATTGGAGTGGCTCTTCCATCACTGCAGGACATGTTCCACAAGCGCTGTGTAAGAAAGACCTCCTGCACTGGACTCCACACACCCCTCACATGGACTGTTCACGCTGCTCTCATCCGGCAGATGCTTTCGCAGTATTAAAGCCCGAACAACCAGGCTGCGTGAAAGCTTTTTTCCACAAGCGATCAGACTCCTCAACTCACTGCCTGTCCTCCCACTACATTCCAGACTCACCTCAACTGTGAACTTAACTTTGTGAACCTTTAATTTATTTGCACAATTATAAAGGTTTACACATGTATATATCCAATTTCTGCCAATATATTGCACATTTCATGTTTACATATTTATTGTGTATTTTTAAGTGCCTTTTTGTGATATGTACTAGCTGGAGCCACATCGTCTCATCTCACTGTATATTTGTATACTGCTAAGATGACAATAAAGTTTACTTTGACTTTGACTTTGATATGGTAGGCAGCAAGGACAGCTTGACTAGGAGTGAGTATTTGTGGCAGAGCCCCATGGCAATTGTGCACCAGTTAGGGAAGTGGTCATTCAGAAGTAATGAGGCAGCTGGGAGAAGTTTGTGTATGTGGGCACAAAAGAGAAAGGGAAGCCTAGAGAGAAAATGAGAAGAGTCCCTGGAATGGTTAATGGTACTCTGCTAGTGTTTATCCACATGCCAGTTTCACGTGAGGCTTGATAAGAGGAGAGCTGTGTATATGTGTGAGGATTGGAGAGAGAGGATCCTATGAGAAGAGTTTACTTGAGATATAGTTTTATTGTGCAACTGATAAATTGCTGGTTAATTGGCTCTGGTCTGCCACTGATCACCTGCAAGAGGTTGTTCAATATAAAGTCTACCCTTGCATTTCTGTGTGCCATGCCTAATCCTTGTAACAAAAGTGTGTAAAGTTTCTTGTTGTAATGGGTGTCTACCAGCCCCAGCTAGCAGGCAGGGGCAGAAGCCTCAGTAGAAGTAGATCTGTAAGGTAAGACTAGATAATGTGTGAGCTAATTCCTGTAATGAGTAATAGATAGAAGTAGGCAGGAGGCCCTAGTAGTGTAAGAAGATTAGTAAGGAAGAACTAGCTAATGTGAGGGATATCTCCATTAATAGCTCACTGTGAAGAGAGACAGACTTGCTCTTTCTGAAGAGATTGAATGGTTGGTATTTAGTGTAGGCACTCAATTGGATATGCTCAGGGATAGGGAGAAGCTCCACTCTAAAGGCTTTTTACTCTGTTGATAAATATCCTTTCTGCATTTCCACAACAATGTCCCACCAGTGAGAAAACATCCTATGTAATGCATACTCTACTGGGAGTTGTAGGGACTTGTAATTCACCAGGTCTGTAGGGGTTTGAAGGAACCCACGGTACATCAGTTTCATTGAGCTGTGCAAGTAATTTTGCCTGCTGCTGTTAGGAACCAAACGCCCCATTCTATTGGTGCAAACTTGCATATCTTGTGCCCTCTGCACTTTGTGGCAGTTGCTAAAGACACAACCTGTACGGGCACAGAATGCAGTTGGGGCTCATTTTCCAACATTGGTCCGGGCAGTAACCCATGGCAACCAAAAAAAGGATTTGCTTTGTGTATTTTTATTGCAGCCAGTTATTGCAGCCAGTTATGAAAAAGGTAATCACTAATTGATTATTACGAGTGCCGAGTGCAAATTTAACCAGTTTTTTTTCAAATGACCCCAAGTGTACTGTATATTTTGTGACAATTGTGATAATTCTGTGTTCATCAGAGCATACAGAAGGTTTTTTGGGCATAGTAATTTAGGTGCATATTTATGTGTATATGTATGAATTGTGAAGCAGGCACATAAACCATGTGGTATTTTCACAATGTACATTATTTTATATACAATACCTTTTTTCCTTTGCTTCCATATTATAGCCACAATAACCAGTACAGCCAATAACACAGCTATGCCACAAGCCACATGCAATGCCCTGCTGCTTCCATCTGTTACAATAAAAGGAAATATTAGTAATATTTGTATGGGTTTTTTTTTCAAATTAATAAATAAAAATGTGTAGAAAATGTTTGCTTTCATTGGTGTTGAATAAGAATCATATCATGTTCCCTCATTCATACACATCATCATCATCATCTGTTCCTCTGACTCCTAGTGGAGTATAGGGAATCCATGAAGACTCTCCATTTAGGTCTATTTGTTGCTGTTCTCTTGATTTCATTCCATGTTTTTCCCATCAATATAATTTCTTCTTCCGCTGATCTTCTCCATGTTTTTCGAGGCTGTCCCCTTCTTCTTGATCCCTGTGGATTACATTCTAGGGCTCTTCTTTCTATAGATTCTATAGACCCTTCCTGAGTGTGTGGCCTATCCAACCCACTTCTTTTTCCTTAACTGAATTTCTATTGGTAGCTGGTTAGTGTTTTTCCACAGTTCTTCATTTGTCACTTTCTCTGGCCACTTTATATTCATAAGTCTCCATAGGCACCTGTTTACAAATATCTGGATTTTTGTGGTAGTAGGTTGTGTGACCTTCCAAGTTTCACTTGTGTATAAAAGGACTGCTTTCACATTAGTATTAAAAATGCAAACTTTGGTTCTTTTTGAGATGTTTTTATTTCGCCACATAGGTACAACTGGATAAATGCTCCATGTGCTTTCTTTATTCGATTTTTTACATCATCTTCTGCACCACCATCTCTGGTAAAAATACAAGTAAACGACTCCACCAGTTCTATTTCAAAGTCACTAATATTCAATCTTTCTGTAGCAGGATTGTTTATCCTCATTTCTTTTGTTTTGTTGGCATTGATACGTAGCCCTGCAATTTCTGCTTCGTTTTGTAACCTTTCCCGTTTTTCTTTCATATCTATATCAAATAAACATATGTCATCAGCAAATTCTAGATCTTCCAGTGTTTCTATCATGCTCCATTGTATTCCTCTTTTCTGTTCCCTTAGAACTTTTCTTATTACGCTGTCCAATACCAAGAGAAATATTGTAGGCGACAGGACGCAGCCTCATTTCACCCCTTGTGTTACTTCAATGTAGTCTGACAGCTTACCTTCGCGCAGAATTCAGCATTTAAAGCCATTGTACATGCCCTTTAGTAGTGACAACATTTTCATAGGGATTCCATATTTTTCTAGTGTGCTCCACATGAGTCTTCTATTAAGAGAATCAAACGCTCTTTCAAAGTCTATAAATGTCAAGTATAGTGTAGTTCTCCATTCTGCACTTTGTTCTATAATTATTCTGAAGGTGTTTATGAGATCGATACCTCTCCAATTACTACATTACGTTAGGTCACCTTTTTTGGGATCTTAACAATAATTCCTTCTTTCCATTCTGCAAGTTTTCCTCTGTCCAGATCTTCACCAAAATAGGATGTAATAAATCAGTTGTTGTTTCAATATCTGCTTTTTACATTACTGGAGCAATCGCCACTCCTAAGGGCAAATTCACTAAGATGCGAAGCGCCGAACGCTAGCGTCAGTTCGCTAGCGTTTGGCATTTTCGGTACTTCGCAAATTCACTAACGAACGCTGGCGTAAATTCGCTAGTGCTACTTCGCACACTTACGCCAGGCGAATTTTCACTATCGATGTAACTACGCAAATTCACTAACTTGCGCAGTGTACTGAACGCTACCTTTTACGCTAGACTTCCTCAGACCTGGCGAAGCGCAATAGAGTAGATAGGGATTGTTTCCAAAAAAGTAAAAAAATTTTCTAAGTCCCAAAAAAAGCTGGCGTGTTTTCTACATGATGGGTGATAGGCTGAAAAAGATCGAAAATATTTTTGGGCCTCCCCTCCTTCCCCCCTACATTTCCTGACTCATGGCAACTTACCTAGACAGTGGGCACATGTGTAGGGCAAAATAACATTTATATTTGCTGATTTGAAGGTTTTCTAGGCATTTGTAGTGCTGATACGTGTTCCTCCATTGAAATTTGAATTTCGCGCCTTATGCAAATTAACCATCGCTAGCGAAACTTCGCTTCGCTTGGCGAATTAACGCTAGCGCAACTTCGCAACCTTATGCTACCCCTGTGCGCAACTTTGGATTTTAGTGAATTTGCAGAGCGCTGGCAAAACTACGCCTGGCGAAGTGCAGCGAAGTGGGGCGAAGTTGCGCCTGGTGCAACTTTGCATCTTAGTGAATTTGCCCCCTGGTGTCTTGCCTTCCTTTATCTCTTCCAGTGCGATTTTTACTGGTGAACATGTTGGACATTAAGTAGTGAGGCAAGTATTTCAAGTTTGTATTCTTCCATCTCTTTTACCAATTGTTTTAATCTACCAGTCTCCCACATGGTCCTAACATTCCAAAATCGAATTTTCGTTTACCATTTTATACCAAAATTTGTCAAAGTAAGATCTGTCCGGATTTCCTTCACTTTAGTTTCCATAATAATTCATACACAAAGGCTCATTTAACAGTGGCACAAAATATTAATTCTCTTACTTTTTCTGTATTTTCTTTGATCTCTCTGTTTTTTCTTTTATTTCTCTTCACCTCTTCCCATTTTTCTCATTTTACTTTAGCTTTCATTCTTTTGTACATTGTCTTCTCGGCTACTTTTTCTACTGTTTCCTTTTCTTCTTTTCCTTGTTTTTATTTTCTCCCATGTCCCCTATCTCATTCATCTTATTTTACTCTCTGCCTTTTCTGTGTTATCTTCTTCTTATTTCTTCTTTTCAGTTTATCATCACCTCCCACTGCGTTCTATTCTATCTGTTCTTGTCCACTACTTTTGTCATCACTTATTTTTTATTATTGTTATCCTCATCTTTTTTTAATCTTTACACTCTTACAACTTGCTTTCAACTTTTTATTTCCAAGTAGTATCCTCTAAAGACATGAATTGTCTAGGCAGCAAAATACCATGCTGTCCTTTCAGCAATAGGACGCCACAATTAGAGTGTAAATTAAATTATTTGCCAGTCCTACAGGGATATGAAATGGGGGGGGGGGCTAGACAGATGTCCTTCTAAATCATCTTGTTCAGATGCTGATCTTAAAAGTGCACTAAAAAGTCTCATAATAATAAAGAAAAGACAATTAAGATATTTATGCCTTTTGACAAAACCTTGCATAATCAAACGTAAGCTGTTGTCATTGCAATTGTAAGAAATATTTGTTACCCTCCTCCATATTATATTACTTGTACAAGTTATTGTTTATATAAGATAAACTCAACTTGGTTTGTACAATAATATCTGTAAGTCAACATTATTGGTACCTTCATACTCCAGCTGGAAGTCTTCCTGGACAGGTTGCTGGAGAGAGAGGTGTTGGACTCTGCAGGAGAAGTTATGGTCCATCTTTCCATTCATTGGGGGTAAAGTGAGGATGCTTGTCACTCTGTATGTGCCATCTGGGTTCCTCTTTTGTTTGCCCAACTCAGAGTTAGTGAGGTGCTTATTGTCTTTATACCAACTTATATCAATATCTTCTGGGTAGAATCCATTGGCCGTGCAGATCAGAGTGGTCTCCTTCTTCCTCTGAATAACTTTATTGGGGATAAGTAGCACTGGGGGAACTGGGAAAAAAGTGTTGTGTCAGTTGGGCAGAAATCTTATTGATTGTATTCCATGTGATGTTAACATTTCCAAATCAGAATAATGAAGAAAATTCTCAGAATCAGAAGTTTGCAATATTTTTAGTGATGCTGGTTGCAATGGCCTGACCTGTTTTGTATCTTCCATTTAGAGAAGTTATGGAATGAGCACTGGGTGAAATAAGCTGTAACGTATGGTATCCCAAACCCAAAGCAAACCCCAAGGTCCTGGTCTTGGCTCACAATTCTGCCTATAGAAGTTGCCTTTGGATTTTGGAGGAGCCCTCCGCTACTCAGGATTTAATGCAAGAGGACCAAGGAGAGAGTTCTGGGCAGGTGAAGGAACTGTAATGTATACAGGAGATATGGGGAACAAGGAGCGTGGTTAAGGGACAGGCTAAGCAATGCCAAACAGACAATACGGTACCAAATCAGGAAGCAGAAATGTAGTCAAGGTCACAGGCCAGGGTAAAACTAACAGATTTGCGGTACAGTAACAAGATCCAATAGAATAGTTGAAGAACAGGCAGATGTCGGTACAGGCTGCAGAACAGCAAGGGTCAAGGTCAGGCAGTGGTCAACTACCAGGATCAGACAATAAAACACACCCAGGAACTATGGAACATAGACCTATACTGGACAATTAGTTAGTGCAGTGTAGGGGGTTTTATAGCCAGACTAATGGCTTACACTGATCACCAGATTGACAGCAGATGAAACAAGCCATTGCAATTACCAAGCATTGCCATAGGAGTGAACCAGGACCACAGCTGTCTGCTCACATAGAGCAATGGTAATGCTGACAGAAACACCAGGTTCCCGGTTCAGCTCCACGCAGGTTATTACATAAGCTAGCTACCAACAAGGAGTAAAGTTATTGACTTCAAAACCATGCTATCAAAGTAAATAAAGAAGCAGAAGTGTGCTCTATGGTCCCATAAGAGAGTGCTGTCCCCTGGTGAGTCACTTCCAGAGGCTGGAATTCTGGGAAAATAGTGCATTATGGTAGAAAACATGGCATTTGCACTTTAAAATGCACTTGCAGTTGTAAATGACCCCTTAAACAACTTTAATTTCTCTTCAGGCTTGGTGTGATATGTGTACAGTAGACTGTAGAGCTCTCCTGCAGCCACTAGAGAATTTTGCATTTTGAGAAGCATTGGGAAAACAAAAGAGAAGCGCCAACCTGGTATCTGGTACCTCACTATCTGGCACCACCCCTGTTATTAATGTTTTTCTTCTCACTTAAAAGGTGTAAATAATGTTTAATTCAAAAGTATATTTAGACCTTACCAAGAATATCTAATATGACCTGTGTGTCTTTCTGTTGCTGATATATCACCCGACACCTGTAGATCCCTTCATCTGAGATGGACACGTTGGCCAGAGACAAGGAGGCATCTCCCAAATTTGCTGCCCATCCATTGAATGAAGTTCTTGGGTTGAGGGACAAACCTTTGTTATCATATCTTACAATTTCCTTATCCTGAAAGTACCAGGTTACAGTTGGAGGCTCAGGGTTTGGGGAAGTTTTATCCACTTGGAAGCTGCAGGGGAGAAGAACATCAGAGCCAGCGAGTGCACGTTGGGAAGATGGGAAGATATTCAGAACTGCACCTACAGGGACATATTCATGTACTAAGGATATTTATTCAAATCTTTGAAGAAAGAATTTAGATGTTATCTACACACCAGTAAAACTTCCTACAATCCAATATAAATATCTGCCTTGGTAAACATCTAACATTATGACCAACGAAAAAGGGATAACAGTGGGCACTAATACATTCTGAAGGAATCATCTCAGTGGCATGGGGTATAGTTTTATGTTTTAAACAACTATAATCAAAAATGGTTTCACAACAAACACATTGTTCCTAAACATTCAGCCCAGATGGTTCATCATTGTTCCACCATGTCCCACCTTTTAAATATGTAATTTCCGTTTTCTGTGGAAACAAATGCTGAGACATATTGTGCTTTGTCACATGAACTGAACAAGTTGCTTAATATGTTGTTTATTGTTTATCATAATATTTTTGCTCAGATTACATCTGTTCTGTCAGTACAAATGGCCCCATTGCTTATTGCAAATCGACAGTTCAATTCAATTTAGATGGACTTACAGAATTATATATGCTTGAGAGTTTGATTGAAATTACCAATAATTAGCAAAGATATTTATACAGAGGCAGATCCCCTTGTTTAGTGAGGTCACTGAAAGAAGGATCTTGACCAGATTTGGTCACCCATGTGCAGGGCCAGATCAGATCATACAGTGGGGCCTATGGAGACCGACCGGACAAGGACTGCATCAATGCAACAGCTCATCCCTCATTCAATGGGATTTTCAAACATGTCAACATTCAAACTAGGACACCCAACACATATATGAAAAAATTCCCCTGAAACACATTATATAACCAGATTGGCAGAATTAACAGTTAGCACTTATTAAACAAGTTAAAAGGCTGTAACAGATTATTTCTATACAAAACCTTTAAAAGGATCTAGAATAATAGTGAGATAACTGACCTACCAAATCATATTACTATTAACATGAATTTTCATTTTTTATTTTTCAGCCAATGAAGAAGCCTTCCCTTCTTGTACACTAGTTTGCATGTTATTTTACCAAAAATACAGCATCTTCTTCCAGAATCCCAGTATTATTGTGGCCCCATGAGAAGCCTGATACATCAAAATGAATGCAGTTGTGCATGTGTGATAGTAAATCAGGGGAACGTTGCAGTTACTTCCAGGGCATGCATTGACTCAATTTAATGTACGAATTTTGAATTGAAATGAAAGCTTTACAATTGTTAATTAACTATGGTGTGTGAGTCCTTAGGAACAAAAAAAAGGTGGCAGCAGGTCAGCAGGTTCCTCTGGCCACACATAAGTGAGGTTGTGCCCCTCAGTTTATATAAACCTCAATAAGTTTCTGTCTGAACCATTAATTGTATGTTGGTGCTAAATTGATTGAGAACTAAGCATATGACTATAATAGCACTAAGCACATACTGTATATAATTAGATCTCAATTAACTTTAGTAAGGTAGTGTGGGGTTTTACTGCTTTTTCTTGTTTTTAGTATCCCTATTCTGGTTTATATCCCTCTACACAGCCTCAAATTGGGTAATACAAGTGAGTGAACATTAATTACAAGTGAACTATACTTTTGTTTCTGATCAATATTTAAAAGTGGATTATGATCTCAGCCTGGCAATTATAGGCCAGTAAGTCTGACATCTGTGGTGGGCAAATTATTTGAAGGCTTGTTAAGGGATCACATTCAAAATGTTGTCCTAGTGAATGTCATTATGAGCAACAATCAGCATGGCTTTATGAAGGATAGGTCATGTCAGACTAATTTGATTGATTGAATGGTACATTCTTAATGACTTAGGGGAGGGTATTGTAAGTAATGTATCAGTGTTTGCAGATGACACAAAATTATCAGCCCAATTAATTCCATTGAAGATAGTAATGTCCAAATCTTGGATAAAGAAGACGCTGGTTTGAAAGAGGCGTGAAATAGGCGATTAATGTCAAGGTGGAGAAACCATGCCTGAACAGAGGTGGGGGCCTTCGACACCACCTGTCTGCTACATACAATGCTGTTCTAACATCTGTACCCCGGCGGATTCAGAACACTTCACACATCCATTCATGCAACTCTCACAAGTAACAGCTGTATCTAGGAGTCACATGACACATTGGATAATCCTATCACAGTAACTACACAGAATCAACACCTCTGTGAGTTTCAGATGTCACATCTCTGAAGAGTTACAATGTGCCGTTGTGATTGGATTAGTGGAAGAGTTTATATGCCGAGAACTTCCCACACCAGTCAGTTGTACTGAAGAAGCTGCTCGGATGAGTAGTGAAACGTCTTCATTGATTACTCAGCAAGTCCAGTTGTTTTTAGATTTACCTACTGTATACTACATAGAGAAATACAGAGAAATACAGAACTTACCAGTTTGGTGCAGGAGGAAATGGTAGAGAAACCCCAGATTGGGCATGTTGGGGTGTGGGTCAGTTTAGCAGCCCCCCTAATTCTCTGTAGGACGAGTTGTAAATGAAGGGCTGATGTTTGTCAGGGTGGGAGCCCCTGGGGCTCAGAGTCATTACTGGCACCTCTATCTGCTCTGCCCTATTGATATGAACTTTAGCCCCAAACTGGTGAATCATTTACTATCATTAAAGGACCAGTAACATAATCATTTTTTTTAAATAAATTGGTAGTACACATAAAAAAAAAACAAAAAACAGCAACATAAATTATACTTTAAAATCAGAAAGCCTTTATTCTTCTCCATCTAGTGCAACAGGTCTTTTTTAGTAGTGGAGGCAGTTTGGATGTAGAGGAGAATGGAGTCTGCACGCTGCTCCAGTGGTGGAACTACTGGGGTAGCAGAAGGTGCAGCAGCACCAGGGCCCGTGCCCATACACCCCCGATGGGGACTGTGTCCTTTTGGAGAATTAACTTGTATCCGAGTGCACCGTAGAGCGTGACGTGTGACGTCACTGATTGAAGCTAGCAGGACGTACTTAAAGTTTCGGCAGCAGATCTACAAGGAGCCGTGTTACAAATGTGTGTATCCAACGCGCCATTATTGTAGGGGACTCTGCTGAGCCTTTGTACTTGCGTGCCGGCCTCTCCTGTCGCTGCGTCGACCATCATCTTTTTCCCTTTACCGGTGGACTGTAATACCTGTTTACCCCGGTGGGTCCTCACCCAACTGTATAGTGAAGGATTCTGTGAATCAATTCCAGGGGGGTCTCTGCCCTGCGGCCCTTTTGGATCGTCTTTCCTTATTCTTCGTGTCCTGCACCCTCTGTACAATATCCCCCCCCAACACTTAATTGTTTGCATACCTTTTTTTTTTTTTTACACAGCTCATTTCTTATTTAAATGTTTTTTGGGACAAATTTGTAGTTTTTTTTATTTTTCAAAAAATAAAATGTAAAAAAAAAAAAGCTGAATAAAAAGTTGTATAGTAATGTGTGTGTGTGTGTGGGGGGGTTTATTGCCTTGGCTATGGGGGAGCAGGAGCTACAATGGGCACCACAAGAAGGAGATGGAGGTCGGGTCCTTAACTAGGGGAGTGGGGGGTCTGTCAGTAGGTAGTGGGAGCTTGTGTAATGGCGGCTGTGGTTCCTTATAGGCAGTGGTTGTAACTAGGGAGGTGGGTATTAAAGGTATTAAAAAGCTGCCTGGGAGGGTGCACCATATACATTATATGAAAGGGAAGAAGTGTAAGAGTTTGTCTCATGTCACATCAGCAGCAGCACAACACACGTCACTGAAGTAATTCAAGGAAAGGTGTTTTTACAGGTTGTTCAAATGCTCCTTCTTATGTTGCCTGTGTAGCCTTGCACATACCCCCCCCCATAGTGTAACATTAAAGGGGTGCTTAACCTTCACATCAACTTTTAGTTTGTTCAACTTTTCAATCAGTCTTCATTTTTTTCTTTTAATAGTTTCTGAGTTATTTCTGTCCTTTGGAGTCTTTCCAGCTGGGGGTCACTGGCCCATGTAAACAACAAATGCCTTGTTAAGTCACACATTTATTCTTATTGCTACTTTTTATTTTCTATTCAGGCCTTTCTGCAATTCATATCCCAGTCTTTCAAATGAGGTCACGGTTGCTAAGGTAATGTGGACACTAGCAACCAGATTGCTGAAATTGCTAACTGGAGAGTTACTGAATAAAAAGATAAATAACTCAAACCGCAAATAAAACTAATTAAAAAACCCAATTGCAAAGTTTCTAAGAATATCCCTCTCTGCACCAAATTAAAGTTAATGTAAATGTGAATGACCCCTTTAATGCTGCAACCCAATGTGTGGGGGGGTGGTAGGGGGCCCAGTTGTAAATTTCCGTACCAGGGCCCTTAGGGGTCTAGTTCCCCCAGCAGCAATGATGGACCTGCTTCACATTTCACAGCCGCACATTCTCTCTCTCTCTCTTTCTCTCTTTCTCGGCTCACAGTATATTCCCAACCCCTCCTTGACTCCCCACTCCATAAAACAATAAAGTAATAATGTAAAGGAACCAACAGCTCACTTAACCCCTTCCCTGCTTAGAATCCCTTATACTGTAGAAGTTTGTCTGTTATTCTCCCCATACAAAAGGAGGGTTGTGGGAACACTCAATACTATGTCATCCTCAATACTATGACTGGAGGTAAACAAGTCATGGGGTTTACCTTGACGTGGTATGGTGGCTTTTCAACTTTATGATCATAACTTTGTAACTAAAAACCCCTGTCTTTGTGAACACATGTATTTGCATATCTACCGAATTACTTATGAGACAGGGGCCCAGGGAATGTTCACTGACCCATGTGAGTGCTCCCAAAACCACACTTTTGTATTTCTTATTCTCCCCACACAGGCTCCTTATTCCTGCACCCCTTTGTCCAACCCATGCCCCACATAAAGGAACCATTCTGGCCAGTCTTGCTCTGAAGCCCCCAGTGAGCCAGGGGAGAGAGAGGTTGTGCGGCTGTGAAGTGGGTCCATCATCCAGGGCTGCTCCAGCCATGAGGAAAGGTGAGAATTTTGCCTCAGGTGGAACGGAGCGGCCAGTTACATAGCGTGGCAAAAAGCCGACTCTGGTAACTTTAATAGACGAATTTACGTTTTTTAAAACAGAAATTCGGCTCTTCTAGTGCAGCGAGCGCAATAACAGCTGCTGCCGCCTGAAAGTGCCTGTAATTGTCCATCATTCTTGTCACGTGATGTGGCTGGGGGAGCAGCGAGGAGGAGGAGGAGGGAAGCGGATGTTCAGTGAAGGAGGGTCTGTCACACTGGACTGGGAGGAGGATGAATAGTGAATAACCAGGGAGGAGAAATCCATCGTCTTTTCACCATTTCTGAAGAGTAAGTGAACTTTCTGTAAGTTATTTCTTAATAAAGGCTTTGCTATTTAAAAGTTTCATTTGTCTCTGTGTTTTATGTCTCATTTTTAAACTTTTTTTTATGTTACTGGTCCTTTAACACCTAGTGCATCTAATAAACTGATCATACCCCGCCCCCCAATCTAACATTGTATCACATGAAAGTATTTATCTCCCTCCAAAGAATCGGTTATTATTTTGTACTTTGTCCTTCTGTGTATTTAACCTGGTGTCACTGCTTTATTGCTATAGATTTGTATCCCAGGGATCAGCTCAGCCTCACGTCTCATTTCATTTACTTTCCTTCCTCTATATCCATAGTTTGTACAGATATAGATCTCTTTATACACAGCTCACAGTGTACTCAGTGCTGTACAGTAGAACAATATATTGACAGACAGGGATCCGTATAATAAATACAATTACAATGATGTGCTAATTGGGTTAGGAGGTCCCTGGTCCCTAAGTGTAGGTGACTGTCCTCAGGAATAAGCTCACAATAAGCAAATAATAATAATAATAATAATAATAATAATAATAATAATAATAAGCTAAACCCTTGCTGAAGCGATTGGGTGATATTTCCTCTCTTTAAATGAACCAATGAGGGAAGAGCAAAGGCCCCAGTGACACTGAGAGACTGAATTCCTATAAAGAGAAAGTGAATGGGAGAGAATCAGAGGAATCAGAGCCGGGGCTGTTGTTTCTCAGGATACAGAGTAAATAGAGGACAGAGCAGATAAACCAGTTTATAGTTTCAGGGACAGGGATTTTAGGTCAAAGTGTTTCATGTCTCTAAAGGTTCATGACAATGAAGTTAAAAGCAGGTTTGGGAAGTAAAAATCCCAACTGTCAGTCATTTAGTTCCAATCTCTATCTGCCCCCCCCCAATATGAAACCAGAGACTTCTACTTTCTTAAACAATGAAAAAACAAGAACAAATACACACTCATAGTCAATTGTAAACTTATCCTTTAAGCCATTCTCTATGACTCCTCAGCCAGAGTATTGTGAGAGTTGTAGTTTATCAACAGCTCATTGATGTCTCCCAGTGTATGTCTCTCTTATGGCCTATACGTTTTAGTATTCTGCTACACATGAGTGACATCACAATTCCAACATCATAGTGGTATCACTGCTGCTCACTGATTATTAATAGAAATGTCAGCGATATGAATGGGTTATATTCATGGCATTGTCTCCAGGGCCTACGCACAATGTATAACTGCCCCGGCGTCTGCCCATAGTAACTTTAATCAGGGGTGTAACTATAGAGGGAGCGACGTAGCAGCTGCAGGGGGGCCCAGCAAGTCTTAATTCATATGCAGTTGCAATACATATTGGTAAAATACATATTGGTAAAATACATATTGGTAAAATACAATTGGTAAAATAAATCAACCTATAGACATTTTGGGGTCTGAAAAATAATTCGCTGTGGGGCCCATTGATATCTAGTAACTGGCTTTGATGTTGTTCCCTCCCTCCCTCCTGCTCTTTTTCTTTTGTTTCAATGGTTCCTGTCTGCACCAGTGCCTAAAGTCTAAAGAACTACATTTCCCAGCATGCTCCCCTGCATTCAGATAACAGCACAGCCTGGGGGATCATTATTACTTGTGTTGCTACAGCGCCACCCAGCGGCCACTCTCAGTACTGTCCCTGTGCCACGTGGCTGGGGATTGTTTTGCCACTAACTGGAAGTCTCGTTTATTTATTCACTTCTACGTTCCATTAGGATATGCGGGGGGGTTTCCTCTATTATATCCTTATTATACAGAGCTGCCCCTTCTATTTCCATGTGTTTGTCTGAGGGGGGGATTGTGCCTTATGAGAGCTGAGAAATAATCAACAAGAAGGGCGAGGGCTGTTTCTCGTGTCCCCCCAGAGAGATGCAGGAGGCCTGACAATATCAGCTCTTGGCAGTGAATCAGGAAATAAATATAAATTTCAGATATTTGTGTCACTGCTGAACTGTCAGCTCATATACTGGACAATATACCAACACCCCACGGGGTAACCCACAACCTCCCACTCTCTCATTTTATAAAACTCAGTGGGTGTAAATAAAATGTATCACTGGCAGTGAAAAGAAAGAGTTTCCTCTGTAGTTATATAATGTAATCCAGTAATAATCACTAAGTACAAAAATTCTGCTATTTCACTTATTCCTGGATATTCCCAGGAGCTCATCCTGAAGCCAATTAGGGAACATTTAAAGGAGTGTGTGAAAAACAAGGATGTGCCAATGTATTTTATTCTTAAATATAATAACATAGTAATATAGTAAGTCAGGTTGATAAAAGACACACGTCCATCAAGTTAAATCTTAAGTCTCTATATAACCTGTCATTACTGCAAAATCTGTTGGAACTATATAAATTCATGTTAATAATAATAATAATAAAAATAATAATAATAATAATAATAATAATAATAATAACTGCCAGTTGATCCAGAGGAAGGCAAAAAAAATCTCAAATTTGCTTCAGAAGGTGAAACATTCCTTCCTGACTCCAAAATGGCAATAGGACTTGTACTATGAGCTATCTTCCATATCCCTGTATTCCCTCACTTGCTAAACACCATCCAACCCCTTCTTATACCTATCTAATGTATCAGCCTGTACCCCTGATTCACTTCCCAGCTCTCCCTGTAACACCCCTTTCCCTCCTCTAATCTCATTGGCTCCCTCCTGTCTGCTGGGAGGAGCTACTGGTGAATAAAGCATCCGACCCTTCCTTGTACCTATCTAATGTATCAGCCTGTACCCCTGATTCACTTCCCAGCTCTCCCTATAACACCACTTTCCCTCCTCTAATCTCATTGGCTCCCTCCTGTCTGCTGGGAGGAGCTACTGGTGAATAAAGCATCCGACCCTTCCTTGTACCTATCTAATGTATCAGCCTGTACCACTGATTCACTTCCCAGCTCTCCCTGTAACATCCCTTTCCCTCCTCTAATCTCATTGGCTCCCTCCTGTCTGCTGGGAGGAGCTACTGGTGAATAAAGCATCCGACCCTTCCTTGTACCTATCTAATGTATCAGCCTGTACCCCTGATTCACTTCCCAGCTCTCCCTGAAACACCCCTTTCCCTCCTCTAATCTCATTGGCTCCCTCCTGTCTGCTGGGAGGAGCTACTGGTGAATAAAGCATCCGACCCTTCCTTGTACCTATCTAATGTATCAGCCTGTACCCCTGATTCACTTCCCAGCTCTCCCTGTAACACCCCTCCTCTAATCTCATTGGCTCCCTCCTGTCTGCTGGGAGGAGCTACTGGTGAATAAAGCATCCGACCCTTCCTTGTACCTATCTAATGTATCAGCCTGTACCACTGATTCACTTCCCAGCTCTCCCTGTAACACCCCTTTCTCTCCTCTAATCTCATTGGCTCCCTCCTGTCTGCTGGGAGGAGCTACTGGTGAATAAAGCATCCGACCCTTCCTTGTTCCTATCTAATGTATCAGCCTGTACCCCTGATTCAATTCCCAGCTCTTCCTGTAACACCCCTTTCCCTCCTCTAATCTCATTGGCTCCCTCCTGTCTGCTGGGAGGAGCTACTGGTGAATAAAGCATCCGACCCTTCCTTGTACCTATCTAATGTATCAGCCTGTACCACTGATTCACTTCCCAGCTCTCCCTGTAACACCCCTTTCCCTCCTCTAATCTCATTGGCTCCCTCCTGTCTGCTGGGAGGAGCTACTGGTGAATAAAGCATCCGACCCTTCCTTGTTCCTATCTAATGAATCAGCCTGTACCCCTTATTCAGGGAGACAATTCCACATCTTCACAGCTCTCCCTGTAACAAACCCCTTCCCAATATTTAGGTGGAACCTCTTTTCTTCTAATCGGAATGGGTGACGTCGTGTCAGCTGGAAAGACCTACTAGTAAATAAATCATTAGAGAGATTTTTATATGATCTGCCCCATTTAATACAACTCAAGACCTTATTTGCCCTTGATGCTGCTGACTGGCATTACTTGCTACAGACAAGTTTATTATCTACAAGGACTCCAAGCTCCGTCTCCATTATGGATTTGCCTAGTGCAGTCCCATTAAGGGTATAAGTGGATATTGTTACATCCCAGGTGCAGGACTTTACATTTATCAACATTGAATCTCATTTGCCACTTAGCTGCCCAGATTGCCAGTTAGTCAAGATCCTGTTGCAAGTGCCACATCCTGGATGGAATTAATTGGGCTGATAGTTTTGTGTCATCTGCAAACACTGATACATTACTTACAACACCCTCCCCTAAGTCATTAATGAACAAGTTAAATAAAAGTGGACCCAATACCGAGCCCTGAGGGACCCCACTAAGAACCTTACTCCAAGTAGAGAATGTCCCATTAACAACCACCCTCTGTACCCGATCCTGTAGCCAGTTTCCTATCCATGTGCAAACGACTTCATTAAGCCCAACAGACCTTAGTTTAGAAAGCAGTCGTTTGTGGGGCACAGTATCAAACGCTTTGGCAAAATCCAAATAGATCTACTGAGCCCCCACTGTCCAGCATCTTACTTACCTCATCATAAAAAGCAATCAAATTAGTCTGACATGACCTATCCTTCATAAAGCCATGCTGATTGCTGCTCGTAATACCATTCACTAGGACAACATTTTGAATGTGATCCAATAACAAGCCTTCCTGACCTTTGCCTGAATACCGACTACCTCTTCTGCTAAATCCTTTCTGATTGACTACCTGGTTTGACCCTTGCCTGCCTGACTACGCTTATTCTCTGCTTGCCTCAACCCAGCCTGTTCTGACTTCTCTATTCCCTAACACCTTGTACTACGACCTTATGCCCAAAGACTTTGCCTTACAGTCGTGCCCCTCTGCTTATCCAGAACCTCTAGCCTTGCACCTCTCGTTTAAGTCCTGGTGGCATCCAAGTAGCTGAGGTCTCCTCCCGAAGCCAACGACGGTCACACTACAGGTGAAGCACGAGCCGAGACCAGGGTGCTTGGCATTTGTTCTGGTGTTACACAATCCTTGCATCTTAGACTCCTGTTTCATAAAATAATCACGTTTTATATTTTTTTCAATGAGTCTGCAACATTTTGACTTGTTTACAAAAAAATGTATTTAAAATTTACTTGAATTAGGAAAATCCGCCTCCCATGGACTTCTAAACAAGTCTGCTTTTAGCTTTTTTATATTCAAGTTTCTGAGTATTTGGTGCTTAATGAACCTCAAATATTCTAGTTTCAGAAACCTCAATTTGAAAATTCACATTTTTACTGTCAGAAAACTCGAATTGCAGAAAAAAACACAGTGAGTGTGTATGTGGGGGGGTGAGATGCTATGGAATAATGCGATCTGATTGGTGGAGATGTTGGAGTCACTTTCATTTTCTCTTCTATTTTGAACCTGTGGAGTTTATGAGAAACAGCAGCTGTAGAATTATAAAAAAACATAGTTGTGCTTATCTCTTTCTGTTTCGTTCTCTTCTCCTGGACAAACCTGTTTATGTACATTCTGCCTTTTATATATTTATATATACACTCCCATAACTATGTATGAAAAATCTACCCAAGCACTGCCCCAGGGCTGGATTTACAATCTTTGTGTCCCTAGGTGAGGCCGCTCCTCATCGTCTACCCACCAGAGCAACCACACCACTAGCCGCCTAACCCCTAGCAATCTACTGACCAGCACAGGAGCAGCATCCCTTCTTATTATGGACCCGACCCCAACATGCACATTGTAATACTAGAAGAAAACATGGAGTCACACTGAGGACCCTAAGATTTAATGGGTAGTTTTCCATGTGCAGCTCCCTAGCAATATGGCAATCAGGGGGCACGCTGCCCTACTCCTGGGCCTTTGTGGCCTTTTCATTGGTCTGGGCCCAGTATAAAGCAGATAATTACTCATGTGATCTCTGGGTAGAAACAGGGGCAACAGTCCAGATATTACAAAGGGTATTTAGTCTCCTGTGGGTCGGTTCTGTGGTTAGAATACACATGTTGCCAATAATACTTTCTTTTCATTTAACAAATGAAACAGATGCTGAGACCCTTAACTAAGTATGAGGGGCAGGGGGCATAATATTTACCGTAGATATATATTTAGGCACAGAAATGGGTCCTACAGAGACAGCTGTACAAAGTACACAGCATGCTTGATACACTACAAATGGGAGAGAATTTTATGGAATGTGTAGAATAGCCCCACCAGAATAAGGGCAAATCCTGTGCAGCCTTCAGCATTTTCCATGTTTCCATCTAGTTCTTGTGAGGGAGATACTCAGATTCCCAGTGCCCAGATTCAACATCTCCATAATGGGCTTCTAAATGTTTGTCAAATGGCCACAACAAAGGAAAAAGGAAGGAGTTGTTTATACAGAGCTCATTATCTCTAGTTAACTAACTGATCTTATTGCAGGGGATGATAGTAATTGTGAAGCAAAACAACATTCCACTCCCATTGTATCACTGTAGTTTATGTGTTTAAGCCTCACCCTTATCTGTAAATATACACACTGGCCTTGTTCCTTGGGTTCTGATCTGGCACCCACCTCACTTGACACATGGCATTGATTAGGCCCTTTAGTCTGGTTAGAGTGTCTCATGGAATGGTTCTAATTCTGTACTAAATCTGTACTAGAACTGGGGAGAGAGGAGTGAAACATTCATTCTGGGGGTCACCAAACAGTTTTTGTTGGGTTTTGGGTGGCAAGATTTTTAGTTTTGGTTTTTGGAACAAATTATGTTTTCAGGAACAAAGCATATTTTAAATATATACTGTATATATAATTATATATAAGAACACTCAATTTAAACCATTTACCAAATTCCTTGAGGCCCATTTATTAAAGGTGGAATTTCATGTGAATTTTTTTAAATTTGAATATACTCACAATTTGACTGGGTGGTTATTTAAGAAAAAATTTGAATGGCTAGTATTCGATCAAATGGTTCTGATGCAAAAAATGTAATCGTATTTGATTCATGTTCGATTAGTTTAAATCAAGATTTTCTCTCGAAAAAATATTGGATTTCAGGAAGGCTATTAAAATCTCCAAATGGCTCAACAAACCTCTGCCATTGACTTGTACATTAACTCGGGAGGTTTAAGGTGGAGAATATTCAAATTAGGACTGTTTCCATGGTTGAGGGGTGATAAATCTCACATTCAAATTTACTTTTAAATAGGGGGATTAAAATTCGAATGTGTGATTTTTGAAACTCGAAAATTCTAATTTAGTATTCAACCCTTGATAAATCTGCCCTTTAATGAATAACCCCCTAAATTTTTATGAATTTTTTATTTGGTATATTTAGCCACAATCAGCGCAGCAACATGCATTTATTAGATGTGTGTCTCACAAATTCCCAGTAGTGTATATTGGGGGCTTTACTTTATCGCCCTTTATTGTTTTAGGGCCCCTCACTCCATGTGCAGGTTTGGAAGTGTAAAACGACTTTTAAAAAATCACTAATTTTTCGGAATTTATTAAACCACAAGGATAAAAAAGTCAGAAAATTCAGCATCTCAGACCTGTTGAGGTTGTATAAGTCAATGGGAGAAGTCCCAAAGATTTTTTGATGTGTGCTGGGTTTCGTGCAATACCCCAAAGTTTTTGGAGTTTTCAGGCAAAAATATGGAAAATCGGATGAAAAAATCTGAAAAAGTTGTGAAATCTGATGAAAAATTTGGCAAATATGATTTTTTTTCCCCACAAAGCAAATTTTTGGGGAAATGTAATAATAATTAAGTGTAAAAAACCCGAGCAGATTTGATTGTAGTTTGTAGCAGAAAGTTGTCATGACAAAAAGTCTTATCACAGTTTTATCACTATGAAGACTCCATAAAGAAACAAGAGAATTGAATATTTGGAAAAAACGTGAATAGGAACTTTTCTTGAAGGTAGACAATTTCGAAAATCCATCTAGACATAATAATCTAAGATTTGTTGGCATTTCTGAATGTCACAAAATGTTTAGTAAAACTTAATACTAGAATTATCCCACAAAAACTGGGCTTATTTTTGTAAAATAACTCAGTCTTCTTATGGAATCCCACCTCACTAAGCCTAGAGTGGTAATTTTTGTATTACTCAAATTAGAATACTTCTAAGTTTTTAAAAAATCCAAAGACTTGTAAATCGAAGGGAAAAAAATCCAAATTTTTCATGACTACTTGATTTTTTCTCTCTCAAAAAAGGAAAGAATACTCAAAAGCTCCCTAATGGCTTTAAATATAATATTTTTACTGTAAATATTTCTGCCTACTGGAGTTCGTATCTATGATGATCCAGAAGAAGCCTCCAAATTCATAAAGTTTTTGGAAAATCAGGCTGGCAATGCTTCAAAATCACCTAAATCTAATACAAGAATTGTGTCATCCAGTTTTCCCTTCCAGAAACATCAGAACGTGAGAACGCGAGATAGGTCATGCCCGGTAAGGCTAATTCCTGTTAAAGAATCCAAAGTTTCCAAGGACTGCAAACAAAGGTCAAGATTCAAATCGCCTATCATGTTCAAAAAGTCTCTCCACCTTTCTCTAGTGATGATGATTATTTTTTTATTTATTCAATGATTATTGAAATGTTTTCATTTTAAACATAAAACAAAATAGTTTCTTTTTACATATCTTTTCTTTCTTTGTTTTCCTTCATCTGTATTATACAGTTTTTCAAATCAAAAAAATAAACAAAGGAATGAAACAAAAATAAAATGAGGAAATAATACAAACCAATACAAAACATGAAAAAAGAAAAAGGTAAAATAAAATATAAGCATTGAATAATCAACACAAGACACTGTATCAATCCTAGTCTTTTTTGTTGTTATATTTATTTTTCCCTTGTATATTCTTACTTTGTTCTAGTATTATACTCATAAGCTCCTTGAAAGCTGTTCCCACCAGTTGAGGTAAGTGTTTCTCATATTTATACTGCAGATATTGTCCTATACCTTTTCTATCCCCAGCCAACTAAGAAAGTTTTATTTTTTGCAGTATCTTTTGGTTCATAGCTGTAATATAAAAGTATTGTAGGAGCACCCAGAGTTACTGGGCATTTAATGATTTTTGAACATATGATATTTGGCATCAATAATTTCAGAGTTTCAGGTATGAATCCCACATATGTTCCAGATTTCCAATTCCAGTATTACACCTCCAGCAGACATCTGTTGGTATTATTTAAATGATAATTTATAATATAATTTAAATTTGTATAACATTGCTGGGGTTCTGTACCATCTTATTAATAACTTGTAAGAATATTCTTGAAATCTATTTCAAAGCTGGTTAATTTTCTACAGTTAGTTTTATCTATTTTTACTGCCTTTAAAAAAGTGATTTACTTGTTGTATTCTCTAATTATCTCTTTGTAACCATTGCTCCTTATTTTTAATTACTTTAGACATTGGATCTCCTTTAGAGGGAAGAAAATTCTATATGGTGTGATTTAGGAGACCAAATTCCAGCTTGTATCCCGGATCTATTTTCCCTGGTAAGTATTCATTATTTTGTCTTAGGGGTATCAGGGGGATGGGTATGGTGCAAGATCATATTGTATATTTCATCTTTGCCATATTTCCAGACAGTTATGTATTAACATGTGTGATTTTGTTTCTTTTAAAACATTTTCAATTTTATTCCAAATTGTTCTCTTTAATAGACCATTTGTTTAAATGTCTTCTCCATAAGTTTCTCCACTGCATAGTGCAGTGAATTGTAGCATATTCAAGAACTTAAGTCAAAATACTTGCTTAATGTGTTTCTAAATCTGGCATACTGAAAACTCCTTGCAGTTTTAGTCTATATAGTGTTGCCTTCCTTATGCTACTTATGCTACTGATCCCAAATATATGTATTTATTATTGAGTTTAATTCTTTAAAATAGGATTTGTTAATAGGGAATGCGAAAGTTCTATACAAGTAAATGAATGTGGGTAATATTGACATTTTGATAGTATTTAAACAAGGAAAATGTTGATAGTATTCATTTTCCCATTCCAAGTTAGTCTTTTCATTGCCCATGTGTAAGAAATTGGCATCTTGATTATGTTATTTAATATGAAAGCGGTTGTTCAGGGAATTTACATGAAGCCCTGATTATCATAACAAAGGTTTTCCTGTGACTACTAAGGCCTATGTCTGCTGTGGGGACCATAAAACGGATTTTGTATGCGAGAAAATTTGCTCAACAGGATGAAGGCAAATTGGGGGTTTATCACAGCATCTTGGCAGTTGGGAGGGTTTCTGTGGGGGCAGGTGAGACCCCAGGATAAAAGAACGTTGGACAAAGGTGAAAGGAGCTGAGCAGCTGAGAGGAGGCAGCTAGAGAGCTGGAGAAGCCAGAAGAGCCTGGGACAAGCCAACATGTGAGGAATGAAGACCAGAGGGGAAGGCAGAGATGAAGCTGAACTATGTTCCCCTGACTTTTTTGGTAACAACAATGTAGTCTTGTGTAATGTGTAACTGTAAATATTGTAATTATTGTTTAATCTACGTGTAATCATTTATGTAGAACAGTCAATTGATTTATTTTACAATACATCACTTTACTATACTCTCATTGGTGTGGATTCATTGTCTGCTTGCTCAAAAGAACCAGAAACCCTAGTAAGTGGGTTGAGGTATATTCTAATTATTATTATTATTATTATTATTAATGATATAATATACTATATAAAATTACAAATGGCGAGCCAGGTAGGAGTTGAATACATGGCATTTAATCCATATTTATGAGTGTGTAATCTTGTCTAGTAAATTAATTTATTGTTTTGTGTTGTTTTAATTGTTGTTAAAACAAGATGGCCATGGTCAAATGCACAGGACAGATTGTTAAATGTATGCAGGGATCTCCAGATCCATGGGCTGAGGCTCAAGATTATGTGGCCAGGGCAATTCATGACAAATCTGTGTCTAAATCAAAGGGTAAAGGTGCACTGGTTTATGTTGCCTGTTGGATAGCAGAACTGTATCAAATTGTATCTGTGCAAAAAGGGGATCTTGAAGAAAAGGTTCATTGTTTACATTTGTTAGTAGATTCTCTGAGATTTTCTGTAGAAAATGCTGCTGCTATTAATGTTAGTAACCAGCAAACTACTGCAGAATACAAGCAGGTTTGCATAGAGAATGAGCAGCTCAAACAAAGGCTGAGGGATGCAGAAAGTTTGGTTGTAACCTTCAGAAAAGTAGGGGCTGATCATTCAAATTGCAAATCTGAGCTTAAACAGTTAAAAGCTCATTTAGGAGCAAGATATGGTGTAGAGATAAGTAGAGAACACTGCTAAAAATGATAGAAAAGTAACTGATGGGAAATGCATAAAAGACAGCAATATGATTTGTTAATTAGCAGTCAAAAGTAAAATGCTAAATGTGGATTGTTATAGACAGGCCAAGCCTCCTATAGTGACACTGAAATGTACAGAAAATAGGACTGTGGGAGAAAAGCAGGACGTTCCTAAAGTTCAGGTTTAGAAACCTATTCAACCCAGGAAGCAGCCTGGCAGTGAAAGGGTGTTTGCCATAAAGGCTACTCATACTGAGAAACAAAGTGTGTACAGTACAGATAGAAAATGTACACAAAAGAAAGTGTTTAGATGTTATACATGTTCCAGGGTTGGGCACATAGCAAGAAATTGTACCATGCAGTTTTACAACATGAACAATCATAAGAATATGTACAATGGAAATGAAAGCTGGAAGTCCTCGAGGTGGGGATTCCAAAATAAAAGCAAGAGCTGGAATACATGGATTCCCTACCATGTTCTTAACACTCAGAATGAAAGGCTGATAAAGAAAACTATAACTGAAAAATGCATGGGGAAAGTTTAAAACTGAAATTGAAAGTCTCAAATCTGAGTTTTATACATTAAAGAGATCAAATGTCAGTTTAAACAGAAGTTTAGTGGGAGGTAATTGTTCCCAACATTTAAATCGGTGCTAATGTCTTCTATGAGATTGTTTTCCAGGTAACAGGAGGGCAGATCACAAAAAGAAGAATTTCCATATAATTCCCTTCTCCCTTTATCTCATGGAAAAAAAAGTTATAGAGGACCTTATCTATTTGTTTGTTTTTTTACTTTGTACTTAAGGAAAAGCCTCTAAATTGATACGGTACAGTCAGGTTTAACAAATTCTAAAATATTTTTGTTTTTAATAGTTTAAAGAATTGCCTGCACTGTGGAGTTTTGAAATAGTTGCTGTGTTAGTTGTAGAAGGGTAAATAGCACTGAGGCATATTTTGAATTTTTATTTTTGGTGACATTTTTGTTTTACTCTTGTTTCAGCAGCAACAGGTTATGAACATTTTTTACATAGACTGCATGCTGCTTGATAACATCAGTATGTGTTTCCTTATCAAAGCAGTCAAAACACTCTATATTTTTTTTTTCTCTTTTGACTTTTTTCGAAAGTTTATCTGTTATTGTTTGTTTCTGCATTGTGTAAAATGTACAGTTGTCAAGGTGGGGTGACAACACTCCAATATACAGTCTACATGTTCAAAGTTACCAGAGCCTTCTGTTCTCAGCAAATGCACAAGTGTGTATTATCGAAGTCGAAGGGTTTAGCGCAGATAGTTCGATCGAACGATCTAAGGATAATTCCTTCGATAGAACGAGAAAATCCTTTGAATCGAACGATTCAAAGGATTTTAATCCAACGATCGAAGGAATATCCTTTGACCAAAAAAAGTTAGCCAAGCCTATGTCCCCATAGGCTAACATTGACTTCGGTAGCTTTTAGATGGCGAACTAGGGGGTCAAAGTTTTTTTTAAAGAGACAGTACTTCGACTATCGAATGGTCGAATAGTCGAACGATTTTTAGTTCGAATCGTTCAAATCGAAGTCAAAGTCATAGTCGAAGGTTGTAGTAGCCCATTCGATGGTTGAAGTACCCAAAAAAAACTTCGAAATTCGAAGTTAGTGAATCGGCCCCTAAGTGTAATCATTTATGTAGAACAATCAATTGATTGGAATCATTGTAAACTAAGTTGTTCTTGTTTAGAAATATTTTTGTCTGTCGTTTTGTTTTTTTTAATTTCCTCAAAATGTTGTTCCATTTCCATTAACACCAGGTTTGAAACCCCAAGATTATTTCTCAAACTATTTGCTCTTTATGTGGCATTGGTGTTCCTCAAGTGTCATGCCTCCATCATTTTGTGATGCCCATCACTGATCTTCTAGTAGTTCATGTAGAACAGAAGAAATATCTCAATAGTAAAGTTACATTGTGACCCCCAACACATGCGTGTGCCAGCAGAACTAACTACTTATGAGCTCAGCAGTTCTTTATAATCTTAGCTTGTTTATTATGTTCATATAATTATTTTAGGGAGACATTGTGGTCAACCTAACCAAACCACACACCCCTAATTTTATTAAGATAGCCATACACTTAGGGGCAGATTTATCAAGGGTCAAAGTGAATTCGAGGGAAAATTCGAAGTAATTTTTTGGATTCTTCGACCATTGAATATGATACTACGACTTTGAATTTACTTAGACTCCGATTCAAAGTAAAAATCATTTGAATATTCAACCATTCGATAATCGAAGTACTGTCTCTTTTAAAAAACTTTGACTTCAATACTTCGCCAAATTAAACCTGCTATGTTAGCCTATGGGGGACCTTCTACAACATTTTCTAAGCCTTTACACATCGAATAAAAATCGTTCGATCATACGCTAAAATCATTCCATTTCAGCTATATAACCGTTCGATCAAACAATTTTTATTCAATCACAAGATTGCCAAGTTTGCTGAAAAAACTTCAAATTCGATATTAAAATTTGACATTTTTGTTTTTTGTACTTCGAAAATTGACCTTTGATAAATCTGCCCCTTTAAGAGGAAGTTTTGTGAGTTTCCAAATAAAGCAACAATTAAATAATACTGGGGAGCCATGGGGACCAGTTGGGTGAGGACCACATTGATGTGCTAATAGGATTTTTAAACCTGCCCAACAGACAGCTTGCAGACTATAGGACTGATATCAGCTGGGCAGCCCATGGGGGACATCCCATAAACAGGCCAATAAGTTGGTGATTTGATCTAGATGGGCTAACTAGGCAGCTTTTATCAGCCTGTATATGGTGAACTTTAGTCATTCTTTCCTTTTCTTTGTGATGAGTGTCCCAGGGATGCTCCTCTGTTTCTTTGCACATTCACCTTGGAATGAAAACTGTGTAACAGTAAAAGTAACACAGCGTGTTTTTATCATGACAAACTAACGCTTGTTTTGTACTGGTTTGGGACATTATTGAATTAGAGAGGACACAGAGAAGGAGAATGTCTGCCTAGGTCTGCATTGCTTATTTCCTGCATTTTCTCCATACTATTTTTTATGGGTAAGGCCCCATCTAGAATATGCCGTACAGTTTTGGTCTCCATCACTCAAACAGGACATTATTGTATTAGAGAGGGGACAGAGAAGGGCAACTAAGCTGGTAAAGGGAAAATCTTAGCTATGAGGAAAGACTGGCCAAATTGGGGATGTTCACTCTGGAGAAGAGGCGCTTAAGGGGAGATATGATAACTATGTATAAATATATAAGGGGATCATATAATAATCTCTCTAATGATTTATTTACCAGTAGGTCTTTCCAGCTGACAAGAGGGCACCCATTCCGATTAGAAGAAAAGAGGTTCCGGCTAAATATTGGGAAGGGGTTTGTTACAGTGAGAGCTGTGAAGATGTGGAATTGTCTCCCTGAATCAGTGGTACAGGCTGATACATTAGATAGGTACAAGGAAGGGTCGGATGCTTTATTCACCAGTAGCTCCTCCCAGCAGACAGGAGGGAGCCAATGAGATTAGAGGAGGGAAAGGGGTGTTACAGGGAGAGCTGGGAAGTGAATCAGGGGTACAGGCTGATACATTAGATAGGTACAAGGAAGGGTCGGATGCTTTATTCACCAGTAACTCCTCCCCGCAGACAGGAGGGAGCCAATGAGATTAGAGGAGGGAAAGGGGTGTTACAGGGAGAGCTGGGAAGTGAATCAGTGGTACAGGCTGATACATTAGATAGGTACAAGGAAGGGTCGGATGCTTTATTCACCAGTAGCTCCTCCCAGCAGACAGGAGGGAGCCAATGAGATTAGAGGAGGGAAAGGGGTGTTACAGGGAGAGCTGGGAAGTGAATCAGGGGTACAGGCTGATACATTAGATAGGTATAAGAAGGGGTTGGATGGTGTTTAGCAAGTGAGGGAATACAGGGATATGGGAGATAGCTCATAGTACAAGTTGATCCAGGGACTGGTCCCATTGCCATTTTGGAGTCAGGAAGAAACTTTTGCCCCACTGAGGCAAATTGGAGAGGCTTCAGATGGGTTTTCACCTTCCTCTGGATCAACTGACAGTTAAGCAGGTTATATATAGACTTAAGGTTGAACTTGATCGAATTGTGTCTTTTTTCAACCTAACTCACTGTGTTACTATATCTTCTGCAAAGCATATTGCTCTTTTTGGGCTTCTTCATGACGATTATCAAGAGTAATTTTTAAGAACTATTAGCGGAGACCCTGTTATTTAACACAGCTCTTCCTTTGATTTCATGGTAGTAACCTTGAAATCAAAACATTTGGCAGATGATTGTATTCTGGGCAAAATCCCTTGTGTTGAATTGGTATTTGGCAAGTCTCTATGATGTCCTGCCAGACCTGCAGTTTTATTCCTACCAACAACAGAGATCAGAGATGTGGGCACCCGTAATTAACCTCAGTCTGGGCAATCTGTATAGTCTTATGTAGGGGCAAGGGCAGCCTGGGATTCTAGAATAACCTTTCCCTATAAAATAAATATAAACATACACTTAACCCCTCTATGTAATTAGGAATTCTTTTTCTCAGAGTTGGGCACGGAAAACCTAGTATTAGACCATGTTTAAAAAATCCTTAATTATTGTAACAGTTCTGCATTCATGTATAGAAAAACAAGACAATAGTGTTTGGTGAGTTATGGAGCAGGAACAGAGATTATTGAGGGATCACCAATGGCCCTGTCCTTCTCTCTATTAACTGCCCCGGGCTGGGGTGTCTCACTCTGCAGTTGAATTCAGCTCCTTGGTCAGTCTTCTGGTCTGGGGAGAAGGTTAATTGTGTTTCACATGTAAATGTCTGATTCTCCTGCCTGTGGGATTTGGCCTCAGATACTTTATAGAGTCTGGTGTTTATTTGGGTCTTTGATTGGTCTTCTTTCTCCTTCTTCTTACATTCTTTTGTGATCTGTGACCCATCAGAATGGACAGTTATGGTAAGTTCTGACTGGTCTCCTTTCTCCATGTTACTTATATTAGCAATTGATGATCCATTAGATATTGCAGGGGGCACGGCTTCTGACTGGTCTCCTTTCTTCTTTTTAAACAAGTTGGAAAATACTGTAGAACCTACTTTGGTAGGCAGTGCAGCCTCTAATTGGTCACCTTAATCAATGTTACTTATATCAGCAATTGATGATCCATTACATGTTGCAGGAGGCACAGATTCTGACTGCTCTCCATTCCTTTTTTTAAACAAGTTGGAAAATCCTGCAGAACCAACTTTGGCAGGCAGTGTAACCTTTAATTGGTCTCCTTTCCCAGTTGTCAACTGGTCTTCGATCATTAAACCAACACATTGGTCAGACAGTGGAACCTCTGATTGGTCTCCTTTCCCCTTCCTGAACCAGTCTTTGGCCATTAAACCAACACATTGGACAGACAGTGGGACTTCTGATTGGTCTCCTCCCCCCTTCCTGAACCAGCTGACAGTCAGGACATCAGGGAAATACCCAGAGATCTTACAGCTCAGTGTCACTTTTTGCTTACCCTGTGTAGGAACCAAGATCTCTCCTACTTGTGGTGCCAGGGAAAATCTGCCAATAAAATAGGGATATATTCACATAAATTGCATTCACTCTTATAGCATATTTGTATTTATTCACCTGCACTTGTACAGTACTGTAGCTCTGTACATTCAAACAACACATTATAAGGCTACTAAACCCTGCTGCACTGCTCAACCAAACTCCACCCAGTTGTTGCTGGACTACAAATACCAGAATAATATAACATATAATGAAGGCTGGGGCATGCTGGGAACTGTAGTCCAGCAATATCAGGGTTGTAAAGCAATATTACTCAATAAAACTTCCCCCAGCTCTCCAGGGCAGCATTAATGTACAAAGAAATCCTCCAATTAGAATCGCAGCTGATTGTGCGTAAATGTTTGTTCCGCAACTGAAGTTGGAAACATTTAGCCCAGTCCTTTAAGTCTGTCCTTTATCCCCATGTCTCATTCCAGTGTCATATAATCAGTGTAGAGATGAGCTAAATTTTTCACCATGAAAATGATGCCATAGACTTCAATGGGTGAAAAAAATTGTTGCACATCAAAAAAATTTCTTGCACTACCACATGAATCAAAAAATCATTTGTCACCCATAGACTTCAATGCATTTTGACAAGTTTTTGCCTTTTCACCAACCTTTGGTAAAGCAAAATGGGTCAGATTCACCCATCACTAATAATAACCCCAAAATGGCACAATAATCTGTGTATGTAAGAGCAAGAGCTGACACAGTGCTGGGAATCAGCATTCTCATTGGTCAGTTCTTTTGCACCTATAATTGCATTTTTTGACTAAAACTTCTAAAGCAAAACTAGGGAGTGCAGAGGTTTAGAGTTATGGGTTTACAAACCCTTTAATAGAACAGGGAACAATACGGTAATACAACATAAATAGAACTTTTGCAAGTTAAGTTAATGATTTTTTTTTTTGGTTTCACAGCTATATAACTTTTTATTAATTGACAATATAATGAAATATCTAACAACAGCACCACCTGTTGGTCAGTTCCAGTAACTGTGCAGTCCAATTGATACACTTTCAGAAGGAAAACAGAGAAGTGTTTGGATGTTGCTCTGCTCAGGAAGAAGATGGGAACAGGGGCGGATCTCCTCTTTTGTCGCCCCTTGGCCGCCTGGGTCCTAGCACCCACCCGCCCATGCGTGCCCACCCCCCTGCGAGCACATGTGCTTGCCAGGTCCTAGTGCCTGCCGACAAACACGATCATCTCCTTCCCCAGTGAGCATGTGGGCGCACGAGCGCCTGTGGCTCCCAATGACACTGTAGATGCGCCCCATAAATTTTGCCACCCTAGGCCCAGGCCTTTGTGGCCTCACCACAAATCCGGGCCTGGATGGGAAAGGGCATCTGAAACTTTTCTTTCTGAGCACAGCAACATCTGAACACTTCTTTGTCATCCCTTTGAAGGTATATCGACAGTTAATGACTAGCAGGTGATATGACAAACATTCATTATATTGGCATTATGAATTTTTCATAAAATCATGTCCAAGTGATTGAACTAACCTTTTAAGGCTCTTTCCACAATGTTGAAACCCACCTACATTATGTTCCTTCATTAACCCTACCCCAGTTACCTACCCACCTGTTACACACAGTTCCCTGGATTCAGGGGCTTCCATAGTCACATGGTTCCAGGTCACATGGAGTTTATATTCGGGATTGCGGAACTGATATTCAGGGAGGCTACAGACACTGGTGAGATCATATGTCAGTGGATCTGGTTGAGTTACTGTGTCTGTGTGAGGCTGATTAAACTTTGCCTCTTTCTCCCCATGGCTCCAGTTGATGTGAATATCTCGGGGGTAGAAGTTCCGTAGGGTGATGGAGAACTGAATTCTGCTGTTAGTGAGAAGATCCATTTGTACAGGATCCAGGAACACGGGTTTGGCTGGAGGAGGGAATATTGTGTCAATGGATAAAGTAATTAGAGAATGTGTTTAATCATACTTTATACTACCAGTTTTTTTAAATAATGATCAATAATACACAAAAGCCATGAATATCCTGTAAATTATATCCTTATAAACGGTGAGTTCTGATGTCATTTCTGTCACATGACTCACTTAAATTTGTGTATTATAATAAATAAAGTACCCCCAGTTGCAAAATATGAGGATATTAGAAGTTACCTCGGAGTTCCACGACCTGTATAAAAACACTCGGCCTTCGGCCTCGTACTTTTATATGGTCATGAAACTCCTCGGTGACTTATAATATCCTTATATTTTACAAGAGGGGGTACTTTATTCACATATAATACAAGTGCAATACAGACACAGGATTAAATTAATCCTAAATTAGGATTATGTTTAGTAAAAAAAGAATGACTTGAGCAAAAAAGTCTACTGAATATTGGAAGGAAAATATATCATGGGAAGAAAGAAAAACAATGTGCAACTACAAATATTATTACTAGGCAGCAGATAAAGTGGAAGGAATCATTATTCTGGCTTGGCCATATTATAAAGGTGACACATACAGACAAAGGGGAGATAAAACTAATTCAAAATCCCACTCTGAAACTTAGTAAGGAATTTGAACTGATAATGGGCACAACTGACAGCGTGTAGCAAAGAAGAAAGGTTTTCTAACTATTAAACATCTAGATAAACAGTATTTTTACCAAACCCAAAATTTCATAGAAGTTCTAATCATCCTTTAGGGAAACTGACCTATCTAGTATAGCAGGACTTATATTGTGCTATGTGGATTACCTATTGCAACCCAACGTAAAAACAATCATCTTTGTATATTAGGGCAGTGTCAGGGTGTTTTATCACCTGAATAAAATGAGTTCCCATGCCCTAACCCTAAACAGCAGCAAATACCAGTGATGTTCCTTCCTGAAAACCTGGTTATAATTTAACTTGCACCCAGTCCCTGCTTAGATTGTTTCTACTATAGCACCTGTGCACCATGTTGCTGCCTCAATCACTTCTATATATTATTACTTGACTCCTGCTACTAATCCTAAACACAGGCTCACTGGGAGGCATGTATCTTATTCTTTACTTAGTAGCTACTCAATATACCCCTTATAAAATCCTATCCATAAGCCTATGATTTATTTTCTGAATTTTTTATCAGGCAATTAATTAAATTACATTTGTGGTTTTCCTCTATTTCTAAAAAGCTCAAAAAAATTAGATGTAGTAAGTGTAGAAACCACTAAAACCTCTAATATAAAAATTCACCAAGTAAAAGTTGTTGATGTCCAATAGATGTCAATGTGAGCTGCGCTGATCCTACTGGACCATTTTTAATCATTTCATTAATTCGTTATTTTTTTTATTTTCACTAGGAATTGTCCAAAAACTCACATTTTTAGAGGTTTTAGAGGTATTAGTATTTTTTAGTGCAACGTTCAGTATTTTTTTTCATCCCTGCTTTTTTAATTTGGATTTTGTAATTTCGTGGTTTAGGTTATAGGTATAGGTGGCTATGGAGAGACCCTTGTCAGAATCTGCTGAATCCATTAGAAATGTATAGTTCATGATTAGTGACGGGCGAACCTGGCCCATTTCGTTTCGCCAAAATTCTAGGGGAATCAAATAGTTTTTGTTCCACAACAATTTTTTCACCTTTTGGAGTCTATGAGCATCATTTTTTCAGTGAAACTCAGCGAAAAATTTCACTATTCAAGAGAGAGAGAGAGAGAGAGAGAGAGAGAGAGAGACATCGACAGATATCACAGAAAGAATAGACTTACCCATGACATTGATGGTGCCAGTCCTTGTGTCTATGGGTTTCCCCAGACTGGGATGTGTCACCCTGCAGATATATTCTGCCCCCTGGTCTCTCAGTGAGGGGTAAATGATCAGACAGGGGGTGCAACTGTAGGTGTTATCTGTCTGTTTGTTGGACCTTATATATGGGTGAGTATTGGGCACTTCTGTTAGTTCCTCACTCTCTGCCCCTTTCCTCAGCCACGTCACTGTCAGGGCATCAGGGAAATACTCGGAGATGTTGCACTGCAGGGTGCTTGGACTGTTATGGAGATACTTAGTGTCCTGTATTGGTTCCACTACTGGTTTCCAGGGAAATTCTGTAAAACAAATGATGTGCCATCTGTGCTGAGAATTCACTAAAAGGCAAATAAAGTTCAAACCATGTATCCAGGGGTGCAGGGGTTCAGGGGCGTAGGAACACTTCATGAGGTTATAGTGGTGCTCATGGCTCCAAGCCCTTTGCTTCTCATGAATATGAGTCCATGTATCTACACTCAAGGGACAGACAAGTCACATATCAAGAGTCCGACCTAAATGCACTAGTTCTTAACCCATAGCTTGTGAGGGTAATGCCAGAAACACCTACAAACCACTGGCACTTTCATCAGCTCAGAACTGAACTCCAGGAGTAAAATGAACATTATTCTTCTTTTCACCATCCATCCTGGGCATAAAACCCTCAGTCTGATTCTTTCTATGTGACAGCAAGTCATGGAATGGAAATTCTTTATCAATTGAAAATGCAGCAATGAGCAAGTGCAACACTGAGTTTATGTTGCAGGGGAAGGGTATGAAAGAGAGTATTCTCTCCAGCTGCCCCTTCACTATCCCACAACAAATAGATGGAGCCCAAAACAGTGATATCACTAATGTATCAACATTTATTTGTAGTTTATTTATACACAGCACTTTACAGTTACATTCATAACTTGTAAGAGAGTTTTAGGCTGTGGGACTGAGTTTAATGATGTGAACAAAAGATCAATTCTTTTAAAGGATTCTAGACCCTTAGCTCGACTATCTCATGTAAAGGTCTTGAATCTTGAAAGACAGAATTTATTATAAAAAGGGTTGAGTTCTGGTTTTGGTCATGAGGGCGGTTGGACAAAAAGGCAACGGCTGAACAGATCTGCATATCTTGTATCTCACCTGGATCCTTCACAGAGAACTCTCTGTATCCCGGTGCATTCAAGGATCCATGTTCCCAGGTCACACCCACTCGGAATTCCGGATCTTTATACTGGTCCCCACTAATTCTGGCCTCACTGCACAGACAGAATGTGAGATCCAGATTCTCCTCATATTGTTCTCTGGATAATATTCTATCCTTAGAATCGCCCACCCCACAGGTCCATGTGATGGAGATATGTCTGGGGTAGAATCCCCGCAGGGTGAGAGAGTACAGGATCTCCCCAGACTCACACAGAGATGGGACCACTGATACCTGTGCTGGTTTGGCTGCAAAATAAACATAATAAGAACATATATGTGAAGATTCCCATTCATCCAGGTCATGCTATATGTATGTGTATATATATATATATATATATATATATATATATATATATATATATATATATATATATATATATATATATATATATAGTAATACGTCAAATCAACTGGACTTTTTTTATTTTTCCTTGGAGACATTTCATTAGTCCTCCGACTGGCTTCATCAATTCATAATAACTTATACAAAAATATTTGTGGTTATATACCCTGGAATCTTACTCCAATCAGCATAATGTGTTTAGTAAAACCAGCAGGGGGTGAGGGATCTCATGAAGATAAATAAGGTGCTGATGGTATTAGAGCTATGAGGTGTTATTAAACCTTTATTGAACCAGGGAGAGGTGCTAAACAGTATTGTATGTGTCAGACAATATTCAAACTCTATTCAAACTTGATTTTCCTGTTTTCACATATACGGCTTCTTTAACACCTCTTTTGAATGTGAACTTGGCAGTCTTGAGACGTGTGTCCCTTTTCCTTTAGATGTAGGTACATGGCTGAGTACTGACCAGAGGAGCTGACTCTCCTGTGCTGCGCCATTTGTTTGTGTAAAGGTTGTTTGGTTTCTCCCACATATAAGTCTGAAGACTCTTCACTGCACTGCAGACAACATGTTACTCTTCTTGTGCTTTGCTATTGGGTGAACCTGATGTTGCCTCAGTGTATTGCTGGGTTTAAAGCAAACTGGGATGCAGCATTTAAGATCATTTTAAGTTTTTCAGATATCCCAGAAATACAGTATATGGGGTGGACCAAGATCTTGCGTCTGTCCTGTTTTCCTCGTTCACTGGTAGTTTTGGAGTTTTTTCTCCTCCTGGTGGTTTTAACATAGGCCCAGTCTGGATACCCACATGTCTTCAGGGACCCTCTGAGATCTTCCATCTCTTTCAACCTAGCTTCTCTGCTGATGGGGATCTTGTCTGCTCTGTGATGTAGAGTTTTGATGACCCCCAGTTTGTGATCTAGTGGATGATGGGAGTCAAACAGCAGGTCCTGGTCTGTGTGGGTAGATTTCCTGTAGACTCTATTTCTAGCTGCCACATGCAATGCTGTTTTGGATGGTTAGATAACACCTCATAGCTCCAATCAGGCTAATTCATTCAACACCTCGTCTCCATGAGACCCCTCACCCCATGCTGGTTTTCCTAAACTGATTGGAGTAAGAGTCCAGGCTGTATAACCACAAATATTTTAATACAGGAAATTCTGAATTGAGAAACCAGTCGGATGATTAGTGAAAAAAGAAAATAAGCAAGTCCGGTGGATTTTATTACTTATTACTTTTTACTATAGATATAAGAACATCAAGTAACTAAATATTATTATTATATTATATTGTTCTGCACAGAGCAGATTTTTTTTGCAAGATTTTGGAAAACAAAATATGTGCTATAAAGCTACATATTTGTCCAACATTTCAGAACTGAATGTCTCCCAGAGACCTGAACAGAAATCAGGTTTTCAATTTTGTTGATACCGCCTCAAGCAAGCGTTACGTGTTCCTGTGGAGCAAAACTAAGAACAGCAACAATAAAGAAACAATACAGATAAAGAATCATTTTCCTTATTCATGACTCTTACTCGCCTGAGGTGAGTTTCTCAACTCGCTTCATTGGCACAGAATCCACTGGTTAGCAGGGTGGCAAGAAAACACTCCAGGTAACTTTAACAGAACTCTCTGCACCAGTGTTGTGGATCATTGTGGACCACCCTCACCCCCTGTAAAGGTGAGCATGGGGGCAGGGGGGCAGTAGCACAAAAGCTGCCTCAGGGCAATGGTGGGGTAAGAATCACCAGTGATTTCTCTAGATACTAAAGAGTCTTATGATCAACAGTTTAAAGCTTGGGGAGCTGCCAGAAGTAATGTGTAACATGGTTCTTTGGCAAATGTTTCACAGATACTTGTTATCACCTTTTATAAATAAACTTAATGTTTTTATTGATGAAGAATTCACATTTACATCCAAGCAAACAGCTGTTCCTGTACATAATATGCCATATGAAATCACAGCACTTACCATAAATGTTTGTGCAATGGAATCTCTTCTCCTTAGTCTTCCCAGCCCAGAACAACCTGCAGATAAGGGTCACGTCTCTGTGTTTCCCCACACGGGGTACAAATCTCAGGGAGGAGCAGTAGGTTTGCAGCCCCTCTTTCCTACAGATGATCAAGTAGGAGTCACCCAACAGCTGTTCTGCTTCCCCTGGGTCCCCTGAGTCCCGACACTGTGGTATCTCCCACTGGTCTCCTGACCTCTCCTCAATCCATGTGACCTGTGGGTCCCCCTTTGGGCAGTTACTGACCGTACAGTAAAGAGTGGTCTCTTCTCCATCCGACAACTTCTCTGGCCCCTTAATCTCACTCACTGTACAAGAACCCTGTAAGGATGCTGAAATATAGTTTTTGTAGTTATTGCATTTAGTATTGAAACAGAAGGATCAGAAAGATTAGGGGAAAGATGGGGAGGAGGGCTTAAAGGCTAAAGAGAGCCCCTATGTGCAGTAAATATAGCAGAGTTTTCTTATAATGGAAGGTATTCATATGCCTTGTAGAATTCCCTTGAATATGAGAGGCCTTTTCCTAACAAATAATTGTGGGCAGATATATAATATAAAATATAAAATATTGGAACCAGACTTTGAAGGGTGGAACTTGGAGCAGTGTAGGACTGGCCATACAAGGGATACGTTTGATGTAGTTGTTCAGCTTATATATATTGCAGTATATGGGCAAACAATCCCTGTTTTGTTTTAAGGATAAAGCATTTTTTAGTAGCTTAAGGAACAGTCTAACTGACCTTAATATATTGATAATGGGTTGAGTGCAAAGGACCTTTTGTAGTCGTCTAATCAAATTCCAAAACTCAGTTTCTTTTGGGAGGAGCTCAGTCTCAACCTTTCAATAATTCCAAAGGCACAAGACAAGTTTGTCCTTTACTGCTTTCAGTGTTTAATATTGCATTGGAACTGTTTCTTTGTGCCTTTTCTGAAGTCTGACCAACACAATACAACAGAAAATTTTAGCTCTTTTTGATGATATATTTCTGATAATTAAAGGACCAGTAACATAAAAAAATTGGTAGTATAGAACGAAAAAAACACAAGGACAAATCAAACTTTTAAATTGCTAAGTTTTTATTAAGAAATAACTTACTGAAACTCCGCTTGCGCTCCTCTTCAGAGAAGGCGATCCGGCGATCCATCATGCGGCGCTCGATTTCTCCTCCCTGCTTTCCTTATAGGAGATAGCCAGGGAGGAGAAATTGAGCACCGCATGATGGATCCTTGCCGTGTCGCCTTTTCTGAAGAGGAGCGTTAAGAGGAGTTTCGGTAAGTTATTTCTTAATAAAGACTTAGCGATTTAAACATTTAAAAAAATTGATGTTACTGATCCTTTAAGAACCCTAAGAGTTAACTAAAAGTTGTTTTTGCGCTGCTAGAGGAGTTTACATCTTTTTCATGTTATATCATGTCAAGGTGAATGTAGACAAAACTGACATAATGAATATATATGGCTCCTTATCTAGTCTACTGAAAACTCAAGAAGAACAGAAAATAAGGTGGCCATTCTGGCAGCGATAGAGAGGGGGACAGCAGTCAATGTTAGGGAAATAGGAGGAGAATTAATTGTGTCGCAATTTACCTGTTACAAGGAAAATAAGTCACTCAATAAAGTGGAGCTGATAACAAGAAATTCTTCTATACCTCATGCTTCAATGTTTCATGTAGATAAATAATCTCAAGGAGTAAAAAATTGGCTCACCTTCCTTTAAACATTTTTTAGGATTTTATTTCAAAATTTTGGTTTTAGACCTTTAATTCATCTGGTTTCAGAAGGCCTTATTCTGCATGTTTTGCACAGGAAGGGCTTTTTGGCTCCTTTTAGCCCATCTCAGCCTAACCAGGCTAGGTTCTTGTCTTCACTACATCATAAGTCCTACCCACTCAGAAGCCATTTTCCTATTTCTAAATTTAACTGTCATGATCCGCACCCCTAAATCCAGAACCAATGTTAGGCTCCCTGGTCTTGGCTCTTGCTTCCGCCTTTAACAGCCGCCTTTCACCTCGGGAGGAGCCCTCAGCTAATTGGATGCCTCCAGGTCTTATAAAGAGAGGAGCAAAGCTAATGGTTCTGGATGAGCAGACGGGCACGATCATTAGCAAAATCTTTTGAACAGAAGGTCTCAGTACAGGGAACAAACAGAAAGCGTAGTCAAAACCAGGCTGGGTTGGTGCAGGCAGGATACAAGCAGAGTCAGACAGACAAGGGTCAAAACCTGGATATCAATCAAGAAGAGTCAGACAGGTACGGGTTGGAATACAGATAGCAGAATAGTCGGATAAAAGGCAGAGGTCACAGAAGTCAGCAAAGTCAGGTAGGCAGGGTCAAAACAGGTATCAGAACATAGGATTTAGACAGAATAGCACCCAGGAACTCTCACAAGATGAACCTACAACGGCCAATGAGTTTGAATGGGAAGTCCCTTTAAATACCCTTTAATGCCATGACATCATACGCCAGCGATGCTGCGCACAGAAAACAAGCAAGTGTGCGCCGCGGCGGGAGTCCCCACTAGACCACCAGGGTAAGTCCTCACACTAACAAGATGGGAATAGGCTGTCTGCAAGTTTGGAAATATGGCTTTGAACTATTAGGCTGTATCTATTGTATCTATTGTATGGCTGTATCTGTGCTAGAAAACCTGTGGTTCTGGATGCATAATTGGCCAAAGGGATAAAGGAGAGATTTACATGTCTCTGCCCATAATGCCTTATGTGAGAATTCAATTCTCATTTTTGGTTTTAAGGCAGTGCTACTGTATGTGGCACAAGGCAAGTAAATACCTTGTGTTTTCAGAAGGCCTTATGCTGCATTCATTTTATATGGAATGGAAGAAAAGTCTAAAATTGCACTTTCAGTTAAGAGCCCAAGTTAAACTTGGGGGATTGAACTTTAGAGCTTTTAACGTGGCGGCACTAAAAAAATATCTTATTGAATGGATTTCTCCAAGCTCAAAAAGATCGGAAATAGAAAGTTTTCATGAAACTCCCGCTGATATTCTTTCTATATTACACCAGTGTGATGTTATTAGTGACTTTAAAATCTTTTGTATAGAGATTCCATTTGTGTCTGAAAAAAACCTAATTACTCCTAATGGAGTTGATTATTCGCCAACTCCTTTTATGTCAGTCAAACTATTATTGGAGGCCTTGGATCATCTAAGATGCTACAGAGCTAAACACAGTTTTTTTTAATGATCTAAAATTACAACAATGTTCTTTTTATGGAACGATAGTTGACTTTCCCTACGTACTTTTAGTTATCCACTGGGCAAGGTTTACTTTGTTTTTTTTTATTTTTTATTATTGCTTAATTCCATAGTAGTGTTTTGCCTTTTCAAATCAGAAGGAATTCATGAGGCACATGAATAATTAACTTCTTTGAGAAGACTTTCACTGCATTTATATGAAGTATTCACATTTCATTCATTTTCACAATATTTTTCTATGCATTTGCAATATTGTTACGGTAATATTTGTTCATTTTTATGGCATAAAGTTTTCTCTTCCAACAATATGATTGTTTTTTTTCAGGTAACAAGGGGAATTTTGATGTTTATATCCTGATGTCTCTAGACTTTCTGCAAAATTCCAGAACCCTAGTGTGACCCAGCCCTGCTCAACATCAACTCACCCTGCATCACACGGGACTCAATGACTTTATTATTATTATTAACATGTATTTACATAGCGCCAACATATTACGTAGCACTGTAAAGTAAATGTGATTATACAACTAAATCGCATGAATTATATACATAGAACATATGGAGTTACATACATCACAATCAATACCGGTACAAAAGGTGAGGAAGGCCCTATGCAAAAGAGCTTACACTCTAAAGGGAAGGGAGTAATACACAAGGTGTGGGAGTGGCAAGATCGAATTAAGTGGGTGAGAAATGTGATATTGTATGTGGTGTTGCGTTTGGTAGTTAAGCAGAGTGAGGGGAGGCTTCTCGAAAGAAGTGCGTTTTCAGAGATTTCTTGAAAGCAGAAAGGTTGGGAGAAAGTGGGACAGACCGTGGGAGAGAGTTCCAGAGGAGGGGTGCAGCCCTTGCAAAGTCTTGAATGTGAGCATGTGAGGAGGTAATGAGAGAAGAGTTGAGTAGCAGGTCAGTAGAGGAGAGTAGTAAGCGGTTGGGTGAGTATATAGAGATGAGTTCAGAGATGTAGGGTGGAGCAGAGTTATGAAGTGTTTTGAATGTCAGGGTCATTAATTTGAATTTGATTCTGAAAGGTAACGGAAGCCAGTGCAGGGATTGACAGAATGGCGAGGCAGAGGAGGAGCGGTTGCTGAGGTGTATGAGCCTCGCAGCAGTGTTCATTATGGACTGGAGAGCTGACAGTCTCTGGAGGGGGAGGCCAATTAAAAGAGAGTTACAGTAGTCTAGACGTGATATGATGAGATAGTGAATAAGAATTTTGGCAGCATCTTGGGTGATAAATGATGGTATTTTGGATATGTTCCTTAGGTGGAAGTGACATGATTTAATAAGTGACTGGATATGAGGAGTGAATGACAAAGCAGAATCTAGGATAACCCCAAGGCACCGGGCCTGGGGAGAGGGGGTGATAGTGGAATTGTTAACTATGATGGATACTTCTGGGACAAAGCTCCAGTTCATGATAAAACCTGGTCGCAAATAAAATGACTTTATGGGAACTGGGAATATAAATACCTTTTCTTCTCTGATTCCATATTATGGAGCCAATTACCAGCCCAACTAGTAACATCCCCACAGCAATGCCACATGCCACGACTACAGAGCCATTACTTTCATCTGTTGGAATAAAAGCAAATAGTGTCATTTGTATGTAACACTTTAGTCCATTTTAACAACATCTCACTAGCGTTTGTATGCTAAACACTTAGGGATAAACTTAACAAAGCTCCAGTTTGTGATAAAACCTGGTCGCAAATAAAAAACACATCAACAAAAGTCTTGCAATGTTTTTCTTGCTAGCTTATCTAGGAAAAAACTTTTTTTTTTACAGCAAGAATCACATTGTTTTTCAATTAATTTTCAATAAATACTGATTATTCACAGCTGAAAAGAATTGAATCATGAAAAAAACACAAGCTCAAACTTTGACAAATTTGTCTCCAACACATGGAGGCTTATTTATTGATGGTCGAATGTTTGCAGTTTTCGAGGTTTTGGAAGCCACAGCTAAACTCACATACCACGATTGTCAATGAATTTATCAAAAGTCACAATTATAAAAATTACAAATTAGTTTTTCTGACAATTCATCCAAAAACCTCTAACATTCTGATTGGATTAAAAATGGACCAATAGCTCCCACTGACTTCTATAGGACCTTGAGAAGTTTTACTTAAGAGGTTTTCTTGGTTTTGACACTTGGGGGCACATTTACTAAGGGTCGAATATCGAGGGTTAATTAATCCTTCGACTTCGAATATGGAAGTTGAAGGATTCACCGCAATTCGTTCGATCGAGGGATCAAAGAAAAAATAGTTTGATTGAACGATTAAATCCTTCGAATCGTTCGATTCAGTAAAGATGGATTTTAATCCATCGATCGAACGATTTCGAAAAAAGCTAGGAAAGCCTATGGGGACCTTCCCCATAGGCTAACATTGGTGCTCGTTAGGTTTTAGGTGGCGAAGTAGGTGGTCGAAGTTTTTTTTAAAGAGACAGTACTTCGACTATCGAATGGTCGAATAGTCAAACGATTTTTAGTTCAAATTGTTCGAGTCGAAGTCATAGTTGAAGGTCGAAGTAGCCAATTTGATGATCAAAGTAGCCAAAAAAATACTTCGAAATTCGAAGTATTTTTCATTCTTTTTTTTTAAAGATTTTTATTTCTGGTTTTTAAAACACACAACAAAAACAGACACATATAAGGCTGTGCACCGAGACATTATTACATGTACAAGTTAGTATCATAGCATATGTAGATCAGGCATAGTGAATCCTATCCTCTATTGTGGTGAGTCTGGGAGTGAGATTCCAGGATTGACATCAACCCAGGAAGTCCAAATTTTATCAAACTTTGTGGGTGAACCTCTGACAATGTAGGTTAATTTAATAAGTGGTAGCGTTTTTATTTTTTTTATTAATTCCCGCCACTGTTTGATATTGGGAGGGTATGGGCTCATCCACCTCATCACCACCAGCTTTTTGGCATAAAAGAGTGTAGCCCGTAAAAGATTCCTGGTTTTGTTCAGAGGCACCAACTCTAGTGATGGGCGAATTTATTTGCCAGGCGCGAATTCGCGGCGAATTTGCGCGATTCGCCGTCGGCTAATAAATTCGCGAAACGGGCGCGAAAATTCGCGGGAAAAATTCGCCGGCGTCAACATTTTTTTTTCGAAAAAACGGACGCGGGCGCCAAAAACGGGCGCCGGCGTCGGAAAAACGGGCGCCGGCGTCAAAAACGAGACGCCGGCGCCGTTTCGCGAATTTTTCGCCGTTTCGCGAATTTCGCGCGAAATTCGCGAATTTTTCGGCGAAGCGAAACTGCACAAATTCGCCCATCACTAACCAACTCCTCTACCACCCCTAAGAGACACACCAACGGGGATTTTACTCCCGGGAGATCAAGTTTTTGGCCTAAATATTGGACAACCGCTGACCAAAAGCGAGAAACTACCTCACACTCCCACACCATGTGAAAGAATCCTGCATTGAGGGTTTGACATCTATGACATTTTCCATCCACAGACCTACCCATTTGTTTCAATCTAAGAGGAGTAACATATAGCTGGTGTATAGCCTTGTATCATAAGTATTTTTCATTCTAATCCTTCACTCAAGCTTAGTAATTGTGCCCCCTGATCTTGAAATCTTGATTTTTGGCGAAATAAAGGAAAATCACAAGCAAATTAGCAAATGGGCCCCTTAATGTAAGGATTGTAGAAAGATCCAGATATATGGAAGGGACCAATCATTTATTTAAAGGAATTGTTCAGTGTAAAAATAAAAACTGGGTAAATAAATAGTCTGTGCAAAATAAAAAATGTATCTAATATAGTTAGTTAGACAAAAATGTAATGTATAAAGGCTGGAGTGAGTGGATGTGTAACATAATAGCCAGAACACTACTTCCTGCTTTTCAGCTCTCTTGGTTTACACTGATTGGTTACCCTGGTTACCAGGCAGTAACCAATCAGAGACTTGAGGGGGGGGCACATGGGTTATATCTGTTGCTTTTGAATCTGAGCTGAATGCTGAGGATCAATTACAAACTCACTGAACAGTTATGTCCCATGTGGCCCCCCTTATAGTCACTGACTAACTCAGAGTTAGAGAGCTGAAAAGCAGGAAGTAGTTTTCTGGCTATTATGTTACACATCCACTCACTCCAGCCTTTATACATTACATTTTTGCCTAACTAACTATATTAGATACATTTTTTATTTTGCACAGACTATCTATTTACCCAGTTTTTATTTTCACACTGAACTGTTCCTTTAAGACCATACTAGAAAGGACTATAAATCAAGGATCTCAGCTAACACATGACCTGCCAAACAAAATGTTTTCCCTCTTCTCTCTACCTTTATTCTCTCATATTCTTACTATCATTTTTTTCTCCCATTTTCCCATATCACTTCTGCCTATAACCTTCTTACAATGTGTTTCTTTTTTCAACATCAATTAGTTATTTATTTAAATGTTGTATTTAGTATTCCTCCCCCCATTATTATCCTCCATGATTACTCTCTTCTTTTTTTCTATTCTCCTATACCCTTCTTTCTCTTTTTCATATTCTCTTCTCCTGTTCTCATTTATTCCTCATACTCCTTTCCCCTCTTCCTGTGTTCCTTATTCTTATATTTCTTCATGTTCTCTTCATCTTACTGTTTTACTTTATCTATCTTTTGTTTGTTTTCTACTTATTGCCTCTTTTTATCTCAGATATTTTTATATTTTTTCCCTTCCCATATTTTCATCTAGTTATTCATTTTTACTTTACTCTTACCTTTTTTTTCTAACTACTAAATATCTTCTAAAAACTGAAATTCCTAAGGTAGCAAAACTGGAAGCCCCCTTTTCCCTGCACCTCAATTCAAGTAAAAATCAGGGCAGTAGGTATTTTACAAGTGAGAAACAGATGAAGGACCTACAACAATGGCGAGCTGAACAGCTTTTGTTCAAATCTGTAGAATTTGTTGACACTTATTATTATTATTATTATTTACAGCCAGGTGAATATGTAAGATATCACAAAGTTAATAAATGGTACCTTCATACTCCAGCTGGAAGTCTTCCTGGAGAGGCTGCAGGAGAGAGACATGTTGGACTCTGCAGGAGAAGTTATGCTCCATCTTCCCATTCATTGGGGGTAAAGTGAGGGTGCTTGTCACTCTGTATGTGTCATCTGGGTTCCTCTCTGGTTTGCCCAACTCAGAGTTAGTGAGGACGTCATTGTCGCTAAGCCAAATGATTCTGATATCCACAGGGTAGAAACCATTGGCCATGCAACTCAAAGTATTCTCCCTGTTATTCTGAATAACATTATTTTGGATTTGGATCACTGGAGAAACTGGGAGAAATTTATACAATACATATTAATATCTGTGCAGCCAAAGATCAATTAAAACTTATAGGAGAATGGTGAAGTCCAGTCTTTATATATTTTCAAAATGGGACTACAAACAGCACCAACTAATCCCTGTTTCACTGCTTGGCTATATAACTTTAATTGACCCTTGCCCTTACAATAAAAATTGTATTTAGTTGCAGTCATGCTAATCTTCATTCATGGGGTTCCCACCCTGACCTTCTGTCTATCAGAAATATTAGAGACCAAATAGATCCTCCTACTTTTACTCTTGGGAAAAGAGACTTCCCAGATAGTTCCTTTTGCACAACTGGGAGTTATGGCTACTAGATTTACTGTTTCTGTTCCCTTCCCTAATATATTATTCTCAAGAAACCAGTAGATGATTTTGGCCAAGCATCATGGGAAGTCACTAGCACTCTGCAATCATGCACACCACGGGGCACATTTACTATGGGTCGAATATCGAGCGTTAATTAACCCTCGATATTCGACCATCGAAGTAAAATCCTTCGACTTAGAATATCGAAGTGGAAGGATTTACTTAGAAGGAAAAATTGTTCAATTGAACGATTAAATCTTTTGGATCGAATGATTCGAAGGATTTTAATCCATTGATCGAACGATTTTCCTTTGATCAGAAATTACTTTGAAATCTTATGGGGAAAGTCCCCATAGGCTAACATTGGTGCTCGGTAGGTTTTAGGTGGCGAAGTAGGTAAAGTTTTTAAAGAGACAGTACTTCGACTATCGAATGGTCGAATAGTCGAACGGTTTTTAGTTTGAATCATTCAATTCGAAGTCAAAGTTGTAGTCGAAGGTCGAAGTAGCCAAAAAAAAAAACTTCGAAATTTGAAGTTTTTTTCATTCTAATCCTTCACTCAAGCTTAGTAAATGTGCCCCCAGGAGTCATTGGTGTAGTTAAAAAACTCACTTTTTAATTCAAAACTTGTTAAAAGTTGTACTACGTATATTGGTTACATTTTCTTTAGAAATAATGAAGACAGGATGAAACCTAATTTTAGACTCATATTCTTATATCCTGATGTTCCATGAATCATGTATTTAAAGATGATGCTAAATTCTCTCAAGAAGGCAAACCTTGCATTGTAGTGGAGAGAACCCCTTACCAAAGATCTCCAATAGCACATTCCTCTCCATTTTTTCTGGACTGTATATGATCAGACACTTGTAGATCCCTCTATCAGAGATGGTTATGTTGGCCAGAGACAAGGAGACATCCCCATTATTTGCTGCCTCTTTACTGAATGAAACTCTTGGGCTGATGGACAAACCTTTGTTATCATATCTAAGGATTTCCTTATCCTGAAAATACCAGAGGACAGCGAGGAGCAGTGGGTTTATGGGAGGTTTAGCCACTGAGAAGGTGCATCTGAGATGAGCTTCATTTCCCAAAAGAACATGTTGGGGAGAAGGAGCAGAGATCTTAAAAACAGACCCTACAGAACGGAAATTAAAAGCAGAATTAAATAAGTACATAAATATAATTATTATTTTTTTTATTATTTTAGATTTTTTTTTTAGTTTTACAGTTTGCTCAATGTATAAGGAAATCTGTTTTAAGAAGATAAGTATTAGCATGTCATTTGTGTGGAGGGGTAACCGTTAGAGAGCTTTCTATGTGATATAATAATTGTGATATAAACAAATCTTCTCTTGATTTGTCTCCCTATAGCCAATCACTTTGGCTGATCAACTCTTGACTCTCAGGGCAGTGCAAGTCTCTCAGAAGTTGTTGAACAGATATAAACAGTATCTTCTGACAATCATGAACTTATATCACTCCATGGAAATGCGCATTGCAACCCATGGATAAAGAAAAGGGTTTTAGGGTATTGGGAAGACTTGCCACTAAATTGCTTAGATATTGCTGTTACCAGGGCTGCCATCAGAATTACAGGGCACCTTGGGGGTCCCAAGTTCTCCATTAATAAGCCTGTTTCCAATATGCACTCATTAAAAAAACAAAGCCATAGGTCGGAGTGTATGTGTATAAAAACATTTAAAATTATATATTTTAAATGTTATATTGTATATTGTAAGCTCCTGTGTTAAAGGGATACTGTCATGGGAAATTTTTTTTTCAAAATGAATCCATTAATAGTGCTGCTCCAGCAGAATTCTGCACTGAAATCCATTTCTCAAAAGAGCAAACAGATTTTTTTTAATTCAATTTTGAAATCTGACATGGGGCTAGACATATTGTCAATTTCCCAGCTGCCCCTGGTCATGTGACTTGTGCCTTCACTTTAGGAGAGAAATGCTTTCTGGCAGGCTGCTGTTTTTCCTTCTCAATGTAACTGAATGTGTCTCAGTGGGACCTGGATTTTACTATTGAGTGTTGTTCTTAGATCTACCAGGCAGCTGTTATCTTGTGTTAGGGAGCTGCTATCTGGTTACCTTCCCATTGTTCTTTTGTTTGGCTGCTGGGGGGGAAAGGGAGGGGGGGTGATATCACTCCAGAGCACAAGTCACATGACTTTGGGCAGCTGGGAAATTGACAATATGTCTAGCCCCATGTCAGATTTCAAAATTGAATATAAAAAAATCTGTTTGCTCTTTTGAGAAATGGATTTCAGTGCAGAATTCTGCTGGATCAGCACTATTAACTGATTCATTTTGAAAATGTTTTTTTCCCATGACAGTGTCCCTTTAAGGAAGGCTCTTTCAACCTCTTGTATTAGGTGTCATTTGTAATGTTTGTGCAGTGTATACACCCATTTATTGTAAATTGTTATTAAAACAATAATAATACCATTAAAACAAATGGTAGGATAAGTGCATTGCGGATAACCCCTAAATACATGGTAGGATTAATGCAATAACAATTGAATACAGATGAAGCCACTTGGATTTGTGAGTTAAATGCGTCATGACTCAGGGGTAATTGAAGAAACTGTGTTATCTTAAGTCATCTTAACTCATTTAATGCATTTAACCTTTTCATTAGCATACCAAAGCTCCATTGTTCACAATGGTGAATGCTTTAATTAGATGGGATGTTGTGACGCAGTTTTCTGTGTTAAATGAGATAAATGGGATATCTGTGTTTAGTTATTCTGTGTCAAACAGACAAACCAAAGTGGCTGCATCTGTATAAAGTACTCCAAGAACACACCTCCTAATACAGTAATTTAATTGCCACTACTATATATTGTACACCAGAACCCACATCATGCAATATACTGGCATATTTATCAAGGGTCGAATTTCGAATTTAAAAAAAACGTTGAAATTCCAATTCAAAAAGACCAACCGAAGTAGCCTAAAAAGTAGCCCAAAAAAACACTTCGAAATTCGAAGTTTTTTTACTTCGAATCCTTCACTCGAAGTGAGTGAATCGGCCCCTTAGTGAATCGGCACCATAAAGTTTCATGCCATTGGCAAGTTTTCCATTTCACTTTTTGTTCATCGGGACTTTATAAAGGTGCCGCGAAGGAAGGAGAAGTGCAGAGGATGGAACCAGTAGACAATATTGACCCTTTCCACTTTAATAGGCGAATAATGTTATAAAGGAAGAGATAAAGTCTGGCTACATTACTAGAAATGTTGGCACAATTAATATGACTTGAATAAAACGTTCCAGACAGAGACCAGAGCAAAGTACAAAGTCCCTGTTTATGTGTCTGTGTCTATGAACTGACCTGAGCCAACTGATTCTCTCTATTGTCCTCACTCGAAATTAACTGGTTCCTACTCCCTGAATTGTCTAGTGAAAAATAGAAGGGACATCAATGATTGGAAAAACGTTTTTTGGCACAGAATATACAGTCACATGTTCACTTAGGGGCAAACTTATTAAAGATCGAATATCGAGGGTTAATTAACCCTCAATATTCGATAGTCGAAGTAAAAAAATTCGGTAGCTTTTATTTGGCGAAATAGGTAGTCTAAGTTTTTTTTAAAGAGACAGTACTTTGACTATCGAATAGTCGAATAATCAAACGATTTTTAGTTTGAATTGTTCGATTCGTAGTCGAAGTCGTAGTCGAAGGTCGAAGTAGACTATTCGATGGTTGAAGTAGCCAAAAAAATACTTCAAAATTCGAAGGTTTTTTAATTCGAATCCTTCACTCGAGCTTAGTAAATGGGCCCCTTACTGTACTTACAATACTGACTGTACTTACTATACTTACGGCAATGCCCAGAGAGACACAGGGGAGAAACAGGAGACACAATGAGGAAGGGTCAGAAAATCATTCACTTACCTCCCACCCCTGAGTCAAACCCTAGAGCTCCCCCCAATAATCTTACAGTAAAGGGGAACTTACCCGCTGCTGTTGGCAGTAGAAGGATCAGGAGAAATATCCAAGAAGCCATAAGGGAAAGGACTCGCTGGTTCCACTGAGGTTCTGTCCTTTATCCACTAATTCATAGTCCAGTGTTGCTTCTCTTCTCTGTCAGTGACTGTGAGGGAATCTATTGTGAAATGATTTTACTCTAGTTCTCTCCCCCATTGAGAAATTCCAACCTCTCACCCACATACTGGGCCAATAACTCTTTCCAACTGAGATGAGATACAGAAATCACAATGAAAGCAGAAACTCTGCCCCTGCACTGCTTCATGCGACTGCACATACAGTACCATTGCAACTATGCAGCAGTAACCCACTCCCTCCCACAATGCCTTGTATGTTCTCTGCATTAAAGGGAACTATCGCAAAAATGAAAATGTAATATAAGCTTCAGCATACTTAAAGAAGAAACGTTCTAAATACAATCAATTAAATATTCTGCAATGTTTCTGAAATAATCAAGTTTAGCTTCACTATTCCTCTCTCAGCATCTGTTTCTCTTCATTCTGTCTTCATGCGGCAGTTGGGTGTCAGATATTCACTGACAGTTACATCCAATATATCTTATAGGGGGGCTCCTTTCCTAGCAGATGAATTAGAGGTCACTCAAATAACTGATTCCAGTACAAACAAAATCTAACAAAATAACTGCCTTTTGCACAAATCCTGCATGTAGAGAGACATGGGGGCAAATTCACTAACATTCGTAGTTTCGCCAGGCGTAGTTTTGTCAGCGCTCCGCAAATTCACTAAAATCTGAAGTTGCGCTCAGGGGTAGCGTAAGGTTGCGAAGTTGCGCTAGCGTTGATTCACTAAGTAAAGCGAAGTTACGCTAGCGAAGGCTAATTTGCATACGGTGCCAAATTCAAAATTCAATGGAGGAACACGTATCAGCACTACAAATGTCTAGAAAACCTTCAAATCAGCAAATAAAAATGTTATTTTGCCCTACACATGTGCCCACTGTCTAGGTAAGTTGCCATGAGTCAGGAAATGTAGGGGGGAAGGAGGGGAGCCCCAAAAAAATTTTCGATCTTTTTCAGCCTATCACCCATCATGTAGAAAACACGCCAACGTTTTTTGGGACTTAGAAAAAATTTTTACTTTTTTGGAAACAATCCCTATCTACTCTATTGCGCTTCGCCAGGTCTGAGGTGGCAAAGGAAGTCTAGCGTAAAAGGTAGCGTTCAGTACACTGCGCAAGTTAGTGAATTTGCGTAGTTACGTCGCTAGTGAAAATTCGCCAGGTGTAAGGGTGCGAAGTAACACTAGCGAATTTACGCCAGCGTTTGTTAGTGAATTTGCGCAGTAACGAAAATGCCAAACGCTAGCGTTCAGCGCTTCGGCGCTTAGTGAATTTGCCCCATGATGTCTGGTGAGTTTAATAGAGTGACCTCTAATACATCTTCTAGGCAAAAGGAGCCCCCCTATAAGATGTATTGGATGTAACTGTCAGTGAATATCTGACACCCAACTGCTGCATGAAGAGAGAATGAAGAGAAACAGATGCTGAGAGAGGAATAGTGAAGATAAACTTGATTATTATTGAGTATTGAATTGACTGTATTTAGAAAGTTTCTTATTTCAGTATGAGGAAGCTTCTATTAAATTATAATTTTTGTGATAGTTCCCGTTTAACAACCCTAACAAGAATAGGAGTGTCAAAACCATGCAAGGCATTGTGGGACATGTTGGTCAGGTGATGTCTGAATGCTGCTATATCAGGGGTGCCCAGACTCGGCCATTCTCTGGTCTACTCCAGCCTCCTGATATCTGTCATAAAAACAGTGTACAGTCTACCGCTTGGTGCAAACTACAAGAAAAACTAACAGTAAACTATGGTGGTAAAAATGCTGTTACTGTTTTCCAATTAAAAACACTCAGCAGTCTTCCCTTCATTATCAGCCCATTCTGAACCTTATTTCTGCATTGGGTTTGTTTAATAGTCTTCCTGTTTACTGGAAGGGTTAAAAGAGACAAAGACAATCTCTTAATTTGCTTTGTTTCTTCTTTTCCCGCACTCTCTGCTGCTGATCAGTAACAGTTACTATCAGTGTCGGACTGGCCCGGTGGGACACTGGGAAAAAACCCGGTGGGCCCTGACCCCCTCTCCTGATATTTCGGTTTAATAAAAAAAATTCCTGCGCCGCACAGCTTCTGCATCTGCACATGCGCGTCCTACTGCCGCCACTTACACATGCGCACCCAGCGGTTCCTTCGTGCTCTGCGCGTTAAAAGTTAATGGCTTTAGTCTGTGGTTTTTAGTACATGTGTTTTATGTGTTTTATAGTCGCACACGTCTTCCCGCTGTAAGGAGATGTGAATCTGTGTGTTAGTAGACTGGGCAGCGTGTAGTAACCTGATTTTTGTTTAATTATTTATTAAAAGCTACGTTTTAACTACGTATTTACAAGTTTTCTGATCTGAAAAACATGGAACCCTGCTAAACGTCTCTTTACAGTAGGACCCATCTAACCTCCATTTATGTGTATGGATTTGTTTAAATGATTAGTTCTAACCTGCGGATCTCATCCAACGTTCATGTGACTTTTCGGATAACTCACCCATTGTTGTTTTATGCAGGATTATTGGGCAGAATTTGCTTACAATAATTCCATTCATTCTTCGACCCAACAGACTCTATTTCTTGCTAACGGTTTTCATCCAGTCTCTTTGACTTTTTTGAGTTTCTTGTCCTGGCAGTTCAAGATAGACTTTTGTCTTTGACTTAGAACTTTAAAACTCTTCAGCAGAAAGTTCAACAGGCTAAGGCAAAAAAGACTTTGTTGATAGGAAATGGCAGAATTCTCTTGTCTTCAACGTTGGTGATCGGGTTGGGCTTTTGTACACTTAACCCAAGGTTAATCTAAGGGTTCCTTGGTCTTCCAAGAAGTTTTCTGGGTCCTTTTCCCACAGTAGAGCTGCCCAAGAATCTTCACATTCATCCAGTTTTTCACTCATTAAACCAATGTTAAACAATCCTTTTCTCCACCTAAACCTATTATTATTCAAGGTATAGAAGAATTTGAGGTTCAGGCCATCCAGAATTTCTAGGGGTCATTTGCAATATGACTTTGATTTATGCCATAAGGACAACTCCTAGGGGCCAGCTAGGAATGTCCATGCTCCTCAGTTGATAAGTTTCATAGGAGATATCCTAATGAACCATCTTTAGTTGCATTCGGAGAACGTGTCTTGAGGGGGACAATGTTAGGCAATCTCCAAAAACATTGCCATTCCACGCAATCCACGGCTAGTTTTGGTGCAGGTTTGAGCTGTTTGTTGCGCAGGTGCTCCCATCAAGATTGATAAATGGAACATGGTGCGGATGCATCACACATGTGCAGTGCAAATATAAGGACACTCCAGCCCACCCACATGTGACTGATGCTGAGCCTTAGTACTTTACTAATTCCTGTGTTTGTGAATTATACTGACCAAAAACTAAATTACAGATTACAGAGAACTGACCAATCAGGCATCTTGCTCCTATCTACATACACATGTAGCGCTATAGTAAATTGTGTGTTATTTACACCACTATTGAGCTCCACTCCCAATAAATGTGCTCCGGATGAGACCTATAATCCTAGGGAGTGAGCCCTCGCAACGGTGTGGAGGCAGGGTATAGTGCAACTGTAATTGAATACAGGGTATAATAATTGGGCACCAGTGATTCTTATAACTTAACCATGAACATATTTATTGAACATATACAATCCTCAGTGGAGTATACAATAGAGCAGACATTATTTAGCATCAACATTGGATAGGCAATACTCACAGCACCATTTAGTCAGTATTTGTCCCCACAGGCAAGAGGACAAGCTCAGCAGCACTAAAGTTACAACCAGCTTTCAGCCTTTTCCCTAAGTGGAACCTGAGGGGAATCTATCTACCCTGTTCCTATACACTTAGTCCCTACTTCTGGGCTATTAGTACCAGGGATCTTAATCCCTCTGACTCTCTTCGTTGGAGCCTTGAGCTGCTCAGCTAAATAACCTATTCTATACCTAGTCTATCTGTCACTCCAATAGTGACCTCTCAAGGGTGAGTAGCCTATCCTGTACTAGACCTGGCCTGACTAGGTTCCACAGAGCTCTACCTGCCTGCTCAGGCTAGAGCCAGCACAAGATGGACACTGAAAGCCTGGCTTCAGGGCCTTTTATACTTTAGCACAGTGCCATCTGCTGGTCACTGTCAGAAACAGCAAGGGGCATAGCTTAGAGCAAGATTAGGAAACAGTACCCCTTCCAACTTTATTTTAGGACCCAGTTAGGTGTCTATAACACTGAGGGACTGCCTGCTAATAATACTGGGGATGGCTATTTTACACCTCCCGACACACACACATTATTTTATTTATTTCAGTATATGACACTGGAATGAGACATGGGGATAAAGGACAGACTTGTTCAGTGAAACTGGGCTTAATGTTTCCAACTCCAATTGCAGGAAAATCCAAGTGGCTTCTTCAGTGCAACTGAGTGGTAGGGAATTCCCTGGCATTTTAACCCTTAAGGGGAGTACAGCCAGTGACACCAAATCACAATGGTTGAGCTTGTTCAGGTAGGCGTCCACAGGAATACACAGGTGTGTGAAACCATGATTTTCATTGAGGCACTGGTTAGTTTTATTTTAGTTTACTGGATTTGAAGTTGTTGTGGAACTGCCTGGGTAAAGGATGTCAAAGTGTCAGTTTATGTTGAAGACAAGCGGTGTCACAGGCCCCTCCTCTGTTCAAGGGATGGTTTCCTAGTTTGCCATAAATGGCCTCTTTTGCGTATTTTTCAAATGACATGTCTTATTAGTCCAAAATATGCACATTGCTGTCCTCAAATGAGTGTCCCCTTTCCTTGAGATGTAGATAAACTGCTGAGTTAGTCCTGAGGATTTAGTCCTCCAATGCTGGGCCATGGTTTCCCCAATGTTTGGATCTGAGAACTCTTCACTACACTGGGCAGAATAGACCAATTGCTTGTCATGTGTTTTGGTGTTGAGTCTTTAGTGTCCACCAGCTTCTGTCTCAGGGTGATGTAGGGTTTGGAAAACACAGGAAAATCCCTGAACAGAGGAGATGCCGGCAACACTTCTTGTCATCTACATACACTGACACTTTGATATCCTTACCCCAAGAGCTTCACATCAATTTCCACTTCCACTACTGTACATTTAAAGATTAACCCCTGCTTCAATGGGAATCATGGCACCATTGTGACTGGGTCTCACTTTCACACATATGTGAGCTGCAGCCAACACCTTCCTGAAGTTCAATGGAACCATTGTGATTGGATGTCTGTGACTTTACTACCCTTAAGGGTTAAGTGCTGGGGAATTCCCTACCACTCCGTTGAACTGAAGAAGACGCTCAGATGAGGGGAAACGTTTTCAAGGAAACTCAGAAAGTCCAGCTGCTTTAGGCTTCTACTAAATAATGTGCGTCATGAGTGATAAATGAGAATCTCCATAGACACTTCTCTGTTTTCCTTCTGATGGTTTAACTCTGGGACTGTACAATTACAGAAACTGACTAATAGGTTTTGCTGTTTCATTCATTTATATATTTATATATATAGTCCAAAGAGGTCGCACACCATTGTTTAAAAGTTTAAAATATAGCGTCTATTTTGTTTTGCATAAAAACATAAGCATAAAAACAGCTGAAGTAAGATTAAATATCCTCATCCATGTGGAGATCTATGCAACGTTTCGGGAGTTTGCTGCTCCCTTCCTCAAGCTGATCTCCATGTAATGCTGAGACTACAATTCCCAGAAGCCCGCTTAAGCCCTGTGGTGTCCCCTGTGGTCGGGGTGACGTCACCCTTATGCACAGCAGCGCGGTGTAAAAACGCTGTGTTCATACACAGGCGACAACCCCAGCGTGACGCCGTAATTTCCCTCCCCATGGACATTTCAACAGTGCCCACCATTTTAGAAATGGGTTTTGTTCTTTCAATACACAACCAGTTACAGGTTGACCTATATTGATTTTTCAGGACTTTAAGGGCCCGATTCACTAACTTCGAGTGAAGGATTCGAAGTAAAAAAACGTTGAATTTTGAAGTGTTTTTTGGGCCATCGAATGGGCTACTATGACCTTCGACTACGACTACGACTTCGAATCGAACTATTCGAACTAAAAATCGTTCGACCATTCGATAGTTGAAGTACTGTCTCTTTAAGAAAAAACTTCGACCCCCTAGTTCGCCATCTAAAACCTACCAAACCCAATCTTAGCATATGGGGAAGGTCCCCATAGGCTTGGCTAACTTTTTTTGATCGAAGGATAATCCTTTGATGGTTCAATCGCACTATTAGCGCTAAAATCCTTCAACTTCGATATTCGAAGTCGAAGGATTTTAATTCCCATCCTTAACCCTCGATATTCGACCCTTAGTGAATCGGCCCCTAAGACTCAAGGTTCATTTTTCTAGTGGCCATGAGGCTCTCCCTGCCTCTATTCACAAAGAGGGATTTGATGTAAACAATATGGGGCAAATTCACTAAGATGCGAAGTTGCGCCAGGCTCAACTTCGCCGCACTTCGCCAGGCGTAGTTTCGACAGCGCTCCGCAAATTCACAAAAATCCGAAGTTGCGCACAGGGGTAGCGTAAGGTTGCAAAGTTGCCCTAGCATTAATTCGCTATATAAAGCGAAGTTACGCTAGCGAAGGCTAATTTGCATACGGCGCGAAATTCAAATTTCAATGGAGGAACACATATCAGCACTACAAATGCCTAGAAAACCTTCAAATCAGCAAATAAAAATGTTATTTTGCCCTACACATGTGCCCACTGTCTAGGTAAGTTGCCATGAGTCAGGAAATGTAGGGGGGAAGGAGGGGAGCCCCAAAAATATTTTCGATCTTTTTCAGCCTATCACCCATCATGTAGAAAACACGCCAGCGTTTTTTGGGACAATCCCTATCTACTCTATTGCGCTTCGCCAGGTCTGAGGTGGCGAAGGAAGTCTAGCGTAAAAGGTAGCGTTCAGTACACTGCGCAAGTTAGTGAATTTGCGTAGTTATGTCGCTAGCGAAAATTCGCCTGGCGTAAGGATGCGAAGTAACACTAGCGAAACTACGCCAGCGTTCATTAGTGAATTTGCGCAGTTACGAAAAATGCCAAACGCTAGTGAATTAATGCTATTTTGCGCTTTTGTGTCTTAGAACTAAAGGACGGTATGTTCCACCTACTACCTGTCCGGCAGTTGAGACCTCCATACATAAGGTTATATCAGAGATTGATCAATAATGAGTCGCATACAGACCAGTCCAATGTTACTAAACTACAATGTGATGCTTTGGGTGATTTCCATGCTGTGTCCAATATGACGATCAAGCCCTCTGATAAAGGCGGCACAGTATATAGGAGAGATTGAGTGACAAATGTGTATATACTGTATATGCCTGCACAAGGATCCGACTGAGGAATTTAAGGGTGAATTTCATTTGATGTTAAAACAAGCCTATGAACAGGGTGTTATTATGGAATCTACTAGGACATGTAATATCCTATTATCCCCCTCATATATGTCCTACATAAGATTCACAAAGACCCATCAATCCACTGGGCAGGACAATTGTAGCCAGTATTGGGTCATTAACCAACAATGCTGCTGAGATGTTACATAATTAGAGATGTTGGATAAAATTCTTAGCCCTTTAATTCAAACAACTAAATCCTATGTACGAGATATATCTGATGTTCTAAACGCAGGGTGGGGTTAATGGACAGGATTGGCTGCTACACTTGATGTTTCAAGCCTGTACACGTCCGTACCCCATACCCAGGGTTTACATGGAAATGTTGTGGCACACAAGTAACCCTTATACAAAGTCTAAAGTAAAGTGTCACAATCACACAACTCGCTGTTTGAAGCCTCGGGGGCACGTTGTACTCCCAGTGTTGGACTGGCCCGGCGGGATACCGGGAAAATACCCGGTAGGCCCCGACCCTAGTGGGCCCCCGCCAGGCCAGACCCCCTCTCCCAACCAGTTTTTTAATAAAAAATAAAAAAATAAATTAAAAAAAATTTGGCGCATCGCAGCCGCCTGGGCAATTATGCTGAGCGGCGATTTGCCTAGGTAGCGGGGGCCAGAAGGGGGCCCTGGACACCAGTCCCGGTGGGGCCCGGGCCCCCCAGTCCAACACTGTGTACTCCTCTCTGCGCAGGTTCTCTACACATGGGTGAAACAATTGCAGCAGCACTCCCATGTTTTTTAATCGTGCAACAGTGGCAACGTTTCGGACTATTCCAGCCCTTTATCATCAAACAAAATGTGTAACAAATGTGCTTATAAAGGTGATTACCAGGTGCTTGAGGGGAGGGTTTACCAATTAGTCACCACCTCCCAATTAAGAGACTCAATTCCCAAAAATGTCCGTGAAAAATGTGTGCAAAATGATCTCTCAAAACAGCTCATTATATCAATAAATAAATAGTTCATCCTTTTGTGTTAAAAATCATTTAAGAAAAAATGCTGTTGTGATAAAGTATATTAAACATGTATAATAACATGTCCAGTATATTAAACATGTATAAAAATGTGAACATTTCAATTGTGAGAATTTTGTGAAAGGCAATGTGATACTATAACATTTATATAGTCCATGATGATGAGTTTTAGAATTTCTGGTGACTCACATATTTGCTCTGTCGCTGGAGTTCTCGATGTCTACGTTTGTCAGGACACCAGTAATTCCCAGGATAGGAGCAATATACTTGTAAAATATAACAAGGATACATGATTATGAGCAATTCGAGTATAATAAAAAGATCCTATGAGTAAGTGCCCTATCAGGCATGAAACGCGTTAGGTCTTATGTCCTAATACATTTTCTACTTTTTTTTAAAATGTTGCTCTTTATTATTGGAGATCCTCACATTGTTCCGTAGTGTTTTGGATTTTGCACCTTGGGACTGGGGTGAACTGTGAGTGGATCCCCCTGCTATTTACTTAACAACAACATTTTTTGGTTTATTATTTTTTTGAGTGGTACCATTTATATTAGATTTTTCCTTGTGGCAGCACACACTTTATCTTTCTAATAAAAAGATGTCTATTCCATATAGAAACATTGTATACTTCATAAAATTACATTTTGTTACAATAAAAGCACGATATAAGAAAATACCATCTCAAATAAATACTTTTGGAGTATATTCTCTGTTTAATCCCTCAGGATTCAATGTACCCAGTTTCAATATCCATTTCATTTCCATTTTCTTTAGCAGTTGCACTCTATTTCCCCCGCGTCTCAAAGGGCCCACATGTTGAATCCTGGGAGATTAAACAGAGAATATACTCCTGAAGTATTTATTTGAGATGGTATTTTCTTATATTGTGCTTTTATTGTAACAAAATGTTGGACGCCGGTGAATTTTCCTGGCAGTTTGGCCCATCACTAGTAGCCTCAGAATTACATGGAGATCAGTTTGAGACAGGGAGCAGAAAGCACCCGAAACGTTGCATAGATCTCCACGTGGATGAGTATATTTAATCTTACTTTGGCTGCTTTTCTGCAAAATAAATTCTATGTTTTAAACTTTTATACAATGGTGTGCGACCATGACGATGTATATTTTGAGTGGAGACTGGAGTGACTCACCACATATTGAGATAACGCAGCCAGTAAAGCTTAAGCACTGCCTCTAAGTGAGTGTGCAATACATATGTTGGACTTGTATATATATATATTGTTGTGCCCACATTAAATATTTTTTTTATTTTGTAAGACCTGGGAGTGTTCCTTCTTTGATAGGCTGAGAGATTTGATGACACTGCTCTGACTCACTCCTATATAGTGTGAGCAGGGAGTGGCCTCTTCCTCTTTCTCCTCTGGATGCTGATCCAGCTGGATGTGCTCAGGGGGACTGAGTGCAATAGGCCCAGAAGAAGTCATGTGACCAAGTCGGGGAGCAGGTAACCCCGTGAATGAGGAACAGATATACTAGGGCAGACTTGTCATAGGGGGGAATTCACAAAAGTGTCGGGAACGAACAAAATGTCTTTAAAATGTCGTAGAAAGTGTCGTAGCAACAGCCGACAAATTCACAGAGCATTTCTCCGCCAATTTTCCGACATGTGTGACACTTTTGAATTAGTGTCGTTAAAAGTGGGCGTGGCTTTTTCGGCGCCACTTTTCCCGACATTTTTATGAATTACTCGTAAACTCATTTTTTTTACCGACAATTTTTCAGACACTTTAGGATCTCCAAAATGAAAATGTCATTCAAATTGTCATTTAAAAATGTCGTTTGTACGATGAAAAGATATAGGACATTTTAGAAAATTGTCAGACTTACGAGACATTCAGAGACGGGAACATCTGCCTTTGTGAGTTTGCCGTTCGTGCGACATTTTACAAATTTGTCGACCGCCACTTCTGGGTTACTTATTTTATCGACAGTTTTGTGAATTCCCCCCATAGTCTCTCTAGGAGAGAAAGGCAGAGAGGTGAGAGAGAAAGAGCAGCTGAAGCTCCAACGAGGATTTGCAGTAAGGGAGGAGCTTCCCAGAGGCTCTGTGTGTTGCCTCCAGTCAGGGACCTCAGTGAGGAGGGAGTGTAGGGTACAAGCTGCTTTCCAGGAGGGAAAGGTTGTACTGCATTTGCCTGTGTCCTCTCTGTGTGAGTCTGTCTTGTTCTGTGTGACCTCTCAATATGCTGTTTTTCCTCAACTCCTGCGTGACTACTGAAACCTGTGCTCATTTGCCCTTTTTGGCATAATAAACCGTTCCTGATTGTTAAGAACCTCCTGTGCACAGTAGCCTGGGGGGGATGTAGTTGCACTACACCATAGAGGGAACACTTGCACTTAGCGAAGGCCCTGCCCTGGGTGTAAGTCGCGTGTAACCCATGCTCTAGTGTTCTAGCTGCTGAATTAACCCCGAGTGGCCCAAATAGGTGTTACATATATATATATATATATTAGGGATGCACCGAATCCAGGATTCGGCCTTTTTCAGCAGGATTCGGATTCGGCCGAATCCTTCTGCCCAGCCGAACCGAATCCAAATCCTAATTTGCATATGCAAATTAAGGGCAGGAGGGAAATTGCATGACTTTTTGTCAGAAAACAAGGAAGTAAAAAATGTTTTCCCCTTCCCACTGGATTCGGTTCAGTATTCGGCCGAATCTTTCACGAAGGATTCGGGGGTTCAGCCAAATCCAAAAAAGTGGATTCGGTGCATCCCTAATATATATACAGGGCAGCCATCAGGGGGGGGACAGGGGGGAGAGTTGTAGGGGGCCCCGAGGATAAGGGGGGCCCGGCCACCCCACACTTACTTGATTAGCCGGGCCCCCATCTTTCTGAGAGCTGCTGACTTCGGGAAGGCATGGACATTTAAGGGGCCCTGGCCACTAATTTTCTTATAATGTGTGGGGGGGGCTGGCCACCAATTTTTTTTCTCATGTGGGGTCCTAGCCGCCAATATTTTTTAATGGGGGGGCCCTGGACACAAATGTTTTTTTTATGAGGGGCCCTGACCCCCAATATCTTTTTATTAACATATGGGAACCCTAGCCACCAATATTTTTTTTGTTTTTTTTACTGTGTGGTGGGGACAGCAGACCTGTAGGTGGGGCTTGCGGTGGGCGTAGCCGAGGGGGCTCAGGAAATTTTGTTGTATGGGGCCCTGCGATTTCTGATGGCGGTCCTGTATATATATATATATATATATATATATATATAGTGAATAAAGTAGCCCCTCTGTAAAATATACGGATATTATAAGTTACCGAGGAGTTTCATGAACATACAGGTCATGGAACTCGGAGGTGACTTCTAATAGCCAAATATTTTGCAACTGGGGGTACTTTATTTATTATAAAACACAAGTTTCAGTGAGTCATGTGACAGAAATGACATCACTACTCACCGTTTATAACTGATGACATCAGAACTCACCATTTATAAGGATATAATTTACAAGATGTTCATGGCTTTTGCGTATTATATATATATATATATATACACAAGTTCCAAAGGTGCATGCCGTTAACACCACAATGTCCTGGCTGCTAGCAAACACTATACGCAGATATACAAAGACGATTGTGGTAGTGTTAGGATTTTAATTAGGGATGGGCGAATTTGACCCGTTTCGTTTGGCCAAAAATTTGGCGCATTAAAGTCTATGGGCGTCAAAAAAATTTTGACGCACGACAAAATTGTTTTGCCGCGCGTCTTTTTTTTTTTTGACGCACACAGCCATACAAATCTATGGGCGTCATTTTTTCAGTGAAACGAGGCGAAAAAATTCGCCCATCCCTAATTTTAATACTTAATCATCAGGATTTTATTTATATCAATGTTTCGATCTCTCACAGGGACCTTCATCAGGAGTAAAGAGACAAAGAATAAATAAGCATTTATTGGTGCCAAACTGTGTTGCTAGGTGACTGTTGGTAGTGAAGTAATGAAGGTCCAGTTATCCCCATAGCCGTGTAAAGAAGTCTGGGGAAGGTACTGGGTTTGTGTCAGACTGATGGGGGCAGTGTAAAAGAAATATGGTATAAGGATAAAAGATTGCAAGGATGCACGAATCCACTATTTTGGAACCCCTGAATCCTTTGCGAAAGATTTGGCCGAATACCGAACCGAATCCTAATTTGCATATGCAAATTAGAGGTGGGAAGGGTAAAACATTTTTTACTTCCATGTTTTGTGACCATGTTTTGTGATGCGATTTTCCTCACCCTCCCTAATTTGCATATGCAAATTAGGATTCAGATTTGGCCGGGCAGAATGATTCAGCCAAATTCCCCCCTTTCTTATTGATGCCTAAGACAGACATATGTGGGATAAGATGAAAGTGTAAGTCCATATACTGAGATGATTGGTTACAAGGTTTATTTGTACAGGATAATAAGAGCTGCTAGTGACGCTGTGGAACTTACGACCGACATTGGGATATGTCAGGTAATTAATGACGGCCATAATGAGCAATGCTTACGGCACAATCCCTGGCTGAATCTGCCCAGACCAGCGAATACCTTGCACCCACCTCTAGTCTGTGTTTTGATTGGGCAACGGGTTTATACATCCCAGTGTAGTGATTGGATGTGAGTGGAGGGAAGTCAGAGGAGTCACAGTTTCCCGGCATGGTGATTCTTTTCTATCTTTTATCCTTTACCTTATTTTCTTTATTTCCCCTTCTTTCTGTTGATCTTTTACACTGCCCCCATCAGTCTGACACAAATCCAGTACCTTCCCCAGACTTCTTTACACGGCTATGGGGATAACCGGACCTTCATTACATCACTACCGACGGTCACCCAGCAATGTGGTTTGGCACCAATACATGATTAATTATTGTGGCTTTATAGGCTTCTGGTTTTGTGTCTCTTTACTCCTGACGAAGATCCCTGTGAGAGATTGAGAGAGAGAGAGAGATACACACAGTCTTGGGGAGTGTACACCATAAGCCAGGGTAGCAACCTGGGTGCTTATCCATAGAAAATAATATAAAGAAGCAATGTGACAGCACTCCAAGGATTTATGACATGAACATCAATCAGGCAAACAAGAGGTTTGTTATATCCGACGTTTCAGTTCCAGTGCGGAACTTTCATCAGGGAACTTCCTGATGTCATAAATCCTTGGAGTGCTGTCACATTGCTTCTTTATATATATATATATATAACAAACAAGGGAAAGTTGTGCTCACCACTATTTTTTAAAACCATTAGGCGGGGGTGCACTGAGGGTTGTTTGTTATAGTTATACAGGAGCAGTGACCAGCTCCATGTTGTAGCTCCCACCCTTCCCAGCTATAGTCACGTGATCCCACTGGTGTCCAATAAAAGGGCAGCCAAGTTTGGGAGTTTTACTTTGAAAGCAGCAAGTAAGTTGCAGGTAAAACTTAGTCCCTTTGTAAAATGTATAATGAAGTAATAGAATTCTTAATGAATCAGATAAAATTGAGTGTAGGACTGGCCAGATATGGGATGAGTGTGACGTAGTTGTTCAGCTTAAATATATTGTAATATATGGACAAACAATCCCTGTGTGCAGAGGACTCTTGTATTTGTCTATATATATATATGCACAGTATGTACATGTAATGTATATGTAAATAATGGTGCAGTGATTTCCAAGAACAACATCCTCACAACCTAAATACATTATATAAAGTGAGAGGCAGAGAGTAGTGACACCTCAAATATATTACCTAGAGTGTGTGGCAGCAAAAACATTAGCCCCAAATATATTACATAGAGAGAGAGGCAATTGCTCCTGACATGCCCCTAACCCTTCCAAAATCCTGTTACCTGAAGGTCAGGGCAGGTTGTCAGATTCTGCAGTTCACAATCAGCAAATAAATCATCTGCACTGCTGAAAATGCTGCCACCTAGTGGTGGGTATGAGAGTAGCACCCAGCAGGAGAAATAGGAGGCACAAGTGTCATATATAAGAGCTGAGCACAAGCCAAACAATGACGTTAGTGATCCTTCAATGAAACATTTGTGTAAGTATGTTATAGAATTTGCATTCTTCCTTCTCCTATTAACTTCCATTTTCTCCTTTGTAAACTGCCTGGTAACTAACACTGCTGTCATTGAATAATATCAAAGATCTGGTGCCATTCACAGCCGCATGCCCTGCGCCAGATGCAGTAGTCAAGGTCCATTTGTTTCACTGCCCATCAGTTTCATGCCCAGGAGACATTGGCAAAGTTCTGTTCCACATGCCCCTAAAGATGAGAAAAGCAACTAAAAGTGCCCCTGCTTTGGGTTTTCCATCAATAACATTACAATGTGCAGCTTGGCTATGCCATCAATATGCCCTCTGTGCCTTTTCTCTAAGGAGGTGTTTATTCTCTGGCTGGACATTTGTACATTGCAATTACATTACAGATCTTTATTTCTCAACCCTTCCAACTGTCACCTGTGTACAATGACAATTAGATACACCCAACAATACCCTATGTGTTCCATGTCCCTATGTGCCAGCCAATCAGGACTGCATACACCAGTGTGCTCAGCCTATGAAGGGTCAATATGCAAGTGACCCCTTTGTACCACTGTTTCCCCTACAGATGAAATAACATTCAATGAAATATCTCAGACTGGGGGAGTTTGGGTTCATTTGGGCAGAATGAGGAACAGACACATTTATAGATTTTATTATAAAACAAACAATACAGATGCTCAGTATTAATTAGTGGTGTGATTACACTGCAACAAATAAATGTAATCGTCTAGTAACCCATAGCAACCAATTCGCAGTTAACATTTAGCTTCATGAAGAATGGGATTGGTTGTAGGGCTTAATAGAGTAGCCAATGGAGCTGGTAATACACAGAATATATTTATAGAAACATTAGTAAAAAGGTATAATGGGTAAATAACAGGTAAAATACAGAGTAAGTTGGTATTACACTGAACATCCTCTTATCCTTCTCCTTCATTTATATCTTCTCACCATTAATCATTCCTTCATCTATTATGGCCCAACAACTGTCAGACTTAAATAAATCACTGGGGTCTCCCACAAACTGGCCAAGCTGAATCCCCAGTGTCCCAGAGTTTCTCTCCATAGTGTTACTGAGTATCCATTTGATTATCTTCCTCATTGAGCTCATGGTCTAACTCCATGTCATGGTCGGCGTCTCTCGGTTGTTTTGTACAGACTTTATTCCATTGCTCTGTAGATCACATACACACAATTTAGCTGATACATACAGTACATATAATAAAGCCAAGCCATGTGTCTCTGTAGTGTAGGAGCCAAGACATATTAATTGGGCTTCTTTCTCTTAGACTCACTTATAACCCCACAAATCCCACTGAGATGATCTCCTGTATTACACCTCCCTATTATAGGCATCATGTACACTTCTACTGCCCCTTTTTGTTGGGTTGACTGGAAAAGAACAGAGATTTAATCTTTGACATAGTTATTAGTTAGGGGGGCAGAAATGTCCGGTTTGACCTGAAAAACTCCAACCACCATGGTCTAGAGGCAGATCCACACAGAAATGAAGCAGTAATAATAATAATAATAATAATAATAATAATAATAATACTGACCATGACTGGGATTCTCAGTGATGTGAGAGAGACTACAGATATTGCCATTAGGAGGGAGTTGATCAGGAACTGAAGGGGGTACATCAGTGGGGTATATTGCTGTAAGGAAAATCCAAATAAATGGAAGTTAGTGACTCAATGTAAAATGAATTTGCTCCTCACGCTAGGACTGGAGACTCCAACTTGGCATCATACAACAATGCTGTGAGTGGGGTTATATGTGCCCCCAACCTACATGTACAATGATTGCACTTTTAGTTCTTCCCATTTCATAAGTATCATGTGAGTAAAACACCTATTTTATCCACTCAAACTGAAGAAGCGCTTGTAAGATCTCTCCATATACAGGGTTTATAAGACATACAGTTACAGGATCTCTTATCCAGAATGTACTGGGGATCTTTCACACCTTTGGGCACTGTGCTTTAAGGTTGCACATAAATGTGTATAAATGATAACATGGCACTAGGATGTCTTACAATCACCATGGAGTTACACAGTTACATCAGTTACACAGTTCAGGTGCCATTTACCAACATAGCTACAATTTGCACCACAATGAATCCAAATATTAGATTTATAGGTAATTGTGTCCAGTCACTTCCCAATTGGTGCCCCTGTGTCCTTCCCATGTCTCTGGCAGATGATATGAGAGAGACCACCCATTGACACTGGGGCACCCTGGAGCTACTGTCAGGTTATAGGCAGGTGCCCTAAAACCAGTAACATACATACATTATCTTCCATTCTCTCATTTCTTTTTGGCTGCATGCAAATGGTGTAAAAATGAGCGCGTGCACAGCTTATGGGGTATACTGTATCCCCCACTGGTTACCTGCACAGAACTTACCCTGCACTTGCAGTGGGCCGGTCCCTCTCCATATTCTGTGTTGTAGAGTGGGATGTTCCACCATACAGATAAATTCCACCCCATTGTCAGTGAGTGGGGAAGGAGTGAAGGACAAAGTGGCAGTGCAGGAGAAATGTCTATAGTCCTCTCTGAGTTTGGGGATCTTGTATTTGTCTCCATGACTCACGGGGAACCCCTTCTGGTCTCCTTCCTCCTTTCTGTACCATGTGACTGTCAGGGCAGCAGGGAGGCACCTGGAGATCTTACACTCAAATGTGGCCTCTTCCCCAGGGACAAGGCTGGGGGTCACTATCTCCCCAATTTCTGGGGCCCAAGGGAAACCTGTGGAATAAAGCCAAAATAGAATGTCAGTTATAATTCATTTGAAAGGAAAATGATTTTGGTTCTTTGTGGCTCTCGTATTGGCCAACTGAGGTGAGTATCCGTCAGTACCCCTAACTACAGTTACTATGCCATTTCTCTGCTGTGAGCAACAGAGAGAGATTGATAATTTAATTATCTTTAGCTACTGCTTTTGCATTCTACAGTTAATGAATTCTGTGTTTTTAATTGGTTCCCTTACCTGGATCTAGAGCTGATATTTCTCTTGTTTCTGGACCTTCCAGGGTTTCATGTTTCCAGGTGACGGACACTCTGGACTTTGAATCTCTCAGTTTGTTCCCTGAAACTTTGCAGTTACTCTCAATGTTCCAAGTCTCATCAGAATTCTGGGTCAAACTTGGTGTTGATGATAATTTATTTTTAGCTGGTCCTGTTATGAGATGCCACTCAGTCTGGATCTCCTTGGGATAAAAACTCAGGAGCTTCAGAGAGAAAAGTACTTCTCCGGAGTCACAACTGAGGGTGATATTCACAGGCATGTTCATCAGGGGTTGGGCTGAAACACAACATCACACAGGATAAATACACATGGGAAAATAATCAGTGATACATGTTTTAGTGACTGTTCCATAACTATTATCATTTAGTACAAATAATCTCTTAATGTTCTTTATATTCAACTATTAACCCACTTAATACATGTAATTTGTGATCACAAAGATCATGGGAAGCAGCAAGCACTCCTGCAGTATAATCTATAAGGCTGTACTACATTGATAACATGGGATGATATGCTAACTGTGGCATTTATGAGACATCTTACACGCAGAAAGTTTAATGCATATAAGTTTAATGATATATTTTGGTCTTATTGCAAAAAACAGTGGCTGCTTTTTTACTGCAGTTTCAAAGTAATACAATATAATAAAGAAATAATCTAAGTGAAAGTAGCCTGGCTGATCTGCTAGCTGACCCATAGGATGGGAGATATACAATAAAGGCAAGTGTGCTGCAGTCTAAGCTGTGATACAAATAAAGGCAGCACTCCAGTAAGAAGGAATGGCATATTTATTTGCTATTTGCTAGGCTGCTAAGGATACAAGGTCGTTAACCCCTTAAGGAACAGTTCAGTGTAAAAATAAAAACTGGATATAAAAATAAAAACTGGGTAGATAGGATAGGATAGGCTAAAAATAATAATAATATAGTTAAAAATGTAATGTATAAAGGCTGGAGTGAGTGGATGTGTAACATAATAGCCAGAACACTACTTCCTGCTTCTCAGCTCTCTAACTCTGAGTTAGTCAGTGACTATAAGGGGGGCCACATGGGACATAACTGTTCAGTGAGTTTGTAATTGATCCTCAGCATTCAGCTCAGATTAAAAAGCAACAGTTATGTCCCATGTGTCCCCCACTCAAGTTTCTGATTGGTTACTACCTGGTAACCAATCAGTGGAAAGCAAGAGAGCTGCAAAGCAAAGTAGTGTTCTGGCTATTATATATATGTTATTCATCCAGTCACTCCAGCCTTTAAAAATTAAATGTTTGCCTAACTAACTATGTTAGATACATTTTTTATTTTGCACAGCCTATTTATTTACCCAGTTTTTATTTTTATACTGAACAATTCATTTACGGAAATTGTCACTAATATCCAATCACAATGGTTCCATTGAACTTTTCAGGTAGGTGTTGGCTGAAACTCACAGAGGTGTGAAAGTGGGATCTGGTCACAATGGCACCATAGCAACTTCATTACACCTTCACAATTTCAGCTAAAACTTATCTGAATAGTTCAATTGAACTGCCAATGATCATTATGGTTTGTGCAATAACTCCAAAACCACTTATCCAGGATGAGTTGAGATACAATGTAAGTTGCACATACCAGACAAGCAGGTGGAGGATCAGGAGCTGCTTTGTCTCTTGACTGAGATCTCCAGCACAAACACCATCCTGGGTAAATCTCAGTCTCTCCTATTCCCTAACTCTGCTTGCCACTCACATCGGCTCGTAAACTTTCCCATCCAAATTCTCACAAGATTTTCAGTGCAAAACCTCATGATGACATAACTGGGGTCACCAGATTGTTTTTCTAAAGACACTAGTCAGCAGTACCCTATTCTCCTCTCCGAGACAAGCTCAAATAGATACATTGGTGAGATAGAAGATTTTCTTTTTTTTTCTTTTAACTTTCTTTTAATTCTTTAGGCAAACAGGTTTGGGGAGGCTTAGCGTCTCCAAGCCTTAATGAAAAGCCGCCTATGCATGACTGGTACGTATATTTATAGTGAGTGTTCCTACCAATCACAATGTTTAATCCCCGCCCCTTGTGTTTTATTTCTACTGTAGCCTTTGTTTTGGACCTAGAACCCTAACAAAGTAAATGCAGATCAGTTTTACACAAATAAGTGCATTGAGACTTGGAGGCCACCAAAACAGGCAGCTTAGAAGGCCCAACTTTCCTTAATAATTAGGATGCACCACTCCCAGCCTTTGTATAGCTGGAATGAGAGAAATACAGTAAATAGTGATACTGTACAATCAGATGCCCTGGGTTATACCTACAGGTGATGGCTTCCCATCAGTGTCTGGTTGGAGGTAGACCTTGGGGCTTCCCTTCAGTCTCAGGCTGTGGCATAACTACAGGCCTTGGCTTCCTATCAGTCTCTGGTTGGGGTACAACTCAGGGCTTCCCATCAGTCTCTGGTTCAGGTAGAACTACAGGCCGTGGCTTCCCATCAGTCTCTGGTTGGGGTATAACTACAGGCTGGGGCTTCTCATCAGTCTCTGGTTGGGGCTTCCCATCAGTCTCTGGTTGGGGTATAACTATAGACCAGGACTCAGTCTATGGTAGGAGTATAAGTATAGGCCAGGGCTTCCCATCAGTCTCTCATTGGGATAGAACTACAGGCTGTGACTTCTCATCAGTCTCTTGTTGGGATAGAACTACTGGCCAATGCTTCCCATCAGTCTCTGGTTGGGGTATAACTACAGGCCAGGGATTCCCATCAGTTTCTGATTGAGGTATAACTATAGGCAACGGCTTCCCATCAGTCTCTGGTTGGGGTATAACTACAGGCCAAGGCTTCCCATCAGTTTCTTGTTAGGATAGAACAACTGATCATGGCTTCCCATCAGTCTCTGGTTGTGGTATCACTACAGGCCAGTCTCTGGTTGGGGTAGAACTACAGGCTAGGAATTTTCATTCGTCTCTGGTTGGGGTATAACTACAGGCCAGGGCTTCCCATCAGTTTCTTGTTGGGGTATAGCTACAGGCTGGGGCTTCCCATCAGTCTCTGGTTGGGGTTTAACTACAGACTGAGCTTCAGCCCCTGATATAAATACAATCAACATAACCGGATATGGTTACAGTACTATAAGAAAAGAACAAAAATTACCAGCAAACCCAGACACGGAGACAGTTATTTTACTGCAGTTCCCAAGGATTTAGGAAAGAGAGCAATGCAAAAGTAACACAGTACATAGATATCCTACAATTGGAGTGGCAAATACACCCCCATTCTCACCTTTCTCTCTTGTCTTCTCCAATTTTGGCTTCCCATCAGTCTCTGGTGTGGGTAGAACCACAGGCTGGGGCTTCCCATCAGTCTCTGTTTGGGGTAGAACCACAGGCTGGGGCTTCCCATCAGTCTCTGGTTGGGGTAGAAGCACAGGCTGGGGCTTCCCATCAGTCTCTGGTTGGGGTAGAACCACAGGCTGGGGCTTCCCATCAGTCTCTGGTTGGGGTAGAACCACAGGCTGGGGCTTCCCATCAGTCTCTGGTTGGGGTAGAAGCACAGGCTGGGGCTTCCCATCAGTCTGTGGTTGGTGTATAGCAACAGGCTTTACTTCAGGACCTGAAATAACGTGGTGAACATAAAACAATGTGCACATGGCCATGGGACTAGTAAAACAGTCTCATAAAATACATTACCCATGCAATACTCCATTAAAACTAATACTAAACAGAAGGTTAGGGCATAATGACATTATTAGTCAATAATACAGATATAGAGGGTTATTATTCTAACATGTAATGTTCCCAGCCTTAGGAGACAAGTAACTGGGATTTAGAAATGTGGTAGATACATACAGTAGTGACAGAGTAGAAGCAAATATTCTGCAGTTTTATACTGGGAAATGCATCTTCCCTATTTGAGTATTTCTTACTCTCCTCTCGTCTCTTCCAGCGACTTTCAATATTTGTGAGGTTAACTCATGTGGCTTATTAGTAATTAGTACATCTGCATATAGGAGCTAACACACCAGTACAAAATAAGCTTAGGAGCTAACACTCCACTACAATGATTGGAGAAATATCCAGAAATGGGTCTCATTCCTGCAACATTTTTTAAATATATCTCAGGTCACATGGGGGATTGGAGAGAGAATGTATGGCTGTATCTGTGATATGATGTCAATACAATGTAGTGCACTATCCACAACTGAGAGTTGATATTGTTGGATGAATTCCATATGGGAAAATGAATTATCAATTCTTACTTAAATCCTTTAGAGAAAATTCCCTGGATTGAGGATTTCCCATGGATCCATGTGTCCATCTCACACAGACTCTAAACCTTGGATTGTTGAAGAGATTTCTGGGAATTCTACAGTCACTGTGGATATTGAATGTAAGGTTGGGATTTTCCTGCAGTTGGTCAGTGGATTCCTGTATTTGCTGAGAATCTCCCACCCCACAGGTCCAACTGATATTCAGATCTTTTGGGTAGAAGCTGCCAAGGCTGAAGGACAACATCACCTCTCCTGAGTCACAGAGGGTTGACTTTATATCTCCCAGGGGTTTGGGTTTAGCTAAAATATATAAGCAGGGAGGGTTAGTGAAGGACACATCTCAGTGTAGCATATTATATAAATAATAAAGACTCTGCATTAATTAACAGTATTTATATTCAGACTCCTACAAAACAACTCCCTTGTTCATACTCCAAGTTTTTTTATGTGATGCACCTCTGGATTTAAAGGGGGCAGAATTCTGACAAGTGCCTGGGACCCAGAGCCTTAAAGGGACAGTATATACCCCTTCCAACATGAGCTGAATGATTAGGATTTGTGCTGAACATACAGTACTTGTTTCTTATTGTTGTAAATAAGCAATATCTATGGTTTCTGGTATTCCTGGCACTAAACAAGAATATGAAGTCAGTTTCATTTTAGTACTTGACAGTCCAATGAGAAGCCCCTAGTGCTGAGCTGCTCAAAAGGTTACTGCTTAGATTGTGGTTTGTTTGTGGAAAAGTTATTTGTTTGTTTGTTTAAATGTATATAGGGAGCGCTGAACAAATTAACTTGTTTATAAAAGAAGGGGGAAGTAAATTCAGCACTTCCATTATATTTGAACACACTTTAACTTAGCCTTGGAGTGCACCCACAACCCCCTTATTTTGTCCCTTGGTTTTTGCCTTCATGGAAAACTATACCCCCAAAATAATTACTTAAGCAACAGATAGCTTACATCAGTGCTGTTCAACTTCTGTGGTACCGAGGGCTAAAATGTTACTGGCCTATGTGGTGGAGGGCCGATAATGGAAGTCAGTGTGGGCCACTCCCTCTTTTAAACCACACCCACTGTAAACCACACCCATGTTACCACAAGAACGTTTAAAATCATATCCACATGGTAACGATGGTAACACACCAAAAAACCAAATGGTTGGTGCTCACTGCAGGGAAATCCCTCATCACTCATATGTGAGAAATTGAAGTCATGTTAAAATATCCCCTTAAATCCATGTGCCTCTTCCTCCCCTGTGGATAATACAGGAACCCCCCAACACATGATTAAACACCTTAGGGGCCCTTAACTACAATTTCCAAATGCTAAGAAACCCCAAGAACAAACCCCTAACAGACTTATCTCACAGGTAGTGTAGGGCAAGCAGAGAATGGCACACACAAGCAGCACTGGGCAAGCAGAGAATGGCACACACAGGCAACACTGGGCAAGCAGAGAATGGCACACACAGGCAACACTGGGCAAGCAGAGAATGGCACACACAAGCAGCACTGGGCAAGCAGAGAATGGCACACACAAGCAGCACTGGGCAAGCAGAGAATGGCACACACAAGCAGCACTGGGCAAGCAGAGAATGGCACACACAGGCAACACTGGGCAAGCAGAGAATGGCACACACAGGCAACACTGGGCAAGCAGAGAATGGCACACACAAGCAGCACTGGGCAAGCAGAGAATGGCACACACAAGCAGCACTGGGCAAGCAGAGAATGGCACACACAAGCAGCACTGGGCAAGCAGAGAATGGCACATTATGTACAAATAGTGTGTATAAATAGTGTTATAAAATATTTTATTTTATACACACTATTTGTACACAATGTAACACAATCACAAAACATATGGATTATGGGTTGACTACCAAATCCCAAAGAATTATGTAGAATTTTACACAAATGTTTTACACAAATGTTTTAAACATGTTTTAATCATATTTTAAACGTTTCACTTTAATGTATTTTTCACTATAATGAATTTTACACAGTTGGTACCACTGGGAATGCTGGGAATTGAGTCCAAATTGGGAGAGGGGAGTATGTTGTAACCCCCCCCCTAAAACCACATATTTAAGTTTGGTTGTTACACTGTTCACTTGGCCTGATAAAGGGCTGGAATAGCCCGAAACGTCGCTTGGCTAGTGGCATGAATAAATATTTGATTCACTTATCGGAGTGCTGCTGGATTTTATGTTATACTGTAGGAATTTACCTTTGCAGAGAGGAACACAGCCGTGCACCCGACGCTTCAACAAGCGGTTTAGTGTGAGTGTGGCACTATTATTTACTTTAAACCATAATTCTTTACTTTACTGTACTGGAACATAAGTAAATCTATTGCACCTTTAGCCCTAAAGAAGTATGTGAGACGTCACTATGTGTCTATTACTAACACCTTCAGCACACAGGCAGCAGTATAGTGGCAGATCATTTCACTAATGTGCCCAAATATTACTGCTACGGTTACTTGATTCCTGATTGCACTGTGCTGGGGGGCCACATTATTATTAATTTCATGACGGAGGCTGAGGGCTGCTGTACATTTGAAAATGGGCTGCAATTGGCCCCAGGGCCGGACTATGGACATGCCTGGTCTGTGTGCTGCCTCAGAGATTACCTGACCAGAAATACTGCAGCTCTAACTGTAACAGGAAGAGATCACCTGACCAGAAATACTGCAGCTTTAACTGTAACAGGAAGAGATCACCTGACCAGAAATACTGCAGCTTTAACTGTAACAGGAAGAGATCACCTGACCAGAAATACTGCAGCTTTAACTGTAACAGGAAGAGATCACCTGACCAGAAATACTGCAACTCTAACTGTAACAGGAAGAGATCACCTGACCAGAAATACTGCAGCTCTAACTGTAACAGGAAGAGATCACCTGACCAGAAATACTGCAGCTCTAACTGTAACAGGAAGAGATCACCTGACCAGAAATACTGCAGCTTTAACTGTAACAGGAAGAGATCACCTGACCAGAAATACTGCAACTCTAACTGTAACAGGAAGAGATCACCTGACCAGAAATACTGCAGCTCTAACTGTAACAGGAAGAGATCACCTGACCAGAAATACTGCAGCTCTAACTGTAACAGGAAGAGATCACCTGACCAGAAATACTGCAGCTCTAACTGTAACAGGAAGAGATCAGCTGATCAGCTAACTGTAACAGGAAGAGATCACCTGACCAGAAATACTGAAGCTCTAACTGTAACAGGAAGAGATCACCTGACCAGAAATACTGCAGCTCTAACTGTAACAGGAAGAGATCACTTGACCAGAAATACTGCAGCTCTAACTGTAACAGGAAGAGATCAGCTGATCAGAAATACTGCAGCTCTAACTGTAACAGGAAGAGATCACCTGACCAGAAATACTGCAACTCTAACTGTAACAGGAAGAGATCACCTGACCAGAAATACTGCAGCTCTAACTGTAACAGGAAGTGATCACCTGACCAGAAATACTGCAGCTCTAACTGTTACAGGAAGAAGTGTGGAAGCAAAAGGCACAACTCTGTCTGTTAATTGGCTCATGTGACCTTACATGTATGATTTGTTTGTGTGCACTGTGAATCATAGATCCAAGGGGGCAGCCCTTATTTTTTAAAATGGCAGTTTTCTATTTATGATTACCCAATGGCACATACTACTAGAAAAGTCTATTATTAGGAAAATGTTTTATTTACAGTAATTAGTGTTTTACATTTGAGCTGTTTTATGCAATATCTTTTTATAGAGACCTACTTTGTTCGGGAGTATAGTTTTCCTTCTATATAGTACTTAGTTTTTCTTAGTCAAGAGAACAAACAGACGTCCCTTATGCACCAAGTTTTCACTGAAAGGAATTCTTATTCAGAAAGTCCTACCTTCAAATTTCTGGCACTATTGGATGAAATTTTGCACCTGTATACTGCACATACTGTGATGTGTGGCTCTCATAAAGAAATCAGAGCACATATCTTAACTAGACCATTAAGATCTATTATTATAAGCTACTTCGACTATGACTTCGACTTCGAATCAAACGATTCGAACTAAAAATCGTTTGACTATTCGACCATTCGATAGTCAAAGTACTGTCTCTTTAAAAAAAACTTTGACTACCTAATTCGCCACTTAAAACCTACCGAGCATCAATGTTAGCCTATGGGGACCTTACCCATAAGCTTTCTAGTCAATTTCTGATAGAAGGAAAAGTTCGTTCGATGGATTAAAATCCTTTGAATGCGGTAAATCCTTCGACTTCGATATTCGAAGTTGAAGGATTTTACTTCAATGGTCGAATACCCTCGATATTCGACCCTTAGTAAATGTGCCTCTGTGTGTACAACAACTATCAGCTCACCATACTCTCTTATTATTATTGATGGAAGTAAAACAGGACAACTGGACCTTAGTAAAACCTTTAACCTGAAAAGCCTCTCATTTTTAATCCCCACAGCTGAGATGTTGCACTTAGTGGGTCAGTGTATATAGGACTTCTCCACCCAATACAAGAGTGTCTGCATTGTACTTACCCCAGACAAACAATGGCCCAGTGCTCTTCTCTATGGGTTTCTGTAGAATGGGATGTTTGACTCTGCAGATAAATTCTGCTCCATGTTCCTCACTCAGTGATGGAGAGAAAACCAAACTTGCTGTACAGGTGAGAGTCTTATCTGCCTGCTCCTTGGTCATGGAATCTGGGATCTGATACTTCCCTTCCCCGGAAATAGGAATCAGCTTTTCCTTCCCCTTCTCCTTCTTATACCAACTGACAGTCAGAGCATCAGGGAAATACCCAGAGATCTTGTAGTGAAGGGCAGCCTCCTGGCCCACCAGTATCTGATGGGGGGGAATTTCTTCCATTATTGGGCTCCAAATGTGACCTACAAAATAAATAAATTAGATTGAAGAAATAGACTTTCTTACTCAAATGGAAACCAACTCTAAGGGCAGATTTATCAGAATGTATATATGTATGTATGTATTTATGTATGTTTTTATTTGTATAGCAAAGCACTGTACAACAAAACAATAAATTAGTAGTAACAAACAAGGGGTCATTGGAATAAAAAGTAACAATAAGTGCATTATTAGAAATACAATTCACATGAATATAAAATATAATTACAATACAGATTAAGTGCTCAGTGTCAAGGAAACAAAAGGCTAGAGGACCCTACCCCATAGAGCTTACAGTCTAAATGGGAGGGTAACATACAGACACAATTCAGAGGGGTATTAAGGTGCTGTGGGTTACAGTTTGTTACACTGTTATATAAGTGTCAGTTCAGCTGTTATCCAGGTGCTCCCAGAGGGAGTCTTTGAGTTTTGTTATAAAAACATTGAAGGAGGATTCTCTCCTGAGAGATTCAGGAATGACATTCCAAATATAAGGAGTCACAAGAGAGAAGGGTTTGATATGGGAAACAGCAGTAGTAGTGGGGCTACAACCAAGCAGTTGCTCTGAGAGGAGCGGAGGTTTCGGGCAGGAACATATAGAGAGACAAGAGATGAGATGTAGTGAGGTGCAGAGGAATGAAGGGAAGGTTATGAGGAGGAGTTTATAAGTTATTCTTTGTTTTATAGGAAGCCATGATAAGGACTTCAGCAGGGGAGGGGCATGTACCCCTATGGATGAGAGGAGGAGAATTCTGGCAGCAGTGTTTAATACAGACTGTAGAGGGGAGAGATGGCAGTTAGGGAGGCCAGTTAGTAGAAGGTTACAGTAATCTAGTCGGGATAGGATGAGAGCATGCATGAGTGTCTTGGATGTATCAGGTGAAAGGAAGGGACAGATTTTGGCAATATTGTGTAAGAAAAAGTGACAGGTTTTGACAGTGGTGTTAATATGATCAGAGAAGGAGAGAGAGGAGACAAAGATTCCCCCAGACAGCGAGCTGAGTTGACAGGGTTAATGAGCCATCAATAGAGATAGTAAATAGGGGAGTAGGACCAGGCTTAGGTGGAAAGATGATAAGTTCAGTTTTTGTTAGATTAAAGCAGGGGTCCCCAATTGTTTTTACCCGTCAGCCACATTCGAAAATAAAAAGAGTAGGGGAGCAACACAGGAATGCAAAAAGTTTTTGGGGTGCCAAATAAGGGCTGTGATTGGCTATTTTGGTAGTCCCTATATGGACTGGCAGCCTACAGGTGGTTCTGTACATCTGGTTCAAAACTTGCCTCCAAGCCTGGAATTCTAAACTAGGCACCTGCTTTGAGGCCATTGGGAGCAACATCCAAGGGGTTGGAGAACAACATGTTACTCACGAGCTACTGGTTGGGGATCACTGGGTTAAAGAGTAGGTTCCCTCGAGATGAACTCAGATCGCTGGATTCAGAGTCCAGAGTGCTAACCAAGGAAAAACTCACCCATTTTCTATTCATTCCTATGGGATTGTTTTGAAGCATATTTATGAATGAGTGAGAGTTAGAGTTCACAATTCCATAAATAGAATTCTAACACAATTTCTATTAGTCTTTAGGGAATCATTGATCTGTTTTCTTACCTAAATCTTGTAGAGAAAATTCCCTGGATTGTGGATTTTCCATGGATTCATGTTTCCAGCTCACACACACCTTAAACTTTGGATCTCGGAAGAACTTCTGGTTAATTGTGCAGTCACTTTGGATGTTAAATGTCCGGTTGGGATTCTCCTTCGGTTGGCCAGATGATTTCTTCTTTTTTTGAGTCTCTCCCACTCCAGACGTCCAGGTGATTTCCATGTCTTCTGGGTAAAATTCCCCAAGTTTTAGGGAGTATTTCACTTTCTCTGATTTATGCCGTTCTGGCTTTATAGGCTCCAACAGTTTGGGTTCAGCTGAAATATAGAGATTTAAATTTGGCTCACTCCACCTACCATAACCCTTTCACTACTACAGGGGGTTGGGTAAAAGTGTGGTTTATTAGCCTTTAATCAACTCAGATGTAAAATGTCTGATATTTCAGGCCACACTGTGTTCTGTACTTCACAACCAGTGAGGCTCAGACCACCTCTGATAAAAATCCTCCCTTTTTGTTTTTTTACAATCAACACAGATGGTTATAGGTTCATAGTGAGCTAGGGTGTTCTTTCATAGTAGTAATCATTGTGAGGAATTGTCAGTGATCTCAGTAGAGAGGAGAATTTCTACATAGAGCATCTTAGGGTAGAACAAGCTGTTCTTTCAAATGAAAAAACAAATTGGGCCATGGTGGTCTTAGATGGATATTTAAAGAGATACAGTACAAATCAGTTTTAGGGGTTTAAAGACAAACAAATATATTAAAATGGCATAGTGCAGAGATCCCCAACCTTTCATACCCTTGAGAAACATTCAGATGTAGAAAGAGTTGGGGAGCAACACAAGCATGATAAAAGTCCCTGGGTGCTAAATAATGACTGTGGTTGGCTATTGGTAGTCTCTATGTGGACTGGCAGGTACAGGAGGTTCTGTTTGGCATTACACATTGTTTTTATGCATCCAAAACTTGCCTCCAAGCCAGGAATTCAAAAATAAGCCCCTGCTTTGAGGCCATTGAGAGCAACATCCGTGGGGTTGGTGAGTAACCTGTTGCCCATGAGCCACTGGTTGGCGATCACTGGCATAGTATATGAACTTATTGTTCCTTGCCTTCTGTCAAATTCTTTGCATCTGTGATTTGGTGGATCTTAGATTTGCTGACATTTTGGTGGAAAGCTCATCCTACCACCTTACTCTTGGGTGTGAGACTTTCTTTCAAACAATGGTCCTGTTGATTATATTTATCTGCAATGCTCTCATTCTGGGTGGACAAATCTTGGAACCTGGACTTGAATGCAGATGGGTTTTCACAGCCAACAGTAGTCAAGTGTGTGTATAAATCATTTTACCAGCATTATCAACTGTAATCAATTTTCTTTTTCTTTTAAAGGTGTCTTCCACTACTATGAATCATTCCTACTGTGCACTATGTCTAGTACAAGTCATACTTTATCTTAATACTGGCACACAATTCCTGACCCTTCTTTTCATTAAAAATGCAAGTGTACTGATGTATTCTAGCCCATGAAAATGTCATGATGGCTTGAAAGTGTACCTGAAACTGCAAGGGCTGTTGAGTGGTTATGGGTAATATTCAACATGACTGTATCTACCCCTTATGTACCCTGGTTTAGGCACTTACATCCTGGATTCGGTGAACCCCAAAGCTTTTACTATAACATACCTGCACATTTTATTAATGTCTGTAAACTGTTAGAGAAAGTGTTAGTGTTATGTTGGATGAACAGTATCTGGAATACTATATGGAATACATCAGATCCAGCTGAGGCTTCAGGGAGCAGATTGAGGGGACTATCTGTATGTTACAGTAAACCAAAGTGTATACAGATGAAGTGGAACTAGTACTGGATATTTAAAGTAGACATAATATGTGTAAATCAAGAATGAGCCATTCCATGATTAATTGAAAATTTCTGCAAAAACTGTCCTAGCCCCACCCCTCTGTTTGCTGCCTCCTTACCCAGGCTGTGCATCAGCTAGCAGGACCTGATAGGGAACTGAAGCCTGTGTGACTGCAGGGCTGTGATTGGCTTTTCCCCTCCCTATTGTACTTCTGGCAGGGACCATTAGGACACGCCCATCCCTCATTTGAAACACAGACAGGGACCATAACAGACCTATAGTGAGCTCCAATAAAGGGGCAATTTTTGAAGACAATATTAATTTACAGCCAAACGTATTTGACTGATTTGGATAAAAAGGCGGTATAGATATTGAGTCTTTCAAGCATTTTAGTGTAAAGTGAACAGGCCCCTAATATTGTTGGTGCAAAATAATCTAGGGGAAAGGTCTGTGCCGATATACAGACTGGAAACACACATGTGCTTTAGTTTAGAAGAAATAAAAAAACATCATAGAAGTGAAGAAATGTCAGATATCAGGGTCAGAATTTTATACTGGAAGCACATGTCTCTGTTCCGAAAGAAAATGGCAGCCCAATACTATATAAGAATATCTCTAAAGTATTCTTTTATACATGTGCTATGCTACTGTATATAAAATAACATCAGGGGGTTAAAGAACAATCCACATAAAATCTTACAAGACTGTCTAAATAAGAGACAGCACCATTTCTTTGGGCAGATTTAATAAAATGTGAGCTGATCACAGAAAAATTCACCAACTTTCTATTCATTCCTATGGGATTTTTAGAAGTGTATTTATCAAATAGTGAACTCTAAGTCTCACCCATTGGTTAATACACTTCTAATTATCCTATAGGAATGAAAAGAAAGTGGGTGAATTTTTCACGATCAGCTCACATTTTGATAAATCTGCCTCTATGTGTTGGTTCTTTATGGACAAGGGCTTCTGTTTGCTTCCCTTTTACAGACTGATAAACAGATAAATTACTTACCATAAATGGCTCTTGGCTTAAATTCTCTCTCCTCGCTCTTTTCATCACAGACAAATCTGCACATGAGACTCGCCCCAGAGTGGACAGATACAGAGGGGGTAAATCTCATGGAACTGGACACATTAAGGAGCCCCTCTTTGTCTGATGTATCAGTACTTTCTCTAGTTGCCACATATTTGCTGAGTCCTTGGGCTGTGGGCTTCTTGCCTCTTTCTGTTGGAGTGTCACAGATCTCCCGCACTTTTCCATCTCTTTCCCTAATAATCCATATCACCCTTATATCCTTGGGGCAGTAAGAAGCCATGGCATAGAGATTGACTTCTCTTCCATTTGTCCATTTGTCTGGCCCCTGAATGTCATTCACAATGAACCTCTTCTCCTCTGCCAAAATAACATGGTTACACATAAGTACATCAGTATAAAGGGTTATACAAAAATCTATAGATTTTAGCCTTCATGATTAGTATCATTAGTATCATTAACTTACAGGTATGTCATAACAATGACCCCAAAGACTTCAGTAGCTACAAGTGGTTTGAAGAAAATAAAATGCTTCAACACTTCCTTGTTGCAAAAATGAAAGGTGAAATTATTATTATCATTACAGTGTATCAAAATGCCATAGCAGAAGTCATCCAAAACATTACCTTGTATCTGGAGGGGTTTGGTTCTCCTCTCCTCAGCTTTCTCTAAGCTTGGATGTTCCACCCTACAGATGAATTCAGCTCCTTGCTCTGAGCTAATGGTTGGGATGAAAGTTAAACGGGCTCGGCACTGAAATGTCTTGTCTTCTTGCTTCTCCAATTTAATCTCTGGGATCTTGTACTTCTCACTGTGAGACACTGGGAACAAGTCTTCTCCTTCCTTCTCCCTCCTGAACCACTTCACAGTCATGTACTCAGGGAAGATATTAGAGACTTGGCACATCAGTGTGACTGGATTGTTAACAAAGAGATTGGGCACAGGAATGTCCTGGACTACTGGTTTCCATGGAAAATCTACAGAAGTAAAATAAAGTGAAAACACAGCAAGTTTTTCATAGAACAGTTGATATGACTATATCAGTTTAGGGGCCATAAACGTATTGGGGCCAAAGGCATGCTGCTCAAGGAGTGGAAACTCCCAGACAAGCTGAATAAACTACCCAACTATATAGTGTCTATGGAAATTTCTTTGAAACCACAGACAGATATCTTTTCTGGAGATCATTATTTATTTATTTACTCATTCATGGCTGCCTCTAGATCAGTGATCCCCAACCAGTAGCTCGTGAGTAACATGTTGCTCTCCAACCAATTGGATGTTGCTCCCAGTGGCCTCAAAGCAGGTGCTTATTTTGAATTCTAGGCTTGGAGGCAAGTTTTGGTTTCATAAAAACCAGATGTACTGCAAAACAGAGCCTCAATGTAGGTTGACAATCCACATAGGGGCTACCAAATGGCCAAACACAGCACTTATTTGGCACCCCAAGAACATTTTTCATGCTAGCGTTGCTCCCCAACTCCTTTTGCTTCTGAATGTTGCTCACGGGTTCAAAAGGTTGAGGTTGATCCTATGAAGTTACCCTAGATGTAAAGTTCTTCTTTTGGCAGATTGAACAAACTCACTGAAACCACTGGTAAATTGCCAGCCTCACAAATGTTAGCCTTTGTGTATATAAAAAAACCCTTTTGAAAGATAGAACTTCTTCCAAAAAAGAACATCATGAACCCCTCCTTCACAGGCCTCGAAGATGTCATTCGATTTTAGACTTTGGCTATTCACTTATCTGTACAAGTGGACAAGTTGATTTCTTTTTTCATGCAAACGTTCATTCAACCATTTAAAAGTCATCAAAAATCTTAGAAAAATAGGTCTTGTGAAAATATTTACATTTAGAATTATGTGAAATGCTGTTTTTATTACAAATAATCCCTCAAGCTTCTTATCTTTACTGTACTCCCTATAGTACATAATAAGGGGTTCTACTGACAACTTGACTTCCATACAATGACATTATGGTTAATATATGGAGATATAAATAGTTACAAGCTGCTGTTTTGCTAGGTTATGTATCAGAATATCACATTGATCATTGAAATAGGGTCAAGCAACTGTATGTTTAAAGAACTAAAAAGAACTAAAAAGAAGAGCAATTTTTTTCACTCTATAACATAAACACACACACAGAAAAAAACAATATATTACACATTACCTGGGTTTCTGATGGACATTTGGGTGGATTCCCAGTCACTCATGAACTCGTGTTTCCAAGAAGCTTTGACAGTAAAGTCAGGATCTTGGAGAAGCCTCCCAGGAATTCTACATTTGCTGAGAAGATCATACGTGATCCCAGAGTCTTTAACTTCCTCATCTGACTCCATATTTTCATAGGAAGGGGGAACCCCAGCACCCCAACTGATCTTCATGGATTTAGGGTAAAACTGCTGCAAATTGAAAGAACACAGCAACTCCCCATCTTTCTCAACAAGAGAGCATTCTATTGGCTTCAAGCACTTGGGTTTGGCTGGAAGACACAAGAAAGAAAAAATATAGTAACAGTTTCAATTGTATATAGCAGTATAGCTCTGGCAGTAAAATCTCTATTGGCTATATTGCAAATATACATATCTGAACCTGAGGTTGTTCCCTAATGTACAATTCTATAAGATGCATTTTCAAATGTCTGAAGCACTACAACAAGTGTGAAAATGCACAAATTTTTACCAAAAGGTATGTGTGCCTGTAGATGCTTCTACTTTGCATCAAGCGCTAATGGGCCAGTTCAGCCTTAAAACTGCAAATTATAGGAAATCATGGAATGAACATCTGCCTTGAGTAGATCTTACTTCCAGGGTTCCCTCAGCGTGTTACACTGCACTGCCATGGTTATGTTATTTCTGACACTATGTTCATCACCATGTCTGAAGTAACAACACAGAAAACTTGAACTAAAACTTCCACATGATGTTCCAATGAAATTTAGTGTCCACGCTGCTACATGCTCCTATATGGTCCTACTGGCAAAAACAGACTGTGCCCCATATATTACTTCTAGAACCTAGTCAGTTTAGAAGTATCTATAAACAGAGGGTGTTGAAATGAGTGTAACATAATTAAAACATTTACAGGCAACGTCTGTCGCAACAACATATCTAAGTGTGTATTAGGGTTAGAAACAGATCAAAAAGTGACTTCTCACCATAGAGATTTTTATATTGGAAGAGTTTTTCAGTGGATTTCCCATCAGAGACAAACTTGCATTTGAGGCTCATGGATTTGTGCCGGGAGACTGAAGGATTGAAGCTCAAGGAAGTGGTAATGTCCATGAGTCCCTCACGGTCTGATTCATCGCTCCTCTCCCTACAAGCCACATAATCATTGGCCCTTGACTCCTCCTCTTTATCCTTCTCATTGGTAATGTCTGGGATTTCCCATTTGGTCCCATCCATCTCAGTCACTATCCAGGTCACCTGAACATCCTTCTTACAGTACAGGGCAGTCCCATACAGAGTGACCCTCTCTCCTTCTTGCCATCTCTGTGGCCCCTGAATGTTATGGACAATGAAGCTTTGCTTCTCTGCCAAATCTGATGAGCATTAACGGTAAAGAAAGACAAGAAGGTTTAGTTACAAATCAAAGGAATTAAACAGAAGGAAAAGAAAAGAAAATAGAAAGTATAAAGAGGTAGGTAAGTGAGGGCTGTAAATGACAGTATTGAATGATCCAGTTTTATTTATTTAAATCTATATATATATAGAGAGAGAGAGAGAGAGAGAGAGAGAGAGAGAGAGAGAGAGAGTTGTGTGATGTGTGTGAGGTGATGGCCCTTAGTTAGAATTTTCCAACATTACATGCATTTGTCTTACCATATTTCTGTATTGACCCTTGTATTGGTTCCTTCAGGCTTGGGTGCTCCACTCTACAGATATATTCCATGTCCTGCTCCATGCTTTGTGGTGCTGAGATATCCAGACATGCTTGGCACTTATATGTGTGATTTGTGCCCCTTTGGGACTGGGACGTATGCATGTCGTAACTGTCACTTTTAGATACAGGAAACAGTTCCTGACTTCCCTTCTTCTTCCCAAACCAACTGACAGTAAGTGCATCAGGGAAGTAATTGGAGATATTACAGCTCAGTCTTAATTTATTGTTCTTTCTCTCACTTTGTAAGGGAATGTCATCGATAGTTGGGTGCCATGGGAAGTCTGTAAGGGAGAACAGTAGGAACTACAATAAATAGATGGAGGAAAGTTAGATACACATACATAGTTAAGTTGGGTTGAGAAAATCCATCAAGTTAAACCCCTCCAAAGGAAACAGCATACATACTTACATACAGCATACATACTTACATACACCCACTGAAGATATATATACTGTACCAATATATATACTGTATGTTCATTGTAGAGTTTAGTATCACAATAGCCTTGGATGTTCTGCCTGTCCAAGAAATCATCCAAGTCCCTCTTATAGTCAATAACTGAATCATCACCAGGGCCGGATTTACATAGAGGGCGCCCCTAGGCCCACTGCCGTTCGTCACCCCTGCCCCTCCCCTTTATTCGTGCAAATTTTCATCATCAATGGGGAAATTTAAAAAAAATGATTGTATCTCCAGCGCATCCCCAGTGTTTTTGAACCAATGTAGGTGTGGTTGGGCAGCATGCCGCCCCCCTAAAATCCTGCCGCCCTAGGCCCGGGCCTAGGTGGCCTTTCCACAAATCCGGGCCTGATCATCACCCGGCAGTGCATTCCCCAACCTCACTGTCCTCACTGTGATGAACCCCCTACTCTGTTCCTTTAAATGAAACTTCTTTTCCTCTAGTCTGAAGGAGAGGCCTCTGGTACGTGATTCTCTTTATGGGTAAAAAGGTCCCCTGCTATTTGTCTATAATGTCCTCTAATGTACTTGTAAAGTCTAATCATGTCCCCTCACAAGCGCCTTTTTTCCCCCAGAGAAAACAACCCCAACCTTGTCAGTCTCCCCTCATAATTTAACTCTTCCCTCCCTCTAACCAGTTTAGTTGCACTTAGTCTCTGCACTCTCTCCATTTATATGCATTTATATTATTTTTGCCAAAGTGCATAACCTGCATTTATCAACATTGAACCTCATTTTCCAGTTTGCTGCCCAGTTTCCCAACTTAGACAAATCACTGTGCAAAGTGGCAGCATCCTGCATGGAACCTATAGTTCTGCACAATTTAGTCTCATCTGCAAAAATAGAAACAGTACTTTCAATGGCCACCTCCAGGTCATAAATAAACATGTTAAAACGCATATACAGCCCCCTGCGGTACTCCACTAACAACTCCACATCCACTGCCATCATTATAAAAGGCAATGAACAGTGTCGGACTGGCCCACAGGGATACCAGGAAAACTCCCGGGGGGCCCAGGTGTCAGTGGTCCCTCATGCTGTTAAACATTTGGCCTATTTCATGGCCATTCCCTATTTCATTGAGAATAAAGAGGCTAAATAGATGGAATAATAGATTATAGTACTATAGTATTTAAATAAAACAGACAAGGTGAATAGAGGTTGAGTGAGGAGAGGAAAAATAGCAGTACTGAGAGTGGCCCCTGGTCTAAGGTTTTTTGGTGGGCCCCTGGAGTCCCAGTCCAACACTGGCAATGAAACTAGTTTGGCAAGATCTGTTTCGCTTAAAACCATGCTGGCGCAAACTCATGGTATTATAATTTCCAATGAAGTCAAGTATTTCATCCCTTAATAACCTTCAAATAGCTTTCCTATCATTGACATCAGACTAACCAGCCTATAGTTTTGAGGCTGACTTTTTAAATAGAGGCACATTATTAGCAATTTAACAGTCTCTTGGCACCATGTCAGATGTTACCTTTCTGCATTTATATATTTTTTCAGTGTTAAAAAAAAATAGTTATTAAAGAATATTGTATATTGTACCTGGAAGGCTGATTGAAACCTGTGCCTATAAATGTGGATGCAGAAATGTAAACCAGATGATAGGGCACTAATTCCCTGAAACCGAGACATTGCCTGTCCTCTTTGGTAGCAGCAGTAGAAATTAAGATGCCTTAGCTTTGATAAGTAAAACAGTCCAATATTCAAAGTGCAATGGAACCTGACTTAACCCTGAACAATTTGAGCAACATCAATGATTGTATTAGGGACTGCATATTACTTAATGTCGAGGGAGCCTCTGTGTCGGAGGGAGACAAGTCTGTTTAGAGCTGAGAATTAAGATTTTCCTTCAATCAGTAGCAGTAGTGTAAGTGCAATATCACCCTCTTACCTTTCACACTCACTTCTCTGGACTCAACTTTCTCCATAGAATCATGTTTCCATGAGGCACAAACTTTAAAGTCTGAATCCTTCAACCAATCCCCAGGAATTTCATATTTGCTTCTCACAGTAAATGTATTATCCGGATGTATAATCAATTCATCCACTGGTGCCTTTGTCTCTAGTGACTTCTCCTTGCTACATCTCCAAGTGACCGTGATTCCCTCCTTAGGGTAGAACCTCTCCAGGATGGCTAATAGCTGCACATTCCCAGAGTCACAAAGGCTCATACTTATTGGCTCAATAAACTTGGGTTTGGCTGTAACATAAAAGCACACATTTCCATAAATATTTAGTATTTTTATAGTCCTACTGTGTGACTTAAATTCAAGGAAATGCCTTCCATCTGTGATTGCCATAGCTGCAATTCTGTGGTTTGTCCCTCTTAAACCTGTGTTGTATTGATGAATGTGATTTAATGAATAGGGCTAAACTATACTTGAGTAGTACTCAAGTCTGTAACCCACCAAATTCATAGCTAATACACAGCTCAGACATGGGTCAATAAAATGCTCCCACAAACATATTGGCACTGCACAACTTCTATACTGAATCATTATCCTTTAACATTGATATTGTGCTGGGGACATTATTTTAAGTAGACTTAATGCATTAGGGCCAAAAGCATTAGATTCTCATTTCTTTGATGAGATGAGATAATGATTATATTGATCCTATTAAACTGGCTTTAATAAGTGTAACTAAACACATTAAATGACATATTGTTAGTAATCGCATCATTACTTCACCAGTAAAAGCCCAGCAGAAAGTATTATCTTTATTGTAGGTATGATAAGAGTTGGGCTTCAGTGAGCATGAGCCATATCACTGGGACATATTGGGAAGCCACATTTACTTGCTGGGTTTAGCGAGCAAACGTATTACCCCATTTTCTGACCTTGAATAGACTTAAACTGGAAGGTCTTCTCCTGGATTTTCCCACCACACACAAACTTGCAAGAGATGGATGTTCCAAGGTGCCTCGATACAGATGGAATGAAGCAGAAAGTGCTGGAATAATCACAGAGGCCATTCTTTTGTGACTTGATGGTTTTAGATACACTATATTCTCTAGAGATAAGAGGCTGTTCCTCCTCTGCTTCCCCAGTACCAGCCTCTGAGAATTCACTCTCTGTGCCATCTTGTGCCTTTACAATCCAAGTGACTTTGGCATCCTGAGAACAGTTGGATGTTGTACAGTAAAGGTTGAGCTTTTCCCCATCTATCCAAACCGGAGGCCCCTGAATGTCACCCATAAACATCTCCCCACCTGAATAGGACACAATAAACAAAAAATAAACAAAGCTGGACTTTCTTTAAGGATTGTAAATATAGTAATTAAATAACACATTCCTTGGCTATGTCTGGGCATATTGCCATCTGCTATAGTGTTACAGTAGAAAATACAAATGTTTCTTTTGGTGAGCATGTTATAAAGTTGCCTGATTACCTTTTTTACTGCTATATTTGCAGTAAACTATTCCGATGATCACAAGAACAAGAAGCACCGCACAACCACCGACAGCTCCGAACACAACAGCGTTATTGGATTCATCTTTAACTGGAAAAAAAACAATAACCATATATATGAATATAAGGGTTTTTATTCATCCAGGTCATATAATATCAGGCAGCTGTAAGTCTAAATGAACTTGTAATTAGGTATGTTGTTTCTGAATTTACTATGAAAAACTACATTGAATAATGAATGAATGAATGAATAATCATTCAAACCGTTGGATCAGCCATTATCAGTGGTGTAACATTCTGACCCAGTCTTTACCTCCATGAAGCAGCAGGAAAGCTTTCTCAATGGGCTCAGCAAGAGATTCATGTTGGACTCTACATGACATGGATCTTCGTTTCACAGAGTCCTCTAATGTCAGGGATCTGTTCAAACTGAATGTGCCATCGAAATTCTGTTGATAGTTGGACAATACAGAACTGGTCACGTCCTTTCCTTCCTGGATTATGGTCACAGTGATATCCTTTGGGTAGAACCGTGACGCTGAGCAGACGATCATACTTTGTTCATCTGTTAATCTCTCAAACACTTCAACTGTAGGAAGAGCTGTAGGATGAAGCAAACAAATCAGTATTTTCCTCCTTCCCCCTTCCCTAGTAGGATCTCACTTGTTTTTTCTGTCTTTTAATAGTCTGGGGTTCCTGAGGCCATAATGGAAGATAAATAATACTTCTAGTTAGATTCATAAAACAATTACAATTCATATATTTGCCCATTGGCCTAACCAGTCTATATCCCTTCCAGTGTCTATCCTTACCCCAGCCCTTCTCAAGATACATTAAATTTAAATCTTTCCCTGGGTACATATAATATTTAGACAAATACATTTGAAAACGATTTTTCAAATATTCATATAAATATTCATATTGTATGGTCAGATTAGAAGACAATCCAGTTACCCTTGGTCTATCCCATGCACCAAGGGAGAATAGCTACTGAGATCTAGGCATTGAGAGGAAGAAGGAAATATGAAAATCACAATGATATTGATTTTTTTTTTATTCTACACCCCAAACATTCAACTTTAGCCATAGAGTACTTCTTCATTGTAGCAGAGTTGAGTGGCATTGGGAAGGGTTTGTGGTCTATGAGAATCTTGAGAATAATCTGGCTAGAACCTGGTGCCATAGCCAAAATATAAGAAAGTTGGAAGATATAATTTTTTTAAGGGAGTATTGGTTCTAAATTGCACTATATGCAGAAGGGAAAGGCTTTATTCCCTGTTACTATATTTACTGTAAATAGACTAGTACAAGCCAATGTGTCATTGAAATGTACAGTATGATGTGCCATGTGATGTCAAGACAAACGTTTGCTACATCTGTAAGTAGCAAACCAAACAGAACAGTATAAAGAAAAATAAACTGATCTCTGTTGATATTCTAACACAAGGGTCCCCAACTTTTTTTTTACCCATGGGCCACATTGAAATGTAAAGGGCATTGGGAGCAACACAAGCATGAAAAAAGTTCCTGGGGGTACCCAATAATGGCGGTGACTGGTTATTTTGAAGCCCTCTGTTTGGCAGTACAAAGGTGAGAGATATAAAAATGAGAACCTGGGTTTGGTGAGTAACATGTTGCCAGTAAGACACTTTAATCAGACCTATATGTACGGAGGATCAAAAGATCAAGAAAAGAAATACATCTCAAGTATGGATTGTCAATAATAGGATATATTCCTCATCTAATCTACTTGATTACAAACCTCAGTCATCAGGTCATTTTTTTTATTATAACTGGTCAACCAGACTATTGCCATCTACTGTGTTTCCAGTTCAACAGTTAGGAACTCACTAAAGGAAATCTCCAGGGTTTTTTTTGGGGCCCAACCCATACAAATAGTCATCTTGCTCCCCAAATATCATGTTTAAAGGGTATGTAAAGTCAAAAAAATGAAATCCCATTTTTACTTTCTTTAATAAAAAAAGAAACCTATCTCCAATATACTTTAATTAAAAAATGTGTACCATTTTTATAAGAAACCTGACTGTATGCAGTGACATTCTCCCCTCATTTACTGCTGTGGATAGGAATTGTCAGACGTCCCTAACTGCTCTGCAGGGAAACAATCATACTTATGTACAGCAGGGGGAGCCCCCGCCTTACTTCCCAGCCATGCAGAACTCAAGCAGCTTTGTTTGTTTCCCTGTAGAGCAGTCGGCGTCTGTGTAGAGATTTGTATTCGATTTTATTGTTGCCTTTACATCCCCTTTACTGTTTCCAACTCCAGCTGTAGGTACAAAGATCACGGAGCCAGATTTAAACCGCTAAACTGGGATTCTATTTGGAGGATTATTTTGCTGCAGCCCCTGGTTCAGCAGAGTTGGAGAAAGTTTGTATTAAACAATAGAAAAACTATACAATCCACATTAGATTACATGACAACACAGGATCCAATGCAGTCTGTATATTCTGATATTAATCAGTCTTGTTGTATCAGCTTCTGGCAGATATTATTTGAATTGTGCTGTTTTGAAAATTTATGACGATCCCTAAGCAGCCCAGACCACACTGAGCATGTGCACAGTCTTGGTCTTGCAAAGATGTATGACAAAGTTACAAGATGGTGACCCCCGGTGGCCAACTTTGAAAGCATAAATCATTTGTTTGATTTGGCTTCTGATGCAATTCATGAAGTTCATATCTATGTTTAATATACAAAATACAGAATTTCTATCCTTATTCTATTTTACAATTTACTTCCCCTTTAATGTCATTAAAAATGGCTCCTTACATTGAACTTTCAGCATTATGTCCTTGGTTTCTATGTCAGGACTGTAGATAATTTTACAAGTGTAGACACCGGCATCCGAGACTGTGACATTGTGGAGTAGCAGAGAAGCGATCCCTTTCTTGGCATCTGCATCAATGAATGTCACTCTTGGGTTCGGCTGCTTCCCCTTGTTGTCAAGCCTGAAGAATTCTTTGTTCTGGAAGGACCAGAGTATTGCAAGGTACTGCAGATTCACAGGCTGATCCACACTGAATGTACAGGGGAGGATCACATCAAGTCCGGGGGTAACAACAGGGGGAGCCCCATCCTTTATCTTCAATACTGCAGCTGTAGAAAGGATCCCTAAAGAGATAAATTGGGTAAAAATGTTAAAACGTTTCCCTTGAGTCCAGGACCTGGTAGGAGACATCCCAGTGGCTTTTAATATTCCGCACAGTCAGTCAACAGATGGTCACTTAGATAAGGTCTAACACCCACATAAGTACAGAATCACCCTATTTTTTTTGAAATGACGATATTGATTATATTTATTACACAAACGCCATATTATATTATATACATTATATATGTTGAAGTAGTGATGAAACAATGTTATTTATGGACAGTATTATACAATCCCTATTTAATATTTATGCTAATCCCGGCCCCCAGAATAGAACCATTTTGGGTGGATTATGGGCAGAGGTTTGGAATAATTGGGGGATGCATTGAAGGAATTTGTTTTTTCTAACTGGGGCCCCATTTCAATTGTTGGCAGGGGCCAGTGGGTTAGTGACGAGACTCTACAGATACCCCCACACCCTTTCTATTAGAAGCACCAGCAGAGATCTAGGAATAGAGAGATGAGAGAGCCATAACCCAAGTACTGCCTCGGAGTATTAACCAATGACAACGTTACAGTAATGTGGTTGCACAACTTCTTGGCAGCTCCCAGCATGCATCTGTGTGAAAAATGGGGGTCACTGGGAAAGAGCAAGAGGGGAGGTGAAACATGTAATTGTTTCGTTTATCAGGACTCGTGGTCCATAAGTATTTCCCTACAGTCACACACTGATCTCAGCAGTTACACTCGCCTCAAACTGAATTTATTCCATATTTACACTAGTCACCCCACAGTCTGTATCTCACATGCCTGATATTATTCATGAGATCATTCCAGCCTGAAACTACATCTCCCAGCATGCTCTACTAGGGTCCCAGCTGGAGTCTAAGGGTGCAGTATGGTTGATAGCAAGTTATGTGATCCTCTAATATGGAAACTGAGCAATTTGGTCAATTCTGAATGAGCCAATTAACCCTTCATTTGACTCTATGAAGGAGCTGCTGGTTGTGGTTGTAGTTTCAGCCTCCCCTGAACCCAACTGTGTTGTACTGATTCTACTCCTCCTCATCTGCCCACAGAACTGCCTTATATTCCTTTATAGAGTGCAACAAAGAACAAAAACTGCAAGTAGGGGAAGAAAGGATGGGCTGATATGTTACCCACTGGAAATCACCTTCAGACAACAAAGCAACCGAAAATACCTTTGTATTGCCATGAACCGGAATCAACACTTGTAACACATTATACTATTATTGCGTGAAAATGCCTTCCTCTCCCACAATCCCCTTCTCCAACCATGTGACTAATGGCAGAGCGATTCCCCTCAGCAGTCAGACCTCCTATCCCATAATCCCCTTCTCCAACCATGTGACTAATGGCAGAGAGATTCCCCTCAGCAGCCAGACCTTCTATCCCATAATCCCCTTCTCCAACCATGTGACTGAGTTCTTCTCAGCAGACAGGCCTCTTATCCCATAATCCCCTTCTCCAACCATGTGACTAATGGCAGAGAGATTCCCCTCAGCAGCCAGACCTCCTATCCCATAATCCCCTTCTCCAACCATGTGACTGAGTTCTCCTCAGCAGCCAGGCCTCCTATCCCATAATCCCCTTCTCCAACCATGTGACTGAGATTCTCTTTAGAAGCCAGGGCCATGATGTAAAGGAGGGGAGATGCTGAGATAGAGCAGTGATGGCGCAAGGGAGAATTGAGGGTGAATTATATGGAAGAGAACAGGTAAGAAGGCTTCAATAAGGTATGTTGGTGCCCAAAAGCCAGTCATGTAACTACAGTCATATGAAAACATTTGGGAACCCCTCTCAGCCTGCATAATACTTTATTCCACTTTCAACAAAACAGATAACAGTGGTACATCTTTCATTTCCCAGGAACATCTGAGTACTGGGGTGTTTTCTGAACAAAGATTTATTTTGGTTTTTAGTGAAGCAGTATTCAGTTGTATGAAATTAAATCAAATGTTAAAAAACTGGCTGTGTAAAAATGTGGGTACACATGTAATTGCTCAATACTGATTACTGGCAACACCAAATTGGTTGAAGAAGACAATGAGCCTAAACTCACTTGGAAATCTACAAAGACATTTATGCAGAGGGACAAGTACAATATTCTGGAGTCTCCCGACTTGAATATCATGGAAAATCTATGGGATGATGTGAAGCAGACTGTCCATGCTCGGCAGCCATCACATTTAACTGAACTGGAGAGATTTTGTTGGACCAATGGTCACAAATAGTCACATCCACAATCCAGACACTCATCAAAGGCTATAGGAGGCGTCTAGAGGCAGTTACATTTGTAACTAAGTATTCATGTAATATCTCTGTTGGGTGCCCAAATGTATGCACCTGTCTAATTTTGTTATGATGCATATTTTCTGTTAATCCAATAAACTTCATGTCACTGCTGAAATACTACTGTTTCCATAAGGCAAGTTATATATTAAAAGGAAGTTGCTACTTTGAAAGCTCATCCAATGAGAAACAAAACTCAAAAGAATTAAGAAGGGTTCCCAAACTTTTTCATATGACTGTATATACAATTGTACAATCTGGTTGGCATGTGTGAGAAGAGAAGATGATTTCTGATCTATAGTTGCCACTAATGAGAGGGATTTACTAGAAGAGCAGGGCCAAACTGAATTTTTACTTAAAGAGGTGAACTCACTTATGGTATTGTTTCCCTGTGCTGGATGTGGGGGTTCAGGGGAGCTGACAGCAATTCTTTTCCCTGAAACAAATAGGGAAAAGGTGGGAAATGTGTGGGAGCTGAAAGTTGACTAACCCATGTCTTAATGTTTTCTGCACTTACTGAATTCAGTACATACAGAGGATTCACTTTCTAGCCAATTTGGGATCGAAGGAAAATCGTACGATCGATGGATCGAATGAATAGCGCTAAATCCTTCGACTTTCATATTCGAAGTCAACGGATTTAACTTCGAGGGTCGAATATCGAGGGTTAATTAGCCCTCGATATTCGACCATTAGTAAATGTGCCCCTTAATGTTTATATGATTTTCTAGTAGACTTAAGGTATGAAGATCCAAATTACAGAAAGATCCATTATCTGAAAAACCCCCATTCTGGATAACAGATACCATACCTGTACCAGTAGATACTGAATGAGTGGCCAGTTTTCTAGGTACTTTTCATTCGCATATTTAACTGCAACTGGCAGTTGTTCATGTGAAACAATACACTTTCTCTCATTGTCACATCCGACTGTCAGATTTGGGGGAGCAGAGCAATCTTTAAGACTTTCCTCCCCATTTTGCAAATCACCAACACAGGCACTGACATTTCATGAATCACATGCAAGTTGTACATTTGATAAGTGTAAATAAGGACACTATATGGGGGAACCCATGGCCGTACCTTCTATACAGAGGACACTGTATCAATTGTAGATAAATGTGCTTTGTGATCTCATATCATGTGAATATCATTTGCTTCAAAGAATAATCTCTGCCGAGACATTTAGTGCTCGGGGGAAGATAGAATTAAAAAAAAGATTGTGTTGCAGTACCACCTCCAGCCATGTTTTATACAAAAGCTGCTGTTTGGCATAGGCTTGCAAAGGAACAGCGCCACCATCTGATTAATGCTGCACATAAGGGGCTGCTATATGATATTGAATAGAACTGCAGAGAATATTTCCTCCTAAACACTGATACACACTCTATTAATACACACTCTAATAATACACATTCTAATAATACACACTCTAATAATACACACTCTAATATTACACACTCTATTAATACACACTCTAATACAGGGTAACACATGAATTGACATTGTCTGGCAGTGCATTCTGGGAGCTGTAGTCAGGCCCAGCAATCAGTCCGTTATTTAAATAAATAATAGATGTGACTGGCTGGCCTGGGCTACAGGGCAGGGCAAGACTTTATCAGCCATATTTATAGAGATGTATCAGTGTATGACTCCTGAATAGGACCCCACTCATTTCTTCTCACACTGTAACGATTCTGCCAGTGAATTAATATAATAAATCCCTCGATCAGCCATCAGACCCCATAGTCACTTCTATCCCCCTGCAGCCTGGCACTCACACACTGGCTACAAGAGGGGTCGGGTCATTCAGTAATACATTATACCCAGTAACACGACACACTGAGCTGCAGCCAGGCACGTTTCAGGGGCTGCTGCCGCCTGAGGCAGCAGCCCCAATGCCGCCCCTCCTCCTGCTCCGCTCTTCTAACTAACAGCGTCGGAGCGGGTGGAGGAGGGGCCACATCGCTAGAGCAGTGAGCGCTATTGCGCTCGCTGCCCTAGAAGAGCCGAATTTCCATTTTAAAAAACGGAAATTCGGCTCTTAAAGTTACCAGAGGCGGCTTTTTGCCGCCCCTGGTAACTGGCCGCTCCGTGCCGCCTGAGGCAAGATTCTCACCTTGCCTCATGGCCGGAGCGGCCCTGGCTGCAGCAGAACTACAACTCCCACACCTCAGTGCTCCCCATTACCCAGCATGCACAGAGAGAGATTCTACCCAGTAACACGACACACTGAGCTGCAGCAGAACTACAACTCCCACACCTCAGTGCTCCCCATTACCCAGCATGCACAGAGAGAGATTCTACCCAGTAACACTCACACACTGAGCTGCAGCAAATCCAGCAGAGAAGGAAGATTCTCTCCAGCGCCATTTCCCATCCCTGTTCCCTCGGAATGGCTGTCTGAGCAAAGAGCATTCACTGCTGCTTCTTTCACTTTCACATTCTCAAAAAACAAAGGGAGGAGGAGGAGAGGAAACTGAATATTCTCTGTATTCACAACAGCAGCAGCAGCAGCAGCTCTCCCCCTGCTCTAATTAACAACTGCTTCTCTTATACTGGCCCTGAGCCACCGCCATAGCCCTGCTGAACTGCTGGGAGCGACTCTGACACCCCTCTGCAGTTATTATTATTATTATTAGAAGGAATAAGAGAGAATATATTGAAAGGCATAAAGGCGCATAGAAGATTAGATGAAGAGCGTGAGGAATGGATGAGGGGTGACGTGGTAGAGGTTTTTTTTTTTTAGGAGCATCTATATCAAAAGAATGTGATTATTATAGAGGTGTCCGGCTATAGCAGCTTGTTCCTTTGGTGCCCACGTTTATGGCCAGATGTTCAGAGCCCTGGGGTTCCCTTTGTTCAATTTATAAATACAATAGAAATAGAATAGAATATAAATAGTAGGGATGCACCGAATGCATTAATCTGGATTCAGCTGAACCCCAGAATCCGTAGTGAAAGATTCAGCAGAATACCGAACCGAATCCTGATTTGCATATGCAAATTAGGGGTGGGAAGGGAAAAACATTTTTACTTAATTACTTAATTGATTTCCCTCCCCACCCCTCATTTGCATATGCTAATTAGGATTTGTTTGTGAACGTTCTCATTCATCCAGGTCATGGAATAGCCATAGAAATAAGTCCAATCAAGTAGACTTGCTGTGTTTTTCCTGAAGACGTTTCACCAGTCATCCAACTGACTGTCTCAATCCATGTAAATACGGACTCTCTCAGACCTATTGTCAGCAGCAGCAGCATTAACTCTGTGACCTACAATGTGGCTAAATACCTAGCCAACATACTAGCCCGTTGGTTGGAAATACAGAGCATCACATACAGAACTCCAAGGATTTTACTGACAAAATCCAAGGGTTAGTATTGGGCACAGAAGAAACCATAGTATCATATGGTGTAACTTCTCTCTTTGTGAGCATTCCCATCACAGAGACAGTTACAACAGTGAGAAAATGGTTGCTAACAGACAACACCCTTGACAACAGAACAAAGCCTAACCCAGAGCAAGTATGTTCCTTACTGGATCTGTGCCTAAGTACCACATATTTCAAGGACAAGTTCTACAGGCAGAAGCATGACTACACCATGGGATCACCAGTTTCACCCCTTGTGGCAAACCTGTACATGGAAAGAAAGGCCTTGGATAGCTCTCAACAGAATCACTCCAGTCATTGGTTCCGTTATGTGGATCATACATGGGTTAAAATACACACACAGGAGGTTCAGACTTTCACAGTGGATCACAACATCAAGTTTACACAAGAAGATGTACAAGATAACACACTGGCTTTTTTGGACTGTTTGGTAAAAGTCAGAGATGGTGGAAATCTGGAAAAAGAGTCTACAGAAAACCTACCCACACAGACCAGGACCTGCTGTTTGACTCCCACCATCCACTAGATCACAAACTGGGGGTCATCAAAACTCTACATCACAGAGCAGACAAGATCCCCATCAGCACAGAGGCTAGGTTGAACTAGATGAAATACCTCAGAGGGTCCCTGAAGACATTTGGGTGTCCAGATTGGGCTTTTATGAAAACCGGTGGAAAAAGATGCAATAACACCAAGACTACCAGTGAAAGTGGAAAACAGGAGAAAGAACTTGGTCCTCCCATATGTAGCTGGGGTGTCAGAAAGGATTTTTAATAAACAACAAATCCCTATCTGCTTTAAACCCAGAAACACACTGAGGCAGCAACTAGTTCACCCAAAAGACCCCACCCCAAAGCACAAGAAGCTCAATAACATTATGTATGAAGTGAGGAATGCTCTGATTTGTATGTGGGGGAAACCAAACAACAGTTGCACCAGCGTATGGCCCAGCACAGAAGTGTCAGCTCCTCTGGTCAGAACTCAGCCGTGTACCTACATCTAAAAGAAAAAGGACAGACGTTTGAAGACTGCCAAGTCCAGATTCTAGACCAGGAGATCGACTGGTACAAAAGAGTCATATATGTAAAAACTGATAAACCAAGTCTGAATAGAGGCGGGGGGTGAGACATCTATTGTCTGTCACATACGATGCTGTTTCAGCACCTCTCCCTGGAAGGTTGATTAACACATCAATGCTCCAATCTTGTTAATATAATCAACACATTATTTAATGACATCATTGTGGATAATGATAAACAGATTATTCTAATTGGAGCAACATTCCAGAGCAAGATCCTATGTACAAGTTATTCTGAACTGAGAAAACCAGTTGTATGACTGGTGAAACGTCTTCAAGAAAAACACAAGTCCAGTTGATTTGACTTATTTCTATAGATACGAATTAGGATTTGGTTCGGCTGGGCAGAAGGATTTGGCCAAATCCTGCTGAAAAAGGCTGAATCCTGGCCAAATGCCGAACCAAATACTGGATTCAGTGCATCCCTAATAAACAGAATAGAATATAAATAGAATAGAATAGAAATAGAATAGAAATAGAATAGAAATAGAATAGAAATAGAAATAGAATAAAATAGAAATAGAATATAAATAGAATAAAATAGAAATAGATTAAAATTTAAATAGAATATAAATAGAATATAAATAGAAAATAATATAAATATAATAAAATAGAAATAAAATATAAATAGAATATAAATAGAAAATAATATAAATATAATAAAATAGAAATAGGATATAAATAGAAGGCATAAGGTGCTCTCAGTAGAAAGGTAGAGGTGTAAGAGGGGACAGTGTAAATGTTGTTACTAGTCATTAAATATCATTTGTGGGACATGATATGAGAATTGCTCAGAAGTTTATGTGGCACCCAAAATCCTTTTTTTTGGAAAGAATACTGTAAATATGGAATTAAGTTTTGTCTGGCCACAATGATTTTTGTGCCATTTGGAAATTGTAGGGTCATTTGGAAATTTGCAGGAGATCTGTCATGTTTTATTTTGTTATGACCCCTGTTTGAGCCTTTTGTTTTCCAGGGTTGTTATATTTGACATTAATTCCTAGTACAGGTATGGGATCTGTTATCCGGAAACCCATTATCCAGAAAGTTCCAAATTACAGAAAGGTTGTCTCCCATCGACTACATTTTATTCAAATAATCCAAATATTTAAAAATGCTTTTCTTTTTGTGTGTAATAATAAAACAGTCGCTTGTACTTGATCCCAACTACGATATAATTAATCCTTATTGGAGGCAAAACCAGCCTATTGGCTTTATTTCATGTTTATATGATTTTCTAGTAGACTTAAAGTATGAAGATCCAAATTACAGAAAGATCCATTATCTGGAAAACCCCAGGTTCTGAGCATTCTGGATAACAGGTTTTATTCTGTTTAGTAATAAAACTGTAGCTTGTACTTGATCCCAGCTAAGATATAATTAATCCTTATTGGAAGCAAAACCAGCCTATTGGGTTAATTTCATGTTTATATGATTTTCTAGTAGACTTAAGGGAGGAAGATCCAAATTATGGAAAGATCCTTTATCCAGAAAACCACAGGTCCTGAGCATTCTGGATAATTGGTCCCATACTAGCAATAAAACAGTAACTTGTACTTGATCCCAACTAAGATATAATTAATCCTTATTGGAGGCAAACCCAGCCTGTTGGGTTTATTTAATGTTTAAATGATTTTCTAGTAGACTTAAGGTATGAAGATCCAAATTATGGAAAGATCCAGGTCCCGAGCATTCTGGATAACAGATCCCATACCTGCAAAACAAAATCTACTGAGAATGGGAGGGAATATACCCTGGCATCCCTGTCTCTGTGTGCCCTGATACTATACGGGTGCTACTGGGAATGTAAGTAGTAAGTAATTGTAACAATATAACACAACAGGTCACACTCACAGCTTAAAGGGCAATTCACCTTCATTAGCAAAACTGTAATAACTGGAAAAAAAAAGACAGAAATATGTTCAAACTTTCATAACCTGCCAAAATTTTGTAAAATAAACATGGTAATTTGGGGGTGTGGCCACAAAAATAGGCGTGGTCAAAAAACTTTTTTTTCCCCTCTTTTTATTTACAAAATGTTGGGAGGTATGTTATTGTATATGAATAACACACGCCTGGGTGGGAACTCGAGTCAGGCAGAAGAAGCACATTGTAAGGACCATCTGGGATTGGGACTGGGGTTGCTGGACTTTAAGTGCACAATCAATGCACTTACCAAGTGAGCCACTGGAGGCTTTTGGGGCTGGACTTGATCCTGTTATAGTGATCCTGTATCTTGTTACGTTTCCAGTTGGTCTCCTCCCTTCTTGTTACCCTCGTGTGTTTTGTGTTTTATAATCAATTGCCCTTTATAAACCACACCCTGAGCCTTGCTCAAGGCTGAGCCATTGAATCTGAATGTATTCTGTTTGTTCCTGACCTAAACCTTGAATCTGTTTAAATCTGAATCTGTTTGGTTTTGTTCCTGAATCTGTGCCTGGATATTCCAAGTTCCAAGTTCCAGACTCTTGTTCCTGTGTTTTTATTCCAGCTTTTCATTGCCTGCCTGTTTTGCTTCAGTTCCATTAGATCCTGTATATTTCACCGTGCCTGCTTCAAGTATTTGTGGCTTTTTCCCTGGGCTTCCACCACACGCACTACCAAGTGTGAATTTAACTCCTGTTGCAGCGGTTTCCCGCTATGAACGTTACACACATATCCAGATGCAACATTGGGGGGTGTCTCTTTTGACCCATAGTTTCAGTCCATCTGTCTGGCCCCCCAATCTCTCCATCACTGTTGTGCTGCTCATGATCAGCATGGGGGTTCAACCTTAGCCCCACTGATACTTGGGAAGAGGAAAAGTGTTCGACAATGTATTTCAGTGTATAAAGTAGTAATTCAGTTTACTACTTAACTAGTTCATGATTGACAAGAGCTTGAGATTATTTACTAATAATTAACTCATTCTCCATGCATTGAATGAGCAAGAGGTCAATGTACAGATTATACTGCCCCTTATATTGTATCTGTAATTGGTTCAACTAAATTTATTCTGCCCCAGTCCATCCCATAAAAACTCATTTCAGTTTACAAGTTCCCATTTAACTCACATCATTAGATTACATTACAATATACATTTGAGCAATAATTATTGTTCCTATTGTATAAGAGTGGTTGTAAATATTTAATGTATCAGTTCAGTTTGTTTTGCCCTTGCATTCAGGGTACAGCCCCAAGAATAACCTGGGAGAGTGAGGCCAACCCTAATATTTAGGTAGAAAGGAGCTCAGAATAGACTGAGTGAAATCTATTGTTCTTGCAAGGGGACCGAGTCAAACAGGAGGCACTTAGTCCATTCACTGCTCCTGTTTCCACTGCCCATAACCATTCTGAGCTCTGAAAGGGGCACATGGAACCAGTAGGGCTGCCATATTGATTGCACGTGAGTTGGGGTAAGAAGGAGACCTGTGAGTAGCTACTAGTTCCGTTCCACCCATGCTTGTGCCCATAGGTATAAGAGAGACAGTACAAATCTATAGTTCCCATATCCCATGGGACACTGGGAGTTGTAGCTGAACAGGGAGTGCGACTTTATCAGGGGTTCAATGCTTTCCAAACTTTATGTACATTTTAGATTTTTATTCTGTTAAATAACAAAGTCAGAATAATGACCCAATATAATGTAGAGCAAGCCCATAATAGTACCCGCCAGTAGTGCAATCAGCTACAATCCATAGGCACAACGTGGTGCAGGAACATGGAGATCAGCTGAAGGGCAACTCTAACACATAGATCCTCTTGCCAATGCTCAATGAATATGCCCATGTTGCCATGAATTAGCCTTACTATGGCTGCTAGGCCAATATCCAATAGTAGTACCGTAAGGCCTCGGTGCTCTGTCAAAGCTGCGACAAAAAGATCTGGGCAACTTTGTGCTGCTCAGATTTAGTGCTGATACCAGTCATAAAATCAAAGTTGTGCCTGTCACTTTAAGTTATAAATGGCCTGTTCTGCTGTCAGAACGCCCTGTTAATAAGAATATCATTAGCAGCATGTTACTCAATAACAAACCTACACACACAGGTTTTTATTGGTGATATTTTTATTTCAAACCGTTTTTTATTAACTTTGTTTTATTTATTTTTTTAAAAAAACTTTAAAAGCCAGTTTAAATAATGTAAAATGTACCAGTTCCATAAATATTCAGCCCTCACATTTCAGCACTTGATTGGTCAGCCTCCTTTACTGGATATTCACGTAGGATTTGGGCACATTCTCCCCGGTGGTGTTGCTCTGGGCTCTTTAGGTTGGTTGGATTGACACTTGTGCTCCTCTAATAGTGTCACCGATTAACCAATCAGAACTTACAATCTAATTTCACTTCCACAGAGACAGAGTCACAGACAGGCACAACAATAGTTACTACAGTGAGTTCTGAGCACCACGAGGAACCCACCCAAGTACCAACCAAACTCATCAGTCTTTCTTTCCATTGCTCTTTCCTTCCCCAGGGGCATTTCCTACATTCTGTTGCCCTGTAACTGGGGGTGTTGGTGTTTTTCCTAAAAAGGAAAGAGGAAAGGAATAATATATATAATAAAATATATATAAAATAGACCCAAGCGACAGAGAAAACATCCCTTTTTCTACTGCCCCAAGGCCCATTAGTGGGACCCAGAAAACTCCTCTGTGAAGAATCTGTGGCAGTATCTCCTTCGTCCTACTTATTGAACATTTTTGTTTTTTTCTTTTAGTACATCACATTGATGATAAACAGATACCCATGGCAGTGTTGAAAAGAATAGCACTGGGGAATAAATAGATTTTAAATTCAAATTAACTGGTGAAACTGTTTCAGGTTCTTGCCCAACTATAACTGGTTCCCCTGACACTCAATATTTTCAATTGTGTGAATTAAATTCATTAAAGCTTTTGTGAACCCGGAAACTGTTTAGTGACCTCTTCAGCCAGTGGAAGTAGGTTTGTGTCAAGGCGGAAGATCCAAGATGGCGGCGCCCATTCAGGCCACGTGGGCGCTGGGATGCCAGTGTGGATGCCGACACAGGCGCGGACGCAGGCGTAATGTCGATGACGTCACCGCTTGGCGCTAAAATTCATAATAAAAGGGCGCCCTGGACGCTGAGACGCTGCCCAATTATAGGTATTACTCCTGTGAAGTACATGGGTGTGTTCCTTTATTTGTTCCTGTTGATTTCCTGATCTTGATTCCTGCCTGAATCCCTGTTTGTGATCTGCGCTGCCTGAAGAACCTTGCCTGTGACCTGACTAATCTCTTAACCCCTTGGATACCTTGACCTTGGACTTTTGTTCCTGGCTTCCTCCTTAGTCCGGACTACTCCCTTCTGGAGCCGCTAGGCCCCCTAACCGTTTGTGAAAGTTATAGGTTGTGCCAGAGCACAGGGAATGTAATAAAACTTCTTCCTGAAAAACTTGTTGTTTGCTCCAAAAGATTACGACTCCTTCAAGCACTTGTTGAACATGTGCAATTAAAATTCACAGTGCAATAACAGTTTTAGGAAGAATATTACACTGTGAAATGCACATTTTTTAATTTTATTTGTGAGTTTTATAACATTCCCCCATTAGTCTCTGCAGATATAATGAAAGGAATAGATAGACAAGACAGTCTTTATCATTGAAATGGTCTTTGCCCTTGTTCATACAATACTGATATGATGCATAATTGCTATTATTGTTTCTATCCTATATAATATATGTCATTATTTTCCATTTATAAATACTTCAGCTAAAGCAGGAGAGCTTGGATCTATTCGTCTTTTCATCATATATCTCAGTGTAGTTTGTATAATAATGTAGTGTAGGATATGTCACGGTAACTAGATTTGTCATAAGATGTGTTTGATCTCAATAGTTATTTTTAGCAGAGTTGCTTTAGAAGATCCATATTTAATATTAATTTGTTTTCTCACACTTTATTATTATTATTATCTGGAATTTTCTTGGACACTCCCATCAATTGCAAAATAAATTCTCCATTTGCTTTGTGTGCATTTATTTTCGGGTATTTTGTATCAGGAACCTCTAGAACTCTCTCTAGAACTCACCTGCCTCTTCACTTCCTCTCCCCGACTCCTCATTGTTGGGGGCTGGATCTGTTTGTTTAGCCAATGGCTGTTGTTTCTGCCCCTCTGACAGCAGATAATAGACTCCTGTGGGAGGGAATGTCATAAATGTTATATTTTTGCATATCCCATACCCCAAAATTGACACAGGTAGAAGATAAAAAAATGATTTGCCTCCCTATTATCCTCTCTCCAGCCACTGGGTAAATAGCTAGATAACGGGGGATATCATGTGCCCCCGTGGATAGAAGCGCTTGGTCTTTTCTCTGGTTTGGACCTATTGGTGCCAGATCTCAGAGATGTTTTGTGGCCTCACCAGTGACTTTTACAAAAAAAATAAATTTCTTACCTTTTGCTTCTCATATATTGCAGTTCAATTGCATAACCCATAAGCCATTCAATTACATAACTTACAGGCAATGAAGCCTGAAGAACGGCTTATCTCTATATAATTGTGTATTAATTGACAGAAGTGATCCTGAGATGTTTGTTACCTGCTAATCAGGAGGAACATGTATATATTATTTCCCAGCATTAATATACCATTAAATTATATTTATTCACTTGCAGACTGCTCTTTATTTTAGTGATAATGTGATGCATTTCACCTGTTCCTTTCTATGTTTGGGGGTTACATTCTTTAGTCTTTATGGGAGTTATATTTGGAAACAAAAATATAAACAGTGCAAGTTGGACTAAACAGTAAAAATAAAGGACACCCCAATGTATGGTTAAAGCAATTCCAAAAGATGTGAATGAGGGGATAACTCACCATATACCCCCAGTCTGCAAAGTGCATCATACATGATTACAATGAAGAATATTTATATATTTATATATTATAGTTATATTCGAAGAAATTAGATACTCGAGATTACACCTTGCTAATTTATCCCCTTAGTGAAATAGAGGTCTGAAGAATTTAGATTGAAGTTAATTTTAAAAGAGAGAAAAAGAACCAAAACTAAAATTTCCACAGTGTTCATCCACAATAACACTACATAAGGTACCACCCTTACTTTAGTTAATTACCACTCCAAGTTTCACCTTAATACTGGAATTTACCAGATTTTGTATTAAAGTACTAGTGCAATAAATAAATAAATAAATAACTAAGTAAGACACAATTGATAGTACCTTAAAAAAACTATATACATTAAAGTGCTGGTATAATAGTTTTATGAGCAATTAATTACTGTGTTAACTCAATTGATGATTTTTAAAGTGCAGTGCTATTAAATAAATAAATACTTTTTAAAGAATTAGCCTCAAAAAACACAAATCATTGGTCCCTTGAGAATCCCAGTGTGGGACACAATAGAAGAGAGAAGGAGAGATTGAACCTAATACCAGAATAAAGGCTTTAAGCTAAAATTATAAAAACAGAATCTATCAGGTGAACAGCATGTGAATTAACTACACTTCTCGCAGGATTGTGGTCGTGATGTGGAACACGGAAGTTATTTAAACACGGGATCGCTATGTAGCCGCCATTCGCCTTATGAAAGCCATTTAGCAAAACGCGCGTTGGTGGAATTGCTGTGAAAAACTGTTTTTATAATTTTAGCTTAAAAGCCTTTATTCAAATAACGGAATAGGTCGGGCAGGGTGGGCTCTTGTTCGAACTGGTATTAGGTTCAATCTCTCCTTCTATTGCGTCCCACACTGGGATTCTCATGGGACCAATGATTTGTGGTTTTTGAGGCTAAGATAGCTCTTTGGGACAGCTCCACCTTCTCTTTTTACCTAATTTCCTGCTATTTTCGATTTGAACCGTTTTCGATTTAAATGAATTTATTTTGGTCACATTGTTTTTTTTATTAATTTATGAATTACCAATATATGGGTACAATCCATTTGTTAACACTGCACTTTAATAATTGATATTTAGTAACAAGAAACAAATTAAATTAATGACAATTCATGTATTTATTTATTTAATAGCACTGCACTTTTAAAATCATCAATTGAGTTAACACTGTAATTAATTGCTCATAAAACTATTATACCAGCACTTTAATGTATATAGTTTTTTAAGGTACTATCAATTGTGTCTTAGTTAGTTATTTATTTATTTATTTATTTATTGCACTAGCACTTTAATACAGAATCTGGTAAATTCCAGTATTAAGGTGAAACTTTGAGTGGTAATTAACTAAAGTAAGGGTGGTACCTTATGTAGTGTTATTGCTGACGAACACTGTGGAAATTTTAGTTTTGATTCTTTTTCTCTCTTTTAAAATTAATGAAAAGTATAGTACAGGTATGGGATCTGTTATCCTGAAACCCATTATCCAGAAGACTATTAATTACAGGAAGTCTCCCATAGACTACATTTTATCCAAATAATGCAAATGTTTAAAATGATTCCCTTTTTCTGTGTAATAATAAAACAGTCGCTTGTACTTGATCCCAACTAAGATATAATTAATCCTTATTGGAAGCAAAACCAGCCTATTGGCTTTATTTAATGTTTATATGATTAAGGTATAAAGATCCATATTAGGGAACGATCCAGAAACCTGGAAACCCCTGGTCCCGAGCATTCTGGATAACAGGTCCCATACATGAACTTTTCAAAAATAAAAAATAAATAGTTAATATAGGTATGGGATCTGCATTTTGTGATATTTATTATAGACATGTGTAACCCCATTGAACTGGAAACTGGCCCTTATATTGCAGTGTCGCTGTAATTGTGTCTTACAGTTTCCCACTCACTTTGTAAGCTCTTCAGGGCAGGGATGTCCTTCTTCTTGTCTCTTTCTTTTTTGATGATCAATAACTATTGTTGTAATGGCCTCCTATGAGTTCTATAATGTATTGTCCTGCTGTACATAAATACCGCTATATAAATACATATATACATACAATGTGTTTCCACATTACAAACAGTTAATACAATATAAATTATGCCAGTTTGTTAACCTACTGAAGTATAAATAGGGGTAAAAGGCAAACAACACAGGCAAATGTATGGAGTTTATAATATATATAGGTATATAGGTATATATCATGAAACTCAGTTATTGGGGTGTTACCTCTCTCCCGTAGGAAATCTCTCTGGAAGTTTAGTGTCTCATGTTGCACTCGAGCAGTGAAGTACATATCAAATGGATTCATCTTATCCACCTTTCTCATTCCATCACATGTACTGGTGAGTCTGTAGGAGCCGTCACTGTTTGGATATTGTTTATTCTGTACGTCATCATCAGGGATCTTCTTATAATCCTTTCGCTCTTTCCCAGCTCTGTGCCAGGTAACCCCAATATTCTGTGGGTAGAACTGATCTATTTCCATGATGATGTGTGTGTCCTTCTGGGTAATGTTTGTCACAACTGGGACCCCTGGGAATGAGACAGTGACATATAAAACCTCCAACTTTGCAAAACATGTAAATGTAATTAGATTTAATTCATCTGCAAATGGACAGGTGTAAGACACTCACTATTTATTGGGCTGCTGAGGGCTGTTTGCACCTCTGTGTACTTAAAATACCAGGGACTATTTTGAATCTTAGTTCCGACCAAGCGTAGCCTTTTTTTTGGGGCAATTTTATAAAGCAGCACACTTCACAATACAGCTTTTCCAAATTTCTTTTCACTTTGAAAAAAGTTGAAAAACTCGCCAAACTTGAATTTGCACTTATTTATGAAATAATTCTACCCTGCATTTTCAATGGGGCAAATTTATTAAAGGGCGAAGTGACTAACGCTGGCGAAAATTCACCAGCGTGAGATAATTTCGGGACTTCATCGATTTACTAACGGGCGCTAGTGTAAATTCGTTAGTGAAGTAGAGAGACCCAAGTGCTACTTCGCACGAATGGACGTAACTACACAAATTCACTAAGATGCGGATTTTACTGAACGTTAGCTCTTGCACCAGATTTGCCTTCACCACCTCAGACCAGGCAAAGTGCAATAGAGTAGATAGGACTTCCTCAAAAAATTTTTCTAAGTCCCAAAAAAACGCTGGCAGCTTTTCAGTTTTTCAGGGTGATAGGATGCAAAAGAGCGTAAATTTTTGTTAGGGTACCCGGCTTCCCCCTACATTTTCTAACATATGTCACATAAACTATACAGTGGGCTCATGTGTAGGGCAATATAACAACTTTATATAATTTTATTAAGGTTCCCTGGCCTTGTGTAGTGTAATGTATTTGCTGCTACATATACGTCCATTGTACTTTAACTTCCCACTGTATGTAAATTAGCCAACGCTAGCGCAACTTCGGTGGCAACTTCACATTTTAGTGAATTAGCGTTGTGCTGGCGAATTTTCGCCTGGTGAGGTGTGGTGATGTGAGTGAAGCTCCCCTGGTGAATTTCCGGAGGTTAGTGAATTTGCCCCATTGAGTCTGGCATATTTCATATTCATCTTGAAAACTCAAACGGAGTTAATAACATTTTATTGGCATGTATGTATTAGCAGCAAAATTCAAAATTTTTTTGCGAAACTGAGCCAAACATTTGCCACGAAAAAAACACCCATTGATATTAATGTAATTGGAGTTGAAAAAAAAAAAGTTGCCCATAGACTCTAATATATTGTCCTACATAAAAGTCACCAATTACTATTATGGATTTTGCTACAAAAAATATGCCACAACAAAAAAGTCGCCCATAGATTTTAATCTGTTTTGAAATTTTCGCCATTTAGCAACTTTTTCAGCAGTTTTGCATATCTTTTGCTAGATTTGCTTGTCGCTACTAATACAACTGACACAGGCCCGGATTTGCGGCAAGGCTGCATAGGCCCGGGCCTAGGGCGGCAAAAAAATAGGGGAGGCATGCCGCCCAGCCGCATTATACGTCCCCATGCAATTACAGTAGCTGCGCCGGCGTTTTTTCGCCGGCGCGCTGGGAAGGGGAGGTGAGGTGGGCGCTAGGACCGCGTGGCCGCCTGGTCGGACCGCACGGCCTAGGGGCGCCCGAAATTGAAATCCGGCGCTGTACTCACACTGACAACTTCAGGAACTCACTAGTTTTTTTTGGTGATTTGTTTTTAATTATAAGTCTTTTGTGCTTAATTAATCTCGATACTAAGTAGATAAAAGACTGGACTGAAAAGATATCAGAGCTTCTCATTAATCAGCACAATCACTCCAGGATACATTGCATCACCATGTAGAATATATTTATTATATACTGTAATAAGTAAAAATGACCACAAATATGGACAGTTGGTGACTGGTCTATTATTGTCGGTAACCAGATGAAGGATTGGTAAATCTCCCAAAATATTCATTTGAGTTGACATGTTTTACAGGTTTTTTTTATGTATAAGAGTCACACAAAGTAGAGGGAAGAAGTTAAGCAAATGACTAGATCAGATCTGGGACAAGTATTGAGGGGGGTGATGAGAACTGCAAAAAAATAAACTAGGGTAGGAAGACAGAAGAGTTATGTGCTTAGTGCCACCCCTACACACACCCCAGGTATGTACCTCTCCTGTGTACCCATAATTCTACCCATAGTACTACACATAGTTCTACCCATAGTTATGGCCTTGCCTGTTATAGCACACTCAGTGTCAGATAGTCAGGGTTAGTTATAAAGAGCAGTTCTGTCCTCCACCGAGCTGAGATACTGCAGGGTAACACCCCTGTATAGCACTGTGTACTTATCTTTTTCTCTCATACACTACAGCATTACCCCTAGAATTTCAGCATCAGTCAATACAGTTGCACCCACCACAGTTGCACAAAATGACAAAACGATAAACTAATTAACTTGCTGGGGAAGTATCAGCTAAAATTTACAGATTGGGAATATTGTTCCTTCTGGTGTGGTGTGTGACAATGGGCATGGCATCAAAGAAAAACTCTAACAATATGTCTCTATAAAAATATATTACATAAAACAGCTCATATGTAAAACCCTGCTTCATGTAAATAAACCATTTTCATAATAATATACTTTTCTAGTAGTATGTGCCATTGGGTAATCATAAATAGAAAATTGCCATTTTAAAAAATAAGGGCCGCCCCCTGGGATCGTATGATTCACTGTGCACACAAACATACCAACAAACCATACATGTTAGGTCACATGAGCCAATTAACAGACAGAGGTGTGTCTTTTGCTTCCACACTTCTTCCTGTTACAGTTAGAGTTGTAGTATTTCTGTTCAGGGTGAAGGACACACAGACCATCACAATAATATAGCTTTCCATAATTGCAGTTGAGTGTGGAATATTTAGTAGACCATGGGCTGAAATCCAACAGTCTACTCAGGAGGGCAACTTTCCGACTACCCTCCCAACTAAGTTGTTCACTTACCTCTCACACTGAGGGCCCCGGTGCTTCTCTCTAGGGGTTCCCCCAGACTGGGGTGTCCCACCCGGCAGATAAACTCCGCCCCCTGCACAGTTGCTGGTGACACAGAGACAATGAGACTGACTGTGCAGGAGAAGGTCCCATCAGCTTCTCTCTTGTGCTCCATCTCTGGGATCTTGTATTTCTCACTGGGACACACAGAGAATAATTCCTGCCCTCCTGCTTCTCTCCTCAACCATTTCACCTCCAGAGCATCAGGGAAATACCCCCAGATCTTACACTGGAATTTGCCCTCTTTGCTGTGTATCAGGGTATCAGGATTTATTATCTCTTCCATCTGTGGGCGCCAGGGGAATTCTGCAAATGCACAGAGAGGGGGATACTACTAAGTATATGTGTGAAGAATAAATGGATTCAGCACCATTACTGCCTAACAGGGTACATTAAACCTTTAGTGACCTCCAAATATTCAGTGTCTGAGGTCATGTGGCATAAAGTGTCCTATAAATAAGCCACACACAAGACAAGCATCTTAAAGGAAAACTATACCCCCCAAACAATGTAGGTCTCTATAAAAAGATATTGCATAAAACAGCTCATATGTAAAATCCTGCTTCATGTAAATGAACCATTATCATAATAATATACTTTTTTAGTAGTATGTGTCATTGGGTAATCATAAATAGAAAATTGCCATTTTAAAAAATAAGGGCCGCCCCCTGAGATCGTAAGATTCACTGTACTCACAAACATACCAAACATACCATACATGTTAGGTCACATGAGCCAATTAACAGACAGAGTTGTGTGTTTTGCTTCAACACTTCTTCCTGTTACAGTTAGAGCTGCAGTATTTCTGGTCAGGTGATCTCTTCCTGTTACAGTTAGAGCTGCAGTATTTCTGGTCAGGTGATCTCTTCCTGTTACAGTTAGAGCTGCAGTATTTCTGGTCAGGTGATCTCTTCCTGTTACAGTTAGAGCTGCAGTATTTCTGGTCAGGTGATCTCTTCCTGTTACAGTTAGAGCTGCAGTATTTCTGGTCAGGTGATCTCTTCCTGTTACAGTTAGAGCTGCAGTATTTCTGGTCAGGTGATCTCTTCCTGTTACAGTTAGAGCTGCAGTATTTCTGGTCAGGTGATCTCTTCCTGTTACAGTTAGAGCTGCAGTATTTCTGGTCAGGTGATCTCTTCCTGTTACAGTTAGAGCTGCAGTATTTCTGGTCAGGTGATCTCTTCCTGTTACAGTTAGAGTTGAAGTATTTCTGGTCAGCTGATCTCTTCCTGTTACAGTTAGAGCTGCAGTATTTCTGGTCAGGTGATCTCTTCCTGTTACAGTTAGAGCTGCAGTATTTCTGGTCAGATGATCTCTTTCTGTTACAGTTAGAGCTGCAGTATTTCTGGTCAGATGATCTCTTTCTGTTACAGTTAGAGCTGCAGTATTTATGGTCAGATGATCTCTTTCTGTTACAGTTAGAGCTGCAGTATTTATGGTCAGGTGATCTCTTCCTGTTACAGTTAGAGCTGCAGTATTTCTGGTCAGATGATCTCTTCCTGTTACAGTTAGAGCTGCAGTATTTCTGGTCAGGTGATCTCTTCCTGTTACAGTTAGAGTTGCAGTATTTCTGGTCAGGTGATCTCTGAGGCAGCACACAGACCATCACGAAATGGTGGCTCAAGGCAAGAGATGTAAAAGGGCAATATTTACTTTAATATATATTCCAGTTTGGTAAGATTCTTTAATATGCCACTTAATATGATATGAACTATATGTTGCTTAAGTGTTCATTTTGGGGGTATAGTTTTCCTTTAATCATTATTATTATTGATGTGGTCCTTGCCCCCCGATGACCTACATTTTATCAATGTGATTCAATCATTTGGCCCAGGGGCCAGATGATTTAATTAGTATGATTTTTTATTACTAATAATAATAATAATAACCGCCAGGGTTTTTATGGGATTTGCTTATAGGTCTCACTTGTATCAGTATTTTTCTCCAGGTGCCAGGTGCTTACGTGACTCTTTCTTCTTTGGCAATCAACATCAGTCCTCTTTTGCTTTATGTCACACAACATAAAACATCATCAAAGCTGGCCATACATGTATAGATACTCTCATCTGGAAACCTCTTTTGGCTGCACCACATTATTTGGCCTGCATATTCCATTACCCTGGAAGGTAATTTTTTGACCCCTTACATTGACCAGTTATGGAAGTATGCAGGGGAAGTTTCGGGCACTTTGGCAGAATATTAAAAGCCTGAAATGTCATCAGCATTAAGGTGGTCATACATGGTCTGATAATCTGACAGACTGAGTTGGAACCTTATCAGCCCTTGTATGGGGCCCTCAGATGAGCCTACCTGATATCTGACCAAACACTGATCATTTGTCAACCTTCCCAAACCAGTGGATCTTTAAGTGCATGACCACCTTGACTCTTTTAAGTGAAAGGGTCTTTTACATTTTGAGCAGAGTTGCTTATTGATGCATGTAGTTCATTCAACAGTGAGAGTAGAACATTTAGGAATGCTGAGCAAACAGAAGAGTAAACAGATGCGCTTAAGTTATTTTTATATAGATTAGACCAGATACCAGTATCTCTTTAAAAGAACAATATCCAAGGGAAGATAGGTGCTAATGGAGGTTAGACTTCTTTGAAAACATCATTGTAAATAAACGTAAGCACTGGATCATCCCTCTACCCAAATCTCAGGTTTTACCTTTTCTCATGGATGGTACAACCATTAAGCAACCTTGGAATTAAAATATCAAGTACCTAAATAATGCAGCACAAAACCGATGTTGAAAAATCACCAAAACCTTCAATAATTAGAAGACATTCCACTAAAATAAATAGTAATATATACAATATATTCATAAACAGTTAAATACAGCATGCAACATGAAGGCCAGTCTTGTTACCTGGATCTGTTGCCGAGAATTCCCTGGACTGCTCCCCATCACTGGATCGGTGGTTCCAGGTCACTCGCACTTTGAATCCTGGATCTTTGAAGAGATGTCCTGGGAGCTTACACTCACTCTCAATATTAAAGCTGCTGCCAGAGTTGTCTGTGGCTTTTTCATTGGATTCCAGTTCCTGGTAGTGTCCAACTCCACAGCTCCATCTGATCTGGATGTCTCTGGGGTAAAACTCCCTCAGGGTCAGACAGCTCAGAACCTCTCCTGACTCACTCAGGGAAAGCTTCATGGAATCCTTGGGCTTTACTGGGAAATAACATGGAAATATGTGTCAGCAAAAGGGTTGTAGATTAAGTCAGCCAATTACCATGTTCAATTTAAACTACAAATGTGCTGTGTTTTTTTAAGTACATCATGCATTTCCCCTCCAAGCTTTTCCCAATGTTTGTGATGGTAAAAAACAATATAAACAATGATAAAACTTCTGGATCTTTAGGAAACATGTTATAAAGTCCCAAAAGAAGAAAATTTTAAAATGTATTAAAAAAGACCTAGAAATATTTAATATGACAGATTTTGTAATCTTCCCTGCAGTTTATAATAAGCCGTGTTTAAAAGCCAGTTTAGGGATATCAGCACCAAATCGGATGTCTCTTGTATTTGAGCTGCATGAATCCATATTGGAACCAAACAATCCTATTGAGTTTATTTACTGCTTAAATCATTTGTATCAGACTAAAGATATGGAAATACAAACTACAAAGACCTCATATCTGGAAACCTCCCAAGCATTTTGGATAATGGATCCCATGCATGTACAGGCATAAATGTGTTTTGTTCTAGGTCAATATTAGTGGGTTGATCATAAAACCTTAGATAATTTGTCCACCATTTACTTTTACAACAGTTTTAACAATTTCATTGGATTGTCCTGAAACGGTTGTGTCCAAGTCTAGCTGATCAGGGAAGAGAAAATAGTTATCAAGCTGTGATTATTTCTTACATATGATTAAATAGTCTAGTTTCTTCTCTTTGGCTTTTCCATCACAGATATACGTGCAGAACACAGACATCGCCTTGTGCTTTGATACATCGGGGGTGAAGCTGAGGGAGGAGGTGACATTGTGTCTCCCGTCTGTCTCTGTTCTGTCTGTTCTTACAGAGTATTCCTGATCCAGCAACATATTCCCTTCTCCTTCTGGTTGGGGCTCATCCTCTGTTATCTCAATCTTCTTCCCATCATTCTCCTCCACTGTCCATATCACCTGGGGGTCCTTAGGGCAGTCAGAGGCCACACAGTACAGAGTCACCTTCTCCCCATCCAACATCTGACTCCTGTGTATGTGACTCACCTGGAATCTCTGGAAATCTAAAGAGAGAGATTAGTATCAGAAATTGTCTTAATGTACTCAGGAAACTGTGACATTGGATAACCTTGAGTGCAATGATCTTTGTCATTTTTGAAGAACATGGAAACCAATATATAGTCCATTACCTGCACAAGCAATTACCTGACAATTCATGGAGTAGAGTTACACAGATTAGCCTTTGTTTCAGTATATGCTAATTTAAGTGGTGGTTCTTTACCTTTCACAACCGTTTTATTAAAAAAAATGAGAGGGGTGGTTGCGTACTGGCTCCCCTGGAGGTTTAATGAAAACTATGTGCCCTCACAGTAATTTCCAAGCTGTAGTCTATTAGCTGTTTTTATACAGTTTAAAATGTTTAGTCAATATGTAGGCTCATAAGAAGGAAGATGCTCACACACATTTAAGGGATTTTGTCACTGGAAAACATGTTTTTTACAAAACACCTCAGTTAATACAGATTTTTTTATATTTAATTTTGAAATCTGACATGGGGTTAGATATGTTGTGAGTTTCCCAGGTGCCATCATGTCATGTGACTTGTACTGTGGTAAACTGCTGTGCTGCAAGTTGGGGTGATATCAACCCCTCCCTTTCCCCCATGCAGCCTATCAGAACAATGGGAAGGCAACCAGGTAAGCTGTTCTTATGTCTGGTAGACATAAGAACAGCACTCAGTAGTACAAATCCAAGTCCCATTGCGACTCCTCCAGTTCTACTTGAGTAGGAGAAACAACCGCTTATCTGAAAGCAGTTATATAGTGCAGCACAGGTTCTTTCTGAAAGCTCAGGGTCAGGCACAATGACCTAAGGGTCCTTCACACCAATATTAGAAATAAGAAAAATGCATTTATTGGTTCAAAAATATAATTTTAAATATTAGAATAAATGTACACAATGTATTTTGGTAATAAAAACTATACTTTAATAATCATGACAGGATCCTTTTAAGGTATGTCCTTGCCCTTTCCACTAGCAGAACTTTTATTTTTCAGGTGTCCCACTATCCACATTCAATCACACCTCACAGACCTAAACTTGCATTGTTTCACATTCAGACAGGACCAGTACTTCCAGCACAGTTCACAGTTATTACAACCAATCATCATCCAAGGATTAAAGTAACAACTCTACCTTCCCCTTCTAGTTTTAATATGTTCTTATTGAAATTTTGAAATGAATCATCAATAAAAATCATAGCTGCCACTGGAATATGATATACTTATTTAAAAAATACTTTCAACAAATTAAACAATTGGAAATGTCTCAACCAACCACCAGTTACGCTGGCTTTAAATATCAAAGAACTTATAATTAATTTTTTTTTCCTGGATCACTCCCAATAACATTGACCATGTATCTCTGAATTCATGTTATAAGTTCTGCTCAGCCATCTTTACTTTTATAGACAAAACATCTTCACCAAAAACTAAATATTGCCTTTCTAGATGCAACTATATATGAAGTCAATTCAAGAACCTTTATTTTAATCTACTGATAAACAAATTGGAAATTTGTGTTTTTACTGTGAATACCCAGCAAAACAAACACAGGAGACAAATGAGCTTTAGTATTTTGTTTCCCTGAATTAAATCTCTCTAATTCTAACCATAACTCATGCCCCCTGGGGAAGTTCTACACTTAATTTATACCAATTTCCTTGCATTTAGGGTAAAATATATTAGTTCCAGAATTCTTTCTTTATATAGTTTACCATGTCCCAGACAAATTGTTTTGTAATGCTAAACTATCTAGACAGGGAGGACAAGTGTTATAACAAATACAATAAATTAGCATAAACACAGAAATTAAGTGGGTGGATAACATACAGGGAAGAAAGGGCACAAGGTAAAATCATTCTCCTTTAAGTGGCAGCAATAGACTAATGTTCTAGTGCTCCAAAAGCTAGAATCCGATAGAATCTGGTAAAATCTTAATTCCGGGATGGAGTTCCAGAGGTGAGGAGCAGCAAGATAGAAGGGTTTGAGACGAGAGGTGGCAGTGGATGTGGATGGTGTAAAGAGAAGATGACTCTGAGAAGACCAGAGAAGATGACCAGGAACGTATAGTGAGACAAGAGAAGAAATGTAGTGAGGAGCAGAGGAGTGAAGGGCTATGAATGTTAGTAGAAAAGATTTATATACTATCCTTTGCTTAACAGGCACCCACGCTAAGGATTTTAGTTGGAGTTGAGCAGGTTCCCTTTTAGGAGAGAGCAGGAGGATCCTGGTAGCAGAGATTAAGATTGATTGGAGGGGAGAGAGATGGGAGTCAGGAAGACTGGCTAGTAATTGCAATAGTCTAAACGGCATAGGATAAGGGCAAGGATTAGTGGTTTGGCTATTTATGAAAGAAAGGGGTGTATCTTGGCTAAATTGCTGAGGAAAAAGCGACAGATTTTGACAGCAATATTAATATGATTAGAGTAGGAGAGGGACTGGTGAAAGATACCCCCAGGCAGCTTGCTGAGTTAACAGGATTAACAGGGTTCATCCAGGAGGAGATGGAGGATAGTGGTTAGTGAAGGGGTGTCTAAATATATCTGGATGTGATTGGTATATAAGTGACATTTAAGGGCAAATGATGAGATAAGGCCTCCTAAGGGGAAGGTGTATAGGAGGAATAGCAGAGGGCCCAGTACAGAACCTGGAGACACCCCAACACTAAGCAGAACAAAGATGTGTTAGCAAAAGTAACATAGAAAGAGCAATTAGAATGGTCGGAAGAGATCAGGATGCTACTCGATCCCGAATATCCAGAAAATAGACGATTTGCAGAAGGACAGAATGGTCAACAATATGAAAAGCAGAAGGTAAGTCCAGGACAATGAGAATAGAGTAATGTCCTTTGGCCTTAGCAGTCTGGAGATCATTTGTCAAGGGATGAAGCAGTGCGTTGAATATGGAAAATCAGCATCATGGATTGGATTTTTTTTTTATTATTATTATTATTATTCTTACATGTATTATAGTCTTGTTAAGCCTGGGATAGGGCAGCGTTGAGGCAGACCATAAGAAATGTATAGTGGAGAAAGGCAGCTTTTGTACAGCTTTTTTTGCACTCTGTTGTTCACATACAGGTATTACAGAGAGTTTATCCAGGGCAGGGAATTGTGGGTCCAACTGTGTTGTGGCTGCAGAGGGACATAAGTATTGATAGCAGCAGACAGATAGTTACTAGTGAATCAGGATCAGAGGATGCACTGATGAAGGAGAAGCTAGAACTGAGAGAATTAGATCAACAGTGTGAGTGTGAGTGTGAGTGTTACCAACCATGGTCTTTGGTTGAGGGTTAGTAGAGGGGGGAGTGTGTGAGATTAGATGGAGATCAGAAAGAGGAAAATGATCACTGTTAAATGCAGAAAGATTTAGGTTTTTAGTTAAGCATAGATGTAGGAATTGACCATCCTTATGGATTGCTGTATTTGTCCCACTGCTGGAGATCAAATGAGATGGTGAAATGGAGACATTGTGATGGCCATGACTGGGAGGGGTCATCAATGTGACAATTGAAGTCACTTAGAATAATTGCAGAGCTGTAAGAGCAGAGGGAAAAAAAGAGCCAGAATTAAAAGTCAGAGCGAAATGTAGCAGTTGATTTGGCAGAAGGAGGTCTGTAAACACCCATTCAAGAAATGTAGTCACTGCAGCACACTGGAAATTAAGAATGTGCTCAAACTTTTTAGAGCAAATTTTAATTTCCAGTGTGTGGCAGTGATTACATTTCTTAGATCTATATTTTGACCCTAGGCAGGTTTGGGTATATATATATATATATATACTGCACTAGCACCTGGTACATAAGAGCTATTACAGTAAGTAGAGCACTCCATTTGTGTGGGGAACTGTAAACACCCAGGCAATGAGAGGGAGAACAGCTGAATTTCATGCACCTCAAAAAAGGAAGGAGGTTTAGAGAAGAATTAGAGCTGCAGCTCATTATTAGCAAATAGAATCACTCAGCTATAACACAGTATGAGACTAGTGTAAGATGCAGTTAGAGACCTTCATACCATCAAATGAAGTTATATCACTTGAAAATATTATACAAAATATAATGGGTCTGTGTTGATCTGAATTCTCTCTACTTTGGAACAAGAATAGCTTAATGTTACTCTTATTATATTGTGTGATGTGTCTTGTGGGTTCTTTATTTAAATTTGGCGTAATCCTTTCTTTCAGAGATCTAATAGTACACCACCCTATATACCCTTTCTGACTAGTGATGAGAGACATTTTTCACCAAGTTTTGCCACAAAAATGATGCCCATAGACTCCAATGGGTGAAAAAAATTGGTGTGGACAAAAAAAAGTGTTGCCCATAGACTTCACTGTCATTTAGTGAATTTTTGTCAAAGAGAAACAGGTCAGATTTGTCCATCACTATTTTTATTCAGATTTTAACAGCTTTGGAGCATAATAAATCTCAAAAATTTATTTTTTTTAAATGTGCCTTAAAATGTCTCAGGTTTCATCTCAGGACCAATAATAATGTTTTCCTTTTACCCACTGAATGAGACAGTGACTTACATTTTTTCCTGTAAATGAGAAACCAGAGTCCCACAGTGATCGCGGCCCCAGTCAGCAGCATGGTGAGAAATATGGCCGCCGCAATGTTCCCTGCAGAATATTTGGCCTCTTCGTCTGAAAGAGAATCAGGAAGGAACAGAGTTACATCTAATAAACTGGTACAGCACATGTAACATACTGGGAACCAGAACCACAGTTGCAACAAATAGGGCTAAATGTTATAGTTATCACACAGGCCTAGAGTGGAAATAAGAATTGGCTAATTGGAACTGTTCTTGGCTGGAGCCTACTGGGAGATTCTCATACTTGGCCCTGTCTGACCCAACTAACATATTATCTGATGCAAACAGAGCAGCTTTAATTAGTAACTGCTAAAAGCAATAACTACCGAGTTCTGGCTGATCACTATTGGATCTGTATTGGGCTTACTACTGAAGATATTAAAGGGATCCTGTCATCGGAAAACATGTTTTTTTCAAAACCCATCAGTTAATAGTGCTGCTCCAGCAGAATTCTGCACTGCAATCCATTTCTCAAAAGAGCAAACAGATTTTTTTATATTCAATTTTGAAATCTGACATGGGGCTAGACATTTTGTCAATTTCCCAGCTGCCCCTGGTCATGTGACTTGTGCCTGCACTTTAGGAGAGAAATGCTTTTTGGCAGGCTGCTGTTTTTCCTTCTCAATGTAACTGAATGTGTCTCAGTGGGACCTGGATTTTACTATTGAGTGCTGTTCTTAGATCTACCAGGCAGCTGTTATCTTGTGTTAGGGAGCTGCTATCTGGTTACCCTCCCATTGTTCTATTGTTTGGCTGCTGGGGGGGGAAAGGGAGGGAGTGATATCACTCCAACTTGCAGTACAGCAGTAAAGAGTGATTGAAGTTTATCAGAGCACAAGTCACATGACTGGGGGCAGCTGGGAAATTGACAATATGTCTAGCCCCATGTCAGATTTCAAAATTGAATATAAAAAAATCAGTTTGCTCTTTTGAGAAATGGATTTCAGTGCAGAATTCTGCTGGAGCAGCACTATTAACTGATTCATTTTGAAAATGTTTTTTTTCCCATGACAGAATCCCTTTAAGATAAATGGCCAGAGAGCTAGATAATGTAACATGCTTACTTATGTGTTGCACAAGAGATGGCAAATACATGGAATCTGGAATAATCTGCATTACTAACTGTAAAATGTATGTGCCCTATTGACAGAATAATGCAGAGAAAGCTTTGTGTCCCAGTCTTAAATTGGAGACAGATATGTTTTCTTATTATGGCCTTTTTTGTCTCATTTCAAGGGATTTTTACCCTTAAGTGCTTCCGCTGTATGTTATTAATTAGGGGCTATATGCAGAATCAGAGCCCTTCGGGATAAACTAAGAACTGTATTTCCCTGCAGGGTTGGAATCACTGACCCCCTCACATGATTCAGTTTCAGTAAAGAGAAAGTGAAAGGGAGATTTTTGCACAAACTGAGTTGTCTCACAAAAAGAGGATTTTATTTTTAGGAAGAAGGTGCTGACACCATATAAATTCCTAATGAGGCATAAAATAATAAATTCAGCACTAAATGTAGTTCTGGGACAATTAGACACTCACATGTGTGATCAAATGTTCCCCAGAATGACTAAATGAATATATTACTGGAAGAATTACAATAAAATGATGAATACATCAAACATACAGATTCCATATCAATTATTATTGGAACAAGAAAGGGTTTCAGTTCATTGGAGTTTATAATAGTCATTAAGTTGAGGGGAGATAAAGCACCAAACTCTCATGAACTGGGATAAGTAACTTGACTCCAGTGTTTCTCTTCTGTCTATTACACTCACTATTGACTCCAGGTTCTCTGGTTCTGTTAGGTCTTATCACATGAGAATCCAGACCCTCCCACTGGGGCAAGTGAAGGAGCCAAACATATAAATCAGGGAACCCAGGTACCAACAGATTTGGCTACAGGCAGTGAGTGAGCTCAGAACTAGGGGTATATAGGGAGGGGATATAGTGGGAACTGCTCAGCAGACTAAAGCCTAATAACTCAAGGATAACAATCACATTGTTGCATTCATTGTTCTACTTGCAGCTGGCTTTAAAAAGCTAATCACTGATTGGTTGCTATAGGTAACTGCCCATGGGCATATTGGCCCAGAGTTGATAAATGAGCCCCAGTGATACCATAAGGAGAAAGAATATTGGGTTTGGGGGGCACTCACCCTCTTGTCTCAGCTGTAGAGTCTCAGTGATGGGATGTAGCAGAGTCTCATGTTCCACCTCACAGGAGATGTTTCCCTCTTGCCTCCCACTTGTTGGGTTTAGAAAGTAATAGGAACCTTTATTGAACCCCCCATCTTTGTTTTTCCTCTGATCTTCAGCAATTTTCCCATTCAGGATCCATTTAATCTGCAGTGGTTCTGGGTCAAACTGAGTCGCTTCACACACCAATACCTGCTCCGGCCGTCCATTGATCTTGGCTGAATAGACTTGTACTGACGGAGGCACTGGGGAGAAATATATCGTTTGTATCTGACTTCTACACTCTCTCTGTACAAGCTGAGGGCAATCTTAGACTAACATCTCCTCATATCAGTCCTGCTGGAGGGGTGATAATAAAAATCAATAATAAGATGTAATTCTCTATATTAAACATTCATTGTTGCACTGGGAAGTTTCATTGAGCACAACATATTGTTATGACTTCTTTAAGAGGATGTATTTGTTTGGCACAAGAACTCTAATATTTATAGAGAGACCCTTTATTATATGCACCAGCGCAGCCCATAATATACTCTGTGTCAATGTTTTACTGGCGGGGAGTGGGTTATTCATCTCACAAACCTAATATGAAATACAACTTGTTCATATTTCCCTTCTCCTAACCTTTAGAACATTCATGTGTGTTTTTATCAGACAGGACTTTCATACATTCCTATAAAGCAAAGACCTAAAGGTCAGAGGAGTGGGAGGTTCCCTGTGTAATGTACAATAAACACGTAAGTAACAAAGTACTTCACTTATACAGTAAGTACATCAGCGGGATCTGTTATCTGGAAACTGGTTCTGATAATAGATCCCATAATTTGAATTAAAAATCCACTGTGTCTTCTGTGTCTGTGTCTTTCATTTTCCTTTGCATTTAATAGAAATATAACAAGGGGATTCTCATATTGGTATTTCCCAGTACTAAAACCTGGGCATCATGATGGCACACTGGTTGGCACTGTGGTCTTGCTGCTTAATTTCCAGCCAAGGGACTAACTGCAGAGAGTTGTATGTTCCTCATATACACACTTTCAACTGGGTCAGCTCCACCATTAGAAGATAACGGAGGCTCTACAAATGAAGGGCTCCATGGCAGAGAAAAGTCCCAAAAGATGCAAAGATGTGATGCAGAGTTTGTGTGGGTCATGGAAAGAGTTTTGGCATAATAGCTGGTGTGGATCATGGGGTAAGCAGGCACTGGGTATTTTTTGCCCTATTTTACTTGTTGGCAGGGTCAATCAGGGGACTGTTGGGTTAATAATAGTGGCCCCTTTAGGATATTCATTCTTATTCAATAGTATAGAGCCCATGATCCAATACTCCAGTTTCCTCCAAAAACATAAGAGATTAGTTCCTATGTGTCTGTGTCAATGTGTGACCCTATATGTGATCTCCACTGGGGCAGGACTGATGGGAATGATGTAAAATCTCACCATCAGCATAGGAAGGGGTTCTTTACTGTAAGGGCAGTCAGGTTATGGGATTCCCTACCAAGAGAGGAGGAATGAGTGATTCATTGGTGGGGAGGAAAGAGATCTCACCATCAGCATAGGAAGGGGTTCTGTACTGTAAGGGCAGTCAGGTTATGGGATTCCCTACCAAGAGAGGGGAATGAGTGATTCATTTGTGGGGAGGAAAGGAGATCTCACCATCAGTATAGGAAGGGGTTCTTTACTGTAAGGGCAGTCAGGTTATGGGATTCCCTACCAAGAGAGGGGGAATGAGTGATTCATTGGTGGGGAGGAAAGGAGATCTCACCATCAGCATAGGAAGGGGTTCTTTACTGTAAGGGCAGTCAGGTTATGGGATTCCCTACCAAGAGAGGGGGAATGAGTGATTCATTGGTGGGGAGGAAAGAGATCTCACCATCAGCATAGGAAGGGGTTCTGTACTGTAAGGGCAGTCAGGTTATGGGATTCCCTACCAAGAGAGGGGAATGAGTGATTCATTTGTGGGGAGGAAAGGAGATCTCACCATCAGTATAGGAAGGGGTTCTTTACTGTAAGGGCAGTCAGGTTATGGGATTCCCTACCAAGAGAGGGGAATGAGTGATTCATTGGTGGGGAGGAAAGGAGATCTCACCATCAGCATGGGAAGGGGTTCTTTACTGTAAGGACAGTCAGGTTATGGGATTCCTTACCAAGAGAGGGGGAATGAGTGATTCATTGGTGGGGAGGAAAGGAGATCTCACCATCAGCATAGGAAGGGGTTCTTTACTGTAAGGGCAGTCAGGTTATGGGATTCCCTACCAAGAGAGGGGGAATGAGTGATTCATTTGTGGGGAGGAAAGGAGATCTTACCATCATGAGAGGAAGGGATTCTTCACTTGACCCAATGTCTCACTCTATAAGATTAATAGAAAGTGCACTCACCTCCATACTGCACCTTGTAACTATCTTGCCTGGGGGTGGGGAGGGATTCATGTTGCACCTGACAGACAATCTCTGGGTTATTCAGGGTGTCGGAGGGGGTGAGAGTCAGGGTGCTGTTCTGTCGGAACGTTCCATCCGCATTCTGATGAAGGGGCCCCAGAGCTGAGTTGGCCAATAGCTTCCCATTCCTGAGCCAAGTCACAGTGATGGATTGTGGGTAGAAATCAGTCACTGAGCAGTGAAGGGAAGTTCCCTGGTTCTTAACGAGAGTTCTCTTAGCAACCGCAACCTCTGGCACCGCTAGGGACAAGGGCACAGATACAGAATGAGACAATAGAAGAAATATGGAAAGAAGGTTAAAAAGGATGAAGAATTGGTGAGCAGAATATTCTGAGGGGCTCCAAGTCCCCCCACCCAGCGCCGTTCCTTGTTACATTGTAATTCACTATTATTTCAAATCTACCAGCTCAGTAAGATAATAAATGTAACTTGATCATTAGTATCCTATGAAGATCTGCTTTAGGGCTGATTAGAGGTGTCACTTGAAGATGAGTTTGGGTTGAACTAGTATTTTCCCAACTGTCATCCACCATCTGTACTTGATCCAGTTTCCCACCCATGTACAAACAGTATTACCCAGCAGCCCTTGGTTTAGAGAGAAGTCACTTATGTGCCACTGTATCAAATATAACCCATTAGTATTAAGGAGAAGGGTTAAAAAGGGGGTCAACCAAAAGAAATCTCTCAGCTGCCGAACTTACAACTTGTATAGGAAATATTTTGGTAAACAACAGTATGAGAGGTTCCTCCTTGTGTAACGGTGAGGGAGTGAATGTAGGAAGATGTTCCTTGGTTCCTACCATGAATGTGCAGCCTGATCTCCTTCTGTTGGGTGTTTGGGCTGTAAATGACTGAGCACCTGTAGGTTCCTCCATCAGAGATGGTCACGTTGGAGAGAGACAATGAGGCATTGCCTTCCAGTATAAGTTTCTCATCTATGGATAACCGGGGGCTGGAGACCTTCCCTTTTGTGTCATATCTCAGAACCTCCCTGTCTCCAAAATTCCACAAGAGAGCGAGGAACTTGGGATTCACTGGAGGATTATCCACTCGGAATGTGCAGGGAAGTAGGACATCTCTTCCAATCAGGGAGGACTGAGAGGAGGGAACTGTTACCTCCAGAGAGGAACCTAAATAAGGAAAGAAAACATCCAATTGTTATCTATGTGCAAACAAACCTGTGTGTTACATATGGGATTAGGCTGAAGGAATACATGAGATCTCTGGGTTCTACACAAGAAGATATTAGAATGTGCCAGTAGATACAATGAGATGTTCCTTCACTGCATGACCCTCCAGCAACTCACTGTCCCATATAACACAAAGCTTTTTAGGATGGAGATGTAGTTGTTGTTGTGGTTCTGTGGGGGAGGGACTAGTAACATAAAGATGAATGATTGGACCATAACACGTGGATTCAAACCAAAAAATCTGAACTTCTCTCTTTCAGTACATGGTTACTAAATGCTTGGGCTTCTCTATTAATGGTGGTCCATGGTAGTGAGTGGGAGTGTAGTCTTAGGACAAATGAGGGAGGTATTTTTGGGTCATTTTTATTTGCTGTTTGGAACAAGCTAAGAACTATGGAAGAACAATGTTTTCTTGTATCTCATGAATTTTATTATAAACCAGAGTGGGGACTGGAGTTGAAAAAACATTAGATCCAACCTGATCCAGAAGAACAATCCATAACTTGTCTCCTCTCACTGTAAAGATGGGCCCATTTGGATTTGGGGTAACAAGACTGTTCATGTGAGTAGCCATGGTGAAATAACATTGGTCCATATCACCCAGGCTGCCCAATCATATGAGAGAGTGAAATAATTAGCTCAATTCTATTCTGCTGTAGGAATATTAATCAGGAGAAAAAAAGGGAAATTCACTGACAAATATTTGTTCTGTGAAACTAATGTCCCAGTATATAAATCACTGGTGATTGTGCCCCCCATACTGTATGTGGGTATGTCCGTGGGCAAGAGGGGCAGAACTTTTAACTACAAATATCTCAGAAACTTATTTTGTAAATTGCTCAGTTTTGGGGTTTTGATCCCCTTTAATGTACATGTAGTGAGTGCTCAGCTTTATCAGTGACTTGCTCCTCTGTGATTCTCTTTATGGCACCAAACTGCCCAATTTCAATCTCCTAGAGAATTTGGGGGGTCACCTTATTTTGGGCTTTAAGTCTCCTCAGTTGAGTGGGGAACAGGTTTATGGAGGTTACGTGCAACTTAATGTCTATGAACATGTTGGGTGAAGTGGAAGGTCCAATAACCCATATTCCATTGGCCATTTCTATATCTCGTGGGCTGAGGGAAGGAGCTTTTCTCCAAAGTGAAAGTGGGGGTATCCTGATGGGGTACAGTGGCTATTTAGAATCAGTGAGGGGCCACAGTAAAAACTCATTCTGGGAATGGGTGAAATTATGGGAGCAGCCTATGAGGGTTCAGCAGAGATCAGTTTCCCAAACCCAAATGGTTGTAGTGTGTGTGAGTGTGACTATGTGAGTGTGAGTGTGTGTCTGTGTGAGTGTGTGACTGAGTGTGTGTGTCTGTGTGACTGTGAGTGTGTCTGTTTGTGCATGTATGTGTGAGTGTGTGCGTGTGACTATGAGTGTGTGTGTGTGTGTGTCTGTCCGTGTGAGTGTGTGTGTCTGTCTGTGATTGTCCGTGTGAGTGTGTGTGACCCCAGTACATGAGAGAGAGGAGAGTAGTACTTACATTGCTGCAGCAGCAGGAGAAGCAGAAAGAAGAAGAGAAATCCCAGCACTTTCCCAGTGACACAATATTCCATGTTCTTGGCTCAGGCACAGACTCCTCTCATTTCCCTCTCTGTCTGTCTGTCTCTGTCTGTCTGTCTGTCTCTGTCTGTCTCTCGCTGCCTGCAACTAATTGATTTATGTTGCTCAACTGCAGCTTGTGCCCCAAACACACAGAGGCTTCACCTGGGGGGGGATATGAACCCCAATAGAAATGCTGCTGCAATAATTACCCACGATGCACTAATATATATATATATATATATATACAGGCTATGGACTCACTTCCCAGAAGCCTCAGAGAACAGCTGAAATGTCAGCCAATGGATTGTGCTAATTCTGCCGGGGCCCAGACTGTCCCATCACTTACCTACATGTGTCATGTGTGACCTCATACGTGCACCGACCAATCAGCTTGCACTCTGTCACTCACACATCTGCAGACTCACGTGTAATTGTACAATATGATCTCCCTTATCCCTTCTGTGCATTTCTGCAGCTCTAGTGTGTGAGGCCCCTGTGTATCCTGAGTCTCATTCCCCAACCCTCGCCCCAATGCTTTGTCTATGAACACTACTGCCCATGTGTCACTCAAACACCCTCCTCCCTGACTCCGCCCCCTACAGCTCCAGCTTTAAACACAACAGCAACGGCTTTTAAAGGGGCAGTTCTGGTTGCTAAGGTCCAGTTTACCCTAACAACCAGTGAATGAGTAAATGGGAGATGAACAGGAGAGGAGCTGAATAGAAAGATAAGGAATACAAAGTAACAATGACTTCCACCCTCCTATTATAAACATATATATATATATACGATGCATAGTCTGTTAAAGTGTCAGCTCCTCTGACTATATGAGAAATAGGGGCTGGTGGAGCTGATACAGACCCAGTATTCTGTGCTGTTCCTTGTCTGTTATCCTCTGTTTGTATCTGGCTCCAGTTGTCTGTGTCGCTCCATCCCAGTGTGAATGCTGTGAATATGTTATGAGACCCCATCATATCCGCATACCTCCCAACTGTCCCGTTTTTAGAGGTACAGTCCCTCTTTTGACAGCTCCACCTGCAGTCCCTCATTTGTACTGGAAAGTCCCATTTTTCTCTGTACTGAACAGTCAGAAAAAGAAACAAAGTTTCTAACTTAATTGGCTTTTGGCAAAGAGCCCAGAACAGCCACAGCTGCAAATAAGATACTTTTGTAACAATTTCTAGATAAGCAAATAAGTAATTGTAACAATATAAGATAACAGGTCCCTTGGAAGAAGTTACACTCACAGCTTAATGAAGGGCAATTCATCTTCATTAGAAAAACTGTAAAAACTGAAAAAAAACCCCCACAGAAATATGTTTAAAGTTTCATAACCTGCCAAATTTAGTAAAATGAACATGGTAATTAGGGAGACTGGCCACAGAAATGGGCGTGGACAATAACAAATTGCTTTTTTGTCCCTCTTTTTGTTTCCAAAATGTTGGCAGGTTCATATTAGTGTTTGTCATGCTCTGCACATACCAACTTGTCTACAGGAAACCCCTTCCCTCCGAGTTAACTCTTCTGCTCCCAGTCCTTCTGGCTGTATAATGTCACCAATGGGGAAGGTTCTTGGGGTGAAAAGGGAAAGGGGGTTCAGCGCTGTTATAGAATAAACAGAAGGTAAAGGAACAACTATGGGATGTATCACAGTTACACTATGTACTGGGCTCCTGTGTAGGGCTCCTCTATGACTGGTCACACAGGTCAATAAGACTTCATTATGGCCCTGGGGAAAGCACTCACCTGCACAATTGCTGCTCCCCCTGTTGGCACCATTATATCTCCCTGCTGGACTTCTCTTGTCTCAACACAGGGACCCTCCCATTGTTATTCTCACTGCTCCGCACACAACAATGAGCTACAGGGGCCCGGGGGGAAAAAGGGCAAACGAGGAAAAAAATAACAATCAGTAAAATCCCATGGGAAATAAAAGTGTGAGCCAAATGTACCTTTGTATTTGTTTTTCGACCGTTCGCGTCCGCCGAATGTTCGCGAACGTCGCGCGACGTTCGCCAATTTGGGTTCGCGTTCGATTCGTTCGACCATTCGAATTCCTTCGACCGCTAAAAATCGAACGATTTCCATTCGTTCGAACGATTGTAAGCATTCGATCGAATGAAAAGCATTCGATCGAATGGTTTCGATCGTTCGATTCGAATGAAAATCCTTCGATCGAATGATTAAAATCCTTCGATCGTTCGAATCGAACGATTTTAGCGGGTGTTCGAAGTTCGCGAACGTTCGCATTTTTTGCCGGTGTTCGCGAACATCAAATCGGCAGTTCGCTACATCCCTAGTGAAGAGCATACCTCCCGAAAATTTTGGAAAGAGAAAGAGGTACAAAAAGATTAACCCCTCTAATGTGCAGCAAAATTACCATGTTCATTTCAAAAAATTTGTCAGGTTGTGAAAGTTTAAACACATTTCTGTGGTTTTTATGTGATATTACAGTTTTGCTAATGAAGGTGAATTGAACTTTAAGCTGCAACTCACAGTTTCCCCCAAAAAACTGCTTATCTTAAATTGTTACAATTGTTTCTTTGCTTATCTTGTAAAAAAGTTATCAAATTGTACCTGCCACGTATTCTGGGCTCTCTCCAAAAGCCAATTCAGTTTCAGATTATTTTAGTAACTTTTTATCTTTTTCTGGCTGGATATTTCAGTTACAATCCGGGACTGCGGGCTGAGCTGTCAAAATCGGGACTGTCCCACAAAAAAATGGGACATTTGGGAAGTATGGAAATGGCCATTGGGAACTGCAGGGAACCGTTACAGGCGACACATAGAAATTTGGGCCATTCCCATGTTTCCCATTTACGGGGGAAAAGATTCCTCACTGTAGTTTTAGTCACCCCCAGATTGAATGTGTCTCCCCAGTTCCAGTACAGTGTGGGATCCCTTATTATAGTTATTATAGGGTGTAATTTAATAATAAGTTGTAAGGATACTATACACAGTCCAATCAGTACCACTTGCAATGGACTCTGGGAGCAGATGGAACAGGAACCGGCCCAGTCTAATATTTGTGGATAAGGGTGAGACTTAAAGGACATGTCACCCCAAAAAAAAAATTTTTGGCTAATAAAAGAAAACACAATTATGAGCAACTTTCCAATATGAATTTATTAAAAACTGTCAGTGCTTAAAGAGTTATTTGTAAATGTAATTTCTATATAAAGTCCCATTGGATAATCTGCCAGTTGTTACTTTATAAACAATGTTGCAAAGTCCAGTCTCCTCCAGCAGATCAGTTGTGTCAGTCCGTTGGTTTGTGTTACATTGTTTCAAAAGCCAGAGCCAAAATGGCAGCGAATAGAAAGGGACAGACGCTGATTTCAATTGCAATTTATACTGAAATATCTTAAACTCCATAGAACATTTGTAATGAATGTATATTGCAAAGATACTCAGAAATATGTTTTCTTTTATTAGGCAAAGAATCATTATTTGAGTTGACACGTCCTTTAAATAAATATATGTACATTACACGTTTTATGTTAACATACATTTATTTAGTATACAGTTTGGCAGCTAGTAATGAAAGGGTTAATATAGTGACTTTACATAAGGAGTCACACAGGACTGGGGGAGGAGAAGGAGGAGGAGAAAGAGGGAGGGGGGTGAGTAAGTGCAATGTCGTCAGCTCAAGCCCCTTCTACTGATTCCTGAAACTCACAGATTTCCGAGAAAATGAAACTGACCAAGATCCTTTGCTGCACAGACAGAGCGATCACTGCTGGGACTGACTCCTGAATCATGGGGGAGGGGCATGGACCCTGTAATTTGTCTCTCCCACAGATTCATGTTTTATATACAAATAAACCCCAACAAGTGCAATGCTGAATATCTGTATGTCCTTGACCATAGCCTGCCTTTCTCTTACACGTACTCATTACTTGTATTTGTGTTGATGCACATACATCAGATGTGTGTAGATACCATACTGAACTACAACTCCCTCAATGCCCAGAAATCCTTTAGCTAACGCCTTCTGAACCAGGAGACACAAGTCTGCGGTTACTATTGTTACAAGGCTGCGTCACCCACCATCAAGCAGTCCTTACAGCAGTTTGCAGTGATTTAGCCAAAGTAACATATTAACATAGTAACATAGTAAAGGTGGCCATACACGGGCCGATAAAAGCTGCCAACAGACTGCGTCGGCAGCTTATTGGCCCATGTATGGGGGCCCCCGACAGGCTTCCCCGATCGAGATCTGGCCGAAAGTCGGCCAGATCTCGATCGGATGGGTTTAAAAATCCCGTCCGATCGCGGCCGCATCTGTTCGTTGATGCGGTCCTGCGATCCGACTGCCCATTTGGGAATGCTAGGATCCGATCATTGGGCCCTAGGGCCCACAATCGGATCTGCCCGATATTGCCCACCTCAAGGTGGGCATATCGGAGGGAGATCCGCTCATTTGGCGACATCGCCAAACGAGCGGATCTATCCATGTATGGCCACCTTAAGTTAGATTGATAAAAGACACATGTCTTGATGCAATGGGACCAGTCCCTGGATCAACTTGTACTATGAGCTATCTCCCATATCCCTGTATTCCCTCACTTGCTAAACACCATCTAACCCCTTCTTATACCTATCTAATGTATCAGCCTGTACCCCTGATTCACTTCCCAGCTCTCCCTGTAACACCCCTTTCCCTCCTCTAATCTCATTGGCTCCCTCCTGTCGGCTGGGAGGAGCTACTGGTGAATAAAGCATCCGACCCTTCCTTGTACCTATCTAATGTATCAGCCTGTACCCCTGATTCACTTCCCAGCTCTCCCTGTAATACCCCTTTCCCTCCTCTAATCTCATTGGCTCCCTCCTGTCTGCTGGGAGGAGCTACTGGTGAATAAAGCATCCGACCCTTCCTTGTACCTATCTAATGTATCAGCCTGTACCCCTGATTCACTTCCCAGCTCTCCCTGTAACACCCCTTTCCCTCCTCTAATGTCATTGGCTCCCTCCTGTCTGCTGGGAGGAGCTACTGGTGAATAAAGCATCCGACCCTTCCTTGCACCTATCTAATGTATCAGCCTGTACCCCTGATTCACTTCACAGCTCTCCCTGTAACACCCCTTTCCCTCCTCTAATCTCATTGGCTCCCTCCTGTCTGCTGGGAGGAGCTACTGGTGAATAAAGCATTCGACCCTTCCTTGTACCTATCTAATGTATCAGCCTGTACCACTGATTCAGGGTGTAACACCAGCAGCGCGCCAGCGCATAAACGCTGGAGCGCGTCAACTTAGGCGCCGGCGCATAAACACTGGTGCACACCAAAATGGATGCTCCCACCAAAACACTGAGGAGCTATGACATCTAAATTGGGCGCCTGGCTTCCTATTGGTCCCTGATCTGTCTGTCTTCCTCAGCCTGCTCCTGATTGGTTCCTGTCCCCTTAAATACCTTCCTCTTCCTCCTCACATTGCCCAAGCTGGCTTCTGTTTCCACAGTTCCTGCTCAAGCCCCGTTTGCCTGCTTTCCTGTTTATTCGACCCGTGGCCTGTTTATTCAACCTTGTACCTTCGCTGCCTGGACCGACCACTACTTGAACTTGACGACGCTTTTGCCTTATCCCTTGGTACTTCGCTTCTCTGCTTCCTGAAATCGACCAATGCCTGTAATTGACTACGCCTTTGCCTGATCCCTGGATACTTCGCTTTTGGCTAACACGCTTGGCTCCTTTGCTGACTCCGCCGCAGAAAGTCCGGGGCCCCAAAAGGGCGTCGGTGAAGACCGGAGCTGTAGAGGAATTCCAGTTGCCATTTCTCTGCATAGGACCAGCTGTCCTCCTCCGGGATCCCAGGTAACAGATCGTTACAGTTAGCTTGGGCCATTTAAAATGGATCCTTCCCAAGCCGCTGGTTGACCTTCCTCTCTGGAGACTGTTTTGGAGGCTCTCATGAAGCGTCTTGAGGATTCTGAGACCCAGCAGTTGCATCTCGCTCAGAGTATTCAACATCTGTCCAGTCGCCTAGATGTCCTGCAGGCCTCCCAGACCCCATTGCCTCCTGTTTCTGTGGCACCGCCTGCTCCAGTTCTGGTCTCGGCTCATTTACCCAGTGGGGAGAGTTTTTGCTGGAGACCCAAGATTTCTGCACCCCTTCGTTATTCCGGGGACCCCGAGACCTGTCGAGGTTTTTTGAACCAGTGCAAGATCCACTTCGAGCTTTCACAGTTTCCTAATGAAAAGTCCAAAGTGGCCTATGTCTTGACTTTGCTTTATGGAAAGGCCCTGGCCTGGGCTTCCCCTCTCTGGGAACGGGACGATCCTCTGGTTCACAACTCCACGGCCTTCCTATCCACTTTCCGTGAGATTTTTGATGCTCCTGGCAGGAAGGAGAATGCCTCGACTTGTCTCTTAAAGATCTCCCAGGGGTCACTCTCTGCAGCCGAGTACGCCATCGATTTCCGTACCATTGCCGCGGAGGTATCCTGGAATAACGAGGCCCTTGTGGCAGCTTTTTGGAACGGTTTCAATGAGTCCCTAAAAGACGAGTTGGCTGCCCGAGATCTTCCTCCGCAGTTTGAAGACCTGGTCTCTTTGGTCATCCGAATTGATGTTCGACTGAAGGAGAGGCTTTCGGCCAAATCATGTGCTCACAGACTGCTCCTCGACTCCAACATTCCTTCTCCAGCTAATTCTCTTCCTGTGCCGGAGGAACCCATGCAGCTGGGGGCTACTAGACTTACCCCGAGGAGAGGTCTCGTCGTCGTACGGCAGGTCTGTGCCTTTACTGTGACCTGAAGGGTCATTTTGTCAAAACTTGTCCTAACAAGTCTCAACCTCGGCCGCAGGGAAACTCCAAAGCCTAGGTCGGCCGGTGGAGACCGTCCTGGGCACTGCCGCTTCTTCTCCACCAAGAAACTACTCTCGCCTATTTGTTCCATGTCTTATTAAGCACTCCTCCAAAACCATTCCTTGCCAGGCTTTCATCGACTCCGGTGCTGCTGGGAACTTCATTGACCTCTCTTTTGCCCGAGCCTCTTCCTTGCCCCTTGTTCCTCTTCAAGTGCCTCTGGCGGCTCAAGCAATTGATGGACATCCCGTCTCTCCTGGACTTATTACTCACTCCACTTGCCCTCTGCACTTGCAAGTTGGTTCTTTCCATAAAGAGAAGATTTCGTTTTTGGCCATCTCCTGTCCTTCCACTCCGGTCATCCTAGGGTTGCCTTGGCTGCAACTGCATAACCCTGCTATTGACTGGTCTGCTGGAGAACTGTCTGCTTGGAATTCCTGCTGTTCTTCCAATTGTTTGCTCTCTTCTTCTTCTTCTCCAGTCTCTGTTTGTTCCTTATCCACCCTCGAGTCTCTTCCTGCCTGTTATAGAGACTTTTCTGATGTCTTTGAGAAGAAAAGCGCTGAAGTCCTTCCCCCCCATAGACCCTATGACTGTCCCATTGACCTGATCCCTGGAAATGTCCCTCAGGCTATGAAGGACTACATCCAGGACAATTTATCTAGGGGGTTCATCAGGAAGTCTAATTCACCTGCTGGTGCCGGATTTTTCTTCGTTCAGAAGAAGGATGGCGGTCTTCGGCCATGCATCGATTATCGTGGTCTCAACAAAATAACTATCAAAAACAGATATCCTCTCCCTCTCATTCCTGAACTTTTTGATAAGCTCAAGGGCGCCAAAATTTTTTCTAAGTTAGACCTCAGGGGAGCCTACAATCTTATCCGTATAAGGCAAGGAGATGAGTGGAAGACAGCCTTCAACACACGAGACGGCCATTATGAGTACCTGGTCATGCCTTTCGGCCTCTGCAACGCCCCCGCTGTCTTTCAAGACTTCATGAACGATATTTTCCGAGACCTCCTCTACTCCTTTGTTGTCATCTATCTGGATGACATTTTGATTTTCTCCCCTTGTGAATCTCTTCATGTTTCTCATCTGAGACAGGTCCTTCAACGCCTCAGAGAGAATAATTTGTTTGCCAAGATTGACAAATGCGAATTTCATCAGCCCAAGATTTCCTTTCTTGGTTACATAATTTCTGCCTCTGGTTTTGAGATGGATCCAGCAAAAGTCTCTGCGGTCCACAAATGGGTCCTTCCTTCTAATCTGAAAGCAGTCCAACGGTTCCTGGGCTTCGCCAACTTCTATAGGAAGTTCATTAGAAATTTTTCCGGCATCGTCCTTCCCATCACTGCCCTTACTAGGAAGGTGTCAGGCTCTTTGGAGACAATATAGGAAGAGCAGTTAGAACTGCTGTTTAGTGTACAGCTCACTGAACCCGTAGGGATGATTCAAGTGCAAGTTGAAGCGAAGTCGTAGTCTTAGAACGGGCAGATGGTCGATAGGCAGGCAGCAGACAAGACGTAGTGAGGGACAGGCCGAGGTCAAAAGGCAGGCAGAAGATTATCGAAATGGTAAACAGGCAGAAGTCAGTAGGTAAGCAGATGACAAGCGAAATCCAAAGTCAGGCCGAGGTCGGTAACGGGAGAAGCAAATCCAAAAAGCAAGCAGGAACAAACAGGAACGAGTCCAAGCAAGGAAATAACCAAGCACCGTTTGTTTTTGCTGAAGACTATTTAAAGAGACTGATTTGGCGCGCGTCGCGCCGCGCTCGCGTCCGTCGCGACGCGCGCCCGCGCAAAGACGCGAACGTGGACGCCAGACGCCGAAGATGCCCAGAAACCTGCGCACCCCTGCGCCTGCGCCCCACGTCGGACAGAGCACTGGATGTACTTGACACAGGTACCTTACATTGCCCCCCCCTGAGGGATGGCCTCAGGACGTCTTCAGCAGGCTTTTTCCAGATGCTTTCTGTGAAATGCTGAAACCAATCTTGGTGCATGAATATTCTCCACTGGTTCCCAGGAATTCTCTTCATTAGGAAATCCCTTCCACTTGATCAAATACTGTAACTTCTTACCCCGAAACCTTGAGTCCAAAACTCTTTCGACCTCAAATTCAACTCCATCCTGACAAGAGATCGCTGGAGGAGGAAGAGGAATACGCCCAGGAAACGTATTAGGCACAAATTTCTTGAGTAGTGCGGCATGGAAGACAGGATACACTTTCAAAGACTCCGGTAAATCTAATTCAAAAGAAACAGGATTAATTACCCTTTTGATGGAGAAGGGTCCCAAGAACCTTGGAGCCAACTTCTTGGAGGGATTTGAAAGACGAAGATTCAGTGTAGCAAGCCAAACCTTATCATTGACCTTAAACTCAGGATCTTTTCCTCGTCTACGATCTGAAAAAATCTTAAAGTTTTGTTGAGCCTTACTTATGTGTGTCTTTAGGATCCCGGAGTTCTGGTTGAGAAATTCAAGGCGATCCTGTAGAGAAGGAAGAGTCACTTCCGGCAAGACATCAGGGAACATAATAGGATGGAACCCTATATTAGAGAAAAAAGGAGTTTGGCCCGTGGAAGAATGTAAAGAATTGTTGTAACAAAATTCTGCACAAGGAAGAAGAGAAGACCAATTATCTTGCAGATGAGAAGAAAAAGTACGGATATACTGTTCAAGAGTCTGATTGGTTCTCTCTGTTTGCCCATTGGTTTGCGGATGGTAAGCAGAAGATCGGGATAAAGAAATATTAAGGGCCTTACATAAAGCAGTCCAGAATTTTGAAGTAAACTGCGAACCCCGATCCGAAATGATTTCTTGGGGTAAACCGTGCAGTCTCACAATTTCCTTAATAAAGACATCTGCAGTAGCTGCCGCAGAAGGTAACCGAGGGAGTGGGATAAAGTGAGCCATCTTGGTGAGACGATCCACGACCACAAAAACAGTGTTATAATTGTTGGAAGGAGGAAGCTCTACAATAAAGTCCATTGAAATAGAACTCCATGGCCTCTCAGGAACTGGCAGAGGGCGAAGTAAACCAACAGGTTTGTTGTGGGACGGTTTAGATCTGGCACAGGAGTCACAAGAACGAACAAAAGATATACATTCTTTTACTAAAGAAGGCCACCAGAAGAAACGTCTTGCTAGATCCAGAGTCTTCCGAATTCCAGAATGTCCGGCCAAAGGATGGTCATGAACAAGTTTAAGAGCCTCAACACGAAGTTTAGGAGGAACCACCAATCTATTATTTCGAAAAAGCAGATTACCTTCAGGAAGCAAATTGTTAACCCCAGGATAATCCAACACCGACTGAGGAGCATTTCTCAAATTCTCCATAAAAGAAGATTGTAACAATAAAAAATGTCCTGGCTGCAGAATAGTATCAGGAAGCGTAGTATCCTTTTCCACTGGAAAAATTCTAGATAAAGCATCTGCCTTTATATTCTTAGAACCAGGTTTATAAGTAACATGGAATTGGAAGCGAGAAAAGAAAAGTGCCCATCTCGCTTGACGAGGATTCAGTCTTTTTGCCGTACGTAAGTACTCCAAGTTCTTGTGATCTGTGAAAACAATAATTGGATGAGAAGCCCCTTCAAGAAGGTGTCGCCATTCTTCTAATGCCCCTTTGATGGCTAAGAGTTCACGGTCCCCAACATCATAATTTCTTTCTGTAGGGCTTAGTTTTTTAGAAAAGAATGCCACTGGATGAAGAACATCTTTAGGACCAGCTCGCTGAGAGAGGACTGCTCCGATGGCCACTTCTGAAGCATCAACTTCTAGGGTAAAAGGTTTAGAGACATCTGAATGAACAAGAATAGGAGCTGAGACAAACAATTTTTTCAAATAATCAAAGGCTTGTTGAGCACCTGAAGACCAAGAAAATTTAATCTTGTTGCTTGTGAGATCCGTGAGGGGTTTAATAATAGCAGAAAAGTTTTTAATGAATCTCCTATAAAAGTTGGCGAACCCCACAAAACGTTGCACTCCTTTTCGATCCACAGGGGAAGGCCAATTGATAACCGCTTCCACTCTTTTGATGTCCATCTTAAAACCTTGATCGGAAACTACGAAACCCAGAAATTCAATACTAGCCTTCTCAAAGTCACATTTGGAAGCTTTGGCATATAATTGATGATGTCTGAGCCTTAAAAGAACTTCTCTCACATGACTTCGATGTTCCTCTAATGAATTGGAAAAAATCAAAATATCATCCAGATAGACGATGACGAATTGGTCCAGAAGATCATGAAAAATATCATTAACAAAATGTTGAAACGTAGCCGGGGCGTTGCACAAACCAAAAGGCATTACAGTATACTCAAAATGTCCATAACGAGAACGAAATGCAGTCTTCCACTCATCTCCTTCTCGAATACGAATTAAATTGTAAGCCCCTCGGAGATCGAATTTTGAAAAAATTTTGGCATGACGAAGTCTTTGAAAAAGATCAGGAATAAGAGGCAACGGATAGCGATTCTTAACTGTAACCTTGTTAAGCTCTCGAAAATCAATGCAGGGTCTTAAAGAGTGGTCCTTCTTTTCAACGAAAAAGATACCTGCTCCAGCCGGAGACGTTGAATGACGAATAAAACCTTTAGCGAGATTTTCGTCAATATAATCTTTCAATGTAGCCAGCTCAGGTTCAGATAAAGGGTAAATCCTTCCAAACGGAATAGCTGCCCCAGGGAGGAGATCAATAGGACAATCATAACTCCTATGAGGAGGAAGAGTATCTGCTGCTTTCTTACTGAATACGTCTGAAAAATCATGATAAACTTGAGGAACGAACTGAAGAATCTCGTCATCTGAAGTATTCAAAGCCAAGACTGGTGCGGACGGAAGACAATTTTTTCGACAGTAATTAGAATTAAAAAGGATTGTCCCAGACTGCCAATCAACACTAGGGTTATGACTTCTTAACCACGGAATTCCAAGAATAACAGGAAAAAGCAGATTTTCCATGACATCAAACTTTAATAACTCATAATGCCCCTGAACAGAAAAAGTCAAAATATGTGGGGTTTCCAAGGATACAGGTCCAGAAGAAATGAAATTGCCATCCGCCATCTTAACTGGAATGGGCTGAATCTTTGGGACCAAAGGAAGTTGATGAAGACTTGCGAATGCCTGATTGATGAAGCACCCACAAGCTCCTGAGTCCACAACCGCATCTACTTCAATTCTTCTTTGGTTCCACTGAAACGACAGATGAAGAAGAATATAAGACTGAAGAGGTGGAATGTATGGTAAAATAGGAGAATGAAGAAGACGATTTTTACCATTGGGTCGTGTGGGACAATCTTTAAGTAAATGTCCAGCAAGGCCACAGTAAAGACACAAATTCAACCGTCTACGACGAAGTCTTTCCTCCACAGAAAGTGTCTTTCGAACCACCCCAATCTGCATAGGTTCGGGATCAGAGGATGAAATAGGGTAAACTGGAGGAGGAGCTGTAGGCAGCACCCATTCTGGAATTGAGGGACCAATACCTCTTTCTTGGCGTCTTTCCCTAATTCTTTGATCAATCTGGACGGCCAGTGAAATTACTCCCTCCAATGAAGACGGTAACCCGACTCTTGCCAATTCGTCCCTTAAAGTTTCCGATAACCCCAGACGAAATTGATGTCGAAGAGCCCTATCGTTCCACAGAGTATCTGGGGCCCAGCACCGGAATTCTGCCACATATTCTTCAACCGGACGGCGAAGCTGACGCAGATTTCGTATAGCCGCTTCTGCTGTTTCCACCTTATGAGGATCTTCATAAATCTTTGCCAAAGCCTGGATAAATGAGTCGGTAGTTGCTAACAAGGGGCTGTTTTGCTCCAATAAGCGATGAGCCCAGGCCTGAGGTTGCCCTTGAAGCAACGAAATCATAACTCCAACCCGGATCTGATCAGTAGCATAAGACTGAGGCTTTAAGGTAAACAGGAGCCGACAACTATTAACAAAGGTTCTGAAAGTCTTTCGGTCTCCAGAAAATTTGTCGGGCATAGCAACCTTGGGTTCCTGATGAGAGGAAGAAGCTGCCCCTCCTGACGCAGTAGCTGATAATCCGGAAGCGGAAGCGTCTGGCGGTACTGTGGACATCTGCAAATTCTGTAACTGTTCTTGCACATGAAGATAGTCACCCCGAAGTTCTCTCACAACTTGAGTAAGTGACAAAATCTGTTGAGAAAGATCGACCAGTGTAGGCAACTCTTCCGAAGGCTCCATTCTGGCTTGGTTATTCTGTCAGGCTCTTTGGAGACAATATAGGAAGAGCAGTTAGAACTGCTGTTTAGTGTACAGCTCACTGAACCCGTAGGGTTGATTCAAGTGCAAGTTGAAGCGAAGTCGTAGTCTTAGAACGGGCAGATGGTCGATAGGCAGGCAGCAGACAAGACGTAGTGAGGGACAGGCCGAGGTCAAAAGGCAGGCAGAAGATTATCGAAATGGTAAACAGGCAGAAGTCAGTAGGTAAGCAGATGACAAGCGAAATCCAAAGTCAGGCCGAGGTCGGTAACGGGAGAAGCAAATCCAAAAAGCAAGCAGGAACAAACAGGAACGAGTCCAAGCAAGGAAATAACCAAGCACCGTTTGTTTTTGCTGAAGACTATTTAAAGAGACTGATTTGGCGCGCGTCGCGCCGCGCTCGCGTCCGTCGCGACGCGCGCGCGTCCGAATAAACGGACGCGCGCCCGCGCAAAGACGCGAACGTGGACGCCAGACGCCGAAGATGCCCAGAAACCTGCGCACCCCTGCGCCTGCGCCCCACGTCGGACAGAGCACTGGATGTACTTGACACAGGTACCTTACAGAAGGGTACAAGGTTTGTCTGGACCCCTGAAGCACAGAGAGCTTTTGATGACCTGAAACAAGCCTTTTCTTCTGCTCCTGTTTTGATTCATCCAGATGTTTCTCGTCCTTTTGTTTTGGAGGTGGATGCTTCTGATTCCGGAGTTGGGGCCATCCTCTCACAACGGTCTGACTTTCATGGCCCGTTACATCCCTGTGCCTTCTTTTCACGGAAATTTTCCTCTGCTGAGAGAAACTATGACGTGGGCAACAGAGAACTTTTGGCAGTTAAATTGGCCCTAGAGGAATGGCGTCATTTACTGGAGGGATCGGCTGAACCTATCACCATTCTTACGGATCATAAAAATCTTGAATACATCTCTTCTGCCAAGAGACTGAATCCCCGCCAAGCACGTTGGGCTCTCTTTTTCTCCAGATTTAATTTCATAATTTCTTTTCGCCCTGGTTCAAAAAACTCCAAGGCTGATGCCCTGTCCAGATCATTTTCGTCGGATGAAGCCCCTGTTCTCTCTCCTACTCCAATTATCCCTCCTGAATTCATTGTGGCTCCTGTTTCTGTCTCTCCTCCAGAATGTCCTCCTGGGAAGACCTTTGTGCCTGCCTACTCTGTCCCTCAAGTCCTGTCCTGGGCTCATTCCTCCAAGTTGGCTGGGCATCCTGGTGTCAACAAGACCATCGATTTGTTATCCAGGTACTTTTGGTGGCCCTCCTTGAAACAAGATGTCTCTTTGTTTGTGTCTTCCTGTGTCACCTGTGCTCAACAGAAGACTCCTCGTTCCCTTCCTTGTGGCCTTCTTCAACCTTTACCCACTCCCTCCCAACCCTGGGTGGACATTGCAATGGACTTTGTGGTGGATTTACCCAAATCTTCGGGGATGACTACCATTTGGGTCGTCGTGGATAGATTCTCGAAGATGGCACACTTTGTTCCCCTCAAGAAGTTGCCCACAGCCTCCACTCTCGCTCAGCTTTTCATCAAAGAGGTTTTTCGTCTGCATGGCATTCCTTCCTCCATTGTCTCTGATCGTGGCGTTCAGTTTGTTTCAAGATTCTGGAGGGCTTTTTGTAAACTTCTGAACATTCATCTGAACTTTTCCATGGCTTACCATCCTCAGAGTAATGGGCAGACTGAAAGGACGAACCAATCTTTGGAGCAGTTTCTCCGATGTTTCATCTCACAAAATCAGGATAACTGGTCTGATCTTCTTCCTTGGGCTGAGTTTGCACATAATAATCTCAAACATAGCTCTTTGAACTGCTCTCCCTTTTTCTGTGTCTATGGTCTCTCTCCCTCAGCTCTTCCTCCAACTGCTGTCAAAGTGGACGTTCCTGCAGCTGACTCCTTGTTTCGGAACTTTCAGAAGATCTGGACAGATGCTCATTCCGCCCTTGCCAAGGCTTCTTCGCGCCAGAAGGTGGCTGCCGATAAACATCGTCGCCCTGCTCCCGGGTTCAAGGTAGGGGACTCTGTCTGGCTCTCTTCTAGGAATATCAAGCTCAAGCAGTCCTGTCCTAAGCTGGGTCCCCGATTCATCGGTCCTTTTAAAGTAAAGGAAATCATTAATCCGGTGTCTGTGAGGTTGGACCTTCCTCCCAACATGAACATTTCCAGCTCTTTCCACGTTTCATTGCTCAAACCTGTTGTCCAGAATGCATTTTCTTCTCTGGAATCACCTCCTCCTCCTGTTTTCGTGAATGGCCATCAGGAATTTGAGGTACAAGATATTATTGACTCTTGTAGGTCCAGAAGAGGAGTCCAGTACCTGGTCCACTGGAGAGGCTTTGGTCCTGAGGAGAGATCGTGGGTGAGTGCTGCCAATACCCATGCCCCCAGATTATTGAGGACCTTCCATAGGAGGTTTCCCGACAAGCCCTGGGAGCCCCCGGAGGGGTCTCCTGAAGGGGGGGGTACTGTAACACCAGCAGCGCGCCAGCGCATAAACGCTGGAGCGCGTCAACTTAGGCGCCGGCGCATAAACACTGGTGCACACCAAATGGATGCTCCCACCAAAACACTGAGGAGCTATGACATCTAAATTGGGCGCCTGGCTTCCTATTGGTCCCTGATCTGTCTGTCTTCCTCAGCCTGCTCCTGATTGGTTCCTGTCCCCTTAAATACCTTCCTCTTCCTCCTCACATTGCCCAAGCTGGCTTCTGTTTCCACAGTTCCTGCTCAAGCCCCGTTTGCCTGCTTTCCTGTTTATTCGACCCTTGGCCTGTTTATTCAACCTTGTACCTTCGCTGCCTGGACCGACCACTACTTGAACTTGACGACGCTTTTGCCTTATCCCTTGGTACTTCGCTTCTCTGCTTCCTGAAATCGACCAATGCCTGTAATTGACTACACCTTTGCCTGATCCCTGGATACTTCGCTTTTGGCTAACACGCTTGGCTCCTTTGCTGACTCCGCCGCAGAAAGTCCGGGGCCCCAAAAGGGCGTCGGTGAAGACCGGAGCTGTAGAGGAATTCCAGTTGCCATTTGTCTGCATAGGACCAGCTGTCCTCCTCCAGGATCCCAGGTAACAGATCGTTACACAGGGAGACAATTCCACATCTTCACAGCTCTCACTGTAACAAACCCCTTCCCAATATTTAGCCGGAACCTCTTTTCTTCTAATCGGAATGGGTGACCTTGTGTCAGCTGGGAGGAGCTACTGGTAAATAAATCATTAGAGAGATTATTATATGATCCCCTTATATATTTATACATAGTTATCATATCACCCCTTAAGCGCCTCTTCTCCAGCGTGAACATCCCCAATTTGGCCAGTCTTTCCTCATAGCTAAGATTTTCCCTTTACCAGCTTAGTTGCCCTTCTCTGTCCCCTCTCTAATACAATAATGTCCTGTTTGAGTGATGGAGACCAAAACTGTATGGCATATTCTAGATGGGGCCTTACCAGTGCTCTATACAGTGGGACCCCCTCCTCCCGTGACTCTCTGCCCCATTTAATACAACTCAAGACCTTATTTGCCCTTGATGCTGCTGACTGGCATTACTTGCTACAGACAAGTTTATTATCTACAAGGACTCCAAGCTCCGTCTCCATTATGGATTTGCCTAGTGCAGTCCCATTAAGGGTATAAGTGAATATTGTTACATCCCAGGTGCAGGACTTTACATTTATCAACATTGAATCTCATTTGCCACTTAGCTGCCCAGATTGCCAGTTAGTCAAGATCCTGTTGCAAGTGCCACATCCTGGATGGAATTAATTGGGCTGATAGTTTTGTCTCATCTGCAAACACTGATACATTACTTACAATACCCTCCCCTAAGTCATTAATAAACAAGTTAAAGGAACAGTAACACCAAAAAAATGAAAGGAATTACAATATAATGTAGTGTACTGGTGCAACTGGTGTGTTTGCTTCAGAAAGTCTCCTATAGTTTATATAAACAAGCTGCTGTGTAGCCATGGGGGCAGCCATTCAAGCACAGGATACACAGTAGATAACAGATAAGTACTACTATAGTTTATATAAACAAGCTGCTGTGTAGCCATGGGGGCAGCCATTCAAGCACAGGATACTCAGTAGATAACAGATAAGTACTACTATAGTTTATATAAACAAGCTGCTGTGTAGCCATGGGGGCAGCCATTCAAGCACAGGATACACAGTAGATAACAGATAAGTACTACTATAGTTTATATAAACAAGCTGCTGTGTAGCCATGAGGGCAGCCATTCAAGCACAGGATACACAGTGGATAACAGATCAGAATCTTCTGAACATTCAGAGGGGCTCCAAGTCCCCCCACCCAACACCGTTCCTTGTTACATTGTAATTCACTATTATTTCAAATCTACCGGTTCATTAAGATAATAAATGTAACGTAATCATTAATCATGTAATGTAACTTAATGTAACTTAATTAAATGTAACTTAATCATTAGTATCCTATGAATTAGCTCAGCCAGATGAAATCTCTCATTAGCCCCCGCTCAGCTGCTGAACTTACAACTTGTATAGGAAATATTTTGGTAAACAACAGTATGAGAGGTTCCTCCTTGTGTAAATGTGAGGGAGTGAATGTAGGAAGATGTTCCTTGGTTCCTACCATGAATGTGCAGCCTGATCTCCTTCTGTTGGGTGTTTGGGCTGTAAATGACTGAGCACCTGTAGGTTCCTCCATCAGAGATGGTCACGTTGGAGAGAGACAATGAGGCATTGCCTTCCAGTATAAGTTTCTCATCTATGGATAACCGGGGGCTGGAGACCTTCCCTTTTGTGTCGTATCTCAGAACCTCCTTGTCTCCAAAATGCCACAAGACAGCGAGGAACTTGGGATTCACTGGAGGATTATCCACTCGGAATGTGCAGGGAAGTAGGACATCTCTTCCAATCAGGGAGGACTGAGAGGAGGGAACTGTTACTTCCAGAGAGGAACCTAAATAAAGAAATAAAACATGCAATTGTTATCTATGTGCAAACAAACCTGTGTGTTAGTTTTTTTCCTGAGTGGAGGGTATCAGAGCGGTCTCTTTTTCTCCTGGCGGCTTCCTTGACTGCTTGGTGGTTGGACTGGTCGGGGGAAGGCCGGCAGGTGGCACTATTGTGGCAGGGTTCATTCATGTTAACACTGTGTTCATCCTTTACTGTCTTGGAACAAAAGGAAGGTGATGAATGTGCTTTGTGGGGGTGCTTGGAGTGTCCCCCTCATCAATTCTGCATTCACTTGTTTTAAAGATTTACTTATCCTTTAAGCACCTGCTTATCAGACCTATCTATATACTGTATATGATCAAACCAGAATCAGTGATACAAGCTGATACATTAGATAGGTATAAGGAAGGGTTAAATGCTTTATTCGCCAGTAGCTCCTCCCAGCAGACAGGAGGGAGCCAATGAGATTAGAGGAGGGAAAGGGGTGTTACAGGGAGAGCTGGGAAGTGAATCAGGGGTACAGACTGATACATTAGATAGGTACAAGGAAGGGTCGGATGCTTTATTCACCAGTAGCTCCTCCCACCAGACAGGAGGGAGCCAATGAGATTAGAGCAGGGAAAGGGGTGTTACAGGGAGAGCTGGGAAGTGAATCAGGGGTACAGGCTGATACATTAGATAGGTACAAGGAAGGGTCGGATGCTTTATTCACCAGTAGCTCCTCCCAGCAGACAGGAGGGAGCCAATGAGATTAGAGGAGGGAAAGGGGTGTTACAGGGAGAGCTGGGAAGTGAATCAGGGGTACAGGCTGATACATTAGATAGGTACAAGGAAGGGTCGGATGCTTTATTCACCAGTAGCTCCTCCCAGCAGACAGGAGGGAGCCAATGAGATTAGAGGAGGGAAAGGGGTGTTACAGGGAGAGCTGGGAAGTGAATCAGGGGTACAGGCTGATACATTAGATAGGTACAAGGAAGGGTCGGATGCTTTATTCACCAGTAGCTCCTCCCACCAGACAGGAGGGAGCCAATGAGATTAGAGCAGGGAAAGGGGTGTTACAGGGAGAGCTGGGAAGTGAATCAGGGGTACAGGCTGATACATTAGATAGGTACAAGGAAGGGTCGGATGCTTTATTCACCAGTAGCTCCTCCCAGCAGACAGGAGGGAGCCAATGAGATTAGAGGAGGGAAAGGGGTGTTACAGGGAGAGCTGGGAAGTGAATCAGGGTTACAGGCTGATACATTAGATAGGTACAAGGAAGGGTCGGATGCTTTATTCACCAGTAGCTCCTCCCAGCAGACAGGAGGGAGCCAATGAGATTAGAGGAGGGAAAGGGGTGTTACAGGGAGAGCTGGGAAGTGAATCAGGGGTACAGGCTGATACATTAGATAGGTACAAGGAAGGGTCGGATGCTTTATTCACCAGTAGCTCCTCCCAGCAGACAGGAGGGAGCCAATGAGATTAGAGGAGGGAAAGGGGTGTTACAGGGAGAGCTGGGAAGTGAATCAGGGGTACAGGCTGATACATTAGATAGGTATAAGAAGGGTTGGATGGTGTTTAGCAAGTGAGGGAATACACGGATTTTTTTTGCCTTCCTCTGGATCAGCTGGCAGTTAGGCAGGTTATATATAGAGTTAAGGTTGAACTTGATGGATGAGTGTCTTTTTTCAACCTCACTTACTGTGTTACTGTGTATATGGGATTAGTATGAAGGAATACATGAGATCTCTGGGTTCTACACAAGAAGATATTAGAATGTGCCAGTAGATACAACGAGATGTTCCTTCACTGCATGGCCCTCCAGCAACTCACTGTCCCATATAACACAAAGCTTTTTAGGATGGAGATGTAGTTGTTATTGTGGTTCTGTGGGGGAGGGACTAGTAACATAAAGATGAATGATTGGACCATAACACGTGGATTCAAACCAAAAAATCTGAACTTCTCTCTTTCAGTACATGGTTACTAAATGCTTGGGCTTCTCTATTAATGGTGGTCCATGGTAGTGAGTGGGAGTGTAGTCTTAGGACAAATGAGGGAGGTGTTTTTGGGTCAATTTTATTTGCTGTTTGGAACAAGCTAAGAACTATGGAAGAACAATGTTTTCTTGTATCTCATGAATTTTATTATAAACCAGAGTGGGGGCTGGAGTTGAAAAAACATTAGATCCAACCTGATCCAGAAGAACAATCCATAACTTGTCTCCTCTCACTGTAAAGATGGGCCCATTTGGATTTGGGGTAACAAGACTGTTCATGTGAGTAGCCATGGTGAAATAACATTGGTCCATATCACCCAGGCTGCCCAATCATATGAGAGAGTGAAATAATTAGCTCAATTCTATTCTGCTGTAGGAATATTAATCAGGAGAAAAAAATGGAAATTCACTGACAAATATTTGTTCTGTGAAACTAATGTCCCAGTATATAAATCACTGGTGATTGTGCCCCCCATACTGTATGTGGGTATGTCCGTGGGCAAGAGGGGCAGAACTTTTAACTACAAATATCTCAGAAACTGCTAAAAAGAGAAAATGAATTTAAATTGCTCAGTTTTTGGGTTTTGATCCCCTTTAATGTACATGAAGTGAGTGCTCAGCTTTATCAGTAACTTGCTCCTCTGTGAGTCTCTTTATGGCCCAAATAATTCCCATTTCTAATGCAGCTCCCAGAGAAGTGATGGGGGGTCAATATGTTTTGGCTTCAGGTCTCCACAGTTGTGTTTGGTAAATATGGTTTATAATATGGTGAGAAATGTGATTCTGTAGCAATTGGACTGGTATTGGTGGGGATTAATAGGAATGATGTGATGTCATTGTGGGAAGATTGGCTTTTGTAAAAGGCCAATAAAAACTGCCGACAGACAACGTTGGCATCTTATTGGCCAGTATATGGGGCCCTCCAATGGCCTTCTCTGATCAATATGTGGCCAATAATCAGCAAGATATTGATCTGGCAGGTTTATAAATCTATTCAGATTGAAGACCTCATCAACAAACTACATTCCCCACCTTGTGATCCCATCAATGGCCATAGGGCCCACAATTGGATCAGCCGGAAATTTCCAATCTCAAGGCAGGTATATTGTGAAGAGATCTGCTCGTTTAGTAATCTGGTCATACGATCAGACCTTTTAGAGTATGGTCATGGTCACCTTTTGGGAAGAGAATTGGGGTTTGGAGAATATCCAGGGACCCCAAAACTGCTGAAAATCATGTCCCTGTCAGACACTAAATACTGACAAATAATTCCTCCCGTCCTTAGCACTGGCTTGTCCTTAGGGTTCAGATAATTACCCACACACACACACCTGTGTCACACACTCACATGTCTGATAATTACACACACAGTTGTAATTAAATACACATTATACAGAACTTACCCTTGAATGCATACACATAGTTCATACACAGCCAACAAGAAGTTCAAGGTTAAGCAGCGAGGAAGCAGAGACACGGGTCTGGGAGTGGGCGGGGTCCAGGTGAGTAGTGGGTGGAGTCCAGACTGAGAGTGTGGAAGTGGAGGGGAGGATGGGGATTGGATGCACTGGGTCCCTCTGAAGATTTTTTTGCAGCCACATTGTAGTTATGCCACTGACGGTGACCCCCAAAATAATGTGCGCAACTTAACCAGGTCTAAAGATGAGTGACAATACAAGGTGAAAGAGCACTATGAGGGCAGCCATGTTACTGCTATACAAACTGGATCAATGCCATGTGGGTGTCACCTGCAGAAAGGCCCATGGGGTGCACATTTAGTGAACTCAGCCTCCAATAGGGAATGGCAAAAAGTTCTCAATCTGCACCAACCAGCATAGAGCACTAGTGCAAAGTCACCATGTATACTGTAGGGCAGAGACCCCCAAGCAGTAGCTTGTGAGTAACATGTTGCTCTCCAACCCCTTGGATGTTGCTCCCAGTGGCCTCAAAGCAGGAGATTATTTTTGAATTCAAGACTTGGAGGCAAGTTTTGTTTGTATAAAAACCAGATGTACTGTCAAACTGAGTCTCAATGTAGGTTGACAATCCACATAGGGGCTACCAAATGGTCAATCACAGCCCTTATTTGGCACCCCAAGAACATTTTTCATGCTTGTGTTGCTCCCCAACTACTTTTACTTCTGAATGTTGCTCGCAGGTTCACAAGGTTGGGGATCCCTGCTGTAGGGTATTGGGACAATGGAGTCCCCATCAAAAGAACTGCAGCGCCCTGTGACAATAAACTGAGCATTGACACCTCAATCGAGTGCCCACTGCAAAATATCTATTAGGGGCCAAGCAAACTTAGTCTCCCACCAGCCTTATTGGGCCATTAGTAGATCCACTTTTCCCCAATACAGTGCCACGAGCTGGAAACTTTACATAAATCAAGTCAGACAGCACCACCTACTGATTTACTGACTGCAATGGAATAATTCAGATCTTAAATGAATTTTATTTACAGTACTCAGGATCAGCAATGGGAGTATCCATGGCACCATTATATACCAGTCTATTTCTATTTGTCCAATCATCCCCAGGTAGTGTTCTTTATTGCTGATGTGTTTTTGATCTGGGTCGGTACCAGTGATTCCCTTGTTGAGTTTGTGGAACAATTGCCTGTGAATTTATCCCTGGAACACAACAGTCTGTAGGTGAATGTTTTACATCTCACTATTTGTTATTAATCATCTGGCACCACATTATACAGGAAAGATTAAACCAAATCACAACAATTCACTGTATCCATTCAAGTCTTTGTGGAACTTTATTCTCTGTATCTGAGAGAGTTCAGAGACATCTGGATGTTCTGCTGTTTATTCAATGCAATGAGATGACCCAGATTCCAGGTCAGAGATAATGACTGGATGAACAGAGTCAGAGAAAACTGACAATGTGACAATGTCAGAACTCGACCCAAAGAGAATCACAGTTTGTTTTCTATTTCCCACTATGAAACTTGTGTAAAATTGTTACAAACCTTTGGCCAGTGGTGGAATGTGATGAGAAATGACCTTTAAGGACATTGGGCTTTTGCAGGTCTGTACGGACATTGCACCTTTAGATATTAACACTAAGGGGCAGATTTATCAAAGGTCGAAGGGAATTTTCAAATGAAAAAACTTCAAATTTCAAAGTAATTTTTAGGAACCATCGAATAGGCCCAATTCGATTTAGATTTGAATTGAAAAACCTTCGAAAATTCAACCACTCGAAAATCGAAGTACTATCTCTTTAAAAAAACTTTGACTTCGACACTTTGCCACCTTAAACCTGCTGAATTGCTGTTTAGCCTATGGGAGACCTCCTAGAACCTATCTGAGGCTTTTGGCCAAGTTTTGAGAAGTCGAAGGTTTTTTTAAAAAAAAATCCTTAGAATCGTTCGATTCGAAGGGTTAAACTGTTTGATCGTACAATTTTACTTCGATTGAATACGGCCGTTTTCGCTTGCAAAAAATACTTTCGAAGTACTCAAATTCGATAGTCAAATTTTGACGTTTTTTTTACTTCGAAATTCGATCCTTGATAAATATGCCCCTAAATCTTGCCTCCTAAAAGCCAAGCCAGGTTGTTCCACATGCAAAAATTGTGTTTTATTTAAAAAAAAAAGAAATAAAACACAGACTTACCTACAAAAATTTCCAGTGGGCACTCGATTGAGATGATAATTCTCAGTTTATTGTCGACCAACCCTATGGTGGAGTATAAATGGGGATGGAGTTCTTTTGACATAATAACATACAGTATTAACATAGTAACATAGTAACATAGTAACATAGTGACATAGTAATATAGTAACTTAGTATCACTGTAACATAGTAACACCGTAACATAGCAACACCGTAACATAGCAACATAGTTACACAGTAATATAGTAACATAGTAACTTAGTAACACCATAACATAGCAACAGAGTAACACAGTAACATAGTAACACAATAACATAGTAACATAGTAACTTAGTAACATAGTAACATAGTAACAGAGTAACACAGTAACATAGTAACACTGTAACATAGCAACATAGTTACACAGTAATATAGTAACATAGTAACACCATAACACCGTAACATAGCAACAGAGTAACACAGTAACATAGTAACACAATAACATAGTAACATAGTAACTTAGTAACATAGTAACTTAGTAACATAGCAACATAGTAACACAGGAACAAAGTAACACAATAACATAGTAACAAAGTAACTTAGTAACATAGTAACACCGTAACATAGCAACAGAGTAACACAGTAACATAGTAACTTAGTAACATAATAACTTAGTAACACAGTAACTTAGTAACATAGTAGCTTAGTAACACAGTAATATAGTAAGTCAGGTTAAAAAAAAGACACACGTCCATCAAGTCCAACCTTAAGTCTATATATAACCTGCGTAACTGCCAGTTGATCCAGAGGAAGAAGGCAAAACCCCACCTGAAGTCTCTCTTATTAGAGGGGGAAAGTGTTTGTACTAAGGGTTAATTCAGTACAGTGCAGATGTGTCTCGGGGGAGGGGGGATATATCATTTTTATTCCATGTAAGTGTTTCTATGGGAGCAGATAGAATGCACAGGGGGAGCCTTACAGCTTCTTTATTGTAGGGAAGGACAATTAGTCTGTAAATTGCTTTACATCACTATTAGTATTTATTTAGTATACAGTTTGGCAGCTGGTAATGAAAGGGTTAATATAGTGACTTTACATAAGGAGTCACACAGGACTGGGGGAGGAGGAGGAGGAAGAGAAAGAGGGAGGGGGGTGAGTAAGTGCAATGTCGGCTCAAGCCCCTTCTACTGATTCCTGAAACTCACAGATTTCCAAGAAAATGAAACTGACCAAGATCCTTTGCTGCACAGACAGAGCGGTCACTGCTGGGACTGACTCCTGAATCATGGGGGAGGGGCATGGACCCTGTTATTTGTCTCTCCCAAAGATTTATGTTTTATATACAAATAAACCTCAACAAGTGCAATATCTGTGACCTTGACCAAAGCCTGCAGTGATCACACAGTAATTACTTGTATTTGTACTGATGCACATACATCAGATGTGTGTATATACCATACTGAACTACAACTCCCACAATGCCCAGAAAGCCTTTAGCTAATGCCTTCTGAACCAGGAGACAAGAGTTACTAAACTGATTCTCCCACCATCAGTCCATACAGCAGTTTGCAGTGGATTAGACAGGCATGAAGGCAGCAGATTGGAGGGAATGCTGGGAACTGTAGTTCAACCGAAACAGATCGTGCACTACAGGCAGATTATTGGCCCACACTGAATTCTGGGGAATGTGAATGTGGATTTATATAGACACAGAGTGGGCACAGGGAAGAGTTACAAGTTCCCACATTGGGAAGGTACAAGAACAAGAATGTGGTTCCTGAGGATACAAATACACAGGCTTGATATTGGTTAGTGTGAGGATATATCATAAAATATACAGCGAGTATAGAGGGGCAGGAGTTTTTGGGATCTGTGGCCTGATTAACACTAATTATTTGTACTTTAGTATTTGTTCTACACAATGTATCTCATCATATCTTATAATTTCTTATCATTTCTCATCATATCTCATCATATCTCATCATATCTCATGATTTATCATCATTTCTCATCATATCTCTTCATGTCATCATATCTCATCATACCTCATCATACCTCATTATATCTCATCATATCTCATCATTTCTCATCATATCTCATCATTTCTCATCATTTCTCATCATATCTCTTCATGTCATCATATCTCACCAAACTTCATCATATCTCATAGTTTCTCATCATTTCTCATAATTTCTCATTATATCTCATCATTTATCATCATATCTCTTCATGTCATCGCATGTCATCATACCTCATCATATCTCATGATTTTTCATCATTTATCATCATATCTCTTCATGTCATCATATCTCATCATATCTCATTATTTCTCATCATATCTCATTATTTCTCATCATATCTCTTCATGTCATCATATTTCATCATACCTCATCATATCTCATCATGTCATCATATCTCTTCATACCTCATCATATCTCATCATTTATCATCATATATCTTCATGTCATCATATCACATCATATCTCTTCATGTCATCATATCTCATCATATCTCTTCATGTCATCATATCTCATCATACCTCATCATATCTCATCATATCTGATAATTTCTCATCATATCTCATCAGTTCTCATCATATCTCTTCATGTCATCATATCTCATCATTTCTCCTCATATCTCTTCATGTAATCATATCTCATCATATCTCATCATATCTCATCATGTCATCATATCTCATCATACCTCATCATATCTCATCACATCTCATCATACCTCATCATATCTCATCATTTATCATCATATCTCTTCATGTCATCATATCTCATCATATCATCATATGTCATCATATCTCATCATACCTCATTATATCTCATCATATCTCATCATATTTCTCATCATAACTCTTCATATGTCATCATGCCTCTTCATTTCTCATCATACCTCACCATATCTCATCATACCTCATCATATCTCTTCATGTCATCATATCTCATCATACCTCATCATATCTCATAATGTCTCATCATACCTCATCATTTCTCATCATATCTCATCATAACTCGTCATATCTCATTATACCTCATCATATCTCATAATTTCTCATCATAACTCATCATATCTCATCATACCTCATCATATCTCATAAAATCTCATAATACAGACACAAGGGGTAACACAGACATGTCCCCACAATCTATTCACTGTTACTGTCACACAAAGACAATTGAAAGAGGGCCCTGTTCACAAGAGCTTACAATCTAAGAGCAAGAGGAAGTGAGACATATGGTGAGGGGAGGCAGTGTTGGGGTAATGTCCCTGTTAGTTAGAATAGTAATGGGAAGAGCAGTGAGTGTGCAAGTAAAGTGTAAGGGGGTAGGTGGACGAGATGCTGAGGGATAAGTTATAGGCTTCAATGAAAAGGTACTGCGTGTTTTGTTGTTAAAAATTTTTACTTATTAACATTAACTAAACATGTTACACATTTGGACATTCATATCTGTGATTTTTTTGTTTAATATACCGGTGGTTCAACTTTAAAATGGATCATGATCTAATTGTAAATGGAGAAATATAACCTTGGAAAAGAACTGTATTGTATCAATTATACACCTAACCATCAGAGCTTACAGTCTTATTTCTAATGTTCTTATTACAGACAGGCACATCAGCACTTCCTACAGTGTGTGTTAAATATTGAGTATTGAGTCCAGCTTCAGACTGGGGATTGTTCTTATGGAATAAATATCAGTCTTTCCATTCCCAGGGGCATTTCCTACATTCTGTTGCCCCTTCACTGGTACCAACTAAAGCCACGAGTCCAGCACTTTGTCTCACAAACCAACCGCTGTGTCACTGGGAATTGTTCTTAGGGAATAAATATCAGACTTTCTTTTCATTGCTCTTTCCTTCCGTAGGGGCATTTCCTACATTCTGTTGCCCCTTCACTGGGGGTGTTGGGGTTTCCCCTAAAAAGGAATGAGGGAAAGAAGGGGTTACATGGGATTTAAACCCCCATACAAATTTATTTTGAGCTGTTTTTGCATTTGCTATCTTTGAAGAATTAAAAGAGATTGTGCTTCAGTACGAACCAGGCAGTTCTAAAATTCAGAAAGGTGAGTTTTCTTGTTCTTTGCAACGTGTGCTGAATGAAAGTGTAGCCTTTGGTCTGGTTAATGAATTACAACTGACTTGTGCCAAGAACTCGGCTGCTATTGCCAGAATTAATGTGATTCTAACACAAATGCAGAGGGAACACCTGAACTGCAACTTGCACACTATTTACAAAAATAACTCAAAAAGTGTTTGTATTGGTGTACAGTACACAACTTGTAATGAACACAACTTGCACATATATCCACAATTGCAGTAGATTGGTGGTGGTGGTGCACGGTGGATGGAGAGCATTTTGGTTGCAGTTTCTCACATGATATGTTGAGGAACACACACATAAATTGTTAACATGTAAAAAAGAAAACAAAAACAACTAGAAGAGAATATGGTGCTTTTGCTGATTTATAGGCCTTTCACTTTCCAAAGCCCCATGTCAATATATTGCCCTGATGAGATATAAGGAGATGGGGACGGGCTGTGTACAAGTTTGGATTTATGGTTCTGAATTATTGGGCTGTATCTGAGCTATTAAACCAGCGGTTCTGGTTACAGGGAGATTAAGGATCAGCGAGTTCACTACAGAGGAAGCAGACCACTCACAGGGGGTCCGGAGAACAGGGGGGAGTCTCCTACTATAATTCCTTAAGTGAAGGTTAAAGCCTCGAATATTTGGGTTTAAGGCAGTTCTATGTGTGTAGCATGAGCCACATGGGAAATTCTGTTTTGTCACTGAATTCCCTGTACTTCAGGCTCTAATTACATTGGCCACTGCTCTAATGAAGACATCCTTGCTTTACAGCACTAGGAATTATCAGATTAATATCACAATATTAATAATATCATTATCAATATATCAATATCAATAATAATCATTTTAATATTTACTGGGACAAGTTGATGGAACTCACCTGCCATTTCAGTTCCTCTCCACTGACTCCTCATTGTTGGGGGCTGGATCTGTATATTTAGGCAATGGGCATTTCTGCCCCTCTGACAGCAGATAATAGACTCCTGTGGATTGATTACTGTTATTTATATTTCTGTATATCTCACCCTCCCAGATCAGCCCCATAGCCAAGCTAATAAATAGTCCATATCTCAGTGGCATTATGTAGAATAGTCATGTGATGGTCAACCCACACCCAACAAAACATTAACTTGCACCCACATCTTCCCTCTCCATACGTTACTTCTGTGTGTGGCTCTTGTTCCAATACAGGAGGAGTCCAATGACGTGGGTTTATTAATAGAGCAGAGGGGGGGGGGGTCTGGCAACAAGTCACAGGGGATGTCTCCAATGAAATCATTTGGCTAATGTTGCCCAACTGCTCTACTTTTCATTTACAATGAGATCACTATAAGTCAGCCACTGCTGACTGGGTGCCAGTACATCACTAGTGCAGAACAGTTTCCATATTGGACCAGGATTAACCCATCTCAAGTTGCCTTTGTGTATAGTACCTAAGCTCTCTAACTGTATAAGAGTACAGGCACAAGTTGGAAGTCCTACACTGAAAAATCCTATTAATTGACTTGCACTTATACATAGTCCTTAATGGTGAGCACCTACACATCAGTCCCACTCTTTCTTATGAGTTGCATGTGACTGTGAGTGCAAGCTCCAAGGTACAGGAATGCAGAAAAACCTAGAATTAGGGATCAAGCCCATCTTGAGGAGATGTTACTTCCGCACATCTGGCCTGTACCCAGTGATTCACACAAGTTCTTATTGACACTGTTCATTGTAACCACAACATGATTAATCAGGCGCTCATTGAGGTCTTCATTGGTAAGTCTTGTGCATGTCACAGTGCATGCAATTCTGCTGGAATTCTAATAAAGACATTGCATTGTGGGTAAAAATATGGCAATTTGCAACCATTTTTTAATTTCCCTTTCACTGGCAGTTGGTTGTTGTGACTTTTTGGTCTTCCTTTTGGTACAATGCCAACACTAGGGCCGAGTGTTCTATTTATAACATCATATTAGGGAGATTTCAATAAGTCGTTTTGGTGCCAAATGGGCACATACTAAAACCAACATATTATGTAACTGCACAATATAATAAAAACTGTAGAGGCAGGAGGTGCAGGAACCTTGGATGTGGTTTGGGGGGTTGGAATGGGAGATACAGAAGAATTTTGTATAATATTGGCTAGATAACTGGATATGGGCCAGGCAATGATCTCAAATTTTCAGAATCCTGGATTTGCCCTTTTAATCTCTCACTGGTACAGGTCAGTTCCCCTGAATTGAAGGTAACACAGATATTGGGAATACTCGTAAATGCTCCAGATCTGGGATGTGATTGGGGCATTGGCAGAGGTGGAACCAGGCATAACTGGACTTGATTAAAAACCTCCTTGAATTCTACTGTAGAAAATTGATATATCCAGGAATTATGCTGATGTTGATAAATTTTATTTTGTAATGTGCTTGTACTGAGATACAATTTTGTGTTATTCCTGTACCCAACTAATCACAAGTAATTGGATTAACCTCATCCTGTTTGGCTGTTACCTTTGTCCCGTAGGAGCTCTTTTTTCATTGGAGGTTTTAGTAACTCATGTTGCACCTTAACAGTGAAGTACAAATGATTCCAGTTCATCTTATCCACAAAATCCATTCCATCACATATACTGGTGAGTCTGTAGGAGCCGTCGCTGTTTGGATATTGTTTATTCTGTACGTTCTCATCAGAGACTTTTCTATAACCATTACTTGTATTCACAGCTCTGTGCCAGGTCACCCCAATATTCTGTGGGTAGAACTGATCTATTTCCATGATGATGTGTGTGTCCTTCTGGGTAATGTTTGTCATAACTGGGACCCCTGGGAATGAGACAGTGAGATATGAGACAAGTATACATGTATATATATGTATATATGGCTACATATACTAGCTATATACTAGCTACTAGCATACACAGTGCTACACGTTTTTCCAGAACAGAAAAGTATAGGTATAATAGATCTTTCCATAAATTGGATCTTCATACCTTAAAGGTCACATTTACTAAGGGTCGAATATCGAGGGTTTAATTAAACCTCGATATTCAACCATTGAAGTAAAATCCTTCGACCTCGAATATCGAAGTTGAAGAATTTACCGCAAATACCTTGATCGATTGATGAAAAAATTCGACGTTTTTTTTACTTTGAATCCTTCACTCGAGCTTAGTAAATGTGCCCCTCAGTCTACTAGAAAACCTAGTAACTATTTTATTTTATAAGCTCCATATATCTGTGGAAAACACAAACCAAAGAGATATTTCTATTTACTATAAGCCACCAGTATCATGCCTGCTGAGAAGTGATCCTTGGTTGTGTCCGGAGCAGATTGAGGAATAAATCATTGATGATAAACTCACACAAAATGAACCCTCCAGGGATTTGGACAGGTGCGAGAGGCTGATGAGGCCAAACCAAGTGCAGTTGTAGAGGCAGAAGAAAAATAATAGTCAGACTGAGGAAGGAATCAGTATAAGACAAGCAGTGGTCTATTTAGGCAATGGTCAGGTAGGGTCAAATTTAGACAAGAAACACAATGTTAAAGGACACTTGTTGGGCTAAAATTGTATTCCAACCAAAGGTGTGGGCTAATAGAGCCTGCACTCCGGTTGGGGGTAAGAGGTTTTTTTTTTTTTTCAAAAAAATTGCCCCCTGCCAGTGCTAGGAAACCCCCACCAGGAGGTGCCCTTTAAGGTCACTTATTAAGCTACGTAAAACATTGAGTTAAAAAGACAACACAGTTTCCAAAAAACATTGGACAATGTGTAAAATATAAATAAGGACAGAATGCAAAACATATATTTAATTGAGAGTAGTGCTGGGACAGTGTACCAAATGCTGAGGCTGAGAGGTGTCGTAATGTAATAGTTGAAGGTTTAAGAGAAGTTTGACATGAGTGTGTTTACTACTTTTATGACTAATCGCTGTAGTTTTGTAAGTGAAATGTTGTCCCATTGTTGCCTGATATAGGGTTTCAGCTGCTCAACAGTCTCACCTTTGTCATGGTATACTGTATTATTACCAAATAAGTGAGTAATTGGACCAAGGTTCTCTTGCCTTAAGGCTTTGCCCTGTTACACACTGACACTGCAATCTGCATAAACTCCACCCACTTTTCCATTCTTGGGTTGGGGATTTGGGACTGATCTGCATAAAATGCGACTGTTGGGAGTTATGTACTACTGAGGAGATGGCTACAACTACTGACTGAAGGATTTCTCCATACTATATATAGTTATGATACTAGAAGTGGCAATTGATCAAGGCTTTCTGTTGTTGTATAGGCAAATATACAATAGCAATCATACTCTTAAATCTCCCTTTACTGACATTAATACTCACCTCTCACATTGAGGGCCCCAGTGCTTCTCTTTAGGGGTTCACGCAGACTGGGGTGTCCCACCTGGCAGATAAACTCCACCCCCTGCTCAGTTATTGCTGACACAGAGACAATGAGACTGACTGTGCAGGAGAAGGTCCCATCAGCTTCTCTCTTCTGCTCCATCTCTGGGATCTTGTATTTCTCACTGGGACACACAGGGAATAATTCCTGCCCTCCTGCTTCTCTCCTCAACCATTTCACCTCCAGAGCATCAGGGAAATACCCCCAGATCTTACACTGGAATTTGCCTTCTTTTCTGTGTATCAGGGTATCAGGTTTTATTATCTCTTCCATCCATGGGCACCAGGGGAATTCTGCAAATAGCAAGACTAATGCTAAATATCTGTGTTACCAAATACATTCTGGGCTAATTATAAGGTCATATACAGTAAGACTGGTGAGAAACTCATTATCTAAAGCACAGCTGTGAGATTAAAGTTCCTTTGATGATAGGGACTATATTTTCCCTAAATAAATGCAAATCACAACAACATTATTGTAGTAGTCACATCAAACCAGAAAAGAATAACCCGTGATGTGAAAACCATATTAGATGAAATATGCCTCTTGTGTATAGATTACTGTTAAAGAGCCTAATTTCAATTCTTGAAACTAAAAACAAGATAAAAAAAAACACAAAACAAAATCATATGAAGAGGCTGAGATCTGCATAAATCTAACATTTGTAACAAGGTGAGAAGTTTGACACCACAAGTAAAAGGTTATAGACAATTTTCTAAATTTTTAGAAGTCAAAGTAAAATTGTTCGAATCGTTCGATTCGTAGGATTTCATTGTTCAATCGACCCATTTTACTTCGACCACAAAGCGCCCAAATTTGATTAAAAAAACTTAGACTTCAATATTCGAAGTTGAATTAATCCAATTCGATGGTCGAATTTTGAAGTATTTTCCACTTCAAAATTCGACCCTTGATAAATCTGCCCCAAAGTATCAATGGCAAGAACTCTACCTAGATCCTGTCTAATGTTGTTTTGTATGAGAACAAATACTTTGCATTTCCAAAACCACCACTGCTAATTTTTAATGTGAGATAAAATGTGATTACACCGAAGCGTAAGTCTCTGTGGGAAAAACATCACATGCAACATGAAGGCCAGTCTTGTTACCTGGATCCCATGCTGAGAATTCCCTGGACTCCTCCTCATCACTGGATCGGTGGTTCCAGGTCACTCGCACTTTGAATCCTGGATCATTGAAGAGATGTCCTGGGAGCTTACACTCACTCTCAATATTAAAGCTGCTGCCAGAGTTGGCTGTGGCTTTTTCATTGGATTCCAGTTCCTTGTAGTGTCCAACTCCACAGCTCCATCTGATCTGGATGTCTCTGGGGTAAAACTCCCTCAGGGTCAGACAGCTCAGAACCTCTCCTGACTCACTCAGGGAAAGCTTCATGGAATCCTTGGGCTTTACTGGGAAATAACAATGAAATATTTGTCAAGGACAGGATCATAGATTGAAAGAGTCAATAATGACGTGTTCTAAAGATATTGCACTCCACCAATCCAATTCAGCCAGGTGCCACACACTTATATACATTATATATACATATATATACATATATACAATACATATATACATATATACATATATATTTACACAAAGACATCATAGGACTTGTTCAATTTTTATTGTAGCCGATTGTTATTGCCTTTTTTCTAGATGATGTAGTTGGCAGTTTGAATATGTTGCTCTATATCTATATGGACAAACAATATCTATTTTGTTTAAAGGTGAGGGCAGTTTTCGTAGATGCACAAAATGTCTTCATGTCCTTAATATATTTATAATAGGTTTTGAGGACCATTTGTCTTTATAAATGTTGAGGCCACCCCTCATTGCCGCCCTCATAGTAGTTAGAACATGATTACTAGTGAGTACAACTTTCCCTTCTGCTATAGTAAACATGAACTTTGCTCCTGCTTGCATGGCCATCATTAAATAATACTTTTTTTCCAAAACAATATTTTTTATAGATATCATCTACTATAGAAGTGTAACAGTTGGGTTTGTAAAAGTCCCACACACAGATCAGTCTTTCCATCAAACAACATCTGTTTTCAGTCTCCCCTCTTAAATGGAAAACATGCTGCTTCCTTACTCCAATATGGGAATCTGTGGAAAAACACTGAGACCACCAAACTATCAATTTGAAATAATAAATATTGGCCTTGAAAAGTCAAGAGTTCAGTTTTAAAAATAATCGTCCTGACTTTTAAAGTTAAAGTTTAGATCTAAAAAGACAAAACTCTGCACTTTTTGGGTGGCTTTACCTTAGGAATGAAACAGGATCCCCATTGTACTATAACCATTAGGATTATGGGGTGCAACCTTATTGAAATGAGTGTCTTCCAGTATAACAAATTCCACAACAAAATCATTTAGAATATAAAGTTGTGATCATTACTTACATAAGATAAAGGAACAGTGTATTTGTTCCTCTTTGGCTCTTCCAACACAGACAAACTTGCAGAACACAGACATCTCCTTGTGCTTTGATACATCGGGGGTGAAGCTGAGGGAGGAGGTGACATTGTGTCTCCCGTCTGTCTCTGTTCTGTCTGTTCTTACAAAGAATTCCTGATCCAGCAACATATTCCCTTCTCCTTCTGCCTGGGACTCATCCTCTGTTATCTCCATCTTCTTCTTCCCATCATTCTCCTCCACTGTCCATATCACCTGGGGGTCCTTAGGGCAGTCAGAGGCCACACAGTACAGAGTCACCTTCTCCCCATCCAACATCTGACTCCTGTGTATGTGACTCACCCGGAATCTCTGGAAATCTAAGGAGAAGGATCAACATCTGTCATTGTCTCAATGTTAGTATTTTCCCACCCTGGGTTCATGGTGATGATTTCCTGCAATGTGGTGTCCACTTTGGGTGTGGTTAATATCATTTAAATTGTCCACCATTGCTTGCTATGGCACAAAAATAAAAGTTTAATCACAATATAGATTTTGTTACCAGAAAAATTGTTTTGTAGTCACAAAATGATTTTTACATTTTTAAATTTTTCCATTATTATATGTTTTTTGCTACCACAAAAGTAACTTTGTCAATAAAATACAATGCATTAACTTATAGGGTGCCAATTTTATATATTGTATATACAGTTGGCACCACAAATGGGAGCTATTGAAATATGTATTTACTCAAGATAGTAGCTTTCTGCTTAGCTCCTATTGCATTTCTTCTTTGTTGAGTATATTACTCCCCTGTAGAAAGGACAGAGATTTGTGATTGGTCATCTCAGGTGCTGCACATTCATTTAACTTTAATATTTATTAAAGTTAAATGCCAAAAACTCAAAAAAATGTATTTATTTTTTTACTATAAAATCGGAATTTTTAGTGTAACACAAAATTAATTTTGGAGACATTATAAAAAAGTTGCCACGGCAAAGCATATTTTGTAGTAAAAAAATATATATATTTGCCTGTAGAAAATCCCTTTTCTTGATTGATTTATGTTTTTTGTTGTTATTAAATAAATTATTATTATTTAACTTGAATAAAATTTATTTTATGATTACAATATGTTTTGTCTCACAGTATGCCTTATTCAGAGATAAAACATTTTTTATTTTATGAAACGTATTTTGTTGCCTTAAGAGTAAAACTAAATTCAACAAAGTATAAATCATAAATTTGGAGTTAAAATTGTGTTAAAAATGTACAAACAGTGTGAATGCATGTTACTATATTTAGTTATTGATAATGATCAAGATAATAATCAAGAAGATACAGGAAGGGACAGATTTATTCACTTTCGTTTTTCTGTCCCCACTGGACATTGAGTTTTCCCTCAAGTTTTGCCCATTTATAAAATGCCATCTTTAAAATAAAATCCACTCTTTTCATTATATTTTGTTAATGTAAATAAAAACTGTATAAGAAATCTGTAAAAGAAATCAATACCCCCTTTGTGCAGATAAACAGAAATATCCATAGACTTACATTTGAGCTTGAATATAAAATACCAGAGAGCCGCAGTAATTCCGGCCCCGGTCAGCAACACAGTGAGAAAGATGGCCGCTAACATATTCCATACTGGATATTTTCTTTCAGGGTCTGAAGAATTAGGAAAGAAAAGTGTTAGGTCCCATGAGTTTGTATAGCGCATGTCATAGAACCAACCTGAGATCCATTGTTTGACTGTGACTCTTAAGGCCCATCAGAAAATCTTGTATCCAGGGCCACTGTGACACCAACCATAGTTCTTAATGTTATAGGTATTAAGGGAAATACTGTATGTTCTTTTAGTTGCCTGTGCATTGTTATGCTGTTGTTATGTAAGGTGTCCCAAACCCAGAACATACCCTGAGGACCTGGCTATGGCTCATGCTTCCACCTATAAAAGCCGCCTTTTGCTTTGGGAGGAGCCCTCCACTACTCGGCTGTCACCAGGTCTTATAGTGAGAGGACCAAGGGGAGAAGTCTGGGCAGGCAAGGGAACCAAATTTGTATAAGAAGGACAGGGAACAAGGAGCGTGGTCGAGGGACACAGCCGAGTTGGTACTAACCAGGCAGAGCGGAACAAAATCAAGAGTCAAGAACATAGAGGCCGGGACAAAACCAAGAGTATGGCGGTACAGAACAGGATCCAAGAGAATGGTCAATAAACTGGCAGAGTAAATTTACACTTTAATAAATAGATATATGGGCATTTAGCAGTCTCACGGCATGGGAAATAAGACTATCTGCTGCAAATACTGTGATACCACATGGCAATAAGACAAATAACTTATGATGTAACTGATGATGTAATGGATCATCCACCATTCTGGATATTGAATGTGTTTTAAAAGATAAGTAAATATTTAAAATAAGTGAATGTAAAACTGAGGAGGGTGCTATTCTAAGCACTTTTGTAATTTACGTTAATCATATATTTATTTTGATTCCAGTATGTTATGGGATACATGTACTGTTGATGTGAATGAATTTTGTTACAACAGCGCCACCTGCTGGTCAGTTTCTGACTATTCTGACCAGCAAATAGTCAAGGAAGTTGTCAGGAAAAAGAAAGAGGCTGATGTTCTGCTTAAAGAAAAGAGAGATTTGAGAAAGGTTTCTATTGTTTTTTCCATTAGAGTAGCCTCTTTCTTTCTCCTGACAACTTCCTTGACTACTTTGTGATCAGAATGGTGGGAAAAAGACCACCATTGATGCTGTTGTAATAAATTCATTTATATTAACAGTGCATGTATCCCTTAATATCTTGGAATTAAAATAAATAAAAACGTAAATTACAAAAGTGCCTAGAATAGCACCCTCATCAGTTTTACATTACTTATCCTTTAAAGAGAAGGGCACTCCAATAATCCTGCTGTTCTCAAAATCCTTTGCAACATCCTACAGTCGGCTGAAATGCACTGGTCAGGAGCCAAGCACGGAGGTGCCTAAGGAAATATTTTTTGTGATCCACCCACAAATCATTTTGTATTTTAGTAAAAGCCCTGAGCGTAAAACCAAACACAACCTTCTTCTTCTTGGGACAGTTCCTTCCTACAAAGAAACTACAGCAGACTGCACTGAGCATGCTCATGAAATAGGTCCAGAAATATCAGCTCTGATTGGCCTCTATATAATCCAATCTCACTGGTACCTGGAGTAGCCACCAAGCTACATGATTGACATATTCTAGGAGCTTCCTGACTGCCTTAATGTTCAAGTCAAGTCAAGACTTTGCCTCTCTGGTCTACATAGGAGGCAACAAAGTGCTTGGCATTGCCAGTCTTTGTAAAGAAGATCGAGGGCCCCAGTTCAGGCAGTGACTATCCAGAAACTACCCATCAGCAATGATCGCAACCTAACCAAATATTCTAGTGACAAACAGCAACAGGTCCCAACTAGACACTGGAGAGCTGCAATTCCTGAAGAATCCATGTAATGTTGCTGTTATACTGCAGTTCCTCATTTTATAAAGCAACTAACTATTATGTGGCCTAAACCACTGAAGGCCCATTGGCATCATAGAATATCCCAAGTCTACTGGGATGATGGGTAAAATCCTGCTTTGACCTAGTCCTAATGGGCTCCTAGTCCTGCTACCCACCCTCTACATTCTAGCAGCACTGCAGGAAAGGGGACAGTGCAGTTCTAGCTGCCATCATTGATTGGCTGGGGGTTGGAGGCACTCACCCTCTTGTCTCAGCTGTAGAGTCTCAGTGATGGGATGTAGCAGAGTCTCATGTTCCACCTCACAGGAGATGTTTCCCTCTTGGCTCCCACTTGTTGGGTTTAGAAAGTAATAGGAACCTTTATTGAACCCCCCATCTTTGTTTTTCCTCTGATCTTCAGCAATTTTCCCACTCAGGATCCATTTTATCTGCAGTGGTTCTGGGTCAAATTGACTCGCTTCACACACCAATACCTGCTCCGGCCGTCCATTGATCTTGGCTGAATAGACTTGTACTGATGGAGGCACTGGGGAGACACGGCTCACAATTAAGTGTTGGAAATGTATAATTGCACTTGTTGTCTACTAGAAGTCACTCTACCCCAGAGCTTTTAATTATTGGTTACAGCACTGACTTCTACACTGGTTCTGACCAAAACGCTACTAACGCCTTTATCTCATGTCTATTAAGAAGCTATTATAGACATCAATTAGTATCTGCTCACTGCCCATGTCTTTAGTCAAGTCCCTTTGGCTACCCCAGCCATCCATTGGTCAGGGAATAATAACACATAGTACATGGGTGAAAAAAGGAAAAAAGATCTGTACAAGCAATGCCTCAATCAATCTGTGCATGTGTTTTATAGAGGCCAGGGAAAGGCAGCAACAAGAACATGGTTCTTTACCTCTTTTACAAAGAAACAACTTTAGGCTTTGTACTTATTTTATTTGATGTTCAATAAAACTTAATGGCTCAGCTGGTTCCTACAGTAAACTCAAAACTGGGCAGTGTAATATCCCCTGAACTGAGGGCTCCCCCATATATACTCAGACATTATAGGTAAGTCCCTTATGCCTTTATATTGAGCTACATATTTGTTTTTATTCATATCAATGGGAACTGCCATGATTGTTCTGATAAGGAAACTCATGCACAAACTCTAATGAAACTCACTGATCCAGTGGTCAGATTATGGGGCAATATGGCAGATAAGGTTACCAGGTTATGTTTTGCAATAAGCAGATGTAACCATTTCTTTTGATTCATTGGTTGATTTAAAATGGATTAGATGTATTTCCAGCAAACAAACATGGAATTATAAAATACAATAAGCAGTGGTTGATCCAAAGAGAAAAACCAAACTGACCCAATGTCTCATTCTATAAGATTAATAGAAAGTGCACTCACCTCCATACTGCACCTTGTAACTATCTTGTCTGGGGGTGGGGAGGGATTCATGTTGCACCTGACAGACAATCTCTGGGTTATTTAGGGTGTCGGAGGGGGTGAGAGTCAGGGTGCTGTTCTGTCGGAACGTTCCATCCGCATTCTGATGAAGGGGCCCCAGAACTGAGTTGGCCAATAGCTTCCCGTTCCTGAGCCAAGTCACAGTGATGGATTGTGGGTAGAAATCAGTCACTGAGCACTGAAGGGAAGTTCCCTGGTTCTTAACGAGAGTTCTCTTAGCAACCGCAACCTCTGGCACCGCTAGGGACACAAATACAGCTTTTCATATCATATCTATCTATTGATCAAACCTTTCCATCGACCTTTCTACAGTGATAAGGAAACAGGAATTGTTCCATGGGGTAAATCAAACTGAAAATCTACAGAACAAAAAAACTGCTGACAATAAGGAGAGAACTGAAGGCAATATATAAAGTAAATAACACATTTTTGTTATATTTTCTAACGGCAGAGAAAATGGCACCATGAATAATTGACAGAAGGAAGAGAAATAGAAATTCATTAAGTAGTTCCCTTTCCCCTTAGTTATACTATATGATATTCTGATATAGATTATTTCTAAATAGAAATCAGGTTCCATGCATTATATATTATTATATATCATTATTATTATTATATATTATTGCCTAAAGACTGGGGTGATTTACAAAAAAAGTTCTCTTTAAGAAATATAGAACGGAGAGAAGCAGGAGGATGAGGCAGAGTAAAAAAAATAAGGAAGAAAGAGAAATAAGCGAAAGGAGAATAGAGAAGGTATAAAATCTACTTCATGGTATAGGGAGACAATGGGGATTATTTATCAGCAGTGGGCTAATTTGCCCATAGGCAGTAACCCATGGTAACCATCAATTTGCTGCATTCATTGTTCTACTTGCAGCTGGCTCAAAAACAACTTATCATTGATTGGTTGCTATGGGTAACTGCCCATGGGCAAATTTGCACACTATTGATAAATGAGCCTTGATAAAGCAGTCGGTAAAACTAACCCCCTCACTTATTGTTATTCTAATTAGATAACCAACTGAGTTGTAGATGGATAGTGATGGGCAAATTTATTAAAAAAAACAAGACGCCGGCGCAGTTTCGCGAATTTTTCGCCGTTTCGCAAATTTCGCAGGAAATTTGCGAATTTTCAGGCGAAGCAAAACGGCACAAATTCACCCATCACTACAGATGGAGCAACATCCTACAAGACTTTGAACCCAACAATTACTTTTTTATTTTGTACAGACATTATGGTACAAAAAGGTAAAGACTGATGAGAATGTGTGCGAGAATTTTTGTACAACGAAACATGTCAGACTATAACAAGGTGAGGTGAGTGGAACTTTTTAATCCACAATGTGATTGGAGCAGGATAGGTTTCATCTATAAGGCCAATTAGTGCAAGAATTGGTGAGAATGGCCATTTGCTCTTTTAGATACTCCTGAAAGCCGTGCTCATGGGTCAGTTATGGTAAGATTTGGGATGATTACCTGTCCTAGATATTCTTAAAACTATGACTGTATAACTGATACTCCAAAATTTAGATACTGGTGTGTTCCTCTATCTCTAAATGTGAGGGAGTAAATGAAAGTAAAACTTTGTGGTCCTTGGTTCCTACCATGAATGTGCTGCCTGATCTCCTTCTGTTGGGTGTCTGGGCTGTAAATGACTGAGCACCTGTAGGTTCCTCCATCAGAGATGGTCACGTTGGAGAGAGACAATGAGGCATTGCCTTCCAGTATAAGTTTCTCATCTATGGATAACCGGGGGCTGGAGACCTTCCCTTTTGTGTCGTATCTCAGAACCTCCTTGTCTCCAAAATGCCACAAGACAGCGAGGAACTTGGGATTCACTGGAGGATTATCCACTCGGAATGTGCAGGGAAGTAGGACATCTCTTCCAATCAGGGAGGACTGAGAGGAGGGAACTGTTACTTCCAGGGAGGAACCTAAATAAGGAAAGATCAAAAATGATCTATGTGCAAACAAAGCTTAGATTGACTTATTATCCCATATAATGCAATACTTGGATGGAGATATAGTTGCTGTTGTGCATCTGTAGAATGGGGTTAACACAATGACTTGGAACCAAAACGTTTGAATACCTCTGCCTTCATGCACTGGTTACTAAATGAATACATAATTGTTGGAGATGCTGACCAAACGTTGGACCAAACATGACCATAACTTTTACTCTCAGTACAGTATTCTTTCGTGTCAGAGGAGTAAATGTTCTTCTAACCTTAAGCTTCATTTTTAATAGTTACCCTCTAGGATTTGTTGTTTGGGGGTTACTAACTTATACAATATGAATCTATTTTAAGATATATGGCAATGGAATGACTGGGTGCTGCTCACGTGATTTTTTGGTGATTTACACAGGGAGGTTACTACTTTCGGTTGAGAGTTAATGAATAGGAGCTTTTGCCTTGGAACTTCACTATGTGGTGCCAGTAAATTCCGGGGATAAGGTTTTTGAATTGGGAGGAGGGGGTTGTAGATTTTTCAGTGGGAAATGCAATCAAGTGAAAAGAAAGGGAATATAGGGGAGAGTAGAGGGGAAGAGCAAGAGAGAGGGAGAAAGCAAAATAAAAACAAACAAGGAGTCTGATGGGAAGGGAGAAAGAAAAGGAGAGACCCCAGTACATGAGAGAGAGGAGAGTAGTACTTACATTGCTGCAGCAACAGGAGGAGCAGAAAGAAGAAGAGAAATCCCAGCACTTTCCCAGTTACACAATATTCCATTTTCTCGGCTCAGGCACAGACTCTTCTCATCATTCTCTCGGCTTCCAACTAAATTACAAGTGAAAGTAAAAGAAGTTTATTTGCTATAGGGCAGGATTCCATGCTCTTCTGTGTTTGTACAAGTGAGAGCGGCAGCACATGTTATTCCTGCTGTGCCCAGACTCCAGACTCCAGACTCTTTCCTACTGTCTGACGGGAACTGCTGAACCTGCTGCACTGGGCTCTCAGTCTCAGGGGCCAAAATTATGGGAAATTCTGTACCTGCTGCACTGGGCTCTCAGTCTCAGGGGCCAAAATTATGGGAAATTCTGTACCTGCTGCACTGGGCTCTCAGTCTCAGGGGCCAAAATTATGGGAAATTCTGTACCTGCTGCACTGGGCTCTCAGGGGCCAACACTCCCTTGTATTGCATGATGGGAAATTCTGTACCTGCTGCACTGGGCTCTCAGGGGCCAACACTCCCTTGTATTGCATGATGGGAAATTCTGTACCTGCTGCACTGGGCTCTCAGGGGCCAACACTCCCTTTTATTGCATGATGGGAAACTGCTACTTTGGATTCTCAGGGGCTATATCTTTCCTTTTAAATAGTTTTATTTTATTTCTCAAAGATGGGAGCAAGGTGAAAGTTTAAGGGAAGATTGTGAATCTGCTGGTGACTTGTGTTTTCAATTGCCTGGCCCCCACTCTCCTGCTATTTAAATGAGAAAGAATAGAAGTACACGTAACCCCTGGATTTCTCTCATATTTTCTTTACAACCCTCACACTAAACAAACACTGACTTTTTGTTTTACTTCTCACAAGAAGGAACCAGTTTCGGGAGCCTCACACAAACCAACTGACTGGAAATAAAGGGGAAGTTGCCTAGAGTTTCATTTCTGCTGGGGGTCAAAGCACGAGTCTCAATTCTTCCCAGAAATGGACAAAGGGAATCACCCCCCCCCCCCACACACACACACACAGATCCGACCCCCTCAGCATAAAAAGAGATGTTATATCAGAATTGAAAGGGATGTTCAGCATCACATCTCTGTCACCTGCCCAACCCTGTATCCACTTTCCAGGAAGTCCAAGAAAGAGGGTGAGCTCTTGTGGTTCCCTTTTTATACTATAACTCACTACAATTTACCTCTGGGCAGTTCCTAAATTTCTAAGAAATGATTGTAACCAAAGATGAAGTTGCTGCCCAGGGTTTACACTTAGTTGTCCAAACATTGAAGTGACTGCCTGATTAATGGAACTGCTTCATTGTGGGTCCCCTACAGCTATAAAAATAATAATAATTACAACTATACAAATAATAATAATTACAGCTATACAAATAATAATTACAGCTATACAAATAATAATAATTACAGCTATACAAATAATAATAATTACAACTATACAAATAATAATAATTACAACTATACAAATAATAATAATTACAGCTATACAAATAATAATAATTACAACTATACAAATAATAATACTTACAACTATACAAATAATAATAATTACAACTATACAAATAATAATAATTACAACTATACAAATAATAATAATTACAACTATACAAATAATAATAATTACAACTATACAAATAATAATAATTACAGCTATACAAATAATAATAATTACAACTATACAAATAATAATACTTACAACTATACAAATAATAATAATTACAACTATACAAATAATAATAATTACAACTATACAAATAATAATACTTACAACTATACAAATAATAATAATTACAACTATACAAATAATAATAATTACAACTATACAAATAATAATAATTACAACTATACAAATAATAATACTTACAACTATACAAATAATAATAATTACAACTATACAAATAATAATAATTACAACTATACAAATAATAATACTTACAACTATACAAATAATAATAATTACAACTATACAAATAATAATAATTACAACTATACAAATAATAATAATTACAACTCTATTTAATTGCATTGTTATCAATTTAGTTATATATTACAAAATAATCTCATAATTAAACAATATTGTTAGAAAAACATCCCAAGTGTACAATTATTATGTAATGGGGAGGATATGAGTTTTAGAGGAGCGGTGGGAACCATAGGGGGCGCTATTGATAGTTTCAATTGTTATGTTTTGGACTCACACAACAGATCCTTGTATAATAATTGATTGACAGCACAGCAGGGCTATGCAAACAACTATTTAAACCCTTCACCCCAACAAAAAGTTGTCCCCACTCCCTGGTGTGACCAGGTACATAGATGTCAAATACAAGAGTCCTCTGCACTCAACCCATTATCAATATATTTAAGACAGATATGGGATGAGTGTGACGTAGTTGTTCAGCTTAAATATATTGCAATATATGGACAAACAATCCCTGTTTTGTTTAAAGGGTAAGGCATTTTTCAGTAGCAGTAGCACAAAATGTCTTTGTCTTAAATATATTGATAATGGGTTGAGTGCAGAGGACTCTTGTATTTGTCTATATGTATTTTGGGGTCACAGCCTCATTGCACCCCCGCCTAATGGTTTTAAAAACTAGTGGTGAGCACAACTTTCCCTTGTTTGTTACAGGTACATAGATGATCATTTTTCTGCCTCTACTGACAATTTTCCAAAAAAAAGTTGTGTAAAAGTGGGCGTGGCTATTTTTGTATCTTATATACAACATTTTTTTTGAGAATTATTCGTACCCACTACATTATTACAGACAGTTTTTATGCCAAAATATCTCATAATGAAAATGTCAGGGAAAATGCTGATTTTAGCATACAGTACATCTGTATAGAGACATTTTTGCCATGTTTTCACAACACAATAATACCTGTGCGTGTGTATAACACATTCAAAATCCATTATGCTTTATTGGATACTGTCATGGGAAAACAATAGTTAATAGTGCTGATCCAGCAGAATTCTGCACTGAAATCTGTTTCTCAAAAGAGCAAACTGATTTTTTTATATTTAATTTTGAAATCTGACATGGGGCTAGACATATTGTCAGTTTCCCAGCTGCCCCCAGTCATGTGACTTGTGCTCTGATAAACTTCAGTCACTCTTTACTGCTGTACTGCAAGTTGGACTGATATCACCCCCTCCTTTCCCATCCCCCCCCACACAGCAGCCCATCATCAGAACAATGGGAAAGTAATCAGATAACAGCTGCCTGGTAGATCTAAGAACAGCACTCAATAGTAAAATCCAGGTCCCAATGAGACACATTCAGTTACATTGAGTAGGAGAAACAACAGCCTGTCAGAAAGCAGTTCCATCCTAAAGTGCTGGTTCTTTCTGAAAGCACATGACCAGGCAAAATGACCTGAGATGCACCTACACACCAATATTACAACTAAATACACTTGCTGGTTCAGGAATGAAATTTTATATTTTAGAGTGAATTATTTGCAGTGTCAACAGTGTCATTTAGAAATAAAAACTACATCATAAAAATCATGAGATAAATCCTTTAAAACGCCGTTACTTATAAGTTTCTAAAGATACAGCGCACAGACACACTCAATATAGTGTTTAACACATCTGTAAAGTTGTGTACAACTTTGTTATCTCAGACACCAGAATGGGTGGAGTAGGTGGAGGGGCCAGGCAGTTAGCACAATAGGACCCTTCTATAATACAATGGATGGAGGGGCCTATGTACAGTGGGAGCCCCTCTGTTACACAAGTGACACATCAATAATATTCTTCTACAGCAATAAAAAAATAGTTCAGCACAGTAACACAATAATCAACAAAATGTGTTTTTTCTTTTATAATAGTTTAGAGTAAGGACCTGTAGGATTAATAGCCCCTATGACTTTACATCCCTACTAGTTTATTTCCTTAGTTACTAGGTAGAAGCCTATAAGTCTCTAATTTACATATCTAGCCTATTGGCCCTTGACGATAGTGACCACTTCCTCTCATACAGCAATATAGTGTTTGCAAAGTGGAGTTTTTTCTCTTTAGCCTCCATCTGTGGATCCAAGTGGATGTGTCTGGGGAGCAACAAAGCCCAGCAAATGCCCTTGATGGACAATCCTTCTTCTAAAAGTTGGGGAACAGGGACCCCAGTGACAAGGTTTAATCAGTTACAGGACTAGTTATTGTTGTAGAAAGCTCTAAGAAGGTAAGATAGTTAGGGGTAGTTATAAAGAGCAGCCTGTGCTCCAATAAGGACTGATAGCTGGAGAGAACATGTGTTCCTATGGAGGAAGTCACACACCATTCAGTCTCCTGCTTCTGATCAAATAGGGCAAGATCAGGCACACATGCTTCAGTGTCTTTGTCCACACCATGAACACTTTGCATTTTACATTCATTGGTTGTAGGGTGCTTTTTACCAGAGATCTGTGTCACAAACTCTGACACACAATCAGACACAAATTCTGTGTTAACAGGCAACCCACACTTGACCTCATCTGTATCAGGTCTTAACTCAAATGCCTCTTTAATAGACTCAGCTGGTGCTGAATCTGTCACTTTCACTTCAGTGGGGACAGGCACATATTTTGCTAAGGGACTTTTAACTTCCCCTTTAAATTTGCATTTACATACATTTTCCTCTCCAGAACACTGTGTTTTAACTCTCACACAGACGGGCTCACTGGAGAACAGTTGTGTGGTTGGCACCTGCACACACACAAATTCAGGAGGCAGTTGTACATTTTCTTTTTTTTTTTTTATTTATCAAACGTTTATTTGACATGTAGATAATACACGAAAACAATAAAGCTGTGAACATTCACATTATACATATCATCGCAAAAAATTTACAATCCTCCAGATAGGTAGAGATATATTCAGGCATATAAGCAAAGGAGGGTGTATGCATGTTATAGAAAGCAAAACTACTGCAAATAATAACATATATAAAAAAAAATTTTTAACAACAGTGCAATCCTGGCATGAATTAGTACTCCAATCCTATTCCATGTCGGTCTGTGCGTGTGACTAGGTCTCCCATGAACTAAAATCCCACATAGGGGAAATATGGTCAAGTCGTATCATATCATATCCCCAATAGGCAGTATTAAGAGGTGTTGTCTGAGGCAGCAAGAAATTGTTTCCACGGCAACCAAATTGAGGCATATTTAAGATAACTATTATGTGAAAAGGCAGTTAACTCCGCCATCAAGCACATTTCATTAACAAGCGTGTACCAGTTAGCAAGCGTCGGCGGAGCTTCCTTCCTCCAATGCATTGGAATAAGGGCTTTGGCTGCCATCAAGAGCTGGAGAAGGAGGATTTTTTTTGTCGTATCTTGGGGTTCATATCTATAATAAAGGAGTACAGAAGAGGCATCTAAAACTACTGGACATTTAATAATCAATGAACATGTATCTGCTATTTGTGCCCAAAAGTTCCCAAGTTTTGGACAGGAATACCACAAATGCTCCAGAGTACCGGTACCTGCACTACATCTCCAACATTCAGCAGACGGTATCAGGTTAGCTTTATACAGCACTACTGGTGTCCTATACCATCTTGCCAATAGCTTAAATGAATATTCCTGGAATCTATTGCTGATCGAGCATTTAGAGACGATAGTAAAGATTTTGCCCCACTCCGCAGGAGTAAACTGTATACCCAAGTCCTTTTCCCATGACGATGTGTATGTTGGTAATTGAGCATATTTACTATCTCGAATCATCTTATATAACAGTGATAGAGAATGTCTAAGATCCACATCCAGATTGCACAACATCTCAAAAGCAGTTAGCTTTCGACAAACAGCGGAACCATCAATCTTCAAGGATTTCAGAAAGTGTTCCACCTGTTGCAACCTCCAAACATCCCCCTGTTGCCACAAGGCCCTATTACTTCTTACTACCGGGACAAGATCCCGAGCAGAAGGAAGGAAGCTCCGGACAATTAGATTCGAACAGCCAAACGCCGTCCTGTAGCCAGCATCAAGCGTTCCAGGCAAGAATTCAACATTATTTCTCAAAGGTAGCATCGGTGATGGATAGGGAGCAAAGGTGTATCGCTCATTAAGATGTTGCCATATATCCAAACAATTGCGAATTAATAAGTGGGATTTAGCCTCTTTAGGAAAGTTGGTGCCCTTATTCCAGACAACACTTCTCAATAAGCCGCCATTCCATCTATCCTCCAGGTATCTCCATTGAACCATGGAGTTAGTCCTAGTGTATTCTAAGACTTTAGCTAAAACACCGGCTTGATAGTAAGTTTCAAAGTCAGGGACATTCAGACCCCCCTGCAGTTTCGGCCTATAAAGAGTAGAGCATCTAATCCTACTTCTCCCTCCATTCCACACATACAGCGAAATCGCAGCGTTAACTGCTTTAAAGTAAGACCGGGGGATAGGTATAGAAAGCGCATTAAATAAATATATAAATTTGGGTAAGATCGACATTTTAATCGTATTAATTCTTCCATTCCAAGTTATACGTTTCATCTCCCATGATTTCAACATGCCAGAAACCTCAGTCAGTAAGGGTGGATAGTTCCTCTCAAATAGCTGGAGTGGGTCTGGTGTAATTTTAATACCTAAATATGTAATAAAGTCTTCCTGCCATTTAAATTTATATCTAGACCTCAAAGATGAGAATAGCGTGCGTGAAAGAAAGATAGGTAAAGCCTCCGATTTATCCATATTAATTTTATAATTCGAACAGACACCATATGTCTCTAGTTCTGTTAAAATAGAGGGGAATGACTTAAGTGGATTAGTAACCATCAACAGTAGGTCATCTGCGAAGGCTGCCGCCTTAAATTCCCTACCATCGACCTTCAAGCCTTCAATTTTGGGGTTATTCCTAATACCTACAAGAAGGAATTCCATGCAAATGACATACAAAAGTGGCGATAAGGGACAGCCTTGTCTAGTACCATTTCTAATATCCCACGGCTCAGAAGTTAAACCATTCACCCTGACTTGTGCCGTGTACAGTGCCATAATTTTAGATATGAACTCTTCAGGTAAATTTATAGCCTTCAGTGCTTTAGTTAAAAGGCCCAATCAATACAATCGAAAGCCTTTTCTGCATCAGTCGATAACAGTATGGAGGGTATCTTCAACCTCTTGCCCCACAATAACCAACTAATCACCTTATTTATATTTTCCTTAGCTTCCCTACCTTGAACGAAACCAATTTGGTCTCTATGAACAATTTGGGGCAATAATGGTTTCAAGCGGTTGGGCCAGAATTTTAGCATAGAGCTTAAGATCCACATTAAGTAGGGAGATGGGTCTGTAACTACTACAAAGCGATAGGTCCTTCCCAGCCAATAAAAATTCTCTATTGGGAGGGTGGGAAAGTGAAAGATCGTTAAACAATGAATGAAGTAGGGGGAGTAGGTCCGCCTTAGTAAGTTTATAAAATTTGGGAGTATACCCGTCAGGGCCCGGGGCTTTACCTAATTTGAGAGATTTAATGGCTTCCCCAATCTCGTCAACATCAATCGGTCTAGTGAGCGTGTGAAAGCTATCAGCGGAAATGACCGGAGGGCTATTCCGTGACAAATAATCTTGAGTTGTTCTGGATTTCGTTCGCATACATAAATTCTCAGAATCCTGCAAGTTATAGCGTTTTTCGTAGTAGCATTTAAATGTGTCAGCTATATTCTGAGGGGTCATCTGAGTTTTACCGTGGGAGTTCCTAATTTGGCAAATAAAAGCATTGGCTTGTTTCCTTTTCAAAGCCTTAGCTAAAAATTTCCCCGGTTTATTACCAAATTCAAAATACTGTTGCCGAATTCTAGAGAGGAAGAACTTGGTTTGATTGTTCGAATAAGTATGCAGCTCCAACCGAGCTTTGGTAAGTTGGGTTAGGAGATGTTCTGTCTGATGGCGTTTATGTTCCAATTCAAGGACATGTATACGGTCTATCAAAGCTGCTGTACGTGCATATCGCTCCCTTTTCAACCTTGCCCCATGTTTAATCAATAGTCCCCGCACGAGACATTTCAACGCCAGCCAATTAGATAAGGAAGAGGTCCCACCTAGTGTAACATTTGCATTGTATTCTTGTATTGCTTGTTTTAAGTCAAAAATACATTGTGGGTCGTCCAATAAAGTATCATTTAGCCGCCATTTCCATGTACCAGATGGTTGGGTAGGAAGTAAAATCTGCAATTGCGTCATCGCATGATCCGACCAAATGATATCGTGGATCTTAGCCATTTTCACCATAGCTAAGTGGAACTGGGAAATAAAAAGATAATCTATCCTTGAATAAACATTTCTAGCTGCAGAGTAAAAAGTGTAATCTTTATCAGAGTTATGGGTATATCTCCAGGTATCTATGAGATGGCATTGATGCAATTTCTTTTTAGCCTTATTTAGGGCCGAGTAAGGTAAATATGAGGCACCCCTGGAGTTATCGATAGTCGGATTCAAAGTAAGATTTAAATCCCCACCCAAGATAAGCAATCCTTCCGCAAAGGCCTCAATTTTATTTAGGAGTTTGATTAGGTAATTAACTTGGTTGGTGTTTGGCAGATAAAGACAGCCCAAAGTACATTTCTGTTGGTGTATTGTCCCTTTAACAAGAACATATCTCCCCTCGACGTCTATCAGTTCATCCTGCAATTGAAAAGCCAATGATTTATGCAAGCCCAGAGCTACTCCCTTAACCTTACCCTGCGGGTCATTGCTATAAAACCAATTAGGAAATTCACTATACTTCTGTAAGAAAAAATCAGTGCCTGCAAAATGGGTTTCTTGCAACATAACAACATTAGCTTTTTTATGCACCATTTCCCTCATGATTTTACTTCGTTTCCCAGGGGAATTCAACCCATTAACATTAAGGGAGCATACATTTATCACCTTCGCCATCGCATAGGTACAGGAGTGACCAAATGGGGGAACCAGTCATGACCATTATGCTGTATATAGAATCGACATCCAGCCCGCACAAGCCGAACAACAGGTGTTCCAGGAATAAAAGCAGCATAAAAACACATCACTAATAACATCAACGAAAAAATAAGCAGTGAAAAGGAAAATTATAAAAGGAAAAAACAGTGGTAAAACGTATGGGGCAAACTACTTGACTCCCTATATAGGGTCAAAAATCGGCAGGTATACCCTGTCGGTACCCCTGGGGGGGGAAAAAGTACCGGCTGTCTGACAGACAAGTGAAGTCCCGCAACTCAGACCCTCGAAGCATATAATAAGAGAAATGTAAAGATAGAAAATATACCAGTCCCGAAGTTGAGAAACTTTAACCATTGAACAATTCACGGGGAAATTCCAAAGAAAGAGTCAAGTGTCCTTTGTAACTTTCTTCTTTTCCGGTGTTTGTTTAACTTTCTTCTTCTTATTTTTAGGCGAGGAGACCAAGGACCAGGAATCCTTCCTCACGAGCTCTGGAACTGAAGGAGAGTGGCAGAACTGCTTCCATTCTTCAACATCAGGTTCATCAATACCACACGCTTGGCAAAAGGTGTGCAGATCTTCCGGGCCTGTCAGCGTATTCGTCTTACCCTCTTTTGTAACTTGTAATCCAAACGGATACATCCAGCGAAACATGAGGTTGTGTTCCTTCAACTGTTGCAGCACTGGCCGAACCATACGCCGTTGTTGAAGGGTGTGCCAAGAAAGATCCTGTAGAATAATAATCTCCGATCCTAAAAACTTAACAGGCTGTTGTTTCCTGGCCTTTGTCAAGATCTCCTCTTTAACTTGAAACCGCGTCAGGCAACAAATAATGTCCCTGGGTTTGTCAGTGGGGAGGCCTTTTGGTCGCAGGGCTCTATGTGCTCTTTCCATGTCAATAACATGGGTATCAGATACATTCAGTATTTGTTGAAAGAGGGTCACAACCGTTGCATGCAGGTTACTCCCATCAGGCAATTCTGGAAGGCCCCTGATACGGAGGTTATTCCGTCTCCCTCTATTGTCAATATCCTCTAATCTGCGTTGTAGAGAATAAATCTTTTTGGCATAATGGATATTCGCCATAGCAAGCGCTTCAATAACAGTGTCTGCAGAATCACTCCTGTCTTCTATTTCTGCGACCCTAGAGTTAAGCGCTGTCATCTCAGTTTTAATACCCGCAATCTCCTCCTTAACAGTACGCTTTATCTGCGTCATCATATCTTGCAAGTCTGCTTTTGTCGGCAGTGATTTCAAATAAGTCAGAGTAGTTATATCAGAACTCAACGACTCACTATCTGAATCAGTTGCAGAGCCTCTGGCGGGATGAGACGCCATCTTGGAAACACCCGCAGCTTTCTCACCATCCGATGGCGTAAAGAATTGCTTCAGAAGCCGTTGAGTTTCGGTATGTTTCTGCGTTTTCTGTGTCTCCCCACTTTGGTCTTTCAGTTTACCGTGTTTCCCCATGATAGACGACTAGACCGGATGCTGCGAAGGAGTCTGCGACACGGGAGCTCCTTCACATTGCTTCCATCCCGCTCGGCAGTTAGCTCCGCCCCCCGCAGTTGTACATTTTCATCACTCACCTCCTCAGACACTCTGTCTGGCTTATCACCATTAACACTCATGGTACTATTTTCTACACCATCAATTGTACTGGCCATGTTCACACACACAGCTTGGCAGTCAAAGATTTCAGCTCTCTCACCTGACTTCTCACTTAACATACCTTCAGGTGTCTCATTCCCACAGTTCTGCTTGGACTTTTGCCTTACTTAACTCTCCCAGGTTATCATGCCTGAACCATGGGAGTCACTTTCGGATGGACACTTTAAGGCCAATTTATTATCACTACCACATGAATCTGACACATGTGTCTCTATGGGAGCGACCACACACACTTCCATCTCCTCAATTTTATTTACTAGTGAAGACACACATCCTTTGGCATTTCTTTTACCATCATGCACACTTTGCATTTTAGTTTTACCCACTGCCAGATATATAGGGTGTCCTTCCACAACTGGCAATGGTGAGGTTTTAAACACATTGAGGTGGGCTTTGGCTTTAGTCTGCCCTCTGGTTGCATCTTGCTCACAGACTTGTGTTATACAACCAGACACACACTTGGTCACACGTTCAGTTTTAGCAACAAGCATCACTTGTATTGGGACCCAACTCTGTCAGACAGACCGATTCTGACTGCAAGACACCTTCCATGGAATGTAACACAGGAGTCATGACTTTGCTTTCAACCACAGTCACTCCATGTGGCTTATCCCCATTGACAGCCATGTTACCATTCTCCATATCAGCACACTCAGGTCTGTTCTCACTCACACACACTCAGTGAGCTGGACATATCCCTGTCTCTCTAAGGGATTGCTCTCAGTAGACTCTCAGTAGACTGGGACTCTCCACCCGAGTTGAGTTGCAGACACAACTGGTCATAGACTTTGATCAGCACCAACATTATTCACCACCTGGTTTGATTGTTCCACATTCATTGGTTTGTTGTTTCCCCATCAGAATAGGGGAAAGTCTGTTCCCAGAACAATTTCCACCTCCCCTCACTGGCAACTACCAGGGAGTGGACAACTGTCCCTTTGGTGGTTTCTAAAGACAGACATACAGTCGGTTCAGAGTTTTCTTGCATCTCAGGGACCTCCTGCCGTGGTAGAATAAACATTAACAGTTCATGCAACACCACTGACTTAGTTGAGTTAATGTCCAGTGTGACCCACAGTGAAATCCCATTCACTTTTACCTCTACTGACTTTTCAGCAATACCTTTAACAGGCACAGTGCACTCTGATTGCACACTTAACTCTTTAGGTCCCAGGACCTCACCTTTCCTCCCACAGTCCCAGCCTTTTTCCCCCCAGCCTGCTGTTTCCTTTTCCACCACCCCTTTAAGAACAGTCTGACCATTCCTGTAGGGCATCTGGTGTGGAAATGCTGGGGATGAACTCTGGCCAAATATGCCAGACTGGACTTGGAAATCAGCATAGCCTCTCTCCTTGGTATTCTGCTGGAGTTCCAACTTTGGGGTACAACCTCTTTGGAACCAGTTTCCTGCCTTGGATCCAGATGTAGGGGGTCTCCTTTCACACAAGCGAAGTGGCTCTCACTTCCTTGGCAGTCTGTTGCAATCCAACAGGCCACTGCACCTTTAAGGAAGCCTGCTGGTAGAACTTTCTTTGTGGTACACAGAAAAAATTAGTCTGTTTTCCTACAGACTTTGTGAGGCATTTAGCAGTCTCTTTCCCAGACAGTGGAACTGCCTCTACCAGTCGCCATCTTGCTGTTCCTGTTGCTTTCCAACAGCACTCACAGTCTCCTGCTGAACAGCTGTAGCATGAGGATTTACAGCACCAGTTGCCATATTAGTACAGTCTCTTAAGGGTAATGCTTACCAGGCTTTTAAACAGGTGTATGTCTCTTTAAAGCTCTGCCCGCATTCTCCACCAATTGTGATATGCCACTGGACTGCACATGCACTTTTATGGGGGAATTAGTGCTTGGTAGGCAGGTAGTATAGGATTTTTGAGCTAAGAGAAAGGGACACCAAGGCTTCAGACAAAAACACAGGTTTATTATGCACTGGACATTCCCAATGAAAAGGCAACAGACAAAATGTTCAGGTTACAGTTCAACAACTTCACTGTAGAACATGCAGGGTACAGTTCAGCAAATACATTCAGGGTTTTGCCCCTCTGGTCACTCACCATCAAGGGAAACTCTCCCCCTCTTGCACTTTGAACTATTTCGGCCCTGCTGGCTTCCCCTCCTGGGACTCAGACTCACCAGCCTCTGCCAGTCCTTTCCTCTTTCTTTCCCCACAAGGGATTTAGGCTCCAACCTCTGGAACTCTCTTCTGCCCAGCTCTGTCTCTCACAGCCCCTCACTTCCCTGGAGACCCCCGAGTTGTGCTCGCTCAGCCCTTTTACATTGCCAGGTAGATCCTCTCTCAGCTGCCACTTAATTACCTGGCAGAGAGGGAATATTAACCCTACCTGAGCCGACTATCCCTCTGCAACACCTATCTTGCAGTTTAAATGTACTCTTTTCCATGTACTTTCCTGCAAGAGAGTGGTGTTTGCCAAACACCCTGTCACAAAAGTGCAAATAACAGAGGCAATCAAGTGCAGAGAGAGATCATAAACTTTCATTGTAAGTACCTCTAGATGTGAGCGCTATACTTACTACTAGAAAACAGCAACACAAAACAATATTTAAAACAATGCTCTTGATGGGAACAGGTGGGTGGAGGGCAGGTAAGTGTGCAAACTGGTAGGGGTCGGGATGTGCTCAAGCAGGTTGGGAACAGGTGGGGGACAAAAAGGTGGGGAACAGGCGAGGGTAGAGCAGTCTAGGGTTGCACCATTTTTATATCTGGCCTTGTTTATCCCTGTGCTCAACGCTTTGTATTAGGCATCATCTTTATAAAGTACAGGTATAGAATCTGTTATTCAGAAGCTGAGGTTTTCTGAATAAGGGACCTTTCTGTAATTTGAAGAACCATAACTGCTAAAAAATAAAAGCATTTCAACCCAATAGGATTGTTTTGTCCCCAATTTGGATTCATGAAGCTGATTTGGGATCAAGTTCAAGGTTCTGTTTTATTATTGCAGATAAAAGGGAAATCATTTTTAAAAATGTTGATTATCTGTTTATAATGAATTCTAAGGGGCATATTTATCAAAGAGTGAAGTTATAGATCACCCCAGTCCACTAGAGTGAAATTCCACAACTCTCTATTCATTTCTATGGGATTTTTAAAAAAGTATTTATCAATGGGTGAAAATTCGTCCTTTGATAAATGCCTTTAAAAAAAACCATAGAAATGAACGGAGAGAGGCGGCATTTCACTCTAGTGGACTGTGGTGATCTATAACTTTTTGAGAACTTCCAGGTCACAAATAACCAGCCACCCCTTCACCCTCAGTTTTGCCTGACCTGGAAGTTCTCCAGCGGTTAGCCGAATAGGATGGTCTGTGACCTACTTTTCCAGTTTTCTGGATAATTGTCCTTGTCTTTATTCGGTTGTAACTTTAGTGTTTAAACTGCAGATTTAATAGACTGGTCTTAGACTCAATCTGCGGATTTTGTACAGCGCTAAACCTATTTCTGGTCCAATCATCTCCCTGTTCCTAACCCTATTTTAATACTATCCTGGATTTTAATAAACGCTTTTATCTAATTTATTAAAGGTTACATTTTATTTCTTTTTGTTCCTTGAGTGGTCGGATATCATGATGGGGGGGGTGCAACTTTAAGGGTTAGTGCTTTTTCTTTTCCTGATTTATCAATTATATCCTCAACCCTGCACACCATCCACTGCTTCTCTTCATGTGATGGCGGGTGCTCCCAAATTAACACTTTTTACATTTGCTTCATTATTAAGGGCCTTGAATGTGAGTGTAAGTAATTTGAATTTGATTCTAGAAGAGATTGGGAGCCAGTGAAGGGACATACATATGGGAGCAGCTGATGTTGAGCGGTGAGATAGATGAATGAGTCTAGCGGCCGCGTTTAGAACAGATTGGAGTTGTGAAAGGTGACTTGTTGGAATACCTGTGAGGAGTAAGTTGCAGTAATCAAGGCGGGAGATGATGAGAGACTGAATCAGTGTTTTAGTTGATTCTGAACTGAGATAGGGTCATATTCGAGCAATGTTGCGCAGTTGAATACGGCAAGATTTTGCAAGTGTTTGAATGTGTGGTGAAAAAGACAGGGAGTTGTGAGTCAGATGCTGGATCAGGCATTTGTAAACAAGCCTTTCTAGTAATTTGGAAGCTACGGATTGAACTTGGAGTGAAGGGAGGGGCAGGAGCCCTTGTCATTGGGCAGTGTGTCTGGAAGATATTGGAGGGTGTCACAAGGGGTCGTTGGTGCACAACTGATTGATATAAGTAGAGCGATGTGCTCACACTGCCATTGCCGATTTCTACTTCACTGGGGACAGAGTGATTAGAACTGCTGCAAGATGTAGGGCTAAAAGGAATTTGATGGCCCTGATGGGATTGGGGTAGGGGACCCCAAGCCTGGTAAACTCAACCATGAGGGGTTAGAGCTTGGAGGACTTTTGTGTGCTCGCACTATGGAGAGTGTTGGGAGCTGTGTCATGAGGAGTAAAGGGGGTTTGACGGCTCATACTGCGGATAGTGAGATTAAAGCAAGCTTTGTGTGCTTGGCAGAAGGATTTTATAGCTGTGGATGTCTGTTCCAGCTCTGTGTGAGGCTGCCCATCTGTGCGAGTCTTTAGGTGAAATGTGCATGAGGAAGGGATGTGAAAGGATCCAGCGTGTGTCCCTATTAAAGATACAGGTATTATTCGTGTGCCTGCTACGTGGAAGCAACTACCTCTGTCCATCTGGAGAGGTATTTGGGCAGGTAGCACTAGCTGGGGAAGGTTTAAGAGCTCTTTGGGGAAAAGGGACTGAGATTTTCTTTGTCCACCAGGAGTGGAGTGCATGACTTTGCCTGGCAAGGAGGTGCCAGGATTGGACTGCAACAGGTTCCCTAGGGCAGTAGGTCAGTTATATTTGAGCTGCATATTTACTTTGTCTTTAATTTTATATAAAGTTATGTGTTTTACAGCACTTGGTGTGTTTGATTATTCTTTTTTTTTCCTTATGGAGCCACCCACAGGTGTATTTCTGGATCCCATAAGGTGGATGCACTCCCATTAACTAATTCCCAGGAACTAGTAATTCCCAGTAACCTTTCACTTAGCAAAGGGGACTCAGAACCTGATATTGTTAAGAAGGTAATAGTGTATAACCTGTGGCACACGGGGTGGCCAAGAAGGGGTTACATAGACAACAATGGGCAATATGTAATCTTGGCAATTTGTATGGGAACAATATTGTTTTGGCCAACATTTATGCTTCCGAGAAGAAACAAATTTGATATGAATAGTATAGGGATAGGGGAAACTAGGAGACCTCTTATAATTATAAGGGGGAATTTCAATGCTGTCTGAGATGCAGGACCACTCCACCCCATGACACTACCAAGGGATTGGGAACAACCAAGAAAATTTTGAGAGCTGTTATGAAAGTTAGACCCGAGGGACATTTGGAGAGTACATCACTCTAGTGATAACCAATGCACTTTTTATTCTTCAAAACATAGGATTTATACTAAATTAGACTACCTGCTAGTAGCTACAGATTTATTACATTCACCTTCAACATCTGATAAAAAAAATTGGTGGGCCCAGGGCAAAGATCCCTTTGGTAAGTCTGAGCAGCCCCCTTGCCCAAACCCAACTATCTTGTGGCATCATTATCTAACCTTACATTATTTTCAAAGAATTCATGTTACATTGGAGCCATGGCCATTTAACTCCCAGAGGAACTCAAGGATCAATGGATTTGATGAAATTATCGGAGGTCTGGGCAAACCTGTGGGCAACTTTGTGACACAGATACATTGACACAAACACAAGGAATTCCTTTGGGAATGGGAAGTCACTCTGTAACTTGGTGCTGATTGCAAACTGAGGACTTCTTTGCTTCTCAACACCCTGTGTCACCTCTTCTAACTTTATTTTCTCATCAGCTAAACATTTATCAGATTTCACAGACAGATTTCACTAATGAGACTGGCAGCATTGGCTTCTGACTTCTAAATTTCTCTAATTTTCCCTGATAAACTGATGGGAGAGGGACAAGGATTTAAAGAACAAGGAAAGTGTAAAATAGAATAAGGCTAGAAATGCTGTATTTTGTATACTAAACATAAACATGAACTTACTGCACCACAAGCCTAATCAAACAAATGATTTATGCTGTCAAAGTTGGCCACAGGGGGTCACCATCTTGTAACTTTGTTATACATCTTTGCAAGACAAGACTGTGCACATGCTCAGTGTGATCTGGGCTGCTTAGGGATCGTCATAAATTATCAAAACAGGACAAGCTTGAGTTCTGCATGGCTGGAAAGTAAGGTGGGGGCTCCCCCTGCTGTTCATAAGTATGATTGTTTCTCTGCAGAGCAGTTAGGGACCGTCTAAAAATTCCTATCCACAGCAGTAAATGAAGGGAGAATGTCACTGCATACAGTCAGGCTTCTTATAAAAACGGTACATATTTTTTAATTAAAGTATATTGGAGAAAGATTTATTTTTCATTAAAGAAAGTAAAAATGGGATTTTATTTTTTATGCCCTTTAAACCCACAGGAATCCCATAAACCTCTGAATATTTCCTGCATCTTTTCAGATTTCCCTTCAAAATATTCAAGATATTTTCTTCCAGTTGCCTTTTATATCTTCTATTACAGAGTTTTTACCACCCAGGAGCCAAGATGCAGGTTTCAGGTTGGTGTGAAAACAGCCTTCTCCTGTATAAATATAATAATAAAATAAAGGCATAGATTAGATTGTATTATAACCAATTGTATCTCCTGCCTCATCAAACTCATGTTCTGTTCTACTCGTTCTTCCTCAGCCACTGAACTGCTTATATACCTGCCAATGGTCTATTCTGGATCTGACACTCTCTGATTTGTCCCTGTCTATACAAAACCCACTGCCTATCACATTAACTCAGTGCAAGAGGGCATGCTAGTCAAGTTATAGGAGGAGAGTACTTTAAAGCCAATTTAACTTAAGGTCAGAAGCCACTAGAAGAACAAAGCATGGAGCAGGTTCCAAATATCATCAAATTAGTTTCATTACGTAATCATCTGCAGTGGGTGCAGCTAAAAGAGATGGTATATTTAGTGACTGACTTACATAACAAATGTATATTTAATCTTTAGGTCTCTACTGAGCCCCCAGCATGTCATGGCACCCAAGTAGTTACAGGTCTTCTCTATATATTGTTACACTTTGACTCAGTGCCCATTGGTGGAATGAGTAAGGAGACATGGGAATACAAGAACAAGTGCAGCTGGAGGAGCCTGTGATAGTGATGGGGTTCAGTGTCAGACTGGGGTGTCAGGGGTGCACTGTGGCTCCCACGTCAGACACCTCTCACCCCACTCTCCACTTGTCTAACCCACTACAAGGCTTTAACCCCATTCTGCATGCGCCATACCTTTGACTTCATCCTTGTAACCACGATTGAGTGTGGGGATGCAACACCCAAAGTTCCAGTGGGGAGCGGGCCTCGGTCGATGGGGTCCATGAGGGCAAGTGCCTACCTCATTTTTCTTGCTGTCCTTGACCCTTTTCAGGTTTGTTCCTTGTGCAAAGGGGAAGGACAATACCAGAAAAGTGACTCTTTTATTTAATGAACTATATTAAAGTAAAAATAATTTCAATTATGATATTAGACTAATTGTTCAACATGAAGTCCTGGGACATTCTCGGATCCTTTCAGCATATGTGCTGGGAATTCTATCCTCTTGGATAAAATGCAGAATGACACTCACCAGGGCAGCCCCCTCTCTCCTATCCTTTCTCTATTAAAAATAAAAACTCTCACCGAACTACAAATCCTTTATCATGTTTCGTTAAACTTTTTGTTGTATATTTTAAAATAAATGATAGCAATTCATAAGCCTTCATTCTGCATCTCTCTACAAAAGTACAGCTGGTGGCGTAACTTCGGATGCCAGGGCCCTCCTGCAAAAGTTTGTTCAGGGCCCCATCTGCACAAAACAGTGGGGGAATTCCAGGTATAACATCCCCACAACTTATAGAAGGATGGCACAGTAGCAATTCCATGTATAAATAGCCCAGTACTATAGAAGGATGACACTAAGGCAATTTCACATATAAATACCCCAGAACTTTAGAAGGATGGCCCAGTAGCTCTTCTGCTGCTCTTGTTCCTGCACCCTCCCCTTGCTCTACCCCATACAGCCTGAGACTGAAGATGAGATCAGTGCCAGACCTGTATCATCAATCACTGTGTGAGCTGTTAAAAAACAACAACTTTGTGCAACAGCGTGTGACGTGAGGTAACATTTTGTACCGCACAAAGTTTTGTTTTTAAGAGCACGTGTCGGACTGGGGCACCTGGGGCCCACCAGAGAACCTGATCTCAAGGCCCATCATTTACTAATGAAAGCCCAACAGAGAAAATAATAGTAAACATTTTTATTTGTATGAAAATAGAACAGACATATTAAATGAGATAACTGGTAGATATGAGTATAACACTTACTAGTAAAAATCCAAGTCCCACTGTATTATCCTGGATATTACAACTTTTTTTTTTTCTGGTGCCCTGAGAAATCTAAAATGGGGGTTCCACTATATACAGTATGTATGATACACACACACTTCATACACATCAGTACTCCATCAGCTCTAGAAATTGCATTTCATTTAATCAAATTGTAATTTGACTAAAACATTATTTGATATGTTCAATTAATAAACTAATAATTAATTTGGGGAACATTTTTTTTTTATTTTTTTGTTTATATCATCTTTTAATTAATTTATTTTAAGCATCCCCACCCCCAGTAAAAGAATTCATAGCTAGCTCAATCGCAAGTACACAGATGGAGAGCTGGAGAATATTATGAGATGCAGTATCTAGTGCAAAAGGGGGGGGCGGCAGAGCATGGAGAGGAGGAGAACGTTATTGCAGCAATATTTAAAAATATATGAGACAGCAAACTAAAGGGTCAAACAGACATTAAGGGGCAATTTCACTAAGATGCGAAGTTGCGGCAGGCGCAACTTCGCCGCACTTCGCCACACTTCGCCAGGCGTATTTTCGCCAGTGCTCCGCAAATTCACTAAAATCCGAAGTTGCGCACAGGGGTAGCATAAGTTTTCGAAGTTGCGCTAGCGTTAATTCGCCAAGCGAAGCGAAGTTTCGCTAGCGATGGTTCATTTGCATACGGCGCGAAATTCAAATTTCAATGGAGGAACACGTATCTGCACTACAAATGCCTAGAAAACCTTCAAATCAGCGAATATAAATGTTATTTTGCCCTACACATGTGCCCACTGTCTAGGTAAGTTGCCATGAGTCAGGAAATGTAGGGGGGAAGGAGGGGAGCCCCAAAAAAAATTTCGATCTTTTTCAGCCTATCACCCATCATGTAGAAAACACGCCAGCGTTTTTTGGGATTTAGAAAAAAATTTGACTTTTTTTTGAAACAATCCCTATCTACTCTATTGCGCTTCGCCAGGTCTGAGGTGGTGAAGGAAGTCTAGCGTAAAAGGTAGCGTTCAGTACACTGCGCAAGTTAGGGAATTTGCGTAGTTACGTCGCTAGCAAAAATTCCCCTGGCGTAAGTGTGCGAAGTAACACTAGCGAATTTACGCCAGCGATCGTTAGTGAATTTGCGAAGTACCGAAAATGCCAAACGCTAGCGAATTGACGCTTCGGCGCTTAGTGAATTTGCGCCTAAGAGTTTTTAGGGGTTTAAAAGTAAAATTAAATAAAATAAGTAGTTGGTGGTTAGCACTATACAGTATGTGTGTCTTACAAGGTAATTAACCCCTGTATCTTTGCCCCCCCCCGCAACTGCAGGGTCTGCTTCCTCGGTAGTTACGCCACTGAGTAGAGCAATAATTAGCCCCACATTTCTCATTCCAGCAGAACCTCTCCGAATTATAGAATCAAATTATATAAAGGGAATTTCATGCTACTCCTGTAGAAGGCAGAAACCATGATATCTAAATGGAAAGCAATATTTTCCTTTTGGTTTGGTAAAATACAAGTATTCCAAATGTTGCCAAAATTCTTTATGTTCTACAAACCAATATGGTCAATAACAGAAACGGTTGTTAATTTGTTTGAAATAACACAAAAATGGTGGGCTTGGGAAGCAGCCAGGTATTACGGAACGCACTTACCTGTGTGATGCTGCTGATTTAGAAGTGATTGATTAAATATAATGTATTGATACAACCTCAGCCTCATTATGTGACTCAGTATATGAGATCTCTGGAATGTTTATTGGCAGCACTCGGCTCTCCCAATGTTGGATTATGTTTAATAAACTGAATTGTTACACTGGGGATTTCTGGGGGACCCAACATCATTGGATTTGATTGGGGTCACAGTAGAGACCTCATCAGGTCAGGTACCCACAAAATGTTCATGTGTTAGGCAGAAGGTCCCTGTTCCCTTACTGTGGAGTCACTCTGTGGATAACCTGTCTGGGCACCTAGATAAAGTGTGGGCATGATCCTGACACCCTCCTCTGTCTATAAGGCTAATTTCACCCCTTACTGTGGTCCGCTGTGACATCACTTGCAGTTTGGGTCCCTTGTTGAACAATGGCAGGTCAGGTAAGGTAGTGAATCTGATTATGGGAGTATGGAGGGGTGAAGGGTGAAGGTCATGTTGCAAGTAAGCAGAACTGGGTTGGTCCCAACTGGACCTGCTCAAGATTCAGGTCACAGTATCATTATATGTTGAAGGCCACTGAGCCATTATAATCTGAAGACCAAATGATTCTTTTCCCAGAACAAATTCTCAATTTGGAATAAAATAACTCAGGTTCTTACTGTGAGGAGTCAATTCTTCAATTGTATACACAGGGCTACTGATGGGGTTATAGATCCAGAAATAGTCTGGGTGCACACGGCAGTCGGCTTCAGAACAATCTCCTCTTTTTATATACAAATAACAGGGGACAGAAAACTGGTGAAAAATAGTAACAGAGTGTCCTTCTTTCAGCTTCCCATATGCCTGAAATACAGGAACAGTAACAACAGAAAATGCAAAGGGATTAGAGACAAAGTAGTTTGGGTTGATAATTAGTAACATAACCCCCTTATATGTCCTTTTAACTGACACAATCTCTCACCTAAAGACAGAACCTTCCTCCATGAATAATCCCTTTACTTTGCCTAATTAACCCCAATACCCACTACATTTTTTCAGTTTTATATTACTGGTCCTTTATAGTTTGAACACTTGATTTTTATATTATTTCTATGCACTTTTTGGTTTCAGTCACTATGACTTGTCCTTACCAGAGTTTGCTGGGAGACCTGATAGACACAAACATACGTGACCAAATGTTTAGATCTGTTAATGATTATAAGGGTATTTCCCATTGCTCATGAAGATGTCTCAGCGCCTGACAAGAAATCTGCCGACCTTGGATTTAATCAGCTGATTTTCCTCTCTATTGTTGCTGCATTAGAGCATCACGTTGTCTTCTACTCGTGAAATCTCTTTCCATCTACAAATCTACATATTGAATAACACAATGTGTTAGAGCAGCAAAAAGTAAAAACATCGTTCAACTTTCATTTGATTTCATGCAACCAATGTTCTCATAGGTTTAATCTCCGCAGGGTTCTAAAGAGAATACTGTGCCCCTTGTTTACAAAGGTGATAACCTGCCTCATAATAACCTGCAAAAACCACCAAATCCCAACTACACATCAAAGGGCTGATATACTAAAATTCGCAATCAAAGTTTTTTCCTGATTCAAGAAAATAGAGATAAAAAATGTCTTTGTGAATAATTTTGTAATCTAAGTTTCCTCTGTCAATCAAAAACATATCAAACACTAAAATGAAAACAAAAATAGTTTGCAGGGAAAACCTTAGTCACTTAACCTCTAAGGATTTATAACAAATTATGGAACTTGCGTTCATTTAAACATCCTAAGTATATACACTTTGAGTAAATGATTATCTGTGCTGTGAGTGATATTATTGAAATATAAAAAACAGCAATAATGACAATATCAGATATATAGTAAAGAAATAAAAATATAACGTTTAGGATAAGTAAGTGTTTAGGGAAGTAGAAGCCGGGATGAAAATGTTAGAAAAAGTAAAGACAAGGTTCAGAGCGGGATGGGCAAATAAATTCGCCATGGTTAAATTCGCGGCGAATTTCTGCGTTTCGCCACGGGCGAATTTTTCGCGAAATTGCGGCAAAAATTCGGCTCGCGACAAACTAAACATCACCCACAGCAGCCAATAAGATGTGAGCCATCCCTGAGCCAACCCACTGGCTATATAAGGAGCTGCAGAGGCGGCCATTACTCGTGGCGTTTCTGGTAGAGGTAGAGAGAGCAGGATAGTGAGAGATTTGTGTGTGATTTAGCTAGTGGAGTTTGTGTAGAGAGCTTTTTTTTTTCCTGAGTCAGTGCAAGTGGAGGTTGTGGATTTCAGTTTACTGTTTTCCCTCTTCTGCTTGCCTGCTCACCACCCAATAGCCCTTTTTAGGGCTAACTGTCTTTGTCTTTGTCTGTGCTGGTGTGTGTACTCCTTGTGGGTGCACACTTCTGCTGAGGGGATTTAGTTGAGGGTTTTATTTTTTTCTCCTTTCCTTCCCCGAAATATCCAAACCCCCCCCTTATATATATATATTTTTTTTAAGTTTAGTTGCCCAATATGACGGGCCGTGGGAGAGGGGGGAGGGGTGGTGGTGGTGGGAAGAAGGGTGGGTTAGGGATGGGTGGTGGTGGTGGTGGGAAGAAGGGTGGGATAGGGAGGGGTGGCCGAGGAAGAGGCCGTGGTGCTGGCCGTGGGCATCCAACCCCACAACAGCCATGTGCCATGCCCAGTCTGGGCACTGTAAATCAGTCGCAGCACAAGCTGCCATCAAAGCAGCTGCCATCACAGCAGCAGCTGCAACAACAACAGCAGCAGCTGCAACAACAACAGCAGCAGCTGCAACAACAACAGCAGCAGCAGCTGCAACAACAGCAGCAGCAGCCGCAACAACAGCAGCAGCAAATGCCACAGCAGCAGGTGGCTGTGGGTCGCAGCAGCGGGGCAACTGGTCCACGTAGGACTGTGCCCGATTTTTTTGCCACTGCTCCGCGACCCATACGGTCGCAGCAGGCAGAGGCAGTGGTAGACTGGCTGACCCAGGCTACCTCATCTGCAGCAGGCACCAGTGAGCGGCAGGAGGTGGCATCACCTGCTAGCTCAGTGTGGGATGACACCCCATCCCTCTTATTTGATCCTGAGGTGGACTTGGGCCCAGACACCCTGGATCTTTTTGATGATCAGGCAGGAATGGGGGGGGCATTGATGTCTGATGAAGAGGAGGAGGTGGTCATGTCACAGCCCACATCAATAGGGGATATTGGGCAGGGTCCCCTTATGGCAGGGCAGCAAGTTGCTGGTGTGGGGTCAGACACCAGCATGCTGGATGTGGGTATTGATGCCATGTATGAGGCAGGGTCTGGTCTGGGGGAGGACGATGACAGGGACAGACCCTGGGAGCCGGCTCCAGAGGATAACAGCAGCAGTTCAGGGGGGGAACTGTTTGTTGTTGATGAGGATGAAGAGCCGGCTCCACCGACCACTGCTAGGGGGGGCAGGCAACAGGGCAGCACTGCGCCTAGGTCCAAAGCCTATGTGCGTACGGGTGGGGACCATCCTCAACCCTCCACAGCAGGCAAGGCAGTGGCCCGCACTTCAGCAGTGTGGGCTTTTTTCACGTGCCAGGCAGAGGACCAGGCAATAGCAGTGTGCCAGCTCTGCCGGCAGAAGGTTCGAAGGGGGCAGGCAGGGTCACATATGGGAACATCAGCTTTAAGTTCCCATATGAAACGTCATCACAGGGATGACGTGGGAGCAGCACCAAAGTGGCAGGGCACCGGGTGGCAGTGGTGCTTCCTGTCCACCTCCTCCCATTCCTCAGAGAAGAAGTGCTAGCTCCCCAGACCCTGCAGCAGGTGAAGAGGATTCTGGGGCTCACAGTCGGAGGCAGCCACTGTGTAGCTCAGCCTCTTCTGCAGCCTCCTCCTCCTCAATGCGGCCCCTGTCCCGCCAGGTTTCCCTCCCCCAGTTCCTCAGCCGCAAGACGCCTCTCTCCCCCAGCCACCCCCAAGTGCAGAGGCTTAATGGCTGCCTGGCAAAGCTTCTGGCAGTGCAGCTGCTGCCCTATCAGCTAGTCGAAGCAGCCCCCTTCCGACAGCTGATGGCTTGCGCTGCCCCTAACTGGCGGATCCCCAGCCGCCATTATTTTGCCAGGAAGGCTGTCCCTGCCATCCACCAGCATGTGGTTGAGAATGTGTCCCTGTCGCTGGATCATGCTGTTGGCGGCAGGGTGCACTGCACCACTGACACGTGGACCAGCAGGCATGGGCAGGGGAGGTACATAACCTACACTGCGCACTGGGTCACCCTCATGAGTGCTGGGGAGGGTGCAAGCCGGGGCGCTCCCCTCAGGCTACAGGTGCCTCCCCGTGGGGTACAGGGCAAACCCCACATGTCACTTCCTCCTCCTCCTCCTCCACTATGGATGAGCCACCCCTGAAGCGTCCCCGCAGCTACGCTTCAGTGCAGCACAGGCGATGTCAGGCTGTGCTGCAACTCCTCTCCCTGGGCGAGAGGAGTCATACTGCCACCTGAGCTCATGGCTGCCTTCCAGACTCAGGTGCAGCGGTGGTTCACTCCCCGCCAGCTCCAAGCAGGTAATATTGTTTGCGACAACGGTCGCAACCTGCTGGCCACCATCCGCCTAGGGCACCTGACCCACATGCCTTGCTTTGCACATGTCCTCAACCTTGTGGTGCAGCGCTTCCTCAAGAGCTACAAGGGTTGGGTGACATGCTGGAGAAGGTACGTAGGGTATGTGCCCATTTTCGCAGGTCCCCCACCGCCAGCGCGTCTTTGGCACGGATGCAGCGGCAGCATAGTCTGCCACCCCACCGGCTCATCTGTGACCTGCCGACGCGCTGGAATTCCACCCTGCACATGGTGGAGCGCCTCGTAGAGCAGCGCTGGGCGGTCAGCAATTACCTGCTGGAGCACAGTGCCAGGGGTACTCAGGGGGCGGATTTGGGGTACTTTAGTGCAGAGCAGTGGCAGCAAATGAGGCAGCTCTGCCAAGTACTTGCCCCCTTTGAGCAGGCGACACGCTTTGTTAGCAGGGACAATGCGTGTCTTAGCGATGTCATACCCCTGGTGTTCCTCCTCAAGCGCACGTTGGATGGGCTGCTAGAGGAGGGTGACGTGCCTGAGGAGGAGGAGGAGGAGAGTAGGCCCCGTAGGCAGGTAGAGGGGGCTGAGGAGGAGATGGTGCCTGATGAGGAGGATGAGGGAGAGGAGGACTGGGTGCCTGTGCAGCATGGGGAGCAGGGCACATGCCACCCAACCACCCCAGCTATTGTCCGCGGCTGGGAGGGTACAGAGCAGGGGCAGGTCGAGCCAGATGACCTGCTGCATCTGGAGGGCAGTCAAGAAGAGGTTGGTCGGGGGCACCTCTTTTACATGGCTGCCCATATGCAGACTTGCCTCCGAAGCGATCCCCGGGTCTGTTCTATCAAAGACCGGGAGGATTATTGGGTGGCTACTTTGCTTGACCCACAGTACAAGGGAAAGGTGGGGGAGTTCCTTGTACCCAGCCAGAGAGAGAGGAGGATGGGTCAATTGAGGAAGGCTCTGTGCTCAAAATTAGTGGAGGCCTTCCCCCAGTCTGACACTTCTCAGGCCTCCACTACTCCACACACCCAGCAGAGACAGGGGCCTAGCAGCAGCAGCAGCAGCAGCAGCAAGGGCGGAGATCTCATGGGTGTGTGGAAGAGCTTTTTCGAGCCTCAACGGCCAGCAGCAGGCCCAGTCAGCACCCAAAGCCACCACCAGCAGCGGGTGGAGCATATGGTGGCTGACTACATGGGGTCAGTCAGCGTGCAGGATGCCATTCGCCCTGACGATGACCCCATGCATTATTGGGTCTCGAGGCTCGACCAGTGGCCAGAACTGGCACAGTACGCTCTGGAGGTGCTGGCTTGCCCCCCTGCCAGTGTCCTGTCAGAGCGTGTCTTCAGTGCCGCAGGTGGGGTGGTCACTGAGAAGCGGACACGGCTATCCACTGGCAGCGTGGATAAGCTGACATTCATTAAAATGAATGAGGCATGGATAAGCGGGGATATCCAAGTGCCCATTGCAGACAGCAGAGACTAGCCTCCTCTCCTCCTTCTCCTCCACAGATTTATCCTCCTCTCTCCATTGCTGCCCATACTCTCCTCCTCAGTAGTATTGCCCATTCCCCATCTGTCTGCACCTGCTGCCCTTGCTGCTGCTGCTGCTGCTGTAGCCTGCTACTAGCCCTAGTAGTACTGCTGCTGTGCTGCATTGTCGGCAATTTTTTTATGGTGGGGGCCTATCAAAGCTCCTACTGCTATCGTAGATACTACTGCTGCATTGTCGGCAAATTTTTTTAGTAGTTGAGGCCTAACATGGCCTCTAAATATGTTTCTTCGAATACTGCCACATTGTTGGCTAATTTCTTCTGGTTGAGGCCTAACATGGCTTCTAAATATGTTGCTTATAATTTTGCCGCTAAGTTGGCTAATTTCTTCTGGTTGAGGCCTAACATGGCTTCTAAAAATGTTTTCTCAAATACTGCCACAATGTTGGCTAATTTCTTCTCGTTGAGGCCTAACATGGCTTCTAAATATGTTGCTTATAATTTTGCCGCTAAGTTGGCTAATTTCTTCTGGTTGAGGCCTAACATGGCTTCTAAAAATGTTTTCTCAAATACTGCCACAATGTTGGCTAATTTCTTCTGGTTGAGGCCTAACATGGCTTCTAAATATGTTGCTTATAATTTTGCCGCTAAGTTGGCTAATTTCTTCTGGTTGAGGCCTAACATGGCTTCTAAAAATGTTTCTTCGAATACTGCCACATTGTTGGCTAATTTCTTCTGGTTGAGGCCTAACATGGCTTCTAAATATGTTGCTTATAATTTTGCCGCTAAGTTGGCTAATTTCTTCTGGGGGTTGAGGCCTAACATGGCTTCTAAATATTTTTCTTACAATTTTGCGGCTAATGTCTTCTGTTTGGGGCCTGCCTCATTTAATTCTTCTGGCTCTAATATTGAGTTGATTAAAAGTTACAAGTTACAAAATGACTGTTGCTGCCACTGCTGTTGCTATTAATGCCTCGTTATTTGGCAAAAGTCTTCTCTGTTTGGGGCCTGCCTCATTTAATTCTTCTGGCTCTAATATAGAGTTGATTAAAAGTTACAACATGACTGTTGTTGCCGCTGCTGTTGCTACTACTGCCTCATTATTTGGCAAACGTCTTCTGTTTGGGGCCTGCCTCATTTAATTCTTCTGGCTCTAATATACAGTGGATTAAAAGTTACAACATGACTGCCGCTGCTGTTGCTACTAATGCCTCATTATTTGGCAAACGTCTTCTGTTTGGGGCCTGCCTCATTTAATTCTTCTGGCTCTAATATAGAGTTGATTAAAAGTTACAACATGACTGCCGCTGCTGTTGCTACTAATGCCTCATTATTTGGCAAACGTCTTCTGTTTGGGGCCTGCCTCATTTAATTCTTCTGGCTCTAATATAGAGTTTATTAAAAGTTACAGCATGACTGTTGTTGCTGCTGCTGTTGCTACTAATGCCTCATTATTTGGCAAACGTCTTCTGTTTAGGGCCTGCCTCATTTAATTCTTCTGGCTCTAATATAGAGTTGATTAAAAGTTACAACATGACTGCCGCTGCTGTTGCTACTAATGCCTCATTATTTGGCAAACGTCTTCTGTTTGGGGCCTGCCTCATTTAATTCTTCTGGCTCTAATATAGAGTTTATTAAAAGTTACAGCATGACTGTTGTTGCTGCTGCTGTTGCTACTAATGCCTCATTATTTGGCAAACGTCTTCTGTTTGGGGCCTGCCTCATTTAATTCTTCTGGCTCTAATATAGAGTTGATTAAAAGTTACAACATGACTGCCGCTGCTGTTGCTACTAATGCCTCATTATTTGGCAAACGTCTTCTGTTTGGGGCCTGCCTCATTTAATTCTTCTGGCTCTAATATAGAGTTGATTGAAATTTATAACATGACTGTTGTTGCCGCTGCTGTTGCTACTAATGCCTCATTATTTGGCAAACGTCTTCTGTTTGGGGCCTGCCTCATTTAATTCTTCTGGCTCTAATATAGCGTTGATTGAAAGTTACAACATGACTGTTGTTGCCGCTGCTGTTGCTACTACTGCCTCATTATTTGGCAAACGTCTTCTGTTTGGGGCCTGCCTCATTTAATTCTTCTGGCTCTAATATAGAGTTGATTAAAAGTTACAACATGACTGTTGTTGCCGCTGCTGTTGCTACTAAGGCCTCATTATTTGGCAAACGTCTTCTGTTTGGGGCCTGCCTCATTTAATTCTTCTGGCTCTAATATAGAGTTGATTGAAAGTTACAACATGACTGTTGTTGCCGCTGCTGTTGCTACTACTGCCTCATTATTTGGCAAACGTCTTCTGTTTGGGGCCTGCCTCATTTAATTCTTCTAGCTCTAATATAGAGTTGATTAAAAGTTACAACATGACTGTTGTTGCCGCTGCTGTTGCTACTAAGGCCTCATTATTTGGCAAACGTCTTCTGTTTGGGGCCTGCCTCATTTAATTCTTCTGGCTCTAATATAGAGTTGATTGAAAGTTACAACATGACTGCCGCTGCTGATGCTACTAATGCCTCATTATTTGGCAAAACTCTGGTGGGTGTCTATCAAGGCTCCTACTGCTGTGGCTGACACTACTGCTGCATTGTCGGCAATTTTTTTGGTAGTTGAGGCCTATCATGGCTTCTAAAAATGTTTCTTCGAATACTGCCACATTGTTGGCTAATTTCTTCTGGTGGTTGAGGCCTAACATGGCTTCTAAAAATGTTTTTTCGAATACTGCCATATTGTTGGCTAATTTTTTCTGGGGGTTGAGGCCTATCATGGCTTCTAAAAATGTTTCTTCGAATACTGCCATATTGTTGGCTAATTTCTTCTGGGGGTTGAGGCCTATCATGGCTTCTGAAAATGTTTCTTCGAATACTGCCACATTGTTGGCTAATTTCTTCTGGTGGTTGAGGCCTAACATGGCTTATAAAAATGTTTCTTCGAATACTGCCACATTGTTGGCTAATTTCTTCTGGGGGTTGAGGCCTAACATGGTTTCTAAATAGGTTGCTTGTAATTTTGCCGCTAAGTTGGCTACTGTCTTCTGGGGGTTGAGGCCTATCATGGCTTCTAAAAATGTTTCTTCGAATACTGCCACATTGTTGGCTAATTTTTTCTGGGGGTTGAGGCCTATCATGGCTTCTAAAAATGTTTCTTCGAATGCTGCCACATTGTTTGGCTAATTTCTTCTGGGGGTTGAGGCCTATCATGGCTTCTAAAAATGTTTCTTCGAATGCTGCCACATTGTTTGGCTAATTTCTTCTGGGGGTTGAGGCCTATCATGGCTTCTAAAAATGTTTCTTCGAATACTGCCATATTGTTGGCTAAATTTTTTCTGGGGGTTGAGGCCTATCATGGCTTCTAAAAATGTTTCTTCGAATACTGCCACATTGTTTGGCTAATTTCTTCTGGGGGTTGAGGCCTAACATGGTTTCTAAATAGGTTGCTTGTAATTTTGCCGCTAAGTTGGCTAATGTCTTCTGGTGGTTGAGGCCTATCATGGCTTCTAAAAATATTTCTTCGAATACTGCCATATTGTTGGCTGATTTCTTCTGGGGGTCGAGGCCTATCATGGCCTCTAAAAATGTTTCTTCGAATACTGCCATATTGTTGGCTAATTTCTTCTGGGGGTTGAGGCCTATCATGGCTTCTAAAAATGTTTCTTCGAATACTGCCATATTGTTGGCTAATTTCTTCTGGGGGTTGAGGCCTATCATGGCTTCTAAAAATGTTTCTTCGAATACTGCCACATTGTTGGCTAATTTCTTCTGGGGGTTGAGGCCTAACATGGTTTCTAAATAGGTTGCTTGTAATTTTGCCGCTAAGTTGGCTACTGTCTTCTGGGGGTTGAGGCCTATCATGGCTTCTAAAAATGTTTCTTCGAATACTGCCACATTGTTGGCTAATTTTTTCTGGGGGTTGAGGCCTATCATGGCTTCTAAAAATGTTTCTTCGAATGCTGCCACATTGTTTGGCTAATTTCTTCTGGGGGTTGAGGCCTATCATGGCTTCTAAAAATGTTTCTTCGAATACTGCCACATTGTTTGGCTAATTTCTTCTGGGGGTTGAGGCCTAACATGGTTTCTAAATAGGTTGCTTGTAATTTTGCCGCTAAGTTGGCTAATGTCTTCTGGTGGTTGAGGCCTATCATGGCTTCTAAAAATATTTCTTCGAATACTGCCATATTGTTGGCTGATTTCTTCTGGGGGTCGAGGCCTATCATGGCCTCTAAAAATGTTTCTTCGAATACTGCCATATTGTTGGCTAATTTCTTCTGGGGGTTGAGGCCTATCATGGCTTTTAAAAATGTTTCTTCGAATACTGCCATATTGTTGGCTAATTTCTTCTGGTGGTTGAGGCCTAACATGGCTTCTAAAAATGTTTCTTCGAATACTGCCACATTGTTGGCTAATTTCTTCTGGTGGTTGAGGCCTAACATGGCTTCTAAAAATGTTTTTTCGAATACTGCCATATTGTTGGCTAATTTTTTCTGGGGGTTGAGGCCTATCATGGCTTCTAAATAGGTTGCTTGTAATTTTGCCGCTAAGTTGGCTACTTTCTTCTGGTGGTTGAGGCCTATCATGGCTTATAAAAATGTTTCTTCGAATACAGCCCCATTGTTTGGCTAATTTCTTCTGGGGGTTGAGGCCTGCCTCATTTAATTCTTCTGGCTCTAATACAATTGATTACAACAATGCTTGCTGCTTGGTTGTCAAATGTATTCACACTATTATTACCCCTGAAACGACTGCGGCCAAAAGTCCTTTGCCTCAGTCATTATTCTTTCTTTTGAAATGATAGGAGTGCTCTAAAAAATGTATACAGGGAGGGCATGTGTGTGTAGCAGTAACTGAGTGGAACATAGGTGTGAATTGCTCTTCCCATTTATTCCAAAGCAAAACATGACATATATACATTCATTACTGTGTACAAAAGTAAGGGAAATGTTTTAATGGTAGTCCCAAAGCCATGTCTGGTCTGGGAGTCAAAATAGGCCCTTGCATTCAAATTACACAGAGGCCCAAACAGGCCCCAAACATCAGCCCAGTAAATTTGACTGGAAACCAACCAACCTGGCAACCCTGGGTGACACAAACATAGCCATAAACTCTACTTAAATTCATGCTGTAAGCAATAATTTAGATTGAATTTGTCCTCTATGAATGCTTTTGTCCTTGAGTTAAATAAACGAGACAACACAGTTTGCTTAATGGAAAAAGGAATTTCATTCCTAGATGATGTCCATCTTACATCCCACTTTCAGCTGCATCTGCTATTTTGCAACTTTCAACTTCACAAGTCTTGTCCCAGTTTGCTGTCCATAACCTTCAAAGAGAACACACGCCATCCTTTGTTTCCAAACACTTTACACAACGTATTCATAGATCCAGTGCAAAGCCCTTAAAGGAGTGGTTCACCTTTAAGGTAACTTTTAGTATGCAATAGTATGGCAAATTCTAAGCAACTTTTAATTTGGTTTTACTTATTTGCCTTTTTCTTCTAAGTTCAGACTCTTTGCAGCTTTTAAATGTGGGTCAATGAGTTGACCCCAACTAAAAAGCAAATACTATGTCAGGCTACAAATGTATTGTTAGTTATTGCTACTTTTTTACATTTAGGCCTCTCCTATTCATATTCCAGTCTCTTATTTAAATCAATGTATGATTGCTAGGGGAATAATGTTACTTCTAATAGTGCCTAATTGCCAAATATAGTGTGACTTAATATCATAATTTATTTTAAAAAATCAATGTATTTGAGTGTTACAGTAGTCAATTTATCAATTTCGTCGCCATCGCGACGAGGTTCGTCGCCGTCGCGACGAGGTTCATCGCGCGCCATATCAAAACTGTGTTTGCGCATGCGCACGCGTGCGTCATGTGGCGCGCGTCGTGTGCGCGCACGCGTCATGTGACGCGCGTCATGCGCGCGTCAAAAATGGGCGTCGCCACTATAAATAGCCCCGCCCGTGCTTACATTTTTAGGAGTGCAGTTTGAAAATGGCAGGACCTGGCATGATGAACCGAGACCAGCTGCGGTACTTCGTCAGGTACCTGCACCAGGAGGGATACGACAATATCCCTCCTGGAGTGAGAGGAATCCAGGCGCTCCGGAGGAGCATAATGGAACGGCTGAGGCGCAGGCTGCGGAGGGAGTATCGCCTGCGCTTAAGTCTGAGGGAGCTCCAGAGGATCTGGAGCGATCTCAAAAGACGCCACAGCGCGTTTGTTGATGAGCTGCGCGTGGAGGTGGAAGGTAGAGTTATTTAAAAAGAAAACATCTTATAATGATTTGCTATTTTACAGCAAAAATGTATTTAAGTGAATACTGTAATTAGGATTGGAACAGTTGACTTTGACTGACTGACATAATTGCAGACAAGTTAGATAACAAGTAAATGAGCTGTCAAATGGAGATTATTTAAACAGATTATAATAGATTTATTTAAATGCAATACATGAGTTTCCCTTCTTAACTACAATAAAGCCACTTGATTCCTATTTATTTTGGTATTTTGGAGCAAATGTGTATTTGTTTAGGCCTGTGACAAGGCTAATAAGAATTTTACTTCACTTAAAGGTAGATTTATTTAAACGTAATAAATAGGTTTCCCTTCTTAACTACAATAAAGCCACTTGATCAGGCTCGGATCTGTGAAAAAGGCCACCAAGGCCCGGGCCTAGGGCTGGAAGATTTTAGGGTGGCGGCATGCTGTCCAACCACACCCATATTGGTTCAGAAACAGTGGGGATGCACAGGAGATAAAATAGTTTCTCATGCAGCAATCACCATTGCTCCTGTCCAGATGATAAAAATTTGCCCGAATAAAGGGGAGGGGACAGGGGCGACGAATGGCAGTGGGCCTAGGGGTGCCTACTATGTAAATCTTGCCCTGCACTTGATTCCTATTTATTTTGGTATTTTGGAGCAAATGTGTATTTGTTTAGGCCTGTGACAAGGCTAATAAGAATTTTACTTCACATAAAGGTAGATTTATTTAAACGGAAAAAATAGGTTTCCCTTCTTAACTACAATAAAGTTAATTTTCCTGTAGTTACAACATGACACCTTATCCTGTATAATGTATACTGTACAAATGCAATTGCTGTGTTACTCAAACTGAAATTTATTCATTGCCAGCTGAATGGATCCAAGATGATCCTGATGATGATGGGGAAGTACCACCACCACCACCTGACCAGGCAGCACCGTCTGCACCTGATGAGGCAGCACCGCCTCCACCACCTGTCCAGGTGGCACCACCACCTCACCAGGCGGCACCACCACCTCACCAGGCGGCACCACCAGTGGACGACCAGGGGCTCAGTGTAGGCACTCAGACAGAGCATGCCTACTACGACCAGACTGAGCTCCTGGTCACCCTAGTCCACCAAGTAAATGCCATGCGGCAGGAGCTGGGAGAGGTTAGGGACATTGTTGACAACCTGCAGAGGGTTGTTGCTCCTCCTCCTCCTCCTCCACTTTAATGTATTTATTGTTTCTTGCAGCACCAGTTGTGCTATATGTTGTAAATTAAAAAAAAATTTTATATCTCTATATTTTGAGTTCATTTTTCATTTGACTAAACTAATACTCACATGGTACTTGGAATTGTTTGGATTCTAATAACACAACGATGACTATTCTTAATCGGAGTCATTAAAATTATATTACATAGTATTTCAGAATCATTACAATTACATGATGTAAATATAAGGTTCATTCACATAAACATATGGTTTATTCATTTTTATCTGAGATACAAAGCATCCAGATACTATCTGTTCAGATTTATTAGTTGTACTTGTGTTAGTAATCTACTATTAGATATATGAAGTACAGATGGTACTTTTTGGTTAAACAGAGATATAGAGTAGTAGTAGATACCATTACCAGTTGACCAGAGGTAATGTGAAAAAATCCACAAACGTTAAAAGTTTAAGAAACTTGCAAAATGGGAGCCATTTTTTCAAGATAGGAGTCCTCTAACAATGCAGGGCATGTGTGTAGCAGTATACTAAGTGAAACACGCATGTGTATTGGTCTTCCCATGGAGTCCAATCCAATTCAGCACATTCAGACACAAAGCAAAAGATACCATGTTCATTTATCATCACAGACTACAAAGCTTGAAACTAAGGGGAAAATTTTTATTTGTAGGCCCAAAGATGAAAAAAGGTTATACAAACAAAACACCCATAGAAGATGGGCTTCATCAAATTGCACTGCGCGTCAAAAATAATGTCGCGCGTTAAAACACATACACGCGTCCGCGACAAAATATTTTGACGCGCGACAAAATCGGGCCGCGCGACTCGTTTCGCGAATTTTTCGCCGTTTTGCGAATTTCGCTGGAAATTCGCGAATTATTCGGCGAAGCGAAACGCGACAGATTCGCCCATCACTATTCAGAGGCAAATAGGCAAGTGGATGAGGCCGGTACAAAAAAGTCTGATAAGGAGAAGACGGTCCAGAGGCATATATGCAAGTGGATGATGCTGGTACAAGAAGGTCTGATCAGGAGAAGAATGTTCGGAGGCATATAGGCAAGTGGATGATGCTGGTATAAGAAGGTCTGGTAAGGAGAAGACGGTCCAGAGGCATATAGACAAGTGGATGATGCTGGTACAAGAAGGTCTCATCAGGAGAAGAAGATTCAGAGGCATACAGTATAGACAAGTGGATAAGGCCGGTACAAGAAGGTCTGATAAGGAGAAGAAGATTCAGAGGCATACAGTATAGGCAAGTGGATGAGGCCGGTACAAAAAAGTCTGATAAGGAGAAGACGGTCCAGAGGCATATAGACAAGTGGATGATGCTGGTATAAGAAGGTCTGAGAAGGAGAAGAATGTTCGGAGGCATATAGACAAGTGGGTGAGGCTGGTACAAGAAGGTCTGATAAGGAGAAGAAGGTTCAGAGGAAAATAGGCAAGTGGATGGTACAAGATAGTCTGATAAGGAGAAGAAGATTCAGAGGCATACAGTATAGGCAAGTGGATAAGGCTAGTACTAGAAGATTCAATAAATCAGACTGGAGCCACAGAAGAGTATTGAGCAGTGGTCCCCAACCAGTGGCTTGTGAGTAAATTGTTGCCTACGGCTAATTGGACCGATTGATCCCATAGTAACACCATTAACTCTTTCCTTGTTGTCATTAGTCATTTTAATTTTTCACATCTGGAAATGTAATATTTATTTTAATATATGTGCTGAGGTTTTTCAACAAAAAAATAACTGTGTTAAGGGGTTATTCTATATGAATCTGCCACTGTGCCATCTGGGGATATTATAAATGAAATTGTCACTTTGCCGTCCTGCTATGACTTCTGGGGTATTTATAAAGGAAATATTTACTGTGCACTCCTGCTATGAGTTCTGGGAGATTTATACATAAAAATTACCTATGTGTCATTCTGTTGTGGGGGTATTATAAATGAAATAGTCACTTTGCTATCTTGCTATGAGTTCTGGCTATTTATACATGGAATTGGCACTGTGCCACCCTCTGTAAGTTCTGGGGTTATTATAAATACAATTGCCACTGTGCCACCCTGCTATGACTTCTGGGGTATTTATACTGAATATGTCACTGTGCCATCCTGATATGACCTCTAAGTGTAGTGTATTTATATATGGAATTGTCACTGTGCCGTCCTGCTCTGAGTTCTGGGGTATTTATACCTGAGTGAAATGTTTTTATTTTTATATATAATCCATAGTGCTGTGAACACATTTCTACGCTGGTCAATACAGTTGCACAGGGAACATGGTCCCCAGCCCTGATTGGCAGAAGTCACTTGGACGGAGGGTAAGGAAGGCACTTATTGGCCACCAGCCCTGGAACACTGTGCCAGACAGCAACAATTCTACATGGGGTTCAGCCAAAATGGTTCCAATTGGGCCCCACGGTTGGTAAAACTGGCCCTGGCCTCCTGTAGCTGCCAGTCCATATAGGGGCTACCAAATAGCCAATCTAAAAAATTGGGCATTCCCAGGGACTTTTATTAATGGTTGTGTTGTATAAGGGTTCTGCACCTCTATGTGTGATGTGGGACTGACTGGGAGGTCTCTGGCCGGGGTATGAGATCTCAGGAAACAAGGAACACATAACTGGGTTCAATCTTGTCTCATTTATTAAAGGGGAACTTTGGCTTCCAAACAGAATGACACAGAAACCCCTAATATACCCATCACAGTTACCTGTTTCTTCAAAAAGTATGAATAAATGGCATTTTCTATGCTGAAATCCAGCTGTTTAAAGGTTCTTCTCTTTCTGCATCATTTGAAATCCTGGCAGGGAAGGAGGGACTAAACACTGATGTTACAAACTCCCCAGCTTATAGACAGGACATGCAGGAACTACATAACCCACAATGCTTTGCACTGGGATGTTCCTTTCCTTATTGAAATCACGTGTGCAGGGAATTGTGGGGTTTATGTTTACTTTTCAAAAAGCTTAAGTTATGTTTTTGTGGAGTTTCCCTTTAAGGAGCAAATGAAACCTTATATGCCCATGATTCATAGCATAGTTACAGGATCTATGTGACATCTGGAGGGAAATAGAAGAAACGAAACTATTTCAGGCTAGAGAGAAACAAAACTGTTTCAAGCTCGGTCAAATGAGATACAGAGAAACACTTTCTGTGTCATGAACAGTATCACACGAGCATGAGTATATATGTGTATATATATATGTATCAAACAAGTGTGAGTATATTTGTTAATCCTCACAAGTTGTCCCCCAACTCTTTTTACAATTGAATGTGGCTCCTGGGTAAAAAAAAAGAAGGATGTGGACCCCTAGTATAGAAAGTAGAATATTAGGGAATAAGTGTGAAGAACAGGTGAAATAAAGATACAAATAAGACGACTAGATGAGAAAGACAGAAGAACAGACAAGTAGAAGGTTAGAAGAGCAGATGAGAAACATCTCAGATAGAAGATGTTTAGAGGTTTGGACAGAAACATCACTGACCATGAAAGGGAAATTGTTCATAACCAGGTTCTTACCAATGGTTTCTCTCCAGCCTGGAAACATTGCTCCTTCCAACCCCTCTCAATAGACACTCGTCTCTTCTAGAGGAACATAAAGTACAAGTGCAGTGATGGTCCTGCTCCTCCACTTGTGATCCCTCCAATCCAAAATCACAGCGAGTTCCTAGCACAGCAGACTTCTTCTAATCACCCCTGTATGATATAAAGCAATTTACTTTAAGTTACTTGAAATTCCACCTTCTATAAGTTCCCATCAGTTTCATTCTCCCATCCTCCCATGTGACTTTCCTCCTGGTGTCTGCAGGGTCCTAGTGCTCTCTGGTAGTCTCTCCACTCACAGCACTCCAATCAGAAAAGAATGAGAAGAATTTTAATCAATTCAACAAAATATTTATAAATCTAGACGTACATTAAAGACTCCTTGACACAGCCTAATGTGTTTTTATGTATACAATACACTTCCCGTGTACCTTGGGCACCCCCTTCCCTAATATTTATAGGTGTAAGATCACAAGGGTACACTGGATTGTCCAATTTAAATAGACATAAATGGGTAAAACATTTTGCAATCACTTGTTTAAAATCTTATAATTTAGTAAAACCACTGTTGTAAATATTTCAAATAATACACTTAAAAATCAAAATCAATATTTAACCCCTGAGGTGCCAGCGTCCCCAGTTGGTATATCCATTTAATTTCTTCTTGGGAGAGACTCCATTTTGTGTCTCCTCCACTCCAGTTGGATTTTGTATGGCCACTTGGATGTTTATTGTGTGCCTTAGCAAAATGTTCAGATAAATAATCATATACCCCTTTTTTATATTTCTTATATGTTGCCCCAATCTGGTCTTTAACTTTCTCATAGTCCTCCCCACATATTGTTTTCTACAAGGGCATTGCAAGAGCTAAACTGTTATTCATATTGCAGCTCAATGACTGTTTTATAGTAACATAGTTAGTTAGGTTGAAAAAAGACAAGTCCATCAAGTTCAATCTTTTTACTTTTGTTTAACCTGCCTAACTGCCAGTTGATCCAGAGGAAGGTGAAAACCCCAATATGAAGTCTCTCCAATTTGCCTCAGAGGGGGAAAAATTCCTTCCTGACTCCAAAATGGCAATCGGACCAGTCCCTGGATCAACTTGTACTATGAGCTATTTCCCATATCCCTGTATTCCCTCACTTGCTAAACACCATCCAACCCCTTCTTATACCTATCTAATGTATCAGCCTGTACCCCTGATTCACTTCCCAGCTCTCCCTGTAACACCCCTTTCCCTCCTCTAATCTCATTGGCTCCCTCCTGTCTGCTGGGAGGAGCTACTGGTGAATAAAGCATCCGACCCTTCCTTGTACCTATCTAATGTATCAGCCTGTACCCCTGATTCACTTCCCAGCTCTCCCTGTAACACCCCTTTCCCTCCTCTAATCTCATTGGCTCCCTCCTGTCTGCTGGGAGGAGCTACTGGTGAATAAAGCATCCGACCCTTCCTTGTACCTATCTAATGTATCAGCCTGTACCCCTGATTCACTTCCCAGCTCTCCCTGTAACACCCCTTTCCCTCCTCTAATCTCATTGGCTCCCTCCTGTCTGCTGGGAGGAGCTACTGGTGAATAAAGCATCCGACCCTTCCTTGTACCTATCTAGTGTATCAGCCTGTACCACTGATTCACTTCCCAGCTCTCCCTGTAACACCCCTTTCCCTCCTCTAATCTCATTGGCTCCCTCCTGTCTGCTGGGAGGAGCTACTGGTGAATAAAGCATCCGACCCTTCCTTGTACCTATCTAGTGTATCAGCCTGTACCACTGATTCACTTCCCAGCTCTCCCTGTAACACCCCTTTCCCTCCTCTAATCTCATTGGCTCCCTCCTGTCTGCTGGGAGGAGCTACTGGTGAATAAAGCACCCGACCCTTCCTTGTACCTATCTAATGTATCAGCCTGTACCACTGATTCACTTCCCAGCTCTCCCTGTAACACCCCTTTCCCTCCTCTAATCTCATTGGCTCCCTCCTGTCTGCTGGGAGGAGCTACTGGTGAATAAAGCATCCGACCCTTCCTTGTACCTATCTAATGTATCAGCCTGTACCCCTGATTCACTTCCCAGCTCTCCCTGTAACACCCCTTTCCCTCCTCTAATCTCATTGGCTCCCTCCTGTCTGCTGGGAGGAGCTACTGGTGAATAAAGCATCCGACCCTTCCTTGTACCTATCTAATGTATCAGCCTGTACCCCTGATTCACTTCCCAGCTCTCCCTGTAACACCCCTTTCCCTCCTCTGGGGGACTGGGGACTGTTTGGGCCTCTGTGTACTTGAAATGCCAAAGCCTATTTTGACTCCCAGTTCAGACCTGACTATTCCTATTTGTGGTTGTCCTAAACTCTTTTCCTACTTCATTTTGCACAGCTAGTTGTTTTGCACACCACACAATTCCTAAAGTAAGTGAACCCTGACCTATTCTTGAGCCACATACACCTTCTTGCCTGCTGGTCCTCAGATAACTCAGAACTAATCTTTGATTTATTTCCAATGAAAGAATCCATACTCTTATTCAATTTTAGAATATGCCAGTGCTTATTTGTTATACTTTCTAGTGCCTTATGGTCAGCATTATACTGGATAATAAACTCGATCTCCCTATTTACTTTATCGACCTGTTTTTTTCTTAATAAGGGCCTCTCTAGTGGATGCATCAGTTTTGTTTTTTGTCTGATCCATCATTTCCCCCCTGTAGCCCTTTTCCATCAATTTGATATGTTGTCCCTCATTGGCCTTATCAAAATCTCCCTTTTCTGTACAGTTACGTTTTATCCTATCCAGTATATCGGTATATCCTTGTGCCCAACCTATTGCCCAATGGGAAGATGGTTAAATCTAGGAAACTGACTTCCTGCTGACTGTATAGGTTCCAGGTGTTGGTATTTAAGTAGGCCAAGAATTCATTTAGGCCTTCTAGGGACCCACCGCAATGAAGAGTCAATCATCAATGTATCTTTTCCACATCAATAAACCCTCAGGATTTCCCACTAGGTGGTTAATATATATCTCCTACCAGAACCCCATGAACAAATTGGCGTAACTAGGTGCCACTTTACCTCCCATGTCAGTCCTTTTCTGTTGGAGATAGAAGGAATCCTCAACCCAAAACTAATTATTTAATAATATAAACTCTATACTTTCCTTTATAAAATGTTTCTGGGCTTCTGGTATTCCTAATTCTTTGTTAAGAAAATGGGGAACCACCTCCAAACCTTTATCATGTTGTAATGCTGGTATAAAGGGAAGAAACGACTGTTAACTATGGCTTGTAATATGATGTCCACATAATTTGCAAAATTGCTACCAATAGAGGCTACACCTGATCAGACACCCAGGGGAGTTATCAAGGCTCTTGTGAATTTTTGGAAGAATAAATAATACAGGGACATTAGGATGTTTAATATTAATACAATCCCTTTCTTTCTTATTCAGGATACCTACTACATACGCTTTGTCTACCATGGTATTTAATATTTTACAAAGCTCAAACGTGGGATTCTAATTCAGTTTTTTGTATGTTTCAGTGTCCGCCAATTGCCTATTTCTTTCTTATCAAGGATCACTATTGCTCCACCCTTATTTACAATTTAAATTACAATTTCTTTATTATTTTGCAACTCCATTAATGCCTCACTTTCTTCCCTTGAAAGATTGGCACAGACCATTCTCTTAGAGAGTAAGTTTATATAATTTACTACTAGATCTCTAAAAGTGGACATATGTGTGGGTTAAAGGGGAAGTGGTGGTGTAATTCTGCATGTTTAATTCCTTCACTCCCCTCTTGTCTATTTTCATCACTGGGACCTTTTTCTAAGAAGTATTTTTTTCATACATAATTGACGCATATATTTATGTACATCAATGTAAGTATTATATTTATTTATCCTCTGGGTTGGAGCTTATTTTAGACCTTCTTTACAATACTGAAGATTCTGATTTGGTAGGTGTGGGGGTACTAAGGTTATATATATAGAATTTATACCACCCTTCTTCCAAAAATTCACAAGAGCTTTGATAACCCCCCAGGGTGTCCAATCATATCAGGGGTAGGCTCTGTTGGTTACTAATATTGCAACTTATGTGGACACCATTTTACAACCCCTAGTTAACAGTCTACCTTCTTTTTTAAAGAAATTCACAAATCATCACACATACAAACTAAACATAAAACAAACCACATCCAACATGATCTAGACAACTGGAAAGCAGCAAACCTTACATTTTGGGCAGCGCATATCTGATTAAATGATATACTTTCATAAACTACTATACAAACGCCAGATACTGCCTTACTACCTCAAACATATGGACTACTACCTCAGATTGCCTTGTATGAACTGCAACAACTCAGGGCAAACAGAGGTATTAACTTCCCAAATGTAAAAGACTACAATGAAACTGCCCTGCTGAGACATGTTGGAGACTGGATCTACAATACCAACACCTACAGTAACCTAGATATAGAACACAAGGGAAAATTAAGTCTAAAATAGAATAATGCTAGAAATGCTGTATTTTGTATACTAAACATAAACATGAATTTACTGCAACAGAAGCCTAATAAAAGAAATGATGTATGCTTTCAAAGTTGGCCACAGGGGGTCTCCATCTTGTAACTTAGTTGAATATCTCTGCAAGACCAAGACTACGCACATGCTCAGTGTGGTCTGGGCTTCAGTTGGGAGTTTAAGCTTAGGAATCATCATAAATTATCAAAAGAACACAAGTCAAATAATATCTGCCAGAAGCCGATACAACAAGACTGATTAATAATCAGAATATACAGACTGCACTGGGTCCTGTGTTGTTATATAATCTAATGTGGATTTTATAGTTTTCGTATTGTTTGATATAAACTTTCTCCAACTCTGCAGAACCAGTGGCTGCAGCAAAATAATCCTCCAAATAGAATCCCAGTTTATCTGTTTAAATCTGGCTCCATGATCTTTGTCCCTGCAGCTGGAGTTGGAAACAGTAAAGGGGATGTAAAGGCAAAAATAAAATACAATTTTTACTTTATTAACTGAAAAAGAAACCTATCCCCAATATTCTGTACCATTTTTATAAAAACGCTGACTGTTTGCAGTGAAGTTCCCCCTTCATTTACTTCCTTTGACTGCTGCAGATATGAAACTCGACATGGTCGCCGGCTGTTCTACAGGGAAACAAACAAAGCTGCTTGTGTTCTGGGAATTCCCTCCCCCCTGAATGATTGTTTTTCCTGCAGAGCATTTAGGGAGCCTCTGAAGTTTCTTATCCACATCAGTCAGAGAAAGCAAAAGAAGGGAGAATTGAACTGCTAACAGCCAGGTTTCTTATAAAAATGGTACACAATTTTTTATTGTTTATTTTTCATAAAAAAAACATTTTCTTGCCTTTACACTCCCTTTAAATCCCTTACTCCATCTCCCACCAAGTGAGCTTACACCCATGCAAAAAGTGAACCCCTTGTTTATAAATATAATTATAAATTATAATAATTAGAAATATATTTATAAATTATAAATATAGAGCCTGGAGAAATGTGTGCCACAGATGGAAAACGACACAAAACGTGCCCCTATACTTACCTTGGGTTGACAACAAGGAGTTTCCAAGTGGCCTACTAACAAATGTCTTCAGCAAAAGGCAAACAGATGGCATCTACTTTATTAGAGACATTCTCACCAGTGAATTAGCTGTAATGACATTTTCAGAAGCCTCCACAAAACACCCTTCCCTCTGTGATCAACACTTTTATTATCTACAAGCCTCCCACTACACAAGATATTTTATACATTGGATGATAGATCTGGACACTTCAAACCTCTTAAATCATATATGGAAAGGAGCTAATACCCCAAGTCTCATCTCCTACATTCACAAATCCATCAGAACAAATGTAGACCCCTCTGGGGGAAACGCCCCCACTGGGAAGTGGTCACCGACCATTACCACACTCAATGCTGCCAAATAGTGATGGGCGAATCTGTCGCGTTTCGCTTCGCCGAATAATTCGCGAAACGAGTCGCGCTGCCCGATTTTGTCGCGCGTCGAAATATTTTGTCGCGGACGCAAGTATGTATTTTAACGCGCAACGTTATTTTTGACGCACAGTGCAATTTGATGAAGCCCATCTTCTATGGGTGTTTTGTTTGTATAACCTTTTTTCACCTTTGGGGCTACAAATAAAAATTTTCCCCTTAGTTTCAAGCTTTGTAGTCTGTGATGATAAATGAACATGGTATCTTTTGCTTTGTGTCTGAATGTGCTGAATTGGATTGGACTCCATGGGAAGACCAATACACATGCGTGTTTCACTTAGTATACTGCTACACACATGCCCTGCATTGTTAGAGGACTCCTATCTTGAAAAAATGGCTCCCATTTTGCCGACAATGCAGCAGTAGTATCTACGATAGCAGTAGGAGCTTTGATAGGCCCCCACCATAAAAAAATTGCAGACAATGCAGCACAGCAGCAGTACTACTAGGGCTAGTAGCAGGCTACAGCAGCAGCAGCAGCAGCAGCAAGGGCAGCAGGTGCAGACAGATGGGGAATGGGCAATACTACTGAGGAGGAGAGTATGGGCAGCAATGGAGAGAGGAGGATAAATCTGTGGAGGAGAAGGAGGAGAGGAGGCTAGTCTCTGCTGTCTGCAATGGGCACTTGGATATCCCCGCTTATCCATGCCTCATTCATTTTAATGAATGTCAGCTTATCCACGCTGCCAGTGGATAGCCGTGTCCGCTTCTCAGTGACCACCCCACCTGCGGCACTGAAGACACGCTCTGACAGGACACTGGCAGGGGGGCAAGCCAGCACCTCCAGAGCGTACTGTGCCAGTTCTGGCCACTGGTCGAGCCTCGAGACCCAATAATGCATGGGGTCATCGTCAGGGCGAATGGCATCCTGCACGCTGACTGACCCCATGTAGTCAGCCACCATATGCTCCACCCGCTGCTGGTGGTGGCTTTGGGTGCTGACTGGGCCTGCTGCTGGCCGTTGAGGCTCGAAAAAGCTCTTCCACACACCCATGAGATCTCCGCCCTTGCTGCTGCTGCTGCTGCTGCTGCTAGGCCCCTGTCTCTGCTGGGTGTGTGGAGTAGTGGAGGCCTGAGAAGTGTCAGACTGGGGGAAGGCCTCCACTAATTTTGAGCACAGAGCCTTCCTCAATTGACCCATCCTCCTCTCTCTCTGGCTGGGTACAAGGAACTCCCCCACCTTTCCCTTGTACCGTGGGTCAAGCAAAGTAGCCACCCAATAATCCTCCCGGTCTTTGATAGAACATACCCGGGGATCGCTTCGGAGGCAAGTCTGCATATGGGCAGCCATGTAAAAGAGGTGCCCCCGACCAACCTCTTCTTGACTGCCCTCCAGATGCAGCAGGTCATCTGGCTCGACCTGCCCCTGCTCTGTACCCTCCCAGCCGCGGACAATAGCTGGGGTGGTTGGGTGGCATGTGCCCTGCTCCCCATGCTGCACAGGCTCCCAGTCCTCCTCTCCCTCATCCTCCTCATCAGGCACCATCTCCTCCTCAGCCCCCTCTACCTGCCTACGGGGCCTACTCTCCTCCTCCTCCTCCTCAGGCACGTCACCCTCCTCTAGCAGCCCATCCAACGTGCGCTTGAGGAGGAACACCAGGGGTATGACATCGCTAAGACACGCATTGTCCCTGCTAACAAAGCGTGTCGCCTGCTCAAAGGGGGCAAGTACTTGGCAGAGCTGCCTCATTTGCTGCCACTGCTCTGCACTAAAGTACCCCAAATCCGCCCCCTGAGTACCCCTGGCACTGTGCTCCAGCAGGTAATTGCTGACCGCCCAGCGCTGCTCTACGAGGCGCTCCACCATGTGCAGGGTGGAATTCCAGCGCGTCGGCAGGTCACAGATGAGCCGGTGGGGTGGCAGACTATGCTGCCGCTGCATCCGTGCCAAAGACGCGCTGGCGGTGGGGGACCTGCGAAAATGGGCACATACCCTACGTACCTTCTCCAGCATGTCACCCAACCCTTGGTAGCTCTTGAGGAAGCGCTGCACCACAAGGTTGAGGACATGTGCAAAGCAAGGCATGTGGGTCAGGTGCCCTAGGCGGATGGTGGCCAGCAGGTTGCGACCGTTGTCGCAAACAATATTACCTGCTTGGAGCTGGCGGGGAGTGAACCACCGCTGCACCTGAGTCTGGAAGGCAGCCATGAGCTCAGGTGCAGTATGACTCCTCTCGCCCAGGGAGAGGAGTTGCAGCACAGCCTGACATCGCCTGTGCTGCACTGAAGCGTAGCTGCGGGGACGCTTCAGGGGTGGCTCATCCATAGTGGAGGAGGAGGAGGAAGTGGACATGTGGGGTTTGCCCTGTACCCCACGGGGAGGCACCTGTAGCCTGAGGGGAGCGCCCCGGCTTGCACCCTCCCCAGCACTCATGAGGGTGACCCAGTGCGCAGTGTAGGTTATGTACCTCCCCTGCCCATGCCTGCTGGTCCACGTGTCAGTGGTGCAGTGCACCCTGCCGCCAACAGCATGATCCAGCGACAGGGACACATTCTCAACCACATGCTGGTGGATGGCAGGGACAGCCTTCCTGGCAAAATAATGGCGGCTGGGGATCCGCCAGTTAGGGGCAGCGCAAGCCATCAGCTGTCGGAAGGGGGCTGCTTCGACTAGCTGATAGGGCAGCAGCTGCACTGCCAGAAGCTTTGCCAGGCAGCCATTAAGCCTCTGCACTTGGGGGTGGCTGGGGGAGAGAGGCGTCTTGCGGCTGAGGAACTGGGGGAGGGAAACCTGGCGGGACAGGGGCCGCATTGAGGAGGAGGAGGCTGCAGAAGAGGCTGAGCTACACAGTGGCTGCCTCCGACTGTGAGCCCCAGAATCCTCTTCACCTGCTGCAGGGTCTGGGGAGCTAGCACTTCTTCTCTGAGGAATGGGAGGAGGTGGACAGGAAGCACCACTGCCACCCGGTGCCCTGCCACTTTGGTGCTGCTCCCACGTCATCCTGTGATGACGTTTCATATGGGAACTTAAAGCTGATGTTCCCATATGTGACCCTGCCTGCCCCCTTCGAACCTTCTGCCGGCAGAGCTGGCACACTGCTATTGCCTGGTCCTCTGCCTGGCACGTGAAAAAAGCCCACACTGCTGAAGTGCGGGCCACTGCCTTGCCTGCTGTGGAGGGTTGAGGATGGTCCCCACCCGTACGCACATAGGCTTTGGACCTAGGCGCAGTGCTGCCCTGTTGCCTGCCCCCCCTAGCAGTGGTCGGTGGAGCCGGCTCTTCATCCTCATCAACAACAAACAGTTCCCCCCCTGAACTGCTGCTGTTATCCTCTGGAGCCGGCTCCCAGGGTCTGTCCCTGTCATCGTCCTCCCCCAGACCAGACCCTGCCTCATACATGGCATCAATACCCACATCCAGCATGCTGGTGTCTGACCCCACACCAGCAACTTGCTGCCCTGCCATAAGGGGACCCTGCCCAATATCCCCTATTGATGTGGGCTGTGACATGACCACCTCCTCCTCTTCATCAGACATCAATGCCCCCCCCATTCCTGCCTGATCATCAAAAAGATCCAGGGTGTCTGGGCCCAAGTCCACCTCAGGATCAAATAAGAGGGATGGGGTGTCATCCCACACTGAGCTAGCAGGTGATGCCACCTCCTGCCGCTCACTGGTGCCTGCTGCAGATGAGGTAGCCTGGGTCAGCCAGTCTACCACTGCCTCTGCCTGCTGCGACCGTATGGGTCGCGGAGCAGTGGCAAAAAAATCGGGCACAGTCCTACGTGGACCAGTTGCCCCGCTGCTGCGACCCACAGCCACCTGCTGCTGTGGCATTTGCTGCTGCTGTTGTTGCGGCTGCTGCTGCTGTTGTTGCAGCTGCTGCTGCTGTTGTTGTTGCAGCTGCTGCTGTTGTTGTTGCAGCTGCTGCTGTTGTTGTTGCAGCTGCTGCTGTGATGGCAGCTGCTTTGATGGCAGCTTGTGCTGCGACTGATTTACAGTGCCCAGACTGGGCATGGCACATGGCTGTTGTGGGGTTGGATGCCCACGGCCAGCACCACGGCCTCTTCCTCGGCCACCCCTCCCTATCCCACCCTTCTTCCCACCACCACCACCACCCATCCCTAACCCACCCTTCTTCCCACCACCACCACCCATCCCCCCTCTCCCACGGCCCGTCATATTGGGCAACTAAACTTAAAAAAAAATATATATATAAGGGGGGGGTTTGGATATTTCGGGGAAGGAAAGGAGAAAAAAATAAAACCCTCAACTAAATCCCCTCAGCAGAAGTGTGCACCCACAAGGAGTACACACACCAGCACAGACAAAGACAAAGACAGTTAGCCCTAAAAAGGGCTATTGGGTGGTGAGCAGGCAAGCAGAAGAGGGAAAACAGTAAACTGAAATCCACAACCTCCACTTGCACTGACTCAGGAAAAAAAAAAGCTCTCTACACAAACTCCACTAGCTAAATCACACACAAATCTCTCACTATCCTGCTCTCTCTACCTCTACCAGAAACGCCACGAGTAATGGCCGCCTCTGCAGCTCCTTATATAGCCAGTGGGTTGGCTCAGGGATGGCTCACATCTTATTGGCTGCTGTGGGTGATGTTTAGTTTGTCGCGCGTCTTTTTGTTTTGACGCGCATTAGCGGCGTCGCGGCTCGTCGCGCGACGAAAATTTCGACGCGCGGCGAAATGAGTCGCGAGGCGAATTTTTGCCGCAATTTCGCGAAAAATTCGCCCGCGGCGAAACGCAGAAATTCGCCGCAAATTTAACCATGGCGAATTTATTCGCCCATCCCTACTGCCAAACTCCATTCTCACTGTATGGGAATACTACCGTCTAGTCAATATCAGATTATGGCCTTTTAACGCCTATACCAATCCTACTTGACTCCACTATGGAGGTTCAAAATGGGCCTAGTGATCAACTCAACATGCTGAAGATGCTTAGAGACAGAAGCCTCCCTAATTCACTGTATATGGCTCTGCCCAACTATCAATGCCTTTTGGCTGGAAGTCTACAGCTATTGGCATTCACTGATGAAGCAAACATTGATGCCCAACATAGGGCCATATTCAGCAAACTCAGAGGAGTACAACAAGTAGCAAAATCCAGCAAAGCTGTAGCAGAAAGAAAAGCTGCAGCAACCAGAAAAGTTATACTACAGGAGTGGCTCTCCCCCAATCCATCACCTAGGAACCTAATAAAAAACAAACTACGTTTTTTATTCCTCATGGACTGACTGGAAGCATCCCTAAACAAGGCCACCCAAACCAGCAAATTCTTTCACATATAGACCACTTACATCTTAAGTCTCCCCCCTGGCATCAGACAACTTAACAGTCTTCACATTTCACTACACTTTTTGGTATGACTTGGAAAGCTTATGAGGCACAAGCCCTAACCTGATCCTGTTGTGAGTCCTGTGTGCACAACAGAAATAGTAGCGCTGCATCTGAGGGGACCACTTAGGGACAATTAACGCTAGCGTTCGGCGCTTAGTGAATTTGCGCCTCTCTCTCTCTCTATCATGACATTTTTTTCTTTCTTCTCTAGAGCACTAGGGGGCGCAGTGGGACAGCTTTGTGATTGAGTTCAATTCCCTGATTACATCCTATTGCTGATTGGCTGATACAGAAGTGTTTGGCTACAATGTGACTGAGTAATACTCTGCCCTAATAATGTGATGTACCTGCACATTCCCCACAGAGAAACACAATTACAATGTTGCAGAAACCTTCAGCCTTGTACCTTTATTTAGTCATGGAACTTGGAGACTTCTAATATTCTAATATAGGTGAAATTCAAGCAGTATTTAAGGGCATCCCTTGACTGTTATAAGATCTTGTTCCTGGTGCTTCTGTGCTGTTTAGCCATTTGATTCTGATTATCTGTTGTGATCCCTGCCTGTTTGTGACAGTTGGCACCCTTAAGTCAGAACATATGCCAAGCACCCTGGTCTCGGCTTGTGCTTCCGCCTGTAGCAGCCGCCTTTGGCCTCGGGATGGGCCCTCCATTACTCAGATGCCGCCAGGTCTTACAACAAGAGGTGCAAGGAGAAAGGATCTACACAAGAGAAGGGGCACAACTGTAAGCAAAGTCTTTGGGCAGAAGGTTGTGGTACAAGGCGTTAGGCAATAGAGTAGTCAGATCAGGCAGTGATTAAACGTAATCAGGCAGGAAAGGGTCAAACCAGGAAGTCAATCAGAGGGTTAAGCAGAATCAAAGTCGGTATTCAGGCAGGGGTCAGGATCAAACAGCCAGGCAGGGGTCACAACAGGAATCAAACAGGTTGAAACAGAATAGCACAAAGCTCAAATAGCACCAGGAACAAACTCTTATAACGGGCAATGTGTAAAAAGAAAATGTACCTTTAAATACTTTTAAATTTCTCATCATTTTGTGCTGACGTCATACGTCAGTGCACCTGTGCCTTTAAATCCCAAGGAGGCACGCTGCGCGCCCCCTAAGGTACCGGCGCCTGAGGCGCTGAAGACTTGTGCTGCGGGTGTCCCCACCAAGGGGGAGGCAGACGCCCCAGCCGTCCCCCCACTAGACCACCAGGGTGAGTTTTTATTACACTGTTTTTGACTGTCCCGACTTCTGGAATCCTGACCCTGCCTAGTAATCGACTCTCCTGTATCAATAACCCCTCGGATTGATCTCCTGGTCTGACCTTGCCTGTCTGACATTTGTACTCTGCCAACACCGACCCGGCCTGATCTGACTATTCTTTCTACACCTTGTACCACGACCTTCTGCCCATAAGATTTTGCATTACTGTTGTGCCCCTGTGCTTGTTGGGAACCCCTCGCTTTGCACCTTAATAAGACCTGGTGGCATCCGATTAGCCGAGAGCTCCTCCGGAGGTTAAAGGCGGCTGTTAAAGGCAAAGCAAGAGCTGAGAAAAGGGTGTTTAGCATGGTTCTGAATTTAGGGTGCCAACTATGACCAGGGCAGCCATCGGGGGGGACAGGAGGGAGAGTTGTAGGGGGCCAGAGGGTAAGGGGGGCCCAGCCACGCCGCACTTTCTTGATTAGTCGAGCCCCCCTCCTTTCTGAGAGCTGCTGACTTCGGGAAGGCAGGACGGGAGCACAAGGGGAGGAATCTTCTGTCCATTACTTTCGCTTATTGATCACTGAGTTTAAGTCCCGGTTGAGCTGCTCAGGGATTGGATAGTTGAGGTTTAAACATCTCCTCCAGCTCATCCAATCATCATGCAGCTTTACCAGGACTTGAAATTCTGTGACCAATAAGAGAAGAAAATGTTGTCACTGGAAGAAGATGCAGCCTCCCTTCTGTAGTTGGCAGCTCACTGACAGCAGGTGGGCCCCACTAATGTAGTAAGTGTAACATGGTAGGGCCCCCCTAAAGGTAGCCCTGGCCACCAATTTTCTTATAACGTGGGGGGGGGCCTGGCCACCAATTTTTTTCCCCATGTGGGGTCCTAGCCACCAATGTTTTTTAATGGGGGGCCCTGACCACAAATGTTTTTTTAATGGGGGGAGCCCTGACCACAAGTGTTTTTTTCAATGGGGGGGCCCCGACCACTAATGTTTTTTTTGTTTTTTTTTTAAAGTGTGGGGAGGGTGGACCTGTAGGTGGGGCTTGTGGTGGGTGCAGCCCAGGGGGCCCAGGAAATTTTTTCGTATGGGGCCCTGCGATTTTCTTTTGGCTGCCCTGCCCAGTTCAAGTATCCCCTAAAACATATTTGCTAGAGGTGGTAACACACCTTACTAAAGCTCATCACACACTAACATCAGTACGAGAATCACTGTTTTTAGCCTGTAAATGTATTGCTCTCATGGCTTTCAGGTGACCCTCCTACTACTGGTGTGTGGAAGAAGCTTCTGCGAGAGCATCACCCTGGTCCACTTGCTTTACATACAATACCCCATAACTATGACCCTGCTGGCTGGACTCTTTACACCTGGAGGACATCCCACATTAACACCAATATTTTACTCTTATTACTACTGCAATGCTATTCTTCATTGTGCCTTTTATTGATAAAGGTGTGTGAAACCAAAATAAAAATTAATGAACCTGTTATATTTATTTTCTCTTTATGTATTTTCTTTCCTTATTTTTTGTTACTGTTTGTACTGAAAGCAATAAAAAAAAATAAAAAAATCTCTCTCACCAGTAACAGCAGAGATATTACATTTCTATGTCACTACTGATGAGATATAATTATTAGATTGTTATTATAAAGCCACACACCAATTAACCCTCTCACTTACATGAAGGATCAAAAGCCAAAAGAAGGGAAAGTAGGAGGAAGAGTTGCCATTGAATTGTCTCTGTCTCTTCTGTTCTTGTTTCAGGCTGAGAGTTTGTGGGTTCCTGGGGTTTATTTAGTTATTTAAATCCCTTGCACAGGAGATTATAAAGCCACGACCTTATCAGTGGCCACATTGGCTAGGACAGGCCACATACATAGAGCAGATGCATTAGGGGTATTTGGGGGATGAGGATGTGGCTCCATAATAATCTAATATCTCCAGAGCTCAATGTGTAGCAATGAAACCACAAGGACTGGGCAATGATTGACTTAAGGTACTGAGCTGAGAGAAGCAGGGGGAGTGTTGGAGGGGAGAGAAGCATTTACTGCTGTGAATTAGTGTTTATTGCCGACTGACAAAAAAAACATGTTTCGGGCCCTCAGTGCCCTTTCTCAACACTTCAGAAAGGGCACTGAGGGCCCGAAACATGTTGGGGCAGATGTATCAAGAGTCGAATTTCGAGGGGTTAAATCCCTCGAAATTCGACTGGGGAATAGAATCAAATAGGGAATTCGGGCAAATTTACGCGGTAGCGAATAGTCGAATGGGCGAATATTCGCCCGGCGAATAGTCGCACGATCGAATATTTGATCGAAGGATTTTCATTAGATGGAATGATCAATCGAATGCCTTTTTATTCGATCGAAAACTTAGAAAAGAAGCCTATGGGACTTTCCCGTAGGCTTTTAAAGCAATTTGGTAGGTTTAATCTGGCGAAGTAGGCAGACGAATGATTTTTAAAAGAGACAGTACTCGAATGGGCGAATAGTCATATCGTTTTTTCGCCCGATCTATTCGAATCAATCTACTCAGCTGAATTTACGCCAATTCAATAGTCGCGGAGCACAAAAAACTACTCGAAATTCGAGTTTTTTTCCCTCTATTCATTCATCCAAGCTTGGTGAATGTGCCCCGTTGTATTTGTCAGTAGGCAATAAACACTAATTCAGAGCAGTAAATCTGCATCTCAGTGCTCTCCTCTTTTCTGGTCTAATATTGATTGAGCATTCTTCATGAGACACAGCTATTGGCAGTGCGCTGCAATCATTCTAATTAATATTAGAATTAGATATTGATTCTATCTACATGGATAGGAAACTGGCTACAGGATCGGGTACAGAGGGTGGTTGTTAATGGGACATTCTCTACTTGGAGTAAGGTTCTTAGTGGGGTCCCTCAGCGCTCAGTATTGGGGCCACTTTTATTTAACTTGTTCATTAATGACTTAGGGGAGGGTATTGTAAGTAATGTATCAGTGTTTGCAGATGACACAAAACTATCAGCCCAATTAATTCCATCCAGGATGTGGCACTTGCAACAGGATCTTGACTAACTGGCAATCTGGGCAGCTAAGTGGCAAATGAGATTCAATGTTGATAAATGTAAAGTCCTGCACCTGGGATGTAACAATATCCACTTATACCCTTAATGGGACTGCACTAGGCAAATCCATAATGGAGACGGAGCTTGGAGTCCTTGTAGATAATAAACTTGTCTGTAGCAAGTAATGCCAGTCAGCAGCATCAAGGGCAAATAAGGTCTTGACTTGTATTAAATGGGGCAGAGAGTCACGGGAGGAGGGGGTCCCACTGTATAGAGCACTGGTAAGGCCCCATCTAGAATATGCCGTACAGTTTTGGTCTCCATCACTCAAACAGGACATTATTGTATTAGAGAGGGGACAGAGAAGGGCAACTAAGCTGGTAAAGGGAAAATCTTAGCTATGAGGAAAGACTGGCCAAATTGGGGATGTTCACTCTGGAGAAGAGGCGCTTAAGGGGTGATATGATGACTATGTATAAATATATAAGGGGATCATATAATAATCTCTCTAATGATTTATTTACCAGTAGGTCTTTCCAGCTGACAAGAGGGCACCCATTCCGATTAGAAGAAAAGAGGTTCCGCCTAAATATTGGGAAGGGGTTTGTTACAGTGAGAGCTGTGAAGATGTGGAATTGTCTCCCTGAATCAGTGGTACAGGCTGATACATTAGATAGGTACAAGGAAGGGTCGGATGCTTTATTCACCAGTAGCTCCTCCCAGCAGACAGGAGGGAGCCAATGATATTAGAGGAGGGAAAGGGGTGTTACAGGGAGAGCTGGGAAGTGAATCAGGGGTACAGGCTGATACATTAGATAGGTACAAGGAAGGGTCGGATGCTTTATTCACCAGTAGCTCCTCTCAGCAGACAGGAGGGAGCCAATGAGATTAGAGGAGGGAAAGGGGTGTTACAGGGAGAGCTGGGAAGTGAATCAGGGGTACAGGCTGATACATTAGATAGGTACAAGGAAGGGTCGGATGCTTTATTCACCAGTAGCTCCTCCCAGCAGACAGGAGGGAGCCAATGAGATTAGAAAAGGAAAGGGGTGTTACAGGGAGAGCTGGGAAGTGAATCAGGGGTACAGGCTGATACATTAGATAGGTACAAGGAAGGGTCGGATGCTTTATTCACCAGTAGCTCCTCCCAGCAGACAGGAGGGAGCCAATGAGATTAGAGGAGGGAAAGGGGTGTTACAGGGAGAGCTGGGAAGTGAATCAGGGGTACAGGCTGATACATTAGATAGGTACAAGGAAGGGTCGGATGCTTTATTCACCAGTAGCTCCTCCCAGCAGACAGGAGGGAGCCAATGAGATTAGAGGAGAGGAAAGGGGTGTTACAGGGAGAGCTGGGAAGTGAATCAGGGGTACAGGCTGATACATTAGATAGGTACAAGGAAGGGTCAGATGCTTTATTCACCAGTAGCTCCTCCCAGCAGACAGGAGGGAGCCAATGAGATTAGAGGAGGGAAAGGGGTGTTACAGGGAGAGCTGGGAAGTGAATCAGGGGTACAGGCTGATACATTAGATAGGTACAAGGAAGGGTCGGATGCTTTATTCACCAGTAGCTCCTCCCAGCAGACAGGAGGGAGCCAATGAGATTAGAGGAGGGAAAGGGGTGTTACAGGGAGAGCTGGGAAGTGAATCAGTGGTACAGGCTGATACATTAGATAGGTACAAGGAAGGGTCGGATGCTTTATTCACTAGTAGCTCCTCCCAGCAGACAGGAGGGAGCCAATGAGATTAGAGGAGGGAAAGGGGTGTTACAGGGAGAGCTGGGAAGTGAATCAGGGGTACAGGCTGATACATTAGATAGGTACAAGGAAGGGTCGGATGCTTTATTCACCAGTAGCTCCTCCCAGCAGACAGGAGGGAGCCAATGATATTAGAGGAGGGAAAGGGGTGTTACAGGGAGAGCTGGGAAGTGAATCAGGGGTACAGGCTGATACATTAGATAGGTACAAGGAAGGGTCGGATGCTTTATTCACCAGTAGCTCCTCCCAGCAGACAGGAGGGAGCCAATGAGATTAGAGGAGGGAAAGGGGTGTTACAGGGAGAGCTGGGAAGTGAATCAGGGGTACAGGCTGATACATTAGATAGGTACAAGGAAGGGTCGGATGCTTTATTCACCAGTAGCTCCTCCCAGCAGACAGGAGGGAGCCAATGAGATTAGAAAAGGAAAGGGGTGTTACAGGGAGAGCTGGGAAGTGAATCAGGGGTACAGGCTGATACATTAGATAGGTACAAGGAAGGGTCGGATGCTTTATTCACCAGTAGCTCCTCTCAGCAGACAGGAGGGAGCCAATGAGATTAGAGGAGGGAAAGGGGTGTTACAGGGAGAGCTGGGAAGTGAATCAGGGGTACAGGCTGATACATTAGATAGGTACAAGGAAGGGTCGGATGCTTTATTCACCAGTAGCTCCTCCCAGCAGACAGGAGGGAGCCAATGAGATTAGAAAAGGAAAGGGGTGTTACAGGGAGAGCTGGGAAGTGAATCAGGGGTACAGGCTGATACATTAGATAGGTACAAGGAAGGGTCGGATGCTTTATTCACCAGTAGCTCCTCCCAGCAGACAGGAGGGAGCCAATGAGATTAGAGGAGGGAAAGGGGTGTTACAGGGAGAGCTGGGAAGTGAATCAGGGGTACAGGCTGATACATTAGATAGGTACAAGGAAGGGTCGGATGCTTTATTCACCAGTAGCTCCTCCCAGCAGACAGGAGGGAGCCAATGAGATTAGAGGAGAGGAAAGGGGTGTTACAGGGAGAGCTGGGAAGTGAATCAGGGGTACAGGCTGATACATTAGATAGGTACAAGGAAGGGTCAGATGCTTTATTCACCAGTAGCTCCTCCCAGCAGACAGGAGGGAGCCAATGAGATTAGAGGAGGGAAAGGGGTGTTACAGGGAGAGCTGGGAAGTGAATCAGGGGTACAGGCTGATACATTAGATAGGTACAAGGAAGGGTCGGATGCTTTATTCACCAGTAGCTCCTCCCAGCAGACAGGAGGGAGCCAATGAGATTAGAGGAGGGAAAGGGGTGTTACAGGGAGAGCTGGGAAGTGAATCAGTGGTACAGGCTGATACATTAGATAGGTACAAGGAAGGGTCGGATGCTTTATTCACCAGTAGCTCCTCCCAGCAGACAGGAGGGAGCCAATGAGATTAGAGGAGGGAAAGGGGTGTTACAGGGAGAGCTGGGAAGTGAATCAGGGGTACAGGCTGATACATTAGATAGGTACCAGGAAGGGTCGGATGCTTTATTCACCAGTAGCTCCTCCCAGCAGACAGGAGGGAGCCAATGAGATTAGAGGAGGGAAAGGGGTGTTACAGGGAGAGCTGGGAAGTGAATCAGGGGTACAGGCTGATACATTAGATAGGTACAAGGAAGGGTCGGATGCTTTATTCACCAGTAGCTCCTCCCAGCAGACAGGAGGGAGCCAATGAGATTAGAAAAGGAAAGGGGTGTTACAGGGAGAGCTGGGAAGTGAATCAGGGGTACAGGCTGATACATTAGATAGGTACAAGGAAGGGTCGGATGCTTTATTCACCAGTAGCTCCTCCCAGCAGACAGGAGGGAGCCAATGAGATTAGAGGAGGGAAAGGGGTGTTACAGGGAGAGCTGGGAAGTGAATCAGGGGTACAGGCTGATACATTAGATAGGTACAAGGAAGGGTCGGATGCTTTATTCACCAGTAGCTCCTCCCAGCAGACAGGAGGGAGCCAATGAGATTAGAGGAGAGGAAAGGGGTGTTACAGGGAGAGCTGGGAAGTGAATCAGGGGTACAGGCTGATACATTAGATAGGTACAAGGAAGGGTCAGATGCTTTATTCACCAGTAGCTCCTCCCAGCAGACAGGAGGGAGCCAATGAGATTAGAGGAGGGAAAGGGGTGTTACAGGGAGAGCTGGGAAGTGAATCAGGGGTACAGGCTGATACATTAGATAGGTACAAGGAAGGGTCGGATGCTTTATTCACCAGTAGCTCCTCCCAGCAGACAGGAGGGAGCCAATGAGATTAGAGGAGGGAAAGGGGTGTTACAGGGAGAGCTGGGAAGTGAATCAGTGGTACAGGCTGATACATTAGATAGGTACAAGGAAGGGTCGGATGCTTTATTCACCAGTAGCTCCTCCCAGCAGACAGGAGGGAGCCAATGAGATTAGAGGAGGGAAAGGGGTGTTACAGGGAGAGCTGGGAAGTGAATCAGGGGTACAGGCTGATACATTAGATAGGTACCAGGAAGGGTCGGATGCTTTATTCACCAGTAGCTCCTCCCAGCAGACAGGAGGGAGCCAATGAGATTAGAGGAGGGAAAGGGGTGTTACAGGGAGAGCTGGGAAGTGAATCAGGGGTACAGGCTGATACATTAGATAGGTACAAGGAAGGGTCGGATGCTTTATTCACCAGTAGCTCCTCCCAGCAGACAGGAGGGAGCCAATGAGATTAGAAAAGGAAAGGGGTGTTACAGGGAGAGCTGGGAAGTGAATCAGGGGTACAGGCTGATACATTAGATAGGTACAAGGAAGGGTCGGATGCTTTATTCACCAGTAGCTCCTCCCAGCAGACAGGAGGGAGCCAATGAGATTAGAGGAGGGAAAGGGGTGTTACAGGGAGAGCTGGGAAGTGAATCAGGGGTACAGGCTGATACATTAGATAGGTACAAGGAAGGGTCGGATGCTTTATTCACCAGTAGCTCCTCCCAGCAGACAGGAGGGAGCCAATGAGATTAGAGGAGAGGAAAGGGGTGTTACAGGGAGAGCTGGGAAGTGAATCAGGGGTACAGGCTGATACATTAGATAGGTACAAGGAAGGGTCGGATGCTTTATTCACCAGTAGCTCCTCCCAGCAGACAGGAGGGAGCCAATGAGATTAGAGGAGGGAAAGGGGTGTTACAGGGAGAGCTGGGAAGTGAATCAGGGGTACAGGCTGATACATTAGATAGGTACAAGGAAGGGTCGGATGCTTTATTCACCAGTAGCTCCTCCCAGCAGACAGGAGGGAGCCAATGAGATTAGAAAAGGAAAGGGGTGTTACAGGGAGAGCTGGGAAGTGAATCAGGGGTACAGGCTGATACATTAGATAGGTACAAGGAAGGGTCGGATGCTTTATTCACCAGTAGCTCCTCCCAGCAGACAGGAGGGAGCCAATGAGATTAGAGGAGGGAAAGGGGTGTTACAGGGAGAGCTGGGAAGTGAATCAGGGGTACAGGCTGATACATTAGATAGGTACAAGGAAGGGTCGGATGCTTTATTCACCAGTAGCTCCTCCCAGCAGACAGGAGGGAGCCAATGAGATTAGAGGAGGGAAAGGGGTGTTACAGGGAGAGCTGGGAAGTGAATCAGGGGTACAGGCTGATACATTAGATAGGTACAAGGAAGGGTCGGATGCTTTATTCACCAGTAGCTCCTCCCAGCAGACAGGAGGGAGCCAATGAGATTAGAGGAGGCAAAGGGGTGTTACAGGGAGAGCTGGGAAGTGAATCAGGGGTACAGGCTGATACATTAGATAGGTACAAGGAAGGGCCGGATGCTTTATTCACCAGTAGCTCCTCCCAGCAGACAGGAGGGAGCCAATGAGATTAGAGGAGAGGAAAGGGGTGTTACAGGGAGAGCTGGGAAGTGAATCAGGGGTACAGGCTGATACATTAGATAGGTACAAGGAAGGGTCAGATGCTTTATTCACCAGTAGCTCCTCCCAGCAGACAGGAGGGAGCCAATGAGATTAGAGGAGGGAAAGGGGTGTTACAGGGAGAGCTGGGAAGTAAATCAGTGGTACAGGCTGATACATTAGATAGGTACAAGGAAGGGTCGGATGCTTTATTCACCAGTAGCTCCTCCCAGCAGACAGGAGGGAGCCAATGAGATTAGAGGAGGGAAAGGGGTGTTACAGGGAGAGCTGGGAAGTGAATCAGGGGTACAGGCTGATACATTAGATAGGTACAAGGAAGGGTCGGATGCTTTATTCACCAGTAGCTCCTCCCAGCAGACAGGAGGGAGCCAATGATATTAGAGGAGGGAAAGGGGTGTTACAGGGAGAGCTGGGAAGTGAATCAGGGGTACAGGCTGATACATTAGATAGGTACAAGGAAGGGTCGGATGCTTTATTCACTAGTAGCTCCTCCCAGCAGACAGGAGGGAGCCAATGAGATTAGAGGAGGGAAAGGGGTGTTACAGGGAGAGCTGGGAAGTGAATCAGGGGTACAGGCTGATACATTAGATAGGTACAAGGAAGGGTCGGATGCTTTATTCACCAGTAGCTCCTCCCAGCAGACAGGAGGGAGCCAATGATATTAGAGGAGGGAAAGGGGTGTTACAGGGAGAGCTGGGAAGTGAATCAGGGGTACAGGCTGATACATTAGATAGGTACAAGGAAGGGTCGGATGCTTTATTCACCAGTAGCTCCTCTCAGCAGACAGGAGGGAGCCAATGAGATTAGAGGAGGGAAAGGGGTGTTACAGGGAGAGCTGGGAAGTGAATCAGGGGTACAGGCTGATACATTAGATAGGTACAAGGAAGGGTCGGATGCTTTATTCACCAGTAGCTCCTCCCAGCAGACAGGAGGGAGCCAATGAGATTAGAAAAGGAAAGGGGTGTTACAGGGAGAGCTGGGAAGTGAATCAGGGGTACAGGCTGATACATTAGATAGGTACAAGGAAGGGTCGGATGCTTTATTCACCAGTAGCTCCTCCCAGCAGACAGGAGGGAGCCAATGAGATTAGAGGAGGGAAAGGGGTGTTACAGGGAGAGCTGGGAAGTGAATCAGGGGTACAGGCTGATACATTAGATAGGTACAAGGAAGGGTCGGATGCTTTATTCACCAGTAGCTCCTCCCAGCAGACAGGAGGGAGCCAATGAGATTAGAGGAGAGGAAAGGGGTGTTACAGGGAGAGCTGGGAAGTGAATCAGGGGTACAGGCTGATACATTAGATAGGTACAAGGAAGGGTCAGATGCTTTATTCACCAGTAGCTCCTCCCAGCAGACAGGAGGGAGCCAATGAGATTAGAGGAGGGAAAGGGGTGTTACAGGGAGAGCTGGGAAGTGAATCAGGGGTACAGGCTGATACATTAGATAGGTACAAGGAAGGGTCGGATGCTTTATTCACCAGTAGCTCCTCCCAGCAGACAGGAGGGAGCCAATGAGATTAGAGGAGGGAAAGGGGTGTTACAGGGAGAGCTGGGAAGTGAATCAGTGGTACAGGCTGATACATTAGATAGGTACAAGGAAGGGTCGGATGCTTTATTCACTAGTAGCTCCTCCCAGCAGACAGGAGGGAGCCAATGAGATTAGAGGAGGGAAAGGGGTGTTACAGGGAGAGCTGGGAAGTGAATCAGGGGTACAGGCTGATACATTAGATAGGTACAAGGAAGGGTCGGATGCTTTATTCACCAGTAGCTCCTCCCAGCAGACAGGAGGGAGCCAATGATATTAGAGGAGGGAAAGGGGTGTTACAGGGAGAGCTGGGAAGTGAATCAGGGGTACAGGCTGATACATTAGATAGGTACAAGGAAGGGTCGGATGCTTTATTCACCAGTAGCTCCTCCCAGCAGACAGGAGGGAGCCAATGAGATTAGAGGAGGGAAAGGGGTGTTACAGGGAGAGCTGGGAAGTGAATCAGGGGTACAGGCTGATACATTAGATAGGTACAAGGAAGGGTCGGATGCTTTATTCACCAGTAGCTCCTCCCAGCAGACAGGAGGGAGCCAATGAGATTAGAAAAGGAAAGGGGTGTTACAGGGAGAGCTGGGAAGTGAATCAGGGGTACAGGCTGATACATTAGATAGGTACAAGGAAGGGTCGGATGCTTTATTCACCAGTAGCTCCTCTCAGCAGACAGGAGGGAGCCAATGAGATTAGAGGAGGGAAAGGGGTGTTACAGGGAGAGCTGGGAAGTGAATCAGGGGTACAGGCTGATACATTAGATAGGTACAAGGAAGGGTCGGATGCTTTATTCACCAGTAGCTCCTCCCAGCAGACAGGAGGGAGCCAATGAGATTAGAAAAGGAAAGGGGTGTTACAGGGAGAGCTGGGAAGTGAATCAGGGGTACAGGCTGATACATTAGATAGGTACAAGGAAGGGTCGGATGCTTTATTCACCAGTAGCTCCTCCCAGCAGACAGGAGGGAGCCAATGAGATTAGAGGAGGGAAAGGGGTGTTACAGGGAGAGCTGGGAAGTGAATCAGGGGTACAGGCTGATACATTAGATAGGTACAAGGAAGGGTCGGATGCTTTATTCACCAGTAGCTCCTCCCAGCAGACAGGAGGGAGCCAATGAGATTAGAGGAGAGGAAAGGGGTGTTACAGGGAGAGCTGGGAAGTGAATCAGGGGTACAGGCTGATACATTAGATAGGTACAAGGAAGGGTCAGATGCTTTATTCACCAGTAGCTCCTCCCAGCAGACAGGAGGGAGCCAATGAGATTAGAGGAGGGAAAGGGGTGTTACAGGGAGAGCTGGGAAGTGAATCAGGGGTACAGGCTGATACATTAGATAGGTACAAGGAAGGGTCGGATGCTTTATTCACCAGTAGCTCCTCCCAGCAGACAGGAGGGAGCCAATGAGATTAGAGGAGGGAAAGGGGTGTTACAGGGAGAGCTGGGAAGTGAATCAGTGGTACAGGCTGATACATTAGATAGGTACAAGGAAGGGTCGGATGCTTTATTCACCAGTAGCTCCTCCCAGCAGACAGGAGGGAGCCAATGAGATTAGAGGAGGGAAAGGGGTGTTACAGGGAGAGCTGGGAAGTGAATCAGGGGTACAGGCTGATACATTAGATAGGTACCAGGAAGGGTCGGATGCTTTATTCACCAGTAGCTCCTCCCAGCAGACAGGAGGGAGCCAATGAGATTAGAGGAGGGAAAGGGGTGTTACAGGGAGAGCTGGGAAGTGAATCAGGGGTACAGGCTGATACATTAGATAGGTACAAGGAAGGGTCGGATGCTTTATTCACCAGTAGCTCCTCCCAGCAGACAGGAGGGAGCCAATGAGATTAGAAAAGGAAAGGGGTGTTACAGGGAGAGCTGGGAAGTGAATCAGGGGTACAGGCTGATACATTAGATAGGTACAAGGAAGGGTCGGATGCTTTATTCACCAGTAGCTCCTCCCAGCAGACAGGAGGGAGCCAATGAGATTAGAGGAGGGAAAGGGGTGTTACAGGGAGAGCTGGGAAGTGAATCAGGGGTACAGGCTGATACATTAGATAGGTACAAGGAAGGGTCGGATGCTTTATTCACCAGTAGCTCCTCCCAGCAGACAGGAGGGAGCCAATGAGATTAGAGGAGAGGAAAGGGGTGTTACAGGGAGAGCTGGGAAGTGAATCAGGGGTACAGGCTGATACATTAGATAGGTACAAGGAAGGGTCAGATGCTTTATTCACCAGTAGCTCCTCCCAGCAGACAGGAGGGAGCCAATGAGATTAGAGGAGGGAAAGGGGTGTTACAGGGAGAGCTGGGAAGTGAATCAGGGGTACAGGCTGATACATTAGATAGGTACAAGGAAGGGTCGGATGCTTTATTCACCAGTAGCTCCTCCCAGCAGACAGGAGGGAGCCAATGAGATTAGAGGAGGGAAAGGGGTGTTACAGGGAGAGCTGGGAAGTGAATCAGTGGTACAGGCTGATACATTAGATAGGTACAAGGAAGGGTCGGATGCTTTATTCACCAGTAGCTCCTCCCAGCAGACAGGAGGGAGCCAATGAGATTAGAGGAGGGAAAGGGGTGTTACAGGGAGAGCTGGGAAGTGAATCAGGGGTACAGGCTGATACATTAGATAGGTACCAGGAAGGGTCGGATGCTTTATTCACCAGTAGCTCCTCCCAGCAGACAGGAGGGAGCCAATGAGATTAGAGGAGGGAAAGGGGTGTTACAGGGAGAGCTGGGAAGTGAATCAGGGGTACAGGCTGATACATTAGATAGGTACAAGGAAGGGTCGGATGCTTTATTCACCAGTAGCTCCTCCCAGCAGACAGGAGGGAGCCAATGAGATTAGAGGAGGGAAAGGGGTGTTACAGGGAGAGCTGGGAAGTGAATCAGGGGTACAGGCTGATACATTAGATAGGTACAAGGAAGGGTCGGATGCTTTATTCACCAGTAGCTCCTCCCAGCAGACAGGAGGGAGCCAATGAGATTAGAAAAGGAAAGGGGTGTTACAGGGAGAGCTGGGAAGTGAATCAGGGGTACAGGCTGATACATTAGATAGGTACAAGGAAGGGTCGGATGCTTTATTCACCAGTAGCTCCTCCCAGCAGACAGGAGGGAGCCAATGAGATTAGAGGAGGGAAAGGGGTGTTACAGGGAGAGCTGGGAAGTGAATCAGGGGTACAGGCTGATACATTAGATAGGTACAAGGAAGGGTCGGATGCTTTATTCACCAGTAGCTCCTCCCAGCAGACAGGAGGGAGCCAATGAGATTAGAGGAGGGAAAGGGGTGTTACAGGGAGAGCTGGGAAGTGAATCAGGGGTACAGGCTGATACATTAGATAGGTACAAGGAAGGGTCGGATGCTTTATTCACCAGTAGCTCCTCCCAGCAGACAGGAGGGAGCCAATGAGATTAGAGGAGGCAAAGGGGTGTTACAGGGAGAGCTGGGAAGTGAATCAGGGGTACAGGCTGATACATTAGATAGGTACAAGGAAGGGCCGGATGCTTTATTCACCAGTAGCTCCTCCCAGCAGACAGGAGGGAGCCAATGAGATTAGAGGAGAGGAAAGGGGTGTTACAGGGAGAGCTGGGAAGTGAATCAGGGGTACAGGCTGATACATTAGATAGGTACAAGGAAGGGTCAGATGCTTTATTCACCAGTAGCTCCTCCCAGCAGACAGGAGGGAGCCAATGAGATTAGAGGAGGGAAAGGGGTGTTACAGGGAGAGCTGGGAAGTAAATCAGTGGTACAGGCTGATACATTAGATAGGTACAAGGAAGGGTCGGATGCTTTATTCACCAGTAGCTCCTCCCAGCAGACAGGAGGGAGCCAATGAGATTAGAGGAGGGAAAGGGGTGTTACAGGGAGAGCTGGGAAGTGAATCAGGGGTACAGGCTGATACATTAGATAGGTACAAGGAAGGGTCGGATGCTTTATTCACCAGTAGCTCCTCCCAGCAGACAGGAGGGAGCCAATGAGATTAGAGGAGGGAAAGGGGTGTTACAGGGAGAGCTGGGAAGTGAATCAGGGGTACAGGCTGATACATTAGATAGGTACAAGGAAGGGTCGGATGCTTTATACACCAGTAGCTCCTCCCAGCAGACAGGAGGGAGCCAATGAGATTAGAGGAGGGAAAGGGGTGTTACAGGGAGAGCTGGGAAGTGAATCAGGGGTACAGGCTGATACATTAGATAGGTACAAGGAAGGGTCGGATGCTTTATTCACCAGTAGCTCCTCCCAGCAGACAGGAGGGAGCCAATGAGATTAGAGGAGGGAAAGGGGTGTTACAGGGAGAGCTGGGAAGTGAATCAGGGGTACAGGCTGATACATTAGATAGGTACAAGGAAGGGTCAGATGCTTTATTCACCAGTAGCTCCTCCCAGCAGACAGGAGGGAGCCAATGAGATTAGAGGAGGGAAAGGGGTGTTACAGGGAGAGCTGGGAAGTAAATCAGTGGTACAGGCTGATACATTAGATAGGTACAAGGAAGGGTCGGATGCTTTATTCACCAGTAGCTCCTCCCAGCAGACAGGAGGGAGCCAATGAGATTAGAGGAGGGAAAGGGGTGTTACAGGGAGAGCTGGGAAGTGAATCAGGGGTACAGGCTGATACATTAGATAGGTATAAGAAGGGGTTGGATGGTGTTTAGCAAGTGAGGGAATACAGGGATATGGGAGATAGCTCATAGTACAAGTTGATCCAGGGACTGGTCCCATTGCCATTTTGGAGTCAGGAAGGAATTTTTCCACCACTGAGGCAAATTGGAGAGACTTCAAATGGGGTTTTTCACCTTCCTCTGGATCAACTGGCAGATAGGAAGGTTAAAAAAGTAAAGAGGTTGAACTTGATGTCTTTTGTGTCTTTTTTCAACTTAACTTACTATGTTGCTTTGTTACTATGTGAGACCTGGGGTTTCTACACCCAGGTCAAAGTCTCCCCAGGGTGAGTGTTTTAAGGTTGGAGCTCTATGAACAGTGCCACTTACTAATATAATAAGGACAGAATTTATAGCAATCCTGCTTTTATTAAATAATTTCTGGATTTGAGCTGTGATTTTTCTGTGAATAAAGGCAAGTTGGGATTGGTTACACTTGAGAAGAGACAGTTAAGGGGATGTGATCACTATATATAAATATATAAGGGGGGGTGTGATCACTATATATAAATATATAAGGGGATATGATCACTATATATAAATATATAAGGGGGGTGTGATCACTATATATAAATATATAAGGGGATATGATCACTATATATAAATATATAAGGGGGATATGATCACTATATATAAATATATAAGGGGATATGATCACTATATATAAATATATAAGGGGATATGATCACTATATATAAATATATAAGGGGGTGTGTGATCACTATATATAAATATATAAGGGGGGGGTGATCACTATATATAAATATATAAGGGGATATGATCACTATATATAAATATATAAGGGTGGGTGTGATCACTATATATAAATATATAAGGGGATATGATCACTATATATAAATATATAAGGGGATATGATCACTATATATAAATATATAAGGGGGATATGATCACTATATATAAATATATAAGGGGGATATGATCACTATATATAAATATATAAGGGGGATATGATCACTATATATAAATATATAAGGGGATATGATCACTATATAAAAATATATAAGGGGGATATGATCACTATATATAAATATATAAGAGGGATATGATCACTATATATAAATATATAAGGGGATATGATCACTATATATAAATATATAAGGGGGTGTGTGATCACTATATATAAATATATAAGGGGGGTGTGATCACTATATATAAATATATAAGGGGGATATGATCACTATTTATAAATATATAAGGGGATATGATCACTATATATAAATATATAAGGGGGTGTGTGATCACTATATATAAATATATAAGGGGATATGATCACTATATATAAATATATAAGGGGGTGTGTGATCACTATATATAAATATATAAGGGGGATATGATCACTATATATAAGGGGGATATGATCACTATTTATAAATATATAAGGGGATATGATCACTATATATAAATATATAAGGGGGTGTGATCACTATATATAAATATATAAGGGGATATGATCACTATATATGAATATATAAGGGGGGTGTGATCACTATGTATAAATATATAAGGGGATATGATCACTATATATAAATATATAAGGGGATATGATCACTATATATAAATATATAAGGGGGATATGATCACTATATATAAATATATAAGGGGATATGATCACTATATATAAATATATAAGGGGGTGTGATCACTATATATAAATATATAAGGGGATATGATCACTATATATAAATATATAAGGGGGTGTTGTAAGAAATTGCCATCTTGATTTTGTTATTTAATATGAAAGCTGTTGTTCAGGGAACGTACATGAAGCCCTGATTATCATAACAAAGGTTTTCCTGTGATTACTAAGGCCTATGTCTGCTGTGGGGACCATAAAACTGGTTGTGTATGTGAGAAAACTTGCTCAACAGGATGTAGGCAAGTTGGGGGTTTATCACAGCATCTTGGCAGTTGGGAGGGTTTCTGTGGGGGCAGGTGAGAACCCAGGATAAAAGAACAGGAGACAACATGTGAAGAGCTGGGCAGTAGAGAGGGGAGCTGGGCAGCTGAGAGGAGGCAGCTAGAGAGCTGGAGAAGCCAGAGGAGCCTGGGACAAGCCAACATGTGAGGAATGAAGACCAGAGGGGAAGGCAGAGATGAAGCCGAACTCTATTCCCCTGCCTTTTTGGTAACAACTATATAGACTTGTGTAATCTTTAACTGTAAATATTGTAATTTTTGTTTAGTCTAAATGTAATCAATTATATGGAACAATCAATTGATTTATTTTACAATACATCACTTTACTATACTCTCATTGGTGTGGATTCATTGTCTGCTTGCTCAAAAGAACCAGAAACCCTAGTAAGTGGGTTGAGGTATATTATTAATATTGATATATACTATATAGAAACTTATAAATGGCGATCCAGTGTAGGAGTTCAATGCATGGCATTTAATCCATATTTATGAGTGTGTAATATTGTATAGTAAATTAATTGATTGTTTTGTGTTGTTTTAATTGTTGTTAAAATAATCATGGAGGTTTTAGCTAAAAAGATGGCCGTGGTCAAATGCTCAGGACAGATTGTTAAATGTATGCAGGGATCTCCAGATCCATGGGCTAAGGCTCAAGATTATGTTGCCAGGGCAATTCATGACAAATCTCTGTCTAAGTCAAAGGGTAAAGGTGCACTGGTTTATGTTGCCTGTTGGATAGCAGAACAGTATAAAATGTTATATGTGCAAAAAGGGAATCTTGAAGAAAAGGTTCATTGTTTAAATGTTTTAGTAGATTCTCTAAAATTTTCTGTAGAAAATGCTGCTGCTATTACAGTTAGCAACCAGCAAACTACTGCAGAAAACAAGCAGGTTTGCATAGAGAATGAGCAGCTCAAACAAAGGCTGAGGGATGGAGAAAGTTTGGTTGTAACCTTCAGAAAAGCTGGGGCTGATCATTCAAATTGCAAATCTGAGTTTAAACAGTTAAAGGCTCAGTTAGGAGCAAGAGATTGTGTGATTTCTGCAGTTAAAGTAGAGAACACTGCTAAAAATGATAGAAATGTAACTGATGTGAAATGCATAAAAGACAACAATATGAATTGTGAATTAGCAGTCAAAAGTAAAATGCTAAATGTGGATTGTTATAGACAGACCAAGCCTCCTATAGTGACACTGAGATGTACAGAAAATAGGACTGTGGGACAAAAGCAGGTTCCTAAAGCACAGTTTTAAAAACCTGTTCAACCCAGGAAGCAGCCTGGCAGTGAAAGGGTGTTTGCCATAAAGGCTACCCACCCCGAGAAACAAAGTGTGTACAGTACAGATAAAAAGTGTACACAAAAGAAAGTGTTTAGATGCTATGCGTGTTCCAAAGTTGGGCACATAGCAAGAAATTGTACCATGAATTTTAACAACACGTACAATCATAAGAATATGTACAATGGAAATGAAAGCTGGAAGTCCTCTAGGTGGGGATTCCAAAATAAAAGCAAGAGTTGGAATACATGGATTTCCTACCATGTTCTTAAAACTCAGAATGAAAGGCTAAGTAAAGAAAACTTTACACTGAAAAATTCATGGGGAAAATTTAAAACTGAGATTGAAAGTCTCAAATCTGAGTTTTATACATTAAAGAGATCAAATGTCAGTCAAACCAGAAGTTTAGTGGGAGGTAATTGTTCCCAGCATTTAAATCGGTGCTAATGTCTTCTATGAGATTGTTTTCCAGGTAACAGGAGGGCAGATCACAAAAAGAAGAATTTCCAAACAATTCCCTTCCCCTTTTATCTCCTGAAAAAAAAGAGTTATAGAGGACCTTATCTATTTGTTTTTTTTTTTACTTTTTGTACTTAAGGAAAAGCCTCTAAATTGATACGGTACAGTCAGGTTTAACAAATTCTAAAATATTTTTGTTTTTAATAGTTAGAATTGCCTGCACTGTGGTGTTTTGAAATGGTTGTTGCTTTAGTCTACAGAAGAGTAAAAAGCACTGAGGCATATTTTGTATTTTTATTTTTGGTGTATTTTTGCCTGAGTGACATTTTTGTTTTACTCTTGTTTCAGCAGCAACAGGTTATGAACATTTTTTTTACATAGATTGCATGCTGCTTGATTACTTCAGTATGTGTTTTCTTAATCAAAGCAGTATTCACTCTATATTTTTTTCCTTTTGAATTTTTTTCCCAACGTTTGTCTGTCATTGTTTGTATTTGTAGTTTATAAATATTTGCAGTTCTCAAGGTGGGGTGCTCAAAAAAAAAAAAAAAGAAAAACACTCCAATATACAGTCTACATGTTAAAAGCTACCAGAGCCTTCAGCAAATGCAAATGTGTCTTACATTGATATGCACGGGGTTATTACATAACAGATCTGCGAGAAACAGCAGTTTACTTCTTGTATTGTTCTATTGTTGTTAAATAACTCTTGTGTGGGTTGTGTCCCAAATGATCTCTCTTCTGATAATAATGCTAATTTCTGTTTTGTTGGGTTGTGATAATCAGGCATGAAACTGATATGGAAATACTGAGACAAAGGCGAGAAACATCTCACTAGTGATTTGGCCAAGATAATGCTGCACACTTTAGTGTAGTGTATCTTCTGAATTTCCTGAGGCCAGTATTGGTATTACATTCACACCTATTGCTGAATTGAGGTGCTCTTTCCAGCTATGCTGATTAATAAAATGTGCCACAGACATTTACACCCTACCCTAAAATAATAAAATGTTTTCCCTGTGTGGTCTCTTTTATATGAAAACTGTGGTAAGCAGAAATGTGTTGGGTGTTGCAAACACCAAAGTGCAAAGACCATGGTTTGTTAAAAGTAGAGGCCTAAGATGGGATCCAGCCCAGACCTGGGTGGAGCAGGGTCAGGTGGTAAGTGGGGCACAGACAAAGCAGCACAATAAGCTGGATACTAAACCTCTAAAAGTTGGGGTGTGGGCTCATAACTGGCTGAAGGGTTATACATTATGAATATGAACAACTGTGAGTGTTTATGTAATTAGGTTTTAAAATTCAACTCACAGTACCCCAAATTTAAAATATTTGTGAGTGTTACATCATTTAGGTCTCAATAATCCTATCACTTTCAGTTCCAATACATACAGTAACAGTGTATTAATGGGTGTACCTGCATTGGCAATGTTATGCTTTTTGTTAATTTAGAGGGCTCTTTCCTTGTGAAGTCCTTCGCCCTCTAGGTGGGGATTGTAAGAAATTGCCATCTTGATTTAGTTATTTCATATGAAAGCTGTTGTTCAGGGAACTTACATGAAGCCCTGATTATCATAACAAAGGTTTTCCTGTGATTACTAAGCCCTATGTCTGCTGTGGGGACCATAAAACTGATTGTGTATGTGAGAAAACTTGCTCAACAGGATGTAGGCAAGTTGGGGGTTTATCACAGCATCTTGGCAGTTAGGAGGGTTTCTGTGGGGGCAGGTGAGAACCCAGGATAAAAGAACAGGAGACAACATGTGAAGAGCTGGGCAGTAGAGAGGGGAGCTGGGCAGCTGAGAGGAGGCAGCTAGAGAGCTGGAGAAGCCAGAGGAGCCTGGGACAAGACAATATGTGAGGAATGAAGACCAGAGGGGAAGGCAGAGATGAAGCCGAACTCTATTCCCCTGCCTTTTTGGTAACAACTATATAGACTTGTGTAATCTTTAACTGTAAATATTGTAATTTTTGTTTAGTCTAAATGTAATCAATTATATGGAACAATCAATTGATTTATTTTACAATACATCACTTTACTATACGCTCATTGGTGTGGATTCATTGTCTGCTTGCTCAAAAGAACCAGAAACCCTAGTAAGTGGGTTGAGGTATATTATTAATATTGATATAATATTATTAATATTGATATATACTATATAGAAACTTATAAATAAATCAATTGATTGTTCCATATAATTGATTACATTTAGACTAAACAAAAATTACAATATTTACAGTTAAAGATTACACAAGTCTATATAGTTGTTACCAAAAAGGCAGGGGAATAGAGTTCAGCTTCATCTCTGCCTTCCCCTCTGGTCTTCATTCCTCACATGTCTTGTCCCAGGCTCCTCTGGCTTCTCCAGCTCTCTAGCTGCCTCCTCTCAGCTGCCCAGCTCCCCTCTCTACTGCCCAGCTCTTCACATGTTGTCTCCTGTTCTTTTATCCTGGGTTCTCACCTGCCCCCACAGAAACCCTCCCAACTGCCAAGATGCTGTGATAAACCCCCAACTTGCCTACATCCTGTTGAGCAAATTTTCTCACATACACAATCAGTTTTATGGTCCCCACAGCAGACATAGGCCTTAGTAATCACAGGAAAACCTTTGTTATGATAATCAGGGCTTCATGTAAGTTCCCTGAACAACAGCTTTCATATTAAATAACAAAATCAAGATGGCAATTTCTTACAGTGTGATCACTATATATAAATATATAAGGGTATATGATCACTATATATAAATATATAAGGGGGATATGATCACTATATAAAAATATATAAGGGGGACAGAAACGGAACAAGAGGGGGCGGGCCCTGGCACAGGATGCGCAGCCAGGGCCCCTGCCCCCCTCCGTACACCTGGAACTGGCCGGGAATATGCCGCACGCGGACTGCAGGGGGACCCTGAGGGGGTGCGGGCCCTGGCCCGCTCGCACCCCCTGCTCCCCCGGTAGTTCCGCCCCTGAAGGGGGATATGATCACTATATATAAATATATAAGGGGTATGATCACTATATATAAATATATAAGGGGATATGATCACTATATATAAATATATAAGGGGATATGATCACTTTATATAAATATATAAGGGGGATATGATCACTATATATACATATATAAGGGGATATGATCACTATATATAAATATATAAGGGGGATATGATCACTATATATAAATATATAAGGAGTATATGATCGTTATATATCAATATATAAGGGGGATATGATCACTATATATAAATATATAAATATATAAGGGGGATATGATCACTATATATAAATATACAAGGGGATATGATCACAATACATAAATATATAAGTGGGATATGATCAATATATATAAATATTTAAGGGGAATATGATCACTATATATAAATATATAAGGGGGATATGATCACTATATATAAATATATGAGGGGGATATGATCACTATATATACATATATAAGGGGATATGATCACTATATATAAATATATAAGGGGGATATGATCACTATATATAAATATATAAGGGGGATGTGATCACTATATATATAAATATATAAGGAGGATATGATCACTATATATAAATATATAAGGGGTTATGATCACTATATATAAATATATAAGGGAGATATGATCACTATATATAAATATATAAAGGGGGATATGATCACTATATATAAATATATAAGGGGGCTATGATCACTATATATAGAAATATATATAAGGGGATATGATCACTATATAAAAATATATAAGGGGCATATGATCACTATATATAAATATATAATGAGGATATGATTGATATATATAAATATATAAGGGTCTATGATCACTATATATAAATATATATAAGGGGATATGATCACTATATATAAATATATAAGGGGGATTTGATCACTATATATAAATATATAAGGGGGATATGATCACTATATATAAATATATAAGGGGATATGATTACTATAAATAAATATATAAGGGGATATGATCACTATATATACATATATAAGTGGATGTGATCACTATATATAAATATATAAGGGGGATATGATCACTATATATAAATATATAAGGGGGATATGATCACTATATATAAATATATAAGGGGATATGATTACTATAAATAAATATATAAGGGGATATGATCACTATATATACATATATAAGTGGATGTGATCACTATATATAAATATATAAGGGGGATATGATCACTATATATAAATATATAAGGGGGATATGATCACTATATATAAATATATAAGGGGATATGATCACTATAGATAAACATATAAGGGGGATATGATTACTATATATAAATATATAAGGGGGATATGATTACCCTCATTTTTATTTTATATATTTATTTATATTTTTTCCTGTTTTGATCTGTAACTGGGATAATGAGTGCTAGCAAGATTGAAGGTCTGACTCAGTGCACAGTCTGCCATATGTATGCAGATTTGGAACAAGAGATCCAAAATGCTTACCTCTGTGGTGGTTGTGAGCAAATTGCCACTTTGGAGGCTCAAGTTAGAGTCACTAGAGCAACAAATTGCAACACTGCGGTCAATTGACAATCTTGAAAGGAGTTTGCTCACTGAGCAGGACCTAGCGGGGTCAGATAGTTTGGGGGGAACAGAACAGCAGCAGGATGTTGAGGCAGCTAGCTGGGTGACAGTTAGAAAATCTAAGGTGGGCAAAAGGAAAATGGAGGCTGATCCGGAGATTATACATCGCAAAAATTTGCCAGATTGTGTGAAGATGATGGGAGTATGAACTCTGGATTGGCAATTCTAGATGGGGCTGATCTCTCTAACAGCCGGGAGACCAGTTTCTCTAGTAGTGGTGGGGGGGAGAGTAGAGTCAGGCCTAAGCAGATTGTGGTTGTAGGGGACTCAATTATTAGGAAAGTGGATAGGGTAATTTGTCGTCCGGATCGCTACAACCGAACAGTTTGATGTCTACCTGGTGCCAGGGTTCGGCATGTGGTTGATCGGATAGACAAATTATTGAGTGGGGCTGGGCACGACCCAGCTGTCTTAGTACATATCGGTACTAATGACAAAATAAATGTTAGATGGAAGACCTTAAAGAATGATTTCAGGGATCTAGGCTCTAAGATCAAGGAAAGGTCTTCCAATGTAATCTTTTCTGAAATTGTGCCTGTGCCACGTGCAAGTTTAGGAAAACAGCGGGAGCTTAGGGAGCTTAATGCGTGGCTAAAGTCTTGGTGCAGGAAGGAAGGGTTTGGGTTCATAGAGCACTGGGCTGACTTTTCATTGGGGTACAACTTATACAGCCGTGACGGTTTGCACCTCAATGGAAGGGGGTCCGCGGTGCTAGGGGAAAGAATGGCTAAGAGGTTGGAGGAGTGTTTAAACTAGGCAAGGGGGGGGTGGGTGAGAGAAAGGATTATGGGGAAGCTAGTGTAGACGGGGCAGTGGGGTTAGTAAGGGGTCATGGGGGAGGAGTGAGGGGGCATACAGTTTACCAGCTAAGGAGGTCCCTCTGTTACAAGGAAAACAGAATAATACTAACTTAACGTATAATTCTTTACCAAGTAATGCACATTTCAAAAGTATAAGTAATAACCTCCGCTGTATGCTGCAAATGCACGGAGTTTGTCAGGTAAAATGGGAGACCTGGAATTAATTGCATGCTCTAAAAATTATGATATAATTGGTATCACTGAGACCTGGTGGGATGAAACATGTGACTGGATTGTGAATTTAAATGGTTACACCCTTTTTAGGAGGGATAGAGGGATTAAAAAGGGTGGAGGAGTGTGTTTGTATGTAAAGCCTGAATTAAAGCCATGCGCTAAAGAAATAAAAATAGCTGGCACTGGTGAGGGTGTAGAATCACTCTGGGTAGAGATTTCGACTGGGCAAAAGGTATCAAAAAGAATTATCATTGGTGTATGTTATAAACCACCTGGTATAAGTGTCGAGTATGAAGCCCAGCTACTCTTGCAGATACAAGCGGCTTCACAGCTGGGTCAAGTTGTTACTATGGGTGACTTCAATTATCCAGACATTGACTGGGGTAATGGGGTTGCTAAGACAGAAAAAGCGAGTAGGTTTGTAAATATGCTGAATGACAACTTTTTATTCCAGCTCGTTCAAGAACCTACTAGGAATAACTCTCTTTTGGACCTTGTAATAACTAACAATACTGAACTCATCTCTAACATTTGTGTGGGTGAGCATTTAGGGAATAGTGATCATAACATGGTCTCCTTTGAGATTCTGTTGCAGAAGCAATTCTATAAGGGAGTAACTAAAACACTAAATTTCAGACGTGCAAACTTTGACAGTATAAGGGCATCTCTGCAACATATTAAGTGGGAAATGCTTTTCACAGGGTTAAACACAGAACAAAAATGGGAAGTCTTTAAAATGCTGCTTAATAAATCTACTTGTCAGTATATTCCACTTGTAAGCAAGGAACGTTGTTGCAAAGCAAAACCTTTTTGGTTCAATAGAAGCGTTGGTGTTGAGGTGGGTAAGAAAAGACCTGCTTTTAAAACTTTCAAGTTAGCTGGTACAGCCGAATCATTTATAAGGTACAAGGAGGCCAATAAATCATGCAAAGAAGCTATAAGGCAAGCTAAAATTGCTATAGAAAAGGATATTGCAGTAAGCAGTAAAAAAAATCCAAAATTATTTTTTAAATATGTTAATAGTAAAAAAATGAAGCAGGAAGGGGTGGGTCCCTTACTATCAGAGGGGGGTCAGCTGGTTGATGAAAACAAATTAAAAGCGCAGATTCTGAATTCATATTTTTCATCTGTCTACACAAATGAGGAATCAGTAAGTGAAGGTTTCCTTCTTAACAGTCCCAATTCTAGTAATACAACTAATGATGCATGGTTCACACATGATGAAATTCAAAAGAGACTAGAACATGTTAAGATTAACAAAGGTCCAGGGCCAGATGGTATTCATCCCAGGGTAATTAGCGAGCTTAGCTCTGTGATTGCCAAACCTCTTTACTTAATTTTTCAGGATTCATTGAGATCTGGCATAGTGCCGAGAGACTGGCGAATTGCTAATGTGGTGCCTCTATTCAAAAAAGGATCCCGTTCTCAGCCTCAAAACTATAGGCCAGTTAGTCTGACGTCAGTGGTAGGAAAGCTTTTCGAAGGGTTAATAAAGGATAAGATACTGGACTTCATAGCAAATCATAATACTATGAGTTTGTGCCACATGGTTTTATGTGTAATAGATCTTGCCAGACTAACTTAATTTCTTTTTATGAGAATGTAAGTAGACACCTCGATTCTGGGATGGCAGTGGATGTGATTTACTTAGATTTTGCTAAAGCATTTGATACAGTGCCACACAAAAGGTTACTGGTTAAATTAAGGAATGTTGGCCTGGAACATAGTATTTGTACTTGGATAGAGAACTGGCTAAAAGATAGACTACAAAGAGTGGTGGTAAATGGAACATTTTCTAATTGGACCAATGTTGTTAGTGGAGTACCGCAGGGCTCTGTACTAGGTCCCTTGCTTTTCAACTTGTTTATTAATGACCTGGAGGTGGGCATTGAAAGTACTGTTTCTATTTTTGCAGATGAGACTAAATTGTGCAGAACTATAGGTTCCATGCAGGATGCTGCCACTTTGCAGAGTGATTTGTCTAAACTGGAAAACTGGGCAGAAAACTGGAAAATGAGGTTCAATGTTGATAAATGCAGGTTATGCACTTTGGCAAAAATAATATAAATGCAAGTTATACACTAAATGGCAGTGTATTGGGAGTTTCCTTAAATGAGAAGGATCTAGGGGTCTTTGTAGATAACACGTTGTCTAATTCTGGGCAGTGTCATTCTGTGGCTACTAAAGCAAATAAAGTTCTGTCTTGCATAAAAAAGGGCATTAACTCAAGGGATGAAAACATAATTATGCCTCTTTATAGGTCCCTGGTGAGGCCTCATCTGGAGTATGGGGGCAGTTTTGGAATCCAGTCCTTAAGAGGGATATAAATGAGCTGGAGAGAGTGCAGAGACGTGCAACTAAATTGGTTAGAGGGACGGAAGACTTAAATTATGAGGGTAGACTGTCAAGGTTGGGGTTGTTTTCTCTGGAAAAAAGGCGCTTGCGAGGGGACATGATTACACTTTACAAGTACATTAGAGGACATTATAGACAAATGGCAGGGGACCTATTTACCCATAAAGTGGATCACCGTACCAGAGGCCACCCGTTTAGACTAGAAGAAAAGAACTTTCATTTGAAGCAACGTAGGGGGTTCTTCACAGTCAGGACAGTGAGGTTGTGGAATGCACTGCCGGGTGATGTTGTAATGGCTGATTCAGTTAATGCCTTTAAGAATGGCTTGGATGATTTTTTGGACAGACATAATATCAAAGGCTATTGTGATACTAAGCTCTATAGTTAGTATGGGTATATAGAATTTAATTAAAAGTAGAGGGGTGTATGTATGGATGCTGGGTTTTCATTTGGAGGGGTTGAACTTGATGGACTTTGTCTTTTTTCAACCCAATTTAACTATGTAACTATGTAACTATATATAAATATATAAGGAACAGTAATGAAATAGAGAAAGTACAGAGAACAGCGACTAAACGGATAAAGGGAATTGAAGGGATCAGTTATGGGGAGAGACTGGCCAAGTTTGAATACCAGATATAAGAAATCTGCCAAATAAAAACAAACTTGTGAATAAGTAGTTTCAGGGCGGTGGTTGGCAGTGATGTGTTAAATCTTCAATTATAGTTATTTACTCTGATATCAGAAATTCATCCAAATCGTATCAAGGGTGTGGATTAAGATGGACAATGACGTGAGAATTTTAGATATGAAAACTGTACGGCAGCCAAAAGCCAAGTCCAATCTTGTCTCTGAATGTGAGGGGAAGGACAGTAGAATTACCCCATCAGATAAGTCAAGTAGCCAAATTTCCATTTTTGTAATAAATAATCCCAAAATATGGAGTCAATGTTTTTTTATAAATTAAACGAAAGCAACATTTCCCCGACTCCTGTGTTGTATAAGTGAAAGATTCTCTTATCAGAGTCAGCCCCTCTCATGAGGAATTTAACATTTAATAATTGATCCAAGTCAATTGCTCCAAAGCTTTTTTAAAGGCTATTTCTGGGTTTTAGAATCTGTCATCCCTAATATTCATTAAAATGTGGGTGGAACTGTTGAAAACGAATTATCCATTACCAAATGAACAGATGGAAAACAGGTTTTTCTGCATGTATTTCTAATGAAATATTCCTTATAAGTGCCTGCCCTGAGAAGCTACAAACTCTTGCACAGTTACCACAAGTGCTGTGTAATATTTTGCCAAGATATTATAGGGGGTAAATTAATTATCTTAGAAATTAAATCAGAGCACTCAGTAGCCTTCTCTGGGGCACAAATTCATACAATGACCTGCAACTACTGACCCACATTCTTCCCCAAGGACTTCCTACTTGAAGCCAATCGGACTCCAAACATATAAGCCAGAACCAACACTACTGGTGGGGCAACATTTATATATAAGAGGTACCAGTATAGAGGGACAGTGGGGTTCCTGACTGATGTACAATATCAATATATGTGTGAGATACAGATCATTATCCCAAGGTTTGGGGGTGCAGGAGTATAGAGGGACAGTGGGGTTCCTGACTGATGTACAATATCAATATATGTGTGAGATACAGATCATTATCCCAAGGTTTGGGGGTGCAGGAGTATAGAGGGGACAGTGGGGTTCCTGACTGATGTACAATATCAATATATGTGTGAGATACAGATCATTATCCCAAGGTTTGGGGGTGCAGGAGTATAGAGGGACAGTGGGGTTCCTGACTGATGTACAATATCAATATATGTGTGAGATACAGATCATTATCCCAAGGTTTGGGGGTGCAGGAGTATAGAGGGGACAGTGGGGTTCCTGACTGATGTACAATATCAATATATGTGTGAGATACAGATCATTATCCCAAGGTTTGGGGGTGCAGGAGTATAGAGGGACAGTGGGGTTCCTAACTGATGTACAATATCAATATATGTGTGAGATACAGATCATTATCCCAAGGTTTGGGGGTGCACGAGTATAGAGGGACAGTGGGGTTCCTGACTGATGTACAATATCAATATATGTGTGAGATACAGATCATTATCCCAAGGTTTGGGGGTACAGGAGTATAGAGGGACAGTGGGGTTCCTGACTGATTTACAATATCAATATATGTGTGAGATACAGATCATTATCCCAAGGTTTGGGGGTGCACGAGTATAGAGGGAGAGTGGGGTTCATGACTGATGTACAATATCAATATATGTGTGAGATACAGAACATTATCCCAGGGTTTGGGGGTGCAGGAGTATAGAGGGGACAGTGGGGTTCCTGACTGATGTACAATATCAATATATGTGTGAGATACAGATCATTATCCCAAGGTTTGGGGGTGCAGGAGTATAGAGGGACAGTGGGGTTCCTGACTGATGTACAATATCAATATATGTGTGAGATACAGATCATTATCCCAAGGTTTGGGGGTACAGGAGTATAGAGGGACAGTGGGGTTCCTGACTGATTTACAATATCAATATATGTGTGAGATACAGATCATTATCCCAAGGTTTGGGGGTGCACGAGTATAGAGGGAGAGTGGGGTTCATGACTGATGTACAATATCAATATATGTGTGAGATACAGAACATTATCCCAGGGTTTGGGGGTGCAGGAGTATAGAGGGGACAGTGGGGTTCCTGACTGATGTACAATATCAATATATGTGTGAGATACAGATCATTATCCCAAAGTTTGGGGGTGCAGGAGTATAGAGGGAACAGTGGGGGTCCTGACTGATGTACAATATCAATATATGTGTGAGATAAAGATCATTATCCCAAGGTTTGGGGGTGCAGGAGTATAGAGGGAACAGTGGGGGTCCTGACTGATGTACAATATCAATATATGTGTGAGATAAAGATCATTATCCCAAGGTTTGGGGGTACAGGAGTATAGAGGGACAGTGGGGTTCCTGACTGATTTACAATATCAATATATGTGTGAGATACAGATCATTATCCCAAGGTTTGGGGGTGCACGAGTATAGAGGGAGAGTGGGGTTCATGACTGATGTACAATATCAATATATGTGTGAGATACAGAACATTATCCCAGGGTTTGGGGGTGCAGGAGTATAGAGGGGACAGTGGGGTTCCTGACTGATGTACAATATCAATATATGTGTGAGATACAGATCATTATCCCAAGGTTTGGGGGTGCAGGAGTATAGAGGGACAGTGGGGTTCCTGACTGATGTACAATATGTGTGAGATACAGATCATTATCCCCAAGTTATTTGGGGACAGGGGAGAATCTATTACATGGGGAGATTAGTGGAAGAGATAACAGTTAATATCAATAAGGAAATGAAAGTTAAAGAAAACAAATTTTCAGGTTGGGCCCCACCCCTGGGAGATAAGAGACAGAACTTGGATAGAGTTGGAGTCAGTCAGACCTACAGGACTGTCTCTATGGGGGTAAGTGGCACATGGCTGTACAGTATGGGGGTGATTTTTATCTATGGGGGGCAGTGTAATGTCGTCCATTCCTGTGATGTTAAATGTTCATTTTCAGTCAGATAAAGAGCAGGCAGGGCTGGGCTGCAATTACAGTTCTTTATACATAGTACATATGGAAAGAAAATGTACCCCAACACCTGGGCAGAAGAACCTATGGAGGAGGAGGAGGAGGAGAGAAGAAGACGATGGGGGAGTTTGTGCTGTACATTAATAATATTATGGTATGATGATCCATTAAATGGGGGGTGTCAGCCATGTAATGCAGTTTTGAGAATGCTGGACTATTGAATGATATTGGTTTATATTGGAATTATGTTTGAAGATAAAAAAGTCTCTGTGATAGAGTTTTTGAGGGACATTTGAAAGATTGTTGGTTCTGTACTGCACATTTGTGGGTTATGGGCAGTATGAATATAGATTGTCACGTCACTTCTGCCAGGCTTTGGGAACTCTTAAATATTCATTTATGTCCCAGTATATAAATATGGATTATAGTGAGTGGATATAGAGGTCCCAGTAGGGACTGCAATTTAATGCCATGTTGGCTGTTCCTGCTAAAATAAATACATTTTTTAACCACAATCCCAGTCGTGTTGGTTTTCTCAACGGTGTATAAAGATTTGTTCTGTGCACCCGGGGCAAGTTTTGTAGCAGAGTGTCATCTAAGGGAGATATATATATATATATACACACACACATATATTGTAAGGGTTTAGGTAGCTGCGATCAGTTTGGGTTAAACAGCCCACGGCACAATCACAACTCATGTGTAGACTATTTTCAGCAGTTTATTTTCACTTGCAGCAAACAAATCAAAATAAACTATTCAAAATAAAATCCTTGCCACTTAATGGGCTTCTAACTAACACAGGTCAGTTTCCTAACTAATCAGGAAGAGGCCTACCGCCTGTCTCCCCAAAACATAGAACATTCAGGAAAAGACAAAATCCCAAACCTGGGTGAATTTAATTCCTCTCAGTGACCTCTAACTGGCAGCTTTTCTGTGTCTTTTCATCAGACTGGAGCTTATTATTATTATTATTATTATTATTACCATGAATTTATATATCGCCCACATATTGCGTAGCACTGTAAAGTAAATGTGATTATACAACTAAATCACATGAATTATATACATAGAACATATGGAGTTACATACATCACAATCAATACAGGTACAAAAGGTGAGGAAGGCCCTATGCAAAGAGCTTACACTCTAAAGGGAAGGGAGTAATACACAAGGTGTGGGAGTGGGCAAGATCAAATTAAGTGGGTGAGAAATGTGGTACTGTATGTGGTGTTGCGTTTGGTAGTGAAGCAGAGTGAGGGGAGGCTTCTCGAAAGAAGTGCGTTTTCAGAGATTTTTTGAAAGTAGAAAGGTTGGGAGAAAGTCGGACAGACCGTGGGAGAGAGTTCCAGAGGAGGGGTGCAGCCCTTGCAAAGTCTTGAATGTGAGCATGTGAGGAGGTAATGAGAGAAGAGTTGAGTAGCAGGTCAGTAGAGGAGCGTAGTAAGCGAGTGGGTGAGTATATAGAGATGAGTTCAGAGATGTAGGGTGGGGCAGAGTTATGAAGTGCTTTGAAAGTCAGTGTCATTAATTTGAATTTGATTCTGAAAGGTAACGGAAGCCAGTGCAGGGATTGACAGAATGGCGAGGCAGAGGAGGAGCGGTTGCTGAGGTGTATGAGCCTCGCAGCAGTGTTCATTATGGACTGGAGAGCTGACAGTCTCTGGAGGGGGAGGCCAATTAAAAAAAGAGTTACAGTAGTCTAGATGTGATATGATGAGAGAGTGAATAAGAATTTTGGCAGCATCTTGGGTGATAAATGATGGTATTTTGGAGATGTTCCTTAGGTGGAAGTGACATGATTTATTAAGTGACTGGATATGAGGAGTGAATGACAGGGCAGAATCTAGGATAACCCCAAGGCACCGGGCCTGGGGAGAGGGGGTGATATTGGAATTGTTAACTATGATGGATACTTCCGGGATGTTACTGGTGTTAGTTGGAGGAAAGAGAACCATTTCAGTTTTAGAGAGGTTTAATTTAAGGTAGCGTTGCGACATCCAGGTAGAGATAGCGGACAGGCAGGACGAGACGCGAGTTAGGAGTTCTGGGTTGAGATCAGGAGATAGATCTGAGTATCGTCAGCATAGAGGTGGTAGTGGAAACCATACGAGTTGATTCATTTGCAGAGGGAGGGAGTATAGAGGAAGAATAGTAATGGTCCCAGGACAGAGCCTTGAGGAACCCCAACAGAAAGAGGTAGGGGAAAAGATGATACTCCATTGTAGGAAACACTAAAGGAAGATTATGAGCAGTATGTCAAGGTTGAAGTGGTTTGGGTCTAGAACGTTTAGTTTTTATAGGATCAAGCTCATTTAGGGCAGTGGTGAGAGGACTATAGTAGTAGCCACATTAGGACATGAGATGGCTGAGATATTAGGGTGAAGAGAGTCAAAGGAAGAAGAGAGATGAGACTACAGCTTGCAAGTCACGGTAAGTACGTGTTTGGGGAATAGCAGGGGGTGAGGAGGGAGTTAGTGAGAGTTGAAATGTGACCATATTGTGATCAGAGAGGGGAAATGGGGAGTTAGTAAAATTGGTGGTTGAACAGAGTCTGGTAAATATGAGATCCAGAGCATTACCATTGGAGTGAGAGGGGGAGTCTGAGCACAAAGATAAGCCTAGGGAGGAGGTTAGTGAAAGAAGTTTAGAGACAGAAGAGTTGTTAATGTTGTTAACGGGTATATTAAAGTCACCTAATATGATGGATGGGATGTTAGATGAAAGAAAGTAAGGAAGCCAGGCAGCAAAGTTGTCCAGAAATTGTGCAGTTGCTCCTGGTGGTGGATATATAAGAGCAATGCAGAGTGAAACAGGAGAAAAGAGCCTAATGCAGTGAGACTCAAATGAGGAGAATGATAGAGAGGGAACAGGTGGAAGAAGTATAAAAGTAGAGCGGGGAGAGAGAAGCAAACTTAGCCCACCTCCAGGTCTGTTAGCAGGTGTGGGAGTATGAGTAAGTATGAGTAAGTATGAGTAAGTATGAGTAAGTATGAGTAAGGTGTAGCCCCCATAGGACAGGGCAGCAGGTGAGGCAGTGTCAGTAGGAGAGAGACAGGTGTCAGTAAGTGCGAGTAGGTTAAAGGAATTGGCAATGAAATGGTCGTGTATAGCGGTGAGTTTGTTGCAGACAGATCTGACATTCCAGAGAGCACAGGGAAGATTAACTGGGTTTTTGGATATAGGAGTAAGAGTTCTGTACTGTTTGAATTTGCTCTGGAGAGAAGGAGCTCGTGGCTGTGATATAACTGGGATGGGGTAAGGGCCAGGGTTTGGGGAAATGTCCCCAGCTGCCAGTAATAGAAAGGAAAGAAAGACTAAGTGAGAGTGGGATTTATAAGTCCTTAGTTTGTATGAGAAAGAGGAGTTTTGTGGAATAACTAAACAGAGTACTTTATATACTTCATGTGTGGAGAGGGAAGGAGAGGAGAGAGGCTGAGATTTGTATAGAACTGGGATTTGATGGAGGAGGTAGTGAAAATGTTTTATGAAGCATGAGAGTGAGAGGAGGAGAAATACAGGATAAAGTATGTTTGGAGTAAGAAGTAACAAACTGGCAGGTACAAACAAATATGTTTTCTTCTTCTCCCAGATGGTTCAAAGTTGACTGAATATAGTCCGGTTCCTTTTGCCTTGTCCAACTGCCTTGTATAACTGCCTTGTATAACTGTCATTTCTAAGCACTTGTGAAATATTAGCACTAGTACCATGCCCCAGACATGAGTGCCATCCCCAATACTGGGTCTGAATTTATATGTAGCTGATTGGGAAAACCAGAGCCTAATTAATCAATTAATCAATTAAACAGCTAGCAAAGGGCAGAGTTTTACAGACACCAGAACCAGGTTTTGGGGCTATAAAAATATCTCTAGTTCCCGGAGGAGTGGGACACAGATGTGCTTGAGATATTATCAAAGAACTAAAGTAGAATAGGCCTGACAGACAAAAGTTATTGGGGTTAACAGATACAAGTAGGGATATAGCAGAATTACCAGAAGAAGCAGTTGCAATAGATATGTAGCAGTATATTACTTTGGCTTGAGCTGCCTTTTTAATTATCCACCTGAGAAGCCTCAGGACAACTCAAAACACTTGGGCTGGACTATGAATCCCAAAACCACTCTGTTAGGAACCTGGGACATAAAAAAGCTCCGTCCTGGGGGCAGATTCCCTAAAGGGCAAAGTGACTAATGCCAGTGAAAATTCACCAGCGTGACGTCATTTCAGTACTTTGCCAATTACCTAATGGGAGCACTTCACTAGTGAAAGAGACAGATGCTAGCGCTCATTCACACTCTATTGACAGGCGAATTTGCGCTCTGGCGAATGGACGTAACTGCGCAAATTCACTAAGATGCAGATTTTACTGAACGTTACCTCTTGCGTGAGACTTACCTTCACCACCTCAGACCAGGCAAAGTGCAATAGAGTAGCACTTCATTATTTTTTTGTTGAAAAAAAAGTCCCAAGAATGCTGGCTGGCGTTCCTTTTTTCAGGGTGATAGGCTGCAAACAAGAGTGTAAATTTTTTTTGGGGTACCAGGCTTCCCCCCTACATTTCCTAACATATGGCACACCCCTGGAACTATAGCAGGGTGACTGTTCCCACAATGTTTCTATATATCTGTAACCTTGTTATGAGCTAAGGGGGCCCAGTCTGAAGGTCAGTTAGGGGGAGATTTGGGGTGAGTGTTTATTTGTACCCTGGATACCCCTGGAACTATAGCAGGGTGACTGTTCCCACAATGTTTCTATATATCTGTAACCTTGTTATGAGCTAAGGGGGCCCAGTCTGAAGGTCAGTTAGGGGGAGATTTGGGGTGAGTGTTTATTTGTACCCTGGGTACCCCTGGAACTATAGCAGGGTGACACCCCAATGTTTCTATATATCTGTAACCTTGTTATGAGCTAAGGGGACCCAGTCTGAAGGTCAGTTAGGGGGAGATTTGGGGTGAGTGTTTATTTGTACCCTGGGTACCCCTGGAACTATAGCAGGGTGACACCCCAATGTTTCTATATATCTGTAACCTTGTTATGAGCTAAGGGGGCCCAGTCTGAAGGTCAGTTAGGGGGAGATTTGGGGTGAGTGTTTATTTGTACCCTGGGTACCCCTGGAACTATAGCAGGGTGACACCCCAATGTTTCTATATATCTGTAACCTTGTTATGAGCTAAGGGGACCCAGTCTGAAGGTCAGTTAGGGGGAGATTTGGGGTGAGTGTTTATTTGTACCCTGGGTACCCCTGGAACTATAGCAGGGTGACTGTTACCACAATGTTTCTATATATCTGTAACCTTGTTATGAGCTAAGGGGGCCCAGTCTGAAGGTCAGTTAGGGGGAGATTTGGGGTGAGTGTTTATTTGTACCCTGGGTACCCCTGGAACTATAGCAGGGTTACTGTTACCACAATGTTTCTATATATCTGTAACCTTGTTATGAGCTAAGGGGACCCAGTCTGAAGGTCAGTTAGGGGGAGATTTGGGGTGAGTGTTTATTTGTACCCTGGGTACCCCTGGAACTATAGCAGGGTGACTGTTACCCCAATGTTTCTATATATCTGTAACCTTGTTATGAGCTAAGGGGGCCCAGTCTGAAGGTCAGTTAGGGGGAGATTTGGGGTGAGTGCTTATTTGTACCCTGGGTACCCCTGGAACTATAGCAGGGTGACACCCCAATGTTTCTATATATCTGTAACCTTGTTATGAGCTAAGGGGGCCCAGTCTGAAGGTCAGTTAGGGGGAGATTTGGGGTGAGTTGTTTATTTGTACCCTGGGTACCCCTGGAACTATAGCAGGGTGACACCCCAATGTTTCTATATATCTGTAACCTTGTTATGAGCTAAGGGGACCCAGTCTGAAGGTCAGTTAGGGGGAGATTTGGGGTGAGTGTTTATTTGTACCCTGGGTACCCCTGGAACTATAGCAGGGTGACTGTTACCACAATGTTTCTATATATCTGTAACCTTGTTATGAGCTAAGGGGGCCCAGTCTGAAGGTCAGTTAGGGGGAGATTTGGGGTGAGTGCTTATTTGTACCCTGGGTACCCCTGGAACTATAGCAGGGTGACACCCCAATGTTTCTATATATCTGTAACCTTGTTATGAGCTAAGGGGGCCCAGTCTGAAGGTCAGTTAGGGGGAGATTTGGGGTGAGTGTTTATTTGTACCCTGGGTACCCCTGCAACTATAGCAGGGTGACACCCCAATGTTTCTATATATCTGTAACCTTGTTATGAGCTAAGGGGACCCAGTCTGAAGGTCAGTTAGGGGGAGATTTAGGGTGAGTGTTTATTTGTACCCTGGGTACCCCTGGAACTATAGCAGGGTGACTGTTACCCCAATGTTTCTATATATCTGTAACCTTGTTATGAGCTAAGGGGGCCCAGTCTGAATGTCAGTTAGGGGGAGATTTGGGGTGAGTGCTTATTTGTATCCTGGGTACCCCTGGAACTATAGCATGGTGACTGTTACCCCAATGTTTCTATATATCTGTAACCTTGTTATGAGCTAAGGGGGCCCAGTCTGAAGGTCAGTTGGGGGAGATTTGGAGTGAGTGCTTATTTGTGCTCTGGGTACCCCTGGAACTATAGCAGGTTGACTGTTACCCCAATGTTTCTATATATCTGTAACCTTGTTATGAGCTAAGGGGGCCCAGTCTGAAGGTCAGTTAGGGGGACATTTGGGGTAAGTGATTATTTGTAACCTGGGTACCCCTGGAAATATAGAAGGGTGACGGTTACCCCAATGTTTCTATATATCTGTAACCTTGTTATGAGCTAAGGGGGCCCAGTCTGAAGGCAAGTTAGGGGGAGATTTGGGATAAGTGCTTATTTGTGCCCTGGGTACCCCTGGAACTATAGCAGGATGACACCCCAATGTTTATATATATCTGTAACCTTGTTATGAGCTAAGGGGGGCCCAGTCTGAAGGCCAGTTAGGGGGAGATTTGGGGTAAGTGCTTATTTGTGCCCTTTGTACCCCTGGAACTTTAGCAGGGTGACGGTTACCCCAATATTTCTATACATATACTGTATATACATAACTTAATTATGACAGATGCTGAGCCCCAAAACAGTTCTTCACTGGAGAAAGTCTTAAAATCACTACAATGAATAAAAAGGCAGAGGAATAAACAGTCAGAGGAGGAGATTGTGCTGGTGAAGAAATTCAACACAAAGGGTTAAAAAATAAACTCTTTAAACTGTGCTATTGTTTTACAGGCCATTGTGCGTAGAAGGTTTGTCTCTTTGATTGGAACCACGCTGGTTTCTATAGCCATACTGGTCACCAGAATTTGGATCACAAGTCAAGAAATAAGGCATCAGCCCCGCACTCAACATTTAGATCTCACACTTTCTGCCTTCAGGGACTCTGCCACTCTCAATGATGGACTATACACTTACCACTTGAACATGTCCCAGTTCCAATCTGATTTTCCCCATCTTCAAACCTATAAATGCTCAGTCACTCTCACCCCTCAGAAAGAACAAATGTTAGGAAACCCCAAACCAGTGCTTATCATGGCTATTAAATCCCACCCAAGGTCTGGCGCAAGAAGAAGTGCAGTGCGAAAAACCTGGGCTCGGGAGGTAGAAGTGGAAGGATACTGGGTGAAACCAATCTTTCTGATAGCCCACACAGAGGTATCTGGGCAAATGGAGCTGGTTGCTCTGGAAAGTCGTGAGTTTGGTGACATTCTCCAATTGGACTTCAATGAAGGACATCACAACTTGTCTCTGAAAGAGCGATGCTTTCTGGAATGGGTCACAATTGAGCGCCTACATGTGGAATTCATATTTAAAGGTCAGTATTGCAAACTGATTTTTTATTCATCTAATAGAATAGAATAATAGAATTCCACTGGAGGGAGGATCCGATGCTCCTGTGTGTGTGAGGCCTCCTTATCCCATTAGAGGCAGGAGTCACTAACTGTAACTTATAGGGACACAATTTGGGATACTCCTCAGACACTTAGAAACAGTCCTAAAGTCTCTATGCTGAAAATAATGAATATCTCCTCCATGAAAGTAATTATATATATATATATATATTTATATATACATGGTTCAAAAAGATGCAAGTAAAATCAGCATATAGAGATGTTTTTGTTTTCTGAAGATTTATCATAAACACCCAGCTAAAGGTGGTCATATATGGCCAGATCTGAGTAAGCACTTCAGCTGATCTCCACCCTGCCCAACTACCGGGTTAGAACTAGGGGTAGGCAAAAGCAGCATGTGCCCAGGGTGCAATGGGGGCTCTAGGCATGTACCTCTTCTTTCTGCCTACCCTAGTCCAAACCCTGAGCCAGCCACCTCCCACTGTTCCCTCTGCAGGCAGGATCCAGGGGTGCTAGGGAACCCATCCAGCTTGGCCCAGCACTGATAAGAAGGATCTTCTCCCTCCTTCTGCTCAAACACTTATTTTTTTTAATCCTAAAATCTCTTTGGTTAATGTAAGAAAACCAACCAATATAGTTAGAATATAGGAGTGAACTTTGATAGAGGTTATGTAGTAAAATGCATACAATACTTATGCTAAACCCCAATACTGCAAATTCCATTATGCCCAGATCCTTCATTTCATAACACCATGTCTGTTCCACTTCTCAAATTGTTATTTTATTGTCTAATCGCTGATTTTTACCCTTACACAGGTGACGATGATGAATATGTGAACCCAAAGGCCATTGTGCATTATATTAAAGAGCATGGCTCCTCCCCAAATACACTACATGGCAATCTCCAATGTCACAGTGAAGTCATGCGCTCTTCCAAGTATGCCATCTCCAAAACATTGTACCCTTTTCACAAATACCCCAATTTCCTATCTGGAGGAGGTTTCCTCTTCCCTGGAACATCTGTGAAATACCTCCACGAGGCTGCTCAGAAGATCCCAGTTTTTCCATTGGATGATGTGTACTTTGGGTTCTTAGCATTGGCAGCCAACTTGACATACAGACATGACAGGCGGTTCTATGTATCGGGGCTGGCATTTAATGCTAGCAAGTACCAAGAGGCCCTGGTAGTACATGGGATAGATCCAGAGCTTCTCATTAAAATATGGACAAAGGTGCAAAGTGCGCAATGCAAGGAAGGCCAAGGTGATTGGTAGCTATAGTAAATTGAGTGCACCATTCTTTACTATGAGCTTCATCCCCAATAATGTTCCTTAATTCTGTGGAGGCAGGTTGCAGTATAACCGTAACTTGGTGCAGGGTACAATATTTGGGCACCAGTGGTTATAACTTAATCAAAGAATATATTTTCCCCACAGGGAAGAGAACATGTATAGCACTGAGGAGTTACACCCAGCTTTCAGCCTTTTCCCTAAGTGAAACCTGAGGGGAAACTCTACATCCCTAAGTCTGTAAACTAAGTCCCTACTTCTGGGCATTTAGTACCGAGGATCATAATCCCACTCAACTCCTCAGAGGAGCCTCAAGGTGCTTGGCTAAATAGCCTGTCTATCTGTCACTCCTAGAGTGACCTTTTAAGGTGGATAGCCTATCATTACTAGACCTGACCTGTCTAGGTTCCACTGTAGCCCTGTCTGCCTGCTCAGGCCAGGACAAACAAAAAATGGACGCTGAGCAAATGGCTACCCAGGACTTTACACTTAGTACAGTGCCAACTACTGGGCACTGGTTGAACACCAAGAGGCATCATTTTAAGCAGGATAAGGAAACAGGTCCTCCTCCTAACTGTATTTTAGGACCCAGTTAGGCATATATAGAAATAGGGGACTGCCTGCTAAATAATACTGGGAGACTTATTTACCAGTTCCCTACATATGTTTAAAGAGAAGAGCAGGCGCTAGAATAAGATGTACATTCACTATAGTTTTTTTTACAAATATTCAGTGAATAAAATGTGGGGTCATCTTTGACCAGTCTCTCTCCTCCCTAATGATATTAATTTTACTGCCAAAACCTGTCGTTTCTTCCTCCACAATATAGCCAAGATACGTCCCTTTCTTTCACAAACAACAGCCAAAACACTAATTCATGCCCTCATCCTATCCCGTTTAGACTATTGTAATCTCCTCCTAACTGGTCTTCCTGAATCCCATCTCTCTCCCCTCCAATCAATCTTAAACTCTGCTACTAGGATCCTCCTGTTCTCTCCTAAGATGATAACATTCATATCCCTCACTCCTCTGCTCCTCACTACATTTCTTCTCCTGTCTCACCGTACATTCCTGTCTTCTCTGCTCCTCTCAGTGTCACCTTCTCTTCACACCATCCGCATTCACTGCCACCTCTCAAACCCTTGGTGATTCCATCCTTGAATTCTTCCATAAGGAACACTCTCTCAATATCTTTAAGAGTCTGCCTTTTGGATCACCTATAGGACTATGCCTTTACCTTGTGCACTTTTACCCTCCAATTTGTGCCTATATGTTATCCACACACCCACTTAGACTGTAAGCTCTATGGGGCAGGGACCTCCTTCCTACTCCCTCTTTTACCGCATAACAATAATTCTCTGTGTATTTCTATATATTTATTGGATTTATTATGTTACTTGCCCTCCCTGTGAGCACTTTATGCAGTAAGGTTGTGCAGCACTGTGAATCTTTTCTAAATAAAATTATACATACATCCCCCTTCAGAAAATGCTCATTTAAAATCCCTTATTTCTGCCTGCACTCTGTATGGATAGTAAATCCAGCTCCAGACAGTGCTGTCTATATGACTGGTGGTAAGTACAGAGCTCCATTATATACCAAACATGTCATATTACATATATACCAAAGACGATGATGTCCTCATGTACCAGGGACAATGACATAGGGTTGAGTTCCTGAGCCTGGAGAGAAAGATATGAAACAAGGTGAGAAGCAGGAGCCAAATGCAGTTGATCCTTCAGTGCAGACCCAGTTCCAGCATATAATAAATTAATTGTGATACAACTCTTCTAAATTGCTGGAACTAGATTTTTATTAATGTGAATCTACGTATAAATGGCAAAATCTCTGAAGCCCATGGAGATTGGATTGCCTTGGATGCGGTCTCTGGTTCCTTTGTGCAGCCTGGGGATCCCTTGGAAGTGCTTCCCAGAATAACTGCTCCTCATATTGTTGCAACCCCCTGACTGAATGAGAAATGGTGGAAGAAGTAAACTGTGCTGCTCAAGCTGCCAATGTAACCAGAGATGAAATGGGGCAAATATTGATGGAGCAACTTCAGAATAGATCAGCTTCTCCCTCAAGAAACAGGGAACTTTACCAACTGAGCACTCACAGGCTGGTTATAAGGAGGAAGAGTAAGTGCCTGCAAGTTCATAGCAAGAGAGATGCATTTCTATTTACTACTACCACATTCCTTACATACATACAAAAAAACATTTCTCTAAGCCAACCCCATAATCAATTACAACCATGCCTCTTTTTTACCTCAATATATACACAATATGATCAGAATGTGACAAATAACATATGCATTTTACTAGTAGTATATTTATCTATACTACCCATATATAAGTAGAAAAAAGAGGTTTTAAGGACCGCACAAGCTCACCATTCCCCCCTCGCGATTCAGGTGCTCAGTCCAACAGTGTCCCCACTGTAGATACGTAAAGACACAGGAAAACAGACGGCACTTCTGAAATTGGGATTTATTGGAGTTCCTGCTGGAAAACCTAACGCGTTTCGGGAGTTATCCCTTAGTCATAGGTCCTATGACTAAGCGATAACTCCCAAAACGCGTTAGGTTTTCCAATAAATCCCAATTTCAGAAGTGCCGTCTGTTTTCCTGTGTCTTTACCTACCCATATATATCCAAGTGACAAATCTATTACATATTGCCACACACAGCTCTTTATGACATGTGCACAATTGGGTGCTCTCCTTTTCTGTTTATCTTTCCTCTTCCTATTCAAAACTCTTACTGTCCGTGGGAAAAAAACTTTTGCAATATCTGGCTGTAACAGTTTGGATTTTCTGAAATCTTCTTCCCAATGGTAACAAAGAAAACAATATGTGGGATGGGTGAAAAGCATACTGTTTGCATGTCGAATGATGTGTTTTTTGTATAGTTGTAAAATTGGTTATAATGAATGTCCTATGATTCATCTGCTGTTCTAATTATTCTCTGCAGGGACTTTTGTTCAGTTACAGTACTATTTCAATACCATACTGTTATGTATCAGCTCAAGATACTCTCGATGGTGCCACGATAAAAAGATGTGAGAATAGTGGAAGGAAGACTAGTTTTATTTACCTACAGTACAGCTTCTGACTTGCTTTCTTAGTAATGAAAGCAGTATTTACTTCTCATGAGAGATCATCTGCTAAATTCACTCCTAGGAACTTCACATTCCCAACTATATCAACAGCTGTATCCTTTATACATAATGGGGAATGATCTCCAGTTTTCCTCCTAAAATCAATTATCATCTCCTTAGTCTTTTCCACATTTAAAATCAAATTGAAATCCTTTAAATTCCTTTATACAGAATCATCATTTCTGCTCATTTCTGTTGTATCATCTGCAATTTTACAATATGGTTAGAGCTATACTGGGCTATACAATCATGTGTTACTAAAGTGCACAACAAAAGGACTGAGTACATAACCATGAGGAGAGCCTGTGCTCAGACGAAGAGTTTTTTAGTGCTTACTTTTATCAGTTAAAAAATCAAGAATCCAGTTGCACAATAAGTCACTTATACCCAACAATCCAAGTTTCTCAACAATCAGCTTTTCTGGAATAACTGTGTTGAATGCCAAACTGAAATCAATAAACAACATCCTGACATAACTATCCTTTATGTGTAAATCAGAAAGAGACAAATGTAGCGCAGTTGATATTGTATCTTTCACAGTCCTGTCAAGGGTCAAGATCTTGAGAGAGTTGTGCCTTCATGTGCTTCAGTACTAATCTCTCAAAGCACTTTATAATGATGGGTGTGAGTGCTATTGGCCTGTAGTCATTTAAATATGACACAACTGACTTTTTTGGCACTGGAATCATTTTTATTGTTTTAAAAAATGCTGGCACTGCTGCAAGACCTACAGACAGATTCAAAATGTCAGTAAAAACATCACTCAGCTGTTCAGCACAGCTATGGAGCATCTTTCCAGGTATATTATATAAAGCATCTGAAAATTAGTTATATGGTCCACGTATATATTTATATATAGTGATTATACCCCTATAACTGTCTCTTTTACACAGTGGCATAACTAGACCACTAAGAGCCCTGCTACATAAATTTAGAACTGCCCCCCATGTGTATTGGGCTGGAACACAGCATTACTGACCTAATGTCATAGTGCAGTTAAACTGTTTCAGTAAAGTAACATTAATATGATCAATCTGGTTGCTCATCACATACATATATACCAATTCAGAATAATAGTTCATGTATGTTCTCAATCATTTTAGTCCACAGTAAAATTACTCCTATGAAAACAATGCAGCTTTGGACAGTAAATAGTGGCACCCGTGGATGGCACAATGATAATATTTCTGCCTATAATATGTATGAATAATGTTCCTGTTCTAGCTGCACCACACACACGCGCACAAACAATCTGACAAAGACAACTAGGCTTTTAGTACAGGTATGGGATCCGGAAACCTGTTATCCAAAAAGCTTTGAATTATGGAAAGGTTGTCTCCTATAGCATCCATTATAATCAAATAATCCAACTTTTTAAAAATTATTTCCTTTTTCTGTGTAATAATAAAACAGTAGCTTGTACTTGATCCCAACTAAGATATAATTAATCCTTATTGGAGGCAAAACCAGACTATTGGGTTTATTTAATGTTTATATGATTTTCTAGTAGACTTAAGGTATGAAGATCCAAATTACTGAAAGATCTGTTATCTGGAGACCCCCAGGTCCCGGGCAATCTGGATAACAGGTTCCATACCTGTTCTCAAAGGATCTATGCATGAGAGTCTGAAATACATTTTTACTGCATTAATGGCAAGGGTTAATCAGTAAAGCATTAAAGGGGTTATTCACTTTTACATTAACTTTAATATGGGGCAGAAAAGGACATTCTGAGAAACTTCGCAATTGTTTTTTTAATTTTTTTTATTTGAGGTTTGCATTATTATTAGTGATGGTCGAATTTGCGCCGTTTCGCTTTGCCGAAAAATTCGTGAATTTTGCTCGAAATTTGCGTAACGGCGAAAAATTTGCGAAACGGCGCTGGCATCTCGTTTTTGACGCCGGCACCCATTTTGGATGCCGGCGCCCATTTTTCATGCCGGCGCCCATTTTTTTGACGCCGGCACCCCATTTTTTTTCAACGCAGGTGAAATTTTTTTTTGACGCCGGCAATTTTTTTTGCCGAATTTCGCAGGCTTTTCCCGAATTTATTCGCTGGCGGCGAATCATGCAAATTTGCCGCGAATTTGAGCCTGGCGAATAAATTCGCCCATCACTAATTATTATCTTTTCATTCAGCAGCTCTCCAGTTTGCAATTACAGCAGTCTGTTTGCTAGGGTCCAAATTACCCTAGCAACTATGAATTGATTTGAATGAAAGACTAGGATATGAATTGCAGAGAGCCTGAATAAAATAAAAAGCAGCAATAAATGTACAGCCTTACAAGGCATTGTGCAAGATGGTACGTTGCAATTCTATGTATAAATACCCGCAGAACTCAGAGCAAGATGGTACGGTGACAATTACATGTATGAATACCTAAATACCCCCAGAAGTCATAGGAAAATGACAAAGAAGAAATAACATGTAAAATAACAAAGCCCCTGATTTCCATTGTGATGCACATTTGACTGACTAAGTAAAATATTATTAGTAATACAATGTTACTTTGGAAGCAGCACGTGAATAAGAAAATAGTGTTCGTTGCTGCTGTCAGCAGCTTAGCTGCGTGTTGTATGCAGGAAGGGGGGGGGGAGCCGAGGGGGATCAGGTCACACACACAGGAGCCAGAACCGACGAAGAACAAAAAACTTTTTGGCACAAAGTATTTCAATGTACAAACTAGCCAATCAGGGGGAGCTCCAGGTTTTACAGCAAATTATTAGTGCTGCTGCTTAAAGCTCCCTAATTGGCCAATTTGCACACTGAAGTCCTTCATGCTGAAGGACCTGCTTAGGTCAACCGTAGAATAGCCTGACGATTGTGGGGATTCAGGAGCCATATTTTCCTGATGGGGCCCCACCAGGGTGCAGGGACCACGGTCCCTGGTGCAGTTGCACCCTTTATACTCCCGGTAGTTATGCCACTGCTTCTCCAGTGTAACCAATCCCAACTTGCCTTTCCCCAAAGCTGATCCCTTCCATTCCCTTTATCAGCTTAGTCGCTTTTCTCTGTACTTTCTTTATTTCATTACAGTCCCCCCTTATATATTTATATATAGTGATCATATCCCCTTATATATTTATGCAAAGGAGTGATGAATTCAGTCGAACGCAGTGGGTTGCTGCAAAAACTGTGTTTTTATTTTTAACACAACATGTTTCGAGCTGTGCTCTTTGTCAAGTGTAATGAAATCAAATACACTTGACAAAGAGCACAGCTCGAAACATGTTGTGTTAAAAATAAAAACACAGTTTTTGCAGCAACCCACTGCGTTCGACTGAATTCATCACTCCTTTGCATATGTTATTGGCTTCATTGGACGGAAGCATGGTGAATGAACAGTCTATTTGAATCCCTTCAAATTGCCCTTATATATTTATATACAGATTATATCCCCCTTATATATTTATATATAGTGATCATATGCTCCTTATATATTTATATATAGTGATCATATCCCCTTATATATTTATATATAGTGATCATATCCCCTTATATATTTATATATAGTGATCATATCCCCATATATATTTATATATAGTGATCTTATTCCTCTTTAACTGTCTCTTCTCCATTGTAACCAATCCCAACTTCCCTTTCCCCATAACTTATCCCTTCCATTCCCTTTATCAGCTTAGTCGCTCTTCTCTATACTTTCTCTGTTTCATTACTGTCCCTTATATATTTATATATAGTGAACATATCCCCTTATATATTTATATATAGTGAACATATCCCCTTATATATTTATATATAGTGATCATATCCCCTTATATATTTATATATAGTGATCATATCCCTCTTATATATTTATATATAGTGATCATATCCCCTTATTTATTTATATATAGTGAACATATCCCCTTATATATTTATATATAGTGATCATATCCCCTTATATATTTATATATAGTGATCATATCCCTCTTATATATTTATATATAGTGATCATATCCCCTTATATATTTATATATATAGTGATCATATCCCCTTATATATTTATATATAGTGATCATATCCCCTTATATATTTATATATAGTGATCATATCCCTCTTATATATTTATATATAGTGATCATATCCCCTTATATATTTATATATAGTGATCATATCCCCCGTATATATATATATATATATATATATATATATTGTGATCATATCCCCTTAAAGCAGCTGTTCACCTTTCTTCACTGCTACCCAAAAAACAAAAGATTATAGTCCGCTAAGCATGGTAATCTATTTTTCTCAATAATTTTGTACCTGGAGTCATATGGGAGTTTTTCCGTTACTAGCCTCTGATTGGCTAGCAGAAGAAACTGCTCTCCAATAGCGCAAGTGAATGCTCAGAGTCTGTGCAAATAGCCATCGCTTTAGCTTAATAACCTAACATTCAGTACCTGTTCTCCCAAACAACCATCAGTATTAACAAGGGTCTGTTACCCGCTTAGGCAGTGGACTACTGTCAGCCACTTTTCTGTTAATGCTTCTGCGCTGGGTCAATGACATTCCCTGTTAGTGCGTTGGGGAGCAGATCTGTGAATGCGCAGAAAACTACCATCTGGTCTGTGTCTGAACGAATGAGCCAAGCAAGCCATATCACATGATTAGTCAGGGAAGAAAAGCTTTGATTTGAGCATTTGTGAGAGGAGACAATATGCAGGAGTCTGCACACAAAGCGACTGAAGCAGCTGTAAGCCCACAGTAGCAATGACGAAATCTTACTGAAGGGAGGGGGGGGCCGTGGAGTGGTGTCGGGGAACCCTTCTGAAAGAGACAGTCTGAGAAGATTTAGTGCGGTAGAGTCGTGTCTTTCGGGTTAGTTAACTGTATGTAATTGTTCATTTTTGCTAATTAATGTATATTAGTAAAATGAATAATATATGCCCATGAATTCATTGACTAACTTTTTTCTGAAGGTGAACCACCCCTTTAACTGTCTCTTCTCCTAAAACTGAATCATGTGGGACCCCACTAAGAACCCTACTTAAATAGATACTGTTCCAGTTTCTTATCTATGTGCAAACAGCATTACATGGACCAACAGACCTTAATTTAGAAAGTAGCCATTTGTGAGGGACTGTATCAAACACGTTGGCTTAATCAAAATAGCTCCCACCTACTGCACCTCCACAGTTCCACTAATTCACCTCCACTGGCTACTGTATTTATTATTATTATTATTATTATTATTATTATTATTAACATGTATTTATATAGCGCCAACATATTGCGTAGCACTGTCAAGTAAATGTGATTATACAGCTAAATCACATGAATTATATACATAGAACATATTTTGTTAGGTACAAAAGGTGAGGAAGGCCCTATGCAGAAAGAGCTTACACTCTAAATGGAAGGGAGTAATACACAAGGTGTGGGAGTGGGCAAGATTGAAGTGGGTGAGAAATGTGGTATTGTATGTGGTGTTGCGTTTAGTAGTTAAGCAGAGTGAGGGGAGGCTTCTCGAAAGAAGTGCGTTTTCAGAGATTTCTTGAAAGCAGAAAGTATTGAATGCGAGCAAGTGAGGAGGTAATGAGAGAAGAGTTGAGTAGCAGGTCAGTAGAGGAGCGTAATAAGCGGTTGGGTGAGTATATAGAGATGAGTTTAGAGATGTAGGGTGGGGCAGAGTTATGAAGTGCTTTGAAAGTCAGTGTCATTAATTTGAATTTGACTCTGAAAGGTAACGGAAGCCAGTGCAGGGATTGACAGAATGGCGAGGCAGAGGAGGAGCGGTTGCTGAGGTGTATGAGCCTCGCAGCAGTGTTCATTATGGAGAGGTGGCAGTCTCTGGAGGGGAAGACCAATTAAAAGAGAGTTACAGTAGTCTAGACGTGATATGACGAGAGAGTGAATTTTGGCAGCATCTTGGGTGATAAATGATGGTATTTTGGATATGTTCCTTAGGTGGAAGTGACATGATTTAATAAGTGACTGGATATGAGGAGTGAATGACAGGGCAGAATCTAGGATAACCCCAAGGCACCGGGCCTGGGGAGAGGGGGTCATAGTGGAATTGTTAACTATGATGGATACTTCTGGGATGTTACTGGTGTTGCAGGAAAGAGAACCATTTCAGTTTTAGAGAGGTTTAATTTAAGATAGCCTGTCTGCTATCTCAACAGGTAGAGATAGCAGACATGCAGGAGGAGACATGGGTTAGGAGTTCTGGGTTGAGATCAGGAGATAAGAGATAGATCTGAGTATCGTCAGCATAGAGGTGGTAGTGGAAACCATACAAGTTGATTCATTTGCCGAGGGAGTATAGAGGGAGAATAGTAATGGTCCCAGGACAGAGCCTTGAGGAACCCCAACAGAAAGAGGTAGGGGAGAAGATGTTACTCTGTTGTAGGAGACACTGAAGGAAAGATGGATGATGTAAAAAGAGAACCAGGACAGGGCTGTGTCACGAAGGCCAAGCGAATGGAGGGACTGGAGGAGAAGAGGGTGATCTACAGTGTCAAATGTAGCTGAGAGATCAAGCAGTATTAGTAGTGAGAAATGATTTTTGGCTTTAGCGGTTAAAAGGTCATTAGTTAGTCGAGTCAGGGCAGTTTCAGTGGAGTAATAGTAGATTACTCCACTAAAAGAGAAGTGCCAAAGAGAGGCACGAAACGCGTCAGGTGACTAGACACTTCATGGTTTAGTTAAAGAGCTCCAGGAGGATGCCTGTTTGTGTTTTTAAAGATGCTTGGAAATAAAGATGTTTTTTTATCTTAAAACTACCCGTGGTTATTACGGCTCCTGTCTATCTACTATTACTTTGGACATTGTCATTGTGCCTGGAGCTGACGGAGGGCCACCACGTGGGTAGACGCAGACCAGTCACATGTAAGTAACTTGTATGCATACAGTTTCAGTGGAGTGTTGTGGCTTAAAACCAGATTGTAGGGGATCCAGCAGGTTATTGTCAGAGAGGAATGAGGTTAGTCGGTTGTAGACTAGGCGTTCAAGTAGTTTAGAGATGAAAGGTAGCAGAGAGATAGGTCGGAGGTTGTCAAGATTGGAGGATCAAGAGAGGGTTTTTTTCAGAATATGGGGTGACAAGAGCATGTTTTGGTTAAGAAGGAAACTCTGATAGCGTCCCTTCTGATAGTGTCAATTTTGTTTTTGAAGTGCTCAGCAATATTGTAAAGAAAGTACCTGTGCCTTCTGGTTGGGATTGAGTTATCCTTTTCCTCTGCTTATCACCCCTAAACCAACGGTCAAACTGAGAGGGTAAACCAGTCCCTGGAACAGTACCTCAGGTGTTATGTGTCTGACAACCAGTCCACGTGGGCGGAACTGTTACCCTGGGCATAATTTGCATACAATAATGCTACCCATTCTTCCTCTGGGGAGTCCCCTTTCTTTATTGTAAATGGGTTGCACCCCAAAGCTTTTTCTTTTTCTGGGTCTGGTTCCCCTGTACCTTCTGCCAATTCTTCTGTCGAACAATTCTCTAAGGTTTGGTCTCAAGTGCATGAATCTCTGTCAGCAGCTACTTCTGCTCAAAGAAAAAGCTGCTAACAGATCACGTAGAGAGGCAGCCCAGTATAAAGTGGGGGATCAGGTCTGGTTGTCTACCAAAAATATCAAGTTAAAGCTGCCTTCTCTAAAACTGGGACCCAGGTTTATCGGTCCATATCCCATTTCTGAAATCATTAACCCATCTTCAGTTCGCCTTCAATTACCTGTTAATTTTAAGATTTCCAATTCATTTCATGTATCCCTCCTTAAACCTGCCTCTGATATTCATCTTTGTCTGTTCCTCCCCCAGTGTTGGTTGAAGGTCAGCCTGAGCTTTGAGATCCAAGAGTTCCTCGATTCCCGCCTTGTACGAGGTAAGCTACAATACCTTATTAAGTGGAAGGGCTATGGCCCTGAGGAAAACTCATGGGTCTCGGTAGAGGACATCAAGGCTGACAAACTCAGGAAATTCCTGGTAAGCCTGGGGGTCCAGTGGCCCCGCTGGAGAGGGGGGTATTGTAAAGAAAGTACCTGTGCGGTGGGGTCACCCGCTGCGCCATCGGCGATGATGCCTGCTGCATGGTCCTTAAGCGCCGGCGCCATGTTGTTTCTAGGACTTAGTATCACAATAGTCTTTGATATTATGTCTGTCCAAAAAAGCATCCAAGCCACTCATAAAGGCATTAACTGAATCAGCATCACAACATCACCCGGCAGTGCATTCCCCAACCTCACTGTCCTGACTGTGAAGAACCCCCTACTCTGTTCCTTTAAATGAAACTTCTTTTCTTCTAGTCTGAAGGGGAGGCCTCTGGTACGTGATTCTCTTTATGGGTAAAAAGGTCCCCTGCTATTTGTCTATAATGTCCTCTAATGTACTTGTAAAGTCTAATCATGTCCCCTCACAAGCGCTTTTTTTCCAGAGAAAACAACCCCAACCTTGTCAGTCTCCCCTCATAATTTAACTCTTCCCTCCCTCTAACCAGTTTAGTTGCACTTAGTCTCTGCACTCTCTCCAGCTCATTAAATCCCTCTTAAGGGTTGGAGTCCAAAACTGCCCCCATACTCCAGATGAGGCCTCACCAGGGACCTATAAAGAGACACAATTATGTTTTCATCCCTTGAGTTAATGCCCTTTTTTATGCAAGAGAGAACTTTATTTGCTTTAGTAGCCACAGAATGACAATGCCCAGAATTAGACAACGTGTTATCTACAAAGACCCCAAGATCCTTCTCATTTAAGGAAACTCCAAACAAACTGCCATTTAGTGTATAACTTGCATTTATATTATTTTTGCCAAAGTGCATAACCTGCATTTATCAACATTGAACCTCATTTTCCAGTTTGCTGCCCAGTTTTCCAGTTTAGACAAATCACTGTGCAAAGTGGCAGCATCCTGCATGGAACCTATAGTTCTGCACAATTTAGTCTCATCTGCAAAAATAGAAACAGTACTTTTAATGGCCACCTCCAGGTCATTAATAAACAAGTTGAAAAGCAAGGGACCTAGTACAGAGCCCTGCGGTACTCCACTAACAACACTGGTCCAATTAGAAAATGTTCCATTTACCACCACACTTTGTAGTCTATCTTTTAGCCAGTTCTCTATCCAGGTACAAATACTATGTTCCAGGCCAACATTCCTTCATTTAACCAGTAACCTTTTGTGTGGCACTGTATAAAAAATGCTTTAGCAAAGTCTAAGTAAATCACATCCACTGCCATCCCAGAATCGAGGTCTCTACTTACCTTCTCATAAAAAGAAATTAAGTTAGTCTGGCAAAATCTATTACGCATAAAACCATGCTGGCACGCACTCATAATATTATGATTTGCTATAAAGTACAGTATCTTATCCTTTATTAACCCTTTGAAAAGCTTTCCTACCACTAACGTCAGACTAACTGGCCTATAGTTTTGAGGCTGAGAACGGGATCTCAATAAATCCTGAAAATTTGAGTAAAGAGGTTTGGCAATCACAGAGTTAAGGTCGCTAAGTACCCTGGGATGAATACCATCTGGCCCTGGACCTTTATTAATCTTAACATGTTCTAGTCTCTTTTGAATTTCCTCATGTGTGAACCATGCATCATTAGTTGTATTACTAGAATTGGGACTATGAAGAAGGACACCTTCACTTACTGGTTCCTCATTTGTGTAGACAGATGAAAAATATGAGTTCAGAATCTGCACTTTTATTTTGTTTTCATCAACCAGCGGACCCCCCTCTGATGGTAAGGGTCCCACCCTTCCTCCTTCATTTTTTTACTATTAACATATTTAAAAAATAAGTTTGGATTTTTTTTACTGCTTGCTGCAATATCCTTTTCTATAGCAATTTTAGCTTGCCTTATAGCTTCTTTGCATGATTTATTGGCCTCCTTGTACCTTATAAATGATTCGGCTGTACCAGATAACTTGAAAGCCTTAAAAGCAGGTCTTTTCTTACCCACCTCAACACCAACGCTTCTATTGAACCAAAAAGGTTTTGCTTTGCAACGACGTTCCTTGCTTACAAGTGGAATATACTGACAAGTAGATTTATTATAAAGACTTCCCATTTTTGTTCTGTGTTTAACCCTGAGAAAAGCATTTCCCACTTAATATGTTGCAGAGATGCCCTTATACTGTCACAGTTTGCACGTCTGAAATGTAGTGTTTTAGTTGGTCCCTTATAGAATTGCTTCTGCAACAGAATCTCAAAGGAGACCATGTTATGATCACTATTCCCTAAATGCCCCTCACCCACACAAATGTTAGAGATGAGTTCAGTATTATTAGTTATTACAGATACAAAAGAGAATTATTCCTAGTAGATTCTTGAACGAGCTGGAATAAAAAGTTGTCATTCAGCATATTTACAAACCTACAAGCTTTTTCTGTCTTAGCAACCCCATTACCCCAGTCAATGTCTGGATAATTTAAGTCACCCATAGCAACAACTTGACCCAGCTGTGAAGCTGCTTGTATCTTGAGTCTTCACAGACTAGGTTTGATTTACCTTAAGTAAGATGCCAAAAGTCTATTGGTACGATAACTTCTGGGGGGGATCTTGTAACTGTTCTGGTCCCTGGAAGTGTAACTTGGATACATTGATTGGTTTCCTGTAGTAGTGGGCTTCTCTTCAAAGTTTCTGTATTGTGCCATGTTGTGTTTTGGAAAGCGTAGGTTGTTAGCTATCTTACTGGTTCTGGGAGGCTGGTAATGTATGTGGTCCAGAAAGAAAAGTAATGTTTGACCTGCTCTTCTTTTTTTGTCAAGGCTTCCAGCCAGTCCATAGAGAAAATATGGTGTAATTTTTGTTTGGTAAGTGTAATTGATGGGACCTCTGTAGAAAGCCATTGGTGTATTGCCTTTCAAGATGCAACTGCCAACCTTCCCTCCAAATGTTTTTCCCCTTTGATAAGATTTGTCTAGGATGTTACAGTACTGAACAAAGATTTGATACGAACAGCACCACAATATCTTTGTAAGGACCATCTGAGATTTGAACACTTGGGACTGGGGTTGCTGGACTTTAAGTGCACAGTCAGTGCACTTACCAAGTGAGCCACTGGAGGCTCTTGGGGCTGGTCCTGATCCTGTTATAGTGATCCTGTATCTTGTTACGTTTCCAGTTGGTCTCCTCCCTTCTTGTTACCCTCATGTGTTTTGTGTTCTCTAATCAATTGCCCTTTATAAACCACGCCCTGAGCGGCTCAGGGCTGAGTCATTGAATGTATTCTGTTTGTTCCTGACCTAAACCTTGAAAACCTTGAATGTGTTTGAATCTGAATGTGTTTGGTTTTGTTCCTGAATCTGTTCCTGGATGTTCCAAGTTCCTGAATCTTGTTCCTGTGTTTTTGTTCTAGCTTTTCATTGCCTGCCTGGTAAAGACTTTATTTTTGGCCTGTTCCTGTTTTGTTTCAGTTCCATTAGATCCTGTATATTTCACCGTGCCTGCTTCAAGTATTTGTGGCTTTTTCCCTGGGCTTCCACCACACGCACTACCAAGTGTGAATTTAACTCCTGTTGCAGCGGTTTCCTGCTGTGAACGTTACAATCTTGTTATAATAAAAATGCCTTTGTTGCACACTTATAGGGCATTACCGCAAACAAGGCCCTATACGTGTGCAATGAAGGCATTTTTTATGCCCTATAAGTGTGCAATAAAGGCATTTTTATTGTAACAAGATATTGTGTTGCTGGAGAACCTGCACCCAGACAAAGTAAGAAGATTTAACAAAGTTGTGCTGATTATTGTGCTTACAGACAGTACTGAACAAAGCACAGTCAATGTTTGCATGAATTAGTTTATCCAATATTTGCATCCAGTAGAAGGTTACTTCCAGCCAAAAAGTTTGTATTTTCAGGCACAAACAGAGCATATGTAAGAGATCTGCTTTGGGGGCCATTCAAGAATACACCTGTCTGGGATAAGGTTTCCCATTTTTTAATGTTTTTCAGGTGTTTGTTAAGAGTTGTGGAGGAGTTGTAGAGCCATTTCTTGGTATCTACTAGCTGTTAACAGTTTTGTTATGTGTACGTGAGACTTTAAAATATCTGTGAGACATTTGTGGTATAAGTGATGTCCATTTAAACAGGGACACTTGTCTATGTTTATATCTGTTCATATATGGGGTATATTTGTGCGGTTAAATGTCTTGTGTTTATTTCTTTCCAGAGATTATCTACCACATTATTGTTTCCTGTGTCCTTTATTCTGTGGATTGTGTTTCTTGTAAAGTGTAGTATATGTCGACTAAGGAAAATGTGTGGGCCTGTGAAGGGGAACATTTCTTTTAGTTCTGTTGGAGAGAGCAGTTTAAATTTTCTTTTGATAAGATATAGTACTTTGTATAATCCTTTGTCAAGTGCATAGAAGTGTGTTTCATATTCCTATGTGGAATTCCATTTTTTCCTAGCCATGTTAGGTATGTTGATTGGTATAGAGGAAGGCAGTGTTTTAATCTCAAAGATTGTCAGGTTTTGTAGGTGAGATAAAACAAACTTTTAATCTGGAGGGAAAAATGTCAACTGGGATTTTATTGAAGATTCTTTAAAACAAATTAAGCACAAACTTGATGATGTTTCTCAAAGGTTTTTATCTTGGTCTTTAAATGAACAGGAGGTTTTAGATGCAATTAAAGGTTTTAAAAAAGGTAAAGTACCCAGGGGCGATGGTATACCAATTGAGTTGCATGTGGTTTTTTATGATATTCTTAAAGAAGATTTATTATCAATGTTTTTAGAGGTTTTTAATTCAAATATTCTACCGGTGTCATGGAAAAAAGGTGTAGGCACTCTGTTGCACAAAAAAGGTGACAAATCAAACTTAAAAAACTTGGAGACCAATAACTTTGTTGAATTGTGACTACAAAATTTTTGCAAAAATATGCGCAAACCGATTTAAAATGGTTATTGAAAAGTTGATCCACGTACAGATGCAGCCACATTGGTTTGTCTGTTTGACACAGAATAACTAAACACAGATATCCCATTTATCTCATTTAACACAGAAAACTGCGTCACAACATCCCATCTAATTAAAGCATTCACCATTGTGAACAATGGAGTTTTGGTATGCTAATGAAAAGGTTAAATGCATTAAATGAGTTAAGATGACTTTAGATAACACAGTTTCTTCAATTAACCCTGAGTCACGACGCATTTAACTCACAAATCTAAGTGGCTTCATCTGTAAACCAGGTCAGTGGAGTTCCAGGTAGAAGTGTGTGGGAAAACCTTAATCTTATAGAGGATATCATTGAGGATGCTAAAGATAGGAAATATAACCTTGCAATTTTATCGGTGGATTTTGAAAAAGCTTTCGATTTGGCTTCACATTCTTATCTTTTTAAAGCTTTAAGTCATATGGGTATACCAGAATCTTTTTTATTGTGTGTAAAATCCTTTTATACTGACTGTTCAAGTAAGATTTTAGTCAAAGGTTTTACAAAAAAAGACATTCTTTTAAAATCTGAAGTAAAACAGGGGTGTCCTTTGTCACCTATACCTTTTTATATGTGCTCTAGAACCTCTGTTATGTTTAATTCATAAAGACAAACAAATACGTGGTGTATCTTTGCTGGGTGGAGGTGGGGTAGAAGCAAAAGTATCAGCTTATATGGACGATGTGATTTTCTTATGTGGAGATACCCTTTCATTGTAAAAAGTTTTAAGGCAAATCTAATTTTTTTTCTTGTGCTTACAGTTTTAAAATTAACTTAAATAAGAGTTTAATTTTGAACCTTGGAAATCTGGATTTAAGTGACGTCCCGGAGCCGGTATCAGAAAAAAGTTTTAGGTGTTATTTTTGATGGTTTCAACAATGGTCTTGAGAGCTGGGATTTGGTGGCAAAAAAGATAAATCAAAATGTTTGTATGTGGGGTTTGAGGACTTGGTCAATGGAAGGAAAAATTGTAATTATCAAAATGGTAATTTTAACAATTTTGTTGTATTTAAGTCTGGTTTTCCCTCCCCCAGAATATCTTTTTAAAAAAATTACAAGAGTTTGTTTCACTTTTTTCTGGAGTTCAAAAGCTGTTAAACTTAAGAGAGAAATTGTGGTAAAAAACAAAGAATACGGTGGAAAAGATTTTCCAGATTTTAAGGCATTTATTTTAATTAGATTCTTTATTATGTATCTTAATGCTCTTTTTAAAGATCACTATTGGTCCTTTTTTATCAGTTTAATATAGTTTTTTTATGGTTGGTTTAAAATGGTTTTGAGTTGTCCATATGCTTTTAATTTACCAAAAAGTTACAAGATTTTGGATAAAATTGTGTCTTTATACAATTTTAAAGGAAAAGAGCTTAAGGTTTTATCAGATGGAAAACAACTGATAAAAAGCTTGAAAAAAGAGGCTGACATTTCTTTAGCGGGTAATTTTTATGAAACAAAAAGCAAGGAGATTTGGAAAATGGTAAATTTTATACACTGTTTTAATGTACATAAAGATTTTTCATGGATGTGTGTTCATCATTGTCTTTCATGTAGAGCTTTTCAGTATAAGAGGGGTATAGTAACACTTTTAAATGTCCAAGGGATTGCTGCGGTGAAGAGGAAACCGCTCTTCATCTTTTATGGACTTGCAAATTTGCAAAAGAAGTATGGACTAAAATCAATCCTCTTCTTTTAAAAATTTTAAATGCAAACAACGTGGACTATTTTATGATTTTGTATGGGTTACTGGACTGTTATTTTTATGACCGAAAACTAATTGCATGGAAAATAATCAATTGTTGTAAAGAAGCACTATGGAAGGCCAGAAATATGTTAATTTTTCAAAAGTTTTTCGATATGTAAACAATGTTTTAAGTCTTGCTTTTAGTGAAATGTATTTATATTACCTACTTGACAAAAAACATGATAATGTTTTAGCAAAGAAATGGTATGTAAAGGAATGGGCCTCTTATTTGAATTAGTATAAATTGTAAAAATGTTGTATATATTTGAAAATATGTTTTCTGAAATGTTTTTTTTTCTGGAACTTTTATATTAAATAAAGAAAACGTGCCTATTTTATAGGTACAGCTATAAAAAAATAGGTACAGCTATAAAAAAAATCTCTAATTTCCATAGAGGCTTGGCAAAGGGCTATTTGACTGACAGGTGTGGGTCTTCCTATTCTTTTGTATGGAAGGGGATAATCTATAATAGGCAAAGGGCTATGTTGTGGACAGGCAGTCTTTGACATGGATTGTAAAGTCCTCCTGTGATTGGTCAACTTTGACTGATATGGAAATGAAGAAGACTTTGCCGTTTTTTCTCTCCCTATGGTATTACGGGACAGCGGCAATGTCAAATTGTCATAGAGCCTTGGCAAAGGGCTATGTTGTTGACAGGCAGTCTTTGACCTGGATTGGAAAGTCCTCTTGTGATTGGTCAACTTTGACCGATATGGAAATGAAGTAGACTTTGCCAGTTATTCTCTCCCTATGGTATCACAGGGTAGCGGCAATGTCAAATTGTCATAGAGCCTAGGCAAAGGGCTATGTTGTTGACAGGCAGTGTTTGAGCTGGATTGGAAAGTTCTTTTGTGATTAGTCAACTTTTACCGATATGGAAATGAAGAAGACTTTGCCGGTTTTTCTCTCCCTATGGTATTACGGGATAGGGAAGTTGAGGCTTACTAGGCACATGCCAACACATGGGTATGTGTAGGAATGTTAGATTATATCATGGTTTGATGTTCCACACATGGTCGCTACTTGACTTGATGTCAATTGTATTACACAGGAGACGTTTTGCTGAATAGCTGTCGGAGACCCCCCTTCTCTGCCTATGCAGGATCGCCCACCTTCGGGTGGACTTAACCTGCTTGCTGCAATCGGGTTGGGGGCATTCCTCCGATAGACGGGTGACAACCGCCTTGGCGGAAGGCTTGCTGAAGGCTTGAGGAGGATTTCTTCTTGGGAGAAAAAGTGAGTCAAGAATGCCATTCACCTTTGATTTTCCGAGCGGGGAAACCCAGCTGAAGAACATCGGAGCCAGAAGGATTTGAGATTCATCGTGGGGGAGATTCTGCTTGGCGTTTTCAACCTCAAGAATGAAGAAATTCTTTGCCTTCAGGACCAAGAGAGGAGGGGAGCATATACCATCACCTTCACCTCTCTCCATTGCTGTGAAAACATCAACGCAGTATTATCCAATAAAGAACTGAAAGAGGATAGACTTGATGGCCTCAAGTTTTTTCTTTTATATGGGTTGGAGGACGTCCCGCTGGTCGTCCACCTGTTTAACCCATTTATTGATACCGCGGACATTGTCACCTTTCTGCAGCGGTATTGCACCGAGGTCCGCTTCTCCCATTTAGTTAAGGGTGGACTCGGACACTGGAATGGGAAAAAGAAATTTTTTGTGAAGTTTCGTAAAGACCCGGATGGAATCGGTGGATTTATGCACCCTCCGTCAAATTTTCACATTGGAAGAAACAGGGGATACCTTTTTTACCCTGGTATGCCCTTGTACTGCCGCAACTGTAACCGCTTTGGACATACAAGAGAGTCCTGTCCGGACGCTAAGATGACCCGGTGTAATAAGTGTGGTCGACCGGGTCATATTGCTGTTGCGTGCGCACAAAAACAAATGTGTAATATGTGTGGGCAGGAAGGCCACAAGTATAGAGATTGCCCCAGAAAGGCTAAGAGACAGAGCACCGGGGCTGAGCGGGCAGAGAAATCCAGTGCGAGGTCTGAGCAGGTGTCGACAGTGGTTGCCGTCCCAGCTAAGAAGACCTCGGGTAAGTCGGGTGAGTCGTCCGTACTGTCTGTGAGTGGCAAAATGCCAGTTAAATCAAAACCGATAGTGGCGAGAAGGAGCTCAGTAGTCGGTCCTGAGAACGATTCGGTTGAATTGCCAACAACCGAGCACTCAATGAAGGTCCAGGAGGCTCGTAGGAAATCGGTTTCTGATTTAGGGAAAGGGATCGCCAAGCCTCTGGTAATCCCTACCAATGAGAAGGCATTGTGCACACTGGCGGTGGGATCCGAGCAGCGTGCGATGAGGATCCCAGGTGTGGTGGTTTCGGAACAGACTTTTGCTGTACCAGCAGTGCTGGGGTCTGTGTCAAAGGGCGGAAACACCAGCCGCCGGGCATCATTGAAGGAGTCGGAGCAAGGGTCCAAAAGTTCATCAGCGGAAAACCCTGCCATGACGATTCCAGATGCCACCTGTGAAGAGCAATGGATAAAAGCTGAGCGAAAGAAAAAGTCCAGGAGAAGGTCGCGCCGTGGCCAGAAGGAGGTTCCGGGAGTGTCTGGGATGGAGAAGTCTGTCTTGGAGGGTCCTGGTGGTCCGAAGGTCAGTGGAGTGGCTCATGTATCTCAAGGAAAAGAGGAGGAAGATCAACATCCTGCAGAGAAGCGTCTGCGAATTGAGAAAGGCAGTGTTCAAAAGAAACAGTTTTCGTTGTCTTCGAGTTCAAGCGAAGGAGAACTCCAGATCGTGGTGGACGCATGCTATGTATCTTCCCCGGATCCGGTAAATTTTGCTGATCCTCCCTCTCCTCAACAAGGATTGGGGGGTTCTCAATATATCTCCTGCTTTGAATTCGATATGGACACTGTTCCTTTATAAGTTTTCATAATGACTTCTCTTAAACTTTCCTCACTAAATGTGAGATCCATAAAGAGCCCTAGCCGTAGGGCGGCTTTATTCTCCTACTTTGAGACTTTGGACTTTGACATATGTTTTTTACAGGAGTGTGCAATTGAAAGCAGTACGGACTATACTCACCTGAAAAAAGATTGGAAACTGGGACTGTCCGTTTGGTCGGGTTCAAATGAGAACAAGTGCGCAGGAGTGGGAATACTGTTTCGTGGAACCCACACCTCTATTCAGACTGTCACTGAAATTTTACCTGGTCGAGCGGTTTTAGTACATGTGTTTTTTAAGGGTCTTTTTTTACGTCTTTTAAATATTTATGCCTCTCCTGATAAGCAGGATAGGGCTGATCTTTTTGAAATGTTACCATTGTTTGCTGTTGGGTCATCTCCTCTACTAGTAGGCGGAGACTTTAATTGTGTCTTTGCAGGTGAACATCGACAAGGAGGTGACCCTAACAATAGAGACCGAACATCTTATCTGTTAAAAAATTTTATTGACGATTTTAGGCTAAAAGATAGTTTTAAAATGCTTTTTACCAACCCTGATACAACATGGTCAAATAGGAGGATACAGTCCAGAATTGATTTTATATTTTTATCCGAGGCTTTTAACCCTTTTAAATGTGATCTTTTAAATAACGTGTTTTCAGATCATAAGGTTTTATGTGCGCACCTAGAAATCTCCGGGGAAAAAAGGGTAAATGGAGGTCTCTGGAGACTAAATCTTCAATTGCTGGATGATCCCCAATTGTGTGACCGGTTTAAACGGACCTATCAATGTTGGCAGAATGCACGTAATCCCCGTGATTCAATGCTACATTGGTGGGAGGGTGTTAAGCCAAAAATCAAAGCATTTTTTGTCAAAGCGGGTAAGATAGCCGCAAAACGGAAAAAACAATGGTTTTATATTTTAAATTTAAGATTACAAGCGCTTTTAAAAATGCAAAGTGTCGATATTGATGTTGACCATGATATTTTTTCCTTAAAAGCGGAAATCAAGAAGCTGATCGACAAAAAAGGTAAAGAAATAATCTTTAATGCACATGTCCAGCACCTAGAAGAAGGCGAGAAATGTTCTAGGTTTTTCTTTAAAAAAGTTATGGACAAAAAAGAACTTATTTCCTCACTTGATGGTAAAACTAAAATGAGTGAAATTTTAGACATTGCATTTAATTTTTATCAGCTTCTATTTAATGAAAAAAGTATCGATGCCTCTATTTTAAAAGATTGTTTGAATGTTTTAGAGTGTAAATTAAGTGTTTTAGATCAAGAGCTTTTATCCAAAGACATCACCATTGAAGAACTGCTAATGGTTTTTAAAAGCTTTTTATTTGGTAAAACCCCTGGTGAGGATGGCCTACCAGTGGAATTTTATTTACACTTTTGGGACCTTTTAAAAGACGATCTTTTATTATTGTATAAAGAGGTTTTTACTGTTGATATTTTACCCCCTTCCTGGAGAAGAGGGATTGTGTCTTTAATTTTTAAAAAGGGCAACAAGGAGAGCCTAGAAAACTACAGGCCTATTACTCTCCTAAATGTCGATTATAAAATCATGGCCAAACTTATTGCTTTACGTTTAAAACCTTTTGCTGAAAAGTTAATCCATCCAGACCAGGTATGTGGGATTCCTGGAAGAAGCATGTCTGAATCCCTCAATATAATACGTGATGTTATCTGGTACTGTAAAGAAAGAAAGTTAAATCTTGCTATTTTATCCATTGATTTTGAGAAAGCTTTCGATCGCCTTTCTCATTCTTTTCTTTTTAGCATTTTGGAAAAAATGGCAATACCTGATATTCTTTTAAAAAGCATAAAGGTTTTATATAGGTCCTGTTTTAATCAAATTTCTATTAATGGCTTTTTAACCCAGCAGGTACTTTTAAAGTCAGGGGTGAAACAGGGATGTCCCTTATCCCCCTTTCTGTTTATTTGTGCGATTGAACCTCTTTTAATTCTTTTAAGATCTGATAAAGTCATTCGAGGTATTCATGTCCCCGGTGGAGGAGGACGACAAGCTAAAGTGTTAAGCTATATGGATGATGTCACTGTTTTATGCTCTTCCTCCTACTCCTTAAAAAGAGCACTTTTTCAGACGTCCATTTTCTGCTGTGCGTCTGGTTTTAAGTTAAACTTACACAAATGCAATTGTCTGGGTATAGGGGTGTGGGATGAGTCTCTCACCCCTGAAATCAGTGTTAAACAGGATCATATCAAAATTTTAGGAATTGTTTTTAATGCTGCAAATACAAGCACCCCAAATTGGGATTCAGTTTTAATAAAAATGGAAAGGAAGGTTTTAATGTAGAATTTGAGAAAGCTCACAATGGAAGGGAAAGTTTTAATCATAAAAATGATTCTATTACCTATTATGCTCCATGTGGCTCTGGTTTTCCCTCCTTCTTACTTATACATAAGAAAACTCACCAGGGTATGTTTTAAGTTTTTGTGGGGTTCAACAATGGAGAAATTAAAGAGAGATTATATGTATAAAGAGAAGATAAATGGCGGTAAAGATGTTCCCAACCTTCTTTTATTCTTTTATGTCAAATATTTCTGCTTTTGTTTTAAACTTTTAAATACGGATGGAATTTTTAGTTGCTTTCTTAAATATGCAGCAGGTATGATTTTTAAACATTGGTTCCGGGTTCCTTTGAATTCACCTGTATTGTTATGTCCCCCTAAGCACTATGTGGTACTTGAAAAGGCAATTAGATCCTTCCACCTGAAAGAGGTCAACTCTGAAATATTGGGGAATCAAAAACAGGTTACCAAGGTTTTAAAGAAAAATGATGAAATTGTTTTATCTGTTTCAAATTTTTCCCAGCAAAGGTCTAAGAAAGTGTGGCGCAATGTGTTTGGGAAATATCTTGCAAATGTCCACAAAGACCTCTCTTGGGCCATTGTCCACCAGTGCCTCCCCACGCGTGAATTCCAACATAAAAGGGGGATGTTGGCACGGGGGAAATGCCCGAGGAACTCATGCTGCAATGATGAGACCATATTACATGTGTTTTGGAATTGCCCCTATGCGCAAGAGCTCTGGAAAACAGTAGGACCTCTTTTTAAGCAAGTTGGGGATCTTAAGAATTTTAATTATCAAATGGTTTTATATGGTCTTTTTATTTGTCCATCCATAAAACAGTTTGAAATTTGTTGGATGATAATTAATTGTTTGAAAAATGCTATTTGGAAATGCAGAAATATTTTACTTTTTAAAACTGATGTTATCGATGTTAAAACCTGTATTCGAATTGCTTTTAGTCAAATGTATATTTATTTTTTAAGAGATAAAAAATATCTCGGAAATGAAAAAGCAATGTTAATTTGGGGGTTTAAACAATGGAATAATATTGTCAAGTAATTCTGTCAAATTTACTTGTCAAGAAATGTGAAAATATTATTGTCCTGTTTTAATTCTGTAATTTATTATTATTGTTTTTTTTTTTCTGATGATGTAATTATTTTTGTTGTTAATAAACTATTTAAAATCGAAAAAATCGGCAATGGCTAATTTGCCATAGAGGCTAGGCAAAGGGCTATGTGACTGACAGCTCTTGCCATAGAAGCCTGTGGATTTTTCTATTCTTTTGTAGGCAGGGAGGAGTCTATAGTAGGCAAAGGGCTATGTTGTTGCCAGGCAGTCTTTAACATGGATTGTTAAGTCCTCTTGTGATTGGTCAACTTTGACCGATATGGAAAAGAAGGAGATTTGGTGGGTTGTTGTCTCCCTATGGTATTACAGGATAGCGGCGGTGTCAAATTGTCATAGAGTCTAGGCAAAGTGCTATGTTGTAGACAGGCAGTCTTTGACCTGCTTTGGAAAGTCCTCTTGTGATTGGTCAATTTTGACTGATATGGAAATGAAGGAGATTTGGTGGGTTGTTGTCTCCCTATGGTATTACAGGATAGCGGCGGTGTCAAATTGTCATAGAGTCTAGGCAAAGTGATATGTTGTTGACAGGCAGTCTTTGACCTGGTTTGGAAAGTCCTCTTGTGATTGGTCAATTTTGACCGATATGGAAATGAAGAAGACTTTGCCGTTTTTTCTATCCCTATGGTATTACGGGATAGGGAAGTTGAGGCTTACTAGGCACATGTCAACACATGGCAATGTGTTGGAATGTTAGATTATATCATGGGAGTGCTTAGGCAATGGCTAATTTGCTTTAGAGGCTAGACAAAGGGCTATGTGACTGACAGCCCTTGTTATAGAAGCCTGTGGATTTTTCTATTCTTTTGTATGGCAGGGAGGAGTCTATAGTAGGCAAAGGGCTATGATGTTGCCAGGTAGTCTTTAACATGGATTGTTAAGTCCTCTTGTGATTGGTCAACTTTGACCGATATGGAAATGAAGGAGATTTGGTGGGTTGTTGTCTCCCTATGGTATTACAGGATAGCGGCGGTGTCAAATTGTCATAGAGTCTAGGCAAAGTGCTATGTTGTTGACAGGCAGTCTTTGACCTGGTTTGGAAAGTCCTCTTGTGATTGGTCAATTTTGACCGATATGGAAATGAAGAAGACTTTGCCGGTTTTTCTCTCCCTATGGTATTACGGGATAGGGAAGTTGAGGCTTACTAGGCACATGTCAACACATGGCGAAGTGTTGGAATGTTAGATTATATCATGGGAGTGCTTAGGCAATGGCTAATTTGCCATAGAGGCTAGGCAAAGGGCTATGTGACTGGCAGCTCTTGTCATAGAAGCCTGTGGATCTTCCTATTCTTTTGTATGGCAGGGAGGAGTCTATAGTAGGCAAAGGGCTATGTTGTTGACAGGCAGTCTTTGACCGGGATTGGAAAGTCCTCTTGTGAGTGGTCAACTTTGACCGATATGGAAATGAAGAAGACTTTGCTGTTTTTTCTCTCCCTATGGTATTACGGGACAGCGGCAATGTCATATTGTTATAGAGCCTAGGCAAAGGGCCATGTTGTTGACAGGCAGTCTTTGACCTGAATTGGAAAGTCTTCTTGTGATTGGTCAATTTTGACCGATATGGAAATGAAGAAGATTTTGCCTTTTTTCTCTCTCCCTATGGTATTATGGGATAGCGGCAATGTCAAATTATCATAGAGTCTAGGCAAAGGGCTATGTTGTTGACAGGCAGTCTTTGACCTGGATTGGAAAGTCCTCTTGTGATTGGTCAACTTTGACTGATATGGAAACGAAAGGGGAACTATCGTGAAATTCATAATGCTTAAAAAGCCTCCTTAGGTAAAGTTAAGTATTTGTCTAAATGCTTTTTATTTAAAAAAAAATTACCGTTTTTGAAATATTTTCATTATTTATCTCTCACACTGCTCTGAGCTTCTCCTCTCCTGCAGTCTTTCGTCGGAGTCATATGAAAATGAGTGACAGGCACACCTCCTGTCTTATTGGCTAGTCTGCTTGTCACTCAAAGTCAATGTTACTAGACTAAACATGCCCAGCGATTTTCCTTTCAGCAGCTCCAATGCAGGCTTTGCCCATCAGTGGCAGGGACAAAGCTGCACAGTCACAGCCAGCAGCAGCCACACAAAACCCTTAGAAATCAGTACTTTGTAAAAGATCATTTTTATAGTGCTGAGCCCATGTAGCCAGCAGGTGAATGGGCAGTATCTGACTGATCAGTGGTTGCTGGATGGCTGCTGCGTGCCGAGCTGATGTCCTGTGCAGGCTGATATGCTCGGGCCCATCAGGGAGAGGACGGCAGCAGGAGGCTTGAGGCTCAAACTTAAGTCTGGAGCAGCAGCTCAGCACCTCTCCCTACACATACAAACACAAACACAAATGTAATAGTCCGGCTGAGAGCAGCTACCGGGACAGGCGAACAGCCCACAATGCTTGTGAGGGGGGAGAACTTTCTCAAACGCAGCTGCAATGGTGCAGTCTGGGATTGAGTTTCAGAAACTCAGCATGTGATATAAGGAGATCCAGAGGAGCTTGTTAGCACAAGAGGAAGAGGTGTAAGGGCAACATAACTGTATTCCACTGCCCATGGCTCTTCTGTTAACTCTTTCATGCTGCCTTCAGGGGCAGGTGCACACAGACAGTTTACACAATCTATACATCCCACCCCAGCAGGTGTCTCTATTTTCCTTCTAGCTATTAAAGGAATAACATAGCCTTTTTTTCTCAAATGAGCATTGGTAACTAACTTTATTGTCATATAAACATCTAGTAAAATAAGTTTTATTTCTGTTTATTCATAAAAGAGTGAAATGGGCGATGAAGGTAACGTTAGTCCTGTTAATTGTTAAACAGTAAGGACAGTCAAGCTTAGAGCTGCCCTCTGGTTATGAGCAAACTTTTTTGCTGGGTGCAGGTTTAAGGCGAAATTCATGGTGTTACAAATGTGAACAATTTTCAGATATATGAATTTGTGTTTGGCTGTAAAAAAGATACAGGAGTCATTATTATCCACCACTTTCCCATCAATCAATGGGATAGTAGCTCACCACTTGTCTATCTATAAAGTTGTCCAGACCCCATATTTGGAAGCACTGAAGCCTAATCTACATTAATGAGAATTTGCCTCCTGTGTCCATATACTGTATCTGAAACGTCATAGTACAATATGGAACCCATGTTAAATGATTGTATTTTCTTTTCATAGCCACCTCTCATCTATCATAGGCGCAAGTCTCTTGCAGTCTCTGGCTGATGCAGTGGCGCTGCTCTCTCTCTCTCTCTGTCGCTCACATAACAAACCATAAGCAATCACTTGTGGTTATCAGAGGGACTTAGGCTTGAAAGCTCATGCAGCGTCCCTAGAATATTTCATGGTCATTGGCTTCAGCAATAGCTTCACGTTCAGATGGCAAAGTGGCATCTAACCCTTTGCCTGCCAAGCATGAACAGCCTACGTGCTGGCAGGCAAATGCTCAGGCTGTCTCTCTGCGTCTGTGGCTTTTGCCACCGTCTAATCTGAGACGCGATAGTTTCAGGTCTGACTTCCAAAGTAGCAGACGCAAGCGCATGATGCATCTGCTACTTCACTTACCTCCTGCAGAGTCACCCACACACTTTCTGCTGTGCAACAGCTCTGCATACTCCACCTCCAGGGATTGCAGCGATAGTATCTCATTGTGTGAGATAAATGCGGCAAACTGCAACATTTTTAGGCAATTTTCAGAAATGTAAAAACCTCTGTTTAGAAAAGATTTGTAGTTTGGTATAGAAAGACGTCTTTATCTTTGTTGGTTTCATCAAAATGTCTACTTTCCAAAAATATATGGTTCTGGGGGGTCTTTGTGCTGTTAGGAGGATCTTGTGGCACATAATGCGCAGTCACAGGACTTTGTGCACAGAAGGCAAATCGGCAGCGGAGAAACTCATATGCACAATTTTTATTTGGGGTCCGCACATGCCAGCTGCTTTGGAATATCTTTGCATAATGTGTAATGTGTGCTTTCTGAAAATATATGGTTTTCTGGGGTGAACATACTTTTTTCTACCTCCCCCCCCACAAAAAAAACTATGTAAATGTGTTAATTTTGCAGTACCTTATAGGGGATGTCTTCATTTTGGGGCCCCTATATGCCACCTGCTTAGTTAAACCTATACATATTGGGCATAAAACTGTTCGGTGTACTCCTGTGTACATTGGTCCTAATGATGTGTGGGAGATATCATTTTTCAAAAAATTCACCAATTTCTATATAAAATTATACATTTAGGAAAAAATTGCAACTTGGTAGTTTGGATTACATAGATATATTTACCCATTTTTGATTTCCCAGAATCTGCTCTTTCTAATAATGGGTAGTTTTCTAGTGTAAACCTACTGTTAGTGGAATGTTTGGCCTTGAAATCAGAAGTGGAAATCTGGCAGTGCACTGCTTGTAGATTTTGATCTATACAAGTGAGAAATCTCCATAAAACTATATATTTTGGTATTGTGCATTCAGGAGACAGAGTTTTCCAAATCGGCTGTGTTCTTGTACATAAAATAAATTATGTTTCTGATATATGTGATTGTACTATGTGAAACATGATTTTACACTTAGAAGCCTATATAATTTTACAGAAGTGGACACCAAAATTCTAGCATATTTTGGATGCTCATGTTGTCCTGAAAAAAACAATATATTGTTTTCCTGGGTAATAGACCCCCCCCCAGGAAAAGCCTTTAAAGTGAAAGAGTACAAAAAGTCTAAAAAAACTGCTTGGCAGTAGATGTTGCATTTTGGACAAAATGTCTGGCAGGGAAAGGGTTAAACTCACATCCAAAGCTTTGCCACTGGGTAGCAGCCTGAGCAAGTGCACCCTTTTTTATTTTTGCCTGAAAAAAATGTTTTATTGCCATTGTGAATAGCGTATTACCTAACAGTATTGCGCATACCTTTTGCATGCTATTTCAGTTAGTATATTGCAATTTTGGTGAATTTTTAGCCATTTTATAGTATTTTTTAGCTATTTTATTGCATTTTCAGCTCTGCATGGGTGTTGTTTGCTTGTTTCTGTCCGTAAAACATATCTGGCCAAGCTAAAATATTCAAACAGTAATTCTGACTGCTGATTATACTAGGTGGGAAAAAAAGCATTGCTTTTTGTGGACTTTATTTACCATTGTTGCTTCTTTTTGCCCATGTAAATTTTGTCTAACATATATCCATATTGGGGTCTCTAAATGCCAGATACTTTGGTAAACCTATTCACAATGGGCATCAACTTGTTCAGTGGACCCCTGGCAATCATATTCAGGTGCTTTTTCTTGGTACCTAATACAGTGTGGTTATCAGGGGCAGCAAAATAAAATCTTTGAAGTGTTTTTTTCAGAATATTAATACATTTTCATCAAAACTGCTAAATTCAGACAAGCTTTTATGTTTGGTAGTTAGGAGTAGAGAGACATAGTTACCCATTTTGGAATCAGCAGAATGTGTACTTTTCAAAACTAAATGGTTTTCTGGGGTAAACCTACTGTTTCAGGATTTTTTGGCCTTGAAAACTAAAGTATGCCATTTTCTGCCTTAGTAGTTTGAAAGTTCGGTAATATACTGCAGGGAGTTTTTGCTGTACAGAAGTCCTAAATCTCACTAAAACTATACATATCTGGTATTGGCAATGTTCGACAGACATGAGGCTTTCTAAAGCAGTTGGATTTTCAAGCATGAAATACGGATGAACTCTTGGTTCTCTGGTAAAACTGGAGTGTTTGCCTCAGAAACATTACTATTGTTTAGAAAATAAAAATAAGATGCTTGCTAGCCATGGAGGCAAATAAGCGGGTAACAGATAAATGAATACAATAGGTTTAAATACTTGTAAAATAACTAAATCCATTGTATTGTACAGAGCTTATCTGCTATAAAACATGTACCTTTTAGCCCTATTTCAACTTGAATTGCTGCTCCATGTCTGTTTCTGAAGCAAACACAAGCAAGTTTCTGGGAGACTAAATCACACACAAGCACACTGTCACACACAAGTACACTGTCACACACATACATTTATACACAGAAAGAGAGTGATTTCAAACCAAGGTGCTAATTGGTACCAGTTCAATTACCCATATTTTGCATCTAGTAGTAAGTAGCCTGTTCAAAGTGAATTGCTGGCTGGTTGTTATTGACCTACAGAGACATTTGCAAAATGTGAGGCGAGGTGCAATGTGCAAAAAAAAAAAAAAAATACCATGCACTGTTCTGCCTTTGATCTGGGAAAACCTAATTCTGCCAATAATATCAGCATTTTCACACTATAAAAGAATAACTGCCTGTTCTCAGAATGAGATTGCAGAGAATACAGTTGGTGTGTGGATGCTTTGACTTCAGCATAAAGAGGGTGGGACTTTGCTAGTTGCTACGTGACATCACAGTGGGGGTATAGCCACTCCCATTCAGCAATTCCTTCCACTGGCTCTCAGACAAATCATTCTGAATCCCTGTAATATTATTGAATGTCCTTCAAAAAGTAAGCATTTCTGTTAAATGAATATATTTGAGAATATTATTATTTTCATCCTATCTGTCCATTGGGAAAATTTGATTTTCGCGATAGTTCCCCTTTAAGTTTCAGGGGATAGGGAGTAGAGACAGAAGACAACAGTATTGTTCGCTATTCTGCTGTTTAAAATTAACTGTTACAGGGTATTGAGGCAGGATACTATCCTATTGCTGCTGATGCTATCAGGGCCAAGGTTAGGGCAGCTTTTGTAGTCGTCATTTAGTGCACAGAACAAATATGAAGAGATCAGGGCACGAAAAAATGGGAGAGCTGTGTCAAAATATTCAAGAGGCAGTAGTCACAGTCTGAAGAGAAAGGGGAAAATGGTTGATAGAAAGAAAAGAGGGGTGCGAGCTAATGAACAGGAAGAGGTAGAGCAGTATGTAAAGAGAAGTAACGAAATGCTGGAAGATAGAAAAAAGACAGAAATAGAAGAAAGCAAGACACAAATGTATAAGAAAAGAAAAGGGAAAGAAAAGCAGAACAGGCAGCAAAAATATAAGGTTAGTAATATGTTGATTTAACATATTTTATATAAATATAAGCATGCATAATGTGGGTCTTTCACATGGGTAACCTGTGTTCATAATAATTTGCTTGTTTGCGGTGGCATGTTGGTAGAACTATAACTTACTTGCAATGATTGACCAGCATTGTATTGACAGATCTGCAGGAAGGACATCCATTTAGCATCAGCTGTTGGAATGTGTTGTGTGCTTGCAGTCATATTGCAGGTCTCCCTCTTGCTGGTTAGACACCTACCACTCTATTGTTTCTTGCATCTTGGGTCTTATATTATGTAAATAATGTGATTACTACTGTCCTCCAATAATATGATGGTGATGCCATTACCCATATCACTACCAGATGCCAGATTTCTAGCACTCTGGCAGAGTGATTTCTATTGCTTCCATGTAATTCCCTTCAGATGTTTCTTTTACAACTTGAGTAGTTCTTACACTTTTCTTCCCTGTCGTATTTAACATTGGTGCTGTAGCTTCTCAGCAGACACTTGTGAGCCTCAGATAGATAAAGAATACCTGTAAATTCAACTCTCAATCCATTTGACTCACAAGTGAATGTAGGGAAGTTGCAATACAAAGACTTATTGCTGACAGGGTTAGAGCAAGGAGCAGGGGTTTACAAGTTATCTGTAACAGATCACATTTTGTTTTTTAATAAACGTTATCTCCATTCTCTTTTTTGTAAACTAAAAGCCTTCCCTCTTTTATACTGCTGTGTTTTGGGGGCATTTAACATACAATTCTGGGACATTACACATAAAGTGGCCATTGCATTTATACTGCTAGTGCAGGGTATGTCTTTTACCATGTATAAAGTCCTACAGATGCCAGTATCTACTGTTTCATACTGCATTTAGTATGTGGCTTGTGAGTGCTTAGAGCTTGGGAGCCAGATAGTGCCATGAAATGTTGGGGGGCCAATGCAACAAGAGTGAAAAGGCAGGATTATGTTACAGGCCCACGGTGTGGCCGTGGCAACAGTGATTCTGTTAAAGAAAATGAGTGGAGACACAGAGCCAATGTTACTGGTGTGCTGCTGCTTCTCAACTATTATTACATTGTTATTTCTCAACATACAGTTTATTATTACCTGTCATTTACAATTCATGTGTCACATACTGTACATGCATTCGCAAAGATGCTAACATCTGAACAATATTGTACTTGAGCCTTCTCTCATAACTTCACATTCAAGGCAAATAACATATGTGATGTCGGCCTCATCATAGCAGTATTATATTTACACATATAAGTATATATGCTTTATTCACAGTATTGGCTGCAGCAATAAATACATCAGTTGAATGTATAACCTTAACAGGGTGACATCTAACAGACAGACAGACTGATGCTATTGGCCTCAGTTAAAGAGCAACCTCTTTAACTGGCAACAGCCTGGTTTGTAACACTTTTCAAAATAACTGATAACCCAAAATCTCCAAGTCAGAGAATATACATAAGTATCAATGGATCTGAACAAGTATAAAAAAACAAGGTTGACATTTTGTCACTCTATAGATACTATGTTACAATTCCCATGTTAAGGCAACATATAAGCCTTTCTAAGCACTCACTGCCTTCAACATGGATCTGTTGTTTAGATGACAATATTGTACAGTCACATTTTGAAGCAAACAGGTGGCAAACTACATATCTGTTAAAGAAAATGAGTGGAGACACAGAGCCCATGTTACTGGTGTGTTACTGCTACTCAACTGATAAAACAGCAGCTCTCTGTGTCTAAACTCCCTCACAGTGTGGCCTTATGGGTAACCCCTATTGGTGGGAATGTGAAAGGATTACACCACTATACAGAACTTGGCTACAGTCTGATGCACAGATACAGTATACATACAGATATATATAAATATACATTCATGTAAATGTGACCTCATATTTACTAGGGTCACAATTATAGCAGCAGTCAAGTGGAGAGATCAAGAGACAGGGACTATTTGCCCACAAGTACTGGAACCCTGTGCCAGGCAGCAACACACAGTCTAGGGGGCCCCACAAAAATGGTCCCAATTGGGCCCTGTAGTTGATAAGACCGGCCACTGAGTGACCTGCCAAGTCCTTCCCCCACCACTTGCTGCCTTGGACTGGGGGAGACAATTTAGGCAAACTCAGGTCTATATGTGTCACAGTGCACATGCGTCGACTGCGTGCAATCTCTCTCTCTAGCTGTGCTCACCAGTGATGTCACTGAGAGAGTTGAGCACGCTCTTGCACACATGCAGTCATGGTCAGACACTGCACAGAACAGATACGCAGTCTGACTGTCTCTTTGTGACTCTTGCCAAGTTGCCTGCTCTTATAAATCTAGTTGTTAGCTAAGTCTTCTAATCATGCCCAGTTGCCTGCTCCTTAGTTCCAGCCTAACTGTCTCTCCCTCCCAGCTAGCTAGAAAGCAAGGCACAGGGGTGGGGTGGTGGCCCACCGGGCTAGCCATCATGGTAGCACCCGGTCCAGCAGCAGTTCTTGTGTGCTGCAGCAAGGACAGTCATTGGGCAGAGAATTTTTCTTTTTTAATTAAAAACTTCAGGCTCAGCCAGCAAAGGCTGAATTAGACAGCACTTACCATTGGCCAGTGGCTGTGCTTCACTGGGATCAGCATTGGGGTCTCACTCCCACCCAGGTGTGGCTCTCCAAAATAAAGTCCTACCCTAGAAGGGGGCCTTGTGGAAAGTGTAGCCTAGAGGCCTCATGTGTCCTTAATCCACCACTGCACATACAACATACTATACCTATCAAAAATGATACGTTTTTCCTGCTATAGAGTTGTCTTGGATCAACGAACAGGAATCTTTGACAGAAGAAATGATAGATAAAGCTGTTGTTTTGGCCAGTGACGGACAATTTGACAGTCCGGGACATTGTGCAAAATACTGCACATATTCTATGATGGACATAATAACAAAGAAAATTGTCAATTAAACTATAGAGCAAGTTGGACCAGGTAAAAATGCTGGAGAAATGGAAAAAATTACATTTGAAAAAAGTCTTGACAAACTGAAAAACAAAAAAAGTAAACATTAAAATTTTGGCAACAGATCGTCATCCTAGCATTAGTAAATTCATGCTGTCGAAAACAGACAACATTAATCATCAATTTGATGTATGGTACATTTGTAAGAGTCTGGTAAAGAAACTCACCTGCAAGCAAAAAAAAAATGTAAAGATATAGCTCAATGGATTGGACCAATAGCAAATCACTTGTGGTCGGGATCACAAACATGTGATCAGAATGTGGAGAATTTGTTAGATAAATGGAAGTCATTGTTATTTCACATTGCAAATAAACACATTCAAAAATTTGAAAAACTACAAAAAATGCCAGCACAAAAGATTACCTGCAGCACAAAAGAAAGATAACAAATGGATAACTCCCTCTCATCTGGCTTACAGCAATTTAGTTGGTATTCTGACCAACAAATTGCTCATCAAAGTCATTTCCAAAATTGAGAAATTCTGCCACACGGGAGACCTAGAGAAATTGCACAGTAAGATATTAAAGTACCAGCCAAAAAGAACTGCATTTAAAATGGACTCAATTCATGCGCGAACCATGTTGGCAGTGCTCTCACATAACAAAAATGTCGACAACAGGCTACTGTAATACAGACTAACCCTGGTGGTCTAGTGGTGCGACGGGGACGCCCGCCACACCGCTCCTCTTCTCCTGTGCCAGCTCCTTCCGAGTGCGTGCGTGGCATGTACTTTCGGGTTTTGTAGGTGCATGCGTGCTGGCGTGATGACGTCAGCGCGCAATGGCGTGAAATTTAAAGGTGTAAAGGGACATTTCTACTGTTTCTCATTGCCCGTGATAGGATTTAATTCCTAGTGGTTTCCTGAACCTTGTGCTAGTTTATTTGCCTGAAATCTGTTTTGATCTCCTGTGTTTGACCCGGCCTGGCTTTTGACTTCTCTGACCTCTGAAAACCTGACCCTTGCCTGAAACCGACTTTGATTCCGCTTGTCCCTCCTGATTGACTTCCTGGTTTGACTCCTGCCTGTTGTTTGATTCCGATTCTGCCTCATCCCATCTGATTACCTGGGTTTGACCCTTGCCTGCCTGACGATCCTTGCTATCTACCTGCCTCAATCCTGCCTGTCTGACCACGAATTTGCCTATTCCTGCTTGTAACGTGACCTTTGGCCTCATAGGCGGATTTTAATGAAGGCTGGGGAAGGCTAAGCCTCCCCAAACCTAAGCATTATGCTACACAAGTAACCTACTAAAAAAACTCAGGGAGTCAGCAGGTGAAAAACGTACATTATCGTGGCACTGTCAACTTCAATAAGCAGCGTTAACATGTGAACAGATGCAAGGGTTAGACTGTAATAATCTATCCATAATGTACTCCACCTTGCTGGTAGATGAGTTAAATCCTTACTCTCAGACTCTGCTGCTCATGCCTGCCCTGCTTCCCAGTGTAAGTTTAGACCAGCCAGCAGTGGGCGGAGCTACACGGAGAAATCTCTGAACTGGGGATCCTGTGTAGAGAAGTGAAGGTGTACATACCTCACAACATTTTGGAAGTAAAAAGAGGGACAAAAATTTTTTTCCCGCATGTAGCGCAGCAATTTTTGGACCACACCCCTTTATGTGGCCACACCTCCTAATTACTATGTTCATTTTACAAAATTTGGCAGGTTATGAAAGTTTGAAAATATTTCTCCTTATCTAAACTGTGTTTTTGTGTCTCAAAATTGTTACAAAGTATCTTATTTGCACCTGTTAGCTGTTCTGGGCTCTCTGCTAAAAGCCAATTAAGTGAGAAACTTTGTTTCTTTTTCTGGCTGTTCAGTGCAGAGAAAAGAGGGACTTTCCAGTACAAATGAGGGACTGCGGGTTGAGCTGTCAAAAGAGGGACTGTCCCTCCGAAAAAGGGACAGTTGGGAGGTATGGGTGTGTAAAAAGTCTGGGATCACGATCCTTTGGGGCTGTATGGGTTTATATTACCAGGGAATGATAGTTTGTGTTTAGTGTGTAAGAGATATAATTCTGCTGGGTGTAAGGGAACTGCCTTGCTGGAGAGGTTTTTCCTGGGGCTAATGCTGCCAGGGCTGGGCATGCTGGCATCTAATAGAAAAAAAACAAAAGTGTGGGGACAAAAAATTACATATTGGGAGTTGAATGTATGAAAATATATGGAATCCATCTAACATGACTGAATAGAGTGGAAAAAAATCCAACCTTAAAAGACCAACATCATTTGTTTTAAAAAAAAAAGTTTTTTTCTGTTACCCTGCACTGCTACAAACAATATTTTTGCATTAGAACTACAGAGTTATCAACATGTGTGTGACAAAAAAACATTGTTGGGGTAAGTCTATTGTATTGATGGTCATTGCAGATACAGTCATATGAAAAAGTTTGGGAACCCCTCTTAATTCTTTGGAGTTTTGTTTATCATTGGCTGAGCTTTCAAAGTAGCAACTTTCTTTTAATATATAACTTGCCTTATGGAAACAGTAGTATTTCAGCAGTGACATAAAGTTTATTGGATTAACAGAAAATATACAATATGCATCATAACAAAATGAGACAGGTGCATAAATTTGGGCACCCAACAGAGATATTACATGAATACTTAGTTACAAATGTAACTGCCTCTAGACGCCTCCTATAGCCTTTGATGAGTGTCTGGATTGTGGATGTGGCTATTTGTGACCATTGGTCCATATAAAATCTCTCCAGTTCAGTTAAATGTGATGGCTGCCGAGCATGGACAGTCTGCTTCAATCATCCCATAGATTTTCCATGATATTCAAGTCGGGGGACTCCAGAATATTGTACTTGTCCCTCTGCATAAATGTCTTTGTAGATTTCCAAGTGAGTTTAGGGTCATTGTCTTGTTGGAATATCCGACCCCTGCAGCGGAACTTCAACTTTGTGACTGATGCTTGAACATTATCCTGAAGAAAAATTGTGAAGAATTTGTTGATTTTTGGTTGAATTCATCCGACCTTGGACTTTAAAAAGGGCCCCAGTAGTCCCTGAACTTGCCACACAGCCCCACAGCATGATGGGACCTCCACCAAATGTGACAGTCGGTAGCAGGTGTTTTTCATGGAATGCCGTGTTCTTCTTCCGCCAGGCAAAGCTCTTTTTGTTTTAGCCAAATAACTCCATTGTTGTCTCAGCAGTCCAAAGCACTTTCCTTTCCTTCAGAGGAGAGTCAAACAGAAGCACAACTTGCAATTGGTCACTTTTCTTTTGATTGGACACTCCTGCCTATGAAGTTCAAAGCTTAAAGGAATAGTAACATCAAAAAATAAAAGTGTTTTAAAGTAATGAAAATATAATGCAATATTATGTGTTGCCCTGCACTGGTAAAACTGCTGTGTTAACACTACTATTGTTTCTATAAACAAGCTGCTGTGTACAATGGGGGCAGCCATTCAAAGGAGAAAAGTCTCAGGTTACACAGCAGATAAGCTCTGTAGAACATAATGGTGTTATCTGTTATCCATTAGTTAAAATGTACCATATAGCCGTTTTTCAATTTCCGCCATTGCTCCACAGCAGCTTGTTTATATGAACTATAGTAGTGTTTCTGAAGCAAACACATCAGTTTTACCAGTGCAGGGCAACAGTATGTGATATTTGCATTACTATGAAACACTTTTTTGGTGTTACTGTTCCTTTAAGGAGCTAACCCAACCAATTTGGTGTTGCCAGTAATAATGAATTGAGCAGTTACATGCATTCAAATTAGCAAAATTACAAGGGTACCCACATTTTTGCAGAGCCAGTTTTTCACATTTGATTTAATTTCAAACAACTGAATACTGCTTCACTAAAGAAAACACCCCAGTTTCTGGGAAATGAAAGACATACCTGTTATCTTTTTTGTTGAAAGTGGAGTAAATTATTATGCAGGCTAATAGAGGTTCCAAAACTTTTTCATATGACTGTAGATGCTTACCATTTTTTAGCCTACCCAAACAAAAAAATCACCATCCGCCTATGTTTGGCTTTAAAGATGCTATTTACAGTCGTGCCCCTCTGCCTATCCAGAACTCTCATCTTACACCTCTCGTTTAAGTCCTGGTGGCATCCAAGTAGCTGAGGGCTCCTCCCGAGGCCCAAAGGCGGTCACACTACTGGTGAAGCACAAGCCGAGACCAGGGTGTTTGGTGTTTGTTCTGGTGAAAAGGGATTTAAAATGGTTTTCCCTAAACAAAAAAAGGAATGGGTTGCAAAACCTATATTTGAAGTCTCTGGTACACATCTTAGTGACATACTTACCAATGCTGGAAAAATATTGAAAGGCAATATTGTTCAACGTTGGGAGTCAATTACCAAAACAAATTGCTTCCAAAATAAGGCCTGAGAAATCTGTTGCAATAGCCAAGCGTTACTCAAGATTTGGAAGATAAGACTATGTTTCTATAAAAACATTTTATTCCAAAAAAATGTTTGCAAAAAAAAACACTGAATATGTTCTTTTGAGTGGTTTTCTTGTAATTAAAAATATTCGATACAATAGGTGAATTTTTTACTCACCAAAAAAAATATTCATTACTTATTTTTAAATATGCAGATAGGTTTTGAATGCTATTTTTTTCCTATTGATTTGAAATTATGTGATCCAAAAATTTTAATCCATTATTGTAATGAAAAAAATGCAACAAAATAATATAAACAGCTTGTTTTTTTATTTACAAGAGTATTGTATATGTTTAACAATTTTTTTAACAATAAATATAACAATATATATAATAAATACAGCATAATAAATTAAAAATGTTGATCTTTAGAGCCAACATTACATTTTAAGTAGACACTATATTAATTAAATACGTGAATAACGAAAAAAATATTTTCAGATACAACAACCTAATAATATATCATATCCTCTGCAAAGAAATCGCTGGCAGTGAGGAATCCAACATATTTGCCTTTGGGGTCAGGAAAAGCTGTGCGAATAGCCATAACGGAGCATGATTGTATCACTTTACGGTTTCCTGATCCCAGATATCCATACACACAAGTACTGAAACTGCGATAGGCAGCTCTTCTTATACCCATGTTGAAAGAAAAAAAAATATTTCATATATGTAATATAAAACTTAAAGCACCAAAACATTTTTTGAAAAATAATTAACGCACATATGCTGCTTGTTTGGGCTTCTTTTTTTGTTTATAATTAGTAATTTTATAAGCCCAGACAGCCTATTCTTTATTGAGAATATCATTTACGAAACATTGCCAATGTACTATGCTTGCTCAGGTATTAGTGCATGAATAGCTGGTTCCTTGTGACAGCATGTTGATTCCTTAGCTGTGTGCATTGGTGAACAATTGCCACAAAGGCACCATTCTGAGTTTCTAACTCTACTTTGATTTAGCGGGGTTGAATTTTCTTCTTCTTCTTCTTCACTAATTTCTGCATCACTAGTTTCCTGTACTTCTTCAAGACTTTCAGTGGATATCTCTAGATGTTTTTCCTCAGGCCTTCTTTGTTTCACATTTGATGGAGTAAATGGAAAACAATCTCCCACCTGTTTCACTTCTGGACGTCTACGCATTCTATGTATAAGGTCTTTGTACTGTAATTATAGAAAAAAAATGATTGATTGTGAAAGACAATGGTCTAAAAAGCCACGAAATAAGCAACAGCCTTACAAGTGGAGAATTATATGTATCTTACATTAATTAGCTATACATGTGAAAGTGAGGTATGTAAACAGGGCCTGCAAAGGTATTTTGGCCATTTGTACATGTTCCAGCAACAATCACATTGCCTCTTTTGTACCTGTTCCAGCACCAATCATCACCTAGATTGCTTCCAATCTCCACCTGTACCAGCAAACCGTATATACCCGCATATAAGCCGAGTTTTTCAGCATCCAAAATGTGCTGAAAAAGTCTACCTCGGCTTATACGCGGGTCAGCGGTACCCGACCTGAGTAGCTGAGATTGCAGTCACTTTTAATCATTCCTATACCAACAGTTCACTTGGGGAGAGACTGCAATATCCCACAATGCCCTCTGTTAGTTATATGAAAGAATAACAGTGCGCCCTCTGTTGGTTATATGAAAGATTAACAGTGACTGCAATATCACACAGCGCCATCTGTTGGTTGTATGAAAGAATAACAGGGACTGCAATATCACACAGCACCATCTGTTGGTTGTATGAAAGAATAACTGGGACTGCAATATCGCACAGAGCCCTCTGTTGGTTATATGAAAGATTAACAGTGACTGCAATATCACACAGTGCCATCTGTTGGTTGTATGAAAGAATAACAGTGACTACAATATCACACAGCGCCCTCTGTTGGTTATACAAAAGATTAACAGTGATGGCAATATCAAACAGCACCCTCTGCACATGGTAGTGGAACAGTGGGACAATGCACACAGTAATCCGTTTGGCAATTCTCTGTCACCATCAGCTTTGCAAAGAAGTCCGGTTGATCGCTGGGGGGTCGCTTTGGCAGAATGTGCGCTGCTGGGAGACAGGGCTGTAGTTGTGTCTAGGCTTATACGTGAGTCAATAAGTTTTCCCAGTTTTTGTAGGTAAAATTAGGTACCTCGGCTTATACACGGGTCGGCTTATACACGAGTATTTACTTAAGTAAAAAAAAAACCTTTAAAATGTTTCCCACAATCTGTACCTATGCCTGTGACAGTAAAATAACCATCATATTGCCCATAAAAATATTTCTAACTGCTATCTATTCAGGCACTCTCCTAATGTTATCTTTCAGCCTCATTTTCAAATCAGTGCATGGTTGCTAGTGTAATATACACCATAGCAACCAAGAAAGCAAAATGAAAAACTGAGTGATTAAAATAAATTCAATCCAGTGATCACTGATACATTAATAACTGCCCCCTCCCAGAATGACTACACATTATATAGTGTAGTCATTACTATAGTTATTGCTGTCTATTTTTTTGTTAATATGGTGGATTTATTATAAGGTTTTATATCCAGTGAAAATTCTAATGCAAAAATACCTGTTCTGCATCTGATGTGGATGTAGTAGGCACCTGTGAGTCATCATCAACTGACATTTTATTTGCTGTAAATAAATTTATCATGTTTGAATAACTATCATCAATTATATTAAAGAAAATTAATTAGTGATTAATAAATAATAATAAAATTTATACATTTACAATACATTTAGCCAGTAATTAATTTTGAAATGGCTTTGTACTTTTATAAAATGTACTTGACAAATAAATTGGCTCACTAAATAGGTCACTATAATATATACTTGAAAATAATTGGCATAAATCACCCATATTAACTTAGATAGACTTGGAATCGATCTAAAACAATTCTATTAAATTCTAATATACTTTGTAATTGGTTTACAGCACTCCTATTAACTTGCTTTTGTATACAGTGTTATGCTGCTTTTATAATATATTTATGGCACCTGAAGTTATTTATGAGACTCGTGCACTCTGTTCTCCCTCGTGCGCTGTTGCTTTGTTGAAATACATTGGTTCATGAGCATTAGAGGTGCGCGCGCGTATGTGGTGCGCATACTGATTTTGGCGCATGCGCAATAGAGTAACCGGCGCCATATTGAAAAAGAAAATGGCGCGGAATAGAATTACATAAAGTTTTTGTCAACGATGAGTAACAGGTGAAGGGAACGATTTGGGCAAAAATGATCTTAGCGACCAGGTACATCTTGGGCTGGACTGGAAATTATGGGGGTATAAAGACTTTTTTTTTTTTAAAAGACTTTTCTTTTTCGAAAGAGACTGTGATTCCTGGGAGTGGCAATGTGGGGCCTTCGTGTGCGGATTCCCAGGTCCCAGAGACTGTTTCACTGCCCATACTAATGTCAATACTAATGCCAATATAAATGCTGTGAGTGTGACTGGTGTGAGCATGCCCAGTGCAGTGAGCATGCCCAGTGCAGTGAGTGTGCCCAGTGCCAGTGTGTCAGGTGCCAGTGTGCAGTGTGACAAGGCTGCAGGGAGTACTAACATGGCTGCACCCCTGACTAATAAAACTGTATGTGACACTACAGTAAGAGAGAACATGACTGGTTAAAGCAGTGTCACAGAGGGTGCAGAGAATCCTCATGTAAATAGGAAGAGTGAAGGGGCACAAGGGAGGAGAGGTGTTTGGGAAGAGACTGTTTAGGCAGAATGTCTCTGAGGTGGGTGAGAGTCAGACCAGTAGGAGGAAGAATGCAATTAAAATTAAGTGGGTGAAGGAGAGGGGCGAGTTTCCGGGGTGCAGGTTTGTAGCCAGAAATCTCATGAAAGAGTCATTGGGCTTTACCCCTGCAGATGTGTTTGGGCTGGTAAGTGTCACAGACACTGAGTTTGATCTGAGCTTCAAACTGTCTCAGGGGCTGGATGAGTTCTGGCGCAAATATGAGGGTAAGAGAGACGCCCCAGAGTGGGAGGGGTTTAGCGTGATTCCAGTCTCCCGGCCTGAGACCAAAACTGTCACCATAATGTTTAAGACAGTGTGGGGCAGATTTACATAGGGTCGAATATCGAGGGTTAATTAACCCTCGATATTCGACTGCTGAATGTAAATCCTTCGACTTCAAATATTGAAGTAGAAGGATTTAGCGATATTCCTACGATCAAAGGAATAATCGTTCGATCGAACGATTAAATCCTTCGAATCGAACGATTTGAAGGATTTTAATCCATCGATCGAAGGATTTTCCTTCGATCAGAAAATTGTTAGGAAGCCTATGGGGACCTTCCCCATAGGCTAACATTGGCCTCGGTAGGTTTTAGGTGGCGAAGTAGGGGGTCAAAGTATTTTTTAAAGAGACAGTACTTCGACTATGGAATGGTCGGATAGTCGAACGATTTTTAGTTTGAATCGTTTGATTCGAAGTCGAAGTCGTAGTTGAAGGTCGAAGTAGCCTATTCGATGGTCGAAGGAGCCATATTCGACCATTCGAAATTTGAAGTATTTTTTCTTCTATTCCTTCACTCGAGCTAAGTAAATGGGCCCCTGTGTGTACTCCCGGAAGATGTAATGGTCTGGCTAAAGAGGCAATGCACTGTCCTGTCCCCCCCTTACCCCACTGTATGATGAGGAGGGTTTCTGGATAGGAGGGTGGAAGGTACAGGTCAAACTGCACATGAATTTCCATGTTCCCAAACACCTTCCCAATTCCTTCTTTATTGGTAAGGACAGGGTGGTTTGCTTCTATCCCGGCCAACCCAGGGTGTGTTTCAGGTGGGAACATGCCCACCGTTCTTGCCCTGATGTCTGGCACAACATTGTTAGAGATTGCCCTAATTTACAGGAGGAAATTGGCCAGGGAATGGAGATTGTGGAGGAGGGTGACCCGACATCTGAAGTGGTGGGATCAGAGAGGGAGGTTGTACAGCCGGAATCCAGTGCCCCGTGCAGTAAGGTGGTGGGTAGGGCAGCAGAGAAGTTATTTAAAGAGAAGGGTGAGCACAGGGCCAGTTAGCCTAGGAGAAGGGAGGAGTGGAGAGTGGTGGGAAAGAAAGCCTCAGTTAAAAAGAAAAACAACCCCCAAAAATGGTGCTAATAACAGGAAATAGGCTTGTTCTGCCAGAAGTTAAAAGTTGGGGAGATCTGGCTGAGGAAGAGGAGGAGAGGCTGAGGGATGACAAAAAGAGAGAGAGAAGCGGAAGGCTGGGGCCTTGGGAAAAGGAACAGAAAGAGAAAAGGTGGGCAGGAGGAGGTTTTGTGTCAAGAGGAGGAATGGGAGTCCCTAGAGGAGGATATTGAGATTGACCTGGAGGGTCAGGAAAGTACCCCAAAATTGCAAGTGAAAAGGTGGAGTGAGGAAAGTGGAGGTGCCAGGCAGAAACAAAACAGGACTTAATGATAAAGGAACATACTTTCATTTAATTAATGAATAATGTGATGCTTTTCTGTTTCTGAAATGTTTATATAATTTTCTGTAATGTTTTTACTTTCAATAAAATTCCCTCCTACCTCTGCTAAAAGATTTGTTTACATTATTCAAGGTGCTCCCTAGCCCTGCGTTTTCCTGCTTGCGTGCTATTCTCATTCTCTCTTAGGTAGTGGTAACATACAATGGGAAGGGGAGAAACAATAACTGCCCCAAAGCAATTCTATTATGCAGCACTGGCTTCTTCTCAAAGCTCAGAATCAGGCACAATGCTGATGGCTTCTCCACTCCAATATTACAGCTAAAACAAATACATTTATTGGTTGAAAAATAAAAATGTAAATGGTAGAATGATGTATTTGTAATGTAAACATTGTAATTTAGAAATAAGTAATAATAAGTAAACCATGAAAATCATGACAGAATCCCTACAATTTGGGCACTTTAAGCATTGTGTACTTACAGACACTTTTGTGACTTCCCCCCATGGAGTAGAAATGTATAATAACCAATTGCATCTCCTGCTCTATCACCTATGTGTTCTGTTTTACCCTCTCTAATAGTTCTTTCTCAGTCACCGAACTGCTCATATATCTGCCAATACTCTCTTGTGCATCTCTAATGACCTCTTTACAACACATCCTGCAGCCAATAATATTCCTTCCTCATGAAGATGAAATGCAGAAACTGCCTCCATTCCTCACCCACACACAGCCAATCATATCTCATTTCAAAGTTTACAATATGATGTCTAAATATGATCTGGTCTTAGCTTCCACAAAAATCAGAGAAGAGATGGGCAGCACTCCAAAATTGAATAAAAATTGCCTTTATTCACACACAGCAGGGCAGCATAGCAACGTTTCGAGCCTCGCACGGCTCTTTGTCAAGCTAGCATATCATTATACAGAATCTCCTTTATATACACTAATATCATAGCGCCCTCTATTGGGGCTGCACCTAAGTAACAAAATTGTAAAACAGTGTTTCACTTATCTGACAATATGTCAATTAGTAGTCCCATTTCAGTCAAAGTAACAAAATGTATCGTCAGATAAACTGCAAAAAAGGAGAACATTAAAACCAGATTAAAATATATAATATAAATTATCTAAAAACAGGAGATAAGTCATATTCCAGATTAAGTCCATTCGGTGCTAAGGTATCCAATTTCCTAATCCACCATGCCTCTTTATATAACAATTTTTTGACCCTGTCACCTCCCCTTCTCAACTTAGGGACAGCATCCAGGATCTGGAATTTTAATTGTGATACCGTATGCCCCAATTCCGTAAAGTGTTTGGCGACCGGCTGATCCAATCTTTTGCATTTTATGGCTGATTTGTGTTCTCTAATCCTATCTCTGGCCATACGTGAGGTTTGACCCACATATACTAGGCCACAAGGGCACTTTATAGCATAAACCACGAATGTGGTAGTACATGAATGGTGGCCAGAGATAGGAATAGGGATACCGCTTCTAGGGTGGTGAATAACCTCTCCCTTTTGTATATTGCTACAGCAATTACATGAGCAACAGGCAAATGTGCCCTTCTTTACCGGACGTAGTACTATCTGTCTATTCTCTTTCCCTGAGCCCAAATCTGCCTTCACCAACATAGAGCCTATAGTGCGGGCCCTTTTATATGACATGACAGGTGGATTCTGGAAAGCAGGGATGCCCCCCAGATTGGTTTTTAAGATACCCCAATGTTTTCTGATAATTTTCCTTATATTATCACTCAACGTATTGTAAACTGAAATAAATGGTATTCTGGCATTATTTTCTCTCTCTCTTTTTCTTAAAAGCTGTTCCCTGTCAACATTCTCAACTTCCCCTCTTTGTCCATCCACCACAGTCCTGGTATAATGTCTAGAAAGAAATTTCTCAGACATTTCATCCATTCTTACTTTTGACAGTTTCTCATCCGAGACTATCCGTTTCACTCGTGTGAACTGTGATTTAGGTAGTGATCTTTTGATCTTTGGTGGATGGAAAGAAGAGAAATGAAGCAGAGTATTTTTGTCTGTTTCTTTAGTGAATAAATCTGTATATAGTTTATTATCACCCACATATACTCTGGTGTCAAGGAAAGCAATCTCCTGTGAATCTATATGTACAGTAAACTTGATATGTGAGCATGCTGAGTTAATTTCCCTATGGAATTGTTCCAAGGACAAACGTGGCCCCTCCCATATTATGAATACATCATCTATATAGCGTAGCCATTTTATACAGTGTTTTTTAAAAAGCTGATTAGTATAGATGAATTTTTCCTCAAATTTACCCATAAATATATTCGCATATGAAGGAGCCACGTTTGATCCCATGGCCGTCCCTTTCAATTGCAAAAAGAATTCATCTCTGAACAAAAAGTAGTTCCATCTTAATACCATTTCCAAGCAACTTAAGGTAAATCTCTTTTGGGCCCCATCCAGGGTTTCGTCTTGTTCCAAACAGAGGCGGACCGCCTCCACACCCCCATCATGTGGGATGGAGGTATAGAGGCTTTCCACATCCATTGTAACCAACCACACATCTCTTTCAGGTAAAACAATAGATGCCACTTTATTTAAAAAGTCACCTGTATCTTGGATATAGGAACACTGGGAGGTAACATATGGTCTAATAATGGTATCCACAAATCTCGCTAGAGGGGTAAAAACCAAATCAATCCCAGCCACTATTGGTCTCCCAGGTGGTTTTTTTACATTTTTATGGATTTTTGGCAGCATATAAAACACAGGGGTCATGGGATTCCCCTGTGTCAAATATGCCGCCAATCCCTCATCAATAACCTGTATATCTTTAGCATTTTGTAACAATGTCCCAATCTTTTTTTGTATATCCAACAGTGGGTCCCCACTCAGCTTAATATATGTTGTGTCATCAGATAATAATTGTTTAATTTCTCCAATATAATACTCTGTAGACATGATAACCATCTTTTGTTAAATTAGGGGTCACAGAGTGTATCTCCCCACGCCTATAGGCATTTTCTAATGACTTAATTTCCGTGGTTACCATGTGTACATAAGTTTCAATTGGAGCATTTTTGTTATCAGGCATAAAGTTACTAAGTTTGGATAAGCCCGATGTTTTGGCACAAAAAGTCCCCATGGCCAATTTTTCCTCATATATATCAACATTAGCAAATTGTGCTTTTAACCTTAAGTTCCTAAAGAATCGAAATGAAGCCAAATCCAGTTCGGGCCAGTGACTAACGCAAAGGAGAAACCTTTACTAAGTACCTTAAGTTCCTCTCCATCCAGCGTGACTTCGGTTGTATTTACCACTGTCGTGGACGATGTTTCTTCCGCAGTTTGCTGTCTTTTGTATTGTGCCCGCTTGCCTCCTCGCCGCTTGTTTCGCTTGTAGTGAGCGATGTTTGGGAGCTGGATAAAAAAGCCACCGTTGGTGCATTCGCAGAAGATCTCTTGGGCCTTACGCTGTCAGCCTCCAAACGATCCCCTCCACCATCTCTATTCATAATGCGGCCACGGTTCCAACCCATGCATTGCCTTTGGTCCTTCGGATTCCGCCATCTCTATACCAGGCCAGTGCTGTAATCTTCAGCATCGCGTCAGAACTTGTCCCGCTTCCGCACCTCCAGTGCCACATGGAACTTGTTGAGGAGCACAGTTGTTCCGCATCTCTGATTCCTTCTTAGTGATGTGCAGTGTCAGCGCTGGCGATTCCTTCTGGATCTTTTCCATCAGGGCCACCATTAGGTCCATCAGGGCCACCATTTATTCACCCATCACTATCCCTAATCACCAAGGTTATACACTGTACTACATAGACTTCAGGGGTCATTTATGACCACAGTTGCCATGTTTTTTTAACCACAATGCAGGTGAGATGTCTGACATAATTGCATCCAATGCATTACAATTTGCACAATTATATTTGTGCTATGATACTAATCAGACCCAATTGCTCTTTTCTAATTCTGGGTGTCGTCATTACTGATGTGACATTTGTGTGGCATGTGCGCAGTTGTGCTCTCTGCACCAGTGTTGTACCCCCCTGACCTGCTCTGATGTGAAAGGCAGTGCTGGCCCAAGTCGGCTGGGTGCCCTAAACAACCCAGCCTACTGTGTCGCCCCCCCTCCACATGCACATTGGTGAACAATCGTGTGTGCTTAAAGATGATGTGTACATGCGCATGCGTAGAGGAGCACGAGCACCCACGGTGCTGAGATTGCTGCTGCAGATGGGGGCACAGGGGTCTGAACTAGGTGGAATCTACAGAAGAGGTACTGTGCCTGGCACCCCTCTAACATTGCGCCCTAGGTACGTGCCTCTTCTGCAGATTCCTCCTAGTTCCGGCCCAGGTGAAAGGGGTAAACACTGGGCAGGTAAGGGGATGGCATCATTAGAGCCCTTTTGTTATAAATAAATATAATATAATATTGTGCAGCTTGTTGCTTCTATATAAATAAATTATTTGTTTACACACAGTACTCAGGAGTGGCTGCTCATATAACCTACACATCATACTATACAGAATATCTGTGCACATGATCAGTTAAAATGTACAGAATGGAGTTTGTGATATAATGACATCCTTTTGTGCACTAACCAGATTTTGTTCTCATTCTTTAATAGAAATAAGTCTTTTGTATATTTTTTATCTGTGTATGGTCACAAATACTTATATACCATGAGAGACATTCATTCTGTGTATTAGGGATAGTTTTGTATACAGAATATATTTGGGACAAACCATAGGCAGCAGAACCAGGGGGGCCACAGGGGCCACGGCCTCCCCAAAAAAAATTCTCCTGGATTTTTTTTTTTTTAAGAATTCTGCTTATAACAGCTTGAGCAGCCTTTTTCAAAATACTTGCGCCAAAACCCGACGCCATTATCATTTATTTTGTGGCTGAAGAAGCCGAAAGCTCTCATGACTAAAACTGGCCAATCGCTTTCAGCCAAAACGTTTAGGCGCAAATAGGCTGATCCTGCGCTTACATGCTGATTGCTGAGAGAGAGGATCTGGTGTGCGGCTCTGCGTTGATGAAGACGTTCTGCCTGCTGCTCCGTCTCAAATAAATGCTGTACAGACAGACACGTGATGTATTGCTAAAGATTCTGCCTAGTGCTGGTCTTAGGCTAATGGGACCTATTGGGCCCAATCTGTCCCCGTGCCCATGGGGCCCCCACCATAGCAAAATCTTGCAATTGACTTCCTCCCGCATCAAACATCAAATTCATGGAATTCATCCTTTAAGTTCTGGGGTATTATACATGGAATTGCAAATGTGTCTTTTGGCTTTTATAAAATAAATTGCATTATTAAAAAGAAACGTTTAGCTATCTATATATTCAATATTTTTCCTATAGTGGACATGGTCAAAGGCACAATTCAGCAGGAACAGCCCCTAAGTTTTCTCATAGTCTGTACAGAGAGATCCCATAAAACTGTGGCAGCATAGGTATTCCCTGTACTAAGCACAATTCAGCAGGAACAGTCCCTAAGTTTGCTCATAGTCTGTACAGAGAGATCCCATAAAACTATGGTACATAGGTATTCCCTGTACTAAGCACAATTCAGCAGGAACAGTCCCCTAAGTTTGCTCATAGTCTGTACAGAGAGATCCCATAAAACTATGGTACATAGGTATTCCCTGTACTAAGCACAATTCAGCAGGAACAGTCCCTAAGTTTGCTCATAGTCTGTACAGAGAGATCCCATAAAACTATGGTACATAGGTATTCCCTGTACTAAGCACAATTCAGCAGGAACAGTCCCTAAGTTTGCTCATAGTCTGTACAGAGAGATCCCATAAAACTATGGTACATAGGTATTCCCTGTACTAAGCACAATTCAGCAGGAACAGCCCCTAAGTTTGCTCATAGTCTGTACAGAGAGATCCCATAAAACTATGGCAGCATAGGTATTCCCTGTACTAAGCACAATTCAGCAGGAACAGCCCCTAAGTTTGCTCATAGTCTGTACAGAGAGATCCCATAAAACTATGGTACATAGGTATTCCCCTGTACTAAGCACAATTCAGCAGGAACAGTCCCTAAGTTTGCTCATAGTCTGTACAGAGAGATCCCATAAAACTATGGCAGCATAGGTATTCCCTGTACTAAGCACAATTCAGCAGGAACAGTCCCTAAGTTTGCTCATAGTCTGTACAGAGAGATCCCATAAAACTATGGTACATAGGTATTCCCTGTACTAAGCACAATTCAGCAGGAACAGCCCCTAAGTTTGCTCATAGTCTGTACAGAGAGATCCCATAAAACTATGGCAGCATAGGTATTCCCTGTACTAAGCACAATTCAGCAGGAACAGCCCCTAAGTTTGCTCATAGTCTGTACAGAGAGATCCCATAAAACTATGGTACATAGGTATTCCCCTGTACTAAGCACAATTCAGCAGGAACAGTCCCTAAGTTTGCTCATAGTCTGTACAGAGAGATCCCATAAAACTATGGCAGCATAGGTATCCCCTGTACTAAGCACAATTCAGCAGGAACAGTCCCCTAAGTTTGCTCATAGTCTGTACAGAGAGATCCCATAAAACTATGCCAGCATAGGTATTCCCCTGTACTATTTACCATACAACAGGAAGGTTTGAGGATAAATTTTTAAAAATGCACATATACTGTGAAAATAAATTCCTGCGTTTTGTATGCAGTTGAACTCTGGAAATAAATTAGTGAAATGTAGTGAGTAATTATCATGGGACAGGAACCCTGTGCCAGATGGCAAAACTCCATTTAGGGGGCCCCACCAAAATGGTTCCAATTGGGCCCCGCAGTTGTTAAGACTGACCCTGCCTTCACCTCTTCCATGTGCCTCATCGATGGAGCGGTCGCAGTGAGCTGGCTCTGGCTGCACATTTGCAGAAGATAATGCCATGGTTACATAGGTGCAAGCTGCGACACCTGTCAGCATGAGTGAGGCCCCCCACCGCTCGGTGCCCAGCTGCTTCATGAGTGCATTCAATAGTGGGCTTAGAACAATCAAAGGGCGGGGGAGGGTACCATTGCCACTGGTACTCAGTCATTTTGTCCTCATCTCTTGGAGGACTACAAGTCCCTACTTCCATCACCATTAATTACAGGCTGCCTGATGTTGGGAGTTGTTGTGCAAATAGAGCTGCTAGGCTAGCCTTTAGCCTAGCAATCCAATAAGCACAATGGGGAAGCCGCAACTTCCCAGAAGTTACATTCTGTGGGAGCTGTGAATGATGTGCAATGAATGTAACTGCTGGGAAGTTGCTGCTTCCTCATTGCTGCTCATAGGATTGCTAGGCATGCATTTTGATGTTTTGCTGCCCTACTGCTGTTTACTCTTTCAGTGCCACAGTGATGGGCACACATGCTGTTAGTCCTTAAAGGCCTATGTGTGTCATTTGTGAGGGGTAGGGTCTATGCCACAGGTCACATTAAATTTCCACTGTGCCATTCAGTCTCGGGGTATTTATACATGAAATTTCCAGAAATGTGAAATTAAAATTGAAATTCCCTGAAAATTCAGTGAAAACACACAGGAAAGTGGGTGCAGTCAAAGGGGAGTGGCTAAAAGGGGGCGGCGCGCGCCTCCATTGCTCCTCGTCCTGGCCCCCCCGGCTAAAACCATCTTCTGCTGCCTATGGGACAAACTGCACCCCATATATACCACCCAACCAGTAGCAAAATATAGGAAAAACTTCCTGTGTGCCTGTTGGAACTTAACCTATTGGAGGATCACTGGCAGCTAATCTGAGCATATTCATTGGCCAGTACCTTCTGAATGGCACCAAAGCAAAATGCATCGAGATACACCTTAGGACACAAGTACATCACCCCTTTAAGTACATTAATAATTGGGAAACTGTAAGAGACATACCTGGTGGTCTAGTGGGGGGACGGCAGGGACGCCCACCGCATCGTACGGGTTTGGTTAGGCCGCAGGTGCCGGATCGCATGAGCGCATGTTAGGCTGCAGGCGCGAATCTCTAGGGCGCGCGAAGCGCGCCTATGTGGTATTTAAAGGCACAGGAGCGCTGATGTATGACGTCAGCGCGCAAAGGCGCGAAATTCAAATAATATAAAAGGCCCATTCAGACTGCTGACTGATGCCCGTGATAGAACTTGTTTCTTGTGGTTCCTGAGCCTTGTGCGTTTGATCTGTTCTGTATCTAGTCTGTCTGATTACCCGTGTTAGACTCAGCCTGTTCCTGACTATTCTGCATTCTGTATCCTGACCCTCGTCTGCCTACGACAACTCTTCCTGCTTAACCCCTTGATTGACAACCCGGTTGACCCTTGCCTGCCTGACGATTCTTGATATCTGCCTGCCTCGACCTTGCCTGTCTGACGATTCTCTCGCTTGCTCCATTTGTACCGTGACCTTCGGCCCAAAAGACTCTGCTAACAGCCGTGCCCCTTCGCCAGCCAGAACATCTCGCCTTGTACCCCTCGTTAAGTCCAGGTGGCACCCAAGTAAGCTGAGGGCTCCTCCCGAAGCCCAACGGTGGTCACACTACTGGTGAAGCCGAGCCGAGACCAGGGTACTTGGCATTTTTTCTGGTATCGGGTGCCGGTCGTGACAGAAACATATTATTTTCTGCTTTAATGTTCCTTTTAATAAACAAATATAACAAAAACCCAAATCCATGCAAGAGCTGATATAATGTTGAATATATGAGTTTCAGAATGAGTTGGGAACCATATGGGGGTGCTACTGACATCATTTACATTATTGTGTAATATTTGTGAGACACATACATTTAAAAGATCAAAGCATCCTTGATTTGTTAAATATGTATCCCATAAGGAACAAACCACCAGGATCTGCAGATCAGAGAAGGAAACTTTATTCATTCAGATACTGCACTGTTATCACAAGATTTGTGATAGCCATTCAATTTGTAGCAGATGATACAATGAGAAAAACGATTATTATGATATAATTCAGAAAATATCATGGACACCATGGTAGGAAGGAATTAAGGTGCAGAAATCAATATTTTGCCCCACAATGGAAGAATCTCAACTGAGGTTACTTTGTTCTGCCATAGAAGTATTTAAAAGACTGGAGGAATTCTTCTTTCTTCATTCCCAGATAAACTGCTGGATCAATGGATTTATTGAAATCATTGGAGATCTGGGCAAAGCTGTGGGCAACTCTGTGGCACAGATACATTGGCACAAACACAAGGAATTCATTTGGAAATGGGAAGTCGCTGTGTAACTTGGAGCTGATTTCTACTCTGATCAAACTGGAGACCTCCTCATAGTAATTGGTCTCATTCTCCTTTTTCTCTTCTCTCTTCCTATCAGTGAATTCCTTCACTCGCTTCTCTATACCCTGTGTCACCTCTTCTACCTTTTTTTTCTCATCAGCTGAAAGTTTCTCAGATTTCGTAGACAAATATTCAGTGAATTTCTCAGGCAAGTTTGCCCATAGAGAAGAGTCGCTGATGAGACTGGCAACATTGGACACTGCCTTGAATTCCTCTAATTTCTCCTGATAAAACGATGGGACAGGGACAACGATTTCACCATTAATCCCACAGGAATCCCATAGACCGCTGAATATTTCCTGTAACTTCTCCTCGCTTAATTCTTTCTCTTGCAAAGACAAAGCCAACTCTCTGCTTCTGCCCAATAAAACCTCTTCCCATTGTTCTCCTTTTATCTCAGTATTGACTCTCCCATGAATGGGCATTTCTTCAGCTTGCTCATGACTAAAATATACTTCTAGATCTTCAATAATTGGCTCATGTTTCCTCTCCAATATTTTATAAAGATATTTTTTTCCAGTTGCCTTTATATCTTCTGTTACGGTGTTTTTGCCATCCAGGAGCCAAGATGCAGGTTCATTGTCTCCTCCTGTAATATAAAGAGATACAGTAGAAATATATTATAATTAATAGTGTTTCTGGCCCCACACCCACACTCTTTCTAACACTGAAGTGTAACAACATTTGTCCAGGGTTCAATGGCACAATATGAGGGAACTGGGCCCAATCAAAAAATTGTCCCTGGGTCCCACCACATGGGGGGTCAGGAATGGCTCATGTGTATACATGTGAATTCATGAATTACACTTTTGCAATATGTCTGTCACACTGCAACTTTGTAAAATACACCTAATAATCACATTTCTCTAGCAGTTTGTCTTTCTACATGCAGCTTTGTGTCAGAGTTGGTTATTGTGGACGCCGATAAACTCTAATACATTGTTTAGACAAGTGAAGGAAACACCAATGTATTTGACATAACTGGTTCCCACAGCAAAAATCTTAAAAGGTTCTCCATAACCCCAGGGAGATGACCTATATTGCAATCATATAATGAAATCATATATTTAAACCTTTTCTGGAAAAAAATACCAGCCTTCCTATACATTTATTTTTATTCCCTATAAATAACATTGGGATCATATCACTGACCTTCCTATATATTTATCTTTATTCCCTATTAATAACATTGGGATCACTGACCTTCCTATATATTTATCTTTATTCCCTATTAATAACATTGGGATCACTGACCTTCCTATATATTTATCTTTATTCCCTATTAATAACATTGGGATCACTGACCTTCCTATATATTTATCTTTATTCCCTATTAATAACATTGGGATCACTGACCTTCCTATATATTTATCTTTATTCCCTATTAATAACATTGGGATCACTGACCTTCCTATATATTTATCTTTATTCCCTATTAATAACATTGGGATCACTGACCTTCCTATATATTTATCTTTATTCCCTATTAATAACATTGGGATCACTGACCTTCCTATATATTTATTTTTATTCCCTATTAATAACATTGGGATCACTGACCTTCCTATATATTTATCTTTAGTGAAAGAAAACATAAGGAAGTGATACTTTACAGATAGGGGGATAGATACAGGGAACAGACTCACAAAGGGTGGTGGACACTAACTCTGCAAAGGAATTTAAACATTTATGTGATAGATTTAAAAAATTACAAAAGTAGAATCAGGCATTTAGTAAGTATAATGTGTGAACCCACTGGATATTTTATAACAACAAACACTGTGTTCCTATTTGGAGCAAAATAATATAAATTCTTACTTGAAAGAGCCTGTTCTTCAACGATGTACTCAGGTTTTCTGATGGGGTTGTAGCTCCATTTATAGTCTGGGTAATGGCAGCACTCTCTCTCATCACAATCTGTCATTTTAATGTACAAATAACAGGGGATAGAATACTCATGACAAACATCAACATATTTTCCTGCTCCAAGCTTTCCAAAGGACTGTAATGCAAGAATAATACATAATGCATAGGGATTAGGTACAAAGTAGTTAGAGTCAATAGAAATATAATCTCCCTTAAATGAAACATGTTGTGTGAGAAACAAGAATGAACCAGTGCATTATATATATGTAATTATATATCATTTCTGTAATATCCCTACTAGTCCCGCCCATCTCTTCCACTTGCTGCTCCCTGAATTCCCAGGCTGTGCACTCAGCTCACTGCATTGTAGGACAGGAACCAATCAGCAGCTAGCAGGACCTGATAGGGAACTGAAGCCTGTCTGTGCTTGTGTGACTGCAGGGCTGTGATTGGCTGTCCCCCTCCTACTGTGCTTCTGCCAGGGACACGCCCACCCCTCATTTGAAACTCACACAGGGACCAGCAAACATCTATAGGGACCTCCAATAAAGGGGCAATATTCATTTTTAGCCGAAAGTAAAACCAGCACAATATATAATTTGTTATTGCCTACAAAATTAGGAGGGCTTTCACTTATCTTATATATGTTAGACTAGTGAGATTAAATTTTCTTTAAAGGATAAGTAAACCTTTATATTGAGTGAATGTAAAATGGATGAGGAACTTTTCTAATCACTTTTGCAATGTACATTCATTATTTTTTTTTTTTTTACTTCCAAGATATTAAGGGATACATGTACTGTTAAAGGAAAACTATACCCCCCAAACAATGTAGGTCTCTATTAAAAGATACTGAGTAAAACAGCTCATGTGTAAAACCCTGCTTCATGTAAATGAACCACTATCATAATAATATACTTTTTTAGTAGTATGTGCCATTGGGTAATCATAAATAGAAAATTTCCATTTTAAAAAATAACGGCCGCCCCCTGAGATCGTAAGATTCACTGTGCACACATACAAACCACATGTAAGGTCACATGAGCCAATTAACAGACAGAGTTGTGCCTTTTGCTTCCTCATTTCTTCCTGTTACAGTTAGTGTTGTAGTATTTCTGGTCAGGTGATCTCTGAGGCAGCACAGATAGAGTCACCAAATGGTGGTTCAAGGCAAGAGATGTAAAAGGGCAATATTTATGTAAATATATATTCCAGTTTGGTAAGATTCTTTAATATGTCATTCAATTTGATATAAACTATCTGATGCTTAAGTATTCATTTTGGGGGTATAGTTTTCCTTTAATATGAATGAATTTAGTTCCAACAGCGCCACCTGCTGGTCAGTTTCCCACCAGTCTGACCAGCAAGTAGTCAAGGAAGTTGTCAGGAGAAAGAAAGAGGCTGATGTTCTTCTGCTTAGGAAAGATGTGAGAAAGGTTTCTAATTTTATTCCGAAGCAGAAGAACATCAGCCTCTTTCTTTCTCCTGACAACTTCCTTGACTACTTGCTGGTCAGACTGGTGGGAAACTGACCAGCAGGTGGCGCTGTTGTAACAAAATTCATTCATATTAACAACCAATAATATCTAGAATAAAAAATAAATGTGTAACCGCTTTTTTACCACCCCCTGTGCCAAAGGCTATACATCACATATATCTCACCACTTTAGGTCCTGAATCCCCTTCGCTAAGTGAAAGGTTACTGGGAATTACCTCTCATGGCAGTGCCTTCACCTAATGGTATCTGGGAATGCACCTGCAGGTGACTCCATTAGGAAACAATAATCAAACACACTATGTAGTAAAACATAGAAACTTTATATAAAATTAAAGGCAAAGTAAAATATGCATTTACATCATGTTAATGACCACTACTCTGGGAATATCTACCATCCAATTCTGGAACCTCCTGGCCAGGTAAAGTCCCCACTCCACTCCTGGTGGACAAAGAGTCTCAGTCACTTTTCCCCAAAGAACTCTTAAGTTTCCTAGGTAGCTCTACCTACCCAAATACCTGTCTGGCTGGACAAAGGTATTTGCTCCCATGTGGCAGGTACATGAACAACACCTGTATCTCTACCATCCCTTGGGTACAACTCAACACTTCTAATCACTCTGTCCCCAGTGAAGTAGAAATCAGCAATGGCAGTGTGAGCACATGGCTCTAACTACATCAAATCAGTTGTACATCAGCGACACCTTATGACACCCTCCGGTATCTGCCAGATACACTGCACAGGGAAAAGGGCTTTTGCCCCTCCCTTCACTCTAAGTTCAACCTGTAGCTGGACAGGCAGGGGATTTCCCATGATGTGGTACTTGTATTTCAGGAACAGAGGTGAATTAACCCTCTAATCTCTACGTAAATAATGAAGATTGCAAAAGTGCTTAGAATAGCCCCCTCATCAATTTTACATTCACTTGTTTTAAAGGTTTACTTATCCTTTAACTTATATTGTTATCAGCACAAGGAGCTCATCAAAACAAAGAGAGAGCCTTCTCTCCTTCATGAATAATCCCTACAGCCTACTTACTTGGCTTACTTGCCTCTTTTTCCACTACTGTATTGTCATGTCACTGTCCCTTTAAATATAGGTTGATCAGGGATTGTAATTATTCAAATGTTTCCATTATATGTTTTTTTATTCACTTTTTGATTTGTCACTTTCACTTACCGATGTTTGACCAGAGATCTGATATGTGCAAACATATGAAAGCAAATGTTTTGAGTGGTTAACAATTGTCAGAGTGTTTCCCATTTTCACTTTCACTTTTCCAATTTGTTTCTTCTTAGCGATCTGGTCCTTTCAGCAGTAAATCTGCTCAGTTTGAATTAAAGAAAATATAAATGTATTAGAAAATGGAGGAAAGAAACAACATAGTTCAAGTCTCCTACTAGGGAAACCCATAGACCGTCCTTATCCTGTATGAATGTGACAAGCAGACAATTAGAATGATACATAGGTTACAATGTTACATATGTAGAAGGAGGGGTGATTGGATTAGAGGGAAGAGGGTAATATAGAAGGTTTGATAAGAATAGAATATTAAAGGAATAGTAGAGTAAGAAGAAGGATGAAAACCATATAATAGTAGAGCATGCACTCAAAGAGCAGTCTTCCAAACAAACATGTAGAAAAATGAAGCTCTTTATTTGGTACACATGGGTGTAACCTTACATGTTTCTTATCTTATGAACTGCATAAGGCTACATCCATGTGCACCATGTGCATAGGCGGATGGTGATTTTTTTGTTTGGGTAGGCTAAAAAATGAAAAAGCCTCGCCAGGCTTTTTCAGGCGACTGTTGAAAAGCGCATCGCCTCGTGTGGTTAGCACAGGCGTTTTTACATAGGCGCCCATACAAAACTGTCGCCTGCGCCGGTCGCAAACGCGTGGCTATCTCCCCGTGTGGAATAGCCCTAAAGGAACAGTAACACCAAAAAATGTAAGTGTTTCAAAGTAATGCAAATATCACATACTGTTGCCCTGCACTGGTAAAACTGTTCTGTTTGCTTCAGAAACACTACTATAGTTCATATAAACAAGCTGCTGTGGAGCAATGGCGGAAATTGAAAAACGGCTATATGGCACATTTTAACTAATGGATAACAGATAACACCATTATGTTCTACAGAGCTTATCTGCTGTGTAACCTGAGACTTTTCTCCTTTGAATGGCTGCCCCCATTGTACACAGCAGCTTGTTTATAGAAACAATAGTAGTGTTAACACAGCAGTTTTACCAGTGCAGGGCAACACATAATATTGCATTATATTTTCATTACTTTAAAACACTTTTATTTTTTGATGTTACTATTCCTTTAAGCTTTGAACTTCATAGGCAGGAGTGTCCAATCAAAAGAAAAGTGACCAATTGCAAGTTGTGCTTCTGTTTGACTCTCCTCTGAAGGAAGGGAAAGTGCTTTGGACTGCTGAGACAACAATGGAGTTATTTGGCTAAAACAAAAAGAGCTTTGCATGGCGGAAGAAGAACACGACATTCCATGAAAAACACCTGCTACCGACTGTCACATTTGGTGGAGGTCCCATCATGCTGTGGGGCTGTGTGGCAAGTTCAGGGACTACTGGGGCCCTTTTTAAAGTCCAAGGTCGGATGAATTCAACCAAAAATCAACAAATTCTTCACAATTATTCTTCAGGATAATGTTCAAGCATCAGTCACAAAGTTGAAGTTCTGCTGCAGGGGTCGGATATTCCAACAAGACAATGACCCTAAACTCACTTGGAAATCTACAAAGACATTTATGCAGAGGGACAAGTACAATATTCTGGAGTCCCCCGACTTGAATATCATGGAAAATCTATGGGATGATCTGAAGCAGACTGTCCATGCTCGGCAGCCATCACATTTAACTGAACTGGAGAGATTTTATATGGACCAATGGTCACAAATAGCCACATCCACAATCCAGACACTCATCAAAGGCTATAGGAGGCGTCTAGAGGCTGTTACATTTGTAACTAAGTATTCATGTAATATCTCTGTTGGGGTGCCCAAATTTATGCACCTGTCTAATTTAGTTATGATGCATATTGTATATTTTCTGTTAATCCAATAAACTTTATGTCACTGCTGAAATACTACTGTTTCCATAAGGCAAGTTATATATTAAAAGGAGGTTGCTATGACAAAACAAAACTCCAAAGAATTAAGAGGGGTTCCCAAACTTTTTCATATGTATCTGCAATGACCATCAATACAAAAGACTTACCCCAACAATGTTTTTTTGTCACACACATGTTGATAACTCTGTAGTTCTAATGCAAAAATGTTGTTTGTAGCAGTGCAGGGTAACAGAAAAAAACATTTTTTTTTAAAACAAATGATGTTGGTCTTTTAAGGTTGGATTTTTTTCCACTCTATTCAGTCATGTTAGATGGATTCCATATCTTTTCGTACATTCAACTCCCAATATGTAATTTTTTGTCCCCACACTTTTGTTTTTTTTCTATTAGATGCCAGCATGCCCAGCCCTGGCAGCATTAGCCCCATCAAAAACCTCTCCAGCAAGGCAGTTCCCTTACTACCCAGCAGAATTATATCTCTTACACACTAAACACAAACTATCATTCCCTGGTAATATAAATCCATACAGCCCCAAAGGATCGTGATCCCAGACTTTTTACACACCTTCACTTCTCTACTTGGGATCCCCAGTTCAGAGATTTCTCAGTGTAGCTCCGCCCACTGCTGTCTGGTCTAAACTTTCACTGGGAAGCAGGGCAGGCATGAGCAGCAGAGTCTGAGAGTATGGATTTAACTCATCTACCAGCAAGGTGGAGTACATTATGGATAGATTATTACAGTCTAACCCTTGCATCTGTTCACATGTTAACGCTGCTTATTGAAGTTGACAGTGCCACGATAATGTAAGTTTTTCACCTGCTGACTCCCTGAGTTTTTTAGTAGGTTACTTGTGTAGCATAATGCTTAGGTTTGGGGAGGCTTAGCCTTCCCCAGCCTTCATTAAAATCCGCCTATGACCATGTGTACCAAATAAAGAGCTTCATTTTTCTACATGCTCTTTGAGTGCATGCTCTACTATTATATGGTTGGGATCCCTTAGCTGAAGGTTTGGGGCAGTACTTCAGTACTGCAGGACCTTACCTTTTTTCTTATAAGAAGAGGGATGCACAAGCAGATGATGAAGTAAGAAAAAAAAAACAGGCAATCGTTAGAACATGAAAAAACATTTAGATAGACATATAGATGACTAGAGGAGAAGTTTAGAATGAGTAAAGAGTAGGTTAGATGAGAAAGGCACAAAGGCAAAGAGATGAGAAGGAGAAGGGTAGATACCCTGAAGATCAATCTGGATTCTTAGAAAAATATATTATGTAAAAAGGCTGAAGAAGGAAATATTAACAAATATATGTGAACGTTTTAAACAACAAACACCTTGAAGATTAGAAGAAAAGTTTAGAAGAAGAACAGACAAAGAGAAGTTTAGTAGAGCAGGTGTAAGAGATGAATAGATATAGTGGAAGACACAAGAGTATCAGTATTAGATGAGACCAGAACTCAGAGGAGTTTGTATAGAGGTTTAGGGTAAGGCCACACAAGGAGATTCAGGGAGATTTTGTCACCTGGCGACTAATCGCCTCATCTTTTGAGCGACTATCTCCCCAAACTGCCTCAGCGTTTTTCCCCATAGGCTACAATGCAAAGTCGCCTTCAGTAATGCACACGCGGCGATGCGTTTTCAATAGTCGCCCAAAGTTGCCTCACTGAGGCAACTTCAGGTGACAAAATCTCCCAGAATCTCCTCATGTGGACTAGCCCTTAGAAAGGTTGGTATTTAGGTTCTTACCAGTTCTGATCCAATATGTCCTTTTCAGCCTGTGCACCAGCCACAAACCTCTTGAGGCTTCACTCGATCCTTCCCAGAAGTAATTAGTGCTAGAAAGTTTAGCAGTGGCAGAGTAGAGAACAGAGCAGATGTTAGCTCCTTTTATACCAGACGAAGACAATTAGTCAGCACTCTTAGCAAACAAGGAAATCACAATTCGGTAGAAAATGACATATAATATTTGCCCAGAGCGCTAAAGCTCAGAAATGAAGACATATCCTGTTGGGCAAAAAAAATTTAGATCTATTCATATCTGTTGAAAATCATGTTTTTAAAGTAGTAACATGAACTGCTATAATTGCGTTTAAAGGGATACAGTCATGGGGAAAACACTTTTTTTTTCAAAACACATCAGTTAATAGTGCTGCTCCAGCTGAATTCTGCACTGAAATTCATTTCTCAAAAAGGCAAACAGATTTTTTTATATTCAATTTTGTAATCTGACATGTGGCTAGACATATTGTCAGTTTCCCAGCTGCCCCAGTCATGTGACTTGTGCTCTGATAAACGTCAGTCTCTCTTTACTGCTGTACTGCAAGTTGGAGTGATATCACCCCCCCAGCAGCCTAACAACAGAACAATGGGAAGGTAACCAGATAGCAGCTCCCTAACACAAGATAACAACTGCCTAGTAGATCTAAGAACAGCACTCAGTAGTAAAATCCAGGTCCCACTGAGACACATTCAGTTAATTGAGTAGGAGAAACAACAGTCTGCCAGAAAGCAGTTCCATCCTAAAGTGCTGGCTCTTTCTGAAAGCACATGACCAGGCAAAATGAGCTGAGATGCACCTACACACCAATATTACAATGAAATACACTTGTTGGTTCAGGAATGACATTTTATATTGTACAGTGAATTATTTGCAGTTTAAACAGTGTCATTTAGAAATAAAAACTACATCATAAAAATTATGACATAAATCCTTTAAAGCTGAGTTAAGTAGATTCAGAACAGAACAAAAATCCATTAAACATTTACAAAGAAAAGTCAAATCAATTCTGGGTCACAGTGAGTTTTTTAAATATTTTTTCAGTCCATATACCAGAATTGTAAATATCTAGGTGGATAGTGATAAGGAAGAAGCTGTTGGATAGGCCAGTTTGATGATGATGTAGAGTATACTGACAGCTGTGACAGGGCTGTGCACATGTAACACGTCTGTAAAGTCACATACAACTTGTCTCAAATACCAGAAAGGGTGGAGTAGGGGCCCAGGTAGCTAGCACATAAGGGCTCTTCTATGATGTAACACAATGGCTAAAGGGGCCTAGGTACACTAGGGGCCCCTGTGTCACACAAGTATAAATTGATGCATCAATAATAGTCTTCAAAGCCAAAAAAAAAATATTTCAATACAGTTATACAATAATCAACAACATGATTATTATGTAAGGACCTATAGGATTAATAGCCCCTATGACTTGTTTATATAAAATATATCTGGAACGGTCTATTTCCTATGACGGACAAATGGCTAGTGTCAGAGGGTCGATATCTATTACCCCCGCCCTTTATGACGCCATAACGCTATAGGGCCCAAGGCAGGATGGACTATAAGGGCTAATGGTCAACTGTGGACAATGGTCACTCATATAACTTATAGTAGGCCATACAAATAAATGATCTCCACTCTGTTATTTAGATTCCAGAGTGTCAGTATAGTGTCAGCATGTCTCTTATGCTATTTTCGTAGACAAAATAATCAGACCGTATGTGGAAATACACCAATCATATATAAAAGACACAAGTGAATTTTTGACAAAACTGAATAAAATAACGGATAATGTTGAAAATTGGATATTGGTTACTCCCTTCCTGGTTCTGGGTTATTAGTCAGTCGAGTCAGGGCAGTTTCCGTGGAGTGTTGTGGCTTAAAACCAGATTGTAGGGGGTCCAACAGGTTATTGTCAGAGAGGAATGAGGTAAGTCGGTTGTAGACTAGGCGCTCAAGTAGTTTAGAGATGAAAGGTAGCAGAGAGATAGGTCTGAGGTTGTCAAGATTGGAGGGATCAAGAGAGGGTTTTTTCAGAATGGGGGTGACAAGAGCATGTTTTAGTTGAGAAGGAAACAGTCCAGTTGAGAGGGAAAGATTAAATAGGTGAGTTAAGGCTTTGATTAGACAAGGATTGGTATTGCGGAGAAGTTTTGAGGGAATTGGATCAAGCGGGCAGGAGGTAAGGTGAGAAGAGGCCAAAAGCTTTGAGATTCCTCATCAGTGACAGGGGTGAAGGAGCACAGGAGAGACTGGGGAGTGTGGAGGGAGGGTGGTGGAAGTCTAGGGGGGTTGAGTAGTGTATATATATTATTGAATATATTCCTCTCCGTGTTTTTTTTGAAAAGGGAAATCATTTTTAAACATTTTGGTTATCTGTTTATAATGGGTTCTAAGGGAGACGGTCTTTGTGTAATTCAGAGCTTTCTGGATAACGAATTTCCAGATAACTACCTGACACTATGGAAAGGGAGATTTTGCTGAGGAGTAAAGGGCCACAAAGAAAGAAAAGAAACTGCTGAGATAATTTCTGTTACAGGCGACATTAAAATGGTTGTTCACCTTCCAAACACTTTTTCAGTTCAGTTGTTTTCAGATAGTTCCCCAGAAAAAAAACTTTTTTCAATTACTTTCCATTATCTATTTTTACTGTTTTTCCAAAATCCAAGTGTAAAGTTGAATGTTGGTGTCTCTGGTGTTTGAGTCTGACAGCTCAGTAATTCAGGTGCAGAGTCTGTTACAATTTTACAACATTGAGTTGATCCATTTCTCAGCAGCATCTCTGGAGTATCAGTAACTATTGTATCAAATCTAACAGTTGCCTGTAATGAAACCCAGAGATTCTGCTCAGCAGGGACAAACACATGGATCAACTAAATGTATCAATTTAGAATAGTTTTGGGGGGTCGGCGACCCCCCTCCCAGAGCTGCTTTAGAAGGTGAAAAATTACACTTTACACTTCAATATTAGAAACACAGTCTCAAATAGAAAATAGAAAGTAATTGGAAAAAGTTGTTCTTTCTGGTGATCTAACTGAAACCAGCTAGTTGTTTGAAGGTGAATAACCCATTTAAGATAAAAGACTCAACAGATCAGCCCAAGTGTCATCTTGTCAATCCCTTGCACTGAAACAAACCCAGTGTTACTCTCATTGCAGTGTGCAAAGTGTCATCTCTAGAAATTGCCTGTTTTGTTTTTGATGCAAATATTCCCTTATCATTCAGAGATCTGTGCAGCCTACATATTGTCTCAGACATTCCAGACATGATACGACATAAATCACCTGAAAAGAATTCCTGTTACTAAACTCCTTGATCTGATGCCTCCTACTTTCTGTCACTGTGAATTTCAATTCTCGACATACTTTCCTGTGTTGGCGTGTAATACATGTTAAATCAATAACTGCGTGTCCCTTAAAGCGTGTGATCATCTGGGGATGGAATTAATCCCTATATTCTTTGTAATATCTGAAATATTATATTAAAGGGGTGGTTCACCTTCAAACTAGTTGGTTTCAGGTAGATCACCAGAAATAATGACTTTTTCCAACGACTTTCTATTTTCTATGTGTGAAGTGTAAAGTGTCATTTCTCTCCTTCTAAAGCAGCTCTGGGAGGGGTGTCACCGATCCTGTAACTTGTTCTAAATGGATACATTTAGTTGATCCATTTCTTATCTTTGTCCCTGCTGAGCAGAATCTCTGGGTTTCATTACAGGCAGCTGTTAGACTTGATACAATAGTTACTGATACTCCAGAGATACTGCTGAGAAATGGATCAACTCAATGTTGTAAAATTGTAACAGTTCAGAATCGGCACCTGAATTACTGAGCTGCCAGACTCAAACACCAGAGACACCAACATTCAACTTTACACTTAGATTTTGGAAAAAACTTAAAAAAAAGATCATGGAAAGTAATTGAAAAAATTCTTTATTTCTGGAGAACAATCTAAAAACAAGTGAATTGAAAAAAGTGTTTGGAAGGTGAACAACCCCTTTAAGTAATGACCCTACTGGAAGGTTGGAAATTGACATACAGATGTTTCTTAATGATGCATGTTTAGCAGGGAATATTACACCAGGGATTGAAGCCCTAAAAACCCAAGGGTACCAGGGTCAGCTCCAAGACATACGGATGTCTACAGTACCCCCATCTCCTTCTAGAATATGTGGCTGATTTTCACTGTTGGGCCCCGGATACCCTGTGGAATGACAGAGCTCTCAGACACCGGTTTCGTATGGGGTTATCTGATCTTCTCAGAGATGAACTGGCTAGAGTGGGAATTCCAAGTTCTCTTGAGGAACTAATTCTACTTTCTAAACAGATTGACAGAAGATTGATGGAGAGATGTCAAGAAAGAGGTGGTTGCCTTCCAACTCCTGAATGGGTACTTCCCACGGCTCCTCCTCCAGTTTATGCAGCTCCCTCTTCTGATCCTGAGCCTATGCAAATTGGAGTGGTTGCAAATCTCTCTCAGCAGAAGAAAGACTTTGACGCAGACGTTTGAATTTATGTTTATACTGTGGTCAGGCTGGCCATGTGCTAAGAAGTTGCCCCACACGACCTGATGGTAATGACTTTTCTCATCAATCTTCTAATATTCTATTGGCTCCTTTGCTACAATCTTACATCTTGTTACATCTTTCTTTTCTGTGGAACCAAAGAAAGATTGTGGTGGATCATCTTACTAAACTGGCACATTTTATTCCACTTCCTCGGTTACCTTCTGCAGCAGCTACTGCAGATGTGTTTATTAAAGAAATTGTCAGATTGCATGGATTACCCAAAGAAATTATTTCTGATTGTGATACTCAGTTCACCTCAAGATTTTGGACTGCCTTATGCAAAACCCTTGGGCCCAAATTCACTAAAGTTTCGAAATGACTAACGCTGGTGTACTTTCGCTGGTTAGTGAATTTGCCCATTGGTATTTCTTTGTCCCAATCTTCTGCATATCATCCACAGACTAATGGGCAAACTGAAAGGACAAATCAAACTCTTGAACAATATATTCGTACCTTCTCTACATATCTTCAAGACAATTGAGTGTCTCTTCTTCCTTGCTCAGAGTTCTGCTATAACAACTCAATACATTCATCCACCAATCAAACTCCTTTTTTTCTAATCTTGGATTTCATCCTATTATGTTTATGATATTTTTTCTGAGGTGACCCTTCCTTCTTTGCAAGATCACCTGGGATTTTTGAAAGAGAACACAAAGCATCTCAAGGAACACATTGTTAACCCTTTAACCGCCAAGCACGTACGGCGTACATGCTGGCGGTTCAGGGCTCAGGCTGCTAAGAACGTACCTCGTACGTTCTATTGCAATTGAGCCCTTCTCTCTGCATCGGCGGCTTTTGCCGCCTCTGCAGAGAGTCAGGAGGGTAGACAGCCCCCTGGGCAACGTGTCAATGGCACATAACGCACATTTGGGGCTCTCTTTTCTGCAGCTTAGTTGGCTAGCGTGAAAATTCATAGGCATGTTTTTCATTTGGGGTCCGTACACGCCACATACTTTGGTAAATCTATGCATATTGGGCATCAAACTATTTAGTAGACCTCTGACGTCCATATTTAGGGTGATTTTTCTTTGTACATAAAACATTATGTGCGATAAATGCGGCAAACTGCAACAATTTTTGGCGATTTTCAGAAATGTAAAAACCTCTGTGTTTAGAAAAGCTTTGCAGTTTGGTGTAGAAAGACGTCTTTATCTTTTTTGGATTTGTCAGAATGTGTACTTTCCAAAAATATATGGTTTTGGGGGGGTCTTTGCTGTTAGGAGGGTCTTGAGGCACATAATATGAAGTCAAGGGTCTATGTTCACAGAAGGCGAATCGGCAGCGGAGAAAAATCATATGCACTATTTTCATTTTGGGTCCGCACGTGCCAGCTGCCTTGGTGTATCTATGCATATTGGGCATCAAACGGTTCAGTTGACCCTTGGCATCAGTATTTATGGTGTTTTAGAATTGTATGTAAGAAATTGGGTGAGATAAATGCGGCCAATTGCAATATTTTTAGGCAATTTTCAAAAATGTAAAAACTGTTGCTTTTATCGCCAAATTTAGGAAAGACTTGCGGCTTGGTACTTTGGAGTACAAGGACATGCATACCCAATTTGGATTCGCGGGAATGTGTACTTTCCGAAAATATATGGTATTCTGGGGTGAATGTACTTTTTTCTACCTTTGCTCCCCCCAAAACTATGTATATGTGTTGATTTTGCAGTACCTGAAATGACAGACCATATGGGGGTCTTCCTTTTGGGGCCCCTATATGCCACGTGCTTGGGTACACCTATACATATTGGGCATCAAACTGTTCAGAGGACCCAAGGCTTTCATATTTGGGGTGATTTCTCTTGATACCTAAAAGTATGTGGGTAATACGATGCTGCAGGGTAGAAATTTTGAAGTAATTTTTGGAAATGTCCCCAAAATCAGCAAATTTAGGAATGATTTGCGGCTTGGTACTTTGTAGTACAAAGACATGCATACCCAATTTAGATTCGTGGGAATGTGTACTTTCCAAAAATATATGGTTTTCTGGGGTGAACTTACTTTTTTCTACCTTTGCCCCCCCCAAAAACAATGTAATTGTGTTGATTTTGCAGTACCTGAAATGACAGACCATAAGGGGGTCTTCCTTTTGGGGCCCCTGTATGCCACGTGCTTGGGTACACCTATACATATTGGGCATCAAACTGTTCAGAGGACCCTAGGCTTTCATATTTGGGGTGATTTGTCTTGATACCTAAAAGTATGTGGGTAATACGATGCTGCAGGGTAGATATTTTGAAGTCATTTTTGGAAATGTCACCAAAATCACCAAATTTAGGAATGGTTTGCGGCTTGGTACTTTGGCGTAGAAAGACATGCATACCCAATTTGGATTCGGGGGAATGTGTACTTTCCGAAAATATATGGTTTTCTGGGGTGAACTTACTGTTTTCTACTTTTGCCCCCCCCAAAACGATGTCAATGTGTTGATTTTGCAGTACCTGAAATGACAGACCATATGGGGGTCTTCCTTTTGGGGCCCCTATATGCCACGTGCTTGGGTACACCTATATATATTGGGCATCAAACTGTTCAGAGGACCCTAGGCTTTCATATTTGGGGTGATTTCTCTTGATACCTAAAAGTATGTGGGAAATACGATGCTGCAGGGTAGACATTTTTAAGTGATTTTTTGGAAATGTCACCAAAATCACCAAATTTAGGAATGATTTGCGGCTTGGTACTTTGGAGTACAAAGACATGCATACCCAATTTAGATTCGTGGCAATGTGTACTTTCCGAAAATATATGGTTTTCTGGGGTGAACTTACTTTTTTCTACATTTGCCCCCCTCAAAACGATGTAAATGTGTTGATTTTGAAGTATCTGAAATGACAGACCATATGGGGGTCTTCCTTTTCAGGCCCCTATATGCCACTTGCTTGGGTACACCTATACATATTGGGCATCAAACTGTTCAGAGGACCCTAGGCTTTTATATTTGGGGTGATTTCTCTTGATACCTAAAAGTATGTGGGTAATACGATGCTGCAGGGTAGAAATTTTTAGGTGATTTTTGGAAATGTCGCCAAAATCACCAAATTTAGGAATGGTTTGCGGCTTGGTACTTTGGTGTACAAAGACATGCATACCCAATTTGGATTCAGGGGAATGTGTACTTTCCGAAAATATATGATTTTCTGGGGTGAACATACTTTTTTCTACCTTTGCCGCCCCCCAAAACGATGTAAATGTGTTGATTTTGCAGTATCTGAAATGACAGAACAAACGGGGGTCTTCCTTTTGGGGCCCCCTATACCACGTGCTTGGGTACATCTATTCATATTGGGCATAAAACTGTTCAGTGGACCCAGGATTTTATATTTGGGGTGTTTTACATTGATACCTAATGATGTGTGGGAGATATGTTGCTGTAGAGTGGAAGCTTTGAGGTCATTTTTCAAAAAATTCACCAATTTCTATAAAACATTATAACTTTAGGAAACAATGGCAACTTGGTGGTTTGGAGTATAAAGATATTTCTACCCATTTTTGATTCACCAGAATCTGTTTTTTCTAGTAATGGGTAGTTTTCTAGGGTAAACCTACTGTTAGCGGAATGTTTGGCCTTGAAATCAAAAGTATGCCGTTTAGGGAGCGTTGCTTTGGAAATTTGGTTGTGTACTGCTTGTAGATTTTGAGCTATACAAGTGAGAAATCTCCATAAAACTATATATATTTGGTATTGTCGCATTCAGGAGACATAGACCTTTCTAAATCGGCTGTGTTCTCGTACATAAAATGAATGATGTTTCTGATATATGTGATTGTTCTTCGTGCAACATGATTTTTTTCATTTTATTTGACACTTAGAATCCAATATTTTTTTACAGAAGTAGAATTACACCAAAATTCTTGCAAATTGTGAAAGTTCAGGTTGTCCTGAAAAAAACAATATATTGTTTTCCTGGGTTAACTAAAAGACCACCCCAGGAAAGGCCCTTAAAGTGAAAGAGTGCAAAATATCTAAAAACAGCTTGGCAGTAGATGTTCGCATCTAGGACAAAACGGCTGGCAGGGAAAGGGTTAAAAAATGATTTATTTTTATTATGTAACAATGTTTTTAAAACTGAAGAATTGCCCCCCTCTTGGAGAAGGGGCATCATAACCTTAATTTTTAAGAAGGGTGACAGAGATAAGTTAGAAAACTATAGACCCATCACCTTACTTAACGTAGATTACAAGGTGATCTTTTGATCTTTTATCGCATGAATTTCTTTTTAAGGTTTTACAGAAAATGGCATTTCCTGATTTTATTTTGAGTCGTATTAAGCTTTTATATAAATTATGTTTCAGTGAGATTTCAATTAATGGGTTTTTAACACAAAAGGTGTCTGTAATGTCTGGGGTGAAACAAGGGTGCCCTTTGTCCACAATACTTTTTATTTGTTCTATAGAACCCCTTTTAATCGCCTTGAGGAAAGATAAGGTAATAAGAGGAGTCCCAGGGCCTGGAGGAGGTGGTCAACAGGTAAAAGTCTTTAATTATGTGGACGATATTACCATTTTATGCACAGCAAATTATTATTTAAAAAGAGCACTAAGTCATGCTTCTTTTTTCTGTGGGGCTTCTGGTTTTTAATTAAATATACACAAATGTGATTTTCTGGGGATCGGACAGTGGGATGCCAATTTGACACCTGAAATTAAGATCCAGCAAAAGCAAATACAAATTCTGGGTATTATTTTTGATGAAAGTAATATCGGTGATTGTAATTGGGATCTGGTATTGACAAAAAAAGAAAAGGTTTGTATGTGGAATTTAGGGTACTTAACCATGGAGGGTAAGAACGTAATCATTAAAATGGTTCTTCTGCCTATTATGTTGCATGTTGCTATGGTTTTCCCCCCTTCCTCACTGTATATTAAAAGATTAACCAGAATATGTTTTAGATTTTTGTGGGGATCAAAAATGGAAAAGCTCAAATGAGTCTATATGTATAAGATGAAGAATTTGGGGGGGGGGGGAAATGTACCTAATCTTCTTTTATGTCAAATATTTCTGCTTTTGTTTTAAACTAGTTAATTCAGATGGTGTTTTTAGCTGTTTTTAAGATATGCAGCAGGCATGATTTTTAGACCATGGTTCAGAATTCCATTGAACTCTCCTGTGCTTTTGTGTCCCCCAAAACATCACGTAGTGTTGGAGAAGGCCGTGAGACTCTTTCACTTGAGAGAGTTGGAAACCAACATATTGGGGGACCAAAGGAAGGTGACAAAGATTTTAAAAAATGATGAAAGTATATTGACAGTTTCCAAGTTTACAGAGGCAAGGTCCAAGAAAGTGTGGAGGAATGTCTATGGGAAATTCCTGGCAAATGTACATGTGGACCTTGCCTGGGCAATCGTCCACCAATGCCTCCCAACCCGTGAATTCCAGCATAGACGAGGATTGGTGGCGAGAGCCAAATGCCCAAGAGAGTCTTGTTGGACAGATGAGACTACTCTACATTTATTTTGGAACTCTCCTTTTGCACAGGAGGTTTGGAAAAAAGCTGGACCACATTTTAAATATATTGGTGGTCTTAGAGATATGTTTTATATGGTCTCTTTGTTTGCCCTTCTTTTAAACAGTTTTAGTATATGTTGGATGATTTTAAACTGTTTTAAAAATGCCATCTGAAAAACTTGTAACATTTTACTTAAGCGTGATTTTATTGATGTAAATGATTGTATCAAAATTGCGTTCAGTGAAATGTATGTGTATTTCTTAAGAGATAAGAAATATCTTGGATACGAAAAATCGGTGTCATTGTGGGGTTTCAAAATGTGTAAAAATATATTGTAACTCTTTTTGTGAATTGTACTTATAATTGTACTTTTATTGTCACTCTTCAATTGTACTATTTTATTCTGTTTCAATAATAAAGCTTTGTTGAAACCTAAAAAAAAAAAAATTGTACGGTCCTTGATGTTAATGGCCATATTCTCCTTGCTGTGATCTGATCATAGGGCCCTAGGGCCCACCATCGGATCAGCCCGATATATCTGACCTCAAAGTGGGCATATCAGGGAGAGATCTGCTCAGTTGGTGACCTTGCTAAATGAGTGGATCCCTGGGTGTATGGCCAGCATAAGAGTTAGAGAGCTGAAAAGCAGGAAGTAGTGTTCTGGCTATTATGTTACACATCCACTCACTCCAGTCTTTATACATTACATTTTTGCCTAACTAACTATATTAGATACATTTTTTATTTTTGTTATTCTTATGGTTGCTACCTTTTATTTGGTGAAAATGGCAGGGGGCAGACCAGTGACATGGGGTGAAATCCAGACAGGTGGCAACTTTAGTTACACTGCTCAATTCCTTTAAAATGTTCAACTTAATAGATGTGTCTTTTTTCAACCTAACATTTCTATGTGTCTTAAAGGGAAACTAAACCCAATCATAAAGGTGTCCCACTGGGCCATTTAGTTTATCTTGTTCTTATCTTACATAATGAAATTGTTGTGCTATTTTGGGGTAATTCTATGACACTGGAATGAGACATGGGGATAAAGGACAGACTTGTTCAGTAAAACTGGGCTAAATGTTTCCAACTCCAGTTGCAGAACAAACAACATGGAGCTGTGATTCTTATTGGAGGATTATTCCATTAAACAGAATAGAAAGATATAACCTTTCATCCCTAGAGCTATCAAACCACATTCTCTTCCATATTTGTCAAACTAGAAATATAAAAACAAAACTTTCAAACCCATTCTACGACCCTGATGTTGCTGGACTACAGCTCCCAGCATGCTTTAATCTTTATTTTATGTTGCATTTTTCTGGGATTTGTAGTCCAGCTACAATTTAGTAAAGTGTGGTTGAGCAGTGCAACAGGGTTTATGATACCTTTAATCCCTACTGATATGCTGAGTGATTTCTATACATAATACATTATATTTACATATTATATAAAGCACACATTTTCTTGCAGGTGAAGTGTCAACAAACAGAACAAAACTAATATATATTCTGTAGCTGACAGCAGGTTACTGGACTTTTCTGAACTGCTCATTTGACATGGGGAGAACTCAATATACATTTGCAAATCAGTATATTTCGTAAAGGAAAACATACAAAAGGGGAAATGGTTTTCAAAATGACTAGAACTCTGGACACAATTTGTGCTCTCCCTATAATAAACCCCCATTCACTTTACTTTGGTATGTAGGGGGACAAAGGTGCTATGAGTATATGCCTATCCACAGTTGTTGTATGAGCCTATTTGCGCTACATGTACACTCAGTATGGACATTCCTGTTCAATAAATATGTTTTCTGGTTAAGTCATAAGAACCACCCAATTTTTGTACCCTGCACCCAGTTACAGTTACACTACACCCTGTCTCCACACCATTTTCGAGGGCTTACTCCCTACGAATTGATGTCTTATCAGGAGCACAGTATTTTGAGTGGAGCTTATAGTTGAGGACAGTGCACTTAATTACTTAACTATAGCGCTAAATTTTGGCACCCAATGTGGGGCCTGTACAGGGTGAAACTGTAATGTCGCACCCCAGCCTAGTGTGACAGGCACTGTGGGTGTGGACTTAATAGGAAAAAGGAGAAGCTGGCGGGTCCTGTCTGGGGTTCTTAAGGCCCATGCAGCTTCTTGGATAGAGGAGTTGAGTTAGGCAAAATGGCAGTAATCCAGCCACAAGAAGTACTTGCTTGGGCCACCACTGAGTGTGATGCCACTTTAGGCACCTTTGCCATATATCGGTTGGTCCCCGGCATCACCCCAGAAAACCTTCAGCTCACAGTAGATTCCCACTCGGGACTGAAGGGCAGCCAAGTACTGGTTGAAGCCCATTCTGGAGTGGCTGAGTGCTGGCGGATGTTGTATAAAGCACCTAGGGAACTAGGTGACCAAGAGGGGTCCTATGCTATTTTCCCCATGGGCTGCCATGTTATCTACCCCCAGCCCATTGACTCTCCTTGGACCAAGGGGGCGAAGGTCAATTCACCACGTGAGAGAATCTGTCATTTGGAGAGACTGAGTATATGAGGAGAGAGATAATAAAGGAGAGTAGTTCCTTCCTGAGAGAATGGGACAAGCTGAGAGTTATTGGAGGGCTCCTCTATAGGGTGCAGTTATATCATGATCACCCTGGTAGGAGACAACTGATGCTTCCTCAAAGTTATTGGAAGATTGCATTGAGAAGTTTGCATGATCAGCATGGACACATTGAAAAAACTCATGGCTTAGTGCAAGACTTTTTTTGGCCTAAAATGAGTTGATGCAGTCACGGAGTACTGCCGGTGTGTGCCATGTGTGCCATGGTGTGTGCCATGTTTGCAGAGAAAAATGTTGCCTACACAGGCTTCACCTATGGAGCACCTAAAGAATACTATTGTTTGGCTGAGGAGAGTGCTGCTAAAGTAAATGCTGGAAATAAAAGACATTTTGATGGCAAGGTACGGTACCGGAAATTGGTACCTGGTGATAAAGTCCTTCTCTGACATTTGGGTCCCTCTGCCAAACATTAATTAGCCGATCGACAGAGGAAAGAATTGTTTGAGGTGATAAGCAAATTGCCTGGCATTCCTGTTCCTGTTCATGGCCCTGAGGGGAAAATAAAGGATTGGCATCAAAATAATTTACTTCCTATACCTCAGGTTCCCACTGTGGATGGAGAGGTGGATCAGGTGTGTGACAACAATGATGTTTTCACTGGGATTAACTGGAAGAGGTTGCAAACAATGACTGGTTTTTACCTCCAACTGACAATGTGGATCCAAGTGGACAATTTGAAGACAGTGCTATTTTACCTCAAAGAGGTTCAGGCCCCCTCATTCCAGCCAGGAGAGGATGATGACATTCCCCTGAAGCTAGTTTATTGTTAAATGTGGAGCCTGCACCTGCCATGATGGTTCCTGAGAAGAGGGGATCGAATTAGGAGGCCTCCTCCATATTTCCCTTATGAATTTTTGGGGAGACCCGGTTATGAGTGCCCTGTCCTGATTCACTTTTTTCTTTGATTAATCTAATTGGTGCTCATGCTGGGCTCATTGAAATGATCCCTGTGTATTATTAGCAAAAGTTTGTCTTGTATGATATGCCTTAAAGGAAAACTATACCCCCCAAACAATGTAGGTCTCTATTAAAAGATACTGAGTAAAACAGCTCATGTGTAAAACCCTGCTTCATGTAAATGAACCATAATCATAATAATATACTTTTTTAGTAGTATGTGCCATTGGGTAATCATAAATAGAAAAGTGCCATTTTAAAAAATAAGGGCCGCCCCCTGAGATCGTAGGATTCACTGTGCACACATACAAACCACATGTAAGGTCACATGAGCCAATTAACAGACAGAGTTCTGCCTTTTGCTTCCTCACTTCTTCCTGTTACAGTTAGTGTTGTAGTATTTCTGGTCAGGTGATCTCTGAGGCAGCACAGATAGAGTCACAAAATGGTGGTTCAAGGCAAGAGATGTAAAAGGGCAATATTTATGTAAATATATATTCCAGTTTGGTAAGATTCTTTCATATGTCATTCAATTTGATATAAACTATCTGTTGCTTAAGTATTCATTTTGGGAGTATAGTTTTCCTTTAACTGCTTGAATTTTCAGGTTAACCATTGTTTCAACCAAGTTTCAACCAAGCCAAGTTTCAACTGCTCCATTGAACCCAATGGGAAATTGGTTATCCTTGAAAGGCACCCATAGATGTGGAGCCCAAATGGTATTAAGGACTTAAGGGTTAAAGTAATTGAGCAGGTCCAGGTTCCTATTAGAGGAGGGGATGTGATCCATAAATCAAATCTTAGAGAAGAATTCTGGATCTTAAAACTGGAGACTAGGATACCTAATTGTCTAAACTCTAGACACGACATATGCTAGTTATACTTTTTTTTTATTCAATGAAAATGCAGTACAGTAAACATGAATATTCATATAAATCCATAACAGGATGATGGAGGTAAACAATAGCTAATTAACAAAAAGTATAATCAAAACTTATGGCCTTATTAGGTAGAGTCATGTATTGGATTTGAACTTTTAAAGATGGCTTGTATTTTAGTCCTTTATGTGCAATTTAGATTATATAGAAATGTTTTCCATTTAGACATGAATTTGGAACTTTTTTTAGAATTATAAAGTTTGTTGGAAATTGCTTCCAGAACACATAGATCTTGTAGTTCAGTTATAGTTTTGTTTGATGTAGGAGGGTAAGGTAAAATCCAATTTCTTAATACTACTCTTCCAGCAGCAGCCAGTAATAGTTTTAAGAAATTTCTTTTATGTTTTTATCAATTTGCAGAGCCAAAAAATTTGGAGAAGTATCCATATTTAAAGCTGCAGGTAAAATAGTTAGTAGTTGGTTAAGGTTAATTTGTAGTTTGGTTGCAGAGTTGAAATAACCCTCAATTTCTTTCCAAAATGATTTAATCAAGGGACAGTCGCATATATTGTGAACAAAGCTGGGTTTAGGAATAGAACATTTAGGGCAACTTGTAAGTAAATTCTTGTTTTTAGAGTTATAGTTAAATCCTTTATAGGCGAGATAGGATTTAGGATTTATAGGATGATGGATGGATTAGTCAAAGTTATGGTCTCTCCAGATTTCTGATGATATTAAATTGTTGAAATCCTTAATAGAGGATACTAAGATCTCAGGAGATATGTCAGTATTTAAATATGATGACCATTTTAGCGCTGATTCTTTCATTGGAGGGTTAAGTATAGGATTTAACCAAAGATAATTCTGAGTTAGTCTAATATTATTTACCATCTGAGACAATATAAATCTATTAAATTCAATTGTGAGATTAGTCCTCATTAGTGTAATCTTCAGATTAGGATAGTGCTTCTTTACCCAATGGGAGACTTGGTAGAAATGAATCCTGTCTTTATTAGGGATTTGGTATTTTATTGAAAAATCTTTCCATGTGAAAAGAGTTCCAGTCGTCGGATTTAATAAGTCTTGCAAATAATTTATGCCTTTTTGTTTCCAGGTGGTAGAAGATGGTGAATGGAATGAGCTTGGCAAACTCTTTATATTTTGAAGAGGTAAGTAAGGGGTTATTTGATAATTAGTTTTATAAAGCTTGTGCAGTATCTTCCAGTCCATGAATGTATCTCTGTATATTGGATTGAGTTGGATTTCTGTTGATTGAAGCTTCCATGGTAGGTGTATTAAGTATAATATATTTTCCTGAGAATCTGTTTTTAGTTCCAGATTCATATTTGTATATTTACTATGAGAACCATTCATTAATGTATCAAGTCAATGCTGAAAGATTTATGTCGGTATGTTTTAGAAGTAAGGGCAAATTGATCATTGGATAGAAAAATGTAGGAAACGCCAGCATCTTGTCACAAAAAGTTGTAATGCTTTTTATTAAAGGAGGGTAATTCATTGAATATAATCTGTGAAGATCAGATGGTAGATTTATTCCAAGATGTTTTATAGATGATTTTGATTTTTCTATCCCAAGGTTGTGTAGTAAATAAATAGAAGTATGACCATAAATGTCCATGAATTCAGTTTTTTGTATATTGATTGAGTAGCCAGAAATTGAACAGTGTTGTATCAGAATCTCAAAAATATTCTGGAGATTATCGTTTGGATTTCTTACTATCAGGAGAAGATTGTCTGCAAAGGCAGTTAATTTGGTTGGAATGTTGTTTATATCCATTCCAGGCAAACTCCTCGAATCCTTCAGGTATCTAATAAAGGGTTCAAATGACAGATTAAATAGTAAAGGAGAAAGGGGCAACCCTGTCTTGTTCCTTTGCTCATTTTAATTGGTCAGGACATTTCTCCAGCTGCTATGACTTGTGTTCTAGGAGAAGAATAAATCAATTTTATAAAATCAAAGAAGGGGCCCATAAATTCAAAAGCCTTAAGTGAGTCAAATAGATGATCCCAGTATATTTTGTGAAAGGCTTTCTTGGTGTCAATTCCGACTAAAGATGCTGGAACCTTATTTGATTTGGCTGAATAGATGACCTTGATGAGTGTTGTTATATTCTTAGTGCTAGATCTACCTATAATAAAGCCAGCTTGCTCAGGTGAAATTATTTTCTGTATTAAGTATTGTAGATAGCCTGTTTGCTATTATCTTTGTTAGGATTTTGAAATCTTGATTAATTAATGATATTGGCCTGTATGAACTGACAAGAGTGGGGTCTTTCCTTGCTTGTATATTAACTTAGTTAGAGAGTTTAGACAAGAAGGTAGTTTATTTTTATTTTGTGGTTAAATAATTGTGTCAAAAATGGAGAAATTTAGTTTGACAAGTTTTTAAAAAAGGGTCCAGTGAGACCGTCAGGCCCCTCAGCCTTGAATTATTTTAGTGAAGAAATTACATATTTGACCTCCTCTTCATATATGGGTGAGTTCAAGTATTCTAAGTCATTTTGTGATAATTTTGAGAAATCTATGTTGCTGAAAAATTCTTCTCTCTGTTTTTTATTGGAGTTAGTGTGGGAGTAAAGTTCTTCATATATCTTCTAAACTGTTCCACTATCTCCAAGGGATTATGAACTGGTTTTCCTGAATCAGTTTTGATCATATTCAATTGTTTTTGATTGGTTTTAGTTAGGTTTGTCAGAAATGTATTGGATTTGTTACCAAAATTAAAGAGTCTGGCTTTATACTAGTTTTATTTTATTTTTTCTCTTATACTTAGCCAGATTTAATTTCTTTCAGTGAGTCTTCAAATTGAATACGAGTTTCCTTGGTCGGATTGTTTTTTAATAAGTATAAGTATAAGCTTCACTCGGAAGTTTACTTATTTTTCCAAAATCTTTGTATTTCGTTTCTTTGTAAAACTTCTTTTAAATGCTGTTATCTCCCCTCTTATATAAGCTTTCCACATGTCCCACTGTAATGTGGGGTTGTCATCATGAATAGCATTATTTAGAATACATGTTTTCCATTTTTCTTTCAGAAATAGTTTAAAATCTGGCCTAGATGCCAAAAAGGATGGAAATCTCCATGGGATGAAGGATTTGGGAGGACCAGAAGATCTAATGAAATTATTAATTGGAGTATGGTTGGATAAAGGGAAAGTTCCAATTTTTGCTCTTGTAACTGGGCTAATTAGGTTAACTGAAATAAATATGTAATCTATTTGTGTTCCAGTACCATGGGAGTGGGAATAAAAGGTGAAATCTTTTTCTGAAGGATGGAGTTCTCCAGATATCATTGAGGTTGGTTTGATGAAGTAGGTCCACCAAATATTTTGATTTAATGTTAGCAAATTTTTGATCAGGGCTACATTTGTCCAACACCCAGATGTGCGATTCATTAAAGTCACCACCCACTATTAAATTATTTAAATTTAAAGAACATATTCTTTAAACTAGATCTTGGTAAAATCCAAGCTTGTGGTCATTAGAAGCATATATGGAACAGAAAGACCACGGCCTATTATGAATCAATATCTATATGTGGACAAATCTACCAAAATTATCTTTAGAGGTATTTATCTTTTGATATTGTAAGTTTTTGTTGATAAGTGTACAAACACCTCCTTTTTTATTAACAGCTGCCGAATAAATATTTTCTCCAACCCAAGAGGTGCAGAGTTTTTTTTTTCTTCTTCTTCCGTCAAACGGGTTACTTGTAAAAGTGCAATATCTACTCTATTTTTCCTTAATTCCATGAGTATATATTAAGATTCAACATTCTTGGAGAGAAATTGATATGATAACTGAATAGTAAACAATTGAAAAGTAAGCCATAGATAAATTATGAGAATTTTAAAAGAAATTGAGAGGATCTTGGTTAGTACATAAGACATAAAAATAAAATCATTTAAATATAACATGTGTAATATTGCAACCACAAAATTTAATACACAATATAACAATTATAATACTTAGGCTGTTAACTTTGCTTTTTTCCTAGAGTATCCTAGAAACTAAATACATTTAGAATTCAACCAATGCAGTCCCAATCCAGTCTCCCTTTAAAGAATTTTCAAGTAAGGTTGAAGGCTTGTATTTTGAATAAGTCAGTTTATTAAGTAACCATATCTGAATTTTCAGATGCAATGCTTCTTGTAGTGTGGGGAGATCTTGATCTTTGGTGTCCACTATTGGAGTTACTGTCCCTCTTTTTAAAAGGACAGACCTTTCTGTGTATGTTTGATGGGTATTTTTGGATTTGGCTAAAAATAGAAGAGATTTTTGGTGTAGATTAGTGATGGGCGAATCTGTCGCGTTTCGCTTTGCCGAATAATTCGTGAATTTCCAGCGAAATTCGCAAAACGGCGAAAAATTCGCGAAACGAGTCGCGCGGCCCGATTTTGTCGCGCGTCAAAATATTTTGTCGCGGACGCAAGTATGTGTTTTAACGCGCGACGTTATTTTTGACGCGCAGTGCAATTTGATGAAGCCCATCTTCTATGGGTGTTTTGTTTGTATAACCTTTTTTCATCTTTGGGCCTACAAATAAAAATTTTCCCCTTAGTTTCAAGCTTTGTAGTCTGTGATGATAAATGAACATGGTATCTTTTGCTTTGTGTCTGAATGTGCTGAATTGGATTGGACTCCATGGGAAGACCAATACACATGCGTGTTTCACTTAGTATACTGCTACACACATGCCCTGCATTGTTAGAGGACTCCTATCTTGAAAAAATGGCTCCCATTTTGCAAGTTTCTTAAACTTTTAACGTTTGTGGATTTTTTCACATTACCTCTGGTCAACTGGTAATGGTATCTACTACTACGCTATATCTCTGTTTAACCAAAAAGTACCATCTGTACTTCAAATATCTAATAGTAGATTACTAACACAAGTACAACTAATAAATCTGAACAGATAGTATCTGGATGCTTTGTATCTCAGATAAAAATGAATAAACCATATGTTTATGTGAATGAACCTTATATTTACATCATGTAATTGTAATGATTCTGAAATACTATGTAATGTAATTTTAATGACTCCGATTAAGAATAGTCATCGTTGTGTTATTAGAATCCAAACAATTCCAAGTACCATGTGAGTATTAGTTTAGTCAAATGAAAAATGAACTCAAAATATAGAGATATAAAAATTTTTTTTAATTCACAACATATAGCACAACTGGTGCTGTAACAAATAATAAATAAATTAAAGTGGAGGAGGAGGAGGAGGAGCAACAACCCTCTGGAGGTTGTCAACAATGTCCCTAACCTCTCCCAGCTCCTGCCGCATGGCATTTACTTGATGAACTAGGGTGACCAGGAGCTCAGTCTGGTCGTAGTAGGCATGCTCTGTCTGAGTGCCTACACTGAGCCCCTGGTCGTCCGCTGGTGGTGCCGCCTGGTGAGGTGGTGGTGCCACCTGGTGAGGTGGTGGTGCCGCCTGGTGAGGTGGTGGTGCCGCCTGGTGAGGTGGTGGTGCCGCCTGGTGAGGTGGTGGTGCCGCCTGGTGAGGTGGTGGTGCCGCCTGGTGAGGTGGTGGTGCCGCCTGGTGAGGTGGTGGTGCCGCCTGGTGAGGTGGTGCCACCTGGTGAGGTGGTGGTGCCGCCTGGTGAGGTGGTGGAGGCGGTGCTGCCTCATCAGGTACAGGCGGTGCTGCCTGGTCAGGTGGTGGTGGTGCTGGTACTTCCCCATCATCATCATCATCAGGATCATCTTGGATCCACTCAGCTGGCAATGAATAAATTTCAGTTTGAGTAACACACCAATTGCATTTGTACAGTATACATTATACAGGATAAGGTGTCATGTTGTAACTACAGGAAAATTAACTTTATTGTAGTTAAGAAGGGAAACCTATTTATTACGTTTAAATAAATCTACCTTTATGTGAAGTAAAATTCTTATTAGCCTTGTCACAGGCCTAAACAAATACACATTTGCTCCAAAATACCAAAATAAATAGGAATCAAGTGCAGGGCAAGATTTACATAGTAGGCACCCCTAGGCCCACTGCCATTCGTCGCCCCTGTCCCCTCCCCTTTATTCGGGAAAATTTTTATCATCTGGACAGGAGCAATGGGGATTGCTGCATGGGAAACTATTGTATCTCCTGTGCATCCCCACTGTTTCTGAACCAATATGGGTGTGGTTGGACAGCATGCCGCCACCCTAAAATCTTCCAGCCCTAGGCCCGGGCCTTGGTGACCTTTCCACAGATCCGAGCCTGATCAAGTGGCTTTATTGTAGTTAAGAAGGGAAACCTATTTATTACGTTTAAATAAATCTACCTTTAAGTGAAGTAAAATTCTTATTAGCCTTGTCACAGGCCTAAACAATTACACATTTGCTCCAAAATACCAAAATAAATGGGAATCAAGTGGCTTTATTGTAGTTAAGAAGGGAAACTCATGTATTGCATTTAAATAAATCTATTATAATCTGTTTAAATAATCTCCATTTGACAGCTCATTTACTTGTTATCCAACTTGTCTGCAATTATGTCAGTCAGTCAAAGTCAACTGTTCCAATCCTAATTACAGTATTCACTTAAATACATTTTTGCTGTAAAATAGCAAATCATTATAAGATGTTTTCTTTTTAAATAACTCTACCTTCCACTTCCACGCGCAGCTCATCAACAAATGCGCTGTGGCGTCTTTTGAGATCGCTCCAGATCCTCTGGAGCTCCCTCAGACTTAAGCGCAGGCGGTACTCCCTCCGCAGCCTGCGCCTCAGCCGTTCCATTATGCTCCTCCGGAGCGCCTGGATTCCTCTCACTCCAGGAGGGATATTGTCGTATCCCTCCTGGTGCAGGTACCTGACGAAGTACCGCAGCTGGTCCCTGTTCATCATGCCAGGTCCTGCCATTTTCAAACTGCACTCCTAAAAATGTAAGCACGGGCGGGGCTATTTATAGTGGCGACGCCCATTTTTGACGCGCGCATGACGCGCGTCACATGACGCGCGTCACATGACGCACGCGCGCGCATGCGAAAACACAGTTTTGATATGGCGCGCGACGAACCTCGTCGCCCGGCGACGAATATCGTCGCGACGGCGACGAACCTCGACGCGACGGCGACGAACCTCGACGCGACGGCGACGAAATTGATAAATTGACTACTGTAACACTCAAATACATTGATTTTTTAAAATAAATTATGATATTAAGTCACACTATATTTGGCAATTAGGCACTATTAGAAGTAACATTATTCCCCTAGCAATCATACATTGATTTAAATAAGAGACTGGAATATGAATAGGAGAGGCCTAAATGTAAAAAAGTAGCAATGACTAACAATACATTTGTAGCCTGACATAGTATTGGCTTTTTAGTTGGGGTCAACTCATTGACCCACATTTAAAAGCTGCAAAGAGTCTGAACTTAGAAGAAAAAGGCAAATAAGTAAAACCAAATTAAAAGTTGCTTAGAATTTGCCATACTATTGCATACTAAAAGTTACCTTAAAGGTGAACCACCCCTTTAAGGGCTTTGCACTGGATCTATGAATACGTTGTGTAAAGTGTTTGGAAACAAAGGATGGCGTGTGTTCTCTTTGAAGGTTATGGACAGCAAACTGGGACAAGACTGCTTGTGAAGTTGAAAGTTGCAAAATAGCAGATGCAGCTGAAAGTGGGATGTAAGATGGACATCATCTAGGAATGAAATTCCTCTTTCCATTAAGCAAACTGTGTTGTCTCGTTTATTTAACTCAAGGACAAAAGCATTCATAGAGGACAAATTCAATCTAAATTATTACTTACAGCATGAATTTAAGTAGAGTTTATGGCTATGTTTGTGTCACCCAGGGTTGCCAGGTTGGTTGGTTTCCAGTCAAATTTACTGGGCTGATGTTTGGGGCCTGTTTGGGCCTCTGTGTAATTTGAATGCAAGGGCCTATTTTGACTCCCAGACCAGACATGGCTTTGGGACTACCATTAAAACATTTCCCTTACTTTTGTACACAGTGATGAATGTATATATGTCATGTTTTGCTTTGGAATCAATGGGAAGAGCAATTCACACCTATGTTCCACTCAGTTACTGCTACACACACATGCCCTCCCTGTATACATTTTTTAGAGCACTCCTATCATTTCAAAAGAAAGAATAATGACTGAGGCAAAGGACTTTTGGCCGCAGTCGTTTCAGGGGTAATAATAGTGTGAATACATTTGACAACCAAGCAGCAAGCATTGTTGTAATCAATTGTATTAGAGCCAGAAGAATTAAATGAGGCAGGCCTCAACCCCCAGAAGAAATTAGCCAAACAATGGGGCTGTATTCGAAGAAACATTTTTATAAGCCATGATAGGCCTCAACCCCCAGAAAAAATTAGCCAACAATGTGGCAGTATTCGAAGAAACATTTTTAGAAGCCATGATAGGCCTCAACCCCCAGAAGAAATTAGCCAACTTAGCGGCAAAATTACAAGCAACCTATTTAGAAACCATGTTAGGCCTCAACCCCCAGAAGAAATTAGCCAAACAATGTGGCAGTATTCGAAGAAACATTTTTAAAAGCCATGATAGGCCTCAACCCCCAGAAAAAATTTAGCCAACAATATGGCAGTATTCGAAGAAACATTTTTAGAAGCCATGATAGGCCTCAACCCCCAGAAGAAATTAGCCAAACAATGTGGCAGCATTCGAAGAAACATTTTTAGAAGCCATGATAGGCCTCAACCCCCAGAAAAAATTAGCCAACAATGTGGCAGTATTCGAAGAAACATTTTTAGAAGCCATGATAGGCCTCAACCCCCAGAAAAAATTTAGCCAACAATATGGCAGTATTCGAAGAAACATTTTTAGAAGCCATGATAGGCCTCAACCCCCAGAAGAAATTAGCCAAACACTGTGGCAGCATTCGAAGAAACATTTTTAGAAGCCATGATAGGCCTCAACACCCAGAAAAAATTAGCCAACAATGTGGCAGTATTCGAAGAAACATTTTTAGAAGCCATGATAGGCCTCAACCCCCAGAAGAAATTAGCCAACTTAGCGGCAAAATTACAAGCAACCTATTTAGAAACCATTTTAGGCCTCAACCCCCAGAAGAAATTAGCCAAACAATGTGGCAGTATTCGAAGAAACATTTTTAGAAGCCATGATAGGCCTCAACCCCCAGAAAAAATTAGCCAACAATGTGGCAGTATTCGAAGAAACATTTTTAGAAGCCATGATAGGCCTCAACCCCCAGAAGAAATTAGCCAACTTAGCGGCAAAATTACAAGCAACCTATTTAGAAACCATGTTAGGCCTCAACCCCCAGAAGAAATTAGCCAAACAATGTGGCAGTATTCGAAGAAACATTTTTTGAAGCCATGATAGGCCTCAACCCCCAGAAGAAATTAGCCAACAATATGGCAGTATTCGAAGAAACATTTTTAGAGGCCATGATAGGCCTCGACCCCCAGAAGAGATCAGCCAACAATATGGCAGTATTCGAAGAAATATTTTTAGAAGCCATGATAGGCCTCAACCCCCAGAAGAAATTAGCCAACTTAGCGGCAAAATTACAAGCAACCTATTTAGAAACCATGTTAGGCCTCAACCCCCAGAAGAAATTAGCCAAACAATGTGGCAGTATTCGAAGAAACATTTTTAAAAGCCATGATAGGCCTCAACCCCCAGAAAAAATTTAGCCAACAATATGGCAGTATTCGAAGAAACATTTTTAGAAGCCATGATAGGCCTCAACCCCCAGAAGAAATTAGCCAAACAATGTGGCAGCATTCGAAGAAACATTTTTAGAAGCCATGATAGGCCTCAACCCCCAGAAGAAATTAGCCAACTTAGCGGCAAAATTACAAGCAACCTATTTAGAAACCATGTTAGGCCTCAACCCCCAGAAGAAATTAGCCAAACAATGTGTCAGTATTCGAAGAAACATTTTTAAAAGCCATGATAGGCCTCAACCCCCAGAAAAAATTTAGCCAACAATATGGCAGTATTCGAAGAAACATTTTTAGAAGCCATGATAGGCCTCAACCCCCAGAAGAAATTAGCCAAACAATGTGGCAGCATTCGAAGAAACATTTTTAGAAGCCATGATAGGCCTCAACCCCCAGAAAAAATTAGCCAACAATGTGGCAGTATTCGAAGAAACATTTTTAGAAGCCATGATAGGCCTCAACCCCCAGAAAAAATTTAGCCAACAATATGGCAGTATTCGAAGAAACATTTTTAGAAGCCATGATAGGCCTCAACCCCCAGAAGAAATTAGCCAAACACTGTGGCAGCATTCGAAGAAACATTTTTAGAAGCCATGATAGGCCTCAACCCCCAGAAAAAATTAGCCAACAATGTGGCAGTATTCGAAGAAACATTTTTAGAAGCCATGATAGGCCTCAACCCCCAGAAGAAATTAGCCAACTTAGCGGCAAAATTACCATCAACCTATTTAGAAACCATTTTAGGCCTCAACCCCCAGAAGAAATTAGCCAAACAATGTGGCAGTATTCGAAGAAACATTTTTAGAAGCCATGATAGGCCTCAACCCCCAGAAAAAATTAGCCAACAATGTGGCAGTATTCGAAGAAACATTTTTAGAAGCCATGATAGGCCTCAACCCCCAGAAGAAATTAGCCAACTTAGCGGCAAAATTACAAGCAACCTATTTAGAAACCATGTTAGGCCTCAACCCCCAGAAGAAATTAGCCAAACAATGTGGCAGTATTCGAAGAAACATTTTTAGAAGCCATGATAGGCCTCAACCCCCAGAAGAAATTAGCCAACAATATGGCAGTATTCGAAGAAACATTTTTAGAAGCCATGATTAGGGATGTAGCGAACGTCGGAAAAAAAGTTCGCGAACATATTCGCGAACTTGCGCAAAAATGCGAGCGGTTCGCGAACGGTTCGCGAACCCCATAGACTTCAATGGGAAGGCGAACTTTAACATCTAAAAAAGACATTTCTGGCCAGAAAAATGATTTTAAAGTTGTTTAAAGGGTGCAACGACCTGGACAGTGGCATGCCAGAGGGGGATCAAGGGCAAAAATGTATCTGAAAAATCTGCCTGTGTGTGCTTGGAAGAGATAGTGTAGGGGGAGAGCTGTTAGTGATTTCAGGGACAGATGATAGTAAGTTTGCTGGCTAGTAATCTGCTTGATACTGCTCTGTATTGGAGGGACAGAAGTCTGCAGGGATTTGAGGGACATTTTAGCTTAGGTAGCTTTGCTGGCTAGTAATCTACTGTTCTCTTTAAACAACTGCCATACGTTGACCTTGTAGGCATTGTTTGCCCAGTTTTTTTTTTTGGACGCAGCCACTGAAGCACAGTTGCCAGAAAAAATATGCCATATAAATGCTGAAAATAGTCATTTTTCGCCATACGTTGACCTTGTAGACATTGTTTGCCCAGTTTTTTTTGGACGCAGCCACTGAAGCACAGTTGCCAGAAAAAATATGCCATATAAATGCTGAAAATAGTAATTTTTCGCCATACGTTGACCTTGTAGGCATTGTTTGCCCAGTTTTTTTGGACGCAGCCACTGAAGCACAGTTGCCAGAAAAAATATGCCATATAAATGCTGAAAATAGTCATTTTTTGCCATATACGTTGAGTCAACGTATGGCAAAAAATGACTATTTTCAGCATTTATATGGCATATTTTTTCTGGCCTCTGTGCTTCAGTGGCTGCGGCCAAAAAAACTGGGCAAACAATGCCTACAAGGTCAACGACGTTGACCTTGTAGGCATTGTTTGCCCAGTTTTTTTGGCCGCAGCCACTGAAGCACAGAGGCCAGAAAAAATATGCCATATAAATGCTGAAAATAGTCATTTTTTCGGTCGCAGCCACTGAAGCACAGTTGCCAGAAAAATTATGCCATATAAATGCTGAAAATATAAATTTTTTTGGTTGCAGCCACTGAAGCACAGAGGCCAGAAAAATTATGCCATATAAATGCAGAAAATATGCATTTTTTTGGTCGCAGCCACTGAAGCACAGTTGACAGAAAAATTATGCCATATAAATGCTGAAAATATACATTTTTTTGGTTGCAGCCACTGAAGCACAGAGGCCAGAAAAATTATGCCATATAAATGCAGAAAATATGCATTTTTTTGGTCGCAGCCACTGAAGCACAGCTGACAGAAAAATTATGCCATATAAATGCAGAAAATATAAATTTTTTTGGTTGCAGCCACTGAAGCACAGAGGCCAGAAAAATTATGCCATATAAATGCAGAAAATATGCATTTTTTTGGACGCAGCCACTGAAGCACAGTTGCCAGAAAATATATGCCATATAAATGCTGAAAATAGTCATTTTTCGCCATACGTTGACCTTGTAGACATTGTTTGCCCAGTTTTTTTGGTTGTAGCCACTGAAGCACAGAGGCCAGAAAAAATTAAACCAGTAGGGTTTGCACCCTAGTTTGTAACGGTGGCGGAGGGAGGAGGACGCTAAAGGACAGCTGTGTGTGGAGTCATGAGGCTTGAAGAGAAGGACAGCTGCATAGAAGTCAGAACAAGTCTTCCGGCGTGCAGTAACCCTCCGAGATCCACCCCTCATTCATTTTAATAAAGGTCAGGTAATCGACACTTTTGTGACCTAGGCGAGTTCTCTTCTCAGTTACAATCCCTCCTGCTGCACTGAAGGTCCTTTCTGAGAGCACACTTGAGGCTGGGCAAGACAAGAGGTTCATGGCAAATTGTGACAGCTCTGGCCACAGATCAAGCCTGCGCACCCAGTAGTCCAGGGGTTCATCGCTCCTCAGAGTGTCGATATCTGCAGTTAATGCCAGGTAGTCCGCTACCTGCCGGTCGAGGCGTTCTTTGAGGGTGGATCCAGAAGGGTTGTGGCGCTGCCTTGGACAGAAAAACATTTGCATGTCTGATGTTACAGACCGGCCAAAGGGCTTTGTCCTTGCAGGTGTGCTCGTGGCAGGATTACTGGCACCTCTGCCCCTGGAATGTTGATGAGTTCCTGAAGTGACATCACCCTTAAAAGCATTGTACAACATGTTTTGCAGGCTGGTTTGTAAATGCCGCATCTTTTCGGACTTGTGGTATGTTGGTAACATTTCTGCCACTTTATGCTTGTACCGAGGGTCTAGTAGCGTTGCGACCCAGTACAGGTCCTTCTCCTTAAGCCTCTTGATACGGGGGTCCTTCAACAGGCATGCCAGCATGAAAGACCCCATTCTCACAAGGTTGGATGCAGAGCTATCCATCTCCGCTTCCTCATTATCAAGGACTGCATCATCCACGGTCTCCTCCCCCCAGCCACGTACAAGACCAGGGGTCCCCAAAAGGTCACCACTAGCCCCCTGGGAAGCCTGCTCCTGTTGGTCCTCCTCCTCCTCCTCCACAAAGCCACCTTCCTCCTCTGACTCCACTTCTGGCACCTCTCCCTGCATTGCAGCAGGTGCCTGGGTTCGTTCTGGTGATTGCGACCATAAATCGTGCGCTTCCAGCTCCTCGTCACGCTGGTCTACAGCCTCATCTGTCACTCGTCGCACGGCACGCTCCAGGAAGAAAGCGAAGGGTATTAGGTCGCTGATGGTGCCTTCGGTGCGACTGACCATATTTGTCACCTCTTCAAAAGGTCGCATGAGCCTGCAGGCATCGCGCATAAGCACCCAGTAACGGGGGAAAAAAATCCCCAGCTCTGCAGATCCAGTCCTACCACCCAGTTCAAAAAGGTACTCGTTGACGGCCCTTTGTTGTTGCAGCAGACGTTCCAACATAAGGAGCGTTGAATTCCAGCGAGTCTGGCTGTCAGAAATCAAACGCCTGACTGGCATGTTGTAGCGCTGCTGAATGTCAGCAAGGCGTGCCATGGCTGTGTAGGAACGTCTGAAATGGGCCGACACCTTTCTGGACTGGGTGAGAACGTCCTGGAATCCTGGGTACTTGGAGACAAAACGTTGGACTATTAAATTTAACACATGTGCCATGCAGGGCACATGTGTTAAATTTCCCAGTCTCAACGCTGCCAACAGATTGCTTCCATTGTCACACACCACTTTTCCGATCTGCAGTTGGTGTGGGGTCAGCCACCGATCGGCCTGTGACTGCAGAGATGACAGGAGTACAGATCCGGTATGGTTTTTGCTTTCCAGGCACGTCATCCCCAAGACAGCGTGACAACGGCGTACCTGGCACGTCGAATAGCCTAGGGGGAGCTGGGGGTGCACAGGTGTGGAGGAGGAGAAGGAGGACCCAGCAGCAGAGTAAGAAGAAGAAGAGGAAGAAGACGAGGTAGAGAGCGATGGAGGAGTAGAGGTGGTGGCAGAACCGCGTGCAATCCGTGGCGGTGACACCAACTCCACTGTTGTTGTTGTTGTTGAGCTACCCATTCCCTGCTTCCCATTCCCAGCCATTACCAAGTTCACCCAGTGGGCAGTGTAGGTGACATACCTGCCCTGACCATGCTTGGAGGACCATGCGTCAGTAGTCATATGGACCTTTGGCCCAACACTAAGTGACAGAGATGCGGTAACTTGGCTCTGCACATGTTGGTACAGGTGTGGTATTCCCTTTTTAGAAAAAAAATTGCGGCTGGGTACCTTCCACTGCGGTGTCCCAATTGCTACAAATTTGCGGAAGGCCTCAGAGTCCACCAGCTGGTATGGTAAAAGCTGGCGGGCTAAGAGTGCAGACAAGCCAGCTGTCAGACGCCGGGCAAGGGGGTGACAGTCAGACATTGGCTTCTTACGCTCAAACATGGCCTTCACAGAAACTTGGCTGGTGGCAGATGACTGGGAATGGGAACAGGTGGTCAAGGTGGAAGGCGGAGTGGAGGGTGGTTCAGATGGGTCAAGGAGAGCAGAGGTAGAGCAGTAAGATGCTGGACCAGAAGGAGTGTGGCTTTTAGTTTGCCTGTTGCCTTTGAGGTGTTGCTCCCAAAGTGCTTTGTGCTTGCCGCTCATGTGCCTTCGCATAGAAGTTGTACCTATGTGGCTGTTGGGCTTACCAAGGCTCAGTTTCTGACTGCACTCATTGCAAATTACAATGCTTTTGTCAGAGGCACACACATTAAAAAAATCCCACACTGCTGACTTTTTGGAAGTCTGCGATCTGGCGGTAACAGTAGAAGTTGGCGGCATTGGCGGCAATGGCGGGTGCGTTGGCCGGCTGAACACAGGTGCCGATACATGTTGTTGCCCTACTGATCCCTGCGGGCTGGCCTCCCTGCTTCTTCTAAGTCTTATTCTCCTACTGCCTCTCTGACTCTCCGTCTCTCCATCTGAACTACCCTCCTCTTGCTCTCTTCTACTAGGCACCCACAAAACATCAATCTCCTCATCATCATTCTCCTCAGATGCATCAATTTCTTCTGACACATCACAGAAGGAAGCAGCAGCGGGGACCTCCTCCTCATCACTCATCATTATGTCCATCTCTGTCGTGTTCTCTGCCAGAATTAAATCTGGTGTAACGTCCTCATCTCCTTCATCTTCTTCTGCCAATAATGGTTGCGCATTACTCAGTTCAAGAAACTCATGGGAAAATAACTCCTCTGACTCCAGTGAAGAAGGGGCACCGGTGGTGGAGGAAGTGTTACGTGGGGTGGCCATAGCAGTGGAGGATGAGGAGGATGTTGTGGTAAAGTTAGAAACGGTAGAGGATGGGGTGTGCTGTGTAAGCCAGTCAACTACCTCTTCAGCATTTTGGGAGTTCAGGGTCATTGGCTTTTTAAAACTGGGCAATTTGCTAGGGCCACAGGATTGCATAGCAGCACGGCCCCTAGCACGGCCTCTGCGTGGCGGCCTGCCTTTGCCTGGCATTATTTTTAAAAAAACAACAACAACAAAAACTCAGTTGGTTTTTCTGGAAACGATAATACACACAGCTAGATGGCAGTTTGAAGAAAACAGTGTGCAAATAATGCCTACAAGATCAACGTATACACTACTACAGCGGTGGATACGGATTACGTAAAATATATGAATGCTGCTTGAAAAAAAGTAACTCAAGTGGTTTTTCTAGAGACGATAATATTATCAATATTTAGACAAAATGTGAACAAGCTCACACAGCTAGATGGCGGTTTGAAGAAAACACTGTGCAAATAATGCCTACAAGGTCAACGTATACACAGCGGTGGATACGGATTACGTAAAATATAAGAATGCTGCTTGAAAAAAAGTCACTCCGGTGTTTTTTCTGGAGACGGTAATATTATGGATATTTAGACAGAATGAGAACACGGTCACACAGCTAGATAGCAGTTGGTTGAATAACACACTGGGCAAAAAATGCCTACAGGGCAAATAATGCCTACAAGGTCAACGTATACACAGCGGTGGATACGGATTACGTAAAATATAAGAATGCTGCTTGAAAAAAAGTCACTCCGGTGTTTTTTCTGGAGACGGTAATATTATGGATATTTAGACAGAATGAGAACACGGTCACACAGCTAGATAGCAGTTGGTTGAATAACACACTGGGCAAAAAATGCCTACAGGGCAAATAATGCCTACAAGGTCAACGTATACACAGCGGTGGATACGGATTACGTAAAATATAAGAATGCTGCTTGAAAAAAAGTCACTCCGGTGTTTTTTCTGGAGACGGTAATATTATGGATATTTAGACAGAATGTGAACACGGGCACACAGCTAGATAGCAGTTGGTTGAATAACACACTGGGCAAAAAATGCCTACAGGGCAAATAATGCCTAAAAGGTCAACTTATACACTACTACAGCGATGGATACGGATTACGTAAAATTTATTATGGCTGCTTGAAAAAAGTCACTCCGGTGTTTTTTCTGGAGACGGTAATATTATGGATATTTAGACAGAATGTGAACAAGGTCACACAGCTAGATAGCAGTTGGTTGAATAACACACTGGGCAAAAAATGCCTACAGGGCAAATAATGCCTAAAAGGTCAACTTATACACTACTACAGCGATGGATACGGATTACGTAAAATTTATTATGGCTGCTTGAAAAAAGTCACTCCGGTGTTTTTTCTGGAGACGGTAATATTATGGATATTTAGACAGAATGTGAACACGGGCACACAGCTAGATAGCAGTTGGTTGAATAACACACTGGGCAAAAAATGCCTACAGGGCAAATAATGCCTAAAAGGTCAACTTATACACTACTACAGCGATGGATACGGATTACGTAAAATTTATTATGGCTGCTTGAAAAAAGTCACTCCGGTGTTTTTTCTGGAGACGGTAATATTATGGATATTTAGACAGAATGTGAACACGGTCACACAGCTAGATAGCAGTTGGTTGAATAACACACTGGGCAAAAAATGCCTACAGGGCAAATAATGCCTAAAAGGTCAACTTATACACTACTACAGCGGTAGTAAAATAAAAAAAAGTTAAATAAAAAAAGAATGAATATTAAAAAAAAAAAATTAAAGTTGGTGCTGCTGAACTACTAGGAGCAGCAGATTAGCACACCAGTCCCACTCCCCAACACTGCTAGACTAATAGCACTGGGCTCTTATAGTAGTAGTAGTAGTAGTAAAACAACAAAAAAATAAATAAAAGCAGTCCTTACAAGGACTATTGCTATTGCAGCAGTCAGCAGATGAGATCAGAAGCAGGACAGCTGCCCACTGCAGCTACATACAGAGCACTGCAGTAGAAGGTAGATTACTAGCCAGCAAAGCTACCTAAGCTTAAATGTCCCTCAAACCCCTGCAGACTTCTGTCCCTCCAATAACAGAGCAGTATCAAAACGTTTACTAGCCAGCAAACTTTCAACTGTCCCTGAAATCACTAACAGGCAGCAGCTCTCTCCCTACACTATCTCTTCAGCACACACAGGCAGAGTGAAAAAAAGCTGCAGGGCTTCGGTTTTTATAGGGAAGGGGAGTGGTCCAGGGGAGAGCTTCCTGATTGGCTGCCATGTACCTGCTGGTCTGGGGTGAGAGGGCAAAAAAAAGCGCCAACAATGGCGAACCCAAAATGGCGAACGTCGCGCGACGTTCGCGAACTTCCGGCGAGCGCGAACACCCGATGTTCGCGCGAACAAGTTCGCCGGCGAACAGTTCGCGACATCTCTAGCCATGATAGGCCTCAACCACCAGAAGACATTAGCCAACTTAGCGGCAAAATTACAAGCAACCTATTTAGAAACCATGTTAGGCCTCAACCCCCAGAAGAAATCAGCCAACAATATGGCAGTATTCGAAGAAACATTTTTAGAGGCCATGATAGGCCTCGACCCCCAGAAGAAATCAGCCAACAATATGGCAGTATTCGAAGAAACATTTTTAGAGGCCATGATAGGCCTCGACCCCCAGAAGAAATCAGCCAACAATATGGCAGTATTCGAAGAAATATTTTTAGAAGCCATGATAGGCCTCAACCACCAGAAGACATTAGCCAACTTAGCGGCAAAATTACAAGCAACCTATTTAGAAACCATGTTAGGCCTCAACCCCCAGAAGAAATTAGCCAAACAATGTGGCAGTATTCGAAGAAACATTTTTAGAAGCCATGATAGGCCTCAACCCCCAGAAAAAATTTAGCCAACAATATGGCAGTATTCGAAGAAACATTTTTAGAAGCCATGATAGGCCTCAACCCCCAGAAGAAATTAGCCAAACAATGTGGCAGCATTCGAAGAAACATTTTTAGAAGCCATGATAGGCCTCAACCCCCAGAAAAAATTAGCCAACAATGTGGCAGTATTCGAAGAAACATTTTTAGAAGGCATGATAGGCCTCAACCCCCAGAAGAAATCAGCCAACAATATGGCAGTATTCGAAGAAATATTTTTAGAAGCCATGATAGGCCTCAACCACCAGAAGACAGTAGCCAACTTAGCGGCAAAATTACAAGCAACCTATTTAGAAACCATGTTAGGCCTCAACCACCAGAAGAAATTAGCCAACAATGTGGCAGTATTCGAAGAAACATTTTTAGAGGCCATGATAGGCCTCGACCCCCAGAAGAAATCAGCCAACAATATGGCAGTATTCGAAGAAACATTTTTAGAAGCCATGATAGGCCTCAACTACAAAAAAAATTGCCGACAATGCAGCAGTAGTGTCAGCCACAGCAGTAGAAGCCTTGATAGACACCCACCAGAGTTTTGCCAAATAATGAGGCATTAGTAGCATCAGCAGCGGCAGTCATGTTGTAACTTTCAATCAACTCTATATTAGAGCCAGAAGAATTAAATGAGGCAGGCCCCAAACAGAAGACGTTTGCCAAATAATGAGGCATTAGTAGCAACAGCAGCGGCAGTCATGTTGTAACTTTTAATCAACTCTATATTAGAGCCAGAAGAATTAAATGAGGCAGGCCCCAAACAGAAGACGTTTGCCAAATAATGAGGCAGTAGTAGCAACAGCAGCGGCAACAACAGTCATGTTGTAACTTTCAATCAACGCTATATTAGAGCCAGAAGAATTAAATGAGGCAGGCCCCAAACAGAAGACGTTTGCCAAATAATGAGGCATTAGTAGCAACAGCAGCAGCAACAACAGTCATGCTGTAACTTTTAATAAACTCTATATTAGAGCCAGAAGAATTAAATGAGGCAGGCCCCAAACAGAAGACGTTTGCCAAATAATGAGGCATTAGTAGCAACAGCAGCGGCAGTCATGTTGTAACTTTCAATCAACTCTATATTAGAGCCAGAAGAATTAAATGAGGCAGGCCCCAAACAGAAGACGTTTGCCAAATAATGAGGCATTAGTAGCAACAGCAGCGGCAGTCATGTTGTAACTTTTAATCAACTCTATATTAGAGCCAGAAGAATTAAATGAGGCAGGCCCCAAACAGAAGACGTTTGCCAAATAATGAGGCAGTAGTAGCAACAGCAGCGGCAACAGCAGTCATGTTGTAACTTTCAATCAACGCTATATTAGAGCCAGAAGAATTAAATGAGGCAGGCCCCAAACAGAGAAGACTTTTGCCAAATAACGAGGCATTAATAGCAACAGCAGTGGCAGCAACAGTCATTTTGTAACTTGTAACTTTCAATCAACGCTATATTAGAGCCAGAAGAATTAAATGAGGCAGGCCCCAAACAGAAGACGTTTGCCAAATAATGAGGCATTAGTAGCAACAGCAGCAGCAACAACAGTCATGCTGTAACTTTTAATAAACTCTATATTAGAGCCAGAAGAATTAAATGAGGCAGGCCCCAAACAGAAGACGTTTGCCAAATAATGAGGCAGTAGTAGCAACAGCAGCGGCAACAACAGTCATGTTGTAACTTTTAATCAACTCTATATTAGAGCCAGAAGAATTAAATGAGGCAGGCCTCAAACAGAGAAGACTTTTGCCAAATAACGAGGCATTAGCAGCAACAGCAGAGTCAGCAACAGTCATGTTGCGACTTTTAATCAACTCTATATTAGAGCCAGAAGAATTAAATGAGGCAGGCCCCAAACAGAGAAGACTTTTGCCAAATAACGAGGCATTAATAGCAACAGCAGTGGCAGCAACAGTCATTTTGTAACTTGTAACTTTTAATCAACTCAATATTAGAGCCAGAAGAATTAAATGAGGCAGGCCCCAAACAGAAGACATTAGCAAGACGCGCTGGCGGTGGGGGACCTGCGAAAATGGGCACATACCCTACGTACCTTCTCCAGCATGTCACCCAACCCTTGGTAGCTCTTGAGGAAGCGCTGCACCACAAGGTTGAGGACATGTGCAAAGCAAGGCATGTGGATCAGGTGCCCTAGGCGGATGGCGGCCAGCAGGTTGCGACCGTTGTCGCAAACAATATCACCTGCTTGGAGCTGGCGGGGAGTGAACCACCGCTGCACCTGAGTCTGGAAGGCAGCCATGAGCTCAGGTGCAGTATGACTCCTCTCGCCCAGGGAGAGGAGTTGCAGCACAGCCTGACATCGCCTGTGCTGCACTGAAGCGTAGCTGCGGGGACGCTTCAGGGGTGGCTCATCCATAGTGGAGGAGGAGGAGGAGGAAGTGGACATGTGGGGTTTGCCCTGTACCCCACGGGGAGGCACCTGTAGCCTGAGGGGAGCGCCCCGGCTTGCACCCTCCCCAGCACTCATGAGGGTGACCCAGTGCGCAGTGTAGGTTATGTACCTCCCCTGCCCATGCCTGCTGGTCCACGTGTCAGTGGTGCAGTGCACCCTGCCGCCAACAGCATGATCCAGCGACAGGGACACATTCTCAACCACATGCTGGTGGATGGCAGGGACAGCCTTCCTGGCAAAATAATGGCGGCTGGGGATCCGCCAGTTAGGGGCAGCGCAAGCCATCAGCTGTCGGAAGGGGGCTGCTTCGACTAGCTGATAGGGCAGCAGCTGCACCGCCAGAAGCTTTGCCAGGCAGCCATTAAGCCTCTGCACTTGGGGGTGGCTGGGGGAGAGAGGCGTCTTGCGGCTGAGGAACTGGGGGAGGGAAACCTGGCGGGACAGGGGCCGCATTGAGGAGGAGGAGGCTGCAGAAGAGGCTGAGCTACACAGTGGCTGCCTCCGACTGTGAGCCCCAGAATCCTCTTCACCTGCTGCAGGGTCTGGGGAGCTAGCACCTCTTCCCTGAGGAATGGGAGGAGGTGGACAGGAAGCACCACTGCCACCCGGTGCCCTGCCACTTTGGTGCTGCTCCCACGTCATCCTGTGATGACGTTTCATATGGGAACTTAAAGCTGATGTTCCCATATGTGACCCTGCCTGCCCCCTTCGAACCTTCTGCCGGCAGAGCTGGCACACTGCTATTGCCTGGTCCTCTGCCTGGCACGTGAAAAAAGCCCACACTGCTGAAGTGCGGGCCACTGCCTTGCCTGCTGTGGAGGGTTGAGGATGGTCCCCACCCATACGCACATAGGCTTTGGACCTAGGCGCAGTGCTGCCCTGTTGCCTGCCCCCCCTAGCAGTGGTCGGTGGAGCCGGCTCTTCATCCTCATCAACAACAAACAGTTCCCCCCCTGAACTGCTGCTGTTATCCTCTGGAGCCGGCTCCCAGGGTCTGTCCCTGTCATCGTCCTCCCCCAGACCAGACCCTGCCTCATACATGGCATCAATACCCACATCCAGCATGCTGGTGTCTGACCCCACACCAGCAACTTGCTGCCCTGCCATAAGGGGACCCTGCCCAATATCCCCTATTGATGTGGGCTGTGACATGACCACCTCCTCCTCTTCATCAGACATGAATGCCCCCCCCATTCCTGCCTGATCATCAAAAAGATCCAGGGTGTCTGGGCCCAAGTCCACCTCAGGATCAAATAAGAGGGATGGGGTGTCATCCCACACTGAGCTAGCAGGTGATGCCACCTCCTGCCGCTCACTGGTGCCTGCTGCAGATGAGGTAGCCTGGGTCAGCCAGTCTACCACTGCCTCTGCCTGCTGCGACCGTATGGGTCGCGAAGCAGTGGCAAAAAAATCGAGCACAGTCCTACGTGGACCAGTTGCCCCGCTGCTGCGACCCACAGCCACCTGCTGCTGTGGCATTTGCTGCTGCTGTTGTTGCGGCTGCTGCTGCTGTTGTTGCAGCTGCTGCTGCTGTTGCAGCTGCTGCTGTTGTTGTTGCAGCTGCTGCTGTGATGGCAGCTGCTTTGATGGCAGCTTGTGCTGCGACTGATTTACAGTGCCCAGACTGGGCATGGCACATGGCTGTTGTGGGGTTGGATGCCCACGGCCAGCACCACGGCCTCTTCCTCGGCCACCCCTCCCTATCTCACCCTTCTTCCCACCACCACCACCACCCATCCCTAACCCACCCTTCTTCCCACCACCACCACCCATCCCCCCTCTCCCACGGCCCGTCATATTGGGCAACTAAACTTAAAAAAAAAAATATATATATATAAGGGGGGGGGTTTGGATATTTCGGGGAAGGAAAGGAGAAAAAAATAAAACCCTCAACTAAATCCCCTCAGCAGAAGTGTGCACCCACAAGGAGTACACACACCAGCACAGACAAAGACAAAGACAGTTAGCCCTAAAAAGGGCTATTGGGTGGTGAGCAGGCAAGCAGAAGAGGGAAAACAGTAAACTGAAATCCACAACCTCCACTTGCACTGACTCAGAAAAAAAAAAAGCTCTCTACACAAACTCCACTAGCTAAATCACACACAAATCTCTCACTATCCTGCTCTCTCTACCTCTACCAGAAACGCCACGAGTAATGGCCGCCTCTGCAGCTCCTTATATAGCCAGTGGGTTGGCTCAGGGATGGCTCACATCTTATTGGCTGCTGTGGGTGATGTTTAGTTTGTCGCGCGTCTTTTTGTTTTGACGCGCATTAGCGGCGTCGCGGCTCGTCGCGCGACGAAAATTTCGACGCACGGCGAAACGAGTCGCGAGGCGAATTTTTGCCGCAATTTTGCGAAAAATTCGCCCGCGGCGAAACGCAGAAATTCGCCGCGAATTTAACCATGGCGAATTTATTCGCCCATCCCTAGTGTAGATGATTGAGTATCAGTGTTTCTTGTGCTGTTATTAGATTGATCCCTAGTTTTGGTAGAAAGAGGCTCCAGATTGGCCACAAACTGCTCTGCTTCTTTGAAATCATCAAAAGTATGTGTGCCTGTAGGTAGGAACATTTTTAGGATTGCTGGATATAGCATAGCAAATTTAATTTCAGATTTAAACAAAATTTGGGAAGTATTTGAAAAGTTCTGTCTTTTTTTGGACAGTGCAGCAGAAAAATCTTGAAACATTAGGATATTTTTATTTTCCAGAAATAAGGTTTTAGATTTTGTATATGCTTGCAGAATTTTGTGTTTATCTGCGTAGTCCAGAAACCTTACAATGACCGTTCTAGGTTTATGAATATTTCTAGTATAGGTCAATCTAAAAACAACTGGACTTGCTGAGTAATCAATGAAGACGTTTCACATCCGAGCAGCTTCTTCAGTTCAACTGACTGGTGTGGGAAGTTCTCGGCATATAAACTCTTCCACTAATCCAATCACAATGGCACATTGTAACTCTTCAAAGAGGTGACATCTGAAGAAACTCCCACAGGTGTTGATTCTGTGTAGTTGTGATAGGATAATCCAATGTGTCATGCAACTCCTAGATACAGGTGTTACTTGTGAGAGTTGCATGAATGGATGTGTGAAGTGTTCTGAATCCGCCGGGGTACAGATGTTAGAACAGCATTGTATGTAGCAGACAGGTGGTGTCGAAGGCCCCCACCTCTGTTCAGGTACATATGAACCCTTGGGGAAAGACCCAACCAGTGGTTACAAGAAAAAGGTGATCGGTTGCCTACAACAACTTGAAAAGGAACAAGCCATTGATCGTATTTTATACCACCGTCTGTATCCCAGGGAAGCCACACCATGCTTATACGGACTCCCCAAGATACACAAGGAAGGAGCCCCACTAAGACTCATTGTCAGCAGCATAAATTCAGTGACATACAGCATTGCAAAATTCTTGGCTAACATCTTAGCCCCGTTGGTAGGCAATACAGTGCATCATATCCAGAATGCCAAAGAGTTTGTAACCAAGATTCATGGCGTTACACTAGAGGCAGAAGAAACAATGGTATCATATGATGTCACTTCATTGTTCACATGTATACCTACTACAGAGGCAATTGAGACTGTAAGAAATCGACTGCAACAAGATAACACCCTCAGCAGCAGAACGAAGCTCAGTCCCAACCAAGTTTGTTTGTTGCTAGATTTGTGCCTTAACACCACATACTTCAAGTACAAGAACCTTTTTTATAGACAGAAACATGGCTGTGCAATGGGTTCTCCAGTCTCTCCCATTGTAGCAAACTTGTACATGGAGGAGGTGGAAAGGAGGGCCTTACTTACTTTCAAGGGTACTACACCGACTCACTGGTTCAGGTATGTGGATGATACTTGGGTTAAAATCAGATCCAATGAAGTGGCGGCCTTCACAGAACACATTAACTCAGTGGACAATAACATCAAGTTCACAAGGGAAGATGTCCATGAGAACAAACTTGCTTTTTTGGACTGTTTGATATGTATCCAAGAGGGTGGTAACTTGAAGATGGAAGAATACAGGAAACCCACTCATACGGATCAATATCTGTTGTTTGATTCCCACCATCCACTGGAACACAAACTGGGTGTCATTAGAACTCTGCACCACCGGGCGGAATGTGTGGCAACTGATACAGAGTCCAAAGACAAAGAGCAAAAACATCTCAGAGGAGCTTTGAAAGCGAGTGGCTCCCCAGACTGGGCCTTTGTCAAAACAGCAGCAACCAAGCCCAACAGGAACACCAATAGAAATAACCGCCCGGAGACACATAGTAGGTGAAACATAGTCATCCCATATGTAGCTGGAGTGTCAGAGAAACTCAGGAGGATTTTCAACAAACACCATGTCCCTGTGTTTTTCAAACCTAGCAACACACTGAGACAAAAACTGGTACACCCAAAGGATCAAACACCAAAAGAAAAACAAAGCAATGTGGTATACGGAGTCCAGTGTAGCGAGGAGAGCACAGATCTATACATCGGGGAGACAAAACAAGCGAATGGCTCAGCACAGGAGGGAGAACTCTACAGGGCAAAACTCAGCTGTCTTTCTATACTTAAAAGACAAGGGACACTCTTTTGAAGACAGCAAGGTCCAAATCTTGGACAAAGAAGACGCTGGTTTGAACGAGGCGTGAAAGAGGCGATTCATGTCAAGGTGGAGAGACCATCTCTGAACAGAGGCGGGGGCCTTCGACACCACCTGTCTGCTACATACAATGCTGTTCTAACATCTGTACCCCGGCGGATTCAGAACACTTCACACATCCATTCATGCAAATCTCACAAGTAACACCTGTATCTAGGAGTTGCATGACACATTGGATAATCCTATCACAACTACACAGAATCAACACCTCTGTGAGTTTCTTCAGATGTCACCTCTTTGAAGAGTTACAATGTGCCATTGTAAATGGATTAGTGGAAGAATTTCCCACACCAGTCAGTTGAACTGAAGAAGCTGCTCGGATGAGTAGTGAAACGTCTTCATTGATTACTCAGCAAGTCCAGTTGTTTTTAGATTGACCTATACTAGATATACTATGACCTGGATGAATGAAAATCTTCATAGTCATGTTTATGAATATTGTTTTCAGAAAATGGGCCAATTCTGTGAGCTCTCTCAATTTTTACTGAAGGAATGTCATTTTGTATACCAAGTTCTGGAGGAAGCCATTGAGATATTATTTTAGCAGGAAACTCCTGATTGTGGGTTTCAGATATTCCTATAAAGCGTAATTTTTTCCTCCTAGATCTATTTTCTAGGTCTTCTGCTTTTGTTTCTAGTTCAGCAACTCTTTTTTGCAGAAGGAAAATCTTTGTATTGAATTATCCTCAATAGGGAAGATTCTCTCTTCTATTTCTGATATTTGGGCATTGTGTGAGGAGAGTTGTTCTGACAGTTTATTTATGTCAGCTTGTAATTTAACTGAAACCCTTTCCAGCGACTTTTCAATAGTAGGGTTAATTAAACTGGCTACTTCTGAGGCTATTTGTTCATAATTAAAGTCACTTTGTGATACATTGTGTGAGGTGAAGAGGATGGTACTTGCTCTGTATTTTGAGTTCCGGTCGCCATATTTGAAACTGTGTGAGGAGCGTCCTATTTCCCCGGTTTTTGCCTGCTTATGCTTCTTGGGTGAGTCTTTTGCCATGTACGATGTTTATTAATTGGGATTCACCGCTTTCTGTGAGCATACACTGGTGCTGTGTGGGAGAGCAATGGAGGGCTGTATTGTGCGTCTATTTTACTCAGGCGCCTTACTGGAAGTATTTATACTAATTAAGTAAGACGAGATAATCAATATTGATGCAAGAAGTGAACGAGTTCTAAGGACATGCACATAGGAATATCTTTCCCTTTCCTCAGAAATACCTGGCTTTATATTAAAAAAACAATAGTGAAAGAGATGTATCCCCAGAGGATAGATACCTTCAAACTAAAGATTAATAATCTAACATTAATGACATGACCCTTTCTTTATTCAGCTCAAATGAAAATAATATATTGGTCTGTTTGGTTTTTTTTTTTTGAAGATACATTGTTTTTAAAATAATCTATTTTTCAAGAAGTGGTTTCCATTAACTGAGTTTGTTATGTGGATACAGTGGGGACACTGAGGACTGAGCACCTGGCCAAGGGGGCACATTGGTGAGCTGGAGTGGTCTCCTACGGTTTTTGTTTTACCAATATTAAATATACATTTTTGTTTTTGAAGTAAGGATGATATATACAGATAATATGGAAAGGTATATTAGATAAAGGGAAATCAAATTAAACAAAGACTGAAGAATTTGATCATTCATATTAAAGAAACATGAAAATATACATAATCATCATGAAATAAGCCTATTACCTGTTGTACTATGCTAATAGTAGGCCTGCTATTTAGATAACTAGGGCCCAACCTATCTCATCCATGTGCAGTTCTATCTGACATAATTAAAGGGGATCGTTGCCAGAGGGAAAAGGGAGGGGGCAGAAGGGAAAGGAGGAAAATAGAATGGTTAAAACAAAGAAAATGTTTGAGAACACAAACGAAAAAATATAGACAAGCATAAAAAAGGGAAGCTTAAGAAAAAATGTAAAAGGGCAAAAGCATGGGGCAAGGGATGAAGGAATCAGCAAAAAAGAAGAGTGAGCATAACATTTAAGTAATGGAAGCAATTCCATGTATAATACCACTCAGAATTCATAGTAGAATGTCACAGAGGTAATTCCATGTATAATAACCCCCACAATTCATAGTAGAATGTCACAGTGGCAATTACATGTAAGTTACCCCCCAGAATTCATAGTAGGATGACACAGTGGCAATTACATGTAACATACCCCCCATAAGTCATAGTAGAATGAATGAGATAAGAAGGAAAGAGTTAAGGCTAGAGTTCTCACCAGTCTTCTCCTTCCTGGGGGGGTGGGGGATATGAAAAGTAGACAGCCTCACAACCATCCATTTCTGCAGAGCCCAGCATGGAAATTCTTCCCGCACCCCATTAACAGGACCCCATGTGTGGGTGGGAAGCTTAAATAAGCAAATCAGTAATATGAGATGTTCCTCTTGCTGCCTACTTGCTCTCTCCACATGCCAGAAACCCCAATGCGCTGCTGTGGGCGACTTCACCCCCACATTCCCTGATGCTCCCTACGTTAGTAAGTGAAACATTTGCCCTTCAGTGTCCCCTGCTCATACTCACTACACTTTTACCAGTCAAGTTAGGCTCCCTAATTCTTAGCCAGAGCAATGCGTCTACCAGCAAAGTTATTGGGCATGCGCATTAGCTTTTCTGTGAATTGTGGGACCTGTAGTCCTGCACCTTCCTTGCTCCTTCACCTGATACCTCAGTCTCATTATGCCCAACCAGGGCTGTCAGATACTAGCGGAGAGGGAGCAACCAGTTGTTGTGGAGCAGGAATAGTAACAGTAAATGGAATCAGACACAAGGTCCAGTGGTTGGTCTTAAACAAACTTTTTTAAAAACACCAAAAAATTGAACTTTTCTGTGCTGCAGATGGAACCATTGCAGTAACGTATTAAAAGGCAATTGTGTATATCATCCTCTAAAGGGGAAGGATATCCCAATAAGAGGATTCTATACGTGTGCTTCCACATATGTAGTGTATAGTATAAAATGCCCGTGTGGTAAAACTTATGTAGGAAAAACGATACGTTGCATAACAGATAGACTTACAGAACATAAGTCAGCGATTAGAAATAAACTTAATCAACCAATTGTAAAACATTTGGATGAAAATGGCCACACAATTAGTCAGTTGGGGTTGCAGATCTTAGATTCAGTTCCCAGGAGGAGACGTGGGGGAGACCGTGACAAGGAGTTGTTGCGGAGGGAAGCCCATTGGATAAAGAGACTGGGAATCATGTCACCACATGGTCTGAATCACGAATATGATCTGACTCCTTTTTTATTCAAATAAATACAAATAAATATTTTTAAATATCGTTTTTATGTTTTGCAGGTTTCTTTCAAACATGTCGTCCTGTCGACCCGGGAGCGGGTATTGAAGGGACATTGTCATAATCCAGATAAGTCTTTTCACTATGGACACATTGTGTATATATATTTGACTAAAGATTGTATCCAAAACTCATGTTTGAATTGAAACAGTTAATATTGTGTAATATTATGTGACGACACCAGGGGGCATTGCACCTCAGGCTGTTTAAGGTCATGTGTATTGTGGGTTTTTTATGCTTGATAAAGAGTGGAGTGTCACTCGAAACGTTGCACAATGTTGCTGTAGTTCCATGCAAATATTTGCAATCATTAAAGGCGGTTTTATTGAAAAACCTTGGAGTGCTGTTAATGGATATATACTACTACGAAAGTAGCCGTTGTGAACAGGCTTATGAACGTGCACCTTAAAGAAACTTGGGCCGAGAGAGTAAGTGCAGTTTCATTGGTTTTGCTTTCATCAGACACAAGCACTCAGAAGCCATCATCTTTTATTCTGTAGAATAGCTTCGGCTGTCTGTGATGCTGAGGCTTATAGTTCAGCTAGGCATGCTATGTAGTGGCATAAAGAAGGCAATGCAGGGCCCTTCAGGATCTGGGTCCCCCTCACATTGCGGGGTCTGTGGGGGCCTTAATTACGCCACTGTGAAGTGATTCCAAATGTTACTATGAGCGTCTTTACAGCCATGGATCTTCTTTTTTGTAGGGCTTTGGGCTAAAACATATGGTCCAACATTTTAGCCTTATTCCTTATTAAGGCTTAATTTTCTGATTAATTTAAGTTTTTACTTAGTGTCCAGACAACCGCAAATAAGGAACTTACCATCCAATACAATGTTTTCTGCTTTGTTTGAACATTTGCACAACATAACACAACCATTTGTCCCCTCTTTTCCAACTCACAATGTCTATTTTAGACCCGTTCCTAAACAACAGTGATTGACTTTAATGCGTTTGGCGTGAGAAAAAAACTTGAATGAAAACGGCCATTGCATGTCGACAAAAAAGTCGAAGAGAAAAAAACACCTACACAAGAAAAATTCCCATTGAATTTGGAGTGAGATAAAATTGTTGTGCGTAACAGATCTGTCCCATAGTGACTTCATTGTGTTTTTCTCATTTTTCATTTTAACACAAATTCTAGTAAATTTTTTGGGAACAGATTTGCTCATCACTACTTTAACACTACACCACCTTCCCTATAGCTAAATATAGGAAAATCTTCCCATGTGCCTATATAACGTTTATCTGTAGGATGATCACTGGAAGCTGATCTGAACCTGCTCATAGGCCTGGCCAGTACCTTCTGGGAACCTAAATACACCTGTCATAGAAGGGCTATATTTGGGCTATCCAAGGCCCCCTCGAAACTGTTTCATCTTAGGACATATCATCCTTTTAAGTAGATGAATAATTGGAAAACATTTCATTTTTTAAGAAAAACCCAAGTTCAGTGCTGTATTGGTGAGTATATGGCGTACGGAATGAGTTGTAAAATATAGGGGGCACCAATAACAGCATTTACATTATTATATAATATTTCTGAGATTCACACACCAGATATAAATATTATTTGTCCCATAAGAAATAAATCACCAGAACCTGAGACTGAATTGCTGATCAGAGAAGGAAACTTTATTCATCCAGCGCCGAGCAGAGAATCTTCACTGTTAGCGCAATATGTTAAAGAGCCATTACATTTGCAGCAGATGATACAGTTTGAAAAAAAAATTGCTTATAATTTAATTCACAGAATATGACAGATTATTTTTAAATGTGTTCCAACTATTGTGATTGGTTATTAGGATACACAAATCACTTTTTTCTTTAAAGATATATTGCAATGATGGTGAAGCAAGTACTTGATCAACCCTATGAGCAGAGTAAATGTAATGCATAGCAAAATGTATGTAAGTGAGAAATCATTGGAGCTACAGGAACTTTCATAGCATATCATTTGTCATAGCATTAGAATATATTTAAGCAGAGATATTTAGAACATTTCTATGTTGGTCATTATCAAGATCAGCAATGGAAGAATCTCAACTGAGGTTACTTTGTTCCAGCATAGATGGATTTAAAAGACTGGAAGAATTCTTCTCTCTTCATTTCCAAATGACCCTGAGGATCAATGGATTTATTGAAATCATGGGAGATCTGGGCAAAGCTGTGGGCAACTCTGTGGCACAGATACATTGGCACAAACACAAGGAATTCATTTGGGAATGGGAAGTCGCTGTGTAACTTGGAGCTGATTTCTACTCTGATCAAACTGGAGACTTCCTCATGGTAATTGGTCTCATTCTCCTTTTTCTCTTCTCTCTTCCTATCAGTGAATTCCTTCACTCGCTTCTCTATACCCTGTGTCACCTCTTCTACCTTTTTTTTCTCATCAGCTGAAAGTTTCTCAGATTTTGTAGACAAATATTCAGTGAATTTCTCAGGCAAGTTTGCCCATAGAGAAGAGTCGCTGATGAGACTGGCAGCATTGGATCCTGCCTTGAATTCCTTTAATTTCTCCTGATAAACCCATGGGGCAGGGACAAGGATTTTACCCTTAAACCCACAGGAATCCCATAAACCACTGAATTCTTCCTGTAACTTCTCCTCACTTAATTCTTTCCCTTGTAAAGTCAGAGCCAACTCTCTGCTTCTGCCCAATACTTCCTCTTCCCATTGCTCTCCTTTTATCTCAGTCCCATGGCAGGACTTTTCTTCAGCTTGCTCATGACTAAAAAACACTTCTAGATCTTCAATAATTGCCACATGTTTCCCTTCCAATGTTTTAGTAAGAAGTTTTCTTCCAGTTGCCTTTATATCTTCTGTTACAGTGTGAATATCACCAGGAGGCAACAATGCGGATTTCATGCGACGCGTTATGTTAACAGTACCTCCTGTAATATAAAGACATAGAGTATTAATGAATTATAATCAATTGCATTACTGATCCCCACCCACAAGATCAGTTTCACTCATTCTAACAGTTCTTCCCCAGCCACTAGAGTTATAGTATCAATGGTTCATTGGCACAACATTAAAGGGATTCTGTTATGATTTGTATGGTTTGCTTTTAATTTCTAAAATACACTGTTTACATTGCAAATAATATACTCTATGATTCTTGAACCAATAACAGTAATATTGATGTGGAGGAGACATCTCAGTGCTTTGTGCCTGATTCTGAGCTATGAGAAGGGTCAGCACTTCAGGATAAAACTACTTTGAGACAGTAAGGGGCAGATGTAAGAAGGGTCGAATATCGAGGGTTAATTAATTTATCGAATATCGAAGTCGAACAATTTAGCGCAAATCCTGCGATCGAACGATCGAAGGATTTTAATACAACGATCGAAGGAATATCCTTCGATCAAAAAATCACAGGCAAGCCTATGGGGACCTTCCCCATAGGCTAACATTGACTTCGGTAGCTTTTAGCTGCCGAACTAGGGGGTCGAAGTTTTTCTTAAAGAGACAGTACTTCGACTATCAAATGGTCGAATAGTCGAACGATTTTTAGTTCGAATCGTTCGATTCGAAGTCGAAGTAGTAGTCGAAGGTCTAAGTAGCCCATTCGATGGTCGAAGTAGCCCAAAAAACACTTCGAAATTCGAAGTTTTTTTAATTCGAATCCTTCACTCAAGCTTTGTAAATCTGGCCCTTTCTGTTTCTCCCTTTCTCATTCTATTGTAACACAGCCCAAGTCATGCTCCCTATCCCCAGATAGTTGGAAGAAATGAGAACAGCACCCAAGCAGGAAAAAGCAAAAGGTATCAGGGAGCTGCTGTCTGGTTAGCAACCCATTGTTCTATTGATAGACTGCTGATAATGGGCTACCAGAGGGGGGGGGTGCGGTGAGGGGGTGATATTACTCCAACTTGCAGTACAGCAGTAAAGAGAGACTGAAGTTTATCAGAGCACAAGTCGTATGACTGGGGGCACCTGGGAAATGGACATCATGTCTAGCCACATTTTAGATTTTAAAATTAAATCTAAAAAAAGTTGGCTCTTTTAAAAGAATGGATTTCAGTGCAGCACTATTAACTGATGGGTTTTGATAAAAACCAGTTTTCCTGTGATAGTAACCCTTTAAGGAGCTGGCCATAAGCAATAGATTTTCTGTGGGTCCCGACTACATGAGGGGCAGGAATGGCTCAAACCCTACATGTGAATTTGCTAATTACCTTTTTGCAACATATTTGTCCTGCCACTAAAGCTGTACATTCCTCATAAATAAAACAATCACCCACTGTACCCACTTCTTATCCCCCACAGATCACAGACCAGAGCACTTTCACAATGACTATCCACTCGCTTTACTCAAATGACTCCTCACTCTCCTCCTCCCTGTGGCTTCTCTCTCTACATGTGTCAGAGTCACTTAACTCTAATCCATTGTCTAGGGAAAGGAATCATAAGCCAATTCATGTAACATAACAATCAAAATCAATCAAAATCAAAGTCTTTCTACGGTTCCCATAACCACAGGATGATGACCCACAAACAACTTAAAACTGTTTATTTTTGCAAAGTTGTCACTTCGTATCCCACAAAATATATGTTGCTTTAAAAATAGGTGTGGACAACATAGGCAGTTCTTTCCATCCCAACACTTTATTTTATCCACTTGGATAGCTGCATTAAGAAACTCTAAATACATAGAACAGATTACATCAGAAGTGAACTGAAGGAGAAAACTGAAAGAAAACATAAGGAAGTGATACTTTACAGAAAGGGGGATAGATACAGGGAACAGACTCCCAGCAGGGGAGGTAGGACTAATACAGTAAAAGAATAGGAGGGAGAGTGAAAGGGGGATAGATACAGGGAACAGACTCCCAGCAGGGGTGGTAGGACTAATACAGTAAAGGAATAGGAGGGAGAGTTAAAGGAACATAAGGAAGTGATACTTTACACAAAGGGGGATAGATACAGGGAACAGACTCCCAGCAGGGGTGGTAGGACTAATACAGTAAAGGAATAGGAGGGAGAGTGAAAGGGAACATAAGAAAGTGATACTTTACACAAAGGGGGATAGATACAGGGAACAGACTCCCAGCAGGGGTGGTAGGACTAATACAGTAAAGGAATAGGAGGGAGAGTGAAAGAGGGATAGATACAGGGAACAGACTCCCAGCAGGGGTGGTAGGACTAATACAGTAAAGGAATAGGAGGGAGAGTGAAAGGGAACATAAGGAAGTGATACTTTACAGAAAGGGGGATAGATACAGGGAACAGACTCCCAGCAGGGGTGGTGGGACTAATACAGTAAAGGAATAGGAGAGTGAAAGGGAACACTTACCTGAGATGTTACCAACAGATACATTGCCTCCCATTTTCACTTTTCCAATTTGTTCCTTCTTAGAGATCTGGTCCTTTCAGCAGTAAATCTGCTCCACTTGAATTAAAGAAAATATAAAAGTATTAAAAAGTGGAGGAAAGATACAACATAGTTCAAGTCTCCTACTAGGGAAACCTATAGACCGTCCTTATCTCCTGTATGAATGTGACAAGTAGACAATTAGAATGCTAGAGACGGGTTAGAATGTTCGATTTGGAGGGGTGAAACCATTAGAGGAAAAGGGGTAATGTAGATGGTCAGATGAGAATAGAAAACCAGAGTGATGTAGAATAAAGAGTTACAAGAAGGAGGATACAGATTATAGTGTTAGAATAATAAAAGACTTGGTTGGCTACAGGAGAAGTTTAGGAAAGTTTAGTTAATAAAGTAGGGATGAGAACATTTTTTTTACCATGCATAGATTTGCGGCAAAATTCCGCATTTCGCCACATGTTTTGTGAAACTGCAATAAAAATGTGCTGATAAAAAAGTCCATTCACTTCAATGGCCATTGACTTTAATGCATTTAGAGAAAAAAGTTGTCCATAGACTCTAATAGATTTTGCTGCATAAAGTCACTGCATATACATTTTCTGCTGCTTCCCAAGTTTTTCAGCAATTTTGAGAATTTTTTGGCAAAACGAGGCAAATTTGCCCATCACTAGTAAAGACTTAGGGGTTTATGTAATAAAAGGTACTGAAGTTTGCCCGGGAGCAGTAACCCATAACAACCAATCAGCAGGTAGTATTTACTGGTCACCTTTTTAAAAGCAAAACATCTTATTGGTTGCTTTGAGTTATTGCTCCTGGGCAAACTTAGTGACTTTTGCTACATATCGGGGATAAAGTTAAATGAGAAAGGCACAAAGGCAAAGAGATGAGAAGAAGAAGGGTAGATACCCTGAAGATCAATCTGGATTCTTAGAAAAGTATAATATTAGGTAAAAAGATTGAAGAAAGAAATACTAACACACATACAGTAGGTGAACATCTTGATGATTATAGCAAAATGTTAGAAGAAAAAATTGCAAGTTTTCGGAGCACACATGCCCCTATATTTTGCCTGACGAAGGGGCCTGTGTCGTCTGAAAACTTGCAATTTTTACTTATGCAATTAGCCAATAAAAGGTATCACTCAAACTGAACACGGTACAACTAAAACTGAGAAAATGTTAGAAAAGAAGAACAGACAAAGAGAAGTTTAGTAGAGCAGGTGTAAGAGATGAATAGATATAGTGGAAGACACAAGAGTATCAGTATTAGATGAGGAGTTTGTGTAGAGGTTTAGAAAGGTTGGTATTTAGGTTCTTACCAGTTCTGATCCAATATGTCCTTTTCAGCCTGTGCACCAGCCACAAACCTCTTGAGGCTTCACTCGATCCTTCCCAGAAGTAATTAGTGCTAGAAAGTTTAGCAGTGGCAGAGTAAGGAACAGAGCAGATTTTAGCTCCTTTTATACCAGACGAAGACAATTAGTCAGCAGCTATAAGGAAATCAGAATTCAGTAGAAAGTGACTCAATATTTACTCAGATTAAAAATGATGAATTATCAAGTCAATATCAGATCTGATGTTATGTGAGGAATTCCCTGGTTTCAAACCAGTGACCTATTGTGTTCCAAGCACTGCCATTCCTGCTTGAGCCACAGGAGGCCGTGTGGTGATAGCCTGGCTCTGATTAGGTGTTGCTTTGCTGACTCCAGGTCAACCTTTCTCAGTACACGACCCCAATCCAGCTGAGGGCAATTACTCATTTGAGGGCTATAGACAAGGTTTTGTTCTAACAATCTCCACCTGTGTAGCTGCTCACTTTTCTTATTAGGTCACACCAGCCGGACCAAATGTATTCGTTTAAACGATAAGGTATAGGATGGAACACACGATCTGCAGACTCTGCAGCAAAAGTTTTTATTGATCACAGGCTACTTGTATAAGGCTACTTGTATAAGGCTGAATTATTCTGTAAGGATTCACAGATAGGAGCCTATGTGCTGAACTTCCAGGGCAGGCGGCAAACAACAGTTGAGGGACAGTCCAAAAGTCAAGATGGGAATAGTTCTTACAAGGCTGAGGTCAATACCGGGAGATCCAAAAATCAAGAGTAACAGGGAGCAGATAAGGAACAGAGCAGGGGAAAATGTGGCAGGAACAAGATTTACAGGTACAGGATTTTAGGAACAAGAGAAGAAACCAAAACAGGATCAGGAACACGATCAGGATATCAAGGTCACAAGGCTTTCAGTTAGCAGTAGGGCCAATAATCCAGCACAGGGAGTTGGGGAATTAGTTTTAAGTAGCCCTCAAACGATAAGGTATAGGATGGAGCACACAATCCGTAGACTCTGCTGTAAAAGTTTTTATTGATCACAACATGTTCTGGATTAGCATGGATCCTTTTTCACTTGAAAAAGGATCCATGCTAATCTGAAACATGTTATGATCAATAAAAACTTTTGCTGCAGAGTCTGCGGATCGTGTGTTCCATCCTATACCTTATCGTTTAAACGAATACATTTGGTCCGGCTGGTGTGACCTAATAAGAAAAGTGAGCAGCTACACAGGTGGAGATTGTTAGAACAAAACCTTGTCTATAGCCCTCAAATGAGTAATTGCCCTCAGCTGGATTGGGGTTGTGTACTGAGAAAGGTTCCAGCCGTGGCTCCAGGTGGTCCTTCGTTCCAGACATGGCTCCAGGTGGTCCTCTGGTTCCAGCCATGGCTCCAGGATGTCCTCCGGTTCCAGCCATGGCTCCAGGTGGTCCTTCGGTTCCAGTCATGGCTCCAGGTGGTCCTCTGGTTCCAGCCATGGCTCCAGGATGTCCTCCAGTTCCAGCCATGGCTCCAGGTAGACTTTCATCTTCTGCTTCAGCTGGTTCCTGTACCTGGCGGCTCTCTGGTTCCTCACCCTATAGGCTCTCCAGTTCCTGACCCTGGCGGCTCTCCAGTTCTTGAGCAAAAAAGTTTACTGGCACACAGGTAAATGCTGGCAGGATAAAACCCTTGCTTTAGATTTATTTAGTGTGGCATGCAACATTTTGCAGATAACCCCTTTATCAAGCATATGATTGATAAAGGGGTTATCCCTGAGACTTTGCATGCCGCACTACATACATCTAAAGCAAGGGTTTCACCCTACCAGCATTACCTGTGTGCCAGTAAACTTTTTTGCTCCAGCCACTGACCCTAGCGGCTCTTCAGTCCCTGACCCTGGTGGCTCTTCAGATAACCTGCTTCTTGAGAGACTGGAATTTGACTTTTTATTATTTGAAATGTAATGCATTTATCTTGTATTGCTCGGAGGGCCATATGGAAAAGGGGGTAGTGTGAATAACCCCCTGTTTTCGAACCAGGTACCTGTTGTATTTCAGCCACTGCTCCTGCTGCTTGAGCCAGGAGGTGGTGTGGTGGTGGCCTGGCTCTGATAATATGACTGTTGCTTTGCTGACTCCAGGTCAGCCATTCTCAGTTCACTCCCCCAATCCATTTGAGGGCAATTACACATTTGAGGGTTACTTAAGACTAATTCCCCAACACCCTGTGCTGGATTATTGGCCCTACCACTAACTGAAAGCCTCGTGACCTTGATATCACATTTGTGTTCCTGCTCCTGTTTTGGTTTCTTCTTTTGTTCCTGAAATCCTGTACCTGCTAAATCTGGTCTTGTTTTTGTCTTGTTTTCCCCTGCTCTGTTCCTTATCTGCTCCCCGTTACCCTTGATTTTTGAATCTCCTGGTATTTACTTCAGCCTGTTTTTTGACATCGCAAGAACTCTGCCTGTCTTGACTTTTGGACTGTCCCTCAACTATTGTCTGCCGTCTGCCCTGGAATTTCAGCCTGAATCTGGACTTGTGTTTTTGCTGTCTTTTAAGTTTCTGCAAAGGTCTGTGCACATTTTTGTTTAATAAACACCTTAAATTATTCAGCACATAGGCTCCTATCTGTGAATCCTTACATGTTGACATGTTTTTAAAAGACAACAATGAGCTGCTGTACCCAAGTTTAAAGTTCTGTTCTTGAGTTATGAGTTCAGCAAATGGAGGAATCCATTTAAAAAATTTTGACTTAAAATAAAAAGCTCTGAATAACAGTGGGTTTGTATTCAAAATTGTATGAAAAAGCATTTTATCTATATATGAATTTTATAAAAATATTTTTTCTGAGAGTACACCAGAAATGTAAATACCAAGTGGATTTAATGCTATTGGTGCCATTCCATAGTAAGGTAGAGTCCTGCACAGGTCTATTAGTGCAGATATTTGCTCAATCTGGACACCCTAACCTGTAACCTAACCCGCCACCTACCCAGAACCCACACCTGCAAGGGTTTACTCACCACCTGAACCAGGGACCCATGCACTAAAAATGACATCAACATGGATCAGAAGTGACATCATTCTGGAGGCAGATCTACCAGATAAAGGCAAAAGTAGCTAGATGGGTGAGGGTGGGAGGTAGGGCTACTCCCGCAACTGAACTGGACACACAGGCAGGGTAACCAGATTATACCCAGATTTGACTGCTTTGCTGCTATTCCATGAGTACTAGTGGATACCCGACATGCCAGTCTCTATGCTAAGGTGCATATTTTTTGTTAAAAAATATAGTATAGGTGACTGACACTGGATATATATATATATATATATATATATATACATACACTTGCGGGATTCACAAAGACCTGGCATGTTAAGGAGGCCGACAATAAACAAGTGTTATGGCAGACATCGCAGAGTGAACTCCTGTCCTGTAACACACTGAAGGACATCTGTGAAGAACTTACACGGTTGAAACAGCGAGAGATCAATCTTGATCTGCATGGGTTATTTCTATACGACTACTTCCGGGAGAAAAGAATTCCTAAGGGATTTCGTATCCAGAATATACTGACCATAGGATGAACAAACCCCGAATTCTGTAAGAAGTGGATAGGAGTACTGAACAGGTGCTCATTAGATCTAATGATATTAGTGATCAGGGAAGTTTCCTCCGATCTTGCCAGAGTGCAGAAGGAACGTGCGGCATATATCTGGAACACCAAGAGGCTCTGGCCAAGGATACATCTCAAGAAATTATACAAAAGATAAATACATGGGTGGAAAATTATAAGAGAGACTTGTTAAGTTTTAAATGGGAAAAACTCCGGAGGGTCAATGAGGATTATGTCCAACACCGAGTTTACACGTGGCTTTGTGGTGCAAAATATAATTTCCCAAGATACAGAAGGGCCCCCAGGAATCAGTTATTAAAACCTAGACAGACAGTTGATAATAGCTCCGGTGATCAGAGGTGGAGTATAATCAGACATTGGGCAATAATGCTGGGCAGTCGGTAGAGAGTGAAGGTGTTCGGAGTGATGAAGGTGATTTAAATGAACAACAATCTCATAGCAATTTTTTTAGAGGACACCCAGCTAGCCAGCCTGCCCCCCCCCCCCCAAGGCAGAGGAAGAGGCAAAGACCTCCAACATGGAGGGGCACGAAAAGGAAGACCACCCAGGAAGTGAGTGTCCCCATTTTTAATTTATCATCACATTCCCTTTCAGTTGGTGAAAAAACATTACTGAGTAAGGGGTTATCATATGTACCGATGGTACCTTTTGATTCTTTCCAATTTAAAATTGAATTATTTCAATTTGGGAGATTATTGGACATGAAGGATTATTTTAAAGATCATGAAAGTAGTGAAACTAACTCTGATAAGTTAAGATTGAAAAGCACTTTTTGTCCTAAATCTGTGAACCCTTCAATTAAATTGTTTAAGACTACCATGGAAAATGGCATTGCTGAACTGGAGAATAAAACAAAAAGCAAACATATGAACTTGATTTGTCAGGAAAAAGAGGCTATTCGGATTTAAAGAGTGGACAATAACATAATTATAAGGCCTGCAGATAAGGGCGGCAGTATTGTGATTTTAAACTATGATGACTATAGGCAAGAGGTTTTGTTAGAGCTAAATGACAATACAATTTATGAGTGTTTGACTGCAGATCCGGTGATACAATTTAAACAACATGTTGATGCAGTGATTACTGATACACATATGAATGGGTGGATTTCTAATGATGAAAAGCTGTTTTTAACACAAACATTCCCAAAGTGTCCGATAGTGTATACACTCCAGAAGAGGTGCATAAGGGCCTCCTGAATCCCCCACCGGGGAGGCCAATAGTATTAGCTCATGGGAGCTTGTTATCCTTTGGGGGTATATTTAGATAGATTATTACAACTGGTGGTTCAAGGTTCTATATCGTATCTCAGGGTCACCCCTCATTTCCTTGATTGTATTACACAGCTCAGGTTACCTAGCAGTGGGGACATACAGTACAGTATGTTTAGCAACTGCAGATGTATGGGGTAGAGGCAGTTCAACAGTCCCTTGAGCAAAATAGAGGATACAGTGGACCCCTATACAGTTTGTATTATCACTTTTTGTTTTGTGTTTGAAATTTAACTATTTCATTTTGAATAGCATTTTCATTTAGAAAAGACGGATACGGTGAAGGGTTCGATGGCCCCAGCATATGCCAACCTCTTTATGCATCAATATGAAGTGGAAAATATTTTACATGAATTTGGCAAACAATTAATTTGTTATAAAAGATTTATCGATGATGTGTTCTTAGTGTGGGAGGGGGATCAGGCTTCATTTTAGGAAATTATAAATTATCTGAATGCTGTACGGTCACTTATTTGATTTACAGCATGTTGTGACCCACACATGGTTCAATTCTTGGATGTGACAATATGGAGAGAACAAGATCAATTACATTATTTCCTATACCGAAATCTAACAGACGAGAACACTCTACTACATAAATCAAGTTGCCACAAATTCTTTACCGATATCACAATTCTGCCAGGTTTTACGTAATAATTTTAACAGTGATAGATGTGAAATTCAGATTAAAAAAATGTGGGATAAATTTAGAGAGTGGGGATATGGGGTCAAGATTTTACAAAAAGCACTTGACTCCAGGCAATGGGGCCAAGGAAAGTAGTGGGCAAATGACCTTTGTAACGAGATACAATACAACAAATTTTATTGATCAACTTCTGAAACCAAATTGGCCAATTGTTAGGGAAGATAAAGATTTGGGGAATCTTCCCTGTCAAAGTCAATGGACAGCTTGTCTGTCCAAAATATTGCTTTAAACATTTTTTACAAGTAATAAAGTAAATAACATTTATTCTGGCAAAGAGCCTGTAGCCAACTGAGAAATCAGCCCAGTTCTCTAGAAACCCCAAACCCTCCTCCCTACACCAATCTCTGATAGTTATAAAGATTATAGAGATGTTTATTAAAAGATAATTGCAGGTAAAGTTGCTGTACTCTGTTAGTCAGTAAAAATGTTACAGGTCAACCCTTTTGAAATAAAAAAATAACAAAAGTGGTATAAAGATGATCCCTTTATTGGCTAACTAATATAATCATAAGAAGCTTTCAGAACATTTTAGTTCCTTTTTCAAGCTCATTACAATGATGCTGTGCTGTTCTCTGGTATATAAATATATATAATACACAAAAGCCATAAATATATTGTAAATTATATCCTTATAAACGGTGAGTTCTGATGTCATCAGTTATAAACGGTGAGTTCTGATGTCATTTCTGTCACATGACTCACTGAAATTTGTGTATTATAATAAATAAAGTACCCCCAGTTGCAAAATATGAGGATATTAGAAGTTAACTCCAAGTTCCATGACCTTGGCCTCGTACTTTTATATGGTCATGAAACTCCTTGGTAACTTATAATATCCTTATATTTTACAAGAGGGGGTACTTTATTTATTATATATACAACATTCAGCTCATAGGTAAAATGACCAACAAAAACGGAATATCAATCTATGTGAAATGTGTCACAATCAGCACCCTAAATTCAGAACCGGTGCTAGGCTCCCTGGTCTTGGCTCATGCTTCTGCCTTTAACAGACCCCTTTCACTTCAGGAGGTGCCCTTAGCTAATTGGATGCTGCCAGGTTGCTTAATAAGAGAAGAGTCAAGCAAAGGTTCTGGACATGATGCCATTGGTGCAATGAAAACATGATGCCATCAACGTTGCATGCGTAAAACCAGGAAGTGCCCACCCTAGGACAGACTGACACAAGAAGCAGAAGAGGAAACACCATGTGTTGGGTGTTCCCGCAGGAGACATGAAGGAGCTTCCCCGCCGGCCCACTAGACCACCAGGGTGAGTGCTCTTTATAGTAAGGTGTAAAGTCATTACGAGGGGATTTGCAAGAGACAAGCAGATAAAGTACAAGATAATGTGGGTCAAAGAGGCTGAGTATAAATTAGGGCTGAATTATTGGAGTGTAGTATCAAAGGAATCCCATATGATCTCTTAGTCCATATCCAGACATGTTGCTATTTGTGACCTGGTGAAGTTTTTCCATATAATTAGCCATAAAGCTAAGGCCCAGGTTTAGTCCCTTCTCCAGAGAATTGAAGTTTCCATTTATTTGTATTCCCACAATTTTCTATCATTATTTGTTTTAAAATTATCCTTAAAAACCAAATTACTTAAATCCTGTATGGAGTGATGAGGCTATTGAAATGATTTCCTATTGGTGTGTCCAGTTTTTTATTGGTTATAGTGAATCAGTTAAACTTATTGTAAGAAGCACAACAAGCTATTTACAAGATACAACTGATCTGCTAAACCAACTTGCAGGCATAGGAGCACTTCCAGAGGGAACCATTTTGGAAACAATGGATGTGGAATCATTATATACAAACATTCCACACAAGGATGCTATAGATGCCTGCATAACATTTCTGGAAAAGCATGAGCTACCATCCAAAGAAGTTGTAGAACTGATTGAGTTGAAATTAACACACAACTGCTATAAGTTCTGGCTCATTAGAGATCACTAGATCCAGAATAGCATTTTTTCTGGTTGGCTCCTCAACAACCTGTGCCATAAAATTGTCATGTAACAGTTTATAAACTTGTTCCCATTAACTGATCTGGCAGTACTGTTGCACCAGTCAATATCTGGCTAATTAAAATCCCCCATTATCATTACTTTACCAAACTAACAGCCTTTTCTATTTGCATCAGGAGCTTCACCTCCTCCTCGTCACTTACATTAGGGGGTCTATAGCGACACCTACAATTAATTTGCTGGACTCTTTACAATTGGTGAAAAGCTCCACAAATAAAGCTTTAGCTCCATTTGTTTTCCATCATCATTAGTTTAAAATCCCCTCCAATCCTCTAGCCAACCTCTCCCCTATAGCAACTGCACCATCATCATTGAGGTGCCCCCATCTCTGGCAAAGAGCCTGTAGCCGACTGAGAAATCAGCCCAGTTCTATAGAAACCCCAAACCCCTCCTCCCTACACCAATCTCTGATGGTTATAAAGATTATAGAGATGTTTACTAAAAGATAATTGCAGGTAAAATTGCTATATATATATATATATATATATATATATATATAGTGGATAATGTACCCCCTACTGTAATTTATAAAGATATTATAAGTCACTGAGGAGTTATGTGACCATAACATAAATTTCTAGTAGGGGGTACATTATAATCTACATTTTGGGGGGGGGTCAGAGGGGTTGGCGTCTCAAATTTTGGTTGCCGCTTCGGACGTGCGGCGTCAGATTCCAACGCGCTGCATCAAATTCTGACGCGCTGTGTCAAATTCTGATGTGCTGTGTTAAAATTTGGCAGCCTGGGGGCCCCTGTTAGTAACAGCGGATTCTGATGTCAAAACACGCCGTTTATAAGGATATAATACACAAAAGCCATGAATATCCTGTACATTATATCCTTATAAACTGTGAGTTCTGATGTCATCAGTTATAAACGGTGAGTTCTGATGTCATTTCTGTCACATGACTGACTAAAACTTGTGTATTATAATAAATAAAGTTCCCCAGTTGCAAAATATGAGGATATTAGAAGTTACCTCCGAGTTCCATGACCTGTATAAAAACACTCGGCCTTCGGCCTCGTACTTTTATTTGGTCATGAAACTCCTCGGTAACTTATAATATCCTTATATTTTACAAGAGGGGGTACTTTATTCAGTATATAATGTACAGTCTGGTCCCATAGGGAAATGACCAGACTGTGTGTATGTATGTGTATATATATATATATATATATATATATATATATATATATATATATATATATATATATATATATAATACACAAAAGCCCTAAATATCTTGTAAATTATATCCTTATAAACGATGATGTCATCAGTTATAAACGGTGAGTTCTGATGTCATTTCTGTCACATGACTCACTGAAATTTGTGTATTATAATAAATAAAGTACCCCCAGTTGCAAAATATGAGGATATTAGAAGTTAACTCCAAGTTCCATGACCTTGGCCTCGTACTTTTATATGGTCATGATATTCCTCGGTAACTTATAATATCCTTATATTTTACAGGAGGGGGTACTTTATTTATTATATATACAACATTCAGCTCATAGGTAAAATGACCAACAAAAACGGAATATCAATCTATGTGTAATGTGTCACAGTCAGCACCCTAAATTCAGAACCGGTGCTAGGCTCCCTGGTCTTGGCTCATGCTTCTGCCTTTAACAGACCCCTTTCACTTCGGGAGGCTCCTCTCTCAATTAAGACCTGGCGGCATCCGATTAGCCGGGGGCTCCTCCAGAGGTGAAAGGCTGTGGTTAAAAGCAGAAGTGAGAGCCGTGACCAGGGAGCTTAGCTTGCGTTCTGGATATAGGGTGCCGAACGTGACAGTACAATGTGCCAATGAGACGGAATAAAATGGAAGAAACCAATGATCTGCTGTACTCGACCCTTCTCCAGCTCCTTGATGAACAAGAGGGAAAACAGAACTTTATTATTCAAGGTCTACGGTCTCTTTCTGAGAGGTTGGATGTACAGCAATCTGAGATTACTATGGGGTCTGTTCCGTCAGCTACTCTGGGTAATAGAGGTTTTTCCCATGACCCAAAAATCCCCTTCCCTGATAAGTTTAGTGGGGATAGGAGTAGATTTTTTGTTTTTCAAGAGGCATGTAAGTTATACCTCAGTTTTTTCCCTCACAATTTCCCTACTGGTGAGGATGAAGTAAGGTTCCTTATGACCTTACTACAAGGTGACCCACAAGTCTGGGCACTAAGATTATCCCCCTCTGACCCTACCCGTCTATCCCTAGAAGCATTTATTGCTACCACGGCCATGTTATACGATGACCCGGATTGTGCTTGCTCTGCCGATTCCGCTATTCATAAACTCCACCAAGGGAAAAGTGTTATTGAGGAGTATTGTACAGAATTCCGCCGCTGGTCAGTTGAGACGGAGTGGAATGATACAGCCCAATTCTGGGTGGGTCTTCCTAGCTCTGTCAAAAACAGCCTGGTTAATTACCCTCCTTCATCCACTTTGGATGACCTCATGAGGTTATCCATCCAAATTGATAGGAGGCAAAGGGAAAGATGAGCTGAGGGGGATACAGATTTCCCTATTATAAGTAATGACGAGTCACCAACTCCCTTGTTTCCTAAACCTCAAGGGGAACCCATGCAATTGGGGGCTACATGCTTGTCTCCTGAGGAAAGGGCCCAAAGGCGATCCCTGGGTCTATGCATATATTGTGGGGATAAGGGGCATATCCTTAAAAATTGTACCAAGAGGCCTGGAAGTTCTGAAAACCTAAATGGAGAAGGGAAGCTCCATTTGGGTAGAGAGATTTCCTATCCCCAATTTGCCTCAAAAAACTTAGTACCTGTAGTTTTGTTCTGGCCTGGGGGTTCAGTTACATTTCGGCCTTGGTGGATTCTGGGTTGTGGGAAATTTTTTAGATGCTGCCTTCGCAGAAAGGTATAATATTCCCCTTATTCCCCTCACACCTCCTATGAGGATTTCTGCTATTGATAAAAGCCCACTGGGGTCTGGTTTGGTAACCCAAAAATCCAAGGCATTATACATGTGTGTGTGTGAACAATATACATTGTGAAAAATTAGCTTTTCACATTCTCGATGGTTCCTCATCCCCATTAATTCTGGGGTTACTATGGCTACAGGAACACAACCCCCACATTGATTGGGTAACTGGAGTTGGTTTGGCTTTCCACAGGGAATATTAAGCTTAAAATTCCAGCTCTTAAGTGGGGGCCCAGATTTATAGGTCAATACCCTATTGTGGAGATTGTGAACCCAACCTCTGTCCGTCTTGAGTTACCTGAGATATTTATGTTATCTAACTTGTTTCATGTTTCTGTGTTAAAACCAGCCATACAGGTCCACCAGAAATCATGTCCTCTTCCAGTGTTGGTGAAAAGTCTGGTCAAATCTGAAGCCAGGGTTGACCATCTTAGGAGACAGTCCCATTCCAGGTCTCCTGGTAAGCTTGAGGGTCCACTGGCCCCTCCTAGAGGGGGGTAATGTAAGGAAAAGTTACCCTGGGGGTCTAGTGGGCAGCGGGGTCCACCGCAGCATCCTCGGCATGGACACCCGCTGTGCTACTCCTTCCTCTCCATTGCCAGCTTCCTCTAAGGTGCACGCCGCGTGCACATCTGTTTCTTAAAGGTGCAGTGACACTGGCGTGTGATGTCAGCACGCATTTGCACCAAATTCAAACAGTTTAAAAGGGGAATTCAGTGTATTTAGGATTGCCCATTGTTAGGTTCAATTAGCCTTGTTCCTGGGTGTGTTATTCTTAGTCAATACTATTGATCCTTTATGTATTGACCCTAGCCTGCCTGCTTTACTACTCCAATCCTTATCCTTTGCCTGTTCTCTGACTATTCTACACTCTCCAAACCGATTCTTGCCTGTCTGACGATTCTCTGTTTGTGCTGCCCGGCCTGCCTATTCCTGGTGGTTTTCTTCCTTCCAGTGTCCTGGTGAGACCATCGTGCCCCTTTGCTCGTCCAGAACCGTTAGCTTAGCTCCTCTCTCAATTAAGACCTGGCGGCATCCGATTAGCCGAGGGCTCCTCCCAAGGTGAAAGGCGGCTGTTAGAGGCAGAAGTGAGAGCTGAGACCAGCTTGGGTTCTGGATATAGGGTGCTGAATGTGACAATAATCAGTCATAAAGCCAAGGCCCAGGTTTAGTCCCTTCTCCAGAGAATTGAAAGTTTCCATTCATTTGTATTCCCACAATTTTCTATCATTATTTGTTTTAAAATTGTCCTTAAGAACCAAATTTCTTAAATCCTTTATGGAGTGATGAGGCAATTATAATGATTTCCTATTGGTGTGTCCAGTTTTTTATTGGTTATAGTGAATCGGTAAAACTTATTGTAAGAAGCACAACAAGCTATTTACAAGATACAACTTGAAAGACATGTAACAGTTTATAAACTTGTTCCCATTAACTGATCTGGCAGTACTGTTGCTCCAGTCAATATCTGGCTAATTAAAATCCCCCATTATCATTACTTTGCCTCCTCCTTGTCATTTACAATAGGGGGTCTATAGTGACTCCTACAATTAATTTGCTGGACTCTTTACAATCAGTGAAAAGCTCCACAAATAAAGCTTTAGCTCCATTTGTTTTCCATCATCATTAGTTTAAAATCCCCTCCAATCCTCTAGCCAACCTCTCCCCTATAGCAACTGCACCATCATCATTGAGGTGCCCCCATCTCTGGCAAAGAGCCTGTAGCCGACTGAGAAATCAGCCCAGTTCTCTAGAAACCCCAAACCCCTCCTCCCTACACCAATTTCTGATGGTTATAAAGATTATAGAGATGTTTATTAAAAGATAATTGCAGGTAAAATTCTTGTACTGTGTTAGTCAGTAAAAATGTTACAGGGCAACTCTTTTGAAATATAAAATAAAAAAAGTGGTATAAAGGTGAAACCTTTATTTGGTTAACTAATATAATCATAACAAGCTTTCAGAACATTTTAGTTCCTTTTTGAAGCTGATTACACTGAAGCTGTGCTGTTCTCTGGTATATATATATATACATATATATATATATATATATATATATATATATATATATATATATGCAACATTCAGCTCATAGGTCACATGAACAACAAAAAGGAATATCAATCTATGTGTAATGTGTCACAATCAGCACCATAAATCCAGAACCGGTGCTAGGCTCCCTGGTCTTGGCTCATGCTTCTGCCTTTAACAAACCCTCTTTGGTGTGGGCAGAGTTCAAGCAAAGTCAGACAGGCCGGGGTTGGTACAGGCAGTGTTCAAAAGAGTATTCGGACAGGCAAGGGTCAAAAACCAGGAGATATCAGAATTGTCAGACAGCCTTAGGTCAGGATCAGCAGAGTTAAGAATGGTCAGGCAGGCAAGGGTCAGGATTATAGAATTTCAGGATAGTCAGAACTGGAATCAAGCATATAATATAAGCACACCCAGATACTAACACGCATTATTCCTAACAATGGGCAATGAGTTTGAACTCAAAGCCCATTTAAATACCTTTAAATTTTGCACCATGGCGCAATGAAAACATGATGCCATCAACGTTGCATGTGTAAAACCAGGAAGTGCGCACCCTAGGACAGACTGACACAAGAAGCAGAAGAGGAAACACCATGTGTTGGGTGTTCCCGCAGGAGACATGAAGGAGCTTCCCCGCCGGCCCACTAGACCACCAGGGTGAGTGCTCTTTATAGTAAGGTGTAAAGTCATTACGAGGGGATTTGCAAGAGACAAGCAGATAAAGTACAAGATAATGTGGGTCAAAGAGGCTGAGTATAAATTAGGGCTGAATTATTGGAGTGTAGTATCAAAGGAATCCCATATGATCTCTTAGTCCATATCCAGACATGTTGCTATTTGTGACCTGGTGAAGTTTTGTCCACATAATTAGCCATAAAGCCAAGGCCCAGGTTTAGTCCCTTCTCCAGAGAATTGAAAGTTTCCATTCATTTGTATTCCCACAAAGAGCCAAAGAGAGGTGGTGAAAGGTCAAAATTATTATTACAATGAAAAACCGACTGGATAGAAAGATTAGGCACTATGACCCCTAGAGGATTAAATGAACAATGTTACTTTAATTGATTCCTAAGACTGAGATAAAAAAGTTACAATTGTAGCACTGTTGTTTAATAAGTAGTAAATGATGAACACATGAGTATTTACCTAATGTATTGAATATATCAGTTATTAAGTATTTATTGACTATTTATTGTATTTATTATATTGATCGAACTTCTGTTAATTATATGATCCATTGATCATGAAAAATAGAGAAAGGACTTATTTTTAAGGGAATTTTTTTTTAAGGGAAATCATTAAAAAAAAAACAGATAAGATTGCAATTTGTGGATTTAATTCAGTAAGTTGGTAGAAGTATAAAAATATTGCTCAATGTCTTTCCAGAAAGAATGTTTCAAAGGACAGTGCCATAAATTGTAAACCGAGTTGGGTCGGTGAAGACCACATTTAGGACAATTTGTAAGTAATTTTTTATTTGAGTTATGATTGAAACATTTTTAGGCAACACGGATTAATAAAAAAAAGTTGATCTCTCCAAGTTTCTGTATATATTAATTTGTTGAAATATTTTTTTTAGCAGATAATTAGGGGTCCATTTACTAGCAATCAAATTTCTATTTTTTTCCACAAATCTCAAAGAAAAATCTGTGGTTTCTCTATATTTATTAAATGCTCTAAAAATTTGATAATTATTCATTGTAAAAAGCACTTGTAATAAAGGGGTACATTTACTATGGCCTCTTTATTGAGCAATATATGCAGAGAAGGACACTTCACTTCATATCTTTACCATAGCTCTCTAAAATGTGCTGCATTTCATTTACTGACTAAAGCTAAAGAAGTCAGAATATATCTTCTAAATCATAATATTAAATTACACTATACCACTAACCTCTAATGCAAAAATTTAACCGGCACTGGCATCAAAATGGTTTTTTTTCAAGGCAAATTCACAAATTTCGGTGAAAAGTGCAAATTTGCCCTAAATTCACCCATCACTAGTGGAGAGTTTGGGTGTTGTACCCTTAAAACTGTAGGAGGAGAAGAAAATGTGGGGTGCTAAGAATAAGAATAACTCTGGGCATCTAACCAATATTTTCTATTCATTTGGGTTCATCCCATAATTACGTTTAGTGAGTGTGGCTTCAAAGTTCTAAGTTCTAACATTGGCAGCAGTTTAAATTTCTCCATTGAAAGTCAATAGATGAATATAATTGGCTGTTGTTGGCTCCTCCCAGTTTTGGGAGTCAATAAACAGCTGTTTCATTCAGGGTGACCCCATGAATATGTGATTCAAGTTTGATGAGTGTGGCTTCAAAGCTGTAAGATCAGCAGCCATTTGAGAATCTTCCCTGTCAAAGTCAATGGACAGCTTGTCTGTCCAAAATATTGCTTTAAACATTTTTTACAAGTAATAAAGTAAATAACATTTATTCTGGCAAAGAGCCTGTAGCCAACTGAGAAATCAGCCCAGTTCTCTAGAAACCCCAAACCCTCCTCCCTACACCAATCTCTCATGGTTATAAATATTATAGAGATGTTTATTAAAAGATAATTGCAGGTAAAATTGCTGTACTCTGTTAGTCAGTAAAAATGTTACAGGTCAACCCTTTTGAAGCTGTGCTGTTCTCTGGTATATAAATATATATAGTGGATAATGTACCCCCTACTGTAATTTATAAAGATATTAAAAGTCACCGAGGAGTTATGTGACCATAACATAAATTTCTAGTAGGGGGTACATTATAATCTACATTTTGTGAGGGGTCGGAGGGGTCGACCTCTAAATTTTGGTTGCCATTTCGGACGTGTGGCGTCAAATTCCAATGTGCTGCATCAAATTTGGACTCGCTGTGTTAAATTCCGATGCGCTGTGTTAAAAATTCGGCAGCCTGGGGGCCCTTATTATTAACAGCGGATTCTGATATCAAAACGCGCCGTTTATATAGTGAATAAAGTACCCCCTCTTGTAAAATATAAGGATATTATAAGTTACAGAGGAGTTTCATGACCATATAAAAGTACAAGGCCGAAGGCCACAGGGAAATGACCAGACTGTATGTATGTATATATATATATATATATATATATATATCTATATATAATATCAAAACAGGGGGGTTGTGGGAGCACTCTAAAGGCTTTAAAGTATATATATATGTATAATAAATGCTATTGCATATGTACCCAAAACAGGGGTTATTTTGTTACAAAGTTATGATCATAAAATTGATAAGCCACCATACCACGTCAAGGTAAACCCCGAATGGCGGTCCCTAACTTGTTTTATATTTTATGTGCATTTTAGCATTACCTGTAATCAATGTCCGTTTAACGCTGTTTTTTCACTGTTTTGATATTATATATATATATATACGTATATATATATATATATATATATATATATATATATATATATATATATAATACACAAAAGCCATGAATATCTTGTAAATTATATCCTTATAAACGGTGAGTTCTGATGTCATTTCTGTCACATGACTCATTGAAACGTGTGTATTATAATTAATAAAGTTCCCCAGTTGCAAAATATGAGGATATTAGAAGTTACCTCAGAGTTCCATGACCTGTATAAAAACACTCGGCCTTCGGCCTCGTGTTTTTATATGGTCATGATACTCCTCGGTAACTTATAATATCCTTATATTTTACAAGAGGGCATGGGCGTCCGCAGAGGAGGGCAAGAGGAGGCAGTGCCCCCCCCTGGGACTGTGCACATAAGTTTCCACCTGTTCGTGCATTGGCCCCAGCTTACTGTGGTTTCTGTCGCAATCCCTCGAAGATTTTTCTTCTGCGCAGCAGAGTTTTCTTTTAGTTCCTTCCCTAGCTGCTCGCTCCCCCCTCCCTTGTCACGGTGCTGCCGGATCGTATTACTTCAGCTGTGACAGAGAGAGAGAGCAGCCAGGGAGCATCTGATTGGCCAGTAGCACAGATTGCAGCGCGGGACAAAACGAAGGAAGGAAAGCCCTATCTATTGCAGTCTGCAGCCTTGTACGTGTGAGTTCTGGGGGTATTTATACAATTACTTGCCCCTGTACCATCTATTTGTGTGTTCTGCTGGTATTTATGTATGTACTTGCCCCTGTGCCATCTGTTTGTGAGTTCTGGGGGTATTAATACATGTACTTGCCACTGTACCATCTGTTTGTGAGTTCTGGGGGTATTTATACATGTACTTGCCCCTGTGCCATCTGTTTGTGAGTTCTGGGGGTATTTATATATGTACTTGCCCCTGTACCATCTGTTTGTGAGTTCTGGGGGTATTTATACATGTATGTAGGGGCCCCTATGGCTATGGGTTAATCTGCCCTGCAGCTTTAAGGCCCCCACCTTTTTTTCTTGGAGTGATCTGCCAGGAGAGAATGACACTCCCCTGCTACACTGCTATATAGTGTGTGTAGGGAGTGGCCACTTCCTCTTTGGCCTGTGGATGGTGATCCAGCTGGGTGTGCTCAGGGCTCTGAGCACAGCTAGGCCCAGAAAGGCCCATGTGCTTTGAAGAAGAAGTCGGGGACCAGGTAACCCCGTGAATGAGGAATAGTGACACTAGGGCAGACTTGTCATAGTCTCTCTAGGAGAGAAAGGCAGAGAGGTGAGAGAGAAAGAGCAGCTGAAGCTCCAACGAGGATTTGCAGTAAGGGAGTAGCTTCCCAGAGGCTTTGTGTGTTGCCTCCAGTCAGGGACCTCAGTGAAGAGGGACTGTAGGGTAGAAGCTGCTTGCCTGACAACTTCCAGGAGGGAATGTGTGTAATACTGCAAATGCCTAATGGAGATCTTTCCTCTGTGAGAAATGCCTAATGCCTGCAGCTCTGTGTGAGAAATGTGCTATTGCCTCAGCTCCTGCGTGAGTACTAAACCTGTGGTCACTTGCCTCGTGCATAGTTAAATAAACCGTTTCTGTTTTACTGCAAGAACCTCCTGGCGCCCAATTTGTTTGTTGTATGCACAGTAGCCTGGGGGATGTAGTTGCACTACACCATAGAGGGAACACTTCCACATGGCGAAGGCCCTGACCCTGTTGTGTGAAGTCGCATGTAACCCATGTTTCTACTGCTAGCTGGACAGTTTAACTATTTGTGTGCTGTGCAGCCCAAATAGGTGTTACATTTGGCGCCCAACGTGGGGCTCGATTCCCTAAAACCAGGCTGTGCATTGTTTTGTTCGAATCGTACGAATGGATGTACGAATTTGTCGGAGTGTACGCATGAATCGTACGAATTTCCTTCGAAGTATTTGGCCGTGGGTTCGGGCTTGGAGGTTCGCCCCGAATTTCACGAAGGCCTGAGGATGTCGGTTGGAATGGATGGGAGGAAGATGGATGTCTCTGCTGGGACCACTCCCTGTTCATTTGTGCCCCCTGATGTGAGTGAAGGACCTGGAGGATGGATTCTTCTGATGTTTGCTACAGCTCTTCTATGGACTCCTGCAGAGTGAGATGCCTAGAGTGCTGCTTGCTTGTTTTTTTTGTGGCTGGAAGGACTGCTGGACTAAGTGGGTTCTAATTCAGGACTATTGATCCCCACCACAACTCTTCTGCCTTCACCTACTCGCTGAGTAGTGTTTCTGCACCCAAGGACTGGCCTGTGTGGACCCTTGGGAGGGGGAGAAGTATTTTTGCAGATGTGTAATAAAGTTGACCAACTGCAACTGTTTATTATGCAATTGAAAATGTTTGATACAGTATTGTGCATGCTGTGTTTCCTTTACAGTGACCATTGTTACCAGGTATGCCTTAGGAGAGGATACCAGAAGTGGATGTGATGGTACTGTAAGTTGATATATGTTGGGGATGTTTAAAAACCATTGTCGGGACGAAATGGGTTTTTCCCCCGGGTGTATGTAGGGGCCCCTATGGCTATGGGTTAATCTGCCCTGCAGCTTTAAGGCCCCCACCTTTTTTTCTTGGAGTGATCTGCCAGGAGAGAATGACACTCCCCTGCTACACTGCTATATAGTGTGTGTAGGGAGTGGCCACTTCCTCTTTGGCCTGTGGATGGTGATCCAGCTGGGTGTGCTCAGGGCTCTGAGCACAGCTAGGCCCAGAAAGGCCCATGTGCTTTGAAGAAGAAGTCGGGGACCAGGTAACCCCGTGAATGAGGAATAGTGACACTAGGGCAGACTTGTCATAGTCTCTCTAGGAGAGAAAGGCAGAGAGGTGAGAGAGAAAGAGCAGCTGAAGCTCCAACGAGGATTTGCAGTAAGGGAGGAGCTTCCCAGAGGCTCTGTGTGTTGCCTCCAGTCAGGGACCTCAGTGAGGAGGGACTGTAGGGTAGAAGCTGCTTCCTGACAACTTCCAGGAGGGAATGAGTGTAATACTGCAAATGCCTAATGGAGATCTTTCCTCTGTGAGAAATGCCTAATGCCTGCAGCTCTGTGTGAGAAATGTGCTATTGCCTCAGCTCCTGCGTGAGTACTAAACCTGTGGTCACTTGCCTCGTGCATAGTTAAATAAACCGTTTCTGTTTTACTGCAAGAACCTCCTGGCGCCCAATTTGTTTGTTGTATGCACAGTAGCCTGGGGGATGTAGTTGCACTACACCATAGAGGGAACACTTCCACATGGCGAAGGCCCTGACCCTGTTGTGTGAAGTCGCATGTAACCCATGTTTCTACTGCTAGCTGGACAGTTGAACTATTTGTGTGCTGTGCAGCCCAAATAGGTGTTACATGTACTTGCCACTGTACCATCTGTTTGTGAGTTCTGGGGGTATTTATACATGAAATTGCCACTGTACCATCTGTTTGTGAGTTCTGGGGGTATTTATACATGTACTTGCCCCTGTACCATCTGTTTGTGAGTTCTGGGGGTATTTATACATGTACTTGCCCCTGTGCCATCTGTTTGTGAGTTCTGGGGGTATTTATACATGTACTTGCCACTGTACCATCTGTTTGTGAGTTCTGGGGGTATTTATACATGAAATTGCCACTGTACCATCTGTTTGTGAGTTCTGGGGGTATTTATACATGAAATTGCCACTGTACCATCTGTTTGTGAGTTCTGGGGGTATTTATACATGAAATTGCCACTTTGCCATCTTTGCGTGAACTAGGGTTGCCACTTTTCAGACAACCGGTATTTTGAAGGGTTGCCCGGGTCAAAACTTCCTGGATGGTTTTTTAATTAGGGAAACTGTGCAGGATTCCCTTGATTGACCCGGCGATCGGCTGATCGCCGTGGCATAGCTCCACCCCCTGATGGCAGTGACACACCCACCTATCTCACAGGCCCGCCCACAGATGCCTCCTTGCCCCACCCTGGAAAATTTTCACCCATGCAAGAGGGGGTACTTTATTTATTATATATACAACATTCAGCTCATAGGTAAAATGACCAACAAAAACGGAATATCAATCTATGTGTAATGTGTCACAGTCAGCACCCTAAATTCAGAACCGGTGCTAGGCTCCCTGGTCTTGGCTCATGCTTCTGCCTTTAACAGACCCCTTTCACTTCGGGAGGCTCCTCTCTCAATTAAGACCTGGCGGCATCCGATTAGCCGGGGGCTCCTCCAGAGGTGAAAGGCTGTGGTTAAAAGCAGAAGTGAGAGCCGTGACCAGGGAGCTTAGCTTGCGTTCTGGATATAGGGTGCCGAACGTGACAGTACAATGTGCCAATGAGACGGAATAAAATGGAAGAAACCAATGATCTGCTGTACTCGACCCTTCTCCAGCTCCTTGAAGAGGGAAAACAGAACTTTATTATTCAAGGTCTGCGGTCTCTTTCTGAGAGGTAGGGATGTAGCGAACCGCCGTTTAGGTGTTCGCGAACGCCGTTCGCAAACACCGGCAAAAAATGCGGACAGTTCGCGAACTTCGAACATCCGAAAATCGTTCGATTCGAACGATCGAAGGATTTTAATCGATCGATCGAAGGATTTTCGTTCGAATCGAACGATCGAAGCCATTCGATCGAATGATTTAATTCGATCGAATGGCTTCGATCATTCGATTCGAACGAAAATCCTTCGATTTTAGCAGTCGAAGGAATCGAATGGTCGAATGGTCGAACGATTTTTGTTCGAATCGAACGCGAACTCGTATTGGCGAACGTCGCGCGACGTTCGCGAACATTCGGCAGACGCGAACAGTCGAAGTTCGAGCGAACTAGTTCGCCGGCGAACTGTTCGCTACATCCCTACTGAGAGGTTGGATGTACAGCAATCTGAGATTACTATGGGGTCTGTTCCGTCAGCTACTCTGGGTAATGGAGGTTTTTCCCATGGCCCAAAAATCCCCTTCCCTGATAAGTTTAGTGGGGATAGGAGTAGAGTTTTTGTTTTTCAAGAGGCATGTAAGTTATACCTCAGTTTTTTCCCTCACAACTTCCCTACTGGTGAGGATGAAGTAAGGTTCCTTATGACCTTACTACAAGGTGACACACAAGTCTGGGCACTAAGATTACCCCCCCTGACCCTACCCGTCTATCCCTAGAAGCATTTTTTGTTACCATGCTAAAGCATTTGATACAGTGCCACACAAAAGGTTACTGGTTAAATGAAGGAATGTTGGCCTGGAACATAGTATTTGTACCTGGATAGAGAACTGGCTAAAAGATAGACTACAAAGAGTGGTGGGAAATGGAACATTTTCTAATTGGACCAGTGTTGTTAGTGGAGTACCGCAGGGTTCTGTACTAGGTCCCTTGCTTTTCAACTTGTTTATTAATGACCTGGAGGTGGCCATTGAAAGTACTGTTTCTATTTGTGCAGATGAGACTAAATTGTGCAGAACTATAGGTTCCATGCAGGATGCTGCCACTTTGCACAGTGATTTGTCTAAACTGGAAAACTGGGCAGCAAACTGGAAAATGAGGTTCAATGTTGATAAATGCAGGTTATGCACTTTGGCAAAAATAATATAAATGCAAGTTATACACTAAATGGCAGTGTGTTGGGAGTTTCCTTAAATGAGAAGGATCTTGGGGTCTTTGTAGATAACAAGTTGTCTAATTCTGGGCAGTGTCATTCTGTGGCTACTAAAGCAAATAAAGTTCTTGTATAAAAAAGGGCATTAACTCAAGGGATGAAACATAATTGTGTCTCTTTATAGGTCCCTGGTGAGGCCTCATCTGGAGTATGGGGGCAGTTTTGGACTCCAGTCCTTAAGAGGGATATAAATGAGCTGGAGAGAGTGCAGAGACTAAGTGCAACTAAACTGGTTAGAGGGAGGGAAGAGTTAAATTATGAGGGGAGACTGACAAGGTTGGGGTTGTTTTCTCTGGGGGAAAAAAGGCGCTTGTGAGGGGACATGATTAGACTTTACAAGTACATTAGAGGACATTATAGACAAATAGCAGGGGACCTTTTTACCCATAAAGTGGATCACCGTACCAGAGGCCTCCCCTTTAGACTAGAAGAAAAGAACTTTCATTTGAAGCAACGTAGGGGGTTCTTCACAGTCAGGACAGTGAGGTTGTGGAATGCTCTGCCGGGTGATGTTGTGATGGCTGATTCAGTTAATGCCTTTAAGAATGGCTTGGATGATTTTTTGGACAGACATAATATCAAAGGCTATTGTGATACTAAACTCTATAGTTAGTATAGGTATGGGTATATAGAATTTTAATTAAAAGTAGAGGAGCGTGTGTATGGATGCTGGGTTTTCATTTGGAGGGGTTGATCTTGATGGACTTTGTCTTTTTTCAACCCAATTTAACTATGTAACTATGTAACTATGTAACTATACGATGACCCGGATTGTGCTTGCTCTGCCGATTCCGCTATTCATAAACTCCACCAAGGGAAAAGTGTTATTGAGGAGTATTGTACAGAATTCTGCCGCTGGTCAGTTGAGACGGGGTGGAATGATACAACTCTTCGTAGTCAATGCCGGGTGGGTCTTTCTAGCTCTGTCAAAAACAGCCTGGTTAATTACCCTCCTTCATCCACTTTGGATGACCTCATGAGGTTATCCATCCAAATTGATAGGAGGCAAAGGGAAAGATGAGCTGAGGGGGATACAGATTTCCCTATTATAAGTAATGACGAGTCACCAACTCCCTTGTTTCCTAAACCTCAAGGGGAACCCATGCAATTGGGGGCTACATGCTTGTCTCCTGAGGAAAGGGCCCAAAGGCGATCCCTGGGTCTATGCATATATTGTGGGGATAAGGGGCATATCCTTAAAAATTGTACCAAGAGGCCTGGAAGTTCTGAAAACCTAAATGGAGAAGGGAAGCTCCATTTGGGTAGAGAGATTTCCTATCCCCAATTTGCCTCAAAAAACTTAGTACCTGTAGTTTTGTTCTGGCCTGGGGGTTCAGTTACATTTCGGCCTTGGTGGATTCTGGGCTGTGGGAAACTTTTTAGATGCTGCCTTCACAGAAAGGTATAATATTCCCCTTATTCCCCTCACACCTCCTATGAGGATTTCTGCTATTGATAAAAGCCCACTGGGGTCTGGTTTGGTAACCCAAAAATCCAAGGCATTATACATGTGTGTGTGTGAACAATATACATTGTGAAAAATTAGCTTTTCACATTCTCGATGGTTCCTCATCCCCATTAATTCTGGGGTTACTATGGCTACAGGAACACAACCCCCACATTGATTGGGTAACTGGACTTGGTTTGGCTTTCCACAGGGAATATTAAGCTTAAAATTCCAGCTCTTAAGTGGGGGCCCAGATTTATAGGTCAATACCCTATTGTGGAGATTGTGAACCCAACCTCTGTCCGTCTTGAGTTACCTGAGATATTTATGTTATCTAACATGTTTCATGTTTCTGTGTTAAAACCAGCCATACAGGTCCACCAGAAATCATGTCCTCTTCCAGTGTTGGTGAAAAGTCTGGTCAAATCTGAAGCCAGGGTTGACCATCTTAGGAGACAGTCCCATTCCAGGTCTCCTGGTAAGCTTGAGGGTCCACTGGCCCCTCCTAGAGGGGGGGTAATGTAAGGAAAAGTTACCCTGGGGGTCTAATGGGCAGCGGGGTCCACCGCAGCATCCTCAGCATGGACACCCGCTGTGCTGCTCCTTCCTCTCCATTGCCAGCTTCCTCTAAGGTGCACGCCGCGTGCACGTCTGTTTCTTAAAGGTGCAGTGACACCAAATTCAAACAGTTTAACAGGGGAATTCAGTGTATTTAGGATTGCCCATTGTTAGGTTCAATTAGCCTTGTTCCTGGGTGTGTTATTCTTAGTCAATACTATTGATCCTTTATGTATTGACCCTAGCCTGCCTGCTTTACTACTCCAATCCTTATCCTTTGCCTGTTCTCTGACTATTCTACACTCTCCAATCCGATTCTGGCCTGTCTGACGATTCTCTGTTTGTGCTGCCCGGCCTGCCTATTCCTGGTGGTTTTCTTCCTTCCAGTGTCCTGGTGAGACCATCGTGCCCCTTTGCTCGTCCAGAACCGTTAGCTTAGCTCCTCTCTCAATTAAGACCTGGCGGCATCCGATTAGCCGAGGGCTCCTCCCAAGGTGAAAGGCGGCTGTTAGAGGCAGAAGTGAGAGCTGAGACCAGCTTGGGTTCTGGATATAGGCAGGGCCGATCCTGCGCATTTCGCCACCTGAGGCGGGCTTCGTTTTGCCGCCCCCCCTTCCCCACGGTACTCACTTTTTCTGACCAGGACTGGGTAGGGGGAGGCTCCATGTCGCTAATGCAGAGTGCGCAGTTGCGCGCTCTGCTCTAGAAGAGCCGAATTTCCTGGTTGAAAACCGGAAATTCGGCTCTTAGTTACCAGGAGCGGCATTTTTGCTGCCCCTGGTAACCAGGGGGGCGCTGCCGCCTGAGGCGAGTGCCTCAACTCGCCTCATTGGCGGAGCGCCCCTGGATATAGGGTGCTGAATGTAACAATAATCAGCCATAAAGCCAAGGCCCAGGTTTAGTCCCTTCTCCAGAGAATTGAAAGTTTCCATTCATTTGTATTCCCACAATTTTCTATCATTATTTGTTTTAAAATTGTCCTTAAGAACCAAATTTCTTAAATCCTTTATGGAGTGATGAGGCAATTATAATGATTTCCTATTGGTGTGTCCAGTTTTTTATTGGTTATAGTGAATCGGTAAAACTTATTGTAAGAAGCACAACAAGCTATTTACAAGATACAACTGATCTGCTAAACCAACTTGCAGGCATAGGAGCACTTCCAGAGGGAACCATTTTGGAAACAATGGATGTGGAATCATTATATACAAACACACAACTGCTTCTTTTTCAGCCAGGAAGTATTTCTGCAATGGATGGGAACCAGTATGGGTACACGCTTTGCAGCTGTCACAGTCGGCACCCAACACCAGAACAAATGCCAAACACCCTGGTCTCGGCTCGTGCTTCACCTGTAGTGTGACCGCCTTTGGGCCTCGGGAGGAGCTCTATGCTACTTGGATGCCACCAGGACTTAACGAGAGGTGCAAGGCTAGAGGTTCTGGATAGGCAGAGGGGCACAACTGTTAACAAGAGTCTTTAGGCCGAGGGTCACGGTACAAAGCAGGTAACCTGAATCGTAGTCAGTCCAGGCTGGGTCGAGGCATGCAGAAGTCAATCGTAATCAGGCAGGCAAAAGTCAAAACCGGGTAATGAATCAGACAGGAGGATTCAGCAGAAGGATAGTCGACATTCAGGCAAGGGTCAGATGTAGAAGTCAGGATAATCGTATAGCCAGGCAGGGGATAAAAACCAGAATCAGAATCAGGATACAAAAGCTTGTGAAGCACCAGGAACAAGATCCTATCACAGGCAATTTGCTCAAGACTGAACTCCCCTTTTATACCCTGGTGTTTTTTGCGCCAATGCGTTCTTTTGCACGTCGGCGTCATCACGCCAGCGCGTCCTAGTCAATAAATGAAACGAGACACGCGCGCTCCCTAAGAGGCAGCAATGGCAGAGGAAGAGGAACCACATGGCAGGCGTCCCCGCCGCACCACTGGACCACCAGGGTAAGCAGATTTTATCACAGCACCCCAGTATGCCAACCTTTTCATGGCAAAACTAGAAGAGGACTTCCTCTCCACCTGCAGCACCAAGCCTTTGACATACCTCTACTATATAGATGACATATTCATAATCCAGACAGATACTCAACAAGAACTTATTTAGTTTCACAAACAGTTTCAAGACTTTTATCCAACTATCAATTTGAAAATGAGCTACTCTCCCACTCACATCCACTTTCTGGACACAACCATTCACAGGGAAAATACTATTCAAACCACTATTTATCGAAAGCCATTGGACAAACCATCATATCTAAGATTTGCATATCCACTGCTATTGGCCAGGAGGCGCTGTGACCACATCCTGCCACACACTGGTATAGTGCTGGAAAGGAGTGGCAACTTCATCTTTGCTTTCCACCCGAGGAGCAGGGTGGATGTGGTCTTCTACTTAGTGAAGGCCCTGACCCTGTGTGGAAGTCACAGTGTGGCCCATGTTTATACCGTTAGCTGGACACTTTGACTAATTGTGGTCATGATTGCCCAAATATGTGCTACATTTGGCGCCCAATGTGGGGCTTGATTCCCTAATTCCAGGCTGTGCTACGGTTTTATGATTTTTTCTTGACAGGCTGCCAGACGCGATAGGCAAAGGGCAGGTCTGCCTGCCGACTTTTCACAAATTTTTCAGATCGTACAGATTTTTAGTACAAAGTATTTGGCCGTGGGTTCGGACTTGAAAGTTCATCCCGAATTCCAGGAAGGCCTGCCGATATCGGTTGGAATGGATGGGAGAATAAGGATGTCCTGGCTGGGACCACTCCCTGTTTGATGTATGACCCCCCCTGGTCATAGACCATGAGGAAAGGACCCTGATGATGGGATCCCCTCCTGAGATTTCTACAGCTTCTCTACAGACTCACTGCAGTGTTTGAGATGCCTAGAGTACAGCTTTATTTGTTACTTGAAGGACTGTGGACTGTTGGAATAGTGGGTTCTAATAAAAGACTATTGATCCCCACAACAATTCTTCTACCTTTATCTACTCGGCAAAGTAGTGTCTTCTACCATCCCAAGGATTGACCTGTGTGGACCCTTGGGGGAGGGGGTGGTGATAGCTGGTGTGATGTGTAATAAAGTTTGACTAACTGCAACTGTTATTATGCATTTGAAAATATTTTGATACAGTATTGTGCATGCTATTTTATTTTCTAAAGTGACCATTGTTACCAGGTATGCCTCAGGAGAGGGTACCAGAAGAGGATGTGTAGTGTTTGAGTACTGTAGTTTTTGATATGTGTGGGGATCAGTGGCGGAACTACCAGGGGTGCAGAAGGTGTGATTGCCCAGGGGTCTGCACCCCCTCGGGGCCCGCCGGAAGTTCGGGCGTGCGCAAATCCGCACCTGGGCCCTGCTAGACGTGATACCGTAGCAACCAGCAGAGGAGCAGGGGGTGGGCACTATCGGTACCGCCGTGAGTGCAGATGTGCAGATGTTAAGTGTTGGTAGCTTTGCTGCCCTTCCCGAGGAACACTTTGATACCTTCACTAATCACCGACAGCTTCTCCATGGAGCCCCGGCTTCCACCCTTGCTCCTTTCCCAGATCTGCCCTACTGCCTCTGCCATGCAGCCCTCCTCTCGTGCCCACCCCACAAGGTCACCGCGCTGCCCAGGTACCACACCTTTTCACTGGGCTCCTCCTGGGTCAACGCCATTGTCTGATGCTTCCTCCTGAACACCGTGCCTAGGCACTGCACAGGGATTTTGGGCAGGAGCACAGGAAGGAGGGGGCAACAGCCTGGGGTAACTTAATGCTTTGCCCTTCAGCGGCCCGGAGAAAGCTTTCCATGCCTTTGTTGTCTCCTGGTAAAGAGGAATAGTAAAAATAGAAATCAACCGAACCAGGAGCAGCGTCTCCCAAGCAGCGGCATTGCCGTTCTTTTGCTAAGCACAGCTTTTGGACTTTGCTTGAGAAACAAAACTCCAGCAATGAATCAGTTGCCTGGCCCGGTCTATTTAACTGCCTCTCATGTATCTAATTCAAGTTCATAGCATGTTTAGCAGCTTTTGGCGCCAGGCTAAGCTTGAATCGACCAAAGAATTCCGTACCCGCTGCTTCTACTTTCCTAGCAGTCGCCTTTCTTTATCTTCACTTCTTACTTTACAGCAAGACGCAAGTACCAGTTGTGTACAAGCACAGGTTGTTTACATTGGTCAGTATGTTAACTGTTTATTTTGTTGTGGGAATCCCTGGTTCTCTCTGAGAGGGGTAAAAAAAAAAAAAAGGGAAAAAAAAAAAAGGGCAAACGTGGTGCTGCACAAGCTGCAATGACAAAAGCTGCTATCAACTTTGTCAACTCTGTCCCTGCTTTTGTTACTTTCAGAAGCATACTTTGAATATAGAGGTACATATGTGTATTCCAAAACACAGTGGTAAGTGTGAGCTTTCCATATTCTAGCACCTTTTAAATCATTCGATTTGCAAGCAATTAGCTGTGTGCATGTGTAAGTGAACGCAGACCGAGACCTGGAAATGTTCAACTTTTGTTTGCGTGTTCACTCCCCACCTTATACCTTATTCAGGAAAACGCAATGGTGCTATGGAGGTGTTATGGGTCCAGGTGAAAAGTACAGATGAGTGTATGACACAGGCATGCCATGTTGCACTGTGTGCGCTTAGTGTACTGCACTTATGATTGTAAGTGTGCCATTGTTGTATGTAAACTATACTCATTTATACTCCACATGTATCTTGCCATACAGCTGTATAGTTCATGTGACATAGTTATTTCACTTGTGTGAGGCAAACTTTCAAATGTTTACCCCTTTAGTAATAATGATACATTTTCAGACAAATACAAGAGGTCCTCTGCACTCAACCCATTAAAGATACATTTAAGACATTGAGATATTTTGTGCCTTAAGCAAAAAAATAAATAAAACGACATACCCTTTAAATAAAAACAGGAATTGTTTGTCCATATATTGCAATATAAGTAACCTGGCCAACGGCGTCAAAGTCATCCCATATCTGTCTAGTCCTACACTCAAATTGCATCTGAAACTGGTAAAAAAGGCATACCATAGAGCCCTATATACTGAGAGGTCACAATTATTACAGATAAAAGAGAAATCGACTGACTACAATACAGTGAGATTTATCACCACATACAACACAAACAGTTGTCAAATACAAAATATTATCAATAAACATTGGTCGATTCTAAAAGAGGATGAAACACTGAGTACCATTCTTGATGAAAGAGTTTCAATTTGTTACAAACGAAGTCCGAATTTAAAGGACCTATTGTCCAAAAGTCATTTTAAAAATCCGCAGAAAGTGGCGAGTAATAGTGGATGTTTTCCATGTGCTGAATGTAACATGTGTGGGAAAATGTCAAGAACTACAAATCCTTTTATGACAGATTTGGTAAACATCATAATGTCAATTGACATATTAATTGCGAATCCAGGGGAGCGATTTATTGCTTGGAATGCCCGTGTGGCAAGAAATATGTGGCTATGACAACCCAAATGCTGAAGATAAGAGTTCAGCAGAATTGCAGTTCTATACGCAATGCTGGCAAGACTGATAAAACAGATGAAACTCTATCTACAGTTACTTGGCATTTTAAAACATACCATAATATGAATCCAGCAGACTTAAAGTTCTGGGCCATAGAAAAAAATCAATGTAGGCATCAGAAAGGGTGATCTGGAACAAGCACTTCTCAGAAGGGAAAGTTACTGGATTTTTAAATTAAATACAATCTCTCCTAATGGAATAAATGAAAATATGCTTTTCCAGGCATTCATCTAAGTCTATATACACATATATTAACGCTTTGATTAAAAACAGTGAACCGAAATGTTACTTCTGGACATTATATTGGTTGCCATGGTAAATCTCGTTGGTAACCTTTTTCCCCATAGATCGGTGGTAAAAACCCTGACATCCTCCCCTTATGGGAGGAGATTATCTAATCATTGAGCCTGTTTGTATTCCTGAGACAAACTGGAGTGATTGACATGTTAGGAAAGCTGTGAGTATCATACCGACAGGTGTGCAGCAATGAGGCATCACAGTGTGAGAATCTCGCGAGATCTCAATGAGATCTCTATGATGTCAGACGCTGAAGCGTTAAAAAGCCATGCAACAGATGAAAAGCCCATTTGCCTTGATAAAGCGTAAGCGAAACATACGTTGGCGAGCCTTCAAACCCCTTTTTTTTAAAAAAAAAAAGCTCATTATTGAAATCTTACCTTTTTAAACTTTAATTGGATCTCGGATCCAGAGAAATTTAATGGAATTGTAGCGCTACTAGCGCAGCATTCATTCCTTTTATTCTCTTTTATCTGTAAGGCACTGAGGATGTGTTGGTTTTATAGCAAAGTTCTCTCTCCTTACAAGACGTAGTAACGAGACCCCAGTCCTCAGTGTTCTGCCTTCCTCCCACGTGTGATGTCCCAGGGCTCAGAACAACACAGCCAGTTTCTTCGGGACAACTCCACCTCTAGACTATTTTCTCATTTCTAACTTTTATTCATGAATTGCTGACGCTTTATTTTTAATTGTTTGATACCATGAACTCACTTTAAAATTATAACTACATCACTAGCACCTTATTTAATTCATATAAGAACCATCAACTTTTAGATTAATCAATTGTGTGTAGATACATTTTGTTGAGGGTCACAGCACCTGATTTATAGCACTTTAATCATAATTATTTATATATAACACAATCAATTGAAATACCATTAATTGTATGTTGGTGCTAAATTGATTGAGAACTAAGCATATGATTATAATAGCACTCAGCACTTATATCATTACATATCAATTAATTTTAGTAAGGTAGTGTAGGGTTTTACTGCTTTTTCTTGTTTTTAGTATCCCTATTCTCGTTTATATCCCTCTACACAGCCTGAAATTGGGTAATACAAGTGAGTGAACATTAATTACAAGTGAAATATATTTTTGTTTGTGGAGCAACGGTACTGCCAGATCAGTTAATGGGAACAAGTTTATAAACTGTTACATGACAATTTTATGGCACAGGTTGTTGAGGAGCCAACCAGAAAAAATGCTATTGTGGATCTAGTGATCTCTAATGAGCCAGAACTTATAGCAAATGTGCAAGTCATTGACCCCCTGGGTAATAGTCAGTGGCGTAAGCAGGGGGTGCGATTGGGTCAGGGCCCGCACCCCCTCAGATCCCCCCCAGCAGCTCACGTGCCACTAATTCCGCCACTAATTTGCCAACAATGTAAGGAAAGTGTGGGTTCCGATTCACAGGGTGTTGATTGCAGAAACATATAAACTTGAATATGCAAAGCTAAATAGCAAGCAGGCTGTGCATTGTTCAAGCTACTGCATATATACTGTATATTCATATTCTGTTCAGGAGGAATACAAGGACTGTTGAAATTATCGTACCACGCCAGGGCCCGCCCCCCTCTAGTTACGTTGCTAGTAATAGTGACCATAATGTTATATCATTTAATGTCTGGTGCAAAAAACTAATATATACTGGGGCAACAAAAACCAGGAATTTCAGAAAAGCTAATTTTCCTGTTCCTTCACATGGCAGTGGGCACCGTTGGGTTAATCCCCAGTCATGTGATCTGACAGGATATGACAAGCAATCAATAAATGTTGGCTCCCTGCCCCGCCCTTCCATCCTCATTTCCTGTCACGAAGTTGAGCTCACCCCAACTACCAGCGGGGTCTTAGGCCTCTACCTGCTGAAGCTCAGGGACCGGGTATTACTACCTATGTGCGTCCTTTGAGGGTCTGATCCAGACCATGGCCATCCATTGCCTCACATCGCAATAAGCCGCAAAGCCATTTGGCACATGTGCAGTAAGTCAATGTTTGCATTTTGGGAGAAAAGTAACTGCGCATACAAGAGGGTAATGTATAGAGGGCTCTCCTCACTGTGCACTCTGTGGGATAGCATTGGACTGGAGATATTTGGACTGTTACTTGTAAGCTATCTGACTCTATGGGCTTGATGCCCCAGAGTGCTTTGTGGATTAACTCCCCTGATATTGGGAGGAGAAGTGGGTGAGATGCAGGAAATTCACAGTGCCTAAATTCAGTATTGCTCAGTTCAAGTAAGTAGTTAACAGAATCATCCCTCAAGAAAGCAATCTCTTTCCATCATGTTATTAAGCACTTTCTGTGACTGGAAGCTTCTTTAAAGCCTTCCCCAATTGCACAGTCAGTAGAGTATATGCCCCAGATCTGGGAGGCCCATAAGGTTGTGGTTGTGATTCCCTCCTCTGCTGAAAACTCAGACCATATAAGTCTTATGCTATATAAATGCACTATTATGGAGAAGCATCTATGCTTGTGGCTGCAAGCTAGTGGTACTATTCTATTAAGGAATAACTCTGCATACAAGAGGCTTGTGCAACTAATTGCCATCCAGCTGGGAGCTATCTGTGGCAAAGATTGAATAACTGTGGTCTTAAAGGAGCAAGCATGGAAAATCAGGTAAATCGTCTTATTTTTCATTTTGGGAAAAAAATCCTTTTATAATAGAAGCTTAACTACCTTCCAGCCTTTATGGCGTTATTAGAGACAGCTGTGGCTGCAAGGATCGAGTACCCAAACTGGTTTGCTATAAGCACACAAGCCTGGAGAAGCAGCTATACCTCAAGAGAGAGACAAAAAAGACCTAAATTACCTGCAGCCGGTTATGGCTTTATTGGAGCATCAGTAATCTACAAATATATGGCTGTTATATGGTGCTTACAGCAAATTATCTGGATTCTCCCCCGAGGGCGTGGGTTTCAAGCCTTGGCTGGTACCTTTTGGCGTAAGTCGCCTTTAAATTATGTGCCCAAGTATGCAATTATTGAATGCATTTGAAACTTGCAAGGATGGTATACATTTTTTTTCTCTCGCTGTAGGCAGAATAATATTTTAAAAGCCATTGGTCTAAGTTAAGATAATAGTGCATGATGCACGTTTGCATTAGTAAGTAAACCAAAATCAACTAACCAAATCAATAGTGCGTGATGCATTAAAGAGGTTTTCCTGTGTACCTATTTATCATCTTAAGTCATTAAAATGAAATGCATAATCTTGCTGTATTACTACGTTCTTACAGTTGGTACTTAGTATACTTGTGCCTACATTAAAGCCACTTATTGTATATTACAGGTTGTTACTTTCAGTACAAACCTGTGGCATTTATAATCTATCAGGTAATTTGGGGAGTACGTTCTCAATTTTATTGGTCTGTTCAGTGGTGTAACTAGATGTTCCTGGGTCCCACAGCAAATTAATTTAGGGCCCCCAACATATCCAGAGGTTTAAATAGAACAAAAAGTGATGAATTTCAGTCCAACGCAGTGGGTTGCTGCAAAATCAGTGCTTTATTCGACACAACATGTTTCGAGCTAGGCTGTTTGTCAAGTGTAAGGGCTCTTACTCACTGGCGTTCTGACCTGCGCTCCCCTGCGTTCCGTTTTTTGGCGGGGAGGGCAGGAATAGACGCATGTCATTATTTCAAATGGGGCTGTACTCACACAGACGCGTGTAGGCGCCGAACGCAGGAAAAATGCAGCATGTTGCGTCTCAACCTGCGTTCGGCGCCTACACGCGTCTGAGTGAGTACAGCCCCATTTGAAATAATGACATGCGTCTAATCCTGCGCTCCCCTGCAGCTGAACGCCAAAAAACGGAACGCAGGGGAGCACAGGTCAGAACGCCAGTGAGTAAGAGCCCTAATACAAAAGAAACACCATACAACCCTATATAGTTTAAACCCCACCCATCATTAGTAGTAATTGGATGCAGGTTATTGCTGTTAGGTAATTATTCAGCCTGACCCCATTCAAAAAAAGTTATACAGACATATATACAAAGTCCCATAATGTGTAGACAATTTCTATATTAATCACAGCACGAAACATAACTGTGCATTTCCAAATCCATAACGTGGAAAGTGAATCTGTAAATATGACATATTAAAAATTACTTTAAAAACGCTTAAAAACAATTACCTGGGTACTGCTCTAAGAGCCTACCCTGAGCCAGCTACATTTAATCATAGGACATCAAACGATATCTCAATATCTACTGTATAATAGAAACATTCTTACCCTTAAATAGAGAATTTCACATTCATAATATTAATCAATAAATATCCATTTTATCTGGAAGGGAAAAGATCAAACATTGTATCAAAAGGATTAGTGGATATGTTACAAGATATAAATTGTATCAATTTCACAGGAAGCTGCTAATACTCCAGTATTCATTTAAACCTTCTGGATGTAAGATATTCCATTTTTTAATCCACTTTGCTTCTTCTTGAAGTAATAATTTAAGCATATTGCCCCCTCTTACTATCACTTGCCATTTGAGCTGTGATAAGTTATGTTTAAAGGAAGAGAAATGTCTTGAAATGGGTGTATCTGTTTGAGTCCCTACTTTAAAATTGCGTATATTGGATCTATGTTCTTTGATTCTCTCTTTAACTGGACGAGATGTTTGTGCTATATATACTAGTCCACACGGGCATTTCAATAAATATACCACGTTTGAACTTTCGCACGTAGCATAGGAATGAAGCTTTAATCCCTTGCCATTAATAGGATGGTATACAACGTCCCCTTTAATGATAGATGAACAGCATATGCAACTAAGGCATGGGAAGGTTCCCTTTTTTGGTGGTCCTTGAAAGAGGGACTGTGATTTATTGGGCTTACGAGGTTCTGCTGGACACAATTTATCACGTAATGTCTGTCCTCTTGTATAGCAAAACAATGGGATTTCACTACAATGACGTTTCAGTGATTTATCATGGTGCAACATAGGCCAAAACTTTTTAATCACCTTTTCAATCTGAGCGCTTGCTCGTGAAAATTTACTGACAAATGTCATTCTCTTGTTATTTTTTGGTACAGGTTTATGGGCTAATAATTCACTTCTAGATGTGGCTCCTACTTCATTTTGCAATCCAGAGGTTTCCTGGTTTATCAAAAGATGTTGCAATTGAGCCTCGTGGGGCCCCTATACCTTCTGGCCCCGCCTGCAGCCGCAGGGTCTGCTTCCTCTGTAGTTACGCCATTGGTCCTGTTTCAACACAATTTTGAGTTGGTACAAATCCATGCAGATTATCAGTAATCATTCTAAATGGTTATTGCCACAAGCAGGATGTTATGTTTAGTGGTATTTATGTAGTTTTTTCTTCATATTAATCTTATGCATGGGCTCTCACTCGCTGGAACATAGTGGGGTATTGCCAGACTCCACGGCAGATTATTTCGGGGCCCCAAGGTGTCTAGGCACCTCTTTTACCAATGTTTATTGGATTATGTATGGATCAGGGTCTCTGTACCTCCTGGGCCCCCCTGCGGATACGGGTTCTGTTTCTTCTGAGGTTATGCTAGAACTGTTTTGAAAGGCAGGTTATGAAACTTAAGTCAAGCAAGGTTGTTTGGCTATTCAACATATTGGCTCATTCCATTTCTGTGGGTTATTTTACACTTCAGTACAATACTTTGTGCATTTCTACATCAGGTTGTTGCTAAGTGCTGTGTTTTAATAGCTGAGGATGGGCAGAGAGTAACAGTGCTTTATTAACAGGCTCATGCAGCCATTACACAACAGTAACTTAAACTCTAGCGCCTTAAGCAGCAGTGTATGCACAGTATAACTCTTGTGCACAGGCCATTATATTAACACCACAGAAGGCACTGAGTTTGTATAATTATGCTTGTCCCCTATGGGCAGCTCACCATTTTAATGCTGCAGACTCAATGCTACGTAGCTAATTTATGAAACTTCAGCAGAACATGGTGTTGTTGCTTGGTCATCACTACCTTGCAGGTAGTTCTACCTATAAAGATGGTGCCTTGTACATCAATACATTAGGGTACTGTATAAATAACTACTTTGTGTCTGGGGGGCTTCCTGTGGGAAATTGTACAGGGAACCTGGCAGTCTTGCTGTTTTCTCTGCACTACCTGTTATAATTGAAGTGTACTCAGTTCTAGGTGCTCTGTTCCTGCAACTGGGGTTCCTCTGATGTCGGCTACCTGTTCCTGTCCCTTGGGAGACTCCTGGTTCTGACGCTGGCTGGTCATCCGCCTTTCAGTTTGCCTCAAGATTTGATCCTGTTATCTGTTTTTTGACCAGGACTAGTCTGACTAAGTCTATTCACTGACTATTCATTAGGGCACTCTTGTGGCCCTGGTGGGAGGTGCTGGAGTCTCACACAATAAGTCCTGGCAGTACTCGATTAACCAAGGCCGGACACAAAGTCAAGAGTTTTTACAGGCAGATCAGTTTGCCAAGATAGGAATCCAGACACTCCTTGGTGTTTAGGTTGCCATATATGACAGTCTATATGGTTACTCTGTCTAATGCGTTATCTTTTCTAGTCTGCTCACAATTTGATTTGGTGTATTGCCTGCAATTTTAACAGGTATGAATTTATTTTGCAGCAGTTGAAAGATAATTTACTCTGTTCTGCACTTCAAACTGTAAGTATACGTGTTCATTTCCTTCAATATAATACTTCAAGAGTGCAGTTGAAAGTTATTCTATACATGCTGTACCTCAAGCTGTAAGTATACTCGTTCATTTTCTTTACTATGGCTGAAACCTATAATACTTAAGGAATGCAATTGAAAGTTATTTTATCCAGTTTCTGCATCTTAAACTGTGAGCATATTCGTTCATTCCTTTATTTAGTGTTGAACACTATAATACTTCAAGAGTGGTGAGTATATTAGGTGGTTATTGACATTTGGGTCAATATCATGATCAGATCAATTGTGTTCCTCAGGATTCTACTTTTCACTCTGCAATTGCAATATGGTCTTTATTTAAGGAACTTCTGTTCTTCATTGGTTACAGTATATCGTCTGTGGTAGGGGGAGTATGCAGTTTACCTTAGCCTCAAATAAAAAGGCTGCTATTGCTCCTAGGTGCTGCTCTGATTAATAGCGGGCAATATTCTGTATGGGGCTTAGCTTATTTTTCCCTCCCTAAATGTAGATGTCCTGCTTGGGAAGGTCCCAATGGTGCCCACTGCCATGTGAAGGAACAGGAAATAGGAAAACCATATCCTACTTACCGCGATTTTCTTTTCCTGGACTGTAACATGGCAGTGGGCACAGGTTCCCAGCCCTATGTGGGGAGAGCTCTCACCTTACAGGAAATGAGGATGGAAGGGCGGGGCAGGGAGCCAACATTTATTGATTGCTTGTCATATCCTGTCAGATCACATGACTGGGGATTAACCCAACGGTGCCCACTGCCATGTTACAGTCCAGGAAAAGAAAATCGCGGTAAGTATGATATGATTTTCCTATTAAGTGCCTTGAGGGCTGCCCTACAGAGTATTGATTGGGGCATTAAGTTCTCAGCTAAAAACACAGAACATAAATGGTTGTCATTAAGGGCTCTTACTCATGAGCGTTTTTACCTGCACTCCCCTGCGTTCCATTTTTCGGCGTTCAGCCGCAGGGGAGCGCAGGAATAGACGCATTTCATTATTTAAAATTGGGCTGTACTCACACAGGCGCATGTAGGCGCCGAACGCAGGTTGAGACGCAATATGCTGCATTTTTCCTGCATTCGGCGCCTACACGCGCCTGTGTAAGTACAGCCCCATTTGAAATAATGAAATGCGTCTATTCCTGCGCTCCCCTGCAGCTGAACGCCGAAAAACGGAACGCAGGGGAGCGCAGGTAAAAACGCTCATGAGTAAGAGCCCTTAAACTGAAATTAAATAGTTTTAATTTCCCTTATATTTTTATTCCCTTAAGAAGTGTGGCAAACTGTCAGCTTGCACATGTAACTTTTGGGGGGATTAGTCAATGGTGGGCAGGCAGCATAGGACAAAGGAGCAGAAAGACAGGGGGACACAGGCTTCTTCAAGGAAAACAGGTTTATTTTCCCACTTTTAAACAAACAGTCAATTTTGCACAAGGGGGATCATTGTGGCAAACAAACATGAGTCATAAAATAAAAACCTTGCCCACTGGGCACTAACTTCACACTTTGAAGCAGTCCCTGACTAGACTGGGCCCCTTGTGGACAACCAACAAACAAAACAATGTTGTGGCTCATCCCTGTACTCACAGGACTCTTTCTTGTAAGATTTCAGCTTTCTGGCTTCTCTCACTCACATTGCAAGACTCAAGCTTGACCAACTCACGGTTCTGGTCACTTTCTGCTTCAGGCAGGCACAGGCGGCACCTCCAGCTCCTCTGAGAGTTCTTCACACAGCCAAGTCTCCTACCTGCTATACCTGCTGAGATACCCACTCGCCCATTCTAATTAACTTTAAATAGTCTTTCCAAAGGACAGCTTTCCTGTGGAAGGTGAACTCCAATGTCTGGACTGGATCTGCAGAATGGAGTCCCTGACTACTGATTCTCTGTTTCCTAACTCCCTTCCTGGAGCCTATCCCAGTACCTTGGGAGAAAGTAAAGGCTAGAGTGACCTTTTTCCACCTTTTCCTTGTCACTCTACCATAGAAGTAAATGTAGAAACTCTAAGAATCCTCCTGTGTGGCTTAATATAGAAGTAAAGAAGTTAATGGGAAAGAAGAGAAAGGCATTTAATAACTATTAACAAATCTGTTAGGACAGAAGCTTGGGGAGAAGATAAAATGCAGGTGCAACAGGATTATCAACTAGAAGATACCGTCTCAATTTATTGCAAATCACTCCCTTTTTCTCATTTTCTCCAAGGAAATTATCTATCTCCAATTCTACATTGCAGATACCTGTCAAATCAGAAATATAAATGAATTTGAAAAATAGGCTGGCATATAGATTATTTATTTCTTTCAGAATTTTATTTCTATGGAGACAAATTAAGCAAGTGCTAAGTTACTATTTTATAAGAGGAACAGTAGTACAGTAATGTTAGTGGCTCATCTAATGTGCAGAATTAAGCAGTTCAGCAATGTTAGTGGCTTATTAAATGTGCAGAATAAAGCAGTTCAGTAATGTACATGATTAAAGTATTGTATTAAGTCATAATTTACTAACTAGATATTTCCATGGTAATGTATTACGTTTTATCGACTTACTGACCTATCAACAAACTCAAGCTATTGACATTTGTATCTGAATATATAATGAGGCAAAACCCAACTTGTTCATTTCCCCCCAAGTTTGTGTCAATACTTCAGTCATGTGAAACATTGTAATTGTGTCTCTCTGTGGGGAATGTGCAGGTACATCACATTATTAGGGCAGAGTATTACTCACATTGTAGCCAAACACTTCTGTATCAGCCAATCAGCAATAGGATATAATCAGGGAATTAAACTCAATCACAAAGCTGTCCCACTGCGCCCCCTAGTGAGAAAACATCTTATTACAACTAGACATAGAGAGATTGGCTTAATAGTTTCTCTATTGGGTACATCAGGGTATTGGCCCTACTCTAGTCAATGAGTCAGAAAAGCTGATGCATTGAATTACTAAAATGTATTTAATTGTATAGTTGAAATGAATATTCACACACAGCGAGACCATAAAACCAGTTAAAAGTAATGTCTTGTCCATGTTTCCCATGGACCAATCATGTATTTATTAAATAAGTGGTCCCCCTCAGGTGCAGCGCTACTATTTCTGTTGTGCACACAGGACTCTATAGACTCAGAAGTGATGGTGTAAAGACCCCAGAAACACCAGTGGGTACATTATTGACTATATATGACCCTTTGTTAGACAAGAAGGACCTTCCATACAACTTCTAGATGGCTTTCTCCAAAAAATCACTATGAACTGACAAATCTCTTGTGACAGACAGTCCTTTAGATCTGGATCTCCCTGGAGAATTGGCCAATATTAACATAAGATCCCTTTAATATATTTCCACTGATTACAGTGTGCCCCTATCTTATTATATTATTATTTTCAGCCATTTATTAGGATATCCCAGTGCACAAAATCTTTCTCTCCGGAATTTCACTTGTTGTTGATGTCCAGTTCCTTCAAGGTCTTAGACATTGTCCCCCTGGGATTCCTCTCTTTAGAGTTTCCTTGACCAATGCAACAAACTATTTGTATTATTTCTATAGAGAGTTATTGAGACAATGTTTCCTCCAATCGTTATTGTTAAAGATTTACTGTCTCTAGGTGTCTCATAAGTAAAATGAAGAACAAGATCATTGTTGTTAAGATGGACCAACATTTTCTCAAACAGATCATTATCCCAAATAATTAATAGATCATCTCTGGAATGTTTCCATTAAAATCATATGTTGTAAAAAGCTGTTTATATGTGAAATATGTAAAGTTCTTCTCAACATCCTAAAATGAGGTTCATATTAACTGGAAGTGCATGTGCTCCCATTGCCGTCCCCTTTACAGTATTTATTTGTCAAAATGGATAGAATTATGGATCGATAGAAGATAACATAATCCTACCAAAAATGTTTTTGTTTCATTTTCATCATTTATTGAGTAAGAAAGTGTTTTGCCTCCTTCTACCTTTAAGATGTATTACTTAGGGCTTCAGCATCAATGCCTGACAATATAACTGCCCTGATATCTCAAGCAAGTCTGGTGTAAACAACAGGACTTTAATATCTCTGATA